>CM051520.1:34604493-35936993 GCA_028015205.1 Mytilisepta virgata
TTTTTTTTTTCTTTTTTTTTCCCGACCGACCGACCCTATTTTTAAAAAAAAAAACCGTAAACCAATTAATTAAAAATAAAAGGCCTAATTGTACATGCAAATTTTGATTAGAGACTACATTGTTCAAATTTTCTGTGTATTTAAGTATTGTAGACACACAGTTGCAGACCCCAGTAAAATTTCTAGTTTGATTTTTAGCTCACCTGACATTAAAGGTGATTTTCTCATCACTTGGCGTCCGTCGTCCGTCCTTGTCTGTTAACTTTTACAAAAATCTTCTCCTCTGAAACTACTGGGCCAAATTGAACCAAACTTGGCAACAAGCATCATTAGGGTATCTAGTTTACAAAATGTGTCCAATGACCCCACCTGCATCCCCGACTTCCAACCGACATGGCTGCTGTTACTAAAAATAGAAAAAAGGGGGGGGGGTGAGTTTCAAAAATCTTCTTATAAGAAACAACAAGGCCAGTTGGAACCAAAGTTGGCAGTAATGGTTCTTAGGAGGTTCTCTTTCAGATAAATGTCCAATGACCCGGACTGTTAACCAAGAACTTGGTTTAACAAAGGGCCTTATTGGAAAATTCATTGAAAAATCTTCTTGTCTTTTACCACTTGACCAATTGGAACCAGACTTTGGAGCAATGGTCCTTAGATGGTCCTCTTACAGAGGTATGTCTGGTGACCTGGACTGTCAACCAAGATGGCCGCCACAACTGAACTTAGTTTAACATAGGGCCCTATAGGAAGTTCATTGGAACATCTTGTCTGAAACCACTTGACATGTTGGAGCAGGACTTGGCAGCATTGGTCCTTAGGAGGTCCTTTTTCAGAAATGTGTCTGATTTTGTGGACTGTGAACAAAGATGGCCACCACAGCAGAACTTAGTTTAACATAGAACCCTATGGGAAATTCACTCAATAATCTTCTCGTCTGAAACCACTAAACCAATTAGAATTAGACTTGGTAGTAATGGTCCTTATGCGATCCTCTTTCAGAAATATATCTGATGACCCCAGCCACCATCCAAGATGATTGCCAGAACCGAACATAGTTTAACATAGAACCCGATGGGGAATCTACTTAAAGTATCCCGACCATAATAGATAATGATCGAAAATTGTATCTCTTTTTGACCCTGAATGACATAGTCCAGGTAAGCAATACATGCTCCTGGTAGCCTCTCGTGTTATACATGTATTTAATTAGGAAAAAACAATTTGATTTTTATGTTGAATGAAGTGGGCAAAATAGAGACTGGTGAAAAAGGTTGGCTTCGAAATTTTAAATTGATTTTTTTTAATTTGAAAAGATGAAGAAAAATTCAGATTCTTGGGTGTTGCAAAAAGTTTCTTGGATTAAAAATTAAAATTTCTGAAATACCAAATGGTTGCCTTCTTACTTAACTTAATTTTAACACTGGGGAAATTTCCTTTTATGTATTTTAAGATATTTTGTAAAATGACAATTTATTATTTGAATAATAGACTAACAAAACTTACTTGTATATGATTATATTTTGTAATTTTTATATTCTAACATAATAAAATATCTAACATAAAGGTTTTATTATTTCCTCGACCAACGGCACGGATTTGGGGAGGTAATATAGCATTTGTTTCATCGATTCTTCCGTCAGTCCGTCCCACCTTATAAAGGTGAAAATAACGAAGGTCTGTATAAAAATTGGATCACCTTGACCTACACTTTATGCATGAGTCACTAGTAAAGTTTGCATTAAGGTCCAGTTCTAAAACACTGTAATTCATACAGGTATAATATTTCAGCAATGGATGTATCTTGAAAAATAACGAAGGTCCCTAAAAAATTGTATCATCCTGACCTACATTTTATGCATGGATGACTCTGGTTTATTTTTGTGTTAAGGTTCAGTTCTAAGACACTGTTAGTCATATAGGTATAATATTTGACCAGTGGATGGGTCTTAGAAAATATCGATGGTCTGAATAAAAATTAGAAATTAGATCACCCTGACCTTTATTTTATGCATGAGTGACTGGTTAAGGTCCAGCTCTAAGACACTAAGTCATAGGTAAAATATTTCACCAGTGGATGGGTCTTGGAAATGAAGGTCCGTATAAAAATTGGATGATCCTGACTTTTATTTTATGCATGAGTGACTCTTTGTTAAGGTCCAGTTCTAAGACACTAAGCCATATATTAGGTATAATATTTCACCAGTGGATGCGTCTTAGAAAATAACGATGGTCCGAATTAAAATTAGATCACCCTGACCTACATTTTATGCATGAGAGACTGGTTAAGTTTAGCGTTCAGGTCCAGTTCTAAGACACTTAGTCATATATGTATAATAATTCACCAGTGGCTGCTTCTTGGAAAATAATGAAGGTCTGTATAAAAATTGGATCACTCTGGCCTACATTTCATGCATGAGTAATAAGATCACCATGATCTACATTTTGTTTTATGCATCAGTGACTCTTGTTAAGGTCCAGATCTAAGACACTGTAATACATATAGGTATAATATTTCACCAGTGGATGCATCTTGGAAAGTAACGAAAGTCCCTATAAACATTGGATCACCCTGACCTACATTTTATGTATGGGTGACTCTGGTTAAGTGTTGCGTTAAGGTCCAGTTCTAAGACACTGTACATGTATGTTCAAAACAAGTTAAAATACTGGAGAGGGGATTAGCTGTCGTTTAGTACCGCTCCAGCTACTAATTTCTTTTTGATACGTAGTATTTCTTTTGAGGTGCCAAGAGGACTCCTTTGATCTTAAAAAATGTTGCAACTGATATTTACCATATTGTAACAGCTATGTCTCTACTGTTGCAAAAAGTCCCTGTCACTTTAAACCATCACCTGTCATCCATATATTTATTAAGAATCTAAGAGGAAATGTAAGGGACACTTAAAACTTTAGTGATCTTACAGTGGCACTCTTTTACAATGGTATGCAATTATACTGAAATCCAATTAAGATACCTACCACAGCCATACTAAGTTTAAGACCCATTTCGGCAAATCTGAGTTATTTTTATCTAATTTGAAATCAACTTTGCAAAAATTATAACCAACAAATAAACAGACCTTTCAGATCTCACTTATCATTTGTCTTGAAACTTATAAATAATAATAGTGAAAAGAAGATTTCTATAGAATAGCCAATGTCCCCAGCCAATAATCTGTCAATAACATAAATAACAAAACAGAAAGTTGCAAAATCATACGGTAAAATACTTATCTAACCTTTGACATACATTTTGTCAAAATCAGTTGGGACATGAATTGAAATATTACTGTTTTTTTAATATATGGTTACTTAATTCTTACTTTTCCCAACATATGAAGGTCTTGGTCTTTTAAAATATTTACCACAGGTGGAATTGCAGTGTTTGAAATTGAATTTGATCCATGCAATTGCTGTTTCTCACCTTATTACCTTAATATATGGTTGCTTTAGGTACATTTCCAAACTTATGGGTGTAAGAGACTTCCAGCATATTTAACAAAGATGAAAACGCAATGCTTGAAGTTCAATTATTCTAATCAATTGCTGTTTCACACTTCAATATACTATTTGGTTGCTAGGTAATTTTTTCCAACTGAAGGTCTGAGAGTCATCCAGGATCATTACCAAAGATGAAATTGCCATATTTGAAAAACAATTATTCTCACCTAAGTTAATATGTGGTTTGTTGCTACTTCCCCCGCCCCCCCCCCCCCCCCCCCCCACAAAAAAAATTAAAGATCTAAGAGTTAACCAGAATATTTACCAAAGATAGAATTGAAATATTTGAAATTCAATTACCCCAAGCAGTTACTGTTTGACACCTCTAATTCAATAATTCCAACTATGTTGTTTCACACTTTATATATTTAATATACGGTTGCTAGCTAGGTATTTTTCCAAAAATTAAAAGGTCTAAGACTCTTCCAGAATAAAAACCAAAGACGGAATTGCAATGCTTGAAATCCAGTTGTTCCAAGCAATTGCTGTTTCACACGTGACTAGATCTTCCAGGATATTTACCAAATATTACGCATAAATTTCATTAAAATCTTTTGAGAAATGTGGACATGAGTCGAACGTTAATTTCCCATATTTTCACTATTCAAATTGGATGAAGTCTCAGAAAAATAATCCGTCAGAACTCTTCTGAGGGAATTCTTTTTTTTACACCAACTGCATTAAAATCTAACAAGAAATGAAGATGCCAGAGTGCTTACAAAATCAATTTCCCATATTTTTACTATTCAAAGGGGAAAACTCTTATTAAAATTATAATCTTTTAGCCCAGAATTCTAATCTGAACTTTTGCCATAAATTTAAATAAAATCTATAAAGAAATGTAGACGTGAGAGCGCTTACAAATACAATTTTTTAACTGTTAAAGAGCAATAACTCTAAGAAAATCAATCTGTCAGTGCTGCTCTTCGAACCTGTCCGAGGAAATACTGATTTTAAATCTGGTAAGAAATAAGAGACGGACATAAAGACATCAGCATCTCCACATTCCCGCTCTATGTGGAGGCGGGGTACTATAATCGGCAAAACATGCACATACCATGCCCTCAAATTGGTATCTTCAAATATGTATAATTGCAAGGTGCTATCCTAGGACAAAACTCAAGAAGGCGGACAACAGATAGCTTAGTTATGAATCATGCTCATCTCAAATGGAAATTCAAATACTACTGAGGGCTATAAGTCAGTGTTGTCTTCGATGATCCAGTTATTCAACCTAGATGGCCATCATAACTAAACTTAGTTTACGTAAGTTTCTATTGAAAGCAAGTTGAACCAAACTTGGAAGAATATGTCCTCAAAAATGTATTTGATGACCTAACAACCAACAAAGACAGCTGCTATTTCAAAATGTAATTGAAACGTCTCATTAGATCTTCGCGTGTGAAATGACAGAAAATTAGAACCAAATTTTATACTTTTTTTCTCAAGAAAGCCACAAATCACATATTGCATATTTCTTAATCAAATCTCATGATCTTGCCAACCAAATGAAAGCTAGCACACAAGTCAAAACTTCCTGTTTAAAATTCTGAGCAAATCAAATCAAATACCACAGAAATGACCTTTAGGTGTTGTCTTTAAGAATCTAGCCTAAGGACAAAGATGCCCGTAGTGTCAGCCATATTTTAACATAGGGCCCAGATATGAATATTTATGAAAAGATCTTAATGTCTGAGACCATTTGTGCAAATTGGACTATTTTTAGCACCCATTTTTATGTGGTTCTTGCCAAATTATATCTGATGAAAAAATCAGAACCCCCTAAAACTTAAAATATAACTGAATATCACAGAAGCCTGTGTGTGAAATCTTTAGATCAAATCTTCCTAAAACACATACAGAACCACAGTATATATAATACGTCTTAGGTTGGAATATTTGCTCCGATTTAATATGTGAAAATGTTGATGTGATAAGCATTTGAACCCTGGATTGTATTAGACCAAGAAAATGAGCCTCAACCAAACCAACTATTGTTTATACGCACATCTCAGCGCATAAGTATTGTTCCGTAAGACGTCTATGACGTTGATTGAAAATCCGCAAAACGTCGAAAAATCCGCGAAACGGTGTTTCACATTATCGTTATTTTTGGACAGCTAAAATGGCGTCGCGCTTGAAAGTGTGTTTTATTACAACTAGTGAAAGGAAGCGCCGAAAAGACTGCCGAGAGCGAATGTCTGAAGTTAAAGGGAGGATTTTTATTATCTACAAGAAACTCAAGATGCAAGCAAAATATGGGAAGAAGGGGAAAGAAGTGAGAAGTTTGCATGCCCACAAATTCATGCATATATGGTTTTAGAAAAAACTATTTACTTATATATTTATTAAAATTTAAAGCCTTTAAACCGATTATAAATGATTTGATAACTAAAGATGAGTGACAAATATTAGATTATGGAGTAAAAGGTGTATAATACAATACCCCCAATGGATTCATGATTTTATTCTTTTTCTTTACACTATACCAAATTGATGCCCATAAATCGTTTTATCTGTATGAAAGTCCCTGTCGCCACAAAATTTCCACACGGAACTTTTTGCTTCGGCTTATTGTTCCTTGAAACAAATTGTGCCGTCACCTATAATTTTTTGCCAACCGAATTCACAAATATCCAATCATAATATTCTATATGTAGCTGGTCAACTTGGAATGCCCTTTTCAATGTCTTCAGGATTTTACTAAGCCAGATTTAATGCAGAATTAAAAAATTGTACAGAAACCTACATTTGATACACTTTAATCTTTCTGAAGAGAGACAGGGGCGGGTCCGGGTGAGGGTGTAATGGGCGTACGCCCCCCCCCCTTTCAAAAAAAAATTATGGAGAGAATTCGGCATAAAAATATCAAACCCTGACACTTTAACTATAAAATATACATGCTCCAAGTCAGGAACCGTCACATTAGTGCATTTCACAATTATTTTATGTTTTTTTAGCAAAAAAAAAAGGTCCAAAAAATTTTTCGGCTCTCTCCGCTCGGCCAAAGTTTTATTATACGCCCCTTTCAAATATCCTGGAAACGCCCCTGAGAGAGAGAGAAATGCATGTACGATGAATTGCCTATTAATTTTAAGAGGCAATTGTTTGACAGATGATGCACAGATTTTCGTATTTTCAAATGTCATAGTTGTCGGAACTTACCCACTGGATTGGAGTGATGTATAAGACTTATGGTCTGATATACCACTAACTATCGGTAGTTCCAGAATCTAGTATGGCTATTCACAGTTTCTTATGTTAACTTTCTTTTTTTTCGATGTAACCTGCATTGATAAGTCATAATGGCCATAGTTACATTTCCTGCAATTATGATATGTCTAGTAGCTGGTACCTTGGTGTTGGCACTGAAAGGTTTTGGTTTTTTTTAAATTAGAAGTAAATAACTATAACTGTCGAAATGGCAATACACGGACAGCAATATCGGTATTGTGTTGTAGTTTTAGGGTTCTTGTTTTCCTTCAATGTAATAGTTTTATAACAAAACGTTCCGGACAGTTCCTAGCATAGATGTTGACAAACTTTTTCCAGCACAGAAACTAGTTATGCAACAAACACATAAAAATTGGCAAAATATTCTTGGCTTTCTTGCAAACACAATAAATTTACTTTTGTCAAAATAAAATTAACTGAGGCACGAACTCGAACTCTTAGGTTAGTGTTGAAGCATTTACAAATGATAAGCGCAGCAACAAGATCAAAAATATTTTACCATATCATTCCAACCAATAACAAAATTGGTTTGAACGAGGCTTACACTATGAAAATCGCCGGCGAAACGGTGACTTGAAGGGAAAGTTCTTTTTTGCTTATTGTGACGTCATGTTTATTGAGAAAACAAAACTAAGCTTGGCGTAGCTGAATATGTCATTTTTTCGACGTTAAATCCGTTTTATTTTTCTTATGAAGTCGGTGACCTATCATTTTTTTGTATTATTCTGACAACAATGAGTAACTAAACACAGTATAAAAATTTAAGAAAAAAATCAATTACAGATTTTTCAAAATTCAACAGTATATCCAGTAAAAATTGGCCCAAATTTGCGCGGGAAAGGCCTTAAGAGCAGAATACTTGGTCATTGCGTTATGGGAAACCGTTTTCTTTGTTACAATAAAATAATATATATATTCTGGAAGCCAACACAAAAGTCCGTATAAAAATTCGACTTTCATGACGGAAATGGCATCATTCAAAAAATATGCCGTAAATTTAGCATCTGGCTGAATGTAAGCATTTTTTGTGGTACTATAGCAACGAAACGAATTCGGTGACCTATCTTTTTTATTCGCTAATATCGTTCAAAAAACCACCAAGAACGAATATGTTGAGTTTCAAGAAAAAATCAATTACAGAAATGATTAGTTGGTTTGGTCTTTATCACGTATGTCACGGGGAGACAGTCCACAAGAAGACATATCATCCATCCAAAACATATTATTCTGCCAGTCTTTGCAGTTACTACCAACAACAACATCTTTAAAGTATTTGGTTTGCCCCGGTTGAATATCATCACTTGAGGAGACCAAAATGTTTTATAACTGATATTTTGTCACAACAGGTGGTAAAAACATTGACTAGAGGTGAAAGCAATTCGGAATCTTCAGATTTTATTGTTGCCTTCCTTTGCGAAAGGTAAAAGTTTTAATATCAGTTTAATCAAAACCTGCAAGACATTTATACATGGGACTCCATATCTATATTTCTTTCATATCTTCATGATTTTCCATTTTGTTGGGATGATTTGTCAGATTCCGTTTGATGATATTTTTTTAATAAAATTTCTATACGTTCATAGAAAAAAAACCTGAAGATATCATTTATTTTCACCTCAGATATTTTCATTTTGCAAAAATGCTGAACATTAGCCCCAAATTCTTTATTTTTCAAGAAAATAAAAATAGAGTTTGCCTTATCCTAAAATATTGTAAGACTTGATTTTTCCCCAAATTTGCGATATAGTTTAGTAAAAAAAAATGTGCGAGTCTTCCAAGGAAGACATGTGTCTCCTGCGGACGTAAATTTGTACAAAAGATATTAAAATATAATTGCATTAAGTTTAATGCACAGAGAAAGTTTCATCAAAATGCTGTGAGCAGTTATGGAGTAGTTGAAGATAGAAGTTTTGACCCAGCCTTTTTTTCCAAAATGTCAGTTTTTACAAAAAACAATTTAAAATTTTGTAAAAATGAAATATATATGCACACCTGTGCATTAAGGTTAATGCACAGAGAAAGTTTCATCAAATTGTGAGGAGTTATGGAGCAGTTGAGGATAGACGTTTTGACCCACCACCCCTGCCCCCCCCCCCCTCCCCCCCCCCCGCTTTTTTTCAAAAATGTCAATTTTTACTCCAAAAAAATGCACAGAAAAATTCCTTTGAGCAGTTTACGAGTAGTTGAGGATTGAAGAAAAGTGTAACGACGCAAAAAAAGTGTGCTGCACGTAAATTGATCCTTGCTCTAAAAACTAGTTTTGCTCGCTGGTAGCTATTTTTCCCATCCAAAAATCCAAAGAACTAAAGTTCTATTTTAGTGCGGCCTTATAATCTATATCTAATTGAAAGCTAACTTTAGAGAACTTTCACAATTCCTTGACTTCTTCCTTCATAGTGGCAGACTTCTCCACAATCTTACTTGATTTTATTTAAGCAACTTCCTAAAATGTGCTTCACTAGGAAAGTTCTCTTTAAGGGAATACAGTACAGTAAGAATCTACCATATACATTTCATGTAATTTAGACACAAGTGTCTCCTTGTTATTTTACTTTTCAGATATCAAAAGAAACTAGAGGCTCTTAAGAGCCTGTATCGCTTGCTTGGATTTAAACTTGTCCACCTTGAGCAGAATCAAAATTTAAGAATTATTATAGCAGTCAATTTGGCTGGTTTTCCCATAGGGTCCTATATATGTTAAACTAAGTTTGGCTGTGGTGGCCATCTTCACTGACAGCCGGTGTCATCGGATATAATTCTGAAAGATAACAAGCTGCCAAGTCAGATTCAAATTGGTCAAGTGGTTTCAGACAAGCAAATTTTTCATTGAATTTTCCCATAGGGTCCTATGTTAAACTAAGTTAAGCTGTGGCAGCCAATTTGGCTGACAGTATAGGAATTCAGATACATATCTTTAAGAGGACCATGTAACGACCACTGCTCCCAAGTCTGGTTCCTATTGGCTTTGTGATTTCAAACAAGATTTTTAAACGAATTTTCCATTAGGGTCCTATGTTAAACTAAGTTTGGCTGTGGCAGCGATCTTGATTGACAGTCCGGTTCATCGGACACAATTCTGAAAGAAGACTAACTAAGGACCGTTGCTGCCAAGTTTAGTTACAATTGGTTCAGTATTTTCAGACAAGAAGAATTTTAAATGAATTTTCCAATAGGTCCTATGTTAAAAAAATAACAATCAAAAGATACTAATATTAGATATAGTAAATTTATACTATGCTGTATACGACGCATTTCAAGGAGTTACCTCTCATCATCAGCATTAAAACCGAAACATTTGGAAGACCAAAAACCAAACTTATATTATACAAGAAGTACTCAACCAAAAATACCGAAATAGGAAGCCAAATTTCAACTAAGGAGATCTACCATATGCAATACAAGAAATGAACCCTTAGTATTTCTATTATTTTTTAATTTTGCTAAATACTGATAAACTATGTTTGGCTGTGGCGGCCATATCTTGCTGAGACAATCTGGGTCATTGGACATACTTCTGAAAGAGAACCTACTAAGGACCATTCCTGCCATGTGTGGTTCCAATTGCCCATGTAGTTTCATACAAGATGATTTTTCAAATTCATCCTCCCTTTTTCAGAACCATTTCCGTTGGAAGTTGGGGATGCCGGACAAACTTTTGGAAGGGGGCCACCCAAGGACTATTCCAACAAAGTTTGGTACAATTGGTCAAGTGGTTTCAGAGATCTTTAAATAAAAGTTTACGCTAGACGACGACAGACGACGACGGACGCCAAGTGATGACATTAGCTCAATGGCACTTCGGGCCAGGTGAGCTAAAAAGTAACTTCATGATATAACTTTCGAGTTATATTTCGTCGAACACTATATAAACAAGGGTGGCCTCACTAAATGTCTCGTCTGAATACACACATGGACACATAATAAATATTACCTGATACCCGACATTGCAAGTCAAAGGAAAATGCGTTAAAAGAAATGGTAATGGCCATGCAAGATTTGTCTGAAAAATTTCATGCATGTCATTCAAGCCTGAAACTGTGTCCTAGGTCAGCTGAGAGGTCTCAGACTGGTATGTACCCACCAAAAACTATCTATAGACAAAAAATAATGGGTCTACATACATTTATAACATTTGTTGAGAAATGAACTTATTTGTAAAAATGGCATGTCTTAGTCACTCAAGCCTAAAATTGTGGTCAAGGTTAGGTAACAGATTGACACCTACATATACTTCCCAAGAATCTTCAAAGAAAAGTTTAACAGCTGTATTACAGCTACAGATAATTATAAATGGTCTTAATCACGAAACTGTGACTCAAGTGTGAAATTCAGGTCAAGGTCTCATACAGCCATGTACCCACCAAAGACTATATATAGACCAAATACGGTTGGTCCATGTATTGCAGTTGCTGAGAAATGGACATTATCCCAAAATGTGAAACAAATTATGTTTTCATTCATCAGTTCAACCAAACATAAATTATTTATAAAATAAAACAAAACACAGTGTTTTGGTATCAGCTCGCCTTGACAGCACTGTAGCATATTTTATTTTAATAATAAAAGACAATGTCCAAAAAAGGCTGTCTTGGGCCGCTGCATCACATCAAACATACACAATCTACAATTAGAAAAACACAAAATTACAAATTGTACAATAAACTTAGAAACTTTTCGTTTTATATGCGGCGTCGGGGTGGGAAGGGGGGGGGGGGGGGTGTAATCTATGTGAACGAAAGCGAACAGTGCTGTTTGAAAGACGAACTTCGAATGGAGAATTTTGTTTCTATAAACCTAAATTTGCGCTTTAAATTAAAGCACGATAATTGCATGACAATTATTACCTGGCAGGTAAAATACAATAGCCTAGCCAATAGAAAGTGAAAATATTAATTTGCATAAGACACGTGGTTATTATTTATAAACAAACACACGTGTCATTTTATACCTTTAATAAATACATTTATGTTTTCATTCATCAGTTCAACCAAACATAAATTATTTATAAAATAAAACAAAACACAGTGTTTTGGTATCAGCTCGCCTTGACAGCACTGTAGCATATCGAAGATAAAGAAAGAAAGGAAGAATTGGGAGACCAATGTATGCATCTTAAAATTACAACAAATCAAAGGCCAAGATTTTTTGAAACAGATAACTTGACCGAGGAGTCTTCTTTAACATATCCGTCCTTGGCTTTATCACTTCTCCATCTACCATGTTTTTTAAACAATCTGTCTGGAACCCCCGCATTAGCTGCCGCAGTTGCACCCCCAGACCTGAGACTATGCAGACCAAACTTAGATTTATCTAGACCTATGGATTCTAGAGCTTCCAACAAGATTTCTCTTGACCTGCTGTAAGAAATTGGTCCAGCGTTCCTTAGTTTATATGTACTAGATGATTTACAAAATGAAATAGATCTAAATAAAAAATCAGAGGAATTATCAACAAAGTTAGCTAATTTGATGTATCTCTGCAAAATATTAAATGGGCAAGTTTTGGTACCAGTTTTAGAAATATAAACTTCTTTTCCTTCCCGATAAATGTCTGTTTTACTCTTCTCCAAATGGAGTACAATGTGAGATGGGAAAAATTTTATGTCAGAAAGTCTCAAATTAGCTAACTCAGAAAATCTTAAAAAACCAGCATAAGAAAGTACACACATACAAGCTATTCTAATGTCTTTTAGATTACAAATAGGAAAAGCATATTTATCTACAATTTCTTGCAATATTTGTGGTGTGATCGGTTCTTTCTTCACAATATAGTGACCAATTTTCCGATGGGCTCCTTCCCTAACCGATACAACTAAGTCATCACTGCATGGATTGTCAAATCCAGCTAATTTATGCGCCCAAGCGATGCCATATATAGCCTCATCTAATTTAGACACGGAATTTGCAGAATCAGCCAAGTGTATTAAATACAGCGAAATATGAATACTTTGGGCGGGTAAGGGGGACATGGAATGAGAATTAGCCCACTTACACTATAAATTGAAGGCTGATCTGTAATTCCTCCGAGTACTCTCAGCTTTCGATGATAGTAGAAAATCTGGCAGCTTACCATACAGCTCATTAACTTCCTGGGAGCAAGGAACAAATCCGGCATTCCACCGACCAACAGTAAAAACGTCTGAAAAACGTGTTTAAATAATGATATCATGCAACAATTATAAAATAACTTATACAATAACACGATAGGCTCACATCAGCTACAATATCTCAGTATTCAGATTTACAAACACATATAAAATACATCTAAAATATCAAACCTCCTATCAATCCGACCATGCCTGCTACAATATCTTAGAAAGATACTAGGGCCATGTCAATAAACCTTTGCATCTAGCAAAACTGCCATTACAGGCGTGCCAAAAGGCTCATTTCCGAATATACTATTCTTGTTTGAACCGTGTTCAAATATACCACTGGCATCTCTAAACTCAATAACGTCCATGACATATTTTCTATATCTAATGTTTTTGTCAAACAGAAGGGGCCAAAAAGCGGCCGACGTCCATTTCGGTACGATAAGCGTGCCTCTGGCACCACAAGTTACTAAATGTTTATTACTCCTTATCACGAGGTTAATGGGAGGGACTAACCAATTCATTTCTTCTGACCAATCCGTAGAAAATGCATCAACTATTTCCGAATTAGGTTGCCAAAACAGTGAATTAAATCTGGGTAATTTGTGATTTATAGAGCTAGCAAAACGGTCTACAGTATGTGGACCCCAAAGATTATCCAAAAAGGAGAAAAATTTCTTAGTAACTCCCCAATCCTCAAAGTCAATTATTTTACTGATGTAAGCCGCTTTCTCATTATCTGATCTGGGGATCCATTGAATATCGATTGAGATGCCAAATCCCAAACATAAAGAAAAAATAGATTTAGCTATGACTTGTAAATTTTGTTTCATGCTGCCTGATTCTACTATTTTAACACAATTTTGATTGTCTGTGTACCATTTAATAACTTTACCGGAAAAACTTTCCTTGAAAGATAAAAGTGCTAATTCAATCGCCTTCAACTCTCTCCAAGTTGAACTCTCAGCCGATTCTTCGGCACTCCACATCTTATGGAAAACTTTATTCTCAATCTCTACAGTATAAGCACCAGCTGCTCTCGAGCTAGCATCAGAATATACAATAACATTAGACTTGCTGTAAATGCCTAACTTACGACAGTTGATCGCTATAATATTATTAAACCAGAATTTTAACTCTGATAATACCTGCTTTGGATAATTCATGATAACAATATTGTCCCAACTATTTCTATTCTCAATTGTCATGTAACAATATGTGGACATAATTCTAGCTACATTACCTACGACGGGCGTCATAGAAATAACTCGTCCCACTACCTGTGCTAAAAATCTCGTACTGAAATGCGGAAAATTGTCAAGAATAGTAGACAAAGAATGAATTAAGTCATTTAATCTTCTTGGAGGAATAGATAAACTGAATTCATCAGAATTCCATACTAAACCTAGCCATTCTAGCTCTGTTACTGGCTCGAATATGCTTTTCTGTTCATTTATTAAAAAACCTGCCTCAGTTAATGACTGTTTAACAAAACTGGCGTCTTGAGTACAATTTTCCTTACCTTGAGCCATACCAAATCCGTCGTCGAGATATAAAACTATTTTGATAGCATTTTGACGCCAATGCTTGACTAACGGCCGAAGGCACTTGCTAAAAATAAGAGGACCCGTGGTTAAACCGAATGGAAGAACGGTATAACAGTAATAATGACCTTCCCATTCAAAACCTAAATAAGTTTGATGCTGTGGACAAATATCCAAATGTAAATATCCCGATTTCAAATCAAATTTAAACATATAATCATTCTTTTCAAAATATTGAATGGCAATTTTCAATCTTCAAACTTGATCTTGTCACATTTGACAAATTTATTCAGTATGCTAAAATCTAATATCAAACGTTTTTTGCCGGAATTTTGAGTTGCCACACTTAACGGATTAACAACAAAAGGCCTAAATGGCACTTTAACTACACAACCGGACTGTACCAATTCTTTAACAGCTTGAGAAACAAAATCGCCATTATTTATAGCGGATCTATTATTTTTATGATACAGTTTTGGTGGGTGTGATAAAAAGGGAATAATATATCCGTTCCTAATAGTATCAATAACAAATGGATTGGCTTTAATCTTTTCCCAATAATTTGCATGAGAAGCAAGTCTACCTTTGACCCCTTTAAATCTATCGATCACTTGACTATTATCATCAAAATACCTGACCTGTTCAAGAAATAAATGAAAATCATATTCATCAAAATAACTCTGAAATTGGTCACTATTATCTAAATACTTATCATGTACTAAAGCTGCAGGCCTGCGTAGTCTATCCTGATCGACGTCACTGTTTCTGGAACGTTGTGCTGTTTCCTGTTGATTTAGCGAAGAGGGGGCAATTTTTCCTCCAATGTCCAAATTGCCTACAGTTGTAGCAGATATCATACTGGCAAGGCTCACGCCTTGCGACGCCCCCACGAAAGGGCTGCTGGACAGGTGCACGAGGATAAGAATTAGCATAAGCAGGATTCCCGACGGTCTCTGCAGGTTGGGAACGAGGTGCAGTCTTCGGGTAAGGCTGTGAACGCTTAGACTTGTCCTTTGCGCTTCTGATAGCACGGTTTTCCGCCTGACGTATTTTCTTCTCATCTTCTGAATCGGACGCAATAGCGTTGGTCTCGTACTCTTTCACCGTGTTCCACCCAGCGGGAGATGTGTCAGCTATCCTTATAAGCTTGTTGCGACCCTTGACTTTCTCTATAAGCTCCAGTACCAATTTAGCGGCTTTTGTATTATCTGCCGGTACAGATTTACGTAGTTTATCCAAAGATTCTAGTACCTCCTCATTAAATGAAAACTGTTTCCGATTGCCTTCGCTACGGAATTTGATGTTGACGTCCTCTTTGACCTTCTTCTTGAAAATGTCGTTTTCCTGGAATAATTCAGTCTTAAAATCATCCAATTTTGTGCCTAATATGGTTTTGAACAATTCCACCGTATCCAAAAGATCTACTGCTTGTAAGCCTCTGGGTTGGTTGCTCCGAGAGTTCTGTTCATCTACATTTATTCCTTCATGAGACGGTGATTCTGACATAATCTATGTGAACGAAAGCGAACAGTGCTGTTTGAAAGACGAACTTCGAATGGAGAATTTTGTTTCTATCAACCTAAATTTGCGCTTTAAATTAAAGCACGATAATTGCATGACAATTATTACCTGGCAGGTAAAATACAATAGCCTAGCCAATAGAAAGTGAAAATATTAATTTGCATAAGACACGTGGTTATTAATTATAAACAAACACACGTGTCATTTTATACCTTTAATAAATACATTCACTTCAAGCAGTATGTACCACTAAGAACTTCTATCAACCAAAGCTGAGAAATCATGAAAATTGAAATTCACACAAGCATGAAATTCAGCTCAAGGACAGGTGTTAGACGGGTATGTATCCACTAAGAACTATCTACAGACCAAATATGATTATAGAATAGAGAATGGAAACAAGGAATGTGTCAAAGAGACAACAACCTGACCAAAGAGCAGAAAACGGCCCAAGGCGACCAATGCAATGGGTCTTCAATGCAGGAAGAAAATACCGCACCTGGGGCATGCTTCAGCTGGGTCCTAACAATAATACATACTAGAAATAGACGCTACATTAAACTCCAGACATACCAATTAATCAAATTTAAAAAATACACAAGACTAACAAAGGCTAGAGGTTCCTGGCTTAAGACAGACGCAAAAATGGGGTGGGGCTAATTTTTTGTGAGATATCAACCCTCCAACTATACCTCTAGCCAATGTGGAATAAACTGGAGGCTCAGTGGGCTGAGCCTCTATCGCTCACCTGACAAAATGCTTCTACAAACTTCCATTAATTCTTTGGTTGAATTTGCTTCAAAAGTTTCAGAGCAGATGATAAAAATATATTTTTCTCATAGGGTCCAAAGATTTGAACATAATGAGCCAACTTTGTAAAGGAACTTCCATACATCATTCCAGTACAGTTTTATTCAATTTAATATTATAGTTTTAGAGGAGATTATCAAAATATGTTTTTTTCCATAGACATGTATGTTAAACTATGTTCCTGCTGTCAGCCATGATGTTTGTCGCATTCGAACGAAATGAGCAATCCCTTTAAAAGACCTTCCATGCATCATTCCAGAACAGTTTGGTTAAATATGCTTCAATATTTTCAGAGGAGATGATCAAAATATGTCCCATAGGGTCCAATGTTAAACCACGTTCCTCGTTCGTGGTTATGTGTGTTGTCAAATTGGAACGAAATGAGCAATCTCTGTTAAGAGCCTTCTACGCATCATTCAAGTACAGTTTGATTCAATTTGCTTCAATAACTTCAGAGCATATGATCAAAATATGTTTTTCCCAAAGGGTCCAATGTTAAACTATGTCCTGCACTGGCAGCCATGTTTTACTGTGGATCGGACAAATTTCGGCAAACTTAGTAAAGGACCTTCCACACACCATTCCTGTAAAGTTTGGTTAAATTTGCTCAAGAAGTTTCAGAGGAGATTAACTTTAACATGTTTTCCCTTAGGGTCCAATGTTAAACTATGTCCTGTGCTGGTAGCCATGTTTTATGGCGGATCGGAAAATTTTTGGTAATCTTAGTAAAGGACCTTCCATACATCATTCCTGTAAAGTTTGGTTAAATTTGCTCAAGTAGTTTCAGAGGAGAAAACTTTAACATGTTTTCTCTTAGGGTCCAATGTTAAACTATGTCCTGCTCTGGCAGCCATGTTTTTTTGGCGGATCGGAACAATTTCGGCAATCTTAGTAACGGACCTTCCATACACCATTCCTGTAAAGTTATGTTAAATTTGCTCCATTGGTTTTAGAAGAGATGATCAATATGTGAAAGTTTACGGACGGACGGACGGACGGATGCCAAGTGATGGCAAAAGCTCACATGGCCTTTGGCCAGGTGATCTAACAAACACACAGTAAAAATATTAGGTATTAAAATTGCTGAGAAATTACCTCAATCTCGATAATGGAACACAAGTCACTCAAGCATGAAACTGAGGTCAAGATCCAAAGACAAGCATTGGAGTGGCATGTACCCACTAAGAACTATCTATTGACCCGAAATAGTGGTCCTAGGTATTACAGTTGCTAAATGGAATCGATCACAAAAATGTGACACAGGTCACGCAACCATGAACTTGAGGTCAAGGTCAATACCAACATGTACCCACTATGAAATATCTATAAACAAATAATATAGGTATTAGCTGTTGAAAAATGGACTTAATCATGAAAATTGTATGCAAGTCACTCAACCATGAAACTGAGGTCAAGGCCCAGAGACAAGGGTCAAACTGGCATGTACCCACCAAGAACTATCAATAGACCAAATACAGTGGGTCTAGATATTACAGTTTCTGAGAAATTAACTTATTACAATCAGAAAATTGTAAAACAAGTCACTCAACCATGAAATTGAGGTCAACGTCCAGATCAATGTCAGACTGATATGTACCCACCAAGTCTTTTGACCAAATACGATGGGTCTAGATAATACAGTTTCTGAGAAATTAACTTATTAAAATCACAAAATTGTAACACAAGTCACTCAACCATGAAATTGAGGTCAACGTCCAGATCAATGTCAGACTGATATGTACCCACCGTCTTTTGACCAAATACCGTGGGTCTAGATATTACAGTTTCTGAGAAATTAACTTATTACAATCACAAAATTGTAACACAAGTCACCCAACCATGAAATTGAGGTCGACGTCCAGACCAATGTCAGACTGATATGTACCCACCAAGTCTTTTGACCAAATACGGTGGGTCTAGGTATTATAGTTGCTGAGAAATGGACTTGCCACAAAAATGTGACAAAGACAAAAGTGTAGACGACCTCAAAGATCATTAATAAGGACTTAAAACCTTTTAATCTAATTTCAGGAGAAAGATATATTAACTGTTCAAAAATTCTTCGAAGCCCTTTTCGACCAGATTTCAAACAGTTTAATTGTTTTTTAATGTGTTCGTGATGAGCAAATTGGCTGAAAAATTGATCCTTTTATTTTATGCTTAATTTTGTTGTTTTTTCTCTCTCTTTGTTTTGCTTATTTACCTTTTATCCATCAGACAGCTAACTCACACTATTCCTGTTATGCGTTTTAAAAATGAAATAAAATCAAGTTTTAACATTTATTTTCAAATTGTACAATTTCTAAAATTGCTCATATAAAAACATTTTCAGTGGAACAGTGGTCACCTAAATAAGCTAGAGGTACTGTGATCAAAGCTCACAAAATGATCCCCTGCCGCTTGCAACGTACGTTTTGGAAAAAGAACCCCCAAAAATGATTTTGACCAATAAACAAAATAAAGAGGTGCACAATGGCATTATATGATTAAGAATCTGAGAAAGATTCATCAAATTATGATAAGTTGTTTAGGAGGAGTTGCAGATACAAAATAGGTAGTCGGACAGAAGAAATCGATGTTTTGATAAGTCCTTGTTTTGGAAAAAGAAACCCCAAAAATGATTTTGACCAATAAACAAAATATGAGGTGCACAATGGCATTATATGGTTAAGAAACTCAGAAAATTTCATCAAATTATGATAAGTAGTTAAGGAGGAGTTGCAGATACAAAATGAGTATCCCCAATAAACCCCATATAAAACCACTGGCAAAGTTCATGTTTTGGAAAAAGAAACCCCAAAAATCAATTTGACCAAACAACAGAACAGGAGGTGCACAATGGTATGGTATAGTTAAGAATCTGAGACATTTTCATTCAATTTTAGTATGTGGTTTAAAAGTTGCAGATACAAAATGGATACTCCCCATATAAGGCAATGGCGACTCCATGATTTGGGAAAAGAAACCCCAAAAATGATTTTTACAAAATATAAAACAGGATTTGCACAATGGTAGTATATACTTAAGACCTGTGAAAGTTTCATTAAATTATAATAAGTGGTTTAGAAAGAGTCGCGGATATAAAAGTGTAACATACTGTTACCGCACGAACGAACGTACAGTACAAAAGACAAACGGACGGACTTCCCCATCACTATATACCTCAGCTTTACAAAGCTGGGGTATAACAAGAGATAAAAAAAAAGAGTTTGGACTGGGAACATTCAAGCTATTGAAATTCTCCAGAAAAAAAGCAATTAAGTAAGGTAGTTAAAAACATCCAAAAAATAAAAAATATAGTTATTTGAGAGATCATTGTTCCACTATGTACAACACAACCACTACATCAACAGAATTCTAAATATCTCGAAAAACTTAACATAACATCCACCCATATTTTGTAACAGTTTTTCAAGGACACAAAAACATAATTTTCATTAGTCCGAGATTGCTCTGGCATTTGAAGGCCTTTTTTGTGACATGCAGGGGCCATGGGACATCCATATAGAAAACATGGAAATTTCCGACCAGACTTGGGGCGGCAGTTTAGACTCGAAATCATAATATATCAAATTGTAAGTAGATAAATTATACATCAATCAATGCCTTATTCATTTTTCTCTAAGAATATGTACATTTTATTCACCAACAATCTCCCTGTACAAGAAACCAAAGCTTTATTCCGTTCAACCCACCATTATCATCATTTCACTTTCACTTTGAACAATTTGTCACTTGACTGCGTTATTTCATTTTTGTGTAGTACATTTATTCATATGACCCTGGTAACCCATATATATTTTCTAAACGGAAGCCCCTTATAACACTTGATGTTTTATGTGGTATGTAAATATGAAGTTGGCGCGTGAGATCGCAATATCTTGATGAAAATGGTGGGTTGAAGGGAATAAAGCTTCGTTTGTGGTACAGGGAGATTGTTGGTGAATAAATTGTACATATTCTTAGAGAAAATTAATAAGGAATCGATTGATGTATGATTTATTTACATATATACTTAAAATTTGATATATTATGATTTCGAGTCTAAAAACTGCCGCCCCAGGTCTGGTCAGCAATTTCCATGTTTTCTATATGGAGTGCGCTCTGAGGTCCCATGGCCCAGCATTTCACAACAAGAGGCTCCCTGAAAGCCTGATTCGCACACCTTAAAGTAGATCTTGCATCAATGATTATTTTAACTATTTAATGTATACCGATGCATTTTTTGCCTTTATATTGTACAGCTAAAATATAGAATCCTTAACCTAAATATATATGGCTGATAGGGACTTTTTCAATGGCCTTGACTCTTGACCTTACAGTTTGACTTGAACAGGTACATTATAGGGCCCTGAACCCAAATATATCCGGTTGCTAGGAACTTTTCCATTGGTTGCTATTGAATTTTTTTCAATGACCATGATCCTTAAGCCTACATACTGACTTCTACAGGTAAATTATGGCGTCCTTAATCCAAACATATATGGTTGCTAGGGAATTTTTCATTGGTTACTATGGACATTTCAAATGACCTCGACTCTCCATTTTACTTGTACAGTACATTTTAATTTATTTCAAGTTATGCATTTAAACATCTGTGACCATTATTTTTAATGATACTGTTTACATTTACATTATCTTTCAAGGGCAAAAACTCCTATATTACTTTGTTGAACCTTTTTGCTGTTTACAGTTTGTCTTTATCTCTAATAACATTCAAAATAATTAACTAAAACTGCAAAATTTCCATAAAATTAACAATTAAGCGGCAATACCCCCACAAAGCGTTGATCGATTTGTCTGAAAATTTCATCGCAGGTGGATATTGACCTGATGAACATTTTTACCTCATGTCAGTTTTGCTCTATATGCTTTAGTTTTTTTAGATATAAGCCAGAAACTGCATTTCACCCCTATGTTCTATTTTTAGCAACAGCAGCCATGTTTGTTGATTGATCAAATCCCCAGATATATTTTTGAAACTAAATACCCTAAGGAACATCCAGGTAAAGTTTGAAAGTATTTGTCCTCGTAGTTTCAGAGGAGAGATTTTTTGAAAGTTTACATAGATGGCGAAAAAAATTTGAAAAATTGTCTTTAAAAGGAAAAATCTCCTATAAGGGGTCAATTAACGATTTTGGTCTGTTTACTTATTTGTAGATCTTACTTTGTTGAACATTTTTGCTATTTACAGTTTTGTCTTTATAATAATATTAACAATTCAGGGGCAATAATCCAACAAAGGGTTGACCGATTTGTCTGACAATTTCATGGCAGGTAGATCTTGACCTGATGAACATTTTAAGCTCTGTCAGTTTTGCTCAAAATGCTTTAGTTTTGAGATACAATTTTTAAACTAGATACCCTAAGGGACATCCAAGTGAAGTTTGAAAGTATTTGGCCCATTATTTTCAGAGGAGAATATTTCTAAAACAGTTCACGACTACGGACGACGGACGACAAGTGATGGCATAAGCTCACATGGCCCAAAAGTGAGCTAAAAAAGTCTGTTAGACGTCAGAGCAATCTCAGACTAAATTTGAATGTAATATGCATTAGAGACATACATGTATAACCATTATAATAACTGTATAAATATCTTAGTGGAAGTCAGGAAATATACCAAATACAGTGAAGTTTTCTTAAATTCAAACTATATCTGTGTTTAGTGGTCCTTAACAATATTTCCAAATTTAAAATGATCTGGTGAAACAATACTCATTTTATTGAATAGAAACCTCAATTCTGGCTAATTTCAACATTAAAAAGCTTGTCCTGTCAATACTTACCCCCGGTATCTTCATATTTTTATAACTTCATATGTGACCTTAGAGTGATCAAAGGGAACCTAAATGTAGATTTTAAAACAATATCTAATGTTTAAGAGAAACTTACATAGTTTAATGGGTGAATAATATTTTCAGGACAAATCAACAAACATTCTTGTTAAAACTTTCATACAATGCAATAAATGCTACTTCAAGATAAATATATATATCTAAAAATAATTATTTACAGATAAATGTACGATAAATACAATAACAAATTAAAAAAACTGTAACAAAAACAACAAAAACAACAAAAAAACATCAAAACTCATGGCAGCATCAAAGATCAGGCCTTAGATTTCGTTTAGGGATTGGGGCATGTAAAAGAGTTTAAATAGATCACACACATGAATGCCCCATCACAATAAACTTTATAAAAAAACAAATGTTTTCTCACTTACAATAAAAAACATCTATTGAACTGAAATGCCCATATTAAATTTCAGTAATATTATTCTGTTTCTATATACAATTACAATTTCTGGAACATTTATCCATTAATTGAATCCTTACTTTAATACATGTTAATTTTTAACTTTACTATAGAAATTTACAGTGAAAAATGAAAATATTTAACCCTAAATGTTCAGGGTGAAAGTTGCATTGTACCTGTAAAGGCATTTTTATTAAATGAGACAAGGACAAAAGTGAACTCAAGGTAACTTGTATAAGGATGTTTTCTTGTTTAAAGAAAAAGTAAACTTCTCCTATGATTTCTGACTTCGATATTCCTTAAGAATCTTATACTAAAATGATAAAACTTAAATTTAGTATTACATAAAACTACTCAAATAAACGCATAGTTAAAATCTCAGTAGAAGTAAACAATATTTCGTCAAAGTAACAAATGTATTTCTTCCTGTCAATCAGTTCTGTCATTCATATAATGATTAATCTAATTGGTTGTATCATGGTGTAGGTGTGTCAGGAGGTGTAATTGTCTCTGTTGACGCTGTTCTTTTTGCACATGGTGCCTGACCCTCCTCCAATGCACGTTTTTTTTGACCCGGCTGAAAAAAATAAAATGAAAAAAATGCATGTGCAAAATGTGTATAAAAACTGGTATCATAGAATTAACTAGAGCCTGTATCGCTCACCTAGACTATGTTCATCTTGACTGGCAGCCTGGAGCATTGCTGTCAAGCCAACTAACTGGCTCACTGGTTTCAAACAAGAAGATCTTTAAGTGATTTTTCCAATTAGTTCCTATGTTAAACCACATGTATGTTCGGCATTGGTGGCCATCTTGGATCAGAGGTGGGGTCTTTGGATATAATTCTAAAAGAAGATCACCTAAGGACCACCGAATGGCTTAGTGGTTTCAGACAAGCAGATCTAAGTAAATTAAACTATGTCTGGCTCTGGCGGCCATATTGGATGACAAGTTGAATCATAAGATATAATTCTGAAAGAGGACCACCTAAGGACCATTGCTGACAAGTTTTGTTCCAATTGGCCCAATGGTTTCAGAGGAGAAGATCTTTAAAGGAAATTTTATGACGATGCACGCCAAGTGATGGCAATAGCTCACATGGCCTTGTAGGCCAGGTTAGCTAATACATGTAATTACAACGAGTTGATATCTCTGTTGGTGGACTCAAGTCTTTTTAAATCCAGGAGAGTATCACCCGCTCAGTTGTTAGAATTTTGATACAGAAATTGATACCTTAAATTTTTTGTTTCAAAAATTTAAAATTTGTGTGAACTAAGAATCATTTCCCTCTTGCATCTGGCATCTTTACTCTTTCCATCATTTTTCTCTCCATTGTTTTGGTTTTTAACATTTTAGGCCTTGATCCTGACCAATGATACATAAATTGATGAAATAGGCACACCATCTCAAACTGTTTTATCAAAAAATCATTGGTATCTACACTTGGGTGAGGGTGTAAATCACCAAAAATATCGTGTAACGTGTGAATTGTGTGCATGCAACGTGTGAATCGTGTGCGTGTTATGTGTGTATCGTCTGGGTGCAACGTGCGAATGGTGTGCTTGTATAAGATTTCATTGGTGCTGAAAAATATTAAAATGTGTGTATTCAAATCGAGGCAAATTCTAATTCGAATTTAAAATTGCTGGAATGAACTTTCATCAGTGTCAACTATTTGAAAATCTTAAGTTTATAATTTTTTTCTATTACTTATGTCATTCACCAAATTAATTTGGTTTGAAAAAAAAAATTATTGTAAGTCAAATTTGCAAGATAGAATTGAAGTTTAACTTGTTTGTAAAAATTGTCTAAAGTTATTCTTAAAATCTTGTGAAGGTTTTAATTTTTTGACCAATGTCATGTATTAATATATATCATCATAGTACATTTTTTTATATGAGCGATTATTTGGTTATTATGTAACAAATAGGATGTGTTCCCAGATATGAACTGGACTAAAACAATTCCACATCTAATTAGACAAGGGACTAGGGGTCCTTTAAAAGGAAAATATTTGTTTATCTGTACATCTACCTCAGATTTAATTGTAAGTAAAGAATGTTACTTATAATTTTTGTAACTGTAAATTTATTAATTTTATTATGTCGATGAATTGTTTTGGATATATATTTCATTTTTAAAATAAATATCATGTCATCAAAAAATTATTTAACTTTGTCAGATTTCTTAATTATTCCTTTTTAAAATCAAAAAGGTCACCTCAGATAAACAGACCCTTCAGATTATCTCTGAACTCTTGTTTATTTAGATGCTTTTTTAGATCAGTAGTCATTCGGGGAATAAACCCCAGGACATGACCTCCTTTTTTTAAAGAAGCCAAAAAATATTATGGCGTAATATTTATTTTACTGACAACTTTATTATTATCATATCAATTTTGGTTAATAAGCTTTAGTTAATTAGGTAAAAATAACATGAGACGGTTTATTCAGTTTTAATGAATTTAAAATATAATTTCACATAACCATCATTAAAGTTTAATAAATTTCACATTAAAAAATAGCACATGCAAATAAATATTTTGAATTTATGAAAGAAATGGAAAGTCAGTCGTATTACACCGGCTTCCTTTTTTTCACACTTATTTATTTAAAATCAAATGCAATTATATTAAATATTTCACTGCTATTCACATCCGACATAAAATCTAATTACTTCGTTTCGTCATTTTCCGTTCGTATCTTACAATCACAAGTTTTAGAAATCGTACGATCGGTAATTATGAAACGTGTAACGTGCATTATGTGGTTTACACGTTCAACCATGTGTACTTACAAATTAATTAATCTCAATATGAAAGTTAGTGTTAGTATTAAGACTCATATGGAAGAATTTTACAGTTTACTGTATATACATACTGTACCAAGAGGATGAATCATTCCATCGGAATCTGGATACATCAAATCTTTCACTTTCTTTTTCATTTCATCATCCTGAAAATAAATAATATAGATGTAGTTTAATAAAACTAGAGGCTCCCAGAAGCCTGCATTGCTCATACAGATTTAACTTGACAATCAGGGAATGAAACATTAAAGACCAAATCTGACATCCATACTGTTTGCTGTTTTTTTTCAACTGCAATTAATATGGTCGATCTATGAAAGTGACTGCAGAAAAAATTTAACCAGAGGCCTGTATCGCTCACCTTATATTTCCATTTGTTTATCGCCCAATGGCCTTGAGATTAATATCGATGCCATGTTTGGTTTCAATCTAGTCAGTAATTTTCAAAAAGAAACCGTTTGTATGTAATTCCCATAGGGTCCTATGTTAAACTATTCTCCCCTGGTGGCCATCTTGGATGACCGATCAGCTCTAAAGTAATAACAACTTGTCATCGCCTCATAAGGAACATTCATGCCATGTTTGGCTTTGATCTAATCAGCGGTTCTCTAGAGGATCTTTGTATGTATTTCCCATAGGGTCCTTTGTTAAACTAAGTCCCCCGCTGGTGGCCATTTGTGGATGACGATTCGGCAACAAGGTAACAACACTTGGTCAGCATCTCATGAGGAACATTCATGCCATGTTTGGTTTCAATCCATCCAGCGGTTCTCTAGAAGATTTTTGTATGTATTTCCCATAATGGTACGGCACTGAAATTTGAAATTGACCGAGATAATACTAAATCACAACTATGTTATACATTTTATAAAATTCATTAAGAAATGTAGGCGTGAGATCGTTTAAAATATCGGACGGACGGATGCACAGACAGATGGCAGGCATTCCTATGTCCCCGCATCGCATTGCAGCTGGGAACAAAATTTTAATAAAAGTCACTCAAGAATAAAATGTAGGTTTCTGAAAAATGGACCTAAATGCAAAAACGTAACCAAACCGGACAAATGGGACGTATGATAACTTGAGGTTCTTGATAGCCTGTATTGCTCACCTGGATTTAACTTGTCCACCTTGAGCAGGACTAAAAATGTAAGTGTAGCAGAACTTTATGTTGGCTGGTTTTCCAATAGGGTCTTATGGTTATACTAAGTTCGGCTAAGGTGGCCATCTTTGTTGAGAATGCAGGTCAGAGACATTTCTGAAACAATAAAATCTTAGGACCATTGCTGCAAGTCTGTGTAAAATTGGCCAAGTGGTTTCGGACAAGATTTTTCAGTGAATTTCACCCCAATGTGCTCTGTTAAACTAAGTTAGGCAATGGCGGCCATCTTATAAATTAGTAGACAGTCATCGGACACAATTCCCAAAGAGGACCACCTAAGGACATTGCCAAGTTTGGTTACATCTGGCAATGTAGATTAATCAAGAAGAAAGTTTGTTTTTAAATTCATTCCACCGACCACCCCCCCACCCCCCCCCCCCTTCACCCTTTGTTTATAAATTTGTAGTAACAGCAGCAATGTCGGTCGAAAGCGGAGCATTCCAGATATTTTGGAAGGGAGCCATCCAAGGACCATTCTATCAAATTTTGATCCTCATTGGCGAAATGGTTTCAGACAAGAAGATTTTGAAATTAAATTTTTCCATAGGGTCCTATGTTGGATTAAATCTGGCTGTGGTAGCCATTTTAGGGACAGTACGGTCTTCAGACATATTACTGAAATAGGAATATCTGAGGACCATTGCTGGCAAGTCTGGTTCAATCTGGCAATGCAGTTTCATAGAAGAATATTTTTTAAATTCATTCCCTCTTTTTTTCAATTTTTAGTAATAACAGCCATTAAGGTTAGAAGTCGGGGATGCCAACCACAATTTTGAAATGGGGCCATCCAAGGAAAATTGAACCAAATTTTGGTCCCAATTGGCTCAGTTGTTATAGACAGGAAGCTTTTTAAATGAATTTTTCCTATAGGGTTCTATGTAAAACTATTTTTGGCTGTGGCGGATCACCCAAACTATTTCTGAACAAAGACCATCTAAGGACCATTGCTGTCAAGTTTGGTTCCATCTGCCCATGAACTTTTATAGAAGATTTTTAAAATTCATCCATCCTTTTTTCTATTTTGAGTAGCAGCAGCCATTTCAGTTGGAAGTTTTAGAGGTAGACTGTCCAGAGACCATTCCGTCAAATTTGTGTCCTGATTGGCCGGACGCCTTATAAGCCAGGTGAGCTAAAAACTGTCTGACAAATTGTTATCTGTTGTCATAAGAAAACTTTAACTAATTTGTTCTCCTGGGTAAAAAATACAATGGTATTTGCTATTTATATTTTAATTGCCAGAAAAATAATATCTTAGTCTTTCCTAATCCTACTTTCTTTGAAGGCAATCAACAAGTAATAGTTACATTTAACTTGAAACAAACTTACTTTAAACCACGGATGTTCTAGGGCATCTTCTAGTAATATTCTCTTCTTGGGGTCAACTGTCATTAGTTTCTTTATCAAATCAATTGCTGAAAAAGATGAAAATTTACAGTCTGTTTACTGAAGTAAAAACATAAGCAATATGATCATCATACATATATTAATAACACAGACAAATGAAAGGTCGATATGCTTAAACCCATGCTCAAAAATCTTTATTGTGTTGTTTATTTTTTTTTAGTTTTCAGTATTTATTTTTTGTGTTTGTGGTTGTTCATTTATCTTCTCGGGTTTGCCTGTCTAATGAATTGTTTTGTTTGTTTGCTCCTTTAGGTAAATTTGTCCTCTTTGTGACAAAAATTTCCATTGTCCAATTAGATGTAAGCTAGGTACAAATTACTTACAATTCATCATGGTCATGCTTTATACAAACTATGAATTACTTTTGGCATATAGTGCTAAGAATTTGCAACCAAAAAGTTTTTGACAAGAGGGGTAGACCAAATAATGGATGGATAAACTGCATACTTCTTTGGAGTAGGGGTATAACAAGTACCACATTTAATTTAACACAGTGACTGTTAACTGAATTGTATGCAGTACATCTCAGTTGACAGTTCTATTCCTAAAATGCACTTTTGGTTTTACAGAAGAAACCAAACTTTTAAAATTACCCAGTTTTGAAGAGTAGAGAGTCATCAAAATTCTAATTTTAACCACATCAATCTCATCAATGCTTACATCCAAACCAGAGTCTCAGTGGGCTGAGCCTGTACCGCTCACCTTGCAGTCACAAACTCTTGATTTGATTTGGCAGACTAGATTGATTTCTGGAAACTTTGTAAATGATCTTCTATAAATGCTTCATACCAAGTATAAGTTCATTGGCCAAATGGTTTCAGAGGAGAAGTTTTAAATTTCGACCAATAAATGCTCATAGCAGCAATTTTGTTTCACGGACTGGGACGATTTAAGCAAACTTTGTAAAGGATCTTCCCTAGAAGCTACAGGCCAAGTTTCAGTTTAATAGGTCCAGGGGTTTCAGAGGAGAAGATGAAAATGTAAAAGTTTACGGACTGACAGACGACGGACGCCAAGTGTTGACAAAAAATTACATTGCATTTGGCAAAGCGAGCAAAAAAGTCAGAAAGGAATGATACAATTATCCTTCTTAACAATTAATGATAGACAGAAAGAAGTTGATCTATCAGCTGTTTTGTACATATTACCTTCCTCAGAAGTATTATTCCAGAACTGTTTTGGGAATGTATAATGTCCGCCTAAGATCTGTTTTAGTAGTGGCATATCTTTTCTTTCATCTGAGAATGGTGGATATCCTGACAAGCTGGAAAATTAGAACACGATTTAAGAGACAGTTCAAGGATATTTAAATATCTTTTTTTACCAAAGATTCAACCTGTGTTACATTTTTCAAAAACCTCTCTTATATTTCATTTGTATTTTCGATATCAAAGTTATGATTGAAATAAGACACTCTGTTAAATTGTTTAAATTTGGTAAGATTTAGTTATAGGGGGTTTTATGTCATTTTCAATGCACTCGGAGATAGATGTCATGTCATCCAGTTTTAACTGGTGGAGGAAGCCATAGTAACCACTGTGAATAATGTTCTTCTGCATGAAAACTGGCCAGCCTTGTAATCTGATATCAGCATTAACCTCACCTTGCCAATAATTATATTTGAACTCACAACCTCAATTTTGAAAATAATCATTAGTAGTACAACATCAAGTTGATTCATCTCATCCTAACCATCCCCCTAGCCGTACTAACAAAACTTATTAAGAACATATATTAAAGAAACACAATTGTCAAGTTTGATTTCAGCTGGGTCTGTTATTCTTGAGAAGAACTCTGAATTTCAAAGTTTCAGCCAATTAGAAATTAAAAGTGGCATGTGTTTCTTGACTAATAGGTAGCAAAATAGGAATAATAGCACTAGAAAATCTGCAAAGATTTCTTACATTATTTTCATTACTTTTCAAGAAGCTTTTAGAGAGAGCTAAAATATGTTCTTAAATGTTTCTGTTTGACAACCAGGCATCAGTGACATTAAGCAACACCACCTTGTATCTACTGGTCTAACAATCACTTACCATATAAACAGTATTACACCTAGATTCCAACAGTCAACTGCATTTGTATATTGACCACTACCAGCTGTTGACAAAATTTCTGGTGCTAGATAGGATGGTGTACCACAAAATGTTTTCATTATTGACCCAGCATCAATAAACTTTGATAAACCAAAATCTGTAACCTAATAATAACCTTTAATTAGCAAGTTCACACATCCCACAACCCCACAAAAATGGTAAGTTCTGAAAGTGATCTATCCTGGGATGTAGGTATGGTTCTTTTTCCCACTGTTTCAAATTTTCTATGAAAAGAAACACATCTAAGGATTTGTTAAGTAGAAATAATAAATAAAATTCAAGGATGTAAAAATAATAATACAAGATAATAATCCAAACCCACCTACAAGATAAATGGTTTCACATTTCAGATTTCCTCTTTTGAAGAGTAAGCAACAAAAACAAGAGCAACTGAAGCGTGGCATCCCGTCGATGTAAAAACAATTGACCCTGAAATTTGTAAATGACTGTATAAGTGTTCACAACGGTGGTAAAGAATTTACAAGTTAAACTGTGACCTTGAAAATCAATGGAGTTCTAGATATTCATCAGGACTAAGTATGTGTAAAGCTTGGTCAAAGTCTAGTGTTCATAAGGGTGTTACCGACGGAAGGACGGATGGGCGGTAGCGAGGGCGAGGGGATAATAAAAGGCCCTATGTAGCAAAAATTTATACATGATGCTTTTAAAATGCTCTTTCCCTCCCAAACGTATCCCTCCTTTTTAGGTTTCTCTGCTTATTCAACACAATAGTTGTATATATACCTGAAAATACCTTAACTAATGTTTCATTGTTCTCTGAGATAATTAATATGTTCTCTGGTTAAAGAAATAACAGAACAGAACATTCATATAAGTGAATTCATTGTAAACGTTTATGATTGAATTACAATTAATTACAATTTATTTCAACATTTATAATTGATAAAAACAATTTATAACTAGAGGGCCAGAGGGCTGATCCTGTATTGGCCACCTGGCATGAAAGCCACTTTTATTGATACATCTCAGAGAAGTCACTTCTCCCTATCATTAAGAAGCAACTTATGAAGAACATTCAGACCATGTTTGGTTTCAATCAATACTGCAGTTCTGTAGATTTTGTTATATGCCATAGATATTTTCTGTCAAGTTTGGCTCTATTTGGCCTAACAGTTTCAGAGAATGTTTTTTTTTTTAAATCAACCAATCAGAAACAAGAATTGCCCATGGCAGCCATGTTTGTCGCCTGATCTGGACAAAATGAAGAAACTTTGTAAAGAACCTCTCACAGATGCTTCCTGTCAAGTTTCGTTCCATTTGGCTAAGCGGTTTCAGAGAAGATTTATTTAAATCAGCCAACCAGAAACAAGAATTGCCCAGGGCAACCATATTTGTATTCAGACCGGGACGAAATGATGACACTTTATAAAGGACCTACCATATATGCTTCCTATCAAGTTTTGTTCCATTTGGCCATGCGATTTCAGAGAAGATTTTTTTAGCCAATCAGAAACAAGAACTGCCAATGGTGGCCATATTGAGCTTAAAAGTATAATAGATAATTTGACAACCTATATTGTTAAAAAAGAAAATTTGATCAGTAATTGTTTTACATTGTTTATTGTTTCACCCACTTTATCCTATGAATATGAATGCTCATGTTTAAAGGGGAACTTAATTTTCTATTTAAAACAAACCTTTAATTCTCTGTGTGAAATTCCTTGATCATGAAGATACTGGAAAAGAAAAAAAAGTTAGCTGAAATCAAAGTAAAGAGTCCCAAACCATCTACTGTCCCCTTCCTCGGTATGTCATTGTGTCACAATGAAAGGTATAGTATCGCGTATCCAAGCTAGTTTTAAAAGATCGCTTTCCGACAAAACAATACCATAAAAATTTTAAATTATTGATGAAAACCACTCAGACTGTAAAAACCAATCGAACTGGATGTCGCGGATGTATATGAAGACCATTTCAAGGCCAGACATTTACCCCCGGATTGTCATTGCGACGACGGGTAAAGTAAGACAGTCCATTACTAAGAAAGAAAACCTTTAAAATCACATACAATCTATCATCAAACATGTTTGTTTAATTATTACTTTTATGTATTTGATACCTCGGCTTTGAACGACTATTGACAAGTTTATTGAATTTTCACAAATTTACAAAGCGTAATTAGCCTTTGCAGACCCTCAAATTACCTGTGTTATAGTTTCGTATATAATTATGTTATTGAAACACAAATTAAGAATGTTATACCATACACAATCAAACGATAACATGGCAATTAATTTTTTTCCAAATTTAAGAGGTAAAACACAAGGGTAGAAAATATTTATTACCAAAATACAAAAGGCTGTTCCATAGATTAAACATACAAAAGTATGGCAGATCTTTTCACAAAATCAAATACGAATTTAAGATGTTTAGCGGTTTGGTCTTTGTTACAAGAAACACAAACATCTTCTACTGGCCAGGTATAAGTTTGTTTCATCAAGAAAATACGTTGAAAGGAATACATCGACAACTGTGACAGAAAAGTACGTTTCGGGCTGAGCAAAAGGGACATGACAAACAAACACTGAGAAAAGTCAATATTTTATTTTTATTTAAAACAAATACATCGATGTTTATTAAAAATAAATACTAAGTAGAAAGATGTATCCATTTGCACTCCGACAGTGATGCTGTTTGGACCTTACTCTCTCAGAGGTCGCTCTTTCTCGTTCACAAAGGGTCCATGTCTATATTCCGAAATCCCATTGGTCCGAAACCCCAATAGTCCGAAATCACAATAGTCCGAAATCTCAATAGTCCGAAAGTCTACTGGTCCGAAAGCCCAATAATCCGAAAATGGTATGGCCCAAATGTCATAAAGATTGTACGACTAAACCAGACAGTTCAAACTAGTTTGTATTATGTGCAAATTTATGTTGATAGTACTTTGCTTGCGGTTATTTCATGATCAGTGTACTTAGAAATATGAGAGTAGTGGTACACAGTAAGTCAATTACTTCTCCAAATAAATACATATGCACATTGTACAAACAACGATTGATTTCTTTGCTGAAAAAAACCTTGCTCTATTGCTTGCTGACGATTCCAGAAAATATTTCACATGATACATGTAATTAATAACCTTTCAATATTTAGCTACATGCAAAAGTCTCAGTTTTGTTTCGGGGCACAAGATGAAAGTTTCTTACAGACCTACACATGTACCTAATAAGATTTCAAACGGACGGGCAGAGAATTTAAACATTTAGTATCGTGCACCCTTTAATTTAATGAAAATATTCCAAACTGCACTGGGCTTTGTGGCTTTATTAAAAAAGAGTGATTTTCAAATATTTAAATATTAATACTTGGACCTCGGGGATCAAAGTTAAAAAAAACGAGACTGATATGGAAAATGAACTATACTGAATAATGTATATGTACCGTTAAGAAAAAAAGTATGATATATCCGTATATATCGTTCCATCCAATTGTTTTGAGGCAGATCACCCCTGCCAGATCACCCCAACAACAGTGTTTTGTTAGTTTAAAGAAGACGGGAATAATTTACTCACGACTAAAACTTAGAAAACTTATGAAGAAACATAAATCAATTTTAAAAATTAACATTACAATTTTTCAACGAATCTACTGAGATTCGAACCCGTGACCCTTGGTATTGTTGTCCAGAGGCCTTTTTTTTCTTTAAAACATAATTCTATTCAGGTATATATACAAACTAAGGTAAAAAAATTAAAAACAATAAATGTTAATTTATCCCTAGATACGTGTTAGTATACCTGAAATATATAATGCATAGCACAGTTAATATAATATTGCTACCTGCTCACCTGTAATTTTTATAATTGGATTTTCTTGAACAAAATATTTGTTGAATAAGTGTCTCTTTTTTCTCATAGTTAAAAGATAAAAATAATATGACACTATTTTATTTAAAATTGTTTTAAAGTATTCAACCAACTTGTCATCATCCTCAGTATTAATCAAAAGAAAATAAAAAAATGCTATATCTTGCTTTATTTAGTACAACATTTGCAAAATAAAAATTGAAACCCTTTCTCTTATTTAAAAATCCAAAAAGTAATAATTGTTCAAAGTCTAGTTGGTTAACAAAGTCAACATCAACATTACACTGCATGTTCAACATGAAATCATTTAGGAAGTCATTTAAGCTTGACAAATCACGAGAGTTAATGAATAGGGGCCGTATGCATAAAACTACATAAGTTAAGATTTTGCTTAGAAATGAATTAAGTTATGTAAATCCGTCCAAATTGCCTAAATAGTATGCATAAAACAACTCAAGTTAAGAAATTGCTTAATATTTGACTTAAGTCTAAGACACCTATGGAGGTAACTTAAGTCTTAAGAAACCGATTAAATCATTTATCTGTGCAACTTAATGAATTGCACAAACATATATACTTACAACACAAGTAAGTCATATGCATTTTGCAAAAAAATATACTTTGAACCAGTTTTCTCTTGGCGGGTGGCATGACTTTAAAAAAAAATCTTATTTGGCTTAATCATACACTACATACATGTATATGTATTTAAATTTTGTTAAAATCTACTCGCTCAATATTTTTTATTTATTTACACATGTGCTGTCTAATTAAACAGTGCTAACTATTGTGACGCGCACGAAATTAATGCGTTTAATGAATGATAGTTGTTGCTCACGATTCTGAGGTAAAGACACTAACAAAAAATTACAACATAGAGAAAAGTGCCTTAAAAATGGTGTCCACACAATATAAATTTTAACACAAAATGAAGATCGTTATATAATGTGAACCATAGGAATATAAGAATGCAAACATTGTAACTTTTGTGTAGAAACTATTAACAATTCCTTTCGGATACCCTTTATGACTCAATTTTACGGTTTGGATTAGAATTAAAATTTCAATATTTCTCAAAGATCAAGGCAGATTTCTTTGTGAAACTTCTTGTACATTTGCAGTATAATATGAACCTTTATTTCGCAAACTTTTGCGATAAAGCGACACCTTTTTACAGAATAAAAATAAATTATCACAATAAAAAGATGGTTTAAAATAGGTCATCATCTATAGACATAAGAATTAAATTATGCAATGAATAGGTAAGTAAGGACATGTGTAAGCAATCCTAATAGATGTTTGACAAATAACTTTCAAACATCCCTAGTGATATATTCGTTTATACTTCTTAGAGTTTCATATTCCGCCAAAAGTGAGAATTATTTCATTGACTATATTATTAGAGAAATCCTTTATAGTACACTTCCTAAACGTTTCACTCAAAATTAAAACTTTAAAATTAATATTTGTAGATATAAATAAACATCTATGATTTTTCATACGATATATCAATATCAGACATTGCAAAAAACGATTTGCGCGAAAACCGTTTCAATAGAGTCGTAAGTAATTGTTATAAGCCTCTAAAATATTGAACAATTTTTACTGGATCAGTGCTATTCAAACACACCCGGGCTCATTTTTAACCCATTAACAAAAAATCATTCGCATGAGAGTTATTAAAGAAACAACAGCTAACTGGCGTGGATTGATATGATAAAAAGTGAGGGTTTCTGATGTAATATTACTTAAGTCTTTCTTGGTAATGTAGAAACTTGAGTCGCTTTATGCATATGACTTAAGTAAATTGCTTAGCTAAGTCAATTCTTAGCAAAATCTTAGCTTAAGAAATACTTAAGATGTTTTATGCATACGGGCTCAGATGATCAATATTTGCAACGGTATGAAAAATTGTAAAAGAGCATTATAAAATGTGCGAGTGTTTTGTGGGATGGATATTTGCTATTCATCAGTGGACATTCTTAAATTTTCATGCATTGAATCTGTTTTATTTGACCATGGATTGCCGTTATTGTTTATCCAATTAACCCATTCAATCGGCATACTGGTAAGCATTTTTTTTGTAATTATTCATAACTTCATTATACGTTATTTCAGAATCTATTTCTGATAAAATTTCATGAATTGCTTGCACTTTAAGAAATCCTAGAATGACTTCATAAGTTAAGTGTTTTAATTTTGTTATACCTGCAATAATTGGTTTTAAATTAAAGAACCTTTGCACGCTCACATACCCCACGTCTTCATATTGTCAGTGGAGAAACAAAATCTCACTTCACAAGTAAAATGAACACAATCAAATGCTGACCTTCAAATATTTATCCTGATTGTTGGGAAATTTAAATTCCAAGCGAGAGGAGTCAACAGTAATAGTATAGTGAGGCAAATAAGTTCAAAGGGGCATAACTCATGGAAAAAAAAAAGAATCGTAATTTCCTGTCGATATGCACATCTACGTAGTATGTCCTTATTATCTGAAACGGTTTCATGAAATTCTGTTGTGTGGTTTGAAAGGAGTTGCGATGACAAACTGTTGCAGTAGTACATTAAAGTAAATAAGTTCAAAGGGGCGTAACTCCTATAAAAAAAATTGAATCGAAATTTCCTGTCGATATGCACACCTATGTAGTATGTCCTTATTATCTGAAAAGGTTTCATGAAATTCTGTTGTGTGGTTTGAGAGGAGTTGCGATGACAAACTGTTGCAGTAGTACATTAAAGTAAATAAGTTCAAAGGGGCGTAACTCCTAGAAAAAAAAATTGAATCGCAATTTCCTCTCGATATGCACATCTACGTAGTATGTCCTTATTATCTAAAAAGGTTTCATGAAATTCTGTTGAGTGGTTTGAGAGGAGTTGCGATGACAAACTGTTGCAGTAGTACATTAAAGTAAACAAGTTCAAAGGGGTGTAACTCTTAGAAAAAAAATTGAATCGCAATTTCCTGTCGATATGCACATCTACATAGTATGTCCTTATTATCTGAAAAGGTTTCATGAAAGTCTGTTGTGTGGTTTGAGAGGAGTTGCGATGACAAACTGTTGCAGTAGTACATTAAAGTAAATAAGTTCAAAAGGGCGTAACTCCTAGAAAAAAAATTGAACCGCAATTTCCTGTCGATATGCACAACTACATAGTATGTCCTTATTATCTAAAAAGGTTTCGTGAAATTCTGTTTTGTGGTTTGAGAGGAGTTGCGATGACAAGAAACAGGACTGACGGACTGACGGACGGACGGACGGACGGACGGACAGACGGGTCAAAAACATTATACCCTCCGCAACTCGTTGCGTGGGGTATAATAAAACATATTTTCCTCTTGTTTTATTTTTATTATCTTATTATTATTAAAAAAGTGGCATTTCATATAGATTTATCTCATCAATTTTAAAAAAAGATAAGTTTTCTTATTTTACTCCAAGCTATTAAAATTTCTAGAACAACAAATGGAATATTACTAACTCATTTAGGCATAAATTCACAAAATAAAATTTCTTGACCAAGTTTCATATTTTTAACTTTTGAAAAGAATTAGATACAGATATTTTTTCCAAACAGTTGTATAATCTGGATTTAAACAATCTCCCTAAAAGCTTCAGTCTAAAGGCAGAGATTTTCAACATAATATCTGGAAATTGAAAACCACCTGCATATTTATTTGAAATAATAGTTTCATATGACACTAAATTGGGTTTGTAATTCCACAAAAATTCTACACATAATTTCTTAATTTGAAGATAATAATATTTTGGGGGTATTGTTTGAACTGCAAGTGTATACCAGTTAATTTTAAACAACGGTTAATCTTCCATAAATTGAAAGATACTTTTGGTTCCGTAAACTCAAAATAGTGGAAATTGAAGTAATTTTCTTTTCCCAATTTAAAAAAATACATTTTTCTTTATTCTTACCTACCCAAACGGCCAATATTTCAATAGTATCACCACCATGTTTTATTCCAAAGTTTAGTATAACATATGTATTTAGTATACTTTTCCAAGACTTACACTGTATTATTTCAGATTTTTTGCTCCCGAACCATTATTATAGATTTTGAGTGTTTCAAATACTAAATGAATTGACTGTTTACTTGCGAGAGAAAATGTTGTATCATCTGCATGTTATGCCGTTTTAGGAGTTAAAATAAGGTGTTAAAAGCCCATTACATTTAACTGAACTACGTGTATTTGTGTAAAAAATGTTGATCCAATTTATAAATTGTTCTCCATATCCAAATTTTGTAAAACATCAAAAAGAAAATCATGACTTACTCTGTCAAATGCCTTTTCTTGGTCTATTTTTAGTAAATATGCTTCTAATTATCTTCTTCAACTAAATCAATTATTATTAACTATACAACAAATTGTATCCGAAATATCACGACCATTAATAGAAAAAGTTTGTGTATTAGAGATAATTTTATTTCATGTAATTTTTAAACTATTTGCCATAATTCGGGCTAAAATCTTGTAATCAACATTTGCCAAAGTAATAGGACGATATGATTTAATCATTTTAATATCACACTTACTACCTTTGTTTTTAAAAATCAGATTAATAACACTGTGTCTCATGGATCGAGATAACTGTTCTTCATTTTCTATTGTACCAAATACGTGCAATAAAATTTCTCGCAATTCATAGATAAATTTGCAATAAAATTCAGACGTAAGACCATCAGGTCGGGGCGTACGACATTTAGACATAATGTTTACAGATTTATAAATTTCATCAAAAGTAATATCCGCTTCGCAATTTTCATAATCCGATTCATCTATATTTTTGTCTAAGAAATGGATCATTTCAACTTTATCTCTTTCAATTATTTGGACACTTGAACATTTTTGTTGAATAAAGAGATGAGTAAAACCGAAATGCGATATCTGAAATTTCTTCTGTTTGATAACATACATTTAGCATGTTTAGCTTATCTTCATCTTTTAATCCACGTATTAATTTTGAATGTTATGGATGATGGATGAATTGTTGTTTAACGTCCAGTGGCAACCAGGTGCATATCAGGACGAGAACACGTTGATATGATAATGAATATGATCCCTACTTTGTACTAGACCGACACGCTAAGTCGGATTTTTAATGTGCTAGCTCATGAGGTAACGGTTGGAAGAAATCATGGTTCCACAGCGCTCAAACAAATAGTGGATAGTTTCATTGGCAATCATCAACACATCTCCTTATTTTTATATATACTGAACCGCAAAAGAAACGTCGCTTTTTCAAAATGTTAGCAACATTCAAAATAAATATTAATTAATGATTTTTATATAATCAGTATTAAGATTACATCACCAGGTAAGATTAAATTACCTGTGAATTAAATTTTCGGTTGAATAATTTTCAGTTGATATCGTAGAGCGACCGTACCTAAAACCGCTCGTGGGACACACTTGGCGGTAATTTTTCTTAAATCTTAAATGTTCGTGAAATTCATGCTCCTTTATGGGTATAAAAGGCCGGAGAAAATTAAAGAGTGTTAGTATCAGTGTTGACACAGAAGCTATGCCACGTCTGACTCCACAACAGAGAGAACAGGCCATTGGTCGATTGGATGCTGGGCAATCTGCCAGAGTTATTGCCAACGACTTCAACTGTGCTGTTCGAACAATTGAACGTCTACGGACACGGTACAATGCAACAAACAGCACAAATGACCGTCCACGGAGTGGTAGACCCCAAGTCACTACCCCTAGACAGAATAGAGGCATTGTTCGTCACCATTTGATGAATCGGTTCACCCCAGCTGCCGAAACTGCCAGAAACACTGTTGGAACACATGGACGACCCATAAGTGATGATACGGTTCGTCGGCGATTAGCTGCTAGAAACATGAGATGTCGCCGTCCAGCAAGAGGACCTATTCTTACTCCTCGACACCGTCAAGCTCGTCTTCAGTGGGCCACTCAGCGACAGAATTGGCGAAATCGACAATGGCGTAACATCATCTTCTCTGACGAAAGCCGTTACTGCATTTCAACAGCCGATGGCAGAACCAGAGTGTGGAGAAGACGCGGGGAACGTTACGAAGACAGCTGCATTCTGGAAACAGACGCGTGGGGAGGACCTATCATCATGGTATGGGGTGGAATCGGCCTTAACGTTAAACTTGGTCCAGTCATCTTTCAGAACCTTGGCCCAGGCAGAGGAAATGGCGTAACAGCTGCCCGTTACATCGACCAAGTCTTGACACCCCATGTTCAGCCCCATTTCGCACGTCATCAAAACAAGACTTTCCAACAGGACAATGCACGTGCGCATACCGCAAGAGCCACAAGAGACTTCCTACAGCAGAATAACATTAATGTTATGGATTGGCCGGCTCTGAGTCCAGATTTAAACCCTATTGAACATTTATGGGACGAAGTTCAAAGACGGTTGAATAATGAGCAGCCAAGTCCGACAACTGCAGCTGAACTTTCACAAGCGTTTCAGAGAGTATGGGCACGTATTCCGATGGCGTTTATTAATCGGCTCATCAACTCCATGTACCGAAGATGTGCCGCAGTAATTGGTGCCGGTGGAGGACATACACGTTATTAACGGACGTGGGAGCACAGCATTGAAAACATGTGACGTTGCGACAATTGTGACGTTTTTGTGAACATTGTAACCAAAAGACTGTAAATCATTCATTAAATTTTGTAAAAATTAATTTAAAATATATAAATGTCACTTTGAAATAAATGTATGTGAACATGTCATTTTGTGCGACGTTTCTTTTGCGGTTCAGTGTAGTATACTGATACAAAATAAAACAACTTTTGGATGCTATGGAAAACGGAATCATAGTTACACATTTGTCAGTATTAAGATACCAGTACTGCGGCTTAAATGTTAAAAAGTTAAGAAGAAAAATAATTGCAAACACAAAGATTAATACATTTAATTGAAGAAAAAATATTGTGATTGAAAAGAGTTACATTGTGGGATAGCTGTGTTAATCTCCCCCTTTTTAGCGCCTGCTTTGATCTTTTACCAACAATTTACATAAACATCTACTTTTTCAGAAAAGATTTAAAACTATTAAAAAAATGCTAAATCAGAAACTTTTATCTTCGAATCACGCTACAAAAAATGTTTCCATAAAATTTTAATTGTGAAAAATAGAGAGCAGCAAAATAAAGATAACTAAAAATCGTATTTTTCACCCTCCGGTCTTTATTATTATTTTTTTTTTTTTTCAGCAAATGGATTTTTTTTTTTTCGATTTTTTCAAGAGAGAATGTAGATGGATTCAATCTCGAAATTCGATCTAAAATGCATATGTATCCTTTCGTTCGTATGTTATATATAATTGGCAGTGATTTGGGGTTTAATTCTGGTAAACTTTACATTAATTAAAAAGGGGAAATCCGGCATTTTCCTGATATTAAAAAACCAATAGATATATTTTTTTTATAACTGTATCACACTTATCACAGATATAGGAAGATGTGGTATGAGTGCCAATGAGACAACTCTCCATCCAAGTCACAATTTGTAAAACTAAACCATTATAGGTCAAAGTACGGCCTTCAACACGGAGCCTTGACTCACACCGAAGAGTAAGCTATAAAGGGCCCCAAAAATGACTAGTGTAAAACCATTCAAACAGGAAAACCAACGGTCTAATCTATATAAAAAACGAGAAACACCTTTGAACCACATCAACAAACGACAACCTTTATTTACTTTAATATTCTAAAAGAAAACTTGCATTCACTGTTCTTCTTTTCGCGCTATTGGAGTAAAACAGATTTTTCCTATATACACTTAACAACACAAATAAAGAAACCACTGCTTTCCATACATAGCAATTTTAAAATTAATCCGCGGGTTTAGGAGAAATTTTCGTTTTTGTGGCGACAATTGGGATTTCAACCAAAAAAGTCAAAAATCAAAAATCAAAAGTTTAAGGTAAGTTATTTTCAAATTGGTCATTACAGAAAAATAAGATAAAAAATTTATCATCGTACTAATTTTTCACTGTTTTTATGTGAAAAGATACACGCGACTTTTGTTTTTAAAAGTTTGCAACATTTTTCATTTTTGTGTTGAAAATTTGATTTTTTGAGAAGTTTTTATTGATGTGGTGCGTTTCTTTTGTTCTTGAGTATATTTCAATATAAAAATAAAAATCTCAAATTATCTCCTCTAAGTTTGTTTTTTTTTTTGCATACAATTTTGCTATTTGTGAAATTCTTTCAACTTTAATAAAAAATTTACTTAAAATACATTATTTACTTTGTATTGAATATATTTAGCTCATTCGAATGATAAATTAATGTTCAAATTTGCAAGGTTCCCAGTGAAATAGGCTCGATCTACCTTGATTACCTCTAATTATGATCATGGAATATACTTACGTCACATTTTAATGATGATTTAATGTTTGACGTCATGAAGAAAATATGTTGACGTCACATTGCTCGTGAGTCAAACATGGCCGACTCCAGTGATTCTGAGTAGTTTTCTGACGGGGAGAGTGATGATGATTTTGAAGTTTTAAGCGGCAGCTTAGAATCGGAAGATGAGATGAATGAAGTTCCTATGAATGCCAATCCTATGTTCCGAGTTTTCCTCCGGAGATTGACTATCTGCACGACCAAAGATTTGTAGAGAACAGTGGCCCTCAGAATGTCCCTGCTGCCGACGCTAAACCTATTGATTACTTCTTGCTGTTCCTGACACTTGATTTTCTACGACATATTGTCAGAGAGACAAACAGGTAAAAATTTACATTATATTTCCCATTTAAAATAGTCAGTAGTTTACTCAGTACGATATACATGAGGTTAGGAACTCCCTTTACCGTCAGGCGTCAAACGGTCATTTTCGGCAACCGTTAGTGTCAAATTGGTTAAAATTTTACCATGTTTCGTCAAAATATTATTTTTGGAAAAAAATTAACGCGATTCGTCTAAATCAGTCGATTTTTTTTACCGTCTTGAAGAAAGTATACATTTTATCGTCATTTGGCACACATTTTTATCGTTAGTCGTCATGAATGTACCCCCCCCCCCCTTTACGACCCTCATACATATGGTCTATGTTTATGCACACTCTGTGACTATCGTAGGAAGTTTTGCCGTATATTTTTCCTACGTAAAATATCCCGCCTTTTCCCGGCGGGGTCAAATGGAAGACTTTAAAATTTGTATATAATTTGCTGCTTCTCCGCAAAGCATACGGCATTAAGGAGTAAGAACAGAGACTAGTCGGCTGGGAGTCGGAATAATGTATCCGGGTAATGTGACATGTCTTCCTGCGAACTGTTACATTGTGAAATAGCACGTTAAAAATCACAACTCAGCTTGTCGGTCTAGTACAAATCTGGGTAAATATTCATATTACATTAGCATGTTCTCGTCCTGAATTTGCCGCTGTTCTCTAAGCATCATCATCATCATCATCATCATCATCTGAACATAGTAACATTATTTTCAGAGGGGAATAGTTCCTGTAACTTCAGAAAAAATTTCAACCCGTGATCCGAAAAAACACTAACAATTCAAGTTTTTTGTAATGAGGTTTTTCGTCATATTCGTAAATATCACCTACCGCGTTGACTCCAGATGAACATTTCCTGCTAGAACTCATTTGGTTGCTTGTGTCTACACATATTTTACAGCATGCCTATGCTGATCAGCTGTTTAATCCGACCTTCACCTGTGTCTACGGAAAATTACATTGACAGTCCGCCATATTGGTTTCTATGAGGATCCCAAATTGTTTACTGATTCGTCACTTTCCGGTAGCACGACATTTTCCGAATATGGAATCGTTATCTTTCCCGCGCTTTATCAGCCATTATTTAGGAAACGCCCCATTTTCAGTAAACGTGAATGGAAAAGGTGGAATATATATGACTTAGCCATATGTACATGTATACAAGTAATTATTTCAGCATTTTGTTCGTATAATGTTAATTTTAATTGATATATATTATCATTCTAAGTCCAACTAAAACGAAAAAAGTTCTTATGTTTCCGATTTATAAGAAATTAAAAAAGGCGAAATTTACGATTTTTACCGATGTCGATTTCTTTAATACGTATGTTTATACACAACACATATTCATTATTTGTGTCATTTGTAGTTGAACTGAAGTATATACCATATTAAAAGTTAGCTGGGTTGATTTCTGATTATGGTCCGCCCGATTAAGGACCATAAATGATATAAGAGCTACGATTCCACAACTGATAGTTTTTGGGCTGTAAAAACACTGTATAATCAAGAATATTTTGATTTCCAATCGGGCCTGCAAGTGCAAGGGACAAAATATCACAATGAGTAAACATGATGAACAAACAATTCATACACATTTAGGTTACAGCAATCAAATTAATAGATTTATAGCAAGATAACTAGATAAAAGAGCTACATCAGACCACTTTCATGACTTAAATTGGGGAAAAAATGAATACATTTTCTCTAATGTCCATTAGTAGGCATTACACTTACAGACAAAACAAAATTGAAGTACATGTTTATATCTACATGATCGTTTCTTTAGCAGTTTAGGAATAGTTTTAATTTATCAAATTTCAAAGCTGTAGTGATCGTACACCCCCCATATAATATCTTTATCCTATTTTACGACTAAGGGTACATTTTCATGTTTATAGAACTGTTTTGCATAAGGAGTGTATCCTGAATCTACCAAAATCCCTCCGAATTAACTAGGACCACCTTACAAAAATCCTGGCCACTGCACTGGAGTTTATATTACTATGTCATGTGTTTAATTCCAAAGTCAATTTACCCGACAGGATACATCATAATCATTTTGTTGGAACATGTCCTCCTGCTTCTTGTTTAATTTAGATTCTTAAATTTTCATCTTATAGATGAATAAATTATTGGAAATGGCTGTGTGTGGCACAATTATAAAGTGCTGTGATTGTATTAAATGAAGATCCATTGGTCCAATACCCAAGCTGATGAATCAACCCAATTAACTGTGGTCTAAAGAAATGAAAGTTTAAAAACATAAGAGTCATACTCAAAGCTCCATACTTTGTTGATTTTTCAACAAATCAAAAGTGCTAAGTATTTTTTTTATTTGTTTTATTTTCAATTTTTTGAAATCGAGTGTCCTGATGAGAAATTCTTCTATAAAACATTGCAAAATTAAATGATTAAAATTGGTTTGATTGTAGTTTGGAAGTAGACTTATTATATTTGGTATGCAGATGTATATTGTTGAACCGGTGTGTCATGTGTCATCTATTCATGACCAATATTCGACCTTGAATTTAGAACTCGGATCCAGATATTTAAATTTTGTTGCAAAAAGCTTATTTGGATCATAACTTTTTTGTCCTCTTAGATAGACTTGTGAAATTTGGTGCAAATATATATAATAAGGCAGTCTTACTAAAGGATCTCCGGCTGTGTGGTCTAGCTAGTTCAACTAATAATGCTCCCTGGTGTATCAACACTGGGGTTGGGAGTGCAATTCTCCCCATAATGGTGTGCTTGACTCCAACTTTAATTGACAAGAATTGTCAGATTAATAGGTCAAAAGGTGATGGTTATTTTTTGGCACTCAAGTTTATTTCACAGAAACATGTAATTGTCCAATCGTGGTGAAAGTGGCACACAGAACTTCATAAATGCCTATGACAGGGCACTTATCTCACCTCTGTTTTTCAAGGGATGCATGTTCATTTTTTTTTTGTTGTTTATATGTAAAAGTTTGATTTTGACCATTTTGTTCAACTTTATTATTGTGTGTTTTTGCAATTCAGCTTTATAGCCTTAAGAAATACTTCTTCAAATCATTGAATGAAAATATTTGAATAACATACAAGTATAAATAATTTGAAAAAATCAATGAAAACATTGCAAAGAATATATTCTGAATAATTTTTTATTAAATCTTTAATCACCAAACAACTAATACAGTATCATTAACAATAATCATGAAATAACAGGTACCAGTATATTTATCTATTAAATTTATGAAAAAATAGGATGACCAATATAATTATAAACAGAACCAACAACAATTAAACAAATTCACATGATTAATTTGAAAGAAACACAATTCTTTAAACAACATGCTTAATCTATTTACAAAACTATTAATAAATATATCACAGATGATTCATCACAGATTTGGAATAAAATATCACAGATATAATCTATATCACAGATATAATCTATATCACAGTTACTAGTTACTATCAATGAACAAATATCCACTGAACAGGATCAGGAACTGTATATGGTCCCTGACAGGATGGGACACCAATCACTTGGCACAACGTTCAGAAACCAAATCAAAAACACAGAAACAAGAGATTAAATAAAGGTATGTTGATAAAACAATCCAAACATGCACAAGAAACTGGAAATGGCAACCATTTATAAACATCATGCATCCTGAAACTGTCAGACAAATGCCCTGCATTTGACTGACATTTAAGAAAGACATTATTGTTCCATATCCTCCAGTGGTAAGACCAGCTGATCACTGAGTTTTCGGTGGTTCAGAATGGAAAAGCACCGAGGACACATTACCTGTGCAAGTGCAGGTTTTGTGCAACATTTGTTATGTAACCACTGATCACAGGCATCACATTGAAACCAGTCAATGTGCTTTCCCTTATCCTTCTTAGGAACAGGTCCTGGCGGATCAGTGTCATTGCAAATCTTGCACAAAATGTCATCAGCCTGATCGATGGTATCAGAGGCATCACTGTAGGTTATGTCTGTGTCATTTTTATCGTCATCGGAATCCCCCTGCCGCAAATTGTCAGTGTTGTCTTGACTGTCATCCGTCCCACTGTCCGTCATGTTTATGACAACCCTAGGAACCGCTTCATCTCTGAGACCATCGATCTGCCACAGCTTTTCCTCATACTCTCTCATCACGTGAGTCTCAAATTTAGCCCAGCGCTCCGCATTGAACTGGGACTTGGCCTCCTCAAAAAGCTTGATACAATCTTTCTTTTTGTAACTAGAATTTCTTCTAGCTACATAGCCTTTCAAGTCAGACCAAACCATTTCAATGGGATTGAGCTCACAGTGGTAAGGGGGTAATCGTAAAACCTCATGGCCATGAGCTGATGCAAGGTCGTCAATCACTCTTTTTGGTTGAGGTTTGTGCTGTTTCACCAAATCAAGCAGCCCAGTCTTTGTCATTTTCTTGTCATACTGAACATTGTTCTTATCCAGCCATGCCGAGATAACTGACTTCAAACTACCTGTATTAGGCACCTTGGAGTCAGGATCCAAGTGACTGTGATATGGAGCATTGTCCATTACAACCACAGACTGGGGAGAAAGTCTAGGGATGAGGGTGTCTCTGAACCATTCTGTGAAGTGTTCACTATTCATCTCATCATGATAATCGGAGCTGTTGGTTTTCGACTCAAATATAAGACCAACACCAGGGATGAGGCCTTCTTGAGACGAACCAGCATCTAGGATTATCAAGCGAGTGCCTTTACCTGATGGTATAGAACGCCCGCTACCTCCACAGTGTGGCTCAAAGACTGACGTGGAAGTACTGGGGAAATCCAGCCAGTCACCCCTGACAACATGATTAGTGTTCAGCCAAGTCTCATCTAAAAAGACAATATGACGACCTTGCTGCCTAAACTTACGTACCTTCCGCAGGTAATCATGTCGTAAAGCAACAATCTCATCTCTCTCTACAACATGGCGACGGCCTGATCCCTTCTTGGAGAACCTGAAATAAATAATAGTTTGACTAATATATATATATGCATTTTTTATAAGTCTACATATATTCTATCTGTAAGAATTTGGTTTGCTTACACTAGATCTTTTTATTATTACCCTCCCCCACAAACAAAGTTTTTGGGTTTTTGGGTTTTTTAGGGGGGAAGGGGGGGGGGGGGGTATATAGGAATTGCTCTGTCCGTCTGTCTGTCTATATCTCTTGTTAGCGCTACTCCTCCAAAACCGTTCAAGGAATTTTAATGAAACTTTACATGAAGGTTGGGCATCATATGAAGATGTGCATGAAGCAAGATAATTATCGCCCGATGCTTGAAAAGGGAGATGATCAACTTTAGGGTTTTAAATGTTTTAAGCTTGTAAGCGCAACTTCTACTATTGCAAGCGGCTGGTATCACTCAGTGAGGTGACTTATAATTCTATTTTTTTTTTATATTCAGCATTAGTATTAGTGCTTTGGTGTCTTTGTGCTTGTATTTTTGTCTCTTGCCTTGTGTATTCTATATGTGGATTTTTATTACAGTTCAGTTTCCTCACTCCATTTGTAAAATTAAATTATCATTCACATTACAGTCTAACCTTCTTTAAAGGGCACCTCTATATAGCAAATCACTGTCTAAAAAGGGCACAGTGAACAAGTCTCATTCACGAACAAAGCTTGTAAAATAAATCTCTATGTAGAGGGCACCTGCTCATAAAGGGCACTTTTTCTGGTGCCTTGGGTGCCCTTTATAGACAGGTTTGACTGTATTTCGTTAACACATTTATTTCAGAATTTACAGAATTTTATTATGAATTTACCGAAAACCCAGTGATTTTGCTGTTCTCACCACTGTGGACATGGACACATTAATGTCTTTCTCTTTCAGGACTGCATGAAGTCTAGAAATAGTCACCACCTCCTTTCTCCGGTACATGTCGTAGATTGTTCTTCTCACCACACCTTTATCGAAATCATCAAGCTTCTGCATTGATGGACCTGGTTTCTTTACATTGGCCTTGTGAATTGACTGTACCACATCCTGAACAGGGTCACCCTTTTCTATGTACTTTTTCAAAGTACCCATGCTGTATCCTAAAAAGTAATATTATTAATTCAACAGTAATGCTTGAACTGAAATTATTCTATAACATGTATATGTATGAATGACATTAATCCTTGCTTTAAATATGATATCCGGGATGGCTTGAAGCAGCAAATAAATATAAACTGAAAATGAATATAATTTTGTACTTCGAATAGTATTTTGTTTATAATATTTTGTTCTGGTTGATTCAAATTGAGTGATACTTGTTTATAATGCAAATGGTTGTGCACACATGATATTCCAACTTTTTACGGTACAGCATGCAACCAGTATATTGCAATGCCTTTGAAAAGAAACAAGGGAGGGATTTTTAGTATTTTTCAAACAAAATGTGTTATTGGACTGTTTTCTGCAATTAATGCTTGAGAACCTACAGTAAAGTTTAATTTAATTTAGCCTAAGGTACATGTACTTGCACAGGTTTCCTTCATGCCGCATAGCTTTTTTTCATAATTACCTGTTGCCTTTACCAGTCGAGACCATGGGTCATTTAGACTCCATGGCCTCCCAATCTTCTTCTCTAGTTCAAAAAAGGTCAAAAACTTGGTCAGCAAGTCTGAGATCTGTAAATAAAGGAGAACATGAATTATTAGTACAAGGCATTTTTTATACATATATTTAATTTATAAAAATTATCTACATTTTTTCAAAGTGGTATTGTATTTATATCTGATTTGATTTTGGCCATTATTTCTAAGTCATTGTGTTTATACTTCTACAATGTTTGCTGGAAAATAATGAGTAGCTGTAGACAATTTACTTAATTTAGTTTGTGTAAGGTGTTAAAACATTTACATACAAAATATATAACAAAACTGTGCAGGAAAGATCTTAAATTTATGCTATAAAGGTTATTAAGTGTTTTTTTATTAATGAATTAAATGGTAATTCATTTCCCATAGTATTGATATAAGGAAAAAAGAGTTATCTCCCTTAGACTATAATATTTTCTTCATATAATTAGAAACTAATGATTTTACAAAGTTATTTTATCTTTATATTTAAAATATGATTTATGATGTGATGGATCAAAGACATTCTCACTATACCACAAATTTCTGATTAAATAGAATTTTCCCTTGTTTTTTCATATTGTTCTTTGGAAACCATATTCTTAATCAAAAAATACAATAAAGATATATGTCACTGAACTTGATTTCCAGCTTCAGACAGAGTAAAATTCTGTCATTATTTGGTATTGTTTATATATAGGCATTAACCATGATATTGGGGAAATGAGTAATTTAATTAAAACTAACCAATATTACAAAATTTTGAAAGGACTTTTAAATAAAAGAATGTGTGTAAAATACTTCAAGGAAAATAAAGTATAATTCATGTTTTTTCATATGTGATTTCATTTTAAATGGCATCATCAAATATTTATAAAACTATGTATTTTATATGACCTCAATAATTTGCAGCTGTATACGGGATCAGGTAAAATTTATTAGTGGATTGGGATTGGTGCAAAAAGCCATAGAAATTTATAAATATTAAAATAAATTAAATTTAATACTTGGTATATTATGTGTATGAATTGCTCTGTTTTGTCAACACCTGAAGGAGACAATTGTAATTATTTTCAATTCCTTTATCTAAACTGAAAGATATCTTGTATCAAATTTTATCAAATCAAATCAAATCAAATCAAATTTATTTGTCATTAAACTTTTAAATGTTTGTGACATTAACATATATATATACATTCAACAATACATATCAAAACGTGCTCATACTCAACATATACAAACATTAATTTGTAACATATATAAAATGTTTTCTTTATAGCAAAAATTATACCTTACTGTCTATGAAACATTAAAATTATAGAAATATTATTTTTTTACCTTTCATTTAATGTATTTTTTATTATGTAATTGCTATAAATCTGTAAATTTGTAAAATATGAAAAATTTGATGGGACATATACTTTTTTCTTGAAATTTATAATGGGATGTGTTCTTTTATTTTAATTTATACAGTGGGATGAAGACTTTTTCAAATTCAAACAGTAAAACTGATTTCCACTGATCCCAATCCTCTGATAAATTTTTCCTGGTGCCTAATGTTATGGAATTATCGTCATCTTATGTCTGTGCAAAACCAGTTTGTATGAAATAACTTGAAAATTTTTTTTTGGTACTGTATGATTTTTTTCTTTTGTGCCCTATTTGCGAAAGGTATTGAATTAACTCTTATGACTTCAGAGATACATGTATATGGGGACAAATAGGGGGAATTTTTAATTCAGTTTTTCGACCAAATGTGCACAACTCTTGCATCAAAATTGTTACCAAAGAAGTATATTTCAATCTAATTTGTTAGAAAAAAAGTTGTCTCTGGAGTGAGTATTTTTATGAAAAAGTATGTAACTATGGTTTATTGCGCATGTGTGAAAAAAAATGTCGTGTTTTTTTCTCTCTCTCCGAAAATTGAACCTAAAATGGAATTTAGTGTATCTATCCATGGAATATTTGTGATATAGTGTCAAAAACTGTAAATATTCTATATGAGTCCAAAAAGGGAAGCAAAAAGGATCCGAAAAAGGAAGAATACAAGTTCACAAAATGTTAACGGTGAGAACCCAAACAAAAAAACATTGAATACTACTCACACGTCCACATTTAAAGTAAACAAAGTCAAAGAAAATGTAAGTAAAACAAATCCCAGTGAAGGAACAATTAAAACTATAGATATGGCAACTTTTAACGTCCCCGTATATGATTCCCCTCTGATTCAACAAAATAGACAGCAGTGCCAACAGTATACTTTACCACAACATCCGAACCAAAACCCGAATTTTACGCAACTATCACCAACCTCTCCTGCCTTTGGATTCTACACAAGTACCCCACAAAATGTACATCCAATGATGAACAATGTTGTAGATGTGAACGGCAAACTTGACATTCTTGCACAAAAAGTTAACGAAATTTGTGATAAATTATCGTCAATTGATGAACTATCAATGAAGTTAAGCTCATTTGATAAATCTGTCCAAAATTTGACAAATACCGTAGAGAATGTGTCAAAGAGGGTCGACGAGGTAGAAAAAAGTATGAATTTTATAAACGAAAAGTTTGAAGTGAGTCAAAAAGACGTTCATGTTGTTAAAAGTGCAGTTGTTGAAATCCGAACAGACAGTGGTGCCGCAAATGACGCAATTTTTCGGTTACAAAAAGATTTAGAGGACCTCAATGCCAGACACATCGATCTTCAAACAAGGTCAATGCGGGAAAATCTTATTTTCACTGGAATACCGCTGCAAGATAAAAATGAAGAAATCGAAGTGACGGAAAAAACCCTCGAAAAGTTTATGACCGAGCAGTTAAAATTACGTCGAATTCCCGAATACGAACGTGCTCATCGATTTGGTAAAGAATATGAAGAATACTATCCGGATGGAACAGTGAAACTTAGTACAAAACCAATTGTCTGTCGATTTAGAAATTTTAAAGAACGCGAGTTTGTCAGAAAAGCCGCTAGCGAGCTAAGGGGAACCGGATTTGGAATAAGTGAACAATTTCCAAAAGAAATTAATGACAAGCGTAGAGTTTTATGGCCATACTTCCAGGAAGCACGTAAGCAGAAGAAAAAAGCATTTTTTAAAAGGGACCGACTATTCATAGAGGGTATTGAATTTTTCCCACCAAAAAAACATGACGATGAAATGGAAGCAAACCTTGAGAATAGACAAACGCCACGGAATTACGAAGAAGAAGGTGCTCGGCCGAAACAATTCACGAAAAGTAGGAACACTAAACGCTCCCCCCGGCAGCCCCAGAATAGACATTAGGACAACCTTGGAGGAAATGACCACGAAACCGTTAGAACTGACGATTTATACGACGACAGTGACTTTCACTCAATAAACAAAGATTCAGAGTTTATAACTGTAAATAAACCTGATAATTATGTAAAATTGTTGTCATTAAACGTATGTGGTATTAAAAATCGTTTATTGTATCCTGAATTTAAATCTCTCTTGAATAGCTACGATATCGTCTGTTTAACAGAAACTAAATTAGACGATTGTGATGTTATTAATTGTGATGAATTTATTTTTAGTTTCAAAAATAGACATAAAATTGCAAATCATAGATCTGGTGGTATTGCTTTAGGCTACCGCAAATATTTAAAAAAGTTTATTAAACCTATTGAATCAGAATGTAAATTTGTATATTGGTTTACTATTGACAACAAAGTTTTTGGTCTATCTGAAAATGTCACTTTTGGGATTGTTTATATACCACCAGTAAATACAGCTTATACATCTGAAGATGCTTTTAAAGAAATAGAAGTTGAATTTCAAAGATTTTCTCAGAGTACTAACAATATCGTTATGGTCGGTGATTTTAACAGTCGCGTAGCTAATTTATCTGATTTTTATGATGAAGGTAGTAGTGATGAGTTTTTCATTAATAATTTTACTGATCAAACCGATTATACTGATGTACATATATTAGATAATCTGAATATACCCAGATTAAGAAAAAGTGCAGATGTTGTTGTTAATTGTTACGGTAGAAAGTTTTTAGATTTTTGTAAAAATAATAAAATGTTTATCTTAAATGGTAGAATAGGTCAAGATGTTATTGGTAAACCAACAAGTAGAAATAATAGTGTCATAGATTATATTGTTTGTACTGGACAATTTTTGCATTGTATAGATAATTTTGAAGTTTGTGAGTTTTCTAAACTTTTTTCAGATGTACATTGTCCTTTAGCTCTACAAATTAGTAAGAAATTTAGAAATTCATTAGCATCAAATATTTCTGAACTGCCACAGGAAACAGAATACAGAATAGGCAAATGGAATGTGGAGAAAATAAATGAATTTAAGAACAACATTGATATAAATAAAGTTAATCAGATTATTTCTGAACTATCTGAATATAGCGGTGTTGCAAATGTAACTAAAAATGAAGTAAATACTATAGTAACAAAAATTTCTGACATTTTAACTGATTCTGCCAATGCTACTTTTGGTACACGTAAAATTAACAGAAATATATTAAATTGCTCCAGAAAGCAAACCAATAAACAGTGGTACGATACTGATTGTAAAAAAGCCAAAAAAGAATTGAGAAAAGCACAAAGATTGTATAAACATTATGGGTCAAATTTATTCAAAGAAAGACTGCGACATTGTGAAAAATATTATAAAAATGTTATGGATGAAAATATTAAGAAATATAATAGAGAATTTGGTAATAAAATGAAAAGCTTAAAAACCAAAAATCCCAAAGAATTTTGGAAAATTTTTAACAGATGTCGCCAAAGAGAAAAAAGCAACATATCGATCGAAACTTTATCTGATTTTTTCAAGGAACTGAATAAAAACAATTTTGAAGACGAATATATTATTCCGAATGATATGAGTTCAGAGTTAATTAATGAGACACTTAATTGTGAGATTACGCGAGAAGAAATTATTAAAGTTGTTAAAAGGTTGAAAAATAATAAATCGCCGGGCGAAGATAAAGTTATTAATGAATATATTGCTAATTCCCTGGACAGTATGATTAATGTTTTTGTAAAACTGTTTAATCTTATTTTTGATACGGGTATATTGCCGGAGGCCTGGCTTATTGGTAATATAATACCAATCTTTAAAAACAAGGGTTGTAAATTAGACGCAAAAAACTATAGACCTATTACTTTATTGTCATGCCTGGGGAAAGTATTTACTTCTATTCTAAATGATAGACTGGGTAATTTTACTGAGGAATTAAATATATTAAACGAAAATCAAGCAGGCTTCCGACATGGATATTCGACATCCGACCATATTTTTTCCATATATGCACTTATTGATTTGCTTTGTGTAAAAAAGAAAAAACTATACTGTGTTTTCGTTGACTTTGAAAAAGCCTTCGATTTTGTACATAGAAATTCATTATTTCATAAACTTGTTTTAAACCATGTTACTGGTAAATTTCTTAGAGTTGTTAAAAATATGTATAATGATGTTAAATCACGCATAATACATAATAATCAAGCATCTGATATGTTTGCTAGTGAAATTGGAGTTAGACAAGGTGAAAACTTGTCACCTTTGTTATTTTCTTTATATTTAAATGATCTACAAGAATTTTTAGAAAATATCGATATAAAAGGCGTAAAATCAATTACATCTGATATAGAAAATGAATTGAACATATATCTTAAAATATTTATTTTATTGTATGCCGATGATACAATTCTACTCGCGGAATCAAGTACAGATTTACAATTACTTTTAAATAGTTTTTCTAAATACTGTGAGAAATGGAAACTAAAAATTAATGTTAACAAAACTAAAGCCATGATTTTTTCAAAAGGCAGAGTACAAAATAATCTGAAGTTTTATATTAATAATGAAGAGATCGAGATTGTCAAAAATTATAAGTATCTTGGTGTTATATTTTCTAGAAATACATCTTTTTATTCAACAAGAAAGTATTTAAGAGACCAAGCCACTAAAGCCATGTATAGTGTTATTAAGAAGAGTAGATTTAATAATTTATCGATAGAATGTCAGCTCGATATATTTGAAAAAGCTGTTATTCCTATTCTTGTTTATGGATCTGAAATCTGGGGATATGAAAATCTAGATATACTTGAAAGGGTACATTTGAATTTTTGTAAGCATGTACTGCGTTTGAAACAATCGACTCCAAACTTTATGACCTATGGAGAGTTAGGGAGATACCCCATTTCTGTACAGGTGAAATTACGTATGGTAAGATTCTGGTGCAACCTTCTTGATAACACAAATGAGAACAAAATTTCATCTATATTGTATAAATTATTATATATTAATTCTATAAATTATGGCATAGAGAATAAATGGTTGTCATGTATAAAGAACATTTTTGATAATTGTGGCATGTCAAACGTATGGCAAGGTCAAGGTTATTATCCAAAAGACTGGATTGTGTCAAGCATTGAACAGAAATTAAAAGATCAATTTAGACAAGAATGGTCTGCAGATTTAAATCAATCAGCAAAAGGTCTATGTTATAGAATATTCAAAAATGAGTTAAAATTTGAAAAATATTTATCAGTTCTACCATTCAATTTTGTATTAACTTTTTGTAAATTTAGATGTGGCAACCACCGTTTGCCAGTGGAGACGGGAAGGTGGCATAATATACCAAGATCGGATAGATTGTGCCACCTTTGCGGCTCCGCTGACATCGGCGATGAATTTCACTATATAATGTCATGTAATTTTTTCAAAAAGGAACGTGAAAAATATTTACCAAACTATTGTTCTAAAAATGTTAATATTGTTAAATTTAATAATGTATTTTCAACTGAAAACATTATTGAACTAGAAAGGTTATGTAGATTTATTAGATACATATCTGTGAAAGTATGTCCTCCTGGTTAGAGAAAAAACACATACATACATATATATATATATATAATGTGTATCTTTGATATTCACATATGCTAAAACAAACTATGTTATACTGTTAAAAATATTATCTTCTCTGTAACTATGTAATAGTTTATGAGAATAAAGTCATTCATTCATTCATGCAGTACTTGCCAGTTGAGCAGAGTGATATAGCTTAGTTGGAATTACAAGTAATATTGATCAGCTAATTACAGTAACTCATATGCATTGTCTAAAAAAAGGTAAATTCCTAAAATTTTGGCCTTTAACAACACCTTGCATTACTTCCTTAGCTTATGATGAATTTACATTAAAAGATAAGAGGGCAACTATTTGATTTTTTTTAGGGGGGGGGCAGGATTAAATGTTAGATCCTAGAATAGAGAATGGAAATGGGGGATGTGTCAAAGATCCTGCCTATTTTATCTTCAAAATTTTGGTCCTGGATTTCTTATTGCCACTATTTTAGCCTAAATTCTTTTTTTAAATTTCTTTATTGATACAGATCTTGCATTTTTTTCACATACAATGTTGCTGTTTGCTGTTCTAATAGGTGAAATATAGATTGTACCGTAGTAAGTTTTTCTTAGTATCTGTTTGTTTTTAATTCAATATGATTCTGGAAATGTACAGTTGATTAAGCCAAGACTACAGCAGAGGTAAAGGGTTGCAAGGGATTGGTAATAAGGCTCAGTGTTCAGATGCCTAAAAGTCTCCCCATATACCTAGACCCGTAAAATGAATTGTGTTGACTTTTGTTTGCTTCATAGGGAAAAATCTCCTTTATAATCATGTTTAAATTTTTTTTAATGATTGTTTCAGAAAATTTAACTGATATAGCCCCAAAATATAAGATTAAGGAACAAGAAATAAAAAAAACAAAAAAAAAACTGGCATATACAGTGAAGATAAGGTCTGCATATACTTTGAGATTTTGCTCATCTCATTTAATTTACTGTAATTAAAAACTTTCAAAATTGCAAGTTATCCCCCCCCCCCAAAAAAAAGAAATACAACAAAGAAACATGACAAAAGGGTTTTTCAAATTAAATGCTGTGAGGATTCTAGTTTAGGGTTACTGTAGGATCAAAGCTAAAACAAAGTTTTTTTTTCAAATTAAATGATTTCAGGATTCTAGGTTTATAGTTACTGTAGAGGGTAGGATCAAAGCTGTGAATGGTTTTATATGTATCACCTTAATTGAAGGAAGCACATTGTGGTTGTTGTGTGTTGTGATAAAAAATTCTTTGTTTCATTTCAACTTTGTATACCTCAACAGTTTTCATATTTTTTTTCCTCATGATATAGTTATATTATAACACAAGCACTTGTATAAATGTTGTTCAAAAATTGCAAAAATATCGTCTGCTGTATTGTTTATGTGTCTCTTGTTTTATCCTATGGGTAAGAAATGGTCAGAGATTTCCGAATGCATGATTTTACAGTACCGGGTAGATCAGCTAATGTAAAAATTCTATTTCAGTATCGTTTTTTACATCACAAAACTAACAAATCATATTTTCATTACCTTTCACGGGTTGTTAAAGCTGTTTGGAACTTCTAATCATTGTCAGAAAATTGCCGGTTGGTGCATGTGGTATTGTTTACATTTTTACTCTTCTTTCATTGACCGCTCTCGAGATATTCCGAAAATATCGAAGTTGTAAAAAACAATAAGCGCACGTGCTTGCTCCCTAGAAACAACTTCCTGTAAAAACATGTCGGAAATTAACATTGGAAAGCTCCGTAGGCGACGAATGAAGTGGCCATACGACCAAGAGAAAGATAGTAGGGAGGAATAAATGTTGCAGTTAGGCGCAACCAAACGTTTTCTAGGAGAAAGTGTCCATCTGGAGTCAACGCGGTAGGTGATATTTACGAATATGACGAAAAACCTCATTACAAAAAACTTGACACAGACTATAACTAATGGTCTACGCGCATTCGTGAATTTAAAATATTTGGTAATTATTCCGTCATTTCTTTTACAGGTATGCACAAGATTTCATTACTAGTCGACAGAGGATAAGAAGATTTTCGCGTCTTCATTCGTGGTTTAAAGTTGGTGCTGTTACCTTAGCTGATATGAAAGGATTTATATCTGTTATACTAAATATGGGCCTCATTCGTAAGCCATCCATTACAGAAAATTGGAACACAAAATTTCCAAGCCAAGATACTGTTTGGTTTCGTGACATTTTCAAGAAATAGATTTCAAATCATTTTAAAATTTTTTCATATCGTAGATAATACTACGTTACCGAATCGGAACGACGATAATTATTCTCCTACTTCAAAATTCCAGTGCTTCGTTGATCTTTTTAATCGACAGTCAAAACTACATTACAAACCAAAACAGAACCTTAGTATTGATGAAAGTCTAATCGCTTCTAAAGGCTGGTCATCCATCATACAATATATTCCTTCGAAAGCGGCGAAATTTGGAGTTAAACTTTGGCATTGCTATTTACAAATCGACCGAAAATCGGACCTTGGCACAAAAAACGTTAAGGGTCGCTTTGTACGAAATCAGGAGCAAGACAGAGGTGTACAATTATCTAAACTCGTTTCCGATAGCAATGTCGCCGATCCTTCAGAAAATACAGAGGCTACGGACACTTATATATCCATCTGGCTACCAGGAGAAAGACGGATATTTGCCTGATTTCCACATATCAATTCGCAAACTAAACACTGTTCAAAGGTTTAACAAAACAGAAATGTGGAAAAAAATCTATATCTAAATTGTTTGCCAAAACAGATTTTTTTTTTCAAAATTTGTCTTACGTACATATCTGTGAGCCTCTAGAATCTTCTGTTTGAGTTCCATGAAATTATATGAAGATTTGATGAAGTTATTCAAGACTGAAAAAAACTGTCCAAATTGTCTGCCATAACGAAAAACATTTGTAATTATTTTTTTAATATCTATATGTAGGTACAATAATTTGAGCCTCATGAAGCTTCTATCTGAGTTTCTTGAAATTATATGAAGGTTTGATGAAGATATTCAAGATTAACCAGCAGAAAAGTGCAAAAAAAGTCCAAATTGTCTGCCAATACGGAAAAAAATTGAAAATAATTAAAGAGTGAAAAACTTTAACCTTACACGACATCATCACCGATACCGACGACGACGGTGAAAAGTATGATCCCTATGTCTCGTCTTCAGCGACATTGGTCACAGGCGAGACAAAAGTGAGCGAGCAACTTTTAATTTTAATTTTTTCCCCTGAAAAGTATTTTTCAATGAGCAGGTGCCAAAATTTTATGCGGGATTTATATATATATTTTTAAATTCTATTTTGTGTTGAAAATTTTCACTAAATATTTGGAGCGAGCGGCACATTTTCAGTTAAATTCTTCACAAATAAAAAAATTACGGGTCGGAAATTAGGATTTTTTTTGTATGTGCGAGAACATTATTTTGTATTGAAAACATTTTCTGTCAAAATTTGGATCGGGATAATCCAAAGAAATACAAATAAAATTGGTGTTGCCTAAAGAAATTCGTAGGAAAATGTTAGTCTAAAGAACATATTATTGAAGTTAAGATGTTTTATGAATAATTTTCCTGAACTAACATATTATGTCGTTAAAAGTGAACGAGACACTCTAGACCTCCTTTCACTATCTATATATAGTCAATAGATATAAGAATTATTCTTTTGCATATAAAAAAAAACATGCTTATTAAAAACCTTCATTGATAAAAAAAGAACAAGTGTCTGTTCAACACATAACACACTAAATCGAAATTCTAATCGAGATATTCGTACATCGCCTTGCTTTCCGAGTTTTAGATTACATGTCTGTGCTGAAAACTAACTACCACGTATATATTGTAATTAAAATCAAACAAACAGCAAAACAATAAATAACGGGAATTTTTTTGTCCATTTAACCCGTGAAAACATCGCCAACTATCTCCTTTTAGAGTACGGTGACCCCACGTTTTTATTTTTTTATTTTGTTTAATAATCAAAAATGAATATTCTATGTAATTATTATGGAAAAAACATTGGTCAATTTTTTACAATACTGGGGCCGTACGCATAAAACTGCTTAGGTTAAGATTTAACTAAGAAATGAATTAAAGTTAAGTAAACTCCGCCCAAATTGACTAAGTAGTATGCATAAAACAACTTAAGTTAAGAAATTGCTTAATATTTGACTTAAGTCTAAGACACCTATGGAGGTGTCTTAAGTCGTTTCAAAACCGATTAAATCATTTATCTGTGCGAATTGATGAATTGCAAACAACTTAAATACTTACAATACAAGCAAGTCATATGAATTTTGTAATATTTTGAAAAAAAATATCCTTTTAACCCTCTTTTCTCTTGGTATGTGGCATATTTTTTGGCTTATTCATATACAACATACACGTACATGTATTTAAATTTATATATTTACACATGTGTTATCTTATTAAACAGTGCTTACTATTATGACAGGTACGAATTAAACGCGTTTAATGAATGATAGTTGTTGCTCATCAGTCACTTCGTTAAAAATCAGTAATACTGAAGATCGTTCGATACCGTATAAGACTAAAGAAAGAAAGGAACGGATTTTTAAAGATTACAAAAATCCCAAAGATATCTATCACGATTGTGAGGTAAAGAGACTAACAAAAAGTTATAAAACAGAGAAACGTGCCTTAAAAAATCGCGTCCACACACAATATAAAAATTATAACTAAACATGAAGATCGTTATATAATGTGAACCTTAGGAATATAAGAATGTAAACATTGTTACATTTGTGTAGAAAGTATTAAAAAGTCCTTTTCTGATACTTTTTATGACTCATTTTTACGGTTTTGTATTTGGATTAGAATTATAATTTCATTATTTCTCAATGATCAAGGCAGATTTCTTCGTGAAACATCTTGCACATTTGCAATATAATATTAACCTTTATCCTGCAATCAAGCCATTTCCGGTCTAATAACAGGGGTAGAATAAACTTTAGTCGTATAAGGTCAATGACTTAATAAAGTCTACTGGTACTTGTTTACACGAAGAGCGCGAGGAGCATAGTGAATGTACCAGATGACGTCGTGGCGTTTCCCGCGTTTTCCCGGCAGTGGGATTTCAACTTCAAAACGTAATTTTAAGACATTTTAAGCATAGAAATGGGATTGCAGGATAAAGAAAATCCAAAGTTATTGTCAGTAAATATAAAATGTATTTGGGCTCGCAGCGAAACATGGGAAAAAGGTTCGCTAAAGCTCGCCTTTTCTCATGTTTATAAAGCTTGCCCAAATAAATTTTATATTTTCCGACCATGACTGTGTATTGTATATTTATTTCGTAAACTTTTGCAATAAAGCGATACCTTTTTACAGAACTAAAATAAAATTATCGGAAATTTACTCCATCTCGGATCCCCAGTTTTTCGCTTAATCATGTTAATCGGTGAAAAATATAAACACAATAAAAACATGGTTTAAACTAAGTCATCTTCAATGGTAATACATAACAATTAAATTCATCAATGAATACATGTAGGTAAGTAGGAAAACGTGTAAGCGATCCAAATAGATGTTTGATAAAGAACTTTCAAAAATCCCTAGTGATATTCATTTATACTTCTTAGAGTTTCATATTCCGCCAAAAGTCACAATTATTTCATTGCTTATATTAGAGAAATCTTTTATAGTACGCTTCCTAAACGTTTTACTCAAAATTCAAACTTTAAAATTAATATTTGTAGATATAAATAAACATCTATGATTTTTTTTCATACGATATATCAATATCAGACATTGCAAAAAATGATTTGCGCGAAAACCGTTTCAATAGAGCTCTAAATAAATTTGGTTGTCGTAAGTAATTGTTATAAGCCTCTAAAATATTGAAAAATTTTTACTGGATCAGTGCTATTCAAACACTCCCGGACATTTTTTTAACCCATTAACAAAAAGTTATTCGTATGAGAGTTATTTAAGAAACAACGGCTAATTGGCGTGGATTGATATGATAAAAAGTGAGGGTTTCCGATGTAATATTACTTAAATTTTTCTTAGTTTCTTAGTTAAGTAGAAACTTAAGTCGTTTTATGCATATGACTTAAGGAAATTGCTTAGCTGAGTAAATTCTTAGCAAAATCTTAGTTTAAGAAATACTTAAGTTAATTTGTTTTATGCATACGGGCCCTGGATTTTAAATAGATATATTACCATAAAAAAGGCAGGGAAAATCTTTATAGAAACATACCGTCATCATTTGTCCCTCAGAAGATGATAATACGAATAATATAAGTTGTACAAACAATACGGTTAACAAAACAAACAAATTTCATGTGATTAGGACTTTTTATAAAAAAATTAAACTGTAAATAACTACAAGTTCCGATTTCTAAATTTTGTGAAACAAATGGCGTTATGAATCGAAATGAGGTCGGTGAATTAAAAGTATTTTTTCGAATTAATACATATAGATTCTCTTTCAGGAACGAGTGAGTTATGGAATTTCTCCACCCGAGATAGTTAAATTTTTGATTTTCAACACGCGAACATTCGCGAGCGTATTAAAATCTCAAATTTAACTATTGAGGGTGGAGAAATTCCATAACTCACGAGTGAATTGAAGGAGAATCTGTTTCTCCTATGATTTTCGACAAAAACCTCAAGAAAATGTCGTTGCTATGTAGTTTGTTTACATAGACGTCATTTCGGGACGTCTCTAGTTTATCGTTCCTATAACTGTAGAAAAAACGGCGGCAATTCCCACGTAGAAATTAAATCACCGGTAAGTGGTTAAACTTATTATGTATTTTTATCCCACAGATTAAACACGTCAAGAATAGGAGAAATGTATTGCCACACCTGCCGTGTTATTGCCATATTTATTGCAATATATACAATACCACCATTCCAAATTCTATTAGAGTTGTTTATGCTTTCCGCTAACAAATCACCCCAGGCCAGCGCGTTTCTTGTAAAAAAATGATATCATATTTTCTTTCATTAAATAAGGTAAACAAAAAATCTTGTTCTGTTGTCCTTCAAGACCATTACAATTAAAGGTAATAAAAATATACCATAATTAACTGTAAATAAAGAAAAAGTAACATTCGTTTAATTTTCTGATCCATTTTAAGAGGGCTGGGACTTGTTTGAAAAAATTCTATATGGGGAAGATTTTCGATTCTTTTTACCCTTTTTGGTTTTATTTTTCAATAAATTTGAAGGTTTGCCCTGACTAAGCTGAGAGTCATCATCATTATCAACCACATTTTCATCCTGCGAGGAAGAAACATTGCTTATCTCAACCTGTTTTGTGTCAACATTTTGTTCCAGGTCGGCTCCCCTTGGCCAGAAATTTCCACGGAGGAGTCGACAGACATTTCAAATTCATTCAAACTACCACCCCAAGACTGATGAAAATCACAAATGTTTTATTAGAAGCAAGTTCATAGTCCACAGTTTGTGTCGTTGTACCATTATCATCAGCAGACTTGACATCTTCATCAGTCGTCTGTTGTTCCATATCGATTTGATCGTCATCGTTGTGAATTTCACAATCATTGTTCTTTTCATCAGATGTGGAGCTTTGCTCACCATTATTATCATCATTTTCATTCATTTGGCCCTGATCATTGTGCTCATCATTTTGCGTTCATTATCATCATTGTTTACCTTCAATTATATCGTCATCTTTTTTATTATCCGTTGTTGAGTTGTTTTGTTGCTCTGATCTCGTATATTTAGTATTTTGAGGATACGAACGGTGATTCTAATTCACAATCACATATAACTACCGCCAATTTACAGTGTTCGCAAACAGGATGAGGACAGTGCTTACGAACATGACCGTGTTCATCACAAGCAAAAAAAGCATACTGCGGACAATGTCTGTACATATGTTCCGTCGAAAAGCATTTCGAGCACATCTTTTGCTGATTATTATGAATAACACGGTAAAATGAGTATTCATTATATGTAGAATAAAATTTCAATGTGTTCGGCATTGAAGTCATGTTTAGAGGCAATTTGACTTTTACAATTCGTGTACCATCAGCTATATCAGTACCTTTATAGCAACGGCGCTTAATTTATGAAACTATTTCTACACCTATGTCACTGAACCTCTTGTGTATTTCAGTATTTGTTACGTAATAACTCATATTAAGAGCCGAAACAATTTTGTGTTTGGCAACAAGCTCATGACAATCATAGGTTTTTCCAGAAATTATTACACCTTCATTTACATAATTTATGTGGCGTTCCTCTTTCAAAGTTACTTCATAAGCATTGCCTGATTTTGGCACACAGGCAGCTACGCAGTCATTTCCACCACAAGTAATTTCAATGCAATCAATTAATAATTCTGGTTTAATCGTTCTCTTGTCTCCAACATCGATTAATAGTGTCATTTCACGAGAAAAATATTGTTGGTTTAGCTATGGCTCAGTTGACCTTGAATTGGCCATAATTAAAGTCAATATTTTCAAGACAAAATCTGGAAAAAACGTGTTAACGACTAGTATCTACATCTTAATGTTTATATTACTTACGAAATAAAATTTGATAGGTAAATATTCAATTTCAGGCTTGGATTATCACTGATAGAAATATGTACGTCTTCCCTTCAGGATAGCAAAACCGGAAGTCCTTGTCCAGACGCCTTAACAACTAGATTACGGCAGCTCACAACGAGGAGGTGTTAAATTTTACCTATATAAATATTATATCATGGGTTCCAACAGGGTATACAATATATTATATATATATATAATTAAATATATAACGTATAATAATACTGACATCTTTACTTTAAGTTTATTATTATTTATCCCGAATGAGCCGGCCCTCGAGATAATCGTATACAGACACACCAGGTCCGAGTTGGATAACTATAACTTAACATGTATCTACCTTTTGGGTTGTTGCAAGTTGGGCCTTGAATCCTTAATCGACTAAATGTGCACATCTCACACTTGCGCATCAAAATTGATATCAAAGCACTTATTTATCTCCGATTTGGTCTTTTCGGTGGTAAAAATGGAAGGTCTGTCGAACATCAAAGCAAAATAGGACTTCAGTTTCGTTACGTACATTTGAACAGATATAGATTTTATTCAGAAAATGTCAACTGCCGAAAATGATATGATAATGATCTGGCCATTTTTGGTATAACCAGAGGGGTATATGGCATTAAGAAATATGTATGGTAGACATTTATTTAATTAAATTTAATTTAAATCCGTTTAAAAATCCCCTTCGAATCTCCAAAAATGTTTGTTTTCAAGATAGTTTTGGCGACGCTTCACACCATTTCAATCTATAGACGAACGCGGACCTCGACGAAGACATCCATACAAATAAATAAAAGTATTCACTAAACTAGTTACACTCTAAATAAAACACAAGACAATCTTAGATTGCCGATAGCCCAAGAAGCCTAAAGGACACCGGATTTTATTACACAAAAAAAATGTATATACATGTACCAGAATGCATAAATTACATAATGAAACAGCATAATCTATGTGACCAACAATGACCTGTATACTTGTATCTAGAAAAGTGTTATAAATATATTACTATTTAATGTCTCTAATGAAACACAATAAAAATCAATATGAAAACTCCCTCACAGACAACTACGCCGGCCAGGAACAACCAGAGATAAAACACTTATTTTAAAGTGAAAACCCGGGAAACCTGTGTCACGATCCCTCAGTTTGAAAAATATAACAAAAAATGCGTCAAGCCATCTCAGGAGGATTACTCGAAAGTGTAAAAAATTATATCATACTGTCAAAATACCAAAAAAAAATCAGCATAATATATTGAATTATCAACATAAAATTATCTAAATTATGAAAACAAAATATAACAAAATACTGATTATAAGTTGAAAAAAATTATACAAAAAAGAACTTTGATCACAACTGAACAGGTAGGTGAATGATATATAATGAAAATTCTTAATTTTCCCGCCAATAAATCACATGAAAAACTTCGTAAAACATCGTTCACAATCGTAACATGAATACAACAATTTACCGTGAAATGCGGTAAATTATTAGGATTCACTAAACTAGTTACACTCTAAATAAAACAAAAGACAATCTTAGATTGCCGATAGCCCAACAAGCCTAGAATAAATCTCAAAGAAAGGGCTGCTGTAACAGTTGTCAAAGACCTAACATCTGAGAAACAAGTAATCTATTCTCAAAACTATCAGCTATGTACCCGTCTTTACTCAAATCAGATTTCCATAGATCTGCCGTGACGTTTTAAACATCTCTCATTCACACTAGATTTAGCAGCTTCAGTAGCTCCACCCTAAAGTAATGAATGTAACCCCAAATTCATATCAGGAGCAACTACCTTTAATCTTAGTATGATATTTTGTCTAGCAGCAGTATAACTTAATTTCTTATTTTTCTAAATAAGCTTAGCAATAGAATTATTCCTGAAAATAGGTTTAAACGCATACTGATCTGAATTAACATCTAAACCTGACAACTCAACATAACGTTTATAGGTAGAAAATGGACAAGCAATAGTAGAGCCCTTGGCAAGTATAATTTCATTTCCATGTCTATATTGATCAGTCTTACTGTGATTAATACATATTTTCAAATAATCATTAAAAATGATAATATCTTTACATTTTAAAGAACTCAATTCATCGTATCTAAAAAATCCTGAATAAGCTAAACTAGTCATAGTTAAATCCCTTACAACGAGAAGATTATCTGAGCCACTATACATTTGAAATAATTTTAAAATAACGGACATGACGGAACTATCTATAGGATCTTTCTTGTTCACTGGTCGACCATACAGTCTTTTAGCGGATTCTTGGAGCGAAATAACAAATGCATTATCCGTCGGGTCAGTTAAACCGTTAATCTTGTGAGCCCACTTGATAGAATATACAGTCAAATTCACTGTGCTAGGAGATGACTTACTCTCGAGTAACGACGTAATGTATAAAGCCACGTGTATCGGATCAGCCGGTAAATTAGGTAAACTATGACTGTTACTGAAACTTTTCCAACGCTTAAAACCATACATGTACTTTTTTACAGTATTTTCGCTTCGAGACTCAAATAAAAAATGTGTCATTTTCCCCGCCAATGTAGAAAGATTATGATCCATAGATACTCCACTATCCATCACTGCATTCTGAACTGTCTGTTTTAAGTGGATGACTACAAAACAAAACATCACATTAAAATCTTATTCTAAGTGCTAAAAGCTTAAATTTTAAAGGCAATTTCCCGAAAATACCATTTCCCCCCTGTCCTATTGAAATAACCCTTTTTTCTAGTAAATACTGAAAATCATAAATAAAATATCTAAAACCTGAAGAACTAGCTATAAGTGGCCAAAATCATTTTATTAACGACAGGGGATGCCAATGCAGGAGAAGGAACAATCCAATTTACATCATTGCTCCAGCATTGTTGCAGTGCATTTACTGCTTCACTCCGGGGTACAATAATTTCGAGTTAAATCTGACACATTGTGAATTATAATGTTTTGCGAATCTATCTATACCGTGTGGACCCAATATTTTGTCAAAATATAAAAATATATCGCGCTGAATATAATAATCATCGTGATGTATTTTCCTACTTAGAATATCCGCACGACAATTAAGCTCACGCGGAACCCAGTTCACGAGTAAATCTATATTCTTTTGATTGCACAACTTGTGTATACTCACAGCAATATCCTGTAATTTTGGTTATTTACTGCCTACTCTTAAGATATGCTCTACATTCTTATTATCAGAATTTACCTTTACATGTATGTTTTCAAAATAGAACGCAAAATGGCTCAATACTCTCCTGACGCATTCTAGTTCACGCCATGTTGAACTCTCACAACTTTCATTAGTTGTCCAGTTACCATAAATATCATGGCTGTCAAAATAGGCAAAATGCCCACCAAAGCCTATATCAGAGGCGTCACAAAATAATTCAAAATCTGACAAAAACTTCATATTGGCTCGTCACCTTTCCTCTAAATGCTCTAGTTTTTTTTAGATATAGACATTTGATAGACACAACTGCAGATTGTTTTTAGCCATGTCATTTCCCAAAAGTTTGATTGCTTATACGGGATAATCTTTAACAATGTATGGTTTAGACTATAAACACATCAGAAAACCAGAGGTTATCCGATATTGGATGCACTACCTCAATAATTAATTTTGATCGATATAAACGGGTAAATATAATTAATTACCCTTCAAGTGGATTGCTTGACTTTTACTTCCGATGTGTGTATATCCATCACGTGGTCTTGATTGTATTAAGAGAAATACTGAAGAGGGGATTAAAAATGAATTTCACATCACATGCCCGTAATTTTTAACTGCCACACATGATATCTGCGGTGACCTTAACATGACTTTGATAACCATGCCCATCTCCCCTCCCCCTCTTCCCCAGTTTTAGGATGCATGACCTCACTCAGTAATATATAAGTTAGATATATAAGTTTGATCAAGAGTTTACAATAAATCGATAAATGAAAGAAATATCATGTTAGTACATTGCTTAAAATTTTCAAAAATATCCCACCTTTCAGAAGAAACGAAATAATATACTCCCGATTTCAGTCTATATCTACATATTATTACCTTTACTCAGAGATCCCAGACTTTAAACGGTTACTATTTCTTATAGCTATGGAACATGCAAGTTTTGGTAAAATGTGATATCTATTTATAAGAAAGTAAATATCAATATTAAGAAAGTACACGATGACCTTGAAACTTTCACAGGCTAGCCCCAAAGTTAAATTAAGGGTCTTGATCTTTCTACGAAATGACACCTTCATTTGACCTTGACAAAAAGAGTTAAGCTCCCCTCAACTCGACAGAAATTATTGATTTTATCATGATAAAAAAGTAACAACAAACAAAGAATTCAACTTGTATCAAAGTGCTTTATAGAACAAATAGCAGCATCAATTCGCGAAGATGTTGCTTTGGTAATTAATGCAGACACGTAGATCATTTGTAGATATAGTTTAAGAGATATCATGCTGTTGAAATTATTACTCTTCTTTTAGTTCCATTACGTAATGATTTTGAAGATTTTGCCATTCAGTACTTAAGGGGGTACCCAACACTTTGACTAAAATAGATTTCACTCTTTAATTTTCATAAAATTTTGATGGAATATTTACTTTGACCTGTTGACAAAAATATAAAAAATTCAAGAAATTTGAACCACAAATCGTACATTTTACGGGAATAATGTCATTGAATATATAGCAGTTTGACAAACACTAATTTTGATCATTGAGAAGCTTGATTTCTCTTTACTAATAATATGTGATTAAAACGTTAGTTGATTTTTAAAGAGTTAGGTGTTCTGTACCCCTTTAATTTGCTAGAAGCGTGTAGTACTACCTATTACTTGTTTTCTGGATGCTGAAAGAGTAATAGAACAAGTAGCCATTCTACATAAAAAATGAAACTTTATTAATAAGTACATGAAAACCGTTTTCTTATTGTTTCCAGTGTAAATATTCATATTTATTCTAAACAACTCAAATTATCGTTACTAAAATGGTGAAAAATTGTTACAAAATATTGCCAAGTGTCTGTGATAAAACTTTGAAGTTGCTAAAAATACTGGTACAAGACTCACTAGACTTAGGCTCCTTTATACTGTTACCTTGTGAAAGTCAGATGTTGTTCTGGAGTTAATTCGCCATGTCCTTAAAAAAATCAAATTTGCACGAAAAATAAAAAAAATAGCAATTTTCGCTAAAATTGAAAAAAAACGTGTCCACTTCGATGGGCTCAATATTTGAACCATGTTTTGTTAAGATAAGTATCTTGCAATGTTCAACTGCTAATCAATGGTAAACATATAGCTTCAATTCCTATTTTGTGTTTTAATTTAATGATATTTACCCTTAAATTGACTTTAAAAAAAACGTCAAGTAAAAAGCCTAGAACAAGTACGACCTCATGCATGTAGTTGATTTTCGGAGCGAATATTATTAACTTTTGAAATTTTCTGGCATCAACTAAATATCTGATTGTTGCAAATGTACATGTATATACACATATTTACTTGTTACTTGTAGATTTGCCAGTTACATAGTGTGTAGTAAGCAGATATTTGACGAATATTAGACGATTAATTGAAGCATCAATTTATTCTAGATTCTAACGAATAGTGAATTTCGGAAGTACCGTCTACTCGAATGACGCAGTAAATTGCTAAACTGATTACTTACTGCATTATCCAATGGAAGAGGACAACTATACCTAAGGAGCAAATCACGAAATCCATAAGACAGACAAACCCAGGAAGACAGATGAACAACCACAAAGACAATAAATAAACACTGAAAACTAAACAACAATGAACGACACGAACTCCTACAAAAAACCAATCGTGAACTCATGTTTTCCGTAAAGGGTCAGCAGTTCCTGCTCCGTATACAGTCGTTACACACCCATAACCCTGGGCTTACCACAGTCTACATTTTTTTTACCTTAAAACTATCATTTCAGGCACTAAAACCTTCAATAGTAATATGAATATCTCCTAATTTATAACAACTCACTACGTAACTACCCGGGTATCATAAAAAAGTGGAATAGCTATTCCTACCCCTTGGACAGCGAACCCTGCCATTTTTTGGAGAGTGATATAAACATTATTATTGCTTGTCCGAACCGACTTGCCGTACTTTGTTGTTACTATGCCTTGTTTTTTAGGTATAACAATAATCATTTATTGGTACCAATTCATTGTAATACATTGAAACAATATTCAAAATTAAGCCGAAATATTTTAATTCCTTAAAAAAAGAAAAAAAAACTCTTTTATTCTTTCTAAGAGTTTTAAAAGCTCATTAAAACTTATGATAAATAAACTTTTCTTACTAATTGTTCCATTATTAGTCCACAGTGTGTGAAACTATTCTTTTATATAAAGAATCTATATAGATACTTTTAGTGGAATAGTGAAATGCAGGCCAGTTTTATTAATGTTAACAACTTAGTCGAAATTGATTGACCAGATAGATACATTATCGTAAAAAGTTATCTAATTAACGTGTAAGTCAAGTCGAACAATTCTGTAACTTTTCAAGGTTCAAAGATTTATATTTCTATTTCTGGAACAATACTATAACAAGTTGCAATCCTATTTAAAGCTTTCTTGGTTTACAAGGATTACACAGAGATCGTGGACTGCGAAATGTTAATTGAGTAATGTTTATGTTATGAATTCATATTTGTTGCGGTAAAGTCTAGAGTTGTTAATTATCAGTCAAAATACTTCTGGGATGTACATGTATATGAATACATTAATATTGTAATAAGAAAATACAAAACAACTACTGAATGACCTGCTATTATCAGAAGAAAACATCATCCAAATTATCATAAACATAAAAATTACAAATACTACATTTTCGTACATAACATAGTGTTTTCATAACAGGAATCTCAGTTCTTAACGGAAAACGACTTTTACAGATGAAAAACTGGGTGAAATTAAAATTTGTACTTATATTTTACTTCTTTTTCTCAACATGAAATTTTATAATTAAAGAACCTTTGCGAGCATGCTCACATACCCCACACCCCCACATTGTCACAGGGCAAACAAAATCTCACGTCCCACGAAAAATGCACATCTACAGAGTATACCTTAATTAACTATAAAGTTTCATGAAATTATGTTGTGTTATTTCAGAATTTGTTTTAGTAGTATGTTTTAGCCCAAATTATTCTAATTTCAAGGTGGCATAACTCCTAGAAAAAAAACATCGATTCATAATTTCCTGTGGATATACACATCTACGTCTTTATTAACTACAAAGTGTCATGAAAGTCTGTTCGAAGTTGTGCTGAAAATAAAAAGAATGACAGACGGACGAGTAAAAACATTATACCTATCGAAACTTCGTTGCGTGGGGGTAAAACTTTGCATGTAATAAGCTTTAAATTGATTTTGTCATTTTAATGATAATGAATTTCCCTCCATGCCCATCCGAGTGCACATAGGTGCTTATATTTTTATATCCAGTGTAAAAAGTTGATTATGAGAATGTTTTGTACTGAGACTCAACGCAGAAATGATATGCTGACATTTACATGCCATCAATGTCTTCGGTTTAATCTCGGCACTTGTATAAAGAGTTTATAGTGATTTGTGTATAATTAATCCATTCTTTTTCTTACAGTTAACATAAAACATATTGGCAAAAATACAACTTAAGATAAACATATTACAAAACTTTATTACATAAAAGCTCATTATTAACAAACTATTTATTACACTTTGAAACTTCAAAAATAAACTGGTGAATTAATGCCCAGATTTGTTATGCTAAATGGCATAATGTTCTTTACTTGTATATGGATAGAGCAATGTAATTCATTACATATAGATTCTCTTTCAGGTACGAGTGAGTTATGGAATTTCTCCACCCGAGATAGTTAAATTTTCGATTTTCAACACGCGAGCCCTTAGCGAGCGTGTTAAAATCTAAAACTTAACTATTGCGGGTGGAGAAATTCCATAACGCACGAGTAAACTGAAGGAGAATCTGTTTTTCCTATGATTTTCGACAAAAACCTCAAGAAAATGTCATTGCTATGTAGTTTGTTTACATAGACGTCATTTCGGATCTTCTCTAGTTTATCGTTCCAATAACTGTAGAAAAAAGGGCGGTAATTCCCACGTAGAAATTTAATCACGGGGAAGTGGTTAAAGATATTATGTATTTTTATCTCACCGATTAAACACGTCAAGTATAGGAGAAAATACCATATTTTTTTTTTCTATTTTCTACATGTATTTCATTCTTATATTTATCTGTATTAATTTTCTTTAAGTCTCTTTGGTAATAGACATGGAGAAAAATACAAAACAAAATAAAAGTCTAAAAATGTTGTTTACGCTGTTTTCTTAATGTAAGTCTGTATAGATGCAGTTGATAAAGATATAAAGTCTTATACCTTATCGGTATAATTACATGTACAAATGTATATAAAAAACTATATGTATGCTAAGCTAACAGTGCCTAAACCAGAGGTATAATGATTTCTTTATCAGTATTGCTGGGATAAATGAAGGACCACTTTTCTGAAATGGTACGGCTGAATTTGGGGAGGGGGTTCCAATCTACTACATATATTTCCTAAGAAAAAAAAACTACTTATTAACGATTTATAATTATGTTCTCAAAACTTGTTTAAAATATTATGCTATTTTTTTTAGGTGTAAAAGTTATGTCGAAATTAAGATTTTGAGATTTTTATAATAATTGAAGTTTTCATTTTATAAGTTAATTTTAAAACATTTTTTTGTTTTATTGAATCCTTGGAGTAATGTAAAACTTAGGACAATGTATCCTTTCTATTGTCGACAAGAACTTTTATTTTCTATGTAATACTATGTAGCCGTTTGTACTGATAGGGTACTTGTACTTCACGGTAAGTACATAAAAAAATCTGATATCAACAAAAATAGTAGTCACTAATATGTAGAATATGACAAAATGTGGTTTACTGGTCTCCGAGAATAGATCTCTTGTCTAAGTATACGTAATAATTATATATTTGATGCACTAAATTACTCACAGTGAGTTAATATACGATTCCATTAAATGTAGTGGGACGGACGTAACGTATTATTATGGATTACGTCATAATTCCGAATAACTGACAGAACATTACATTCAATATAAAGCTAACTTGTTCTCTAAATCATAGCAGGTGATCCATTAATGATTGTATCTTTTATCTTTTATCTTTTAGGTAACAACAAAACTGAGACAGGTTTCTGCTGGCCTGAGAAATTAAAGGTTCGATTTCTTTGGGCCGTCGTCGCGTAACACCTGCAATAGACACGATTCAAATAAGAATTTGACTGACTGACATGACTGAGGATGAATACGTTGCCTGAAATTTCACACATTTAGATCGTTACGTTTCTTTAATTGCTGGGATTATCGATATTAGTTAACACGATCCGACAACTTTGTATTTGTTCATTCATTCGTTTCCACTTCCGTTTTAAGGAAAATTGTTCAGCTACAAGGTGATCAGAGGTAACTGTATATACTGCCCCTAAGCGCATTAATCATACCGCAGATGATACTATATGTACATTGTATCCGGTTTCGATAAACATGCCCTCTATTTTGGCCACCCGATGTAGTGCTCGGATAAAACAGTAAAACTTTTTCGATTGGATATTAATAATATGCATGATATTATGTATATTACTAGTAGAAACCCGTGGTTTATGATGATATATGATTAATGCACCATTCATAGCTGAAGTACTAAGCATTGAACGTAATATGCTTTTGGACGGAAGGCACAAAGCCATGAATTGAAGAATTTCATTTTCAAAATTTTTGTAATGAAAATATTTTCAATGAATTCAGCAAATTAAATGTCTTTTGAATAAAAGAAACATTTAATCTTTTTCGATGTAATGTTACTTTAAAGTTCAAAAGTAATTAAAATTATTTTTTTAAAGTTACATTGAATAAAAACTTAGCATCTGGAAAGGACCTGGCAGATTAGGCTTTAATTTTATTTTTTTTTTAAGTGGCAAAAAAATAACAACCTGTCACCACAAAACTGACCCGAGCAGGTTAGGGGAAACCAACCATCATTTTCCCTTGGCCTTACTTAAGTAAAAGAAAACGCAATTTCCAGTGTTAGTCAAGTTAATAACAAATACTGATAAAATGCCAGAAATTCCTTTGAAATTTTCATGTTTCTATCTGCAATAAGTATGTAATTTCCAGTAGGATAAATAAAAAAAAAAATGGTCAAAGTCAGAAAAAGCTGAATTTTTTTAAACAGAAAGTTGATGAGCGACAGACCTGAAATTGCATATATAGTATGGGTCACTCACCTGAGGCTGCATACCAAATATCAGGAGCCTCTGAATGATAGTTGCTGAGAAAACTGTTATGGAAGTTCATGTCTGTTTTTCCCTGCCCGCCCAACATTCACCATTTTATAACCCAAACAAAAATAGGTTTGAAGCAAAATCATACATGTGATTTTACTAAATATGCCAATTCCATTGGGAACTTGGCCACATCTATCTGATCACTATTCTCATCTGCCACTAAATTTTGTCGAGATAAATGGGGTTAGTCTGTGTATGTTTTTCAACCTGTAGGCTAACCCCTACTACAGGCTGATATACTATACCTGAATACATGTATATCATTGTCAAATCTACAATATACGTAACGTCGTTTAGGTCAATATCGCGAGTCAAGAGAAAATTTCATGGTTTTACTTTTTCGTTTAAAAATGGTGAATTTTAAAATTGATTTTAGGCTATGGTGCCCTAACTCAAGTTACGAAGTGTACGCACATTATTGCAGACGATAGTTTTTTTTTAATAAATAAGACGTGATGTGCATCTTCTGTTGTCTTGGGTAGTAACCTGTGAAGTGTTTTTAGACGGTGAAGAAGATTTGCCTTTTTTATTTTCATGCATGTGATGTTGGGCATGTGGTCACTTTCTGTTTTTAAAATTTCCTGTTGCCCACAAAATGTTTGTTTTTACAAATATAATAAATAAGACGTGATGTGCATCTTCTGTTGTCTTGGGTACTAACCTGTGAAGTGTTTTTAGACGGGGAAGCAGATTTGCCTTTTTTATTTTCATGCATGTCAAGTTGGGCAGGTGGTCACTTTCTGTTTTTAAAATTTCCAGTTGCCGACAAAATGTTTGTTTTTACAAATATAAAGACGCGATGTGCATCTTCTCTTTTTGGATATTTAATCCCTGGAGCCTTGGGTGAAGTGTTCTTTATAAGACGGGGAAGCAAGCATATTTGCTTTTTTTATTTTCATTCATTTTGGGCATGTGGTCGCTTTTTAAATTCCCAGTGCAGATGATTGAATAGAAAGACGATTGTTCATTTTCTTTTGTGCATTTTTCTTTACACTTACGCAACGAAATCCTAAACCGTTTTCTGTCGAGCTGTCTTTAGACAAACTTTTCCTCGGTCGATACCGGAAACTTCTTGTGATGTATACTTCCGGAACGGTATCGGTTTTCGTGATCCGGATTAATTAATTAGGGGTAATTAGCAAAACGCGGAAACAATTGCGTATGTACTGATAAAAGTTTTAAACTGCACAAAGGTCTCATACTTCTGATATATAAAGATCGCACGTCGCATTTGTTGTTGAAACGGCAACCCGGCTAACAAAAATTTGTCTCATTCTTTTAGTAGTATTAATAAAATAAACATGATCAACATGATCAATATATAGATGATGTGTCTTAAAACCGATTTCCTGCTATGTGTATTTTTATAGCAGTCAATAAGTCAGTGATGAAAAAAATTGGATTTTGGACGAAAATGAACACGTATGTTTTCAGCCTTATTTTTCACAAACAATATCAATGGGAATGTGCAGTATTATTTAGTACATTTATATATTTATATTGCAAATTTACGTGGTTGTCCTTATAAAAACATTATAATTCCTTGAAGGTCAATACACACCGGAAAATAATTTTAAAAAAAAAGCAAAATTTGTACACCGTAGATGCCTATTAATAATCTTCTTTCACTTCGAAATATTGAAGTGCGTGTGTTAAAGTAAGACAATGACAGAGATTATGCGCTAAATATCTTCACACGATACGGAATAATAATGGAACAGTTATTAAGAAAACTCTATTTATTACGATTGTATATTAATTTTATTTCTAGAGGATTATCAGATTTAACTATTGAGATTTGATAAATCCGATAATCATTGAGCAATATTAAAAGAATCTTTTTTTCTATTAAGTAATTATTAAGTAAATTTTCATATTTATTAAACCAAAATCTCTTTCGGCTACTTCAACATTCACGATTGTTACGTCATGCACTTGCCCAACATGTTTATTTGTTGCTATGGTGTTATTGTTTATTAACACCGGGTTCAGAAATGGTTAAGGTAACAGGTAGGTAAATGGGGTATCTCACGGAATTTTATGAAATTTTGCAAGCAATTAGAGCATATGGAACTGCATATGAATATCGAAAAAATATATAAGTAACTTTTATACTTTCGGATATATAGCAAATTGAATATTCTGTAGAAAGTAGTACAAATGTAAATATCGCAAAAAATATTGAAAAATTTTACTTTAAATCTTTTCGCAAAAACGTGTCCTACGAATTTTCTTTAAAATTGATATGTTATTGCCACTAAAATTTCCGTTTTATTGATATGAAAGCTATATGGGGTCACCGAATTCGTTTTTGCAGTATAAATCATCCAAGTGTCTGTGCAATACCTAAAAACGTCGAAAAATAAGATTTAGAGCCACGACGTCACGATTATTTTTGCCTTTTAGCTGCTTTTCCACGCTGTACAGCAGATTCAACTATCCATACTCAAAAAAACGAATTCGGTGACCCTCCCATAAATTTTATATCAATAAAACGTAAATTCCAGTAGCAAAAACATATCATTTTTAAATAAAATTCGTAGGACAGGATTTCGAGAAATGTTAATTTGTAGTCAAAATTGCTGAACTTTTTTACGATATTTACGTGTATTCTATATATTTGTACTACTATTTTCCGGATATTTAATTTGCTATATCTCAGAAAGTGTAAAAGTATATCATTTTTTCGATGTTCATGTGCAGTTCCTCATGCTCTAGTTGTATGCACAATTTCATAAAATTCCGTGAGATTATCCATTTACGTACCTGTCACCTTAAATTGACAAAGAATTATAAAAATAAAGATTCTCCTTCGGCTACGAGTGACTTATGGAATTTCTCCACCTAAGATAGTTAATTTTTTGATTTTCAACACGCGAGCTTTAGTGATCGTGTTTAAATCTAAAATTTAAGTATCGAGGGTGGAGAAATTCTATAACTCAGGAGTAAATTGAAGGAGAATATGTTTCTTCTATGATTTTCAACAAAAGCATCAAGAAAATGCCGTTGTTACGCATTCTGTTTACATATAGATTCTCCTTCAGGTACGAGTGAGTTATGGAATTTCTCCACCCGAGATAGTTAAATCTTCGTGGAAAATGGATTATCAGAATGAAAATTTATTGAATCTTTGTGTTGTCTTACAAAACATATATAAATCGTCCGCCTACCTTCTGGATCGTTCTTAGGATATTTATTTTAATTAAAATTAAAGATGTCGAGTCCGGAACAGGTTTTCATTACAACACGGACGATTATAATTAATATTTTCTGTATTTTACAATAGACTGTGTGGTAACCTTTATATTATACACTTTATCCGCCAATATATTAAAATCAATATTTTGAATATCTTTTATATACGGTAAATATTCATTCTCACATAGTTTTATGTCAGTGAAAATTGTTTTCACACCTCGTAGGATATCTTTCAATCATAAGATTCTATAACTATATGCAGGTACGATTAAAAACAAAACAAACTGCAAAATCTTTAATTAAATTTAACTTAAAATTGTGTAAGGGATATACATGCATGTACCGATTACTATCGCTAGAGATCAATGAACCGTTTTGGCATTTCCAGATGAATGAACAACCTTGTACAATCTAATCGACTAAGAACCCCCCCCCCCCCCCCCCAACAAAAAACGGCAAAGAAAGAAAAAATATTGCTGATGTAAGGTTAACTTGTACTTTTGGAACCAGAATGTCACAAGTCTCATGAAAGCCTAAGATACCACACAAGGTTCCCGAATCGGATGCTTCTAATAATTTCTAGTCTCGATAATCCTATAAAACTCATGATATGAAGGAACGACAATAGTACTATTTTCTGAAATCACTTAATCAAACGGTAATACTTAATGAAAAGTTCTCATTTAAAACTAATAATAATAAATACATATATGTATATGAATATACGCAACTGTGGATATTGTAGTTTAGATATCTAATATAATGTATTTAATTCCACTTAAACTGAAGATGCTTAAGTCCAGATTTTTCTTTTTAGATAGAATAATACAAAGAGATGAGGTTCTTGGTCTAAGACTTAACGACGGTCCAAGTAAATAATGCTTAAGTAAGAAAATAGAATTTCATATCCAACATTTGCAAATAACTGTCTAAAATACCAAAAGTGATGCGTTTACAATAAAACATTGCAAAGCGTACTTCTACAGCTTTAAAAACAAGAGAACACAGTCAACACAATAAACATCTGCTGAAGCATGTTGTTTTTGTGTTTTTGTGTCTGGGTTACTCGTGTGCTTTAGAGGTGGGCGATACTAATTTTAGATACAAACACAGGATAAATAACTTTCATTTATTTAATGAGAAAACAAGGTGGTTAATTATTATCTGTTATACAAAATATAACAACACAAGTTTTGTCATGTATAAAAAGGTGAAATCTGTACATGGCTCTAAAAGTATGCCAACATTTCTTAAAACAAATTTCCTTTTGGCATGTTTCATGTGTTTGGTCGGGAGTATCGTAAATATGCAAAAGTGAAATTATAAAAAAAAGACGAAGCATAACATGAATTTCAAAGTGTTTGTACTTCTATGAATGCGACAGAACGTATAAATAATATAAGGACGTATTATATATGATACCTCTAGATGTATACTCGACATCGCATGCAAGTGGTCATAAAAGTGATCTTGCAGTATTCATCGTAATATGTACCAATACGAATTTTCATTTTATTAGAGTCCTAAAAAAAATATTTATCTTTGACCAAAGGAAACTGTTTGGTGTTAATCTTTCCAACAAATATGCCATCGAAAAAAAACCGAAAAATTCTGTAGGATGATATTTCCAGATTACATTTGTGATTGTGAAAGAGACAAATATTGTAATATAAAAAATATGGAATATTGTAGGTTAAAGAAATTAAACTAAAATGTACTTTTAAATATATTAGAAGGAATATTTAGTCTTAAGTTGAAAAAATAAAAAATGGTATTGTTAAAATGTATTTAACTAATTAACCCTCCAAAAAACCGAATTCAAATTTTGTCTCTTTAAAAAGTGGTCAATTATCTCGAATAGGTAATTGAAGTCAGAAGTCAGACCAGAATGCATCATTCATTAAAATGGCATCCGGTAATGATTCGACTTCTTACGTCACCGGTTATCTTATAGACGTTATAACCGTTAATGAAGAGATTAAATGATTTGAATCTTAACAAACATGACAAAGATAAACGCTGTCTGATCAAGGTTCTAGATGATGAAACAGATTTGAAGACATCATTACTAGGTTTCTAATTATTCTGAAAGAAAACAAAAACGTCTGTAATGGGACGGTATTGTCTCGTTTTGTCTATAACGTATGAAAAGTCTTATAAAGACAAAAATAATTACACTTGTAGAAATGTTGAATTCAAAGGTGAAGTTAAACATGTACTCCAGAAATGTTCAGTGTACATGTATGCAAGAAATGTAGTATTGCTTGGACTTTACTACCAACATGACCAATGAAGTGATTATTCTACTGGTGTAATATAAATCCATGGTAATAGTATATCATCAGTAGTCATTGCTTTCGAATGATTTTAATGCCCACAACGTTATGTTAATTAGAAAATGCGGATTGTCAGCAATTAAGAACTGGGGTACTACACATTAATTTGATTGTCGCCGGTGCTTGTCCACCAATCGGAATATTGTACCTGGACTTTTCAGTCACTCCACTAACAGATTCTATCCATGATATCAACCAATTTCGAGTACTAAATTTATCGATTGTCGATAGTAACATTTTACGTTTAAAATGTTCTGCAACTGAACCTTTAAATATTGAAATCACGAAAACGGTCTGGTAGAATCGTGCAGGATATATTTTATTAACATGCAAAAGAAAAGTAATTCCTGGACTTTACACATTTTTTTTACCGATTATACACAGAAATTATATTTAAACTATTACTAGGTAGAATATATGCAGACTAAAACGAGCTACTTCTACACAAATGTAAAATTTCAATGGAAAATATATATATATATATATATATATATATATATATATATATATATATATATATATATATATATATATTACCTTAATGATAAACAAGTCTCAGAAATATTTATTGAATACATCAAGTGCTACATAATTGAATACATGCATATTTATACGGCTATATATAGGATAAAGTTTAAAGAAAAAAAGAAGTGCAAAGGAGTGAAAGAAGTATTTAAGAGAAAAAAATTGATAAATTGAATTATGAAGTGAATCTTTTGGTAATCAGGATGTATCGTTGAATCGTAATGAAATGCTCGGAGTTTTGACTTGCAGTCAAAGCGTCGGATCCGAATAAAAATAATGCTGATGTTAGCGGAACATGACATCGTAATGTGGACAAGTGACGCTGCCGTTGTAGATGATACCGATTGCAATAGAAAAAAATGATCGACGGTCTCGATGCTGTCACATGCACAATTCGGAGAGTCTACAATACTGCTACGAAAGAGATGCGAATTTAATATGCTACATTCCGTAAAGAGTCGCGCGTGATATATTTTTCTCACATTTCTATGTGTTTGGGACAATCATATTCCATGTGAGACACCGGTGTGAGATTCATGCATCTCACATCACATGACCTACCCTGACGTAACAATGCAAAAAACATCACGTCACAATACTAGAACGTCAGAAAACACACAATTTCGCACAAATGGTAAGTCAACGTCGAAATTAACATCGCTTCAATTTGAAAATCCCTGAAGCTCAACCTAAAAGATATCTTTTTAAAGTTTTGTACCTTTGGTACAAAACCAAAACTTTTGCGATCTTTTCAAATATGTAACTTATTTTGCACTAGGTTGTCTAGTTTAATAGAGCACATTTTCGTGTCATGGCGGCCATGTTTATTTCTTAAAAAAATATTCGACCGAGAAATGTGAGAAAAATAATCAGTCATGGTAAAAAATGTGAGACTAGACAATTCCACCCTCGGGTTCACATTTTCTATCATCAGAAACTCGGCAAGCCTCGTTTCTGACTGGAAAATGTGAACCCTCGGGTGGAATTGTCCCATCTCACATCTTAGACCATGACTGATTATTATAGTCCTAGTCGACAACCAACGTTATAAAGAGGTGGAGTGGTAAGACCAATAGTATTAGTTAATGCGGTTTTGAATGAGTGTAATGATGAGCACTTCTTCCTACTATCTGGAAGGAAGTTCCAAGCTCGGATTGTGCAAGGCAGAAAAGAGTTGCAGTAAGCAGCTGTACACGTTCGAATTGAAAGGGTTCCGGTCGAGTTTATTGTATTATAGTTAACCAAAGTTTGGGGGAATCATATCGGATATGTATGTAAGGCTAAGTGCATTCGTCATTTTATAAATGTAATCAGTCGATGATTTTCTCTCCTGGTATTTAAAAACTCCCAACCCGTTTCTTGGTAAAGATTTACGAGTGGCGTTAAACATGTGCCTCCTGTAACAATTCTTGCTGCCTTAATTTGTATATATTCTAATTTATCAATATACATTACTGACATGCTGTCCCATATGACGTCTCCATATTCTAAGATGGGCCGGATAAAGGTTAAATATATTTTTTCTAGCACTTGTCTATCTAAAATAAATTTAAACTTTCTAATGATATTAATCCTTTTATATGCTTTTTCTAAGATTATATCAATATGTATATTAAAACTGCCATCCGCAGAGATTATGACGCCGAACTGCTTATGTTCTGTGACAAATGATATAATAGTGTTGCCATCATAAAAGGTGGATGGAGAGGCCTGTTAGATTTTCTTGACAAAGTCATAGTTTCTGTTTTCTCAGGATTGAATAAAACAAGCCACTTCATCGACCAATCATGTATCTTTGCAAGTTCATACTAAAGAGTACCAGCATCATCGAGGGGGGTCATCGACTATAAGATAAAGTCTAGTAGCATCTGCAAATAGTTTGATGGATGAATTAATATCGGTAACTATATCGTTTATATATAATAAACAACAGAGGTCCAAGAATAGATCCCTGCGGAACACAAGCATGTATATTTTGCCACTAGGAGAAACACCCTTGATAACAACCATTTTGTGTCTATTAAAAAAGTTTTCCAACCAACGTAATAAAGTTCCTCTTATATCAATCGATGACTATAAGACCCTTATTCAGACCCTATCAAAGGCCTTGCTATTATCACAGAACACTAGTGGCACCTCTTTTCTGTCATCCAGTGTCTTGCCAAATTCATTTGTTATTCATAAAAAGTTGATTCACTGCCGAATCACCAGGAGTGAAGCCAGACTGATTACAAGTTATAATCGAATGTTCTAATAGATAGTTATGGATATGTTTGTACACATATCGTCAAATCACCTTACCAATAATACTGATAAGAGAGATGGGACGATAGTTTTTGACAACAGTAGGGCTGTCCTTTTTAAATACTGGTGTGACATTTGCAGATTTACATGAGTTTGGAAAAATGCAAGTTGTCAATGAAGCAGGAAACAACTTACAAAGAGGATACCTCAATTCAGTGGAAGCCTCTCTGAAAAGTCTAGGATTTATACAATCTGGACCAGTCGCCTTTGTGACGTCGAGTGTCATCAAAATGTCTTCTACCTCTTTCTCTGTAATAATAATATTAAGAAGTCCCTCATGATGCCAGACTGGCATGTTAGGTATAGGATGGTTTTTGTCATCGAGTCTAGTCTGTTCACAGAAGAAATTGTTAAACAGTTCTGATTATTCATTGTCGTCGAGTACGAGTGCACCCTTATCATTTAAGGGTGGAATATGCCTTGCAAGGCCGCTTGTGACGAGCAATTCTAATAACTTGCGCCAGTCTTTGCTACCTAATTTCTCACTGGTAATATGATCAGATATCCTCTCAAAGTAAGAGTTTTTGGCGTTCAGTACTAATCTATTAGACCAATTCCTAGCTGAACGAAATTTTGCCCAGTGTTCAGGGTAATTTGTTCGTTTAGCTCTGTGATGAAGTCTATTTTTTCTGCGTATAGAACGTTTGATGTCGCATATAAGCCATGGAGGGTCATTACTTCTAACAGTTATAGTTCTGTTAGGGATATACTTGTTTGAGGCGTCAAGAATAGTACGCGTTAAATTTAATGTGGTTTTATCAATATCATCGTCCTCGAAGTGCGAATCCCAGTCGATGTTTGATAAGTGACGTCTGTATGAATCATAGTCCCCCTATTAACCAGAAACACTTTACGTTTGAATAACTTTTAAGGCTTTACATTGGTGAAATTTAAAGTCCCAATTATAGGCATATGATAACATAGCCTCTTACAGATCTGTTCTGATTTCTTTATTAAGTTAAGTTGTTAATGAAAATAGGTAATCCAAGTCCTCTAAATTCAGTTCTTGTTATACAGATAATGTACTGTCTCTTTATAATGATTGCATGCATTTTATGTACTCCAGTGACTTTAAAATTAAAGAAACCAACAACTCGTTACCTTCTGCTTCATGCTAAGACCTTTACATTAAAAAAATGGCAACTGTAGTCCAAACTTTATGACACTTGATTACGTTAACTTTCCAAATGTTATCTTTCCCTCTCTTAGCACTACCATTACATGGTTGCCAGCCTTATTAGCATATACTGTTAATATTACACAGCTGATTTGTTAAATGTACGTTCACTTTCTCGACAAAGCGATGTTTCTGTGTCTTAACCTTCTAAGACAGCCTTGGAATTATTCAATAGTCTTCCCGTTCTGCGTGGACGATATGAAGTATATAACCTCCGGATATTCTGGAAATTTCATCACTATTCTATGGCAGATATTGAATTAGAGATACTTTTGGAAATTTTATTTGATTTGACTTTTTTCAAGAATTTTTCTACAACTCCGCGATAGGAGTGGTAAGATATAGTATTGGAAAGTAATGCAGAATGGAAATTTTTTTTTTTTTTTACAAATTCATATATATCCAGAATTATATCCAAACGCAGATGGAACATAATTAGTTTTGCTTATCAATTCATCATTATATCTTTAACCGGTTTTCCAACTCTCTGATCTCGAGCACTACTGATGAGTTGTCAGTCAACGAAATGGCCATACAGTGCCTCAAATGTATTTCGGTATTTTGAAGCATATAGATATTAACTAACCATATATTTTGACGGATTATATCCCATTATCATTTTTAGCTCACATGGCCAAAACTTGTCACCAATGTTCCTTAGGTGGTCCTCTTTCACAATTATATCCGATGACCCCAAGCGCCATCCAAGATAGCCGCCAGAGCCGAACATAGTTTAACATATGACCCTAAAGAAAATTTACTTAAAGATCTTATTGTCTGTAACCACTTGGCCAATTGGAACATTGACAGAAACGGTCCTACTGTGGTCCTCTTCAGAAATATATCCAATGACCCGACTTATCATCAAGGATGGCCACCGGAGCCGAACATACGTAGGATCCTATGGGAAATTTACTTAAAGATTTTTTGTCTAAAATGACAAAACTTGGCAGCAACGGTCCTTAGATGGTCCTCTTTCAGAATTGTATCCGATGTCCCCGTCAGTCGTGCAAGATGGCCGCCAAAGCCGAACATACTTTAACATAGGACCCTATGGAAATTTTACTTAAAGATCTTTTTGTCTGAAACCACTAGGCAAATTGGAACAAAACTTGGCATCAATGGTCCTCTTTCAGAATTATATGCAATGACCCCAACCGCCATCCAAGAAGGCCACAAGAGCCGAACTAAGTCAAACAGAGGACCCCATGAGATATTTACTTAAAGATCTTCGTGTCTGAAACCATTAGGCAAATTGGAACAATATTTGGCAGAAATGGTCCTTAAAGTGGAACTAAAACGCTTATAGAAAGTTATTTTCATTTTATAGTACTAAAAAAACGTATAAAAACGCAAAAAACCCGATGAAATTCGGTAACTTAGTTTTCGAGATATTAGCAAAATACTGGCCGATCGTCATTTGCACACCTGAACGATTTGTTAAAAAACTCGAATATTACTAGTCGCCGGAAGTGACGTACTGTGCGGTTCAGATCTTGTACATAAATAGGTACAGGTCATTTGCAAAGTGAAAGCAGATTCAGTTGATTGTTTATACGTTATTGGTGACAACTATCGATTGACAGTGCTTCTTATATATTCACCGACACTTGTTTGATGAAACATTGTACTTAATTTAAATCTACAATTCAACAATGGGAAGGAATTGTGCAGTTGCGGGATGCAGCAACTCTGCAAAAACGGGACATACTCAACACGCTTTTCCAAAAGATGACCGACAACGTAACTTGTGGGTTCGTTTTGTAAAACTAACCCGTGTGGATTTTACTGTGCCAACTAAACACTTAGCCATATGTTCATAACACTTCTCAGAAGAATGCTATGAGGTTGACAGGTTGAGATTCAAGGAGTTATTTGGTTTATCTGCTCATAACGGCAAGAGACTATTGCCAGGTTCAGTGCCAAGCATTTATCCCAACCAGCATGACCAGTATACATGGTATAGTGACGGTCTGCACCAAAATACTTTTGAAAAAATAATTCTAACATGTCTGATCTTATTTGTTTTTATATACCATGCATATGTCTTTATATATACATCAAATTTATGTGTATATATGCACATGTTTGAAAATGAATGCATTATCATAATGTCATTGTGAGAATAAGCCTACATTAAGCCTATGCAGCCTCTCCTGTTGAATCAAAATCTTTTATGTATAACTATATTGTACCTTTACATCATACATAGGGTGTATTTAAGGGTATTTTTAGAGCTATTGTGTTTGATTTACATCCCTTCTTTTCAAACCACCACAGTTACCAACATCCTGAACATAGGGATATTTAAAAATATTATTAATCGAGTAAGTAGAAGGTACATATAAGGCCGCTTATATCAAATGCAGAGCCTTGACAGGCATGACTTTGAAAAGATGTAGCCAACAAGCTAACATAAGTTGTAGTACAATAAGAGGCTATTATAGCGAAATGTGTAGCTCCATAAAAAGTTATTCTGGTCCCATGTCCCTCTGATTTTTTTTCTCTTTCTATGAGTATAAAAGTTATACATTTGTAACCATAATAATTTCAAATATTAAGAGTCTGCTGACTATGGTAAAATAATACAATATAGAACAATACATGTACTTCCATGATATAACTACCTCTCCATTTATATAACATGTTCATAATCCTGATAATGCAGAAAATAATTTGGGTAAAAATGTAGCTTTTTTTAAAGACATTCTATTTCATTAGCAATGTAAAGCTAAAGCAAAGTTTGAATGTCTAATTATTTATTAAAAGAATATGTATTTATTTATTCATTATTTATAAAAATTTATATATATGACACTTTCAATCGTGCAAGAAATTTTAATTTCCCCATAAATAGTATTAAACACCTGTGAAAATTAAAACTAGTTCATGATATAAAACAAATTAGTAAACATGTGGATGGATATTTATCACCTTTAATCCTGGTAATTAAAACAGTTAAAGTTTTAGCACCTATTAATTAACATCCTGTTATCTAGTAATAAAGATCAAACAAAAGTTTTAATCCCTCCAATCAGGTAAATAACAACTTGGCCATGCACCTACCACCTGTGGAGTAAATCAATATACCGGTAACAAAGTCATTAGAAAGGTGTTATGAAAACTAGTTTTGACTGGTATTATAATTCAAATTACACAAAGAGCATAAAGTCCCATAACCAATATTAACCAAATTATAACTCTACAAATGTGGGAATTATTTTATAAGTTGAATAATTTTTTTTTATTAAAATCCATCAAAATCTTTTATTAAAGTTTTAGGTGTACAGTGCAGTTTCTCCAATGATTCTCTACATATTTTTATTATTACAACAAGGATTGTAAGGAATTACTTATCCCTCTCTACATATATGTCTCTGATTAAACCAAGAAATTTATTATATTTTTATAAGAAAATTCTGAAATTTTATGAATCTGTCAATTCAATAAAAAAAACACATTACAATTCTACATCAAAATCTATATTACTATTCAGTAACTTATATCACTATTTGTAAAACATCTGTTTTAAAACTATCAATTAATATTGTGTCTTATATTTGCTTGTTTAAAAAAATAGTGTTTGTTTTTTATTCCTATAAGATGGTCTTCCATTTGTATTTATGTTATACACACCTTTCAAAATATCTTTCACTTTCATTCTTTTTATATATATGTATATGGGGGCATTAATTGAAATTTATTGGCTATACTATTATAAATCACTAGCACTGCTGTCTTCATCCATAATATATTCCTTCTGGTCAATGTAAACAAGTTCAAGAGTAGCCCGCACTGTACGTCATTTCCGGTCAATCGGGGTCACTCAGCGAGGAAACCCTGTTTCCGGAAATAGCGCTGATTGGATTTCCCACAGGTAAAAATAATCCAACTTCACTCGCTATTTTCTCCGTTATTACTTGACCAAATTTCATCGGTTTTTTGCGTTTTTATACGTTTATTTAGTACTATAAAATGAAAATAACTTGCTATAAGCGTTTTAGTTCCACTTTAAGTGGTCTTTTATCGGAATTATATCCGATGACCTCGCCCATCATCCAAGTTGGCTGCCAAGGCCGAACATAGTTTAACAAAGGACCCTATTGGAAATTATTTAAAGATCTCCTTGTCTGAAACCAGTTGTCCAATTGGAACAAGACTTGGCAGCAATGGTCCTTAGGCGGTCCTCTTTTGGAATTATATCCAATGACCCGGTTGGGCACCAGAGCCTACATACTTTAATAATAAGTGATCCTTTTTCCGAATCAGATGTATATCCCATGACGATGCCCGACATCCAAGAATGCCGCAAGAGTCGAACTTAGTTTGACATAGGATCCTATGGGAAATTTAATCGGAGACCTTCTTGTCTGAAACCAGTAGGCCAATTGTAAGAAAACTTGGCAACAATGGCCTTAAGTGGTCCTTCTTCAGAATTGTTTCAGATGACTCCGCCCACCATCCAAGTTGACGACCAGAGCCGAACATAGTTAAACATAGTACCCTATGGTAAATTTACTAGTCTGAAACCACTGGGGCAAATGAAACAAAATTTGGCGGCGGGGTCCTTTGATGGTCTTCTTTCAGAATTGTATCAGATGACCCTGCGTGCCATTGGAGATGGTTGCCATAGCGGACCAAAGGTCTTAATGGGAAAAATCACGGAAAGATCTTCTTGTTTTAAACCAGTGAGCCAGGTGGAACCTTACAGTAATGTTCCAGGCTGCCAGTCAAGATGGACATAGTCCAGATGAGCGATACAAGCTCCGGAGGCCCAATAGTTTTTTTTTATATTGTAATTAGTTTTCATCTTTATACATGGAAGAATGTAAATATGTCAAAGGACAAAGGTTGGAAACGATGAATGCAAACACTATTTGAAAGAGCAGTGTCATTTCAAGTACATTTATACACAACACAGAACCACGGACGAACAACTTAATTGTTCATACTAGCCTTGAAGATGCTGACATTTGGTGACCTTCACGACACAAATAACCGAACTTCTCTCTATGAACACTTTAAGAAAAAAGTATCAATTTTTATTTGTTTTATTGTCATTTATATAAAAATGTAGCGCGACAAGAAATACTGTATACAGATATACTTAAATCATGAATATTGAAACAAATGTTTGTTTGTTTGTTTGTTTGTTTGGTTGGGGTTTTACGCCGTTTTCAGCACATTTGGCTATTTCGCGGCGGCCAGTTTTTATTGGTGGAGGAAGCCTGAGTACCCGGAGAGAACCACCTACCTCCGGTAGGAAAATTGGCAATCCTTGTCAATTAAGATCGGAGTCGAACACAGCCCGCCACAGGTGAGATTCGAATTCACAACCGCAGTGTTGACAGGCTAGTGATCATTAGTAGTCATGACGAACTACCTAGACCACTCGGCCACCGAGGCCGCTGAAACAAATGTCCTTGTGAGCATATACAATTCCTTGACCACGAACACCATACGTTCAATTGCTTTGTGTAAGGTTTATACGCTGAAACAAGGAAAGACCTCAAAACATATAAAAAATTCATGGAACAGAAAATTGTAATGTTAAACAAAAATATATTGACATGATCGAGAAACTAAAGGTCACATTTTAATTTTAAACTAATGAAACTAAAATAAGAGTACAAACCCGTATTTCCTGTGTTTTTAATTTGTTTATTTTATTGAAAAACCAAGATACTAGTAATAAATCTATCAGTCTGCATGTTTTGTAATGAGTAGATGACTGCATTCAAAAGTCGAGAATAAACTGCTTATATACATTGTACCATAAAATTGCAGATTGTCCAAGCAAATTTAATCTTTTTTATTTTATCAATTCATTGTTATCTACCATGTATCTTAATATGACTGGTGGATGATTTATCAAGCATATATATTATTGTCACTGGTTTTATCTAGCATATGTATTAATGTGACTGGTATTATCTAGCATGTATATTAATGTGACTGCTTTAATCTAGCATATATATTAATGTGACTGATGAATGCTTTTATCTAGCATATATCGTAATATGGCTTGTGAATGCTTTTATCTAGCATAAACAACTAAAGGGATAACTGGAAAGGTCAACAATGACGTATAATTAATTAATAATAATTTGTCTAATCTTGCAATGACACAAATAATTATGTACATCATTTTGCGAACTTTCTTTTCATGTTGATGGTATCACTATTACTTCAGGATAAAGAACTACAATGAAAGCTCTCGTCATTTGCTTAAATCGTTCTTTTGTGTCCAGAATTACGCGACAATATCCTGGCGTTCATGTTGCAATGCCAGGGTACCTACATTTAAACAAATTTCCCAATTTAACCCACTCCATTCAGTATGATAAAATATTATATTTTCGAAGAAAAACGTTAATTCGTAATATTGCCAATTTCTAAACAAGCGCGATTTCATTTGATATATATGAAGTACCCATGTAATCGTTCATTACTAGTATTTAAACAACTGGATACAAATAAACAAACATACAAACGTTTGCTTGAAGATTGTATAATGATAATGATCGTGTTTTTTCTATTTATTATTGTCAAAACTGAATTTTATCAAACAACTAATAATGTCTGCAGCAGTTAGTTATGTGTACATTGCACCAAAAGTGTTCTCATTAATAAAATAATTGAAATGAAACCAATACAAATGTGTTGAGATAAAATTCTTTTTTGTGACCACTAGATTTTTTAGGACGATAATGTGGTTAAATGTAAACAGAAAACAGATCTAGAACAAATCAGCATTAAAATGTCGATAAATCAGAAACAATCTCATATAAAACCAACTGGAACTAACTATGATGGAAGATTGTGATGTCGACCCCCTTTTGTGTCCAGAATTAAGCGACAATATCCTGTCTTTCATGTTGCAATGCCAGGGTACCTATATTTCACAAAGTTTCCCAATTTAACCCAGTCCATTTAGTATGATGAAATATCATATATATTTTCGTTAATTGGTGGGGGGGGGAGCAGTGTTTAGCAAAGGACGAGAGATTTCATTGTAGTTCGCTATCCTTAAGCAATATCCCTGCAGGTAGTCTAAAGCCTGAACAACACCAAAAAATACATAAGCTTATCATTGGATGCAAGGCAACTGAATAAATCCAATGATAAAGCTGTGTATTTTTTTGGTGTCGTTTAGGCTTTATTTTAAACCTGTAACGACAAATCAAAATTAGTATAGCTTGTAGGATCATTGGAGCATTCTAGCTGATATATTCATGCAGTTTTATCGTCTTCTCAGGTTAATGTCAAGTGATGTTGACATTTAAACAGATTTGCATTTTCCAACCGTGAAACTTTAGGGTGAACTCCACATATACTACAGCTGTGAAATTTGAGATTCTGTTCAGAATCTGCTTTTCCATGGATCACTGTTTGACAACTTAAGTGTTCAATTCCACAATAACTTCGCTGGCAATTTGGCGGCTGCCGTTTGCGGAGCGGGCTTGCTTGCTCCGCCGGTGCGCCTAATGTCACTCCCGATGTTTTATGGGCGTTCATATTACTAGCGCTTTGCTTTCTGTGCCGTCTTGTTCTGGTTTTGTTTAGTTTATTATACTTTTTTTTTCTTTTGGTTATACATGTGTCCTTGTGGCGTTTGTTTGTTGTGTTCCATTCTGCTGGCTGTCTGGGCTTCGAATTTGTGGACTTTTCCATCTGTTTTGTCGAATCTGTATTCTTTTGCCGCTATACATGTAATTCACTTGTCTAACAATTTTCGTGGTTCGAAAATGTTATGAAACGCCCATTAATTATTACGAATACATTGTGTAACAACTGCTTGGTATTGATGATGTATAGTTCTGATTTAATTTTTTTATTTTCTTTTATGTGATCAGCAATGACAATCTACATAGAATTTTTTTTTAATTCGAAAAATTACCCACTTTTATATACAGAGAGGGCTCTTTCTTCATATGGCTCCAGCCAATTCTTCAATTTTTTTTTTACATCACTATTCACCTAAACCTAGACTTTACATAGGTGTTATTTCGTAGGAACACACCTGTTAATTTAGAATTTTAGTACCGTATATTAGCGAAAATTTGTGAGAGAATGATTTTTAACTAGATTTAAGACGCCCATCAAAGATTGAATAAATATAAATATACATATATCTTTACACTGAAGAATGTGACTATAACATACAATTAACCATTATAAAATTCACTGTGCACAGCAATTTATGAAAGCATGATTCAGCTCCAAACACTCGCTTCAGATTGATAAAGAAATATTAATTTGTAAATGATTTGTGGTTGAGTACTTCTTGATTAATATAAGTTTGGTTTTTGGTCTTCCAAATGTTTCGGTTTTAATGCTGCTGATGAGAGGTAACTCCTTGAAATGCGTCGTATACAGCATAGTATAAATTTACTATATCTAATATTAGTATCTTTGGATTGTTATTTTGAAACTCCTGGGATGATGCCTCTGCTGGTGGACCCTAGGTCCCCGAGGGTATTCGCCAACCCAGTCGTCAGACTTGTCTGACATGATTATTCATTGATTTGTTACAAAAATTACCAGTATTTAGCAAAATTCAAAAATAATAGAAATACTAAGGGTTCATTCCTTGTATTGCACATGGTAGATCTCCTTAGCTGAAATTTGGCTTCCTATTTCGGTATTTGTGGTTGAGTACTTCTTGATTAATATAAGTTTGGTTTTTGGTCTTCCAAATGTTTCGGTTTTAATGCTGCTGATGAGAGGTAACTCCTTGAAATGCGTCGTATACAGCATAGTATAAATTTACTATATCTAATATTAGTATCTTTGGATTGTTATTTTAAAACGTCAGCATGGTCAGTGGATCTTATTTCTAAATATTCCAAATAAAACCAATTCTCACGAATGATTAAAATGTTTAAAATTTGAACATTTGAAGATTTCAATGGTTTACTCCTATATTTTCAGAAATATTTCATTTTCAGAAAAGAAAAGCAACTTAGTCTAGAACAAATATTTTGAATTATTCCGTTACATTACACCGCGACAGAATGCTGTAATTTTCATAGGAATTAATAGGTATTTTTATTAAGTCTTTTTACTAGGGTAAACTCATATGGGGAATAACGGATGGGATATTTTTTCTTGTATTCAACGAGCGTTTCTATAAGTTTAGTAAAAGATAGTAGTCATATTATAGAATTTGATGTAACGAGCGGAATTGAACTAAAATACATCAATTCGTTGTAAGCTAAGTCGATTAAATTTCATCATATCCTAGCCGATTCTTACACTTATTTCTCGCAACATTTGGTAATGAGTGGTATTTTTCTGCAAGAGTAAAAGTAAATTTCCTTGTACATACAAAATGTAGGGTAAATTATACTATTGTATTGGACTGCATTTATAGGGTACAATAACCCCAGCTTTACAAATAATTAACTTTATACATTTATGGAGAAAAAAAAAAAAAACAAACATAATTTTTTTAAGAGATTTTTGTAGATGCTCAAAGTTAACATGGAGAGTAAATCGAAAATGTTTTTATTTTTAATCTGAATATTAAACTATTAGCATCTATTGGCGAGGAAAACAAATATTAAGATCTATACTGACAAATGATAAAAATATAGTTACAATTCTATAGGGGCAAAAATTGTGTGTTTTACTTTAATTCTTTATAAATTATAACCGACATGCCCCATTCGAACATATCCGGTGCTACTGCTCATGTTATTTTAACAACGCGAAAGTCGAATAATCTTTAAGTTAAGACAAAACTTGAAATTATGCAAAAACGAATAATAACTACGCAAATGATTTATTACCGATAAACAACTCAAAGTTACATAACACACTGTGTTCATCTATATCTCTAATGTGATCTTTGATAACTCTATCTGATATGATGATCGAAACATGTGCTCCCAAATGCATTTGGAAAGCTCTTATCATTTTTTCATTTTGTCAATAAATTATACAAAAACATTGAAATATTTTTAGATTTTTGACGAGAAGAACATTTGTTTATGAAAGGATCTGACAGGCAAATGCTTTGAATAAATATACAAGGAATAAATAATGATTGTTTTTCAATTATCAACACATTAAATCTGATAAGGTATGGGTATAAAAAAGTTCCGTGGTTTTTACTTTGATAGACAGGATATAGAATTATGCAATTTAATTTTTTGTAAAAACATTACGGATTTTCATTGGTCTTTATTAGATTATACAGGACAGCCGCCTGAATCGAAGGGTCCTTAAATATCGTAAAAAAACGCCAGTGGGAAAAGAACGCAAGATCGAAATCCAAAAGAAGAGAACGGAACATAACAAATGCAACAAGGATACGTGTATAACTAAAACCATATACATGTACTAAATAGAATTGGAACAAGATAGAACAGAAACCAAAGCACTAGCAATCTGAACTTCCACTAAAAACCGGGAGTGACATCAAACGCTCTGGATGGGTCAGCCTGTCCTGCACCCTTAACGACACCCGTCATATTAGAAGCTTGGATAAATCCACTGAAAAGGAGAGTAAACAATACAAAATATACATCCAAAAGAAGAAAAAAAACAGTAAACTAAAGAGGAGACAGGAAATCAATTTGATCTACCATCTATGAAAACCGGGAGTGACATCAGGTGCTCTGGAAGGGTAAGCTCCGTAAATGGAATCCTTAACAAAGTTCTGTGTAGTATGTATCTTTAAAAAACATTTAAGAATTTACTGATTAAGACAAAAAAATAGGCTATAGATTAAACATGATAAGTTTGAAATTTGTCTGAATTGAAAGAGTTATTGGTTTTATTTAGCAAAGGGAAGATTTTTTCCTTGTCTCAAAATAGAAAATTCAACGAAATAACATCATGGTATTTGGAGATTAGAAAAAAAATTATTCTGATTTGGATTTGGATGATTCCTTAAAATTAACACAATATGAAAACATCCTAACAACAGGTTGGGGTGAAATCAAAATAATAGATATGGACCCAGATGCGGTTAAAAATAAAAATGTATATGATATATTTTAAATTATTTAAAAATAGCTAAAGTTGATTATTGCACTAAGCACATGTACACACGTTTATGTATATGACGGAAATGTTAGTATATCATGACTATAGCCGTGTTTACAGACAGTTGCATTTGTATTGCTTTAAAACTCAATAAAAGTACAGGATAAAACATATTGAAAACAACTATACTTGTTAATTTGATGCACGTTCCAAATAAGAAAGAAATTTGCTTTGCAATATTGCACTTTGGATTTTTTGACAATAGTTATTTCAAGGCATTTAACACTGCAAGTGCCTTTGAACTCATAATAAGAGAAAGCGGATTCTAGATTCCATCCATTGTGCACATCGCGGGCATCAAAACCAAAGAAGTTATTCACTATGATAACATTGTTGGATCGTAATACAATTTGTACGAAAAACTATGAATTATAAAATAATTTAACAGGAATTACATTGTCCAGATTTTGTAACTCAAAAAAACATGAGAAGTTTGCAAATGATTGTTAATGTCCTTCAACCAAAATCCACAGTTGTTATTGATCAAATTCCATGCAATTTTACTCTTCTTACTCTATTAAAATTTAACGGACGAAAAGTTTATTGCTTGCCTCTTGTTCGTTTTCTTGGTATCTTATGATTCTTCATGGCCAGTAATGAATGGTTCTTGTATCTTATGATTATCCAGTAATGAACGAACTCTTTTTTCAGTCATATTGTATTGCAAATTATTTTTGAAGTTACAACATGTACACAATGGCATTATGAAAACTTTATTGAATAAAGTGTAGAATGTTGTGAGTTACAGAGTTGAACTATAGAAAAGATTAAAAACTTGATTCTCTCTTACAGGTTCTTTTAAAGCTTTCAATGGTTAAGCATTAAAGCCATTAACTTGAGAGTAGAGATATTCCACACCTAAAGAACGGCCGAGCAATTGAATTAAAATTAAATTATATCAAAACAATGTTTCAAGGAAATATTTAGACAAACGTGATGACTTCGACTTTCCTATTGTTAATTTTCCCTTCTTAAGTAGCAATATACCAGCATCGCCTGCATATGGCGTCTGCGTTTCTCAGTTTATCCGATTTTCAAGGGCATGCGTGAGTTACCCTGACTTTCGACAAAGAGGATTACTGCTGTCACAAAAGCTTCTTATCCAGGGTTTTATCAGGGATAAGTTGATGTCATCACTTAAGAAATTTTACGGTCGTCATCACGAATTGATTGACCATTACAGTGTTCCAATATCTAAGATGATGTTGGACCTGTTCCCACTGTCGTAACCTTTCATGTGCCTCCTACGATTTGTGACTTCCACCGGATTGACTTTGTTGAACTTCACGACGGGTGCCGTATACGGAGCAGGAACTGCTTAGCCTTCCGGAGCACCTGGGTTCACTCCTGGTTTTTATAGGAGTTCGTGTTGTTCATTGTTTTTAGTTTTCTGTGTTTATTTGTTGTGCTTGCGGTTGTTCGTTTGTCTTCCCGGGTTTATATGTCCAATGGATTACGTTTTATTGATTGCTCCTTAGGTATATTTGTCTTTTTTAGATGTCTAAAATAAACTTATAATATATTGATTCAGTTCTACAACATCTTAAGTTTTTTTCGACATGGCCCCACCTCGTTGTTTTTAAAAATATCATGACCTTATTCGGACAATAGGTGATCTCATCATGAAGTATTACCAGATGACCCTGCTTAGGATTTCATCATGCCCTTTTAGGGATTTATCCCCTTGAAACATTTTCGTTTATTTGCAAAAAAACTGTAACAGATAGAATCGATTTGAAAATAGCATCATGTACATGAACATAAACATTTATTTTGTTATTAACCCTTTTAAGAGTTATTTCCCTTGAAATATTATACACAATTTTTGAAAAATTCTATTTCGAGAACTGGAAGTCGTAGAGACATGGGACCTTCACCAATAATTTTAAGTTCATGTGACCTTTCATTTGCACCCAAGGTCAAAGGTCACCGAGTTCAAAAAAGTGTTTAAGCTTAGATTTCAAGAAAACGATAAGAGATAGCTGCATACATACAGTATATAAAATATTCCTCCCGAACAGCGCTACATTTTATACATTAGGCCCAAAACTGTCCGACCGTCCGTTCAAAAGTTACAATGAGATAATCCTTAAAAGTATAGTATTTTGTGTATATTACCTACTATAAATTGCAAAAATGAGCAGTATTTCACGACCTTCAATTCAATGTGAAGGTCATAATAAAAATTCGCCTTGACCTTCAAAGGGTACTTTGACCTTAACCTTGTGACCTTTTGAAAGGTCAAGTTGTCCTGAGTTGAATGGTGGTAATCCCGTGTCTCTACGACTTCCAGTTCGTAAGTTGGGTATCGAATCATGTATGTAATTATTCAATGTGTCCTTAGTGAACTATGGAATTGCCCAATTTTTTTGTGAAAATGTTGTACTTCATCTGCTTCAAAGATATTGCAGTTTGAAATTTTGTGAGGGGGGGGGGGGGGAGGGGGGCACATATTTCTGAATGAACAATGAGTTTAACATGGTTATATGTTTGACATAATACCAAAAACATTCGAAGAAAAATTCAAAAAAAAAAGCAATTTGAAATTTTCATGTTTTACTTTGACTGTGAGTTTCATAAGTTCTATTTATACAATTGATGTTGCATCATTTTTTGGACTTTGCCAAATGGGGTCATAATTAATCAAATTCTATATGAGCCCTACTCAACAATGAAATTTAAAATCCTTTTTTCATCCCAGTGAGAAAGGTTGGGTCATTGTAGGCTTATGGGTCGTTGATCGTATAGTGGTAGATTACTTCTTACTGGTTACTTGCGTTGTGTATGAAAAGACTGGTGTGGTTCCAATACTTTATTATGCAGATCAATTAACAGCAACAGACAGTGGTTAAGACATGGACTGAACTGAAGTAAAAACCCAACTTAGCGGACTACAATGTCGCTCGTATTTATAATCTAGCCCCAAAAACCAGTTAGAACAAGATAAAATACTGCGTAGAATAATAAAATAATACGTAGAAAATATTAAACGAATATAGAAAATTAGTCCTTCAAACGTCAATCACAGCATCCCAAAATGGTACTATTACTAATAGGCACCTGACATATGAAACATAAACAGTCTAAATACAGTTCCAATACATCTCTATCGAAATATCATGTTAGTACATATCTATTTCCTAAATGTCAATTTTAACAAGTTTTACAATTTGTTCCATGTTTGGTACATAGATGTTTTCTAAAGGTCAATTTTAACAAGTTTTACAATTTAATCATTGGAACTGTACTAAACTGGTATTAGCCTGTCTAAATACAACTTATTATACAATCATATTTTAATTTTAAAATTATTACCTTCCCAAATTAATTGAAATATATTTTATATACTTTGGTCACCCAGGCCATCCCGTTACAATCGTCCCTTTCCGAAAGAAATAAATTACCCAATTCTTTCTTTATTAACATATGGGTGACCAGGATTACTAATCGTTATTATTATATACATATTCAATATACATGCAACATGCACAATTATTATATTGTCTTTTCACAGTTCATTGCACAATTGTCCATCAGAAATAAAAATGTCCAAGCAAAATGTTCATATTATTTACACATCTCGGTGACTAGGAAGGAATATCAGTCGTAATCTTGATAACCAGGATAGTATTTTTCAGTTCATTATTGTTCGTTTGTGGCTGCCCGCTGCCCCTGTCATAGGTTGTCCTCCTTATGGAAGAGCTTACCCGTCATTGGAACAGATCGGCGCTAGCCCCATGACTGCCCGCTGCCCCTGTCATAGGTTGTCCTCCTTATGGAAGAGCTTACCCGTCATTGGAACAGACTGGCGCTAGTCATAGTCGTAAATGTTTTCTTTAAACAGTTCTTTCTTCTCCTGACCAAGATTTACACAGTTCTTTCTTCCTACGGCCAGGATTTAGACTGTTCATATAATATCCATGTGACTAGCATAATGATTGACGATCAGGATATAATACGTAAATGTCCTTTTACTAATGTTCATTACTTGTGACCGAGATACTTAAAAGTTCTTGTAACATCAAGATTGTCTTTTCACTGAGTAGTTTTTAGTTCTTCTCGTAAACTGGGATAAATAGATTGTTGTGGTTTTGCTTGTGGTTTCCTTATTGGATAGTTTGTTACTCTCTTCACTGAATGACCAGAATTTGATCCTTTCGATGGTGAGACTGTTTGCACTTCAGTCTCCGTGTAATCATCACGTTCGGCCATGTCTGCCGTCACCATCGGATTATCTTCTGGAACTGGGATCGGCGATGTTATGGAAGTATCATCTTGACCATATTTCTTGTCGCCAGGATTCATGGGATCGTTATCTTGACCATACTCCTTGTAGCTGCTTGGATCGGATATCGGCCGTTGTTTTTCGTCAGGCGATTGGCGGGTCCAGGATGATTGGGTAGAGGTTACCATGTCGTTCAGGTTATTCAATATCGTCATATTCTCCATTGGTACCAGTCCATACTTTTCTTGTAAGTACCGTCGGGAAAGATTGACATTAGGCCTATACGTCGTTGTACCATTACCATCTTGTAATCGTGACTAGTACTTTGTACCATTACCATATCTTGTCGTTGTACCAGAGTGACCAGGGCTACTGCTGAAGGTGACCAAAGATTCTTCACCATCTTGTAGTCGTGGTGCACTGGGTTGTGGTCTTGACAACTGTTGACTCACCTCCTCATTTCCCTTTTTGACTGACCTTAACCTTAACCTTAACCTTATGTAATTTAGAAGCCTGCGCCTAAATTTCACAAAGATAATAATTATTAAAATAATTGTTACTGTTCCTATTATACATATCCAATATCGAGGACTTGCAGGCATGGGTTCTTCGTTTAAATTCATGTTGTCTATTTCTTCTTTTAGTTTATTTATAGGAATCTCTTTTATTTCTTTAAGTTTCGGGGGAATTTTAGAATCATTGAAATTTGGTATGGTTGTGTCAAATGTCTTCCAAAGGGTCATTATGCCAAATGAGTATCTTCTCAAGAATTGCCTGAATACGTCCGTCATATTGAATTTACTTTCTTTATGATAATAGGGTAATAATGTCATATATGCATTATAAGCAGAACGAGTTGAGTTGTCTGATGATATCTAAGGGAAATTTCGTGGTCCTTAATTCAGATGTCGATTTTGATATACAGGAGATACTAAAAGCCAAAGGTTTTTCGACAATGATCAACCAATGTCCGTCGGTCAAGTACTGTGCCCGAGGTCCTGTAGGATAATTGGAAATCATTATTTTACAATATTTCTTACTTCCAGTTGCCCTTTCCATAAATAATTGCATTATACACAGATGTCATTACTGGGTAAACATGACTTCTAAAGGTGCAAAACTCTTTAAACTAAACTGCTTTAAGTGGACACTAAGAGCATCTTTAGTTTTACAGGGGAAATAACGGAAGGGGAAAGGTGTCCCAAAGACAAGTGTATGTTTCAACATGATCACAAAGCTGGTTTAAAGCATTGCTTGAATCGCAGCAAGGAGATTTTTCGTTAATTTCTTATGGTCAACGGGAGAATGTTCCGTTTCCTCCTTGGAAGCCTTATTTTTCATTGGGCTTATCACCTCATCTTTATCAGTGCCTACGTCGACACTTATTTCTGCGCGCGGGTCTTTACAAACCTCGGTTGATGAGCCAACCCTTACTTGATCGGTTACTTGATCAATTACCTTAAGTTCCTCAACATCTTGTTTAGCTCTTGACCTCTTCTGAAGTTCCGCTAAGGGAATATCATCTTCATCTGAAGAGTCCTCTCTTTCCATTCGACGATGTCGAATAACTTTGTTGAGAGCTTTTTTCTCTTCCTGGTCCGAAGAATCATCTGATTCTTCCGGTGGTACTACATACATACTTTTTCTTAGGAGTCGACCTGTTTCGTCTTTTGGTATCTCCCATCCTTCTACATTTGCTGGCCTGATGTGTCGGGCATGAGTTTTACTTACCTTTCCATTCATTTGATTACGGATGACGAAATTAAGAGGTCCTGTTCTTTCTATAATTCGATAGAAAGGAGACCACCTATTGTCGAGCTTGTTGGTTCGTCTGTGATTCTTAAGATACACAGCATCTCCTACCTGATAGTCTTCAATTTTGCATTTCCGATCTGCATATGTTTTCTGCTTTCTTTTTGCTTCTTTCAGATGTCTATGGACTGCTACAAACGACTTATGTTGTTCTTGGAGAGCTACTTGATGTTGGTCTTCTCCCATATATCGTCATCTTGGTTTAAGTATGTTATCCAATGGTAATACAACATCACGGTTGTATAACAGATAAAATGGTGAAAATTTGGTGGATTCGTTTACGTGAAATCGTATTGCTGCCAATGTTTGATTTAAATACAGATCCCATGTTTGTACATCTTCTTGAATTTTCTTTGCTATGACGTCATGCAGCGTCCTGTGAAAGCGCTCGACTTTTCCATTTCCTTGTGGGCTATAGTACGATGTTGTTACGTGGTGAATGTTCATGGCTTCTAGCGTTTCTCTTACCTTTTTGTTTATATTTTCTGTCCCATTGTCCGTGACTATCTCCAAGGCGCATCCAAATCTTGGAAATATTTCTTCAACTAATAAATGAGCTACATTATCTGCTGATTTGTCAGGTACAGCAAAGGCTTCAGGCCACCCTGAGTACCAGTCTACGAAGGAGATAATGTACTTATTTCCTGATAGTGTTGTTGGATACGGTCCTGAGAGATCTATTCCAATCTTTGCGAACGGGTAAGGTGGTGTTTTCATTTCCTGTACAGGTGGTTTGGCATTGGCTGCACTTCTCATCTGACATGTCACACATTTTTCAATATGAGTGTTGATTTTCTTGTACATCCCTGGGAAGAAGTACTTGCGTCTTATAGAGTCATACGTCTTATCTGCTGCCATGTGTCCAAGATCATCATGAAACTGCTTAAGAACTAGTTGTTCAAGTTCCTGTGGTATGCAAAGCCTCAGTGTCGGATCTTCCGAATCTGGGTGTGAAAGGTAATACAACAGTCCATCTTCTTTTGAGTCAAAGTAATGGGTCTGTTCATTCTTGTTTGCTGTACCTTTCTTAAGTCGTTGTCGTATTTTTGTTATTTCTTCGTCCCTTTCCTGTTCCTTTCTAATGTCAAACTTACCTTTTAAATTTATGTCCGGTTTTACCGGGTCATCTGGAGGGTCTATTTCGCAATTCGTCATACCTTGAAGCTTCGCTCTATTCGAGTTGACGTAACTTACTTGCAATGTCCTATCATCCAAGTCTGGTTCTTCTGTCTCGCCATGTTCTTCCGTATCTTGGGAGCCATCGTCTGGAATTCTTGATAATAAGTCTGCACAATGATTTTCCTTACCTTTAATGTACTCTATCTTGCAGTTGTAACCCGCAATGCTGAGAGCCCATTGTTGAATTCGTTTGTTCTTCATAGGAGAATCCAACAGATATTTAAGTGGTTTATGGTCGCTTCTTATGACAAACTGTGCATTGTGAAGATAATGATCCAATTTCTGCAATGCATAATAGATAGCGAATCCTTCCTTCTCTATAGTTGACCATTTTGTCTGGGATTGACTTAGCTTGTGCGACAGGAAGTAGATTGGTTTTTCTTCACCGTCATCTGTTTCTTGAGTCAAACATGCACCCACACAGCTGTTGCTTGCATCTGTATATAGGACATATGGTTTGTTGGTATCAGGATAAGCTAACAAAGGAACTACTGTCAGGCTTTCTTTCAGGTAATCAAAGGCTTTTTGGCATCTAGAAGTCCACTTGAACCTTGCATACTTCTTGGTGAGATCTATGAGTGGTTCTGCTATCTTTGAGAAGTTTGGTATGAATCGTCTGTAATAGGAACACATTCCTATAAAGCCCCTTATTTCTCTTACCGTCTTGGGTTCGGGCAACTTCCTCATGACTTCAACTTTCTTCAGATCTGGTTTGATTCCATCCTTGCTAATAACGAACCCTAGGTAACCTGTCTCTTCTTGGAAGAAGGCACATTTCTTCAACTTGAGTTTGAGTCCATGTTGTCTTAGTCTGTTAAAAACGGTCTGTATGTGCTTAAGATGTTCTTCTTGATTCTTCGAGAAAATAAGTATGTCGTCAAGATATGCCATTGCAAAGTCTTCGCATCCCTGTAAGACAATGTTCATCAGTTCCTGGAATACTGCTGGTGCTCCACTTAACCCGAAAGGCATAACATTAAATTGAAACAAACCTTTGTGACATGTGAAGGCGGTCTTTTCTTTGCTGTCATTTTCAAGAAGGACTTGCCAATATCCACTTTTTAAGTCTAAGGTCGTGAAGTAAGATTATCCTCCAAGTAAGGCTAAGATGTCATCTATTAAAGGCAGAGGAAAAGATGTTGGAGAAACTAATTTGTTCAAGGATCTAAAGTCTACGCAAATCCTATCTGTCTGATCCTTCTTCTTAACAACCACTAAAGGAAAGCTCCAAGGTGACTGTGACCTTTCTATGATCTTTGCATCTAACATTTCTTGGACTGCTTTGTCTATAATTTTTCTTTTATTAAGTGGCGTTCGGTAAGGTCTGTTCTTGATGGGCTTGTGGTCTCCTGTATCTAGCCTCATCTTCACTGTACTTGTGTGACCTAAGTCCGAGTCTTTCTTAGCGAATAAGTCCTTGTTTTTACTTACTATCTTAACTACATCCTTCTTATGTTTCTTGGGAACTTCAATGTCCTTAAAGTCCTCTCCCGTCTTTTCCTTACCTTCCTCGTTGTCTTGAGTGATGGATGATATTTCTTGAAATTCCAGTCCATATCCCTTTCCGACTACACAACCTCGCTTCAGTTTGTAGTACTTGTTTGTTTTATTAACTATCATCACAGGTACCCTCGAAGTATTTTGTAACTTACCTATTGAACCTTGTAGGAAAAGTCCTGGTTCGTCGAGTAAACATCCTGAGTCCAGACTTGAGATTTCTACAAGTCTTGAGTCAGGTATGCGGAAGCCCTTATTCAACTTAACATGACAAACAGTTGCTGTCTGGGGTTTAAGTCTTACCTCTTTATCTGTCCTTAAGATTGACGAAATATGAATGTCTTCCTCTAATTTAACATAAGTCTTACCTATCCTTATCATTCCTAAGTCGAAATATATTCTTACGCCGTATTCTTTCAACCAATCTCGGCCTAGAATGAAATTTCGATTTAGTCCATCAGTAACGAAAATTTTTTGTGTTAACGGAAGTCCATTCATAGTAAATGAAATAGTCGTTTGCCCTATAATTGATAATGACTCACCACTCGCGGTCTGTAAAAGCGGCATGACGCGCATAATTTTTGGTTTTTCTGGTAACTTATCAAACATTTTCTTACTAATTAAAGAGGCGTCCGCGCCTGTGTCTACCAAAGTACGATAGCGCGCTTTTCCTATCTTCATTATACAAGACCCTGGGTTCCCTGCCAAAGATAAATTTAGTACTTGTGATTTCCAAAATTCTTTCATTTTACCCTGAAAACTTTTTCTCCTCCCTTCACCGGCTTCCTTGTGAAGAGAGGGTTTTAGTTTTCCTGAAATCCCCTAAATGGTTTATCAGCCCAAGTAGCGGGTCTGAAAATTTTGACTCTGTTCTTTTCCGGAACATTACGGTTTGGGCAGTTTCTTTTTAAGTGACCTATCATATGACAAATCCAACATTCAGCCCCCCTAATCCAGTCAGGCTCCTCAACCCTATTTCGAGTTTGATAATTTCTTCTTCGTTTTTGGGGTGTTTCCTGTCTTTGACCCTGCTGACCCCTTTCTGGCAAATACCCTTTATTTTTTCTTTTGGGCACCTTTTTTGTTCGACCTCCTCCTCCTCATCACTTACTACCATGGGTTCCTCCCTAGAATCCCCAGCTGCAAAGACATTATAAGATCGGAAAGGACATTCTTTTGACCTATGACCCCGTCTGCCACACCTAAAACAAGTTTTCCCCCTTAAATGTCCTATTTCCATTGGCTCTATCTGACGGTTGTCAGGAAAATTTCCTACTGTTGGCCAAGGAACAGGTGTTAAGAAACTGTTATTGTTGCCCCCCGTCCATGACGGTGGTTGGAAAGGAGTTTCCCTTACCCTGACAATTTTATTAGTTGGTTCTAGTTCAGTAAATGTATCTGTTCTATCCCTAAAACGCTTTCTTAGATTTTGCTCTTTCATAGCACATTGAATGGCCTTATCAAAGTTTTTGGTTCCTCCCTCATAATTTTCATACGGAGGTAATCGAAATACAGTCCATCACAGAAGGCATCAACCAACTGTTGCTGGATTAGCCCTACTACATTTGAATCAGTTTGTACTGATTCCGGATAAGCATCCTCAGCTATCCTCAACAGCCTTTCAGCGTACATTTGTACACTTTCCTCTGGCTTCTGCTTTGTTTTTCTAAGCATAGCCAAGGCCTGTTGTGGATCTGTGATCTCAGCAAACCGTTTTTGTAACAGTATCTTAAGATCTTGCCATTTAGGTGGCTCCCCTGCTGACTGACATTCTGTTATATATCGTTTAACAAAATCGGCTATCAACCCAGTACAGGTTACATGAACTACCTGAGGTATATCTGTGTCCCCTAACCTTGCCATTTGTGCATATCTTTCTATATTTCTAACCCATTGTTTAAACTGGGTAGGGTCCCCCTCAAATGTCTGGACTACACTAAAAAGAGGTACTGATACTGCAGTTTGCAGTGCTTTTAATTGATCCAAGGCTGTTTTAGCCCAAAAGTTTGGATTATTTTCATCCAATTTGTCCTTAAGTGACCCAAAAGGGTTGAAACTAGAGTCCGGTTGTCCCCCTCCTATAAATGGAGTAAATTTGGCGGGTTCAGTTACTTGTACTTCAATACTACTTGGGTGTGCTTTTTGACTTTCATCTTGTCCTAAATTACAGAAGTTTTCTGTTAATTCTTCAACGACATCTGCCATATTACTTAAAGACATTTGAGAAATTATTTACTTTTAATTTAATAATTAAGAATTATTAAAAACTGCAATTAAACCTAGCTTTACTTAATTAAGCGATTTACGATTAATTTAGGCAAACCATATTTTAAATTTTAACAAGGTCAGTCTACTAAGGTACTTTTTAGAGATAAATACTTAGTTGTCTTACCTTAAAACTTTTCAACTCTGGTACGTTGTCCAGTTAGGTCCTGGTCTTGCGGCACCAATAAAGCTGTTGTAGGCTTATGGGTCGTTGATCGTATAGTGGTAGATTACTTCTTACTGGTTACTTGCGTTGTGTATGAAAAGACTGGTGTGGTTCCAATACTTTATTATGCAGATCAATTAACAGCAACAGACAGTGGTTAAGACATGGACTGAACTGAAGTAAAAACCCAACTGAGCGGACTACAATGTCGCTCGTATTTATAATCTAGCCCCAAAAACCAGTTAGAACAAGATAAAATACTGCGTAGAATAATAAAATAATACGTAGAAAATATTAAACGAATATAGAAAATTAGTCCTTCAAACGTCAATCACAGCATCCCAAAATGGTACTATTACTAATAGGCACCTGACATATGAAACATAAACAGTCTAAATACAGTTCCAATACATCTCTATCGAAATATCATGTTAGTACATATCTATTTCCTAAATGTCAATTTTAACAAGTTTTACAATTTGTTCCATGTTTGGTACATAGATGTTTTCTAAAGGTCAATTTTAACAAGTTTTACAATTTAATCATTGGAACTGTACTAAACTGGTATTAGCCTGTCTAAATACAACTTATTATACAATCATATTTTAATTTTAAAATTATTACCTTCCCAAATTAATTGAAATATATTTTATATACTTTGGTCACCCAGGCCATCCCGTTACATCATTAAGTACACAAATTAAAACTTTTAAGATGGTATGGTTGTCGCATATCCAACGAAAGTCCATAAAGCGTACATTTAAAATATCAAATTTGTGTCCCCCAAAAATGGGTAAGATTGAGTCATTGAGTGCAAAAAATCAATTGTCTTCGAAGGTTAGGTTGTCGCATATCAATTGAAAGGTCGTAATGTGTACAATTCAAATATCGAATTCCTCTCCCCAAAAATGAGTTGGATAGGGTTATCAAGTGCACAAACTTAAACTTCTTAGATAGTGGGTTTGTTGCATATCAAATGAAAGGTCGTAAAGAGTACATTACAAATATAATACTTTTAAGGGAAATACCTTTCAATTGTTTTACAAACAACTGAGATACTAGTTAACTATTAGTTCATATTTGTTTTACGTGTTAATGTATATCTCTTACTTTATTATTTGCATTCAATTGCTTTAAGGGAACATTCACGAGTTTCATGGGATGAAATTGATACTTAATACTACGACCACTGTTCGCGAATGTTTGAGTTTCTATAAATTCAGAGTTACGCCAACGTTTTCCAATATTCGTCGTTCGAAAACAAAAGGAATATGAAAAGCGAAAAAGTTAACAGGAGCTAATGATTCATGTGAACAGGTATTGAACAGATCAGACTGAACATATACCTGATATGCAATGTTTGGTCAAAGAAGATAAAGAAATTAAGGGCAGAAGAATGGTAAAACTTACAATGCTTGTAGTCAACTTTCGGGGACCATATATTTTCCCTCGGAAGCATATTATTAATTAGATGTTCCCTATGCTTGGCACTTGATGAACTAATAAGAGAATCCTTTGATAAAACAATAATGCATATCTTCTTAATCAAAATGTAGACCACAGAATATTTTGTTAAAGGATTATCGCAAAAACAATCCCCCATATACTTATGCAAATCATGTTCTACTTTCAGTCAAGAAATATCCTATTTAAGCTATTGGAGTCAGAGCTGTGCAATTTGCAAAAATGATCAATTAGGGATTTCGGAATTCACGTACTGCCGATTTTTTTTAATATTGCCGATTTGGAATACTGTCGATATTTATATAAACTCTAATACGAAATAGCCTTAAACCCCTTTACAGTAGTTTGCCATTGCTGACATTTTCCTGCTATCCATTTTGTTGTTTACGTAAATTAAAAAATGCAATTTCTCAACTTTTTATCAGCGCATCTGTGGTATAATTAAAAGTATACTATTTGCGTTTTTGAACTTTTTTAAATTTCATTTATCCATCCATCACTCCATTTTTTATATTGCAAATTTCATGCGTGTGAATAATCAAAGTTTCTATTGTAAACATCTCACTTTAGCGAGACTTAAATTCTGTATATGATAATAAATATGTCGTATTAGTTTATTTTGTTTGAAAAAATATATAAAATATATAATTAAGTCTCTTAAAGTTAAAAACTCACTTTGACCTGAAGTCTGCTAAAAATTAGGTTCTATACTTCTGATGGGAACATAGTTAAAGTAAAATACTTCCTAATTAAAGATTAACCACAAACTTACCTTCACAGCGACCCTGTTTGGGGGGAGCAAAATTGATGGCCCATCCTTGGTTTGGAAAGATATAATTCGATATTATAAGATCGCCATCGAAGTAGTTCAGTAGTTAGATATAAGGTGCTGGTATAGAATTTTGTGATGAAAATATTTCAGATATTTGTATAATATTTTATAGTTTTTATCTACATTTCGAAAAATGCAATTTATATGTCATTTTAAACTATAGAGATTTAACTAATCCTGTATTTGAAAACAGACCTCAGAACTAGCTGCTTTCCTCAGAATGAGTTCAGGGAAACGGATTGAAGAAAATGCAACTTCTAGAAAATCTTGTCTGCAAGATATTGAAGAAAAAATAGAAAAATGTTGATATGGATTTCATTTTGGTATCACTGTGAATTAATGTAAAATAGGCATAGAAATCCCCCAAAATAGTATGGTATGATCAGAGAAATCTAAGCAAGTAAATATTGATATTAATTGTGAACACAATAACTATGCATCATAGTGTAATATGATGGAGTCATTCAGAATATGCCTGACTCTTCTACACACACGCACGCGCATTATTTCTGATCATTTGGCTTTTTAATGAACAGTTATCTTATTTTCAGTAATAAGACATATCTCGACATTCTAATTTTGGATGACGATGTTACTATGGCCACATTATGAGAAAGTTTGGGTGACTATCTTACCAAATCAGCGATATTGGTCATTCCCAAAATCAATCGGTAAATGCAAGTAAAGATGATCATATACGGTTAAAGATGCCTTTACAGTATAAGTGAAAGTTTAGAGGACAGCGTATCAACAACTGCACCTTAGAAAAATATAGGAAATAACTATTTTTCTAAGTGTTTAAAAAACTGGAATGTCACCCAATAAAATTAAAGACCAGCATGGGGAAAAGGTATCACAAGAAGACAAAACGACAGCTTGAATATTACTGACAACCCGATGTAAAGAAGACAAAAATTGATATAGAAACAAGAACAGAAACTAAACTTTCTGCAATGGCATGCGTAACATATCAAACTGACATGTCATTATATTCATTTTATGTAGAGTGATAATCAACTTATAAAATACAGTATATGAATTTTATGATTGAAAATAATTTACGGGGTTTTAATTTACCAAATAGTATACCTCAAATAACAGCGAATGGTAAAATATTGTTAAAATGGACCAGCCTAACATAAAATAAGTTTGAATTAAAAAAAGTGTAGACAGGGATCATTGTTATAATGATCATAAATCTGCTTTCATCCGGGAGAGACATTTATCCGAAACCACAAAATATATCATAGATCTCAGTGCGTTGCCATTGGATCCGTGTAATCGGACGATGTCAATCTCATTTTTGGTGTGCCTCAAGGTTCCGTATTAGGACCAAAACTATTTTGTATGTTTGCTAAACCCGTGAGCGAAATTTGTAGGAGACATGGGATGTCATACCACTCATACGCCGATGATACACAAGTATACCAAATTATAAAACGTCTCGGCGATTGGACTGATCTCACTAACCGTATCGAAAACTGTCTGTCAGATATCAGCGAATGGATGAATGTCAATATGCTCATGTTAAACCAGGACAAAACTGAGCTGATAGTATTTGCGCCTAAGCAACATGCTAGGAACTTTAATAATCTCCAGCTTACCTTCGACGGAACAATACTGACCGATGTTTCCTCTGTCAAAAATTTAGGAGTACATTTCGACAAAACTCTCAGCATGGAACAACAAATTTTCTCAATCGTCAAGTCATGTTTTCATCAGATACGCACTATTGGCCGCATCAGATCTTACATAACTGACGATGCCTGTAAGACACTTGTATGCGCACTTGTCACCTCGCGCCTTGACTATGGGAATGCTCTTTTCTACGGGATAAACAACTGTTTAACGGCAAAACTGCAACGTGTACAGAATGCAGCTGCCCGTATAATAACACGAAAGAGAAAACACGAATCAATCACACCAGTTTTGATCTCTCTTCACTGGTTGCCAGTTCCATACCGCTGTCAATTCAAATTTCTTCTGTATGTGTTCAAAGCATTTCATGGAACTTCGCCGATATACTTACAAGAGTTAGTTGAACTGTACAAGCCCAGCCGGGCTCTATAAGATCCGCTAACAGTATGCTTTTAAGCCATCCCGGTAAAATTCGTACTAAACGATATGGTGAAAGACGTTTTGATCACGCAGGATCAACGTTATGGAACAACTTACCATCATCCTTGCGGCATGAACAATCACTTGACATTTTTAAACGTGATCTGAAAACTCACCTTTTTAGAAGTGCTTTTAGTGACAATTTGTAATTTTTAATGATTATTTTTACTGAGTTATTTTTGGACTGTTTTATGTTTCGGAATAATCGTTTTTTCCATGATTATAATCAAAGTATAATACAATTTTTACAGTTCTGAATTTTCCATTTATTCTCTTACATTTTTATCCTAATTTTCTTTAGTAATATTATGGTTCAAATCTAGATTAAAGATATTTTTACTGTAAATAGCTTTAAGGTTACAGTTTTATCTGTAGGTGTATATAATTATTTTCTTTAAACTTGTGTATTTTATTGTATTTTAATTTTGATATTTATATTGTATGTAAAGCGCTTAGAGTAACCGTTGTGATTATATAATGCACTATATAAATGTTGTATAATAACAATAATAATAATGAGTAACAATGCTCATCTTATACTCATGATACAGACTCATAACCTGAAACAGACACAAATATGAGTCGATGTTGTGCCTAGATTTTTCATCACACCTCGTACTATCCGTAATTGTAGCTAAACGGAACAAAACACATGCCCTTTTGCAGAAAGCAAGGAATCCGTCAGCTGTCATTGTTTTTACTCGGGCAAAAATTATGAGTCTTTAAAACGTGCAACCCCAGTACATAATTTTGTATTTTGGATCAAACACACTCCAATTATTGGAAATCACGTTAATTTATCTTAAATTATTTTTTTAGAGGCATTTTAAAAAATATGAGTATTTAACATACGGACAATGGTATAATTGAACCAGAGTCTCCTATGAGCTTGTATCACTCACCTGGTATTTCGATTTGTCAATTGCTAAAGGACCTTGCGATTAACATTCCTGCTATGTTTGGTTTCAATACATTTATGCAGTGGTTCTCTAGAAAATAATGTTTATACGTAAAAAAGCACTGGAGCAACAAATCAAGAATTTTAATTCAGCTGAATACAAACCCGTTGCTGTGGTATCGGATATTGCTTCTCACAGATTATTCAAACCAGTTCGCATCCATAACGACGAATCTCACCAAAGGTCGTTCCTCAAATTTACTTTGTTAATAAGGCTTGGATGCCATAAATCTCAGAAATATCCTTCACCACAAAACAGTAAAATCTAAAATTCCTCCATATTTCAAAGACCAAACTGTTCCACTTATTTCTTATTCTTATACAAAACCCAATGCAACCAAGGTTTTCAATTACAAACGGGCATTGCGAGACCTTAATTCCGATGACCTCAAGTCTAAACCCCCTGACTGCCCCTGTTCGACATCTCCATTCAATTATAGTCCTGTTGGTCATGTTATCACTGGAGATCTCAATCTAGTTGATAATCAAAAGCTAAAAAATACGCTAGCTTAAGGCCTCAAATACCGAGAACCTCAACCAATTAATTGGAAATATAATTTCAAATTACTTATGGATTCTGTTGAGGACTAAGCCAGAAAATGGACTTCTAGGAACAGGAGCCTGCTGACACACTTTCAGAGTGGGTGAAGGCTATTAGGTCAATGATACAAATCCGAATTAAAAGCCTCCAAGGGTCTATGAGCACTAAAGCTAAATCCATCTTTAAAGACCCCAAGGTTGTTGAAAACTTGACTCGCCTCCATGACAAATATGTAGTTGTCCCAGCTGACAAAGCCCCGAATAACATCGTTTTTGTTTGCAAGAACTACTAATTTGAGTGTCTTAGAAACGAATTGGGAATAGATAACACTGTGGGTAACCCAACTTATACACCGACCACACTCACTAAGCAGGAAGTCCTTGATAACCATTACTGCTGTCACAAAAGCTTCTTAACCAGGGTTTTATCAGGGAAAAGTTGATGTCATCACTTAGGAAATTTTACGGTCGTCATCACGAATTGATTGACCATTACAGTGTTCCAATATCTAAGATGATGTTTGATCTGTTCCCACTGTCGTAACCTTTCATGTGCCTCCACCGATTTGTGACGTCCACCGGATTGACTTTGTTGAACTTCACGACGGGTGCCGTATACGGAGCAGGAACTGCTTACCCTTCCGAAGCACCTGGGTTCACCCCTGGTTTTTATAGGAGTTCGTGTTGTTCATTGTTTTTTAGTTTTCTGTGTTTATTTATTGTGCTTGTGGTTGTTCATTTGTCTTCCCGGGTTTGTCCAATGGATTACGTTTGTTTTGATTGCTCCTTAGGTATATTTGTCCTTTTTTCCCATAGGGTCCTATCTTAAATAAAATGTATCACAAAATACCGAAATAAATTTGATGCAATAAGTCTCTTGGATGATGGATCGGCCTCAAAGTAACAACACTTGGTCAGAACCTCATAAGGAACATTCATGCAATGTTTCGTTTCAATCCATTCAACGGTTCTCTAGAAGAGATTCTGTTTGTATTTCTCATAGGGTCCTATGTTAAACTAAGACGCCCACTAGCGGCCATTTTGGATGAGAGATCAACACTAAAGTAACAACACTTAGTAAGCATCCCTTATAAGGAACATTGAGGTTTCAATATATTAAATGGTTATCTAGAAGATATTCCATAGGTCCTGTGTTAAACTAAGTCCCCCGCTGGTGGTCATCTTGGATGACAGATCGGCAACAACGTAACAACACTTGGTCAGCAACTCATAAGGAACATTCATGCCATGTTTTGTTTCAAACCATTCAGAGGTTGTCTAGAAAAGATGTTTGTATGTATTTCCCATAGGGTCCTATGTCCCCTGCTGGCAGTCATATTGGATGACGGATCGGCACCAAAGTAACAACATTTGGTCAGCACTTTGTAAGGAACAGTTGAGTGATGTTACGTTTCAATCCATTGGCTGGTTCCATAGAAGTTCAAAATGTGAAATGACGGACGGACGACGGACGAAAAGTGAAGGCAATAGCTCACTATTGTGGTAAAAGTATCTTACACTTGCGCACTGGAACGTTGGGAAACAAGCTCATTGGAAATATAGCGACTTGTTCTTGGTTATCGTGAAAGAAAACCAACCTTTCATTCTTAATACAATTATGAGTGAAATGAACAGACCCGGTATATTTCCGAGTTTTATAGATGGGTCCGGCTTAAATTATCACTGATAAAAGGAGCTCATCCTAATCTAAAGTAAAATCTATTTCCTTGTTTCAAACTTTCTGATATAGATCAAATCAATATATAAAGATCGTGTAGACATGTATTACAACGTACCTAAGTTTCATTCACTTGTGTTTTTATTTGTCAGTGGGTTTTAAAAAAAGTATTTATTCGGCGAACTATGCCATGTCGCAGACATATGTAATTCATGGCAGATAAGGTTTGAAAAATGTTTGATACAATAATTTATTTGATAACTGTAATTTAAGATTCCAAAGAGTTTTAATATTGCTTTTCCTTCATTTATAGGTCTCTTGGAAAGATTATTTTGTAAACATGTATATAATAGTTACTTTAGAAGCTTATTGCCTCAACTTCTAACTTCTATTTTAACAGCTGTCAAAACAGGACTCCATAGTTATTGTGAGACAAGCTATTCAAGAAGTGGTATCAATCAAATGTGGATATTAAAGAACACCAAAGACTTAAAGGATATTTTACGATCTCGGTCCATTTCAGTCTGTAACAGCATAAAAACATTCGATTTCTCTACCCTCTATACAACCATACCTCATTCACAACTGAGGGAGAAGTTGAAAGATCTAATCCATCGATGCTTTCAAAACAAAAATGGCAATAACAGATTCACATACCTTGTCATTGGTAGAGATAGATAATACTTTGTTAAAAAAAAACACTTTAAATCTAATAAGAAATATACAGAGAACGAAATTATCCTGATGATCGAATTTTTGATCGAAAAGACATTTGTTCAATTTGGTGGACGTGTTTTCCAACAGACAACTGGCATTCCTATGGGTACTAATTGTGCGCCACTCCTGGTCGACTCGTTGGCAGGTGTCCTACACGAAGCAGAGACTGCTTACTCTTCAAAATCACCTGAGTCTACCCCCAGGTTTTTTGGTGGGGTCCATGTTGTTCATATGTTTTTAGTTTTTAATTGTAGTGCAGGTATTTCTTGGTCTTGTCTTCGTTGTTCTCCGGAGTTTGTCAGTTGTTTCGATTGTTCCCTCCTTCGAATATCCCTTTGGTATTTCTTGACTTTATTACAATGTATCTTACTAGTATGTAATAGTTACTTAAGAAGCTTATAATGTATCTTTCTTATGTAATACTTACTCAGGAAGAGTGTCATACGGCCCGAAAGAGAGTATTTTTAGCCAATACAAGAGTAGTGCAGTCGGCCTCCAGATAATTGTCAACATTTAAGTCTATTTAATGACGACAATGTCCTCTTCATAAGTAACTATTCTATTCATTGCATTAAAATAAGAAAAACAAAACATGTCAAAAAGAAATCAAAAACTTTTAAACAAATCCATGTGCCTAAATCAGCCGATTGACCATTACACATACAAGGGTGTTTACTTGTACGAAAAAAATTGCTGAATCTGGTAACATTAAACATCGTCTCTGTGAATCCTTCAGTAAAAATACCGTTATATGAATGATATTTATCGTGGAATACCTTCATATTAGTGGCCATATTTATATTCAGTTCGGAATACAAGGAACATCATAAATCATTGCCCAGAGTCAAAACTAAGAGGGGAAGGAGGAGAGCAAACACAGTCGACAATACAACAGAGATCGAGGTTTGAGTATGGAAATGTTGTACTTTTATATTTATTTGAAAGAAGATAGTTTGTTTTATTGCTAATATTGCAATGTGTTGAAAAAGAGTCTCTATAGAATACTATTGAATCAACGAATAATTTCGTGACGTCTGTCGCAATGCGTGATTTTGTGATATATTTTACTGTGCAGACGTGTCTAATTATTAGAGCGCTGAAAGTTAAAGAAGAAATAAATTGCTTATTTAGAAAACGGATTTGTCAATATTTCGAAGCACATCACTGTTATTTATAGTTCTTTAACCCTATTAACTCTTGCCATGGCTATTTTTCACACAAATTACCGATGTTTGGGCAAATAATTGGTTTTTCGCAGTACTTAAAGAGTAAAGAGTTACTTCAGGACGGTGATTGTATGATTTGACCAACACCCCCTGAAATGGGAGCGTGCAACTACACATTGATTCTGGGTGTTAAAAATTCTGATATGTGATACCTTTTTTGCATCTATCTCCAAATAAAAGCTTTATTAGGTATTGATTTATTATCAATAGGTACAAATATGATAATTATGTCTTTTTTAAAGATCTAATAGGACACACATAAGGTTACGTCCTTAGTGATTTTGGAAAGCAGCAGACAACGTTTTGAAAATTATGGGAATGACTGTAGAAATAAACATTGCATGATTTTGGGGAATGACTGACATTGCTTAACTTACTCTTCCGGAGCGCCTGATGTCACTCCCTGTTTTAATGGGAGTTCACATTGCTAGTGCTTTAGTGTCTGTACTGTCTTGTTCTATTTTTGTTCAGTTTATTGCATGTTTTTTTTTATTCTTATAGTTATACACGTATCCTTGTGGCGTTTGTGTGTTGTGTTATTTTCTTGGCTGTCTTTTCATAGAATTTCGAATTCTACAGTTTTGTCGCTTCGAGTATTCTTTTGTCGATATTCTTAGCTGTTATGAATTGGTCCTGTCCGTTCGTGCTAGACTGCAAGGCTTAAATGCTCTTGTTATCTTGATGTTTTCTAAATCTCAAATGTTGCAAAAACCAAGACATTCAAGAGGAAACAAGACACAAATTGCCAGTTCACATCCAAAGTGTATAAATATAATATATATATTGTTTTGAATGTATTTATGAATGTCAGTCAAAGTATCCAAGAAATATTCTGACATCCTAAAATATGAAATGTGGTTTGCACAAAAGCGATAAATTGTCCATTTTTGTCATCTTTTCTGTACAAAATCTAATATTAGTCCAATAATTTTTTACCCGCTTATCAAAATATGATATAAGCTAAAAAGATTGCAAAGTCTTGAGGGGTTTCATCACACATTAAATAGGGAAAATCTTATTTCCACCCCTCAAATTTGGGAAAAATGTAAATTTAAGTTTTCATGGCAACTGAAAAAGTTTTATAACAAAATATGTTTATTTTTAGCATGAAATGATCATGTTTTATTTATGTACAAATTTAAAAGAAGATCTGAGAGTATGTATTTCCCAATTATTCTGCTTCTAACAGAGAATTGTTCTTACTAAGGATCACTTATTTCACGTTCCATGTCGTTGATGTGCCATTTCTTTAAAAATGACAGGAAAATGATTTTATATCAGGAATAATTTGCTGAAACTAATATATAATTGCAATGGCTACGGCTTCTGTCATAGGGAAATTCCTGAGGGAATACGAATTTAGACAAGTTCTGAGGATGATAATTTACTATTGTGTATTGAATAGTTAGTTCCTAAAAAATCTGTTGCTCTAAAATCAAATTAAAGTCACAATTTGCCAGTCAACGTCATTTTCATTATTTTATAATAATTCTAACATCAATTTAATTTCTATTTTCAGATATGAATGCGGTTTATGTAATTTTGTCAAAGGCTGTAATTTATTAGCAATCTATAAATGAATAAAAGGAACTCAAATTTATTTCTACATTAGATCTTTACAATTATACAACGTTTTATCAGATTTGAGATGAAGGAATTTTAGTTAAAGCCTTAAGGTTTAAAACTGAAGGCAATATTTGCTTAATTAACACTTTAAAATCTCTAAAGGAGCGGACATTCACTATTATTTTGCCATTTGATTCAATAAATTATTCATTATAAATGAGAGATTAAGCAAATAATCTACATATATGAATGACCGTCCTAATGGTTAAAACGAGGATTTAAGAAAATAGAAATTCGTCGTTTTTCCAAACATGTTATATGGAGAGCGCATACAAAGAATTACCTTTAATGTAATATTTTTGCAACACTGGATTGACGTTCATTCTGCAAGCATACGTATACGCAAACAGTTGATGAAATGACAGTTGTGGTAACTGAACAATTAAATTTTAGATGTACATGTAAGGTAACAATTTATCATATTGACTATAGAGAAATGACATTCAGGATAAAATGAGTCAATCACTACAAAATATATTGGTAGATATCCATGTTGGCACATATATGGACCGGGGAAACAGTCAGCCTCGAATATTGCAATGTCGTTTCGACTCGTGTCTGGTCTTGAGAGATAACCATTTCACTGTCGGTAATACTGTTTCATTTAAAAGGTGTGTTACCTATTATTGTTAATTAGGGTTTTCAGGTGCATTTCTTAGTTGACCCAATGACATCACTGATGATGAATTGTGTCGTCAAAATTCGAAATGGGCTAATGGCATAGATTTTTGTATACTACAAGTATACTGTTAAATTTTAATTTTTTTTATTCTTATAGTTATACATGTATCCTTGTGGCGTTTGTGTGTTGTGTTCTTTTCTTGGCTGTCTTTTCATAGAATTTCGAATTCTACAGTGTTGTTCTTTAAAATATTAAAACAATAGTCACTTATCCGGTTTTTTTCATTATGTGTGAATCTCTTTATCCATCTGAGTACTGCTTGGCCTTAAGGGTATATACAAGGCCTCGTTAAATCAAACTTTTCCGCCTACTTACTTGTGCTGAATGAGCTTGGCTAATGTACATATTCTACGCTGAAACCTACAAATATCTTAACTTTGTATTCATTTTCCTTTTCATAGAGCTTTCTTAATTATTAGTTAAGAATCCGGCAGTTTCTTTCATATCCTGTTACCGCCGGTCAATTTAATTCTGTCTGATTTATATAATAGATGTCAGAAAAAATCTCAGTTCCATCGTTCTGCTTATGGTTTCTCCATTTGAAACATATCGTAATGGATTGTATAGTTTTGTGATTCTATGAAACTTTATATGATCCTGTCACGTCTTAATAATGAGGATTGAGGATCGCCATAATGATCTTGAAAAGCACATTTTGATATTTTTCCCTTTGTATTCATGATACAGTTTTATTGGTTATATGTGAAATTTTATTATATAATTTTTAAAGAACTGAAGGAGAATTGTCTGTTCTAAAATAGATACATACAATGTATAAAGTAGTTACATACAAATGAGTAATATTAGAGTTACAGAATTGTAACCAGCCGTAGATAAAAAATTACGTCAGTTGAAAAGTTTCAGAATTGTAATCAGCCGTAGATAAAAAATTACGTCAGTTGATAAGTTTCAGAATTGTAACCAGCCGTAGATAAAAAATTACGTCAGTTGATAAGTTTCAGAATTGTAACCAGCCGTAGATAAAAAATTACGTCAGTTGAAAAGTTTCAGAATTGTAACCAGCCGTAGATCAAAAATTACGTCAGTTGATAAGTTTCAGAATTGTAACCAGCCGTAGATAAAAAATTACGTCAGTTGAAAAGTTTCAGAATTGTAATCAGCCGTAGATCAAAAATTACGTCAGTTGATAAGTTTCAGAATTGTAACCAGCCGTAGATAAAAAATTACGTCAGTTGAAAAGTTTCAGAATTGTAACCAGCCGTAGTTTAAAAATTACGTCAGTTGATAAGTTTCAGAATTGTAATCAGCCGTAGATCAAAAATTACGTCAGTTGATAAGTTTCAGAATTGTAACCAGCCGTAGATAAAAAATTACGTCAGTTGATAAATCAAACACACCACCTATGACACGTAATGAAAAGAGTCTAAGTGATGTCCTACATACTATTAACGATTTCCTGTAATTTTAATGTATTTGCTTTCGAGTTGTTCTGGGTGTTTGTTTGTCTCCCGAATTCGGATTTCGATTTCATAGTCGCAAATTGAAAGCAATAATGTTTTACAGTAAGAGTTTTTCTACACATGAAAACATTTTTTTTTATTTTTTCAATAATATTTGTCCAGGTTTCATCGTTATCGATATTGTATCCGTGGTGAATACTTAAGGTTTTAACGTTATTTTTTGTCCAACTAAATTTGTCAAATTTAATTCTTTTCCTTTTAGAAACACCAATGCAAAGTCCGTTAGTTTTGTTATAATTAATGTTTGAACCCGATGCTTTTTCATACATATTCAGTATAAGGAAATAATTTTCCACAGAGTTTACATCCTTATTTACTAATTGTGTGTCATCAGCGAACATCCTTATTAACTAATTGTGTGTCATCAGTGAATATCCTTATTAACTAATTGTGTGTCATCAGCGAACATGCACAGGTTGGTTTCGAGAAATTCACCATCCCTCTCCACGGGTAGTTTTATTCCCGTTATACTTTCATTTCCCCTTATTGGACAGGCCATTGGCTCTGCTTGTATAATATATTGTAGGGGAGATATCTTGAAATAAGGAAAAACAAAACCACCGTAGGAGTATTTGTGATAACATTAAAGATAATATTTAATCCTGCCTTTGTACACTACGTGTTTGAACATGGCTTGTTTTCACCGAAATTTGGAGTCTTCAGATTCTCCTACTCCACATATGGGAGTGTTGGTTAAGTGTAAAGGTAAGTGGTTGGACACAAGAGATAGTTCAAACGACATCAACCAATCGATTTTAATGTTCATTAAGTGAAATATGTTGTCCAGAAATTTCGCTATTTTGTGGTGCATTGTGAATAAAATCTTTTGAAGTGTAAATAGCTCCGCCATGCGGCTATTTCAAGAGCAAGTAATTAGTTTGAGCGTATGGTGTCGTGATAACGTTCATGCTTTACTTCAGTTCACAAACCATCTCAGAAACCGGAACAAGCAAGGAAAAGTACAAGAAGTCATTGTACAGCTTTCAACATGGGGCCTATTAAACTCTTTATGGTTCCATATATAATATTGTTTAACTTACAAATTGATATTTATGTCGCGTAACCTCGTTTTATTATACATGTATCTATGTCACATTCGCTTACGAAAATCTTTCATTATAAACCTTCATCCACATGTTTTCATTCCAATATAATTTCTGAAGTAATGTTTTGATACTGTTTATTATTACATTCTTTATCAATATAAATGAGGTATTTTTTTTATTAAACTCTTTTTTAATATAAACGAAGTATTTTTTTTTATTAAACTCCTTTTCAATATAAATGAAGTATTTTTTTATTCAACCCCTTATCAACATGATCAATATAAACGAAGTATTTTTTTTTTTAAACTCCTTATCAATATAACTGAAGTATTGTTTTTATTAAACTCCTTATCAATATAACTGAAGTATTTTTTTTTATTAAACTCCTTATCAATATAAATGAAGTATTTTTTATTAAACTCCTTATCAATATAACTGAAGTATTTTTTTTTTATTAAACTCCTTATCAATATAAATGAAGTATTTTTTTATTCAACCCCTTATCAACATGATCAATATAAACGAAGTATTTTTTTTATTAAACTCCTTATCAATATAAATGAAGTATTTTTTATTAAACTCCTTATCAATATAAATGAAGTATTTTTATTAAACTCCTTATCAATATAAATAAAGTATTTTGCGGTAAAACCAAGTAAAATTATGCATACAAAAAAGGATAAAATTCAGGCAGGAGGTTTTGAAATGTAATTTATTCTACGTCGAATGCTACCTTTGAAGAAAATTCACTAACGTCCCTTATGTTGAAGTTATGGAGTTCGGAAAAAAAATACAATTATCTCATAATAGAGAAACTGGATATGAAAAGGATACATTACAGCAGGAAAAATGATAGCATTAAATTCAAAATAAACAGTTACAGTGTTAATGTTGAACAGATTAAAAATTCCTGTATCTTCCGATGTAGGTTTATGCATACAGGTTATGATTCATATCACACGAATAATAACTTTATTACAATACATACTCTTTATATGAGTATTCTTCAATGGTCGATGCAATCACGTAGAGTTTTTTTTAAGTCGTATGGGAAAAAAATTAAGGTAGCGTAATGTGCAGCTCCAGAGACGTACTGCGTGGTCATTTGTGACCAGCAATCATGGATTTGTTATTTGAAATACCCGCCTCTTGAACTAAATGGCAATTATACTCCCAATGTCCAACAAATCATTTAAACTAGGTTATTACTGAATGAAAGATTCTCTTAAACTATATACCAATAGAGGTAGTTAATTATTATAACTTCCAATTCTCTGAATACGAAACGTTGAGGAAAATCAGTACATGTAGTGCTACCAAACAATCATAAATGCAGAGAGAAGGACCTATATTGGGAAAGAAAAGAAACAATTGTAATACACATATAAAATGACGACGAACAACATTGATTCCATTAGAAAAATGGAGTGAATTCAGGTGATCCGTAGGAAACAATTCTCATATTGCTGAGAAGACTACGCAAGTTAGAGTCAATTTAATGAGAAAATTCAAAGAGACATTTCAATGCTACGGTATTGCAAGAAAAATCTCTCAATAGACAAAGATAAGATTCTCAAAAAACATTTACACGTCTTGAATCTTATTTGGGCATTTACGTTACTAGCACTTTCATATATGTCTAGACATTGGTGTAACAGCGTGCAACGACTATATTTCCTTAAATAATACTTAATAAATCACTATTTACTGCAATATTGTTATTTATTTCTATAAAAGACCGTTAATTGAAAAGCAATTATTCAGTATCATATCAGATTTAGGATCACTACATATAAGATGTTTTTTTATTATACATTGTGGCTTCTGGTCATATTGACACAAGTAAGTAACTTTACGAATTGCTTCCCTATTACCTTTGTATCACGAATAAAGCAAATTTGTATTCTACTGTACAAAACGGAATTTATTCATGCATAAGTCACTTATTGTATAGATTTAAAGTGGAACAAGTGACAAAGATGCTGAAGAAATCAAATATAAAAACTAGTATCTCAATTGTTTGTAAAACAATTGATAGGTCTTTTCCTTAAAATTCTGATATTTACGACCTTTCATTTGATATACGACAAGCATACCTTCTTAAACTTTTCACTTTTCGCACTTCATGACCCGATCCACCTCAGTTCGGAATAATGTTATTTGTAATGTAGACTTGATAACATTACGTTTGATATGCGACAACCCCACCATCTAAGAAGTTTGACTTTGTGCACTTGATAACCCTATCACGCTCATCGGGACAGGAATTCGATATTTGAAATGTACACATTACGACCTTTCATTTGATATGCGACAACCTTACCTTGTAAGAAATTATTTTTGCACTCAATGACTCCACCCAACCCATTTTTGGGGGGACAAAAAATTGATATTTGAAATGTACGCTTTATGGACTTTCATTTCATATGCGACAACCTTAAAATCTTAGAATTTTTAATTTTTGCACTTAATGACCCAACCCTTCTCAATGGGATGAAAAAGGGGGTTTCAATTTTAATTTTTGAGTAGACCTCATAGACGTTTAATTTGATATGTCAAATGACCCTATTTTGCACAGTCCAAAAACTGATGCAATATATTGTATAAATAAAACTTAGGAAACTCACAAAGTAAATATAAAATATGAAAATTTCAAATTGCATTTTTTTCTTTTTTTTCTTTGAATGTTTTTGGTACTAAGTCAAACATATAACCATGTTAAACTCTTCAATTTCTGCAAATTTCAGATGGCTAGCTGTTGTTGATTCAGAAAATTTCAAACTGCAATATCTTAAAAACGACAACAGATATCTCATATCTGCTAAGTGTAAAATGATCTGCAGATGAAGTAAAACACTGTCACAAACCAATATGGGCAATTCCATTGTTCATTAAGGGTACATTGAATAATTAAATATATGATGCAATACCCAACTCAGGAACCGGATGTCGTAGAGACATGGAACTACCACCATTCAACTCAGGACCACTTGATCTTTCAAAAGGTCACAAGGTCAAGGTCATAGTACCCTTTGAAGGTCAGGAAGAAATTTCATCATGACCTCGACATTGACCTCAAATTGAAGGTTTTGAAATACTGATCATTTTCGCAATTTATAGAAGGTTGATATACGTTACAGTTTCAAAGATATACACAAAATACTATACTTTTAAGGATTATCTCATTGTATTTTTTGAACGGACGGTCGGACAGTTTTGGGTCTAATGTATAAAATGTAGTGCTCTCCGAGAGGAACATTTTATACTCTGTATGTATGCAGCTATCTCTTATCGTTTTCTTAATAATCAAGCTTGAAATTTAAGCGTTAAATTTTTTTGCACTCGGTGACCTTTGACGTTGGGTGCAAATGAAAGGTCTAATGAACTAAACATCATTGGTGAAGGTCCCATATCTCTACGACTTCCGGTTTTTTTCAAAAATTGTTTATAATATTTCAAGGGAAATAACTCTTATACGGGTTAATAACAAAATAAATGTTTATGTTTGTTAACATCATCGTCTGGCCATGTACATGTTGCCATTTTCAGTTTTTATATTATAAAAGAAATTGTTTCAAGGGGATAAAACCCTTAAAGGACATGATAAAATCCTAAGCAGGGTCATCTGGTAATACTTCATGATGATAATTACCTATTATCCGAAGAATGTCATGATATCTTTAAAAACAACGAGGTGGGGGCATGTAAAAAAAAAACAATAAAAGGGAAATTACTCCTTCAGGAGATAATGAAATCCTTCACAGCCTCATTTTTGTAAAACTTCATAATGAGGTTTATCGATGTTCCAAATATTTGGTCAAGATAACTTCAATAGAAACGAGCGGGTGGGGGTCATGTAAAAAAATGCTGAAAAAAACAACAAAACAATAAGATCTTTTCTATGTAAAGGAAATACCTTAATAAGATTACGGCATGACAAATATGTGTTGTTCATTCTGAACGGCATTGATGTCTTGATTTGATAGAACATCCAATGAATGGTTTTTGACTAAAAAATACGATATGGATAAACCGGTTTCATGGGTTCAAATCCTTCCTTATTCTGTTCGAGTGGAATATAGATAAACATAAAAATACAAAAGATATGCGATAAAACGGGGAAAAATGGTAAGAAAAGAAAGCAAATTCTTGAAGCTTAGTACCTATAACGTGTAAGACGTAGTCTGACACTTGTCCCTGGACCTTGATCTCAATTTCATGGTTGAATGACTTTCATCCAAGTTTCTTGATTAATGTAACGGGATGGCCTGGGTGACCAAAGTATATAAAATATATTTCAATTAATTTGGGAAGGTAATAATTTTAAAATTAAAATATGATTGTATAATAAGTTGTACAGACAGGCTAATACCAGTTTAGTACAGTTGCAATGATTAAATTGTAAAACTTGTTAAAATTGACCTTTAGAAAACATCTATGTACCAAACATGGAACAAATTGTAAAACTTGTTAAAATTGACATTTAGGAAATAGATATGTCATGTATGTACTAACATGATTTTTCGATAGAGATGTATTGGAACTGTATTTGGACTGGGTATGTTTCACACGTCAGGTGCCTATTAGTAATAGTACCATTTTGGGATGCTGTGATTGACGTTTGAAGGACTAATTTTCTATATTCGTTTAATATTTTCTACGTATTATTTTATTATTCTACGCAGTATTTTATCTTGTTCTAACTGGTTTTTGGGGCTAGATTATAAATACGAGCGACATTGTAGTCCGCTCAGTTGGGTTTTTACTTCAGTGCAGTTCACATCTTAACCACTGTCTGTTACTGTTAATTGATCTGCATAATAAAGTATTGGAACTACACCAGTCTTTTCATACACAACGCAAGTAACCAGTAAGCAGTAATCTACCACTATACGATCAACGACCCATAAGCCTACATTAAGTCCATTTTTCAGCAACTGTAACTTTGTCAAACATAACAGTGAATGACACCGATGAAAAGTAGAGTCACAGAAATTATCACAGTTAACAAAGTCACATATACCATCGATCAAAGAATCCTGAAATTAATTGACCATCAGAAAATATGGAAGCCAAGCTTCACGAACAGCACCAATTATAATACATACAAGTAACTGAAACATTAGAGGTATAATTATATAATAAAGCAAAAAAGGGAATTGTTTTACTTTGAATCGTAGGCCCTTCGGAACTGGAAAATGAAAAAATGCATAGCTCCCAAATAAAAAAGGCAGAACAATTGGACAAATCTTGAACGATCCTTACAAAATAATTAATAAACAATTCAGATTTTCCTGGTTAAAGGGAAACAACTCTAATCTAATTGATTCACTTCGAAATGAACTACATTTCAGCTAGCTAAATGTAAATCCTGCACTCTTGAAGTATTTTCTAGGTTTTGTTCAGTGCCTTTTCTTGGATAGATATACTGTAAAGCAAAATGCTCTTTAATCTAGGAAAACATACATACAATGCTTAACTTTTATATTTGATATTTGCTTATTTTCACTTGTATAATGTTTAGTTTGTTCAATCGTTCGGATCTCTGAATTTTGCTTGGTTCATTTCAACATACTGCAATATATTCTTGGCAATACGTTTTTATTTTGACAAAATGTAATGTTGTGGAAATGCTTAGAGCAGTTCTCGGAATTGTTCTGCAAGTTAATTTGATAGAGAGGTTATGGCTGGTCGTAACCACGATACATGTTACTGTGAAAACTAGTTTAATTCAAATATTTCATATTTTTAACTAAATATATTTCAGAAAACGGTTAACGACGACGTCTTATTAACATTTCAGTTTTTGCCAGAGAATATCTATAATCGGTCCACTGGTACCACTCAATTCCATCAGCGAAGGAGGTATGAGTCCCATTAAGATAGAGTCCGTTTAAATTCGATTGATGACATGATTTGTACCACCATCCTCCCTTGAATTTCTTTACACAGTCGTGATCACCAGTCATATCACGACCTTTGGCTGAAAATGGGCTTCCATTGTGATAAGCCATGGCGTCCCCTAAAAATAAAACACTGGTGTAACTTATTTCAAAGTTACATCGATGAACAACACGTCTCTTAGTGTACCAACAGATCAGCTGCTAGTAGTTCGAGTAAAATTAATATCTAATAATTTACTATCGATGATCTGCCTCGATCGTTCATACACAAATAGCTCCGTAGAAATGGTTATGATTAATTCCTTAGTTTCTGTGTTGTCTTTTTCTTAGTTTTGTTTAGTTTATTATAAGTTTTTTATTCTTTCAGTTATGCATGTATCCTTGTTGCGTTTATTATAGGATTAAATACGATTTTTTTTATGAGTTTGTCGATGTGTAAACTCGGCCGACTCACTCACAAACTAAATAAGGACTTTATGTTGAGTTTGTGAGTGAAAAGGCCGAGTTAACACATCGATAAACTCATACAAAATCGTATTTAATCCTTATAATTCCATTTCAAACATCGAAAAGTTGTTCCTAACCAAAATAAAAAAAACTTTTCCCTTTTCAGGCAACATTCATCTTGAATCTGGTACTATTTTTGGCAGCTGAGCAATTGAATAAAAAAGTTAACAAAGTCATTTACAGATCGAAAAAACTAGGAAAATTACGTTTTGATAGATTTTAACATAATCTGAAGCGTATAGAATCCACGCAATGTCCGATTTTTTTCCGTTTGAAGAATCCAAATTGCGTTGTTTACAAATATGACGTTGCAATCTTGACTGTGACGTCAGTGCAGCAACTTTTCGCGGAATTTTTTCTTCAATTTTTAAACCATTTTTCATTAAATTTTAACTTTTATTGTCGGTATCATCCTTAAAATTTATTCTTTTCAGCATTCTTCACATTTTATGTCTCATTTGAAAGCGCATGAATATACTGCCAAATACGGGTTTATCGATGTATAAACTTTTACGATTTTGACCTTCCGACCAATGAAATTCTTGTATTTTGTCATATGCAAATTAAAATGGAATTATTTGACATTGTGTAACGTTCTCCTGACTTTGTCTTTCATTGGATTTCGAATGTGTGGACTTTTCCCACTGTTTTGTCGCTTCGGTATTCTTCTTCCTATATATTTGGCATTCGAATCTACTTATAGTTTTATTTCAGTTTTAGAAACAAATACATGTATATACACGGAACATTTGGTATCCTTTGATTTTGTAGTACATGCCGCTACATAATTTGATAGAGACATTTACGTAAATTGTAGATATTCCCAAGTACAATCTACTTTTACTGCACATGATATTCAAAATTATTTTTATATCAGTTCATATATATCAGTACATGTAAATAATTAGAGATCACTGAAATTTGACACTTGTGTTTATAACGTTTATTTCGTGAACATTTCATTATACCAATTACGATGTAAATACGCATATTGCAACCAACGATATCTCATTAGAAGTATATATGGTAAAGCTAGTTGTATTTATTGTACGAAGGTGTGCACAAAAAAGTAACTTGTAAAGGTACTTAAGGAACTAATTTATCATCGGGTTGTAATGCTGATAAAAGTTTAAAAAAAATAAAAGCAACTTATTTAACAAGTCTGATGTTTTGGGAACACAGTCTAACGTTTATTTACTGATATTAGATAGACCGTATTTCTAATTGAACCAAATACAATATAACCACATTCTGTAAATCTCAGTCCGCAGAACGGTTTATTCTGGAATTTCAGTATCTTAATAATTTTGTGATTAGAAAGCATAAACAATATTTAATATTATTATTTTTTACAATTTTTTATACGCCCGTCAAAATTTTAACGGGGACGTATTATGGTATACAAATTTCCAGCATCCGTCTGTCCGTCGTAAACATGTCGCGCCGTAACTTGAGAACGATTCATCCAAATTTCACGAAACTTAACATAGTTGTTTCTTATGATGGTCAAACGATCTGTATACTTTTTGGTGAAAATAAGATAAATACTTTTTGAGTTACGGGACTTTGTAACTAAAACAGAATTGTGTTTTTTTCACATGTCGTGCCGTATCTCAAAAACGATTTTTGATTATTGCTTAAAACTTGACACACTTCTTAGTTATATTAATCTAAAGATCTGTATACCTTTTGTGATGATTCAAAATTTTATTTTAGAGTTTTTGAGTTTTTTGTAAAAAAAGGGGGGAGGGGGTTTTTCATGTCGCGCAGTATCTCAAAAACGATTTATGATTATTGCATAAAACTTTAAACACTTCTTAGTTATAATAATCTAAAGATCTGTATACTTTTTGGTGATGATTCAAAATTTTATTTTAGAGTTATTGAGTTTTTTGTTAAAAAGGGGTGGGGAGGGGGGGTTCACATGTCGCGCCGTATCTCAAAAACGATTTATGATTATTGCATACAACTTTTTACACTTCTTAATTATATTAATCTGAAGATCTGTATACTTTTTGGTGATGATTCTTTATTTTATTTTAGAGTTATTGAATTTTTATTGAGCTTTTTGGTCACGTATCTCTAATGCTTAAATTGTTTACACGGTTATGATTTGCCGGGTTTCCATATACATCCCACCAGCAACTCCACTAAATAAAGGATGATTCCAAAAACATTTATTTTTTTTACAAGACGACGGGCGTATCATGCGCTCGTGGCGCAGCTGTTTATTTGGAATAGGACAGACTTTCAAACTTTCAATACTTTGCAGTGGGTAATTCTTGTATTCGAAAATGCCTATTTAGACTTGAGGTACATGTATGAAAATATAAGTTTTATGAATGGTGATACATAGAGGATTTGACAAGGTTAATCAACCAACAGAAAATTATCTTATATTCTAACATTTACACTTTCAAAATGCCAAACAAAACGTCTATGAACATAGGTTTCCAGTCCTTGACAGGTATTTTTGTGTTTATTTCTTGGTATTAATTATTCGACAAAAAAGCAACATAAACAAACCTGCATTTCCTGAATATTCTTTGATTGTTAACTTGTACTTCGATACTGGACCACCAACGTCAAATGACTTGTACTGTGCATACCGCTTTTCACCTTCTAGATCTTCCAGTTTGATCAATAATTCATATTCATCCCTAGATGTTATAGCATGAATGTGAGAGTTTCCTTAAAACAAAATAGCCAGGTTACAGTAACACGTAATTGCATCTGAGGAAAAAGTACTACTCAATATAAAAATTAGAATTGCTGAAAAGACTTAAAACTGGAAATGAGATCGGACTTTTTCCCTGTATTGAAAGCCTCACTGTATTTCAAATTTTGTTCCTTTTTTGTGAAGCTCAGGATTTTTTATCAAGAATAATTCCCTATATATTATATGTCTATTCTTAACAGTTACAGCGTTTCAAGGCTCAAAGTGTCAATATACCCACATTTTAACATTCATATAGTTTAAAAGTTGATATCAACAATTTTTACAGGGCCCTATTAAGACGATGCTTATATGATTGCACTACATGATTAGATTCAATATCATTTGCAGTAATGTATCTCACAAAGGCTTGGGACGTTTAGTAGCCTTTCATGAATACTACAGATTTTAATTAAACTTTAGATCGAAATAACAATCAACCCTATAATAAAACGTATCACAAAATACTAAAACAAATTTGATGCATTGCATGGCCATTTCGTTGACTAACAACTCATCAGCAGTGCTAGAGATCAAAATATTGGAAAACTGGTTAAAGATATAATGATGAATTAATAAGCACAACCACCAAATTTCAAAACAATTAAAACAAACAGCCATCTAAACTCAGCTAAGGATTACCTCTACATCAAAAGGAAGAGCTTTAGTAATTTCTGGTAATTTTTGTCAAATTTTGAACGTGAAATTTAAAGCCATTTGATTAATGAATCATGCCAGGACAAAAGAAGTACTATTTCGGACTATTTTTTAAATTCTTCATAGAAGAAGCTAGATGACGTTATTTCTTAATCGCATGAACATTTCTTTTAAGAGGAAAACAAGCCTGAGCTATAATTAGGCTCTTAATACTAACAGCGACACTCACAGCACTGACAGCCTATTTTTAGTAAATAGAAGCTATAGTTCCAACGTGTGGATTGTAGTATGTACTGAATTACTTTTACCTAACCAAAATTCTCCGTCAATGTTTCCAAATCCACTTTTGTAGTCGTTCCAGTTACGATAAAACTTAACACTCCCATCTAATCTTCTTTGGATAACCTGTATTTTCACGGTAATTAATAAGTAAGTTGTAAAATAATAGAGAGTGGTACAGGGTTATTTTTGTATAATACTTTTGATTTTTTGTGCAAATTGATAAAAACGCAAGATGGAGCCGAACTTTTAATATTTAATGATATTTCTATTTCTCGTTCAACCGTGTTGATATTCCTTCTGTGAGAGCCTAATAGTTAGATCAGTTTCACTGGAGATTTATAGGCTACAGGGTTTAATCAGATGCTTTTCTTCACTACGTTATTACCCCATTTGTCTACACATTCAATAAGCAATGAATACCACGTTTAGTATTTTAAGCACACAGATGTTCCTGTAAGAAAATTCCAATATGAATATTCTGTTATTTGTTCGTTTTATATACATGTATTTACCACATGTAATATGTAAAAATTTTATTGAAGATGCAAAGTAAGATGAACTTAATGAAATATAACACATAATTAAGCTTAAATATATACCGTTGCTTAAGGTGGTAAATGCGTATGAAAATTGTCGAAGGTTTCCTGTGACTACCCGTCGTATCTCGCCAAATTAGTAACCGATTTTCTTAATCATAATTGTTTTTGTTTTTTTTATGTTTCTAATCGGCTTGTTATATGTTATATTTTTGTTATTGAAAATAATATCAGTTGTTTCTGTTGAAGATAACATGAAAGATTTTTCTTAAAATTACTTACAGTCCAGTCGCCATTTTCCTGTTGCATGTCACAGTATACATCAAATCCCCGAGGATCGATTGGGTATATTCTGTATATACCACTGGTTTTGTTTTTAATGTCTTCACAATCTCTGGGATATTTACCTGAATTATAAATTGTATTAGAACACATATCACTCCGTTTGGTATTTTTTACAGATAAATTAAAGTCTTTTGTATTGAAGCTAATTTGATAGGAATGCTAGATGATATTCTGCCTCCTAAATCACTCGGCCACTGGAACAAGTCCTGGCAGCAATGGTCCTTAGATGGTCCTTTTTCAGAATTATATCCGATGACCTTGTCCGTTATCGAAGATTGCCGACAGAGCCGAACATAGTTAAACATAGGATCCTGTGGGAAATTTACTTAACGATCTTTTTGACTGAAAACATTTAACCAATTAGAGCAAATCTTGGCAGCAATGGCGCTTACGTAGACCTCTTTCAGAAATGTATCCGATGACCCTGTTCACCATTGAAGATGACTGCCAGAGCTGAACATAGTTTAACATAGGACCTAATGGGAATAATCACTGAAATATCTTCTTGTTTGAAACCAGTAGCAATAATCCAGGCTGCCAGTAGAGGTAGAAATAGCCCAGTTGAGCGATACAGGCTCCTGTAATCATGTAGTTTGTATTATAATTTTACGGTCATCATCATGATCACGAATTGATTGGCCAATACGAATGAGATTAGATATTTTTACACCCCACCAAACTTGAGACATCACTGGCTTTTAATTCGAGTTCACATTGATAGTACTTCAGTTTCTGCGCTTGGGTATACTTTTGATGATATCTAAAGCGCTTTACAACACAATTTTATTCTTACAAATATATCTGTTAGTAATTACATAATAATAATAATTATCATTTGGATCAATGTAATAATTTCAATTTTTAATTATAAGTTACGTATCTCCTATATCTATGTGACAGTCTAAACAAACAAATTGGTTGTTTGTTTGTTTATTTGTTGTCTTGCAGTTAATAAACCAGCTTAAGACCAAGTCATTGATAGGTCGTACAAATTTCCAAACATTTTGCATAGAAGTTATTCTTTAAGTCCTTTAGTAATAACGATAATGATAAAAATAATGATAATAATAATAATAATAATAATAATAAGTAATAATTGTAACAGTGAACTGTTACTAAGTCTCCCAAACGAAGTTCCCCATCAGACCCCCAATGGTACCAAATGCTTCGTCTTGTCATAAGGAGTAATAATATATATGGTTATAGGGTGGGGATCTCAATGGTTTTCACAATATTAAGTCTTGTCATTTGAGGGAGTGGGGCATGACCCCCTCAGAGCCCTCTATAATACCGAAGTCTTCGTCTAATCATTATGAGTAATAATATATATGGTTATAGGGTGGGGATGGTTTTCAAGATATAAAGTACTTTGTTATTTAAGGGGGTGGGGCATGCCCCCTCAAATCCTTCGTCTTATTATAAGCAGTAATAATATATATGGTTATAGGGTGGGGATCTCAATGGTTTTCAAGATATAAAGTATTTTGTCATTTGAGGGGGCAGGGCATGACCCTCTCAGACCCCCCTTAGGTACCAAATCCTTCGTCTTATCATAAGCAGTAATAATATATATGGTTATAGGGTGGGGAACTCAATGGTTTTCAAGATATTAAGTCTTTTGTCATTTGAGGGGGTGGGGCATGACCCCACTCAGACCCCCCTATAGTACCGAAGTCTTCGTCTAATCATCGTGAGTAATAATATATATATTGTTATAGGGTGGGGATCTCAATGGTTTTCAAGATATAAAGTATTTTGTCATTTGAGGGGGGCGGGGCATGACCCCCTCAGACCCCCCTTAGGTACCAAGTCCTTCGTCTTATCATAAGCAGTAATAATATATATGGTTATAGGGTGGGGATCTCAATGGTTTTCAAGATATTAAGTCTTTTGTCATTTGAGGGGGTGGGGCCTGACCCCACTCAGACCCCCTCTATAGTACCGAAGTCTTCGTCTAATCATCATGAGTAATAATATATATATTGTTATAGGGTGGGGATCTCAATGGTTTTCAAGATACAAAGTATTTTGTCATTTGAGGAGGGCGGGGCATGACCCCCTGTAACCCCCCTTAGGTACAAAATCCTTCGTCTTATCATAAGCAGTAATAATATATATTGTTATAGGGTGGGATCTCAATGGTTTTCAAGATATTAAGTCTTGTCATTTGAGGTGGTAGATCATGACCCCCCTCAGACTCCCCTATAGTACTGAAGTCTTCGTCTAATCATCAGGAGTAATAATATATATGGTTATAGGGTGGGGATCTCAATGGTTTTCAAGATATAAAGTATTTTGTCATTTGAGGGGGCAGGGCATGACCCTCTCAGACCCCCCTTTGGTACCAAATCCTTCGTCTTATCATAAGCAGTAATAATATATATGGTTATAGGGTGGGGATCTCAATGGTTTTCAAGATATTAAGTCTTTTGTCATTTGAGGGGGTGGGGCATGACCCCCCTTAGGTACCAAATCCTTCGTCTTATCATAAGCAGTAATAATATATATGGTTATAGGGTAGGAATGTAAACTATTTTGACCTATTAAAAAAATATCAATTTTTGAGGTATTTGAAGGGGCGTGGCACTGCCCCGGGGGCCCCCTACACTTGAAAAATGGTTAGGACCAACATCTCATGGGGTACTATCATTGTGCAAAATTTGATTGAAATCGGTCAAGTATAAAGTACAAAAGTGCCCCGGACAAAGTTGGCGGCGCGAGAAAGAAGAAGAGTAATAATAACTAGAATTGCAATTGCGAGCAATAGCAGATGTCGCCCCAGGCAGCCATCTTGAAAATGGCGACCATTTCGAAAAAAAAGTATTGATTGCACACCTTCACATAGTGATCTTACTTTCTGCCAAGTTTCATTCAATTCTATCCATGTAAAGTTTTTCGCAATTTTAACATCATTTTTCAAAATGGCCGCCAAACATCTCCAACCGATCGCGTTTTTTTTTCATCAGTTTGTTCTCCTAATTGTGCTTTACAAACCTACGAAGTTTAATGAAATTCTATCATACAGTTTTTGAGATATAAACGTTTTAAATTTTCAGAGGTACCGATCTTTGAATGGCGGCCATTTTGAAAAAAAAGTATTGATTGCACACCTTCAGTGATCTTACTTTCTGCCAAGTTTCATTCAATTCTATCCAGGCATCTCCGAGAACTAAGCCGGACAAAAATCATTGGAAGAAAGAAAGAAAGAAAGAAAGAATAATAACAGAGAAACGGAACAATAACAATATGTCGCCGACTTTCGTCGGGGCGACATAACTAGAATTGCAATTGCGAGCAATAGCAGATGTCGCCCCTGGCAGCCATCTTGAAAATGGTGGCCATTTTGGAGAAAAAAGTACTGATTGCACACCTTCATATAGTGATCTTACTTTCTGCCAAGTTTCATTCAATTCTATCCATGTTAAGTTTTTCGCCATTTTAACATCATTTTTCGAAATGGCCGCCAAACGTCTCCAACCGATCGCAATTTTTTTTCATCAGTTTGTTCTTCTAATTGTGCTTTACAAACTTACGAAGTTTAATGAAATTCTATCATACAGGTTTTGAGATATAAACGTTTTAAATTTTCGGAGGGTACCGATCTTTGAATGGCGGCCATCTTGAAAATGGCGGACATTTCGAAAAAAAAGTATTGATTGCACACCTTCACATAGTGATCTTACTTTCTGCCAAGTTTCATTCAATTCTATCCAGGCATCTCCGAGAACTAAGCCGGACAAAAATCATTGGAAGAAAGAAAGAAAGAAAGAAAGAAAGAATAATAACAGAGAAACGGAACAATAACAATATGTCGCCGACTTTCGTCGGGGCGACATAACTAGAATTGCACTTGCGAGCAATAGCAGATGTCGCCCCTGGCAGCCATCTTGAAAATGGTGGCCATTTTGGAGAAAAAAGTACTCATTGCACACCTTCACATAGTGATCTTACTTTCTGCCAAGTTTCATTCAATTCTATCCATGTTAAGTTTTTCGCCATTTTAACATCATTTTTCAAAATGGCCGCCAAACGTCTCCAACCGATCGCAATTTTTTTTCATCAGTTTGTTCTTCTAATTGTGCTTTACAAACTTACGAAGTTTAATGAAATTCTATCATACAGGTTTTGAGATATAAACGTTTTAAATTTTCGGAGGGTACCGATCTTTGAATGGCGGCCATCTTGAAAATGGCGGTCATTTCGAAAAAAAAGTATTGATTGCACACCTTCACATGGTGATCTTACTTTCTGCCAAGTTTCATTCAATTCTATCCAGGCATCTCCGAGAACTAAGCCGGACAAAAATCATTGGAAGAAAGAAAGAAAGAAAGAATAATAACAGAGAAACGGAACAATAACAATATGTCGCCGACTTTCGTCGGGGCGACATAATAATAATAAACGCAACAAAAACAATAAGTCTCCAAACTTCGTTTGGGAGACTTAATAATGATAATAAATACAGTATTAAACAATACCTTGCGATAGTCTTAAAATGTCATTCTGGTCTTATTCATTTATCTCAAATTTAATGAACTACAATGCTTTTAAACGGAATAGACATAACAAGACCAAGTTACAGAAAGATCTAATAAATATCGTCTTCTATAACAACAAGTCAGGATTTATATAGAAATATACTAAAATATAACGTTTTCTGTGTGGAATACAGGATTTATAACTTAACCTTCATATAGTTTGTTCATGAAGTACACTTTTCAAAGGCAAATATCTTCAATATAATTATATAGAGCAATAAAATTGAAAGCGTGAAAAGGGATATTCTAAATCAAAGAAAACCTCATTTTCGTTATTAAATTTAATAGGTAGCTATAGGCCATCCAACAATCATGAGTGCAAAGATAGAGACAAACGCGAGATGCAAAAGGACGAAAACAAGCAAACAGACATGCATAACAATAAACTAAAAACACATTAACAACACACCAGACATGTTCCTGGTGTCGAGTCCAGTAAAATGTCATGTCTGTTGACAGAGAGAAAATCAGAGATCAAATTCCTCTGGGAAAATGATATTCCATAACGACCTACAACTATGTAGTGATGGGCGTAGAACTGTTGAACTGACGACCTAGAATTAGGAACATCATGAAAAAATAAATAAAACATCATAAACATACCTTTGTTTAAACAGCTTTTGTGTCAGGAGCCGAGCCCTTTTCTAGAAAATCATTGTATTGGTCGCTAATCCTTGAATATCTAATTACTGGGAAATGTAAACACCATAGGCCGATGATGCTGGAATGTTGCTACAGGCAAGTTGACAATATTCAACATGTTAAAAGTGAACTCATCTAAATTGTCATAGAGTGGTGTTTGCACTTCCCATCGTGTTCAATTTCAAGATATAGGACAAGGTATGATGCCTTCTTTCTAGTTTCATTAGTGTTATTTATTTAATCGTACCCGAAGATGTCTGGGATTTAACTGTCTTGCAGGAATTAAGATCGAACCGGTGTTTGATTCTGTTTGGCCCTTCTTTTTAAGACCCGTCATTGTGTCCATTCCGTTGAGTATTGACGTAACATTTGTGTGACGTTATAACGTGTGGGGTAAACGGCAAATACGCCAAAACAAAAAGGACTTGAAAAACAAACATCTTTACAGTTATAACTTTTATAATCAAAGGTATAATACAATAGAAAGAACCTTAAATTGTTTAGTGATACTTAACACTGAAATAACAAATTTCGTCCAAGGTCAAGGTCATTAATTTCATTTTTTTCTTCTCACGGTTGGAACTATAAAAGATGAGCAAAGCTTTATTCTATAAAACGCCTTGATTATATGTAGTATGGAGTTTATAAGACACAATCCGATTTTTGTTTTTGTTTTATCACGTTTAGGGATCTAGACTCCCCGAGACAGTTTCAAAATTATTTCACTTTACACATAATTTTGTATTGGAAAGAAATTAGAAACTTTCCGGGATTATTAATATGAAAGTTTTAAGACATTTGACATTGTTCGAGTTTGAAATGTGCACTGGTTTGAATTCACACGTCGTAATCTTTGTATCGACCAATGAAATCTCATACATTCACATGATTCTCATCGACCGTTTCTAACCACACGCATACAATTCACACGTTGTACGCACATGATTCATGTAACACGGGCACATAACCCTCACGTTGTATGCACACTTTCCGCACGTGTTTTGTTTGGCCGTTGTATATTCAACCGTCTGTAATCACTACATAGTGAGTTGTTTTGGTGATAAAACATCATCTAGAATAACAATCCAAAGATACTTATATTAGATAATATATTTATATATAGTTAATTTATAGTATGCTGTATACGACGCATTTCAAGGAGTTACCTCTCATCAGCAGCATTAAAACCGAAACATTTGGAAGGCCAAAAACCAAACTTATATTAAACAAGAAGTACTCAACCAAAAATACCGAAATAGGAAACCAAATTTCAGCTAAGGAGATCTACCATGTGCAATACAAGGAATGAACCCTTAGTATTTCTATTATTTTTGAATTTTGCTAAATACTGGTAATTTCTGTAACAAATCAATGAATAATCATGTCAGACAAGTCTGACGACTGGGTTGCCGAATACCCAAACCGGACACTGAAGTTAAAGGTTTAAGCTAGTTTTTTATATATATATATATATCTCCCTTTCAGAAACGTACGAATGATGAAAGAAATAAAAAACAGATTGGCAAACAGGGGAGCACACGTTTTGCCCATTGGGATACCGATAGTCTGTTTAAAGAAACATTAATCAAACTGTACAAATACGTAGTCGATCAAAATGTCTAACATTAACATGTTGGTGTTCTAACTGTTAAATTGTGTGTATTGAGGTACGTTTTAACCCTACCAACAATTATGCTATACTTATATTTTTGTTCTTCATATTTCTTCTTGAACCAATTCAAGTCGACAGTTAAGTTTATAATATGGAATTGTGGTATAAACAGTATTTAAATTAAGACTACTTACTGTTAAGTATTTCATCCACAACGTCCCTTTTTAAACTTCGAATTTGTTCTTTCATCGTTATTTCTGTAGTTAGATTGATGTACCATTTCAAAGCCTTGTTTATTTTAGTTGTACCAAGCTTTGCGACCAAAGGAATGTCATCATTTCCCACGAGAGGCATTTCCAAGTAAGTGCCCAGAGTCTTATTGAAAGCTCCTAATCCTACCATCAATGTGAAGAATATCACAATGATCGAGTCTTTTTTATTGTCTCCAAACATTGTTCTAATTGTTATATACAAAATAAGGATATTGTTGAAAGTCATTCACCCTTGTTTTAATCTAAACTAAATCTGATAATTAAATAAAAATATATGTTTTGCGTGCTTTACATTACGTGAACAGAAAAGATGCAAAATATAAAAAGAATTAAATAAAGAAAAAAAAAGAAAAAAAGATGCGTTATCAAGAAAAATCAATTTATCTGTTATGTCTTATTGAAATGAGACATAATTTTAGTACAAAAAATCCGGTTCTCAACAATGATTACTTCAATATCTACTAACTTCTTAAAGAACGAGTAATTACTGTAACAGTTAACTGTTACGAAGTCTCCCAAACGAAGTAACTGATATCTCGAACGTCTTACATTGTATTAAATGAATTATTTTTTTTTCAGAGACTGAAATGGGAAAATTGTTCCTATAAAGTTTATGCATACGTAGGGTCCCATAGGGTCCTATAGTAAACCCCTAGCCTCTTTGAACTGCTATTTATACGTCTCAGTGACCCTCATCAAAAAATGAATAGTATTAGGCACATCTATAAACATTTATCTGTCATCATGGGGAATCTCAGATCCACATCTCTGACGGTTATTGACAACTCGAAAGAACAAAATCAGAGAGGAAGAAAATGTTCGATAAAAATCGCAAATCAAAATCTATATGTCTCCCACCTCGTTTAGGAGACTTAATTATGCATAAAAGGATGGTACATATTTGCTAGTTGTCAAAGGTCTTAAATATTCAGTTGTATCATTCCTGTCTTGTATAATACTGACTTGAGATGATTGTTTTTGGCTTTTTTGTGTCATTTCATTTATTTATTATGGCTTCAACAATATTAGCAATATAGGAAGAAATATGTCTACGAGTATAATAAAATATATGTTTTAGCAATGAACAAATGTTTCACCATCTAGAAGAGATTATTTTAAATAATGGAACAAATAATAAGGTTCTCTCGTCTTTTTCCTTTGTGTATTTGCATAATTTCCATTTGAATCTTCTATGTAATATTTTCATGATTGTTGCATTGTATTATTATTATTTTTTTATAACCTAGCCCTGCCGTAAATCGTCGTATAAACCACATGCGCGGCAGTAACGAATCAATACTGTTACGAAAGGAGAGGTTCACAATCGGAATATTAAAATCATTATGTTTGTCATAAAGTTTTGATTTCAACCGCCCATTATTATCTATGTACATGTTTAAATCTCAATGTGAAACATAATTTGGTGTCTCTTCAATTTCAAGGTCGCTGGGATAGACGAGATGTTGGTAATCATTAAACTGAAATTAAAGGACCAGGCTTATCCTTAACATTTAGTTTCATACGACGATATTTGGGATCTTCTGGAAGGTTGTCAATTGCGTATTGTTAACGATGCTTAGGTCGCCAGTAATAACGTGGCCAGCTGGACTGTTATTGAATGGAGAAGAGGAGCAGGACAAATCAGATGGTTTGAATATAAAGTCATCAATTTTGAGGTCACGCCATACCCTTTTGTGGTTGAAAAAATGGCTGCAATTGGTTTTGTGTAGGTATAAGATATACATGGAGCTTACTGGTCTCTAAAACGAGGTGGAACTTCAAATGTTACGTTTTTGTTGTGCAAGATATTGCTAAAGGTTGATGACATCAAGGCCGTTATTAGAAAAATGAATTTGCAGGAATGAACAACGTTCTGGTTCAGTGGTAATAGGCCTAAATGATCCGTGTTGGACAAAATACCTAATTGCAACCATATCATGGTTCCTAGCTCTCTGATGCAATAATCATCTCTTTGTAATTGTTATGGTGTACATTTGTACTCCGTGTAGGATTATTCGTGTGATGATATAATTTCATAAGGATCCTGAACTTCATATTAACAACCGAATGGTCAGTCTGGTTGCAATGTGCATAGATATGGCAACTTTTGTTGTCGTTGATGTCAAATCTATGTCCGCACATCCTTTTATTCGACCGATACATAGTTTCACCAACATAAATAAGCCCATACAGATACACTCTAATGCATAAATAAGATTTCTCGAATAATTGCAGTTCAGATCATCGTAACCTCAGGTAGTGTAAGACCTGTTAGTTAGAATTATGGCCAGTAATTAACATGTTTTACATTTTTTTTTATTTTTAAATTTACCCTTGGAACAGATCACCCTGAAAGTTTAAAATGACATGCAATTTAACAGAACAAGGCGGGATGTTATAAGAAGATGATTGGGCATCCGGACTAGAAACTTGAGATATGGTCTCGTCAGTGGATGAGAAACTGTGGACACCTAACTTGCAAGATGAATCCGTGTCCGGGGATTCATCAGGTTTGGACCTTTTTAACCTGGGCGACGTCCCAGCCAGGATTTGCTACTTGTTCCTTTGTTTCATCATGGCATACATTTATAGGCTATTGGTCTGATGATACCCTAGCGGATATAATCCAACAGCAAAGATACCGGTCCAGTGGTATTAAATATCGGCAAAAGAATACCGAAGCGACAAAACAATGGGAAAAGTCCACAAATTCAAAGTCCTACGAAAAACCAAGATTACAGAGAATTCACACTTCGTGTTACATAATTCAAGATGTTTATGTTAAATTAAACGTGGTAAAAAATAGCTTAAAAGTTATAAGAAATAGACAATGAATTAAAGGGTCAGTGAATGATAACTAGTAATGGTTATGTGAAATTCCTAAAATATTACATTGTAAATGATATTAGTTCTTTAAATATTTACTATAAAACTAGCTAAACTATTACGTTCTGAGTATTGTTAGCTTTTTTTTTTAACTAATTAATAGGTATTTAGGGTGAAATTATTAAATCACGTTTGGTGTAAAAAAAGACAAGATATGTGGAACATCACAAATGGTTAATATTCTTAAACCTTTGTATGGAAAATGAAATGAAAAATATTGTTTAAGGATTGGTATCAGTGATTAAGGCGTAGAATTTTTGTTAAATTAACATGCATGTATACTACAATGCAAGTCTAACGGGTGAATGTCACGTACTAGAATCCAATGATAGGTCGTCCTCTCCAGTCTGCAGAACCTAATGTTATTCTCGATATATACTTTTGGGGAATTTACCGTGCCAGAGCTGTAGTTATGTCTTGAATTTATTATCTTAGCGTGTTGTGTATATGTTCGGTTTTATTCTTTTGGTTGTATCATTTTGTTACTGTATTTTTAGTCTTGGGTTCTGCTAATTAGATGGGTTTTTGATTTCCATCTCATTGTTTACAGTTCTAATTATCCGTTTTGTTGTTCTTCATGTATTTCATGTCTGTTATTCTTATTTTTTTTATATTTTTGTTTGTATTCCCTGACTTATTCCTTGGGTATTGGCATGTTAATATCAAATACTAAAAAATACATAGGAAAAAAAGAACATAATTATTTTAAAAAAACAACGAAATACTGGCAATTTTAACCGCTAAATCTCAGAAAATTGGGAATCATTCATTTATTGCATATTCATTCTATGCTAAACATCAATTGTACGACCAAGATAGTCGCTGTAAATTCATATGATAATAACAGTACGAAGCCGTTTTTGTTTCACTAATGTCGTCGCCTGGTCATCATACAAGATCGTTTTAAAGAATAATTATATCCTTTCCATTGTCTCCAATTAATACCATCAGCATTGGATGTATGAGATCCATTCAAATAAAGTCCGTTCAAATTAGAATCATGGCAATTTTTATACCACCATCCGCCTTTGTAACTTTTGACACAACCGCCTGAACTGTCTCTATCTTTTGCTGAGAACACTTGCTGATTTTGGCGTGCCATTGCATCACCTAAAACATGACAAAGCTTGAATAGTAAACTATACCTCCCCGTATTAAACTTGATCGAGGTTAAAACCTACTTCTATATTTTTCGACCGAAAAGTCGTAAACTCGTTATCAATGAATATGCTTTCTTGTCAAACGTTCTACCGGGGTATTCTGTCTTCAATTGTCCCTCATTGTCTAATTCGAGAAACAAATCCAAACATGAAGCGGACTTCCATGTATCTGTAGTATCCTTAATTTCAAGATCACTGGGGTAGATGAGATATAAAAAGTCTTGGAATTGAAAGTTATGTAACGACAACATGTCATCTATATAACGAAATATGTTAATTATTACAAAATATATGTTGCATACAGCTGTTACATGTACAGTTGGTTTGTAAACTACCAATGTATATAGATGTATATTAAAATTTGTAATAACGAAAATACTGGAACACAAATCAAATTACTAAGATAAAAAATACGTTACTAGTAATCAATTTCACAGGTACGGAACGCCGATCATGAGATACCATGACTAATAATGTTAAATAACATAAAAAATAAACAATGAAGTAGGTTAAAAGATGTCAATTAAAAACGAAAGCTTTATCGATTGCGGTTAACTTTTACATGTTTTAAAGAACCTCTAAACATAGTTCTAGTTGAATTGCAAAATATTTCAGTGCCATTTTCGATAATAAAAATACTTATTATACAGGTGTGCCAATTGAAACAGTTTTTCTTTTGTTTTATTTTAGAACGCCAATAAGATTGCAAATATAGGCAATCGGGCCAATTTCAAAAAGTATTATAATACCTTTATCGATCTCTCAAGGCATAGCCTGGTATTTGTTCCCTTACGATTTGCTAATTACAATGTACATTTATATTTGTATATTTGGTATTTCTTGACTTTAAATTCTTAAAATACACGAATATCGTTTTGTAAGTTTATGCAAAATTAACGTCTATAGAACAGTTGTTCGACGTAAAGGACAATGAGGACCAAACCTTATTTCATGTAACAGTAGAATGGGATACAAAATACTTGGTAATTGACCCAAAATCTATAAACGACCTGTACGGGTAGGTGAGTATTAATGATTTCGCATGAAATTTTGTAAACACACAAATACATTGCAAAGATTAATAATAAAGTGGGTACCTATCAAAGAATACAAATTAACGATATGGAGTAAACAAAATACAAAGGATATGCTATTCCATTTACCTGCAGTTCCTGTATATCCATTCAATGTCAGTTTGTACAGAGATACGGGATCACCAACAGAAAATGTTGTGTATTTCGCAGACCTTTTTTCACCATCCAAATCTTCCAGTTGGATTAATAACTCGTACTCATCTCTGGATGTCAAATCATTTATCATTACATTTCCTAGACGTGAAACAAAATACCTATAGTACATTATTATCTTTAGTACACCGTATTACAAACTGTGTATTTTATCGTCATTATGATTGATTTATTAGATCACGTGTTCACCAAGATATATTTTGTGGGAACTCGTCGATTCTATTTTTAACTTAACCTGAATCCTGGAGAGAATGAATTAAAAAACTGAAATATTTATCTTTTATTTTTCTATAAATGACTTTACGCGTTTGAATATTTGTTCCCGTTAGATAGTCCTATTTTAAACCGTTCATTTCCTTCTTATTTTGCCGAAAAGTGTAATAATAATAAGACGACGAATTGTCCTGGTGATTGTACTTTTGATCGACAACATATTTGTTCAATCTGGTGGACGTATTTTCCAACAGACTATAGGTTTTCCTATGGTACTATTTGTGCGCCACTCCTGGTCGAAATGTTTATCTACTCATATGACGCAGACTTCCTGGACGGGCTTCTTAAGGAAAACCAGACGAATTTAGCCCATATCTTTAATTTCAGCTTCCGCTATATAGATGATGTTTTATCAATCAACAATTCACGTTTTGAGACTACATTTCATCTGTTCCAATGAGCTCGAAATTAGGGATACCACAAACTCTGCCAAGTCTGCATCTTATCTTGACCCTCAGCTCAAAATTGACACCAGAGGAAGGCTGAATACAAATATTTACGACAAACGGGATGACTTTGACTTTCCAACCGTCAACTTACCATTTTTGAGCGGCAACATTCCAGAAGCGCCGGCGTATGGAGTATATATTTCACAACTCATAGGTTATTCTAGAGCATGTGACATAAACATTGACTTCCTGGACAGAGCCAGGCTCCCGGCAGAAAAGTTGCTCAAACAGGGTATGTTGTTCCTAAGTTGCAGTCATCCTTATTAAAGTTTTTGGACGTCATAATGACTTGGTTGACAGGTATGAAAAAAACGTTTCCGAAATGAAAATGGACCTATTCCATTGATGTTGTCTCTACGTCGTACCAGATTTGACATGGGCAGCATGTCGGGTGTCCTGCAGAAAGCAGAGATTGCTTACTCATCCGGATCACCTGAGTCTACCCCCGGTTTTTAGGTTGGTCCATGATGGTTTTATGTTTATAGTTTTTAAGTGAAGTGTTTGTATTGTTTTGTTCTTGTCTTCGTTGTTCTTCGGAGTTCGTAGGTTATTTTAGATTTTCCTCTCCTTCGAATATACCTTGGTATTTCTTGACCTGACTTACATTTTGTATGGACGTATGTGAAATAAGAGTTATTTCTTCCTCAATATATTGGCGTATGAACCCGACCGGGGAACTCACAAACTTAGTAAAAAGTACTTCGCACTTTATTCAGTCTGTAAGTGAACTGGCCTCCTTTATACACCGATAAATTGTGAACAAAAAACAACTCTTAATGCTATAATATGTAATTGTAATATTCAATGTAAAATGTACATATATCAAAGGCCATATATAGAGAGAAAGAGACATAATTTGTTTTTTGACGGGTACTGTAATAAATGAGTCTTAAACTGAATGACATAATTGTAAATACTCCAACAGTGATCCCTGGGCGATGGATTGCCCCCAAAAAGAAATGACACCTATGTCTTGCATGGCAATACCTGGCCATTATAGGTATATATGAGGTACGGACAAATCCTAGAAGATGCATATACAAATACGAAATATCATTACATTGCGTGTTGTGAAATACTGGGATATCTGAGTGGAATAAAATAAAAAAATTCACCCAGTGAAATCAAGTCATATTTCACCACTCGTCACAATAGTCGTCGTCAACTACGTTGCTATACAAAGGTAGTACTATAAAAACATATTTTCTCTTAAATTCTACTGAATACATGGAATGATTCAATGTAATTAACAGTATAATTTATCTCGGAATTCGAATATAAAAAATCTAAAATAGGTGGCCGAAAACACTAATAATTCACTATTTTTATTTGGAAACTGGTTGTACATTTTAAGATATTCGCATTTCAGGATTAGTTATACTGAATACTCTGCTTCCCCTAACTTTAAAAAACAAGCTCCCGTAAACCCGAATGCTGTCTTTTTCTCTGCCGCTGAGGGACGTAATTATAAAATAGAAGACATTTCCTTTCAAAGTCTTGTAATGGCATTCATCCTGGGTATTTAAATAATGATAAGGAAAAAACCACTTATATTGCACTTTGCAATGCGCATTCATAACAAATCATTCGTAAAATAATTCGACGTTGCCAGCCGTTTTGATTCCTGAGCAGCACTAAAGTAACAATAATCGAGAAGTACTTTGTATGGATTATTTATGACACGTTTTCACAACTTCTGTTTATCGGTGAGGCTCAATAAGATTTGCTAGATGAAATCACAGTTAATTAATCAAATAAGGGAGTCGTTAATCTATGTTGCATTAACACATAACAAAAATATATCATGTAATCACCCAGTCTGGGTTTGGCATATGGTTTTTCGTCAACATTTCAAGGGCAAAAATTTTCCATTGTACAAAATTTGACTTACCAAGCCAGAATTCTCCTTCAAGTTTACCAAAACCGTTCTTGTAATCTTTCTAGTCACGGAAAAAATTGACACTTCCGTCAAATCTTCTTTGAAACACCTTTGAAGTAAATGAAAGTTTTAATAGAGATTTCATGGGACATATAGCTATTGGTGAAAGACTATACACACCCATCATTGATTTTATTTCGAAAAATATAGTCAGTGTCATGTTCTTCCATTTATTCCAGAATTTATTCAGATTTTTTACACGTGAAACAATAGAGCAAGCGTTATTATAAAAAATAGCTTATATATTGTTGTATTGTAAAATATTTTGAAGGAAACATCTTGACGACCTCTTTTAAACCTTTTTCACTTTCAGTCTCATGGGTTGTTTTATCTGTCACCCTAAGCTCCTATCCTTACATTTTATCGTATAATCTGAATCGCGCTGGATGCGTATCCACAGATGAGAAGGAGAATGGTATATATTAAACGACTATTTCCGCGGAAGGGATGGGACATTTTTTTAAATCTAATATTTCTTTTACTTTTAATAGAACTAGGTATCATAAAAAAAGTTGACTAGAACTTCTTAGCCCTTGCACACAGCACCTCCGCCAATTTCGGAGGGCAAAATATTTGTTTCTTATAGACAGTAGGTTAAAAAAGCACGATATTGCATTTATATATACCACAGTTGTACCTTGTTGTTACGAGGACTTGTCTTTTCTCTATATCTCATCTATTGTTGACAATTTATTGTAATAAATTTAAATAAAATTCAAAAGTAAACCGAAATACTTTAATTCCCTTCAAAATAAAAGACCTCTTGTCATGTGCTTGTCGTATCCATATTAAGTGTGTCCGTTGTAAAAGTCACTCAAAATTTTATTCTATATTTTATTCAAGTATGAAATAGCGTTTTCTTGTATAATTGTTCCATTATTAGTCCATATTGTGCTAAAATATTAGCGCATAATCTCTATGTCATTGTCTTACCTTCTCATTGTTTATATAAAAAATGTCAAAACCACCCGATCTTTCAATAATCAGAAATGAAAGTAGTTTACTAATAAGTTAATTAATCTTCGATATAATTACTACGCGTACGACTAGGTCTGGTCACCTTATAGCTGAACAATTATCCCTAGAACGGAATGGCAAACATATTGAAACATGTAGGTTGGTATCGAAAATTCCAGCATTTAGAGAAACGTATCGCCCTAAACGTGTGAAATTTTCAGACAACAAATTTATCCTCAATCAGTCAAGTTCTGATTTTTGTTTGTCATGGAAGAAATATTAAGAAGTATAATTTCCCTAAAGAATTAATCATTCTATCGTACTTCTAGTTTAACGCTGTTTATAATAACACAACCAAACAAAATGGTATAATTGAAATAATAGTAACCAAAAAAGAAAAAAAAAATTCTTTGATATCAATTTGAAAGCAAATATGTTCCCATTTCTCCGATTTACGACTCACCAGTTTTGCTTCAGGCCAAACAAGTTTCAATTCAAATCAACAATAAAAAAATGGAAAACCAAGAGTGTGAAACGGAAACCATCAAATGTTTTTGTAGATATTAAAGTTTAAACCATACGTGGCTTTCAAAGGGAGAAAAAGTATCAAAGATAGATTAACAAACAATTGACGGGAATTAACAAATCAATCAATTCCACACAATGATCATGATGATAGTACTATGTCTGTGCAGCTGGACGATAGATATATTGAAGGCATTAATTATTTAATGTGACCATATTATGCATAAAAATGCTGATAACAAACAATGAAAAACATGTTATTTATTATAAGATAAAATAAGGGTTGAATATACCCTATAATTAATTATTATATTATATAATATGTTTTTCATATGTTTTTAGTTTTTAAGTTTTTGTAGTGTTTGTATTGTTTTGGTCTTGTCTTAGTTTTTCTCCGGAGTCTGTCGGTTGTTTTCGATTTTCCTCTCCTTCGAATATCCCTTTGGTGTTTCTTTGCTTTACATAATAATACAATAATTAAATGGAACATGGAAAATATAGGCAGAAAAGAAAGAAATACAATATATGTTAGATATCATAAACTATTCTTCGACGTTTGGATGATCTTGACTTCGGGTTACCCTTCAGAAACCAATCCTTAAAATTAAACAACATACAATTTAGTGGCACACATTATCCAATCAACATAAGGACGAAATGATTTGCAACATAGAGTCTTATAATACAGACAGTAAAATAACTCTATTTCGTTGCAGACATAACCAAACATTCATTTTATAAAAATCAAGTGCTAAAACATACTGAATAGACATCTGAATGGATGGATAATAATATGTGACATACAATAATGCACTTAAACAAATAGATAAGAATTCCCGACTTGTCAAAATATTAACATATTCGAAAGATTCTAAAGATACGTGACTTTCCATGCATGAACATGCAAATATATTCAAATATAAGTTGCCCTCTGATGGGGGTTGCTCTGGAGAAACTCCTGAAATAACCCGAAATATTATAGAATGCAAACCTATAGTAGAATGCGCAATTTAATGTCAACGATGCGATCCATGGATATAGATATTTAAGAAAACAGCAGTTTTAACAGCTCAAGTACGGATCATTTGAAACATCGCTCCCATACATAAATATGAAAAGTAGATTATGACCGTTCCAAGTTAACTTAGACCAGAGATTATGAGTGGTGCCTCTGGTCATAATCTCTGCATAAAATTAACTTGAGGACAACAATGGTCTTAATGACTGTTCTTAGGACCAAGACTAGGATGGCGTCTGGTTTCGTCATTAGGACAGAGCATGCTCACTAAGTTTGTTCTGGCGACCGTTTTTGTCCTGATGACTAAATCTATCTCTGTTGTAGTCGTACAGGCGTAGTTCGATAGAGGACAAATATACCGAAGGAGTAATTCTATAAAATTTTTAAATCAAAACAAATAATTTTCTTCAAAGACCTTCAGCTGATTTTGTTATAATGTTTCATGTTAACTGAACCGCAGACTACCACAGTATATCTCACAAAGTATTAAAGTACATATTTTATTTTTAAGTAACTTATTCTTTAAACGGTTATCTTTATTTTTTCATTGTTTTCATATACCATACCTTTTATTCCAATTAGGGAATACGAAATTGCATTTAAAAAATATTTATTATTTATTTGTCTTTTCTATTATTTTATTTTTGTTTCTCTTTGTATTGTGACTACTAGTTTGGGTCTACTTTAGATGTGTTCTCCCTATCAGATTGTATATGATATAAGATTATTGTAACGTTTTATATTGACATTATTTTTTAAAGTAAAAATGCAAAACTTTAGAAACCTGACATTGGTTTATTTCATACTTTTTGAAGTTCTGACACGAATTTAATTCATACATTTGTCATGGTATCTGACAAAGCTTCTCTGTGACTTACCGTAATACATTTTCAATGAAAATATTTCAATTTCACTTTAGCTTTTCAAGAAATTTTATGGTCATACTTATTCATATTAAGCCCTATCGGACTGTGCGATATAAGACAAAAGTGATGTTATAACAGAAGGGTTTTTTTTAAGTGAAAATACAAGTTTCAAACATGACATGTACTTATTTTATACTTTTATGAAATTTTGACATGAGTGTAATGACATGATGTTTCAAGGAGACAAAAACCCGACCAAAGAGCAGAAAACTGCTGAAAATCTTCTCTGCCTCTTATCGTAATGCTTGTTTGAGAAAAAAATCAAGTTCACAATGAAAAACACAAAATTTAGCTTTTTCAAGGAGTTTTTGGTTCATACGTATTCAAATTAAGCCCTACCAGTTCATGTCTTAAAAGTCAAGAGTACATTGTACTGCACTTGTCATAGTTATTAACCCCTACTTGTAATTTCAAAAGTTGTTCTATTTATATTTTCGCATTTTATTATTCTAAAAGCTATTCCTATTTACTTCATATTGCTTATCTATGGGTAATAAATTCGTTATATGATTACAATAATGTCACAGTTTACAAATTTTAATACTCAATATCATTCCATACATAGGCGTAAAGCAAATTGTCAATGGTGGTTTTCTCTCCAGATCTAGATACTTTCTATTTCTACTTTCCTTAAAGGTAGATTGAGAAATTTGTCAACACTTAGGAACTTTTAGGGTCTTCATCACGAATTGATTGAATACAGTGTTCAAATATTTAAGATGCTGTTGGACCTGTTCCCACTGTCGTAACCTTTCATGTGCCTCCATCGATTTGTGATTTCCCCCGGATTAACTTTGTTGAACTTCATGACGGGTGCCGTATACGGAGCAGGAACGGCTTACCCTTCTGGAGCACCTGGGTTCACTGCTGGTTTTTATAAGAGTTCGTGTTGTTCATTGTTTTTTAGTTTTCTGTATTTATTTGATGTGCTTGTGGTTGTTCATATGTCTTCCCGGGTTTGTCTGTCCAATGGATTACGTTTTTTTGATTGCTCCTTAAGCATGTTAGGTATATTTGTCCTTTTTACATAATTACGCTTCTCGAATTGAATAATAGAACAAACAAAATAGATAACAGGAAAGGTTAACGATAACATAATAATAAATAAACCCAACACAAGACAAATAATCTTTTACTTAAAATAATAACAACTATAAAAACAAAATACTAAACCGTTTACTCACTGTCCAGCCTCCACCTTCAGTCTTCATATCACAAAACACTTGAAAGCCACGGACATCAACAGGATATATTCTGTATATTCCACTTTCTGTTGATTCGACATCCTCACAATCTCTTGGATACTTACCTATAATAAATGAAGTAAATTTTGTAACTTGTTTAACTTTTGAAAACCAACAGGTGTGCTTACTAAAAGGTGTGTAAATGTGAAAGGAAAATGGACATCTGTGATTTTTATATTGATATGTGAAATTCAACTCATTTGCCCTTAAAGCTTAAACAACAATGAATACAACACGTTAAACCATGACAAAATAAAAAAGAAACCTCTAGAATATACATCTCCTACGTTTCATTTCTTTTAAATTATTATATATTTAGTGAATATAAAAAAATACATAGGTTATAGATATGAATTTAATCCTAATAATGATAAAACTTACTTGTTAGTATTTTGGTTTCCAGATCTTTTTTCATCTGTTCGATGCCTTCATTTATTCTCTTTTCCGATGTCTTATTTATATATGTCTTGATAGCTTTATTTAGATGGGTTGTATCAAGCTTTGCAACCAATGGGACATCATCATTTCCTAAAAGTGGCATTTCTACTTCATTTCCGGATTCGTTTCGATAACCAAACAATTTCCATATCTTGTCACAAAAATAGAAAATAATAACAGATATGTTATTCTGTAACACCACTTGTAATAACGCATTTTTGTTTTCTTTTCTATTTTCCAATTCTAAAATCACAATGTTCAGGTTTTTGTAGATTACATCTATTCTCCATGGAAATATCATAAAATAATTTCCTATTTGCAACACAATCTGTAACATAACTTTCTTTCAGCTGGTAGTAAACAATTTTTTTGTAAACAGTGTTACGTGCCAAATGTCTGTTGCATTACGAACGAATTTCTAAACAGTTAAACAACAAATATGTTATATCAAAGACAAAACATAAAGTTAATATGCAACAAACATTTTCTGTAAATTTGTTGCTGGTACTTTATCGAAATATTTCTTAACAACTTATTTTGTTTTCTCTTTATCACGTACGCTAGAAACCAAAACCAAATAATAAAAACTAAACCACCGTCAGCAATAGAGTCAAATAGAGGGTAGAAAAGCGTCAAACCTACGGAAAATTAACTTTGCATGAAATGATTATGAAAGTATAAAGTATAATGAAAGTAAAAAATTATTAGATAGAATGTTGTACAAACATCAACGCGATTCTCAAACTGCACAACGAGCTCTAAGTGGTTCCTAACTATATAAAAGTAATGAGAAGAATTTTCGAAACTAATTTCAATCTTTGAACAAATTTAAATTTGTCAATAAGGCATGAGAGCAATGTTAGATCATTCATTGAACTTTAAAATGTACTTGTAAATTCAGTGAAGGTACATATATTAGCTTTCACAAAAATCATAAAAAAATTGACTGATACAACAATATACTCTTGTAAATTAAATGAAGTTATACATGTATGTATTATTTTGAACAGAAACGATAACAAAATAACAAAATAACATGATTTTAAAATACATGCTTATTTTTTTTCATTTTCAGCGTTAGCAAACAAACTACATACATTTATGTTCAAAATATTGTTGCCTATTTCTTGACGATCTTGCCAGTCTTCAGATATTATGTAAGAACTATAAAAAATGTATTATAATATGATATTATTTTTTATACAGTTTTCATCAGATTGGAGGAGTAATTAAATTTGACCAACGAGGTACATGTACATATGTAAAGTCAAGAAATACCAAAGGGATATTCGATGGAGGGAAAAATCGAAACAACAGACAAACTCTGGAGAACAACGAAGACAAAACAATACATCCATTACAATTAAAAACTAAAAACATATCAACAACATGGACCCAACCAAAAAACCTGAGGTAGACTTAGGTTCTTCTGAAGAGTAAGCAGTCTCTGCTTCCTGCAGGACACCCGGTATGCTGCCCATGTCAAATGCAGTATGAGGAAGGGATAACATCAATGGAACAGGTCCATTTTCATTTGGCAAAAACCCTCATGATGAAGTCCATCAAAATTTAATAAGGATGACTCCAACTTAGGAGCAACATATCCCTGTTTGAGCAAAGTTTCTGTCAGAAGCCGGGCTCTGCCCAGGAAGTCAATGTATATGTCACAATCTCTGTACTAACGTATGAGTTATATATATATACTCCATAAGCCGGCGCTTCTGGAATATTGCCGTTCAAAAAATGGGAAGATGACGATTGGAAAGTCAAAGTCATCCCGTTTGTCGTAAAGTTTTGTATTCACCCTTCACTTTCGAGGTGAACGTCAAGATAAGATGCAGACTTGGCCGTGTATGTGGTATCCTTAATTTCGAGCTTATTGGGATAGATGAGATGTAACAAATTCCCAAAACGTGAATTGTTGAGTGATAAAACATAATCTATGTCGCGGAAGCTGAAATTAAAGGTACGGACTAACGTCTTCTGTTTTTCCTTAAGAAGCCCGTCAAGGAAGTCTGCCTCATATGAGCAGAGGAACAAGTCAGTCAGGAGTGGGGCACAATTCGTACCCATAGGAATGCCAATTGTCTGTTGGAAAACACGTCCACCAAATTGAACAAATATGTTGTCGATCAAATATTCAATCATCAGGACAATTTTTTCCACTGTATATTTAAGTCTCCCAAACGAAGTGGGAGACTTTAAGATTTTGATTTGCGATTTTTATCGAACTGTCAGAGAATGGATCTGAGATTTTCTATGATAAAAGATCATTGTTTCTAGATGTGCCTCATAGTTGTTAACTTTTTTATTGGGGTCACTGAGACGTATAATGAGCAATTCAAAGGGTCTAGGGGTTTACTATAGGGCTTTATGGGGATTTTTTTTCATTGAAAAACTCAACGAGAGTGACCAAAAACCATCTCATTTTATATATTTTATTATACTCCGTGAAAACACCTTTTAACTGACATATACCTCGTTCCTCTAGGGGGGTTATCCCCACCCGCAAAGTTGATAATTCTGAAAATTTCATAATATGCAATTAAAATCAAAATCTATAGCTTTAAATCATATATTTATTATTATCCGTAACAAGATGCATTAAATGACGTGTACCTCATTCTTTCAGTAGGGTGATCCTCACCACAATAAATCAATAAAGTCCAATTATCTCATAAACCGTCAAAATCCCCACCCCTAAACCATGTATTTTCTTATTCCCCATGGTAAGACGCACCAAATGGGACAAGCCGCGCAATTGTTTTCCTGTTACAGAAGTCATGAAATAATAGGCTTCCATTAAGTCTGTACATTTCGTTGAAACATGGGAGATGGCTCAAAACGATCGCCATACACTGGCACATATCCAGTTAAATTTTCGGGGTGTGAAGTCAGTCTACCTTTTCCGTAATTTGAGAAATCACGAGCCATGGTAAAAAAAGTCTCCTTCCGCAAAGTAAAATGTACCTCTTTCATGCTCTCCATGTAGAATAAAAGTTTTCTTGGTTTTATTTATTTAATCCTTTCGATATTTCTATGTCAAATGCCTCAGGTAAATACAATTTTAAAACAATACTAGTTATTCAGTTATAATGATTGGTTTTGTTACAGTAGGTCCATATATCATGGTGCAATTATAATTTTTTTATGGACTTCTTTCGTATCCCTCAGGTCAAAGTTCATTGCAGGTCTTGAGCCAAATGACACATACCTCACTTCCCCAGGGGGGTGTCACCACTCCCTTCAAATGAATAATGTTGAATTATCTCAAAAACCGTTAAAATCCCCACCCATAAACCATATATTTTCTTATTCACCATGGTAAGACGCACAAAATGACATATACCTCGCTCCCCCGGAGGGTTATCCCCACTCCCATAAAATCAATAATGTTCAATTATCTCATAAACCATATATTTTCTTATTCCCCATGGTATTTATAAGACGCACCAAATGAAACGTACATCGCTTCCTCAGGGGATTATCACCACTCCCATCAATTATTTCATAAACCATTAAAATCCCCACACCTAAACCATACATTTTCTTATTCCCCATGGTAAGACACACCAAATGGCGCACACCTTGCTCCCCCAGGTTGTTATTAACACTCCCCATCAAATGAATAATGTTCAAGTATCTCACAAAACGTTAAAATCCCCATCCCCATACCATATATTTTCATATTCACCATGGTAAGACGCACCAAGTGACACATACCTCGCTTCCCTAGATTGTTTTCATCACGCCCATCAAATCAATAATGTTCAATTATCTCAAATTTTCGACGGTCAAGCTCGACGTCATAATGAAGAAACGGCATTATGGCGGCGCTTAGAGCCATGCGTATAAACAATACCGTGATTCCCCTTTAAATGATAATACCTCAATACTCAATGGGCGTCATTCTCGCCCCTTAAACCAGTTATCTTGAATTATACAAAATTTAAAATCTGTAAGAAACCCGACAGCTAAATCGTATATTTTCTTATTCCCCATGACAAGACACATGAACTGATGTATACCTCATTTACCAATGGGTTCATCCCCACCCTCTCGAATCGGTAACATCCCACTTGGTCTACTCCCCGTTGGTCTACTCTCATTTGGTCCATTCCCATATGGTATATTCCCATTACGTCTACTGTGGAATATGAAAAAAAACCCATTTGGTCTACTTGTTTAAATTTAGCGTGTTTACTAGGGAACTAGACGCATTTCCCATTTTGTCTACTATTTTAAATATAGGGTGTCTCTACTATGGAAAAGGATGCATTTCCCATTTTGTCTACAATTTCAACATTGAATTGTTGATATAGGCATTATGTAATTCCTTCATTTAAAGTTTTAATACGCAATATCTCATAAACCATTTAACTCCATACCCCGTAACCACATATATTTCTAATTGCCTATAAGCAGACGCAATAATGATTTTACACATTGCCCGGGGAATAGGGGTATTCCCTCGTAAAAAGAGACTTCGTAACAGTTCACTGTTAGAGTTATTACTCGTTTTTGTTAGATTTAGAGTGGTTTTTAACAAAGTATGATTTATCTCTACCAATGACAATTTTGCCATTTTTATTTTGAAAGCATTGATGGATTAGATCTTTCAACTTCTCCTTCGGTTGTGAATTAGGAATAGTGGTATAGATGGTAGGGAAAATCAAATGTTTGTATGCTGTTACAGATTGAAATGGACCGAGATCTTAAAATATCGTTTAAGTCTTTGGAGTTCTTTAATATCCACATTTGATTGATACCACTTCTTGATACATATACTTTAATTTGTGAATTACTGACTATTAGTGCTATTTGAAAAATTACACATTAGCACCAGTTGCTAGTATTTCGACACTAGCCCGAAAATCAAGAAATACCATAGGAATATTCGAAGGAGGGGAAACTCGAAAAGAACTGACAAACTCCGAAGAACAACGAAGACAAGAATAAAACAATTCAAACACAACATTTAAAAACTAAAAACATGAACAATATGGACCCCACCAAACAACCGGGTATAGACTCAGGTGTTCCGGAAGAGTAAGCAGTCTCTGCTTCTTGCAGAAAACCGTCATGCTGCCAATGTCAAATCCGATATGAGGAAGTGACAACATCAATGGAACAGGTCTATTTTCATTTGGGAAAATGTCTTGTTTCTAAAGTGTTAAATCTTCTGGAAACTAAGGAGTATCTCCTTCGTGCATACATGTAGCTCTAACCTTATATGGTTTTGTAGTTACACTTTTTGGTCATTTCGCCTATTTGAAATTCGCTCTTTAATGTTTTGAATTGTGATGTTTTTTGTCAACCTTTTGGGACAAATGATAGTCGTAAATCGACGAAATGTGCACATCTTGTGTACCAAATTAAAATTGGTAGCAAAGAATCAATTATTTTCACTTTGTTGATACCGATGCTGGTAGAGAGCAACACAAACACATGCCCAGTTGCTTGTTTTTCGATACTAGCCCGAAAAATATATCTTTACAAAAACATTTGTCTTGTGGAAATCTTCCTCGTGCATATCTCTGTTCTTAGATTGTTTTACCTTATCCGTCATTGATCATTTTGGGTTTTGAAATTCGTTCTATAAAGTTTTGGATTGTTGTTTTCTTTTGGTCTTAATTGTGAATCTTTGATCTTCTATAATTATAAGCGAAAAGGTGCTCATGAAATTCTATATAAAAAATATTGCTTTATACAAGTGTAACAAATCATAAGAAAACGGAATGAAATTTATAAAAAAAATTAAGCATTTTAACAAGGACCTTACAACCACTTTCCATTATGACTACATTTTGATAATTTTCTTTTCAATTTATCACCAAAGACTTGGCCGCGTTATTTTTGTGCACTTTTTTTTGGTGGGGGGGTGGGGTGGGGGGGGGAACATAATTATATGTTCTTGTGGTCTATCTTTTATGAGAGTTTAGAGAGTTGTTATTTGTATATGATGCATTAAATGTAGGAGTTTTTGGTACTAACTTAGAGATATTATAATATGAATGTTCTTTCTTATTTTCCCCAGTTGAGGAATAGATTAAAATCTACCATACGCTCGGGAATACTAAACTTTACATGTGATTATGCACTTAGAAATATAGTTACAATTATTTCATTTCTCATATAACTCTTCACATATATGTTAGAAATTATCATATTTATTTTTTTTAGGAAAGATGTGAGAGCACTTCCTTAAGTTTCTTAAACATTTTTAATCATGCAACACATGTAACAAAGAAGTGAGTATATATAATCATGTACATGAGAAAATAGTAGACAAGAAGAGATCTAGTTGAAAAATCTTGGTTCGAAATTGTTTTATCCTTGTGACAAAAGCTTCAGAAAACGGATGTGACGTCAATGTTTTCTTTTATCCTACTATCACAAGTACTCTATGTATTTTTGAAACATTACGTATAAATAGGATGATTGTTTTATTTAACAGAAGACAATCAACGAATGCTTCTGTTTACTGTCCTTGTCTAAATATGGACGTTAATATAAAAAAATATAATTCAATAATGTTCTTACCTACTTGTTTTAAATGTTGAATACAAGAAAAACCATTAAATTCAAAATGCGATATCAATTGTCAATTTATATTCATTCATTTTATTTTTAGATAATTTTTAAATAGTCCAATGTCTTTATATAGTATTCTCGGTAATCACGTCCCTTCTACCAGGAAGACTTTACAATTAGATATGGCGGATATTATTTTATTTTGATTGAGAACAAATGTAAGTACCCTTTTGATACATATATATCTTTAAAAAAGTAATCATGTAATGTAGATGTACACATATAGGTGTCCTTTAGAATAACAACACGGTGATTCATTTTACAGTAGACAAATAGATATATTGACATGAAATTAATTTTTGCTGTGTTCCTTTATCCTGACATTTTCGTTTCCTTGGACTTTACCTACTGTTTTCGTGCTTCGGTATTCTTTTGCCGATATTTATCCACTCGAAACATTTTCAAGAATGTGACTTCTGCTGTTCTTCATCGTAACAACCAAAGAACTTATATCATGTTGGAGCCATAAATAATATGATTGCCTAATTTAATGGTAGGGAATTCGTTATCATTTTTGTTCTATTGTCATATACAAATATGACTTAAGATTCAGTTATTTTTGTCAAAAAGCTACTTTTAACCCAGAAAACTTCATTGATTTGAAATTTTGCATATTGTTATAATTATGCTCTTTTTCTATATGAAAGGTGCTTTTAATTTGTTGTTCCGAGAGACATTTCTATAGTTTTACACGTAGACGGATGTTATTATTGTATAATATAGAGACATTAATTATTTTCATACTATAAGAAGGTCCATGTTGGTCTATTTTGCACAGAAGAATAGGTTGTTCCATTTGGATCATTTTCTGGCGAACATGGTTTGTCCCACAAAAAATGTTTATTATGCTGGATTATTGTGCACATTTTGAAGATGTGCATTTTTTAAAGATTTCCATTGTCATCAGTGTTTTTTTTTACAAAATTCATTTGTTAAATGAAGTTATTTTATTATTAAAATTAATACTTTGGTCCATGCATGTTTTGTCTTAAAAAAATCATGCTACATGTACATTATGACCTGATTGACCTATTTGTACTTACTTAGATAATGATATGATTGAATTCCACCAGTTGAAAATAAGCATCATTTAATTGTGCGCACAGGACATACGAAATTCGTCGATTAATGAGATACATGTATCACGTGTAATAAGAATTTCATGATTTTTGAAATCGAACATTATCTGATTCCATATATTTCATAGAAGACAATTCATTACTTTTCTTTCCTAGCCTTATTTCAATATGAAAATATCTAGCTAAATGTTAGGATAACTATTGGGATAACATATATACAGCGCTAAACCAAGCTAATGTTTGGGTGGCTCTGTATTCCGGAGATTGGGCTGTTGTACTGTTCACAAAATAATTTAAGAGCAAAATTACTCTTAAGTCGCAGTCTCTAGTCTAACTTACGAGTGAATTTACTATTGAAATATTTTGTAAAAATGGCTACTAGAGGGTGGAGAAGGCCCTAAGTAGGTAGATGGCAGAGCCTCAGTAAGGCCAAACTAAGGTTCAAAGCCCTCTCGGAAGCTCCGCACATATTATATATGTAAATTTGTGTAAAAAAAATGTCGAGCAAATCTAGAAGAAAAAAAAGAAAAATAAGTGTCAATCTTCTGATTTCTTCACATAAAAAACAATCTGCTGGAAGTACATGTAGGAGGGCGACGGATGCCCCCACCGACTGGATTTAAATCTGTACAGAATCTGTACAGAATCGTACTTTGTGAGCAGTTGATTATCATTTTAAACCTTTAAATTGAAAATCATAAAAGGTTTTGTATTCAAGATGATTCAATCTTCAACAGGAAGAATTTTTGTAACAATATCAAACGTCACAGCACGTATTGTTATATTTTAAAAATGATGTTCAAATGGTTGAATGTATGCATATTGTATTCTTGTGAATTAAGTATTTACATGGAACGCTTCACTTTAACAAATGGCGGATATTATCTTTTTTGTTTCCTTTAAAGGTAAATGTGAGTACGCGTTTATTACTACAATTTATTTAGTGTAATGAATATAAGAGTGTATCTTCAAATATACCTGAGAACAAAATTTACACTTCAGTTTATGGTAGACAAGAAGAGTCGTGGTTGGAAAATATCCTATGCCCTTAACATAGAAAACTAAATACAATGTACTAACATATAGAGGGAATTAGTTAATTTAATTAGCTTTTTTTTTTACATATATTCATTATCATGAAATGAAAAACAAGTATAGATGTAGGTCAAGAAATGTAGTTGACTTGGATAAATAGTACATCGACAAATAATATATATGATTTCGTTGAAAAATTAAAAAAACGTATAACAACAGGAACAAAATAGTCAAAATTTATAAATTTTTGACAATTATGATTTATTGTCATAGCTTGTCTCCATACCTCTGATGGTCACTATATCTAGAGTTTTCATTAGTAAGAAAGATTTTATGAAGGTGTGCAGAAAATATTTGGTGGTTAATTAACCAGTGTTTCAGTGCAAAAATATGACTGCATATAAGAGAAAGGACTGGTAACATGTGTCCGACATGAACAAATGTATGAGTAAATATGTGCCGGGTGTTAATACAATATTCATCAAAAGTGTCAAAACAGTCTAACAAGGGACGTATACATAAGACATATACTCTTTAATTCATATGTAATTATTTACAAAATTTATTTTCCTCAAATTTAAAGTATCACAGCTGGATACAAAGTACTACTACTTACTAAGATGATAATATACTCCTTAACTTCAATTCCATTAGCTGCTTGTTAAAAATAAACATTCCTTAAAAGTAATGTTGATGCAAAAGGCATACACATTTTTTCCAAATGCATCTTTCCTCCAGTATAAATATAAACCCTCTGAAAAAGACTCCAATCATTTCTGAAAGCTATAAGATTTTTTTAATTTATGGGATCTCTGTGTGGAATATTTTTATCCCCCTGTCATATGAAAACCGGAAAATAGAAATTTATAGGATGATACATGTATCTGCCGTAAATGTACCGGCTGTGGTAAAAAGGTCATTCTAAATATCCAGACAAAGAAAACAGTCAATTCCAAAAGTTTCAGAATCAAATGCTGTCAAATATAACAATGCAAAGGTGTGATTCGGCCTGATATTTGGCCCCTTAATTTACAAAATCTAAAAGTAATTAAAAACGTACTCTCGGGTATCATTAAATACTATTGAAATATTGCAATTTTAGGAAAATGTTTTGTTTTCCAACACGAAATGTCTGTAATAGCGGACATATGCCGCCAAAGATTGCTAATTTTGAAAAAAATCGATGAAAATTCACCAATTTACTCATTCATAGACCATTGAATAAACATTTTGATAGAACAGCCTCATCTTTCGATCATTACACAATAAAAACCAGAAATCTATGATTAGAAAGCTCGCTTCTCCCCCCCCCCCCCCCCCCCCACTAATTTTGGTATGTGGCTATGTAGCTCCCAAAGACGCACCCTTACAGCAAGTGATGTATGATTGTAGGTCGCTTGGTATCAGAGGAGGTAAAACTTAACCTAAGTCAATCAAGCGCAATGAGTAGATCAGTGTGACCTAGTTTTGATAGGAAGTTGTGTTACTCCCCGATATACACCTTGACACCAAGTAGTATGATTGTAAGTCCATTGGTATCAGAGAGCTGAACTCGGACTTAAAACTTAACCTAAGTCAATGAAGCGCGATAAGTAGGTCAATGTGACCTAATTTTGGTTGGAGGCTGTGTTGCTTCTAGGAATGCCCCCTGAAACCATGTAATATGATTGTACGTCCCTTGGTATCACAGAACTGAACTCGGACGTACAACTTAACCGAAGTCAATGAAGCACAATGAGTAGGTCAGGGTGACCTAATTTTGGTGGGAGGCTGTGCATCCTCACACTAAGTGATATGATTGCAGATCACTTTGTATGTTAAAACTGATTTCTGATATAAAACTTAAAAGCCAGTCAACCGTGTAATGTAGGTCATGTGACCTTCATCATATGTTAAATAGTCAGTCTCTTCAATGTGGACCTGCACGCAAAAATAGATGACCCTATGTCAACTAGTAACCGAGATCTGGCTGTGGACGTGGACGCGGACGTTGGCGCCCTTGGGTACTCTATTAGTCCCCATCAACTTCGTTGAGGCGAACTTATGATACAAATTCGAATCTGAAATCTTAATTTCAATTTTTCATATCAAATGGGGCCAGATAATTACTTAAAATCATACAATCTATATGGAAGTCTGGAATGGATTATAATTATGAAAATCGTATGATTTCCTATACATGTACATTTTGTGATCGACAGTCCTCATTTTATTTATAAAATTTAGTAATGAATTATTACAGTGTAAATATTTAGGAGATACTGTTATCCATATTGTAATGCAGATGTCACAATATCGCTTTAAAACAGAAATTTTCAAAACGTCGGAGGTAACGTCTGCGCTTGCGAAGTAATTTCCTGGCATCAATTGTGCATTTGATGCAATTGCCATGAGATTTTCAACGTTGTCCAATCAGAATTGACGTTACAATCCGTATTGCATTACAAATTACCGTTGCTGCATTTGTAGCCACAGCTCAGAAGCAACCATTCAATTTATAAAGATAAATTTAAATTCATATGATAATGCATAATTGTTATTTGAAACAAATTTTCGTCAGGTTGTGGTAAGATAATCTTCAAATAGATAACAGGAGTTCCATTATTTGATACCTCAAAATCAATAAATTATATGTTCAAATATTAGAAAAATGGATATCTTTCAAAATGTTTTGATTTTGAAAAAAAACAATGGAAAAGGTCCATAAATTCGAAATCCAAGAAAAGACAAAGTCATGAGAACGGAACACAAGAATACATGTATCACTAAAAGAATAAAAATAAGAATAAAATATAATAAGCTAAACAAAAAATAGAACAAGACAGCACAAAAACGAAACCACTAGCACTGTGATCTCCCAGTAAAACTTTGAATGACATCGTTTGCTCCGGAAGGGTAAGAATATATGTTCTGTTTCGTTAACGACAAACGTAATGACAACCATAAAATCTTCGAAGTAATGACATTAAGAGAGACTGAACATAACCCTGTCTTGGAAGTTTATGTGACAGCAATATAATGCTGCGGGGAAAGTCGCCGTATAAATCACGTACAGGGCATTAATGAGTCAACTGTGAAAACCTTCTATGAATTTAAATGATGAAGTTGGTGTTGCCCAGGTACATGTATAACTGCACATGTGATTTCGGGTTTTCTCGAAAAAGACCCCCTAGCGGTATTAGGGGGAGATGATCCAAATTTACGTGTAATACTGGAATAATTAGCGATATGGCAGGCTTAACGAAACATGTTTATACTATCTATTATAACACCTGTAATGAACAAATATCAGGTGGGCGAACCTCTGAATGTTAGGGGCTATTTGATAATTGAATATACAAGTGCCCTGTTGAGAAAAGGTGTTTATATAGGTAGGAATGGGGTTTTAAAGATATGAGTATGCAATAAAAGTTTTATGGCAATTAGCATGTATAAACTTACTAAGGCATGTTAGAGAAATAGTTGGACAAATAAACGTAAAAGTTTTAAAAATGTATTATTAATACTTTTATAAAAAAGATTATACAAATTTGTCGTCTTACACCTATAAAAAGAAAAATGGAGAATGGAAAGAAAAAGAAAAGAATATCTAACATACGATTAAAGAAATAAAAAAAATATTATGAAATGTAATGATATAATGAGATATAATTATTTTTATTTTATTATCTCATTGAAATGTAAAAACTCAGGTAGTTTGTTTATTAGATTCAACTTTTAAGTATTTCATTTAATAATTATTTTAAAAAACGTAGATGATATATGCCTTATTCTATATTTTTAAACAACTTTACAATCTTGAATAAGGTACGTATTATACATTTAATCAGGTAATCGGGTACTTATTACAAAACTTTAATGATAATTCAAATTTAATTAAAATTTTCAAATAATTTTGTCACAACATTTCAAGATTAAAAGCAATAGAAATCAATCACGAAAAACCCACCTAAACCAGTATAACATCCTTCTATGAATTATTATTATAATATTATCATTACCAGTTTTTAAATTTCGTCATTATTAATTCTATATGTATTTTGGAATTATTTGGTGTCAATATATTCAAGTTATAAACAAAACTATTGCAAAATAATGTCATTAATTTTCCCTTGGGTAAACTCAGGTATAACACCCACCATAACACCAATCAAGTGGAACAAAACAGATGGTCAATTTATAATACAAACAACAAACACATTTTGACATCACATTTACAAGGTATTCAATAAAATATTCAGTTTTTAATGACACGCAAGTGTATGCTTATTTTCTCTATTTTAAACTAATTTTCATACCTAAAAAACTCATTAGCATGGAGAAAAATTTTTCAATTATTCAAAACAAAATCGGTTTATGTTTATAAAAAGCAGAAGTGTAAAACTAAGATTTAATACACCCCACACGTATTTTCACTGTACAATCTATTGTAGCTAAAAGAAGTTTTACATGTAAATTTGGAATATCGGCCCCTGTCATCTGGTTTTTGGAAAACGGTGAAATGATAGTGTATTCATCGCAAGAATGTTCGTATCTACTTGACCAATGGCGCATAAAATTGTCTCAGCTTCAAACAAAAAAACTTGTTAACTGAACATGGATAACAAGTATGCTACATAAAGAATAATTGAAATAGAAAAAGAGAAATTGAACAAAAATTCAAAAAACAATATAGACATTTTTTCTTTAAAGCTTTGTTTGAAAATAGTACACGGGAAATTACATTTAAAAGGAAAGATTTTAAAATAAAACTCGTCAGATTTTTTATGATTATATTCAAGACAATTTCTGGAAGTGTGAGGCTATCTTCTTGGTGCGTAACCTTGTCATTTGACTGTCTAAGAATAACACTTTACATTTAATTTTTTCAAGGCATGTTCTATACAAGTATATATTATTATTGCCAGTAGTAGTATTTCCAAATATCAAGACCGCTCATAAAATACCTGTGTGATTATATTTATTATTGTACAACGCAGCACAATAGGACAAATTCACATGAAACAAACCAGTTCATATTCAATTAAGCGAAATGGAGACCTAATACAGGTTGTCGTATGATCGTTGAAAGGAATTCTTTAACGAGAATTATTTGTTTTTTCACAAAGTAGTAATTTAAAATAATATTTGTTACCGTAAAACGTTTCTTTTTTTTGTAACATAGAGAAGTTTTTTAAAAACTTGTAAAGGATCAGCAATATGTGTCACTCTTAATCGATTAGTAAGCTATTTCATGACTGTACCAATGGGAATTAAAACTTAGTCATTACATTTCGTAGGACTATAATACAACTATATGCCAGTTATGATGGGAGGAGGGGGTAGTTAAGAATATCGTTTAGTATCGAATTTTGCGTTAAATATCCCGATGAATCGATTAGCATTTATGTGACAATCAAAACAATATTACATTGAATTACTATATAAAGTAAAATTTAAAGGCAACCACATGACAATATACGATTTGCTAGTTTAAACTTTCTGTTTTCGGAACATGATATGTTTACTATTGTACAGAGTATTCCTAAAACCTGTTGCAGATTTCATTATACTTTTCATATGAATACTTCAATAACAATTTGCAAATATTTGTCTTCCACAAACAGGTACATACATGTATGTGATAATTTAAAAATCATATATCACTTCTTTTATCAAAATGTATTCAAAAGACGTATTTAAAATACTGTAAAGAATTATATAGGGGAATAAAGGGAAAATTTAAGGATGGTCAATTGTGAGAATTTAGAATGTTGGTCAGATTATGCAAACTTCTCACGGTTAGTCTATTTATAGTATGGGATATTTTTTCATCAGCAACCCCTATTTTCTTTTCATTTATTTATTATACATATCTTAAAGATCTAAATGGGAAAATATTATGAAATTCTATATATTAGTTTAATTTCTTGACAACATTAAACATTCATCACATTTTCCATTCAAACTAAAATAAAAATTAGAGAGACCCGTTTTCCTGCCAAATTTAAAAAAAAATACCTACCAATTATATATCTCCCCGCTACAAAAAAAAAATAATAAAAAATGAAGATAAGACTTATGGTCCAGCACAAAATAAAACCTGACACATCTTTACGCCAAGATCGACCTTTACCTTTTTACATGTATCACAATTTATATTTATATCCTACTTCTCTTTTCATGTTTCCATCTTGTACTTACAAGACAGATAAAATATGATTAAATACCGCAGAGATGAATTTGTATAAGATTCGCGTATTTGATAATCCCATAGTAAAATTTCTTGCGGATACCTAGATAACAAATGAACAAAGTTTGTTATCTTTGCGCAAATTATGAGCATGTTTCAATTTGCTGAATTGTAAAACTACTTGTAACTTCGTTGTTTCTAAGTGTTGTTATGTTTTTATGATAAATCTATTATATTTTCTCAGTAACAGTAATTGTTATAATAGATAGTAAATTCGGGAGGGGGGGGGGGGGGGGGGGGGGGGGTTTACTGCCAACTGCCAATAGTAACTGCATATGTGCGACCAAAAAGTAATTGATTTTTAATGAAATAGGTGAAAAGACGATATTTGCACAATTTTAGTAAACATTCCGAAAATTGAACCTTAATTATCTCAAAAAGTAGCAGATGAAGTTGTAATTTTCTTTATATTTTTAGAAAGATCGATGAAAAAACTACCAATATGCCGAAAAGGTCTAAAAAGATAACTACTTACACAAATATGTGATTAGGTCATATTACCAGATTAATCAAATTTCATGCTCTATCTTTACTCTCTGCCCGCAAAGATCTTAGTTTTGACTGACTATTTGCACCATGTTAAATGGCTAGTTACCATCACCCCCCCCCCCCCCCCCCCCCCCCCCGTTAGTTACAGTGTATAATTACAACTAAGGCATAGCGAGGTTTAAGTATGCAAATTTCATTAGGTCTATGACCCGACTCAAGATAGCAGCCACTTTCTAGCAGCCATTCGCTAGCAGCCACTTTTTTAAAATGTCTAAAAACCAACAATGTATATAAGAATATAACGTTTTGAAATGTTAGCAGCCATTTAGATAGCAGCCACTTTTGAAATACATGCAAAAACCTATTAATAACGACAGACTCAAATGAACATATTTAGCAATATGAAAACTGTTACTCCAGCCCTGGCCTCAGTGACTAATTTTTTATTGATATAATCCTGGGGTTGAATTCCACCTGTTGAAAATAAGCATTATCTAATTTTGCACACAAGAGATACAAAATTAGTCAATTAATGAGAAACAAGTAACACGTATAATAAGCATTTTATGATTTTGAAGATTAAAAAATATCTGCTTACTTATTTCATAGAAGACAATTCATTAATTTATTTCTTGGCCTTATTTCGATATGTGCGGACCCAGTATCATGTGTTCGAGCAGTATTCCGGCGAGGGGTTTGTAGTACTTTTCACAAAATATCGGAAGAGCAAAATTACTCTTAAGGCATGCAGACTCAGGTATACCTCACGAGTAAATTTACTCATAAGATATATTGTAAAAATGGATCAAGGGCATAGTCTAGGTAGTCATATGGTGCAAAGCCCAAGCCCCCCTTCCTCCCCCGATGCTCTGCGCATATTAGCAAGTATACCCCCCCCCCCCCCGACTCCCATTGGATTTGCCTCTGGGAAGAATTTTTGTAACAATATCAAGCGTCAAAAAACATACTGTTAAATTTTTTAAATGATTTTGAAATAGTTGAATGTATGCATATTGTGTTCTTGTGAATAAATCGTAACTTGAACGCTTCACTTTGACATATGGCGGATATAATATTTTCTTTTGATCCTTTTGAAGGTAAGTGTGAGTATTCGTTTATCAATACAATTTATTAAGTGTAATAAAGAAGCGAGGATATGTTTAAATACACCTGGGAACAAATGGAATTTTACATGCAGCTAGAACATTCCAAACTGCTTCTAATGTATATTTAGCTTTTATATTTCTTCAATAAGGTTGATTTAAATTCATTGAAATAAAGGGATTTGACTGTAGATTATTTATAAAACCAGCTAAAAAAAAATAATGATTTCACTTTAAATCGTCATTTCTCAAAAACTTATCCCTAGAATTTCTATAAAAACGATATGTTATTACTTTCGACTTTTCCGTTTCAATGATACTAAATAAACATAGGATCACAAGCTTCGTTTTCGTTGTGGAAAGTCAACTATAGGTCCTGTCTGTAAAAACAATACAAATCTTGATTTTTTTATCGCGACGTCGTGACGACGTTATGCTTATTTTGGCTTTTTGACGCTTAATTTCACTCTTCATACAGTAATCAGTCTAATATACTAAGAAAAACGAATCTTTTCACCCCCCCAATAAATTTACTCATAAGATATGAGTAAAAAGAGAATTTCAATGGCAATAATATATCTTCTTTTTTTAAATTCTAGGGACTGGATTTTGAGAAATCATAATTTAAAGTCTAAATATTTGACGTTTTGGGACGATAGCTGCATGCATTCTATGTACAATGTATTTACCCATCTGTATGCAAAAAAACTTGAAACACCATATAGGTCCTGTCTGTAAAAACAATACAAATCTTGATTTTTTTATCGCGACGTCGTGACGACGTTATGCTTATTTTGGCTTTTTGACGCTTAATTTCACTCTTCATACAGTAATCAGTCTAATATACTAAGAAAAACGAATCTTTTCACCCCCCCAATAAATTTACTCATAAGATATGAGTAAAAAGAGAATTTCAATGGCAATAATATATCTTCTTTTTTTAAATTCTAGGGACTGGATTTTGAGAAATCATAATTTAAAGTCTAAATATTTGACGTTTTGGGACGATAGCTGCATGCATTCTATGTACAATGTATTTACCCATCTGTATGCAAAAAAAACTTGAAACACCATATTAAGAAGTATTAAGGGCATACATGTACGATACAGTTTCGATCTACTATTGATTTTTCTTTGCGATTTGGCATATTGGTAGTTTTTTCATCGATCTTTCTAAAAATATAAAGAAAATTACAACTTCATATGCTACTTTTTGAGATAATTAAGGTTCAATTTTCGGAATGTTTACTAAAATTGTGCAAATATCGTCTTTTCACCTATTTCATTAAAAATCAATTACTTTCTTGTTTTGCATAAAGAAAACGAATATCTCTTCCCTTCCGATAAATAAAATTTAGAAGATTTTGTGCTACAAGTTCTTTTCATTTTTTTCAAAATATGTGATATATTACCAAAAACTTTGAATTTAGGCACGATACATCAGTGTATTAAAAAAAATCTGGTATTAATGATTTAATCTACAAATCACATAATGTTGTCCTTATAATTTGCTATCGAATTCAGTTTCGAAATTAAAGGGTCCTTGATCTCATTTTTTAGATATTTTGAAAAAACTGTCGACTTTTTAGGCATTGGTACAACTTTTGATTTTTAGCGGGAAATGAAGTGCCATCATAACGCAAAAACGGATACTCGCGTGGTCCCGATTCCCGCATGTACGAATAGAAGGCTTGGAATCACTCTCTTTGTAAAGAATTCCTGATCAAATTATATGTTTTACAACAATTTTGCTTATTGCATCTTTTGTCCTGTCACTAATGGGACATAATGCTGTGGAATGCGTTGCTTCTGTAAAAATATTTTTTTATAAAATTGTTTTTTCCATATATATCTAGAGATACTGACAATTTTCGCCGATTATTGAACTTCTGTCTCTATCAAAGCAATACATGTATTTTAACGTATATGACTAGCGTTTCTCGGCATATATATGCCTAGTTAGTATTTGTAAATCACCATAATTTAGGAAGTCCGAGAAATTAATTCTGTAATTTCATTTTTATTAGATGATGTACAAAAATGTAAATGTATATGTATGATACATGGAAGTTGTACACTATCAATTCCTCACAATATTCATGCACCATTTGAACTAAGGGATTTTACAACTACATGAAATATAAATATAGATGATACAATGTACCATTCCCTCTCTCTCTGCTATGAATTCAAATGATTGAGTTGAGATTATTAGTTGCACAGTGTGCAATTGTCCTAATACGGGAATTTATCGGGTCAATAAAATTCATATCGGGTGAGGCGAAGCCGAACCCGATATGAATTTTATTGACCCGATAAATTCCGTATTAGGACAATTGCACACTGTGTAACGAATTTATCCTGATTTTGTTATCAGACCACTTATTTATTGTTTTTTTTTCCATGATAAATTCCGTATTAGGACAATTGCACACTGTGTAACGAATTTATCCTGATTTTTTTTAGGACACCACTTATTTATTGTTTTTTCCATCTTACATACGTCAGTAATAAACAAAGGGAAGCAACTCAAAAAAAATTTTTTTTTATTAAGTCAATGGTATAAGGGAGATAATTCGAATTGACTTAATAAAAAATTGCACTGAAATTTATTAGGACAATATCAGCCAATCAAATTGCGAGAAATTACTCTAAATCAGGATAAATATATACGTCATTGTATGTACATGTATTGTTGTTGTAGATGACCAGATCAAACATGTAAGGGAACAACCATTTAACTTCAAGGGAGGGGGGGTATGGATTTTTATATTGGTTTGACTTTTTTTTCAGGGTATGGACACAATTTTTTTTCGACTACAATCAAACCAAATTAATTTTTTTTTTACCAAGTCGAATCAGAAATTTGTTTTGAGCAATGCCCTGAAAGTAAAAGGTGTATTTATTCCTATGAAATCACTATCAGTAAATAAAACAGGTATATTCTTTGAATTTGTTTTTATAATAAAACATTTGAATATACTTTTCATTTGTAAATTTAAAACAAGATTAGTTCAGATATGTACATCTATGCATATTTAAACAAGAGGCTCAGAGGGCTGAACCTGTATCGCTCACCTGGCATGAAAGCCATTATTATTATGTTCAAAATAAATCAAGTCAGGTTTGTATTAAATAATGGTGTAAAGCGTTTCTTGTAATACTTGTGATTGTTTTAAATCAACTCTCGGATTCAATTGGGGTCAAGTGGAGCTCACGTTCTACTGTCAATAGGTCTATAGTCTTATACTACATAAAGAATGCAGAAATATTAATTGAACAAACGAAAAAAAAACAAGAAGGAAATGTTTTGCATAAGGTTTCGTTGTACTGTTAACAATATTTCATGGGAAATGACATTTGAAGGTCACCCTTGTAAAGCAAATTTGTCAGACTTTATATGAACATATTCAAAACAGGGTACCTTCTTGGTGTGTAAATCATCTGATTGTTTCTTACATACGGTTTAGTTATTCTTTTAAGGAAATAAATCTGATTAATTGAGTGTTAGTAGAAATTTAAATACTAATTAGCTTTGACCAGTGGCAGTTTAAGTAGCAGATCATGGAAAGTAATATATTTACACGTGTAGATGTCCACCTAAATACCTACTACAGTTTTCCTTGTACTGTTGAAATGAATGCTTTCATTGAAAATATTTTACCTTCACAAACAAGTTATTTAAAATATAATATTCGTTTCTGGATGACACGTCGTGTGTTAAAACCTATTCAAAAGAAATATTTAAATTATTTTTAAAGGATCAGTACTTTTCGTTACCCATAAACACTTAGTTACCCACTATATGAGTGTAACAAAAGGATACTTTTCTATACATTACTTACAAATATAATATGACAGTAGGGATCGAGGAGGGGTAGTTAAGAGTGTCGTCTGGTGTCTTATTTTGCATTGAACATCTCGATAATTTGATAGCTAATATTGCAATGAATAACCTTGTAAACTCTTAAACAGTAGCTTGCCCTTTAATTTCTAAGCTGGGAGTAGAGTATCGTTTGGGAAAAGAATACCCTAGAGTAGATATCCCCCTATAAAGACGGTTGTTATCTGGATAAATATCAACAGAAGAATACCGAAGCGACAAATCTATGTGCAATGTCCATACATCCGAAATCAGATAATGGTAAATCATTTTTTTTACTTGAATGTACAAAAATCTGATTTAAGTTGCTACTAGCAGTGCACTATGTATTGAAGAAAGAGAAAACTATGAAAATAGACATTTGGTACAGGTCAAGCTAGAATAAGTAAGTATCCATGGGAACGATTGTACAGAGACATTGTACAGGTTTCCGAGTAGTTACTGTTTCCGCTGTGGCATGATTCATAGAAAGACTGTGTTGAAATTTGAAATTGATAAATTTTGAATTTCTGTTAAATGTTGTGTTTCACTCTCTCAGTCAAAGTTGACTTCATTTAATTTTTGTATAATTGTTTAGGTCCGTTTTGTTTTACATGAATTGCTCACAGTGGTATGCTGATTTCTTTCTGTAATGTTTTGAGATCTAATGTTTTGGTCGCGAATGTAATTCATTAAACCCAATCCTTGTACGCATTTGGTATCTAGGATTATTTACAAATGTAAATTTACTTATTACATTTCTGGGTTGGTTGATCCGGGTTTCATGGTATACCCTATTGTCTATACAATCACAGATTAAAAGCCGATATATCCACAAATTGGAATCTATTGACCAAATGTTCCCGAACTTTGAATATCTGTTGAGGATAGGACAAGAAGTATCAGCTGATTGTCTATCATGTATAAATTCTGACAGCACATCCGAAAAATATCGGATTAAAACTCACTATTGAACCTCCTAAAGGTCATGGCATTTATACAATAAATACTGTTCATGATTGTTAGTGTATTTAAACATATCTATAAAGAATGATATTTAGTTTAAAGAGGCGTATCGATTTTGTAAAGTTAAACCGATCTTTCATATGACTATTGATTTAACAGTAAGATAGGGAATATTACATGTATTATGGTGACAGTTTAATTCGTCAATTAACATAGAGAACTCATGTTGTATATAAAGTTTACTGTGGCAGCCCAAGCACATGTTTTATCATCCGTTGGTACGCTTTATCATGCAATATTAATATCGTTGTAATCACTAAACTGAAAGACGCAAACTTTTACATCATTTAATATTTCTTGTTTTATTCCATATTATAGAATTATAGTCGTATAAATTTAAAAGACGTACAACCATAAAAATGACCACCGCCGAAGGCGAAGTTTATATTAATGTTTTAGGTCTATTAAAACTCATATCAACCGATACAAAAGACTATACTTTGTTTTACGACATAATCCGTTAACTACGTAATTTTAAATCTACATTCTGTGATATGTGTACTCCGTTAATCCCTCCCCCGCCCCCAAATAAAGAAGAAAAAAGTCATCTTCTTCCTTAATTCCTATTTTAAACTTCAAAAGTGGAATAAATATACAGACATGAAATTCCAGAAGATCTTGTAGAGTAGGGGTTTTTCTAGGTTTATCTACTTTGGCAAAATTACGAATTTTTTTGTTGTTGCAAAAACAATTGAGTTTCGATACAATAATCAAATATTTAATGATTTATTTTGCATAAAATATGCAAGGTAAAGAAATACTTTCCAAGTCACTGAAATACGCAGTAAAAAGTTGGGCTGTTATATTCCCATGATGCAGGTTTTAACTTTATCCAGTTCATGCAGGGGGATATATACGGGGATAAAAAAATCAATAGACGATGAACCAAAAATTAAAAAAAGTATGACATCAACCTTCTACTGGGAATTTGAGTTTAAACTATTTGTACGAAGCAAACCAATATCTACCATTAAATACGAAAACAAGTGAAATAAAACACCACGAAATTGTAATAACATCAGGACCGCCATAATTATACTCATCTTGATTTACGTCTGCGACCGTTCTTTCAATCTCACATTTTTTTAGCCCACCTGGCTATTGCCATCACTTGGCAGGAATGATGTTTGTGAGTCATATACAGATATTCCTCATTTAATTTTGATCGAGCAAAACACATGGCCGCCGTAGGCAATTGATGTTTCTGATTGGCTGAGTTTTTAAAAATCCTTTGAAACTTCTTGGCCAAATGGAACAAAACTTGACAAGAAGAATACATTGCATATGGGAGGCCCTTTACAAAGTCTCCTCATATCGCCCCGATCGTGCAACAAACATATATATATGGCCGTCATAGACAATTCTTGTTTCTTATTGGTTTATTAAAAAAATTGGCAAATTGGGACCAAACTTTGGTGGAATGGTCCATGGATGGCCCCCTTCCAAAATCGTGTCCAGCATCCCGGCGGGGATGGGGGTTCAAAAATATTCTTCTATGTAACTACATGGCCAATTGGAACCAGACTTTGCAGCAATGGTCCTTGGATAGTTCTCTTTCAGAATTGTGTCCGATCATCTAGAATGTCAACCAAGATGGCCGTCATAGCCGAACTTAGTTTAAGATAGGACCTTCTTGTCAGAAACCACTAAGCCAATTAGAACCAAATTACCCTTAGGTGGTCTTCTTTCTGAATAATGTCCGATGACCCGGAATGTCAACAAAGATGGCCGTCATAGCCAAACATAGTTAAACATAGAACACAACAGGTAAATTCATTAAAAAATCTTCTTGTCTAAAACTATTAAGCCAATATGAACCAGATTTGACAGAAATGGTGTTTTAGTGGTCCGCTTTCACCATTATGTCAGATAACTCCGAATGTCAACCAAGAAGACCGCCACAACCGAACTTAGTTTAACATAGGACCCTATGGGAAAATTAATAAAAAACTCTTTTTGTCTGAAACAAATGAGAAGATTGGAAGCAAGCTTGGCATAAATTGTCTTTTGCTGGTCATCTTCCAGAATTTTGTCAGATGATCCGGACTGTCGACAAAAAATGCCGACAATGCTGAACTTAGTTTAACATAGGAACCCACATTTTCTGGTCTGAAAGCACTTGGACATTTGGAACAAGACTTGGTGGTCATAGTTATAAGATTGTCTTCTTTCAGAATTATGTCCAATAATACAGATGTTTGTTTCTTATGTGCTTCTATGGCTGTTATGGCTGTTGATTGGTCAATTGAATCCAGGTGAGTGATACATGCTCCTGGGAGCCTCTAATCTGTTATTCAAAGCTCTGACAATACAACAAAATCTCGCTGGGTGATGAATGAAATGAAATTAGATAATCTCAATAAAATCATTATGTAATAGAATAAATTAGCCTGTAAGCAAATGTTAGAGATTAGGCAGAAATTAAAGTTCCTTATATGATTTTTTTCTCTTTAATTTGTAGAATATAGAAAATGGGTTAGAAAAAATATCGCCAGATTAAAACTTCAGGTAAGTCTTTGAATTCACATAAAAGATTTAAACAAAATCAGATTCAATTTCTATATACCCATTGGATATGTCATTCATTATTCAAAGAAAATGCTTGTACGTGTGAATACCGTGCGATAATGACCGGTCATTATTTAAAAATTATAATGCCCGCTGTTTCTTTATGTGTAATGTCCTCTTTTTAGCTCACATTGCCTAAAAGGCCATTTGAGCTATTCTCATCAGTTTGCGTCCGTCGTCGTCATAAACTTTTCACATTTTCATCAACTCCTTTGAAACCGCTGAGTCAATTTAAACCAAACTTTAGTTGAATGGTCCTTGGATGGTCCCCTTTAACATATGTGTTCGGTTTTCCCGGCCGCCATCCAATATGGTTGCCATGGTCGGACATAGTTTAACATTGGACCCTATGGGAATTTTAACATTTTTGTTATCTTTTCTGAGACCACTAGGGCAATTTAAACCAAACTTTGGTGAAATGGTCTTGGGGTGGCCCCTTTTTAAATTTGTGTCCGGTTTCCCCGAAAGCCACCCAATATGGCTGCCGTTGCCGGATTTAGTTTAACATTGAGCCTATGGGAATTTTACTTTTTCGTCAACTCCTCTGAAACCACTGAACCAATTTAAACCAAACTTTAGTTGAATGGTCCATGGACGGTTCCCTTTAAAATTTGTTTCGGTTTTTCCGGGCGCCATCCAATATGGCCGCCATGGTTGGACATAGTTTAACATTGGACTCTAAGAGAATGTTAACATTTTCGTTATCTTTTCTGAGACCACTGGGCCAATTTGAACCAAACTTTGATGGAATAATCATTTGGTGGCCCCTTTTTAAAAACGTTTTTGGTTTCCCCGAAACCATCCAACATGGCTGCCATTGCCGGACTTAGTTTAACATTGAGCCTATGGGAATTTTACTTTTTGTCAATTTCTCTGAAACCACTGAACCAATTTAAACCAAATTTTAGTTGAATGGACCTTGGAAAGTTCCCTTTAAAATTTGTGTTCGGTTTTTCCTGGGCGCCATCCAATATACCCGTCATGATCGGACAAAATTTAACATGAACCCTATGGGAATTTTAACATTTTCGTTATCTTCTCTGAGACCACTAGGCCCATTTGAACCAAACTTTGGTGGAATGGTCATTGGGTGGCCCCTTTTTGAAAATGTGTTTGGTTTCCCCGAAAGCCATCCAACATAGATGCCATTGCGGCCTTTGTTTAACATTGAGCCTAAAAGAATTTTACTTTTTCATCAACTCCTCTGAAACCACTGAACCAATTTAAACAAAACTTTAGTGGTATACTCCTTGTATGGCCCCCTTTAAAATTTGTGTTCGGTTTTTCCGGGCGCCATCCAATATGGCCGCCATGGTGGGACATAGTTTAACATTGGACTCTAAGGGAATTTTAACATTTTCGTTATCTTTTCTGAGACCACTGGGCCAATTTGAACCAAACTTTGATAGAATAATCATTTGGTGGCCCCTTTTTAAAAATATTTTTGGGTTTTCCCGAAAGCCATACAACATGGCTGCCATTGCCGGATTTAGTTTATGATTGAGCCTATGGGAATTTTACTTTTGTCAATTCCTCTGAAACCACTGAACCAATTTAAACCAAATTTTAGTTGAATGGACCTTGGATAGTTCCCTTTAAAATATATGTTCGGTTTTCCCGGGCGCCATCCAATATTTCCGCCATGGTCGGACAAAATTTAATATGAACCCTATGCTAATTTAAACATTTTCGTTATCTTCTCTGAGACCACTGGGCCAATTTGAACCAAACTTTGGTGGAATGGTCATTGGGTGGCCCCTTTTTGAAAATATGTTTGGTTTCCACGAAAGCCATCCAACATGGATGCCATTGCCGGTGTTAAGTTTAACATTGAGCCTATGGAAATTTTACTTTTTCGTCAACTCCTCTGAAACCACTGAACCAATTTAAACACAAATTTATTGGTATAGTCCTTGTTTGGCCCCCTTTAAGACTTGTGTTCGGTTTTCCGGGGCACAATCCAATATAGCTGCCATGGTCGGACATAATTTAACCATGGACCATATGGGAATTTAACATTTTTGTTATCTGCTCTGAGACCATTAGGCCAAATGAAACCAAACTTTGGTGAAATGGTCCTTGGGTGGCTCCTTTTAAAACATATGTTCGGTTTCCCCAAACACCAACAAACATGGATGCCATTGCCGGACTTAGTTTAACATTGAGCCAATGTGAATTTTACCTTTTCATCAACTTCTCGGAAACCACCGAACCAATTTAAACCGAACTATAGTGGAATAGTCCTTCCCTTTAAAATTAGTGTTCGGTTTTCCGGGGTGCTATCCAATATGGCTGTTATTGTCGGACATAGTTGAATGGTTCTTGGGTGGCCTCTTTCCAAAAATACATCCGGTATCCCCGACGTCCAACCGACATAGCTGCTGTTACTATAAATACAAAAGAGGGGGATGAAACTACAAGACAAATTGGAACCAAACTTGGCACATGTGGCAGTAATGGTCCTTAGGGGGTTCTCCTTCAGAAGTATGTCCGATGACCCGGACTGTTTACCAAGATGGTCGCCACAGCCGAAATTATTTAAACATAGGGCCCAATGGGAAAATTCATTGAAAAATCTTCTTGTCTGTAACCACTTGACCAATTGAAACCAGACTTTGCAGCAATGGCATTTATGTGGTCCTCTTTCAGAATTGTGTCCGATTTCGCGGACTGTGATCCAAGATGATCAACACAGCCGAACTTTGTTTAACATAGGACACTATGGGAAATTCACTCAAAAACCTTCTTGGCTGAAACCACTTGACCAGTTGGAACCAGACTTGGCAGCAATGCTCCTTAGATGTTCCTCCTACAGAGGTCCGTCCGATGACCCGGACTTTCAACCAAGATGGCCGCCACAACCCAAATTAGTTTAACATAGGGCCCTATAGGAAAATTCATTGAAAAATCTTCTTGTCTGAAACCACATGACATATTGGAGCCAGATTTGGCAGCATGGTCCTTAGGAGGTCCTCTTTCAGAAATGTGTCCGGTTCCGTGGACTGTGAACCAAGATGGCCACCACATCAGAACTTAGTTTAACAAAGGACCCTATGGAAATTCACTCAAAAATCTTCTTGTCTGAAACCACTAAGCCAATTAGAATTAGACTTGGTAGCAATGGTCCTTAGATTGTCCTCTTTCAGAATTGTGTCCGATCCCCCGGATTGTCAACCGAGATGGCCGCCACAGCCGAATTTAGTTTAATATAGGACTCTATGGGAAAATTGATTTAAAAATCTTCTTGTCTGAAACCACTTAGCCAGTTGGAACAAGACTTAGCAATAATGGTCTTTAGATGGTTCTCTTTTAGAAATGTGTCCATTGAATGGACTGTCAACCAAGATGGCTGCCACAGCCGAACTTAGTTTAACATAGAACCCTATAGAAAAACCAGCCAAATTGAGTGCAACACTTAAATTTTTAGTCCTGCTCAAGGTGAAAAGTTAAATCAAGATGAGCGATACAGGCTCTTTAGAGCCTCTAGTTTAAAACACACAAGTTATTCAGATTTATTCAAGCAAAAACTCTGAAGTATATAAGTAAGCCATTTCCATACATTACAATGAACATGGTTTTAAATAAAAAGACAAAGTCATTTTCAATATGTTCTCAAAATAAATTTTTGCACAAAAACTACATAGTAGATGAAATGTTGATGACATTTAGTAATGCATTCAACTGAGATAAAGCTCTCGTCTGCGGCTTGAGAATTATCGATGTTTCGGTCAATACGACTGCCTCTTGGACAGTCTATAGTTCATGATAATACCCTCCTCATAAGTATGTATATTATATAAATATTGCATTTATTCAAATCTATAGGATACTTTTGCTTGCGGTAAAGTTTAACCGTTTTGCAAATTGTGGAAGACCTTTGATAAGAAACTGCTTAATAACAGTTAGAGGGTCCCTCGTGCCTTTATCGCTTACCTGTGTATCATATGCAGAATTAAAGCGGAATACATTGTTTGTAGTCCTGTCAATTAATTTTAGAAATTTTTTTGAGTGACTTAATCCCCCATTGTGCCATTAACGCTAGTCGCAGCAACAGCTATTAACCTTGCGGGCTTGTTCTTTTGCAGCCTTACATTTTATAACTTACAAGATATTCATTCAAAGTAAGCTGTTATCTATTACATGTAAATACCATTAAATATACAAACACGTCATGTTTTATATCTCATATTGTTGATTTTTTTAAAGGTCCAAGACTGCAAACATGGCGCAGTAAGTATACTGTTTAAAAATTAATCAGAATATACCGGAATAACAAACAACAGAAAAATAAATTAAACACTGAACTAATCATATAAACTGAAAACTGTGAATGCCATAAAAAATATCAGGTAAAGAGATATCCTGCCGCCGGTAGAGAATTATTTTATCTAAAAATAATAATAAAGGCACAAACTTCCGTATGTTCTCTCGTATAAATATAGATTATATTAAATGTGCAGATCTGCTGTGTTCAAAGCAGGCCATTCTAGCTGCCTAATGTCATCTCACGATTTAGTGTGATTTTACATTTTCGTACATGTCACAGCTGGTTGGCTAGCTTCTTCTTAGTATTGGCACTATGTGTAATGGCTTCGATTTGCCTTAATTCAATATTTTATTATTTTGATATTCTTTGTTGTATTCAAACATTTCTTTTATAAATTATTTCTATTCAGTAAATATACATGTGCCCAATTTTAACCTTAAGATGTCAAACTTTCAGTGACCAATTCACTCCATAAATCCTAAAATGATGGATCGTTGCAAATTTTCTACCAATCTCACTAGGTTTCATTGTGACAGAACCATTCTCGTTTTTAGCTCACCTGGCCTATAAGGCCACATGAAAAATTGCCATCATTTTGAAATCACTGAGCCAATTGGAACCGAACTTTATTGGAATGGCCCTTGGGTGGCCCCTTCCATAATTTTGTCCGATGACATGGACTGTGAACCAAGATGCCCCCTCCCCCCCCCCAGCCGAGCTTTGTCTAACATTGGACCATATGGGAAATTCATTTAAAAATTTGCTTGTCTGAAACCCCTTGACCAATTGGAACCAGAATTGGCAGCAATGGTCCTTTGGTGGCCTTCTTTCAGAATTGCGTCCAAAATTGATTTAACATAGGAACCTATGGAAAAATTCATTTAATAAAACTTCTTGCCTGAAACTAGACTTTGCAGCAAGGATCCTTCAATGGCCCTCTTCCCGAATTGTGTCCAATGGCATGTTCTGTCAACAAAGATAGCCGTCACAGCTGAACTTAGTTTAACATAGGACCTTATTGAAAATTCGTTTAAAAAATCTTCTTATCTGAAATCACTGAGCCAATTGGAATCACAAGAATGGCAAGAATGATCCTCATATGGTCCTCTTCAATATTTATGTATATAAATGTCAAATGACCGGGACTATCAACCTAGATGAATGCAACAGCCGCACTTAGTTTAACATTGGACCCTATGGGGAATTCCTTTAAAATTCTGATTGTCTGAAACCATTTGAACAATTGGAACCAGGCTTGGCAGCCCTTTGGTGGCCTTCTTTCAGAATTGTATCCCATGACCCAGAAAGTGAACCAAAATGGCTGCCACACCCGAACTTACTTTAACTTTTATTCCTTGTATTGGACATGTTAGATCTCCTTAGCTGGGTTGAATTTCTAAAACTTGTCATTTTAAGCACAAATGTAAACTTCTGTAATTTTTCAGTTTATGCATCAACAGATGCGCAAAAATGTTTTACAATTTTATTTTTCTAAAACGTGGGCCCATAGGTCCTAATTTTAGAAAATTGTGACTTTAAGCTTAAGATCTATTTCGTGTTGCAATTTATGCTTTTTATTCATATATATATTATTTTCCTACACTATCTGTGGATGCTTAGTAAGGTTTTATAATTTTATTTTCCAAAATTTGGACCCACAGGGTCAATTTAAGTTTGTTACGTAATCTTATCTTTTATTTTTACATTAATGCCCTTTATTTATATGCAGTATTGTCAAATAACATATGCAGATGCGCAATAAGGTTTTATAATTTAAATTTTTGTAAAAGTGGGGCCCGTAGGGTTTAAAATTTGAAATTTTCATTAAAAGCTTGTGACCTAAACTCCTCTTTCATTTTGCAATTTATGCATTTTATTTGTAAAAATGTATATAATAAGTTCCTACAATATATGTACATGCGCAAATCGGTTTAAAGAATTTTGATTTCTAAACTTGGGGTCCACTTGGTTTGAATTTAAAAAATTGTAAGATTAAGCCTGTGATCTAAGCTATGTAGGGTGTATTGTTTAAATTCTTAACAGAATGATTGTATATTAATTTAAAATGCGAATAAGGTTTTATATTTTTCCTTTAATTTCACTTTTTCGTTATATAGATAATGTCTTGTCGTTAAATAACGACAAAATTCAAGACTTTCTACATCTTATCTACCCCAGTGAGCTTGAAATTAAGGATACTACAGATACAGCAAAGTCCGCTTCATATTTGTATTTGTTTCTTGAAATAGACTATGAGGGACGTTTGAAGACAAAACTTTATGACAAACGTGATGATTTCAACTTTCCTATTGTTAATGTTCCCTTCTTGAGTAGCAATATACCAGCATCGCCTGCATATGGCGTCTACGTTTCTCAGCTTATCCGATTTTCAAGGGCATGCGTCAGTTACCATGACGTTCGACAAAGAGGATTACTGCTGTCACAAAAGCTTCTTAAGCAGGGTTTTATCAGGGAAAAGTTGATGTCATCACTTAGGAAATTTTACGTCGTCATCACATTGACCATTACAGTGTTCCAATATCTAAGATGATGTTGGACCTGTTTCCACTGTCGTATCCTTTCATGTGCCTCCACCGATTTGTGACTTCCACCGGATTGACTTTGTTGAACTTCATGACGGGTGCCGTACCCTTCCGGAGAACCTGGGTTCACTCCTGGTTTTTATAGGAGTTCGTGTTGTTCATTGTTTTTTAGTTTTCTGTGTTTATTTGTTGTGCTTGTGGTTGTTCATTTGTCTTCCCGGGTTTGTCTGTCCAATGGATTACGTTTGTTTTGAATTTTCCTTCGCTATATTTGTCCTTTTTTCATGCACTAATTTTTGTAATAGAGCAAATTTTATCAGTATTCTATTATAACATTTGCATGTTAATGAATGTAATTAATGTATAAAATATAATTATAATTTAATTTGTCGATGATGCATTTTTGTAGAAAACCAGAGAAGTCATTGCTGTCACTATATTTGTCCGAGATATATCTGATGTAAAATTGACTTCTTTAGAATTTTTTAATAAAAATGGGAAACATGGCAAACAACATTTATCAAGGTTATGACAGACAACACGTTTTTTTCGAATTTCTTATGATATTTAAAGGTCTGATATCTTATGAATTATTATCTCATAATTAGCTTTTAAATTATTACAATGAATTAAGAGACATTACTTAAAACGATATTTTCTTGAAGAACAAATGTAACGCATACAGTGTTTTCCCGGTAAAAGTAAATGTTTTTGTCATAGATTCTGGGCATGCTAGATTAAAGTTTTTTTTATGAATTCTGTTTGACTGAAAACTGAGATAACTTTTTCCAAATTTCCAAATAATGCTTCAAGTGAAGATGTAATTATTGTTTAATAGGCCAAGTCAGTCATTGGAGGAGGAAGATAATTTTATAAGAGTGTTCAAGTTAGTAACGGAAGCAGGAACAGATGCTGTTAGACAGAAATTTGATCATTATTTCCAACCAACTGCTCTTGTAACAACCTTAAAAAAACATGAACCAAAGTTAAAACAATTAAATATGGAACGAAGGTTAACAGGGAAACAAATGACACTTTTGTTTCCAGCAACAGGTAAAAGCAATATTTGGCACCTTGTATTTATCTCAAGATGAATATCCAAATACAATTATGAAACTGAATGCAGAATTTAAAGAAAAAAATCGGAAAGAGTTTCTCGACTTTGTCTGATTATATTTGATTCATTGCTTACAAAGGTTTATTAGTATTAAAACGTCATTATACATGTATTTTTTTTATTAAAAATTATATTTCCACATGTGAAATACATAAGTGATGATACACGTATTCAAGGCAATTAAATACCTCTTCTCTTATCCAAGATTTAGCGAAGGTCTGGATTGTATGATATAGGTCGATATCCAATTTTATATTTAATTTCAATATCGAACATGTACAATGAAAATTCAGAAACATCAAGATTACCTAACAGTAAAAATGTATGCCTGTACGTTGTTTTAAATTTGATAACACTATATCTAAAATATTTTTTGTTTATAAAATTATTCGTTTGTTGTATTTTGTACTACATGCATTTCAGGAACACCGTCCTCGAGAGATTTTGACTTGACTCTAATGATTTGCCTAATAAGAAATTTAACAGCCATCACTCCTCCAATATACGGGTTTGACAAACAACCACCAACTTCAGAGACCACTGAAGGAGCCGATATTGCTAGAATTAAATTCTCTCGAAATAAACTTGCTCATGCTGAAACTAATACCATCAGTTCGAGTGATTTTAACATTCAGTGGACGGACTTGACAAACGTAAGTAGGGTACATTTATTTTCTAAAGGTTGTTTTGAAACATTAATAATTAAAACCGAAATCTTGTGCTTTGCTTAAGATAACCGTAATTGTGAAAATGTTTCGTGTAAATAGATGAAATTAAATCACATAATATTCTGATAAAGCCGTGAGGAGTTTTTAGTATGATTAAAATTAAATTGTACTTGTACCGGTAAACTTCTACTTTTTTACAATAGGCTATTGTACGACTTGGAGGACCACAGTATCAAACAGTTTGCAGTGAGATGAAGTCCATCAAATTGGTTAGTGGTAGTGATCTAAAAGATTTCAAAAACCAACTTTCAGTTCTACGTGAAACATTTTCAGAAGGTAAACACATTGTGTTAAGATATCTGCTCCCTATGCAAATTGTAGTATTAGATATACCCCTAAGGTTAGAAATAATTCAAAACAAATTGAAGTTTTAATCCACTTATTTAATTGTGGAGTAGAATTATGATTGCGATATATTAAAATGTTTGTCCAGATAACTCCACCTAAAAAGTTTAAGTTAGAACGCATGCAGGATGATTGTACACACGTTGAATGTTTGCAAAAGTTTTTGTCAATTTTTTGGTGAAATTACATGTTTGTCCGTACACCTCCTACAGTTAGCAAGGTAGAAAATACATGTTTGTCCGTATACCTGCTACAGTTAGCAAGATAGAAAAAAGTCTATTATACAAGGTAACTGTACACATATTGACGATTCCATTGGTTCAAATTTTCTCTGAATGGTGTGTTTTTGAATCTTTTCCTATAACGTACAATACACAACAGCATATATTAAAGAACTTGCGGGACATCATATATGTCTTATGGACAAATTGAATAATACAATTATTTAAAAGTTAGGGGTACAGGGCGATGTGAACTTCTGAATGTTAATCATTTCCTAGGAAACTACTAGTCTAATTCGTAGCAAACGTTGGTGTAATTGTCCCTGGATGATCCACTGCAAGGTTTATTAGAGAAGTCTGGGTAACTAGAAAATATATTTTCCAATAATATTTAAGATTTCAAATATTTGCCTTTATGTAGTTTATGAATCAAACTCTATGTAAACTGTAGTTGATCTTTTTTCAGTAATGTATCGGATAAGCCGACTGCCATCAAAAACTTAGTTTAACATTAGACAATCCGGGAAAAATTTACTGTAAAATCCTCTTGTCTGAAACAACTCGGACAAAAAGAACCAAACAATTATTCTTAGGTGGTCCTCTTTCAGAAATACAATGAATATCAAATGACCCCACCAGCCATCCAACATATACACATGGTTGAAAGAGAAACGCATGTTTGCAAATGTTGTTTTATGATCATTTAATTTAGGAATCATATTCTTTTCAAACCAAATAATCGTCAGTAATTAAATTGTAAACATTATTCATAGGAAAAATAATTAGAAACTGTGTTTTTATTATTTATATAAACATTCAATTTTTTAAAAATTATGGGTCGTTGAAATTTTATCCAACAATATTTTAATTCGAAATCGAAATATGCTCTGGTCTGAATTCAGGCGTTTAATATTTGTCTCGATTAATGACATTTTATACGCGTTAAACGATTGTCAAGTTTCTGCACACACGCACACGATTTGCACGTCATACGCACATGATCCACACGTTACATATATTTTTGATGAATTACACGATTATCCATCAGAATTATTCCCGACGACCGGTGCAACCTTTAAGATGACTGCCATAGGCAAACTAAATTTAACATAGGAACCTGGGGAGAAATCTCTTAAACGTCGTCTTGTATGTAACTATCGGACCACCTGGAATGATCCTTAGATGGTTTAATCTATCTAATTACTTTGTCCGCCATCCTTGATAGCCACCACAGTCGAACATAGGACTCTATGGAAAAATTCACTTAACATTTTTCTTGTCCAAATCCATTGAAGCAATTGGAACTATCTAGGCAGCAATGCACCTTAGATTGTCCTCCTTTAGAAGTATATCCAATGATCCCGCCTGCCATGCATGGTGCATGAGGCAATTTCAATAGGGCCAATCAAGATCGAAAAGGAGAACACCATTTATTCTGCCTTAAGAGGAAATGACATCCAAGCGATTAATACATGCATGACTCTGGGAGGCTCTAGATAAAAGTGTGTCCGAACGTATATCTCTAGGACTAACTTTGAAATATAGAAAAATGAGCAAAAATATAATTTAAAATGTTTTCCTCTGAAAAAAATTGAGCAATTTAAACCATTCTGTGGCGGATGGTCCATTTTGAAAACTGTTTGAAATGAACAAATCGGCATATTTACATTAAAGATCTTCTATTTTGAAATTACAGCGGTATTATAAATTAATTATTCTTTGGGTGTCGCTTTCAAAGTTCATTAAATGTTGTCTTGTGTCGAAACCATAAACTAGTATTATACTGAATATTATTTAATTTCCTTTTTATAACATCTGAATGAAAAATTATACCCAGACTATCGGTACATACTTCTGAGAACTCATAGATTTTTTACATTGTTTTTTGCTTCAAAATACGAAACACAAAAGAATAGAGATATAGAAAATCAATACCATTTTCCCTAAAAGATGAGCATTTGTCATTTCATGATATAAATCTTAGTCAATTTAATTTTGTTGAGTTACCTGTATATTCTGTTAGATGCAATATCAAATAAGTTTAATATGTATTTCAGAGCTGAATGAAATCAGAGAGGTAGAAATAAAAGGTAATAATTTATATATATTTTCATGAGTTTTAAACATTAATAAACTTAAAGCACATGAGTCTACCCCCGGTTTTTTTGGTGGGTCCATGTTGTTCATATGTTTTTAGTTTTTAATTATAGTGCATGTTTTGTTTTTGTCTTTTCGTCGTTGTTCTCCGGAGTTTGTCAGTTGTTTTGATTTTCCCCTCCTTCGAATGAGTTAAAAGTCGACGGAATATGCATATCTTGTGCATAACAAATATTATCAAAAAGTGTATCAATTCCACAGAGTCGAAGCCGCTGCTGTTAGGACTCAACTCCAGAGCTGTTGCTAGTATTTCGGTACTAACATAAAATTGATGCTTTAGGTTTTTATTTTTTGTAATATATATTTTAGGTATTGCGTACAACTTACCAGTTGTTTATCGTTATAATGTGCATATCAAGTGCATCAAAATTCCTTTTATAAATTGAGACCATTGTTTTATATCCAGATAAATGAATGACCGTTGTTGTTCTCACTTTTGAGACAGGGAAGTTCTTTCCTTCGAATATCCCTTTGGTAAGTGTGAGATAAGAAATTTACGTGCCCTTTACCAACAAACCGTCTTCTCAGGCTTTTTTACAAAATACGCTTAAAAAATGTACATTCTTTACGAGAAGTATTAGTCAAATATAAAGTTTACATTAAAATGCTATTCCAGTTCAAAAGAACCATTAAACTCATTAGAATTGTAATTATAACAATCCGCAAACTCGGGCGAATGTTTCATATATTATGAGGTCCCAAAAGGGGAAGTAACAATGGTACACAACTCATTTTTGGCTTGTTGTTGCGAGTGTTTGGGGTGAGAAACAGAATCAAATACCATGGAAAGTACAAGACTGGAAAATATTAGACACCCTCGGGCAAAATTTCCAAAGTCTCCATCTCGGCAAGCCTCGTTGGAGCAGGGAAATCTTACCCTCGGGTGTCTGAGATTTTCTGGTCTTGTATTTTCCCCGGTGTTAGACTCTTTATATCTCTCTTTAGGAAAATTATTTTTCTTAAGTCTTTCTCGATCCGGAAAAAATGTGATGAAAATAGCAGAAAGTTTTCAATTAGAATTATCCTATATTAGTCTTGTTTTGGTGGCTTATTTATATATTTAACGCTAGGTTTGTCTCAAAATGTAAGAAATTTCATTATATAATGCAAATAACGCTAAAGTTAAATGTTATTAAATGTTAAGACAGACACTCTCAACTCAAAACGACAATCATTAGACATGTGATCCGATAAATGCAAGAGAAAAACATATCTCCTTACTCTCATAATCTTGGGGATACGAAGTTCGGATCCAATAATCATCCTTTGCTTTTAAATGTTACGCATAATATCAAAGTGTTCGAATAAACCATGATAATATAGCCTACATGGTCCTGTTCCTGTTTTCGTCAATGTTGCATTCAAGACAATACCAAATATAACATTCATGTGTTATTGATCATCCATACATTTCAATTGTAAAATTATCACAGATAGGAAATGTACATGACTATTAAGTATATCTAACTATTTTTAAGGAATAAAGAGAAAATTTCAAGAATTCGTAGATGGACAGAATGAAGTAATTCCTCTCCATATAAGAGGTAAGTAGTTGGATAAATATTCATACGTCAACATTATCCAAATGTTTATACGTCTTTGTGTGTCACTTTAAAATATAATATAATATTTGACAGATTTATATTATTCAGTTTCATTTTCCCATGTTTCGTTTGACTTGCTGAATGGTCCCAGTATAGCAAAAGCTGGTCATGTCTTGCTCTCTGTATTGGCTGTCTGGAAAGTCCCAAAAGAACCTGAAATAACACATAGATAGCATGGGATACAATTTGTTTCAAATACGATAAATTTGGACACAGAAAGGGTTCTTGTAGATGGACGAGATATGTTATACCACGTGGAAAAGTGGTATTTTAAAAGATCAAACGATCTGGGGTTAAACAGAGAGTTCAAGGCAATCTAATTAAAAACCGATCCTCATCGCTCCCGTTTCCTGATATGTCGCGTGGGAGATCTAACGAAACCCGCTTTGAGGTCACATGTGAGTGACCTCGTAGGTGTGTCCTGTTCGACCAATGAAATTGCGGCTTAGGCGATCTTGTAAGTTGATCGTGTGGTAAAGGGATGTAACTCATTTTATTAACGAAGAAATCGTCAGTCCCCAGAATTCATAAACTTTTTTGATTGGCTTATTGATAGGAAGTCAACTCATTTGCATGTCTTTATAAATTCATAAGTTCCAGTTCACTCACATGTGACCTCAAAGGGGATTTCGTTAGATCTCCGACGCGACATATCAGAAAACGGGAGCGATGAGAGATCGGTTTTTAATTAGATTGAGTTCAAGGTGATGTCCGATTTCAGGGAAGCATCCTCTCTCTTCCTTTATTAGGTCGTTTGGCCTATAAGGCCATGTGAGCTTTTGTCATCACTTTGCGTCCGTCGTCCGTCCACATTTCACATGTTCCCCTTCTCTGAAACCACCAGTCCAAATTGAACCAAACTTGGCAGGAATGTTAATTGGATGGTTCTGTATAAAATTTATGTTTTTGTGCTGACTGGCTTTTCAACATTGCTACCAAGGGCAGATAATTTATTCTGATTGGACGTACCTTCAAAGAAATGTGTATAAAGGTCTTCTTGTCAGAAAGTACTCAGCCAATCGAAATGTTTTTATGCACAAACAAGCATAGGATGAACCTCTACAAAGGTATGTTTTTTGGTGCCAATCGAAAATTGAAAATCGCCGCCACAGGAGGATTTACCTTAACATCGGAACCTATAGGGAATTTGGTACAAAGATCTTCTTGTCAGAAACTACTGAGCCAGCTGAAATGTTTTTGATGTGTGAATGATCATTGGATGCATCTCTAAAAAATTTATGTTTTTTGTGCCGATCGGAAAATTCAAGATGGCCGCCACAGCCGGGCCAAGTTTAACATTGGACCCTATGGGGAAATTTGTATAAAGGTCTTTTTGCCTGAAACTACCAAGCCAATTGAAATGTTTTTTTGCATGAAGAAGTATTGGACGAATCTCTACAAAAAATGTTTTTTGTGCCGGTCGGAAATTCTAGATGACCGCCACAGCCGGAATTAGTTTAACATTGGGGCCTATGGTGAATTTTGTACATTTATTAAAGGAACTGAAAGATGTAAAATTATAAAAATGTGCTTCTGACCTTAGCCTTGCAAAAAACAATAATACTGGTTATCACAAAATTTATAACCTGTATTACAGATTGCAAAACAACAGCATGAGACGCCACTGAAACCCCATATACCCCAAAATTTAATAGCATGCGTCAAATAAAGATTGTCAATAAATGAGAATTATACATTCAAACACTGAACATTGTGACAAGAGACATTAATTGAAAATAGAGCTTCTGGATTTATAGCTCGCCTGTCCTAAAAGGACATTTGAGCTTTTGTCATCATTCGGCGTCCGTCGTAAACGTTTTCAAAAATCATCTCTTCTGAAACCACTGAACCAATTACAGACGTTCCAAGTCTCAATTATCCTTATGGTATCTAGAAAAAGTTTGTTTTATTTTCTTGTCCGTCAAGAAACATGGCCGCCATAGCTAAAAAAAGAACATAGGGATAAACTGCATTTTTTGGCATATATCTCAAAAACTAAAGCATTAAAAGTAAAACTGACATGGAGTAAAATGTTCATCTTGTAAAGATCTACCTGTCATGAAATTGTCAGACGAATCGGTTAACCCTTTGTTAGATTATTGCTCCTGAATTATTAGTTTTTAGGACATTATGCAGATATTATAGATAAAGAAAAACTGTAAACCGTAAACTGTTCAACAAACTAAGATCCATAAATACGTCAACATTACCAAAATCGTTAATTGACCCCTTAAATGAGTTGTTGCCCTTTAAAGACAGTTTTTCACATTTTGTTGGTCATTTTTGTAAACTTTCAAAAATCTTCTTCTCTGAAACTACAGGATCAATTTCAACCAGTCTATGGCTGAAAGATCCTAAGTGTATCAAGTTTAAAGTTTGTGTTTTATTTTACTATCCATAGAGAAACATGGCTTCCACGGTTGAAAATAGAAAATGGGTAAAAATGCACCAAAATCGTCAATTAAATCCATATAGAAGTGTCTGCCCTTGAAAGATTATTGACATGTTAACAGTAATTATCAGTAAAAATAGTGGTCTGACATATTATCACAGATATTTAGAGCATAAATTGAAATAAATTAAACGGTAGATGTACAAATAAAATGGAGATTCAAGGTTTAAGGTCATTGAAAAAGTCCAAAGCAACCGATGAATAAGTCTCCAACAACCATATATATTTGGGTTAAGGACGCTATAATTTACCTGTGCAAGTCAAAAAGAAAGGTCAAGAGACAAGGTCATTTAAAAATTCCATACCAACCGATGAAAAAATCCACCGCAACCATATATAATTAGATTCAGGACCCTATAATATAGCTGTACAAGTCTATATGGAGGCTCAAAGGTCAGGGCCACTGAAAAAATCCATAGCAACCGATGAAAAAGTCTCTAGTATCCAGATATATTTGTATTCAGGACCCTATATTTTACCCGTAGAAGTAAAAAAATACATGATTGTCAAGAGTCAAGGTCATTGAAAATGTCACTAGCAACCATATATATTTTGGTCTAGGATTCTATATTTTAGGTGTACAAGTCAATGCGTGTTAAGGCGAGTAAAGCGACGGTATACATTAAATAGAAAAATTAAGCATTTTCAGTGACAAATCTAAGCAAGTGATCAAATGGGTGTTTGAATTTGGAAAAACCGGAATGAAAGAAATCTGTGGTGGGGCTTGTATAATATTAAACTAAGCAGGAAAATAGAATATAAAAAGAACACTTGGAAAACGAAATTAATATTTAAAAGCTTAGTTTTTATTTCCACTATTTACATGGCAAAATTTACGGTAAACAAAAACACAATGAAGTAATGGTTTATTCCGTAACTACCGTTTATTATTGTCATATACTACTGTACATGTTTTATGCCATGATTTACTTAATATTTGAATTCAGATCAAACATCTTATTAAAGATATTTCAATATGAAGAAGAACTAATGTCTAGGAGACAACAGCCCATCTCAACAATTCACTGACCAAAGATCTAGAGGTCACATGCTATCTCCGGTGAAATGGAAAATTCCAACTAAGTGTCGAGATGAAAATGATGAAACACTCTAGTTGATAAATAAGTATGCTCGACATTTGATGGACCATCAATTATTGTTAAGAAACAAAACAGTTTGAAGGGACAAACATGCGAGTGGCCAATGGGACGGCGCAGTTAATATAAAAAGAGGGTAGACTTGTTGTGTAGGACAACAAATGCAACGCACTTGAAATGTGCATAGGCAAATAAATTTTCCCGTTGATATTGTATGAGAAAACGCGACATTGGAAAAAGTAAATTCTAAAAATCCATGTATTAGTTTTTCTTCTTAGCTATATAATTCTACCTAAATAAGCTTTCTTTATTTTGGGCATTAGTAGATGCATTGAAAAGAATAGCATCTAAAGAGAAACACTTTCAGACATCAAGCGCTTTATTTAGATTTTTTCCCTTCATTCCAATGATTGTTTTGTTAATTTATCAAAAATAATAATTTCTCTATTCACTACACCAACATGCTGTGCTAGAATATTCAGCACACCAATTAAACACACAGAGAAATACATATTCATGTAACCAAATTCGGGCGATTTGCGATTATTTGTTCAGTCCGAAGTACAATATTATAATGTGATAGTCGTATATATACTGCTCATTATCAAAGCCTTGGCGTATTCGAGCTTCGAACCTGTTAAACAAAAATGTATATGAAGAACACTAATATAGCTTTCAGATGCAACCAAAATGGGACAGTGAGTGGAATTGATTGGTAAAGAAGTCAACTGTTTTAAGTCTTTAAGGATTTGGCAAAATATACATGTTATATATACATGTAAGGATGTGTAAATGTTTAACCCACAATTCCTGAATGCGCCGTCAAAATGACAAATAAATCAACAACTTACACTATCCATTTTATATATGCTATCTTCACCTGGCGTGGGTATTTTTATGCGACCATTTTGGCATATTCCTCATTGCCTTCAACTTATCTAACATTATTTGAGACAGGATGGGGATAGTTGGTATGTAATTATCACCGTGCCGAAAGTTCGAAACTTTGGACTTTGCCTCGAGGCCACAAGATAAATGTATTTCTCTTAAAAACAAACAAAAAATGACCCGTGGAAACAGTCCAAACAGAACAAAATCGAATATCCTCGAACTCGTATTAAGGTATTATGCTAAAAGTTTTCGAATTCTGATGTTTGATCTGCGGCAAGAAATAGAGTGAAAATGTATTTCAAGGTATCAAGTAATTAATGAAATTTTCTAAAGTAGTAGGGATAGAAAGTTGGAACTTAAATCACAACTGAGGTTAGATATGCTAACTTGACCAAAGGCGTCAGCATTTCCATGCGGCCCATTGAGGCATATTCCTAAGGCAGTTGAAAAAGCAAAACATCGTTTCCCTGAAATCCACTTTCACAATCTGCGATTCGATCGTGAAAACTGGTAAATCATTAATAATACGACATTCATGAAACGTGTCTGCTGTAATAATTTCAGTTTTTCAGAAATGTGCAGCCTAGATACGCTAGATGCCAGTTTTTTATTTTATTTTATTTTATTTTGTTTTCTAAACTACGTCAAGTCGGTCCCAACTTAACGCAACATTTTTTTTTCAAAGAGTGTCAAATAGTAGGACCAATTTATGTCGTTTTGAAAAAAAAATCAAATTGTGTAAAAAAAACTAGAACAGTTTCAAAATGACTTGAACGTGGTTTTTTTTTCAAAATAAGTCCGTAAGTGCGTCAAAAGTCGGTACCAACTTAACACGAATTATTTTTTGAATGCGCCAAACCTTTGTTCCTGCTTCACATAATTTTATATATATTTTTTAAAGTGCTTCAAAAGTAAGGACCCAGTTACATTTTTAAATCAACAATTATGGCTAATTTGACAAAATTTAATTTGTTTTCAAAATGCGTTAAAAATTAAGGTCTAAAAGAACCTAAAATAGAAAACGATCAGTTGATCAAAATTTACCGTAAAATGTTTAAAGGCTACGAGCATATGTATGGCCTGATCGCTTCTCTTTTTATTGTATATTAATAACATTGTAGACAACTGTTCAAGTTTATATCGCGCTTGTTTGCCGATGATATCTCACTTTCATATTCGGAAATTGAAGTATATCTAAATTCAGACTTTCAAGTAATTTTTTATTGGTCTAAGCAGTGGTTGGTAAATTTCATTCCTAAATGGTGGTTTTTTTTTTACTTTTAGAACAGCTTATAAACCTACCACTGTTTTTAACGGCGAACTCATAACATGTGTGGACATCCACAAACATTTAGGAATAACATTTAGTTCAGATTGTAAATGGAGCTGTCATATTAACAATATTGTACAAAGCAAATCTAAACAATTGCCCTTACTACACTTTTTTGATACCATTTTTGATGCGCAAGATGTGCACATTTCGTCGATTTAAGTTTCATCAGTTGTGCTCAATCCTAAAATTCTGAAAACCAAAACAACAATCCAAAAAGTTGAAGAGCAAATTCGAAAATGCAAAAATATTCAAAAACTGTAAATCCAAAAACCATCTAAGGACAGGGCTACAATTTTGTGCTAAAATAGTATCAATTTTGGGTAAGTATCGAAATACCAGCTACTGAGCTGGTGAAAATTACGTAAAGTTTAGTTTACTCTCAACAGGCAAAACCTGGAAAATTTTATATTTCATTTATAGTTCCTATGTTAGAATACGCATGTGAATTATGGGATGGGTGTAATAACTAAGATATCAGTAAAATTGAAGGAATCCAAATCGAGGCAGCTAGAATTGTCATAGATTTGCCTAATTATAAACTTGCAAGTATTGAATCGTTATATTTTGAGAGAGGTTAGGAATCAAGAGTCAAGAAGACGCAGAAGGAAATTGGAGATGTTTTATAAAGTTTATCATAATAATTGTCCATCTTATTTACAAGACTGTTTAAATTCTTTTCCTCCACGAAATCCCGACTTTATTTTAAAGAATAATAGTAACTACAGATACATATACCCACTTACTCGTCTTCAGTTTGACTAAAATTCAAAGTTGGGTACTCAAAGTCCTTTGGTAAATGTCTTCATCGCTCTATAACTTGAGAACCATTTGTAGTTAAGTCATGATTCCATCTCGGTTTAGGACCGCCTCGGTGGTCTCGTGGTAGCGTGCTCGCCCCGAGTGCGGAAGGTCGCGGGTTCGATCCCCGGCCGGGTCAAAACCAAAGACATTAAAATTGGCATTTGCTGCTTCTCCGCCAAGCACGCGGCATCTAGGAGTAAGAGCAAAGACTGGTCGGCTCGAAGTCAGTATAATGTGTCCGAGTGAGGTGATATGTCTTCCTGCGGACAGTCACCTCGTGAGCTAGCACATTAAAAATCCGACTTAGCGTGTCGGTCTAGTACAAAGCAGGGATCATATTCATTATCATATCAACATGTTCTCGTCCTGATATGCACCTGGTTGCCAGTGGACGTTAAACAACATTCATCCATCCATCCATCCATCTCGGTTTAGAAAAACATTTTCCACAACTAGAATTAATTACAGTATATGGTGTTCCTATTCTTACCGATAGTAGTATATACCTTTTTGTTGTCAGGTGAAACGGAGGTGTCGGCTTTTCACGTGACATTACATACATTATGAGATAGATTGTTTCAGAATTAAAAGACAGATTGATGTACATGAATAATACTATAACAATCCATTCAAACTGAAGAAAAATGTTCTTTTGAATGCAAAACACTTCAATCTAAACTCAGAAAATTTACACAATGAATTTTAATTCCGGTAAATGTTTGTCTGGATGTGTAGGTAGGTCAGTTCTCATATTTCTATGTCAGTAACTGCTACAAAATCAATCGGAATTCATTCATAACACTGGCTTCATATACTTGATTAGAGATAAATTAAGGCATTAAATGTTTACAACCTAAATAGATAAGACAGTTTGTCCCTAACTGATAAGAGTTTACGCATGCTTAACTTGAAGAACTAATAAAAACTGATTTTCTATCTACTGAATGCAGAATTTATTTTCCCTGTTTTATTTTATTGTTTCCTGAAACATGACGGACATGATTCAATATTTGAAATATCACATATTTTTTGTCGTAATTTAGAATTTTTTAATGCATGTATTATTGCGCCGACCGGTCATCGTCTGTGTTTCATGTTGAATTGGACTTGATTCAATCTGTACCTCTTTGGCTCTGGCATATGTCCTTTTCAAATGTACTGTATTTATAAACTCAACTAAACAGTAAGCTTTTATGTGGCTATGTTTTAATTATTGTATTGAAAATAAATTGCTCCACTACTAACATGACTAACGCACTGGTTAATGCCAATGCACTGCGTTCCTAACTCAGTAGTATTAAACAGTGACCGAAATATCGATGACCCATATTTATAGTTAACTGTACATGTATGTAACTTATATGTATGTCAAGAGTTCAATTCTTCCGTGTTATATTATATTCGCGGGATTATATTACGTTACCTGTAATAATAGTTTCTCCTAGTCTTGACGTGTTTTAATCGGTGTGATGAAAATATAATATTTTTAACCACTTCTAGGTGATTAAATTTCTACGTGGGAATTACCGCCGTTTTTTTCTACAGTTATTGGAACGATAAACTAGAGCAGCCCCGAAATGGCGTTGAAAATCGAAAATTTAACTATCTTGGGTGGAGAAATTCCATAAAACCCTCGTACCTGAAGGAGAATCTATAGTTATCTTTTAACAATGATTAGTTACTAAATATTATCCTAAATAAACATAGCAGCATTTGTACAGTTATCAAATTAACATGAAACGAAAATTCCAAAAAGATAATGACGGATCAGCGCAATAATACATGTATTAACAAATTATAAATTATGACAAAAAATATGTTATATTTTCAAAATTTATCTTTCATTTAGACTATATAATCACTGTTTGTTAACAACACATTTTTCTTATGAATGTGTTATTATACATTTATTGACTTTGATATAGGTTAATACCTGGTTTTATCAACCCTGAAAAAATTATATCCACCGAGCCAACGGCGAGTGTGGATATTATTTTTGAGGGTTGATAAAACCTGGTATTAACCTATACCAAAGTCGATGAATGTTTTATTATATGACTGTTTTTTATGTTTTATTATATGACTGTTTTTACTTTTACTCTGCAAGTTTCTAATAAAAAAAAGAATAACAGTATCAATTTATTTCAACAATAACAAGTTAACAGTGAAAGAACGATTTTGATTGGCTGATATTTTAAATTCAACCAATCAAATTAATGCTTGTTTCCTAATGTTGAATTCTATTTTTAACGACTGGAAAGTGATAATTTTTTTCTATTTTTAGCCACTCAAAAGTCAAAACCTTTATATCACTCTATTTTTAACTACTTTGAAGTTAACATATCCTTTGCATTATACTTTTCATGGTATCCTGGGCCAATCAAAATCAAGATAAATATTTGTCATATAATATAACTAATACACATATTTTGATGAACTATTTTCCTCCGACTACGAGGGGGTAGTTGGGCCTAGTCCGAAGGCAAAGATAAGAATATATCAAGAATTGTTAACATGCATTGTCAAACAATGAAAACCAGACTGATACGGGCCGTAAATTGTCATTTGTCCTGGGATTGCCATTTGTCCACGGCCGCAGATTCTTACCTTAGGTTCCACTATAAAATTAGCATTTTATTTCTTGTTTAGTTTCGGAAAATACGTTTCAAATTTTTAAAACTGATGGTTAAAATTAGCTGATAATTATGATTTCTAACCATGAAGCTGATTTATGCTCAAAGATAGGATGTTTGAAAATTAACATAATCTCATTTGGATATTGTTTATGCATTGACCTAAGGGGCATCTTCATCTGACTTTGTAGATCAGCATCTTTTGTGGGTTTTTTTTGTAAGTGTGAAAATTTTGCACGAAGTTTTGAAATGTAAATTACGAAAAATAAGCCGAAAAACCTGCACTATTTGATTTATTTATTAAATGGCCCACTGCTATGTTTGATTTATGCCATATGTCATATCCATTGAAATTCTACATTGTCCTAGAATTGGGTCTCTACAATGCATTTTGCACAATATTTTGGCGTTTCGTTGCTATGGGGGAAATTGTTAAGTTTGCTGGACCGGCTCAAGTTGTGCCGTATATTGTATATATATATATATGTATGGGTCTAAAAACCAAAATAAAGTGAGGATTGTGCATGACATACAAGTGGCTAAAATTCAACTCAAAATGACAATTGTATATATAGTACTACCTTTAGGCTATTAGTAGCCAGCTAATAAGTACATGTAATACAATACCCATGAAATCTTTATTTTATTAAATGATTTTATTTGACTTTTGAAAATACAAATATGAGGGGTATCTTCTGTGACGTAATTGTTGTCAAATGTCCTTAGCAACCAGATTATGTATTTTTCAACAATCCGCAATGAAACAATATAAGAACATGACTATAGTTCATATGCAGTAATAGTGAAAAAATACACTTTCCACTATCCATTTGTATATAGAAGGAGACAAATATTGTTGAGAAATATATGTTCATTTGATTTTCTATCAATTCAAACTCTTGCAAATCATGCAAATGTTATCCAAAGAACTACAGTACCAGTAAGCTGGTAACAAGCGGTTATTTTCATACATACCAATGCTCTGAATTTCTCCAAAACCTCCTGAAATTTGACCCCATTACCGGGTTACCTAGTTGAATGTAATATTCTGCAGGATTTCTCATTTCCCAGGAATTTATTCGGTGCTTATACTTATAATAATGTAACATAGACAACTTCCTTCTCCAAATGAAGTCACCACGAGGTCTTCATCACAGTGGATACCATATGTATTTAAATCTTGTGTTTTCATTACTGCTGTTCCAGTCAAAATATCAAGAATTAAGATAACATTTTACATCAAAATAAAGTAATCTCCATAAACATTTATTCAAATTTTTGCACGACGCAAACAACTTCTAAATACCTTAACATCGTTTTCGCCGATGGGCTTCGCCCTGGACCCACTGGAGACCTTGAGCGGTCCCCAGGTGCCCAGACCCCTTGCTAAAATCATGGTGAAATCTACATTGACAAATGACCTTGAATAGGGTGCTGACAGGTGAATGGGGCTGCACTTGAATTGTGTAAAAAAATGGACGTGTAAAACATGTACCGATTGAATTTATATAATAGAAACTAGACATTGAACCCGCGCGAGCGCGGGAAAATAAGCATTTTTTTGTGGTGGCCATATTGACTTTAAAAAGTTGTTGCGGCCATGTCATTCATGGAACAGGGACTCAAAATGGATGTTATGGCAGGCTTTCCATAAACTTTCCTGTCAAGTAGGTGGTATCAACTGCTAGTTTCATGTCTATATATGCTGTAGTATTCCACAAATGGATGTTAATGCAAACTTTAACCAAAGTCAATGAAGTGTGAAATGTAGGTCAACGTGACCCAATTGTCATATGGCCGTTCGTTACTACCGAAGATGTATCCACTGATGAAGTAGACTGTATGCAACGTACAATTACTAAAATGGACCTTAAGGTTCCATCAGTCAAAATCTATGACGAAAACACAACCACATAAATTGTCAATATTTTTATTGTTACAATTAATTCTGAACTGGAACTTGATGAAAAGCTTTCATTAAATACACATTTCATAATGCATTACCTTTTCCTTCAAAAGAAATATGAAAATGAAATTATACATGTTGTAGATGTAAACATTTCCTTAGTGACGGGTGAATTTTTCAAAAGATGAGTTAGGTAGAGCATATTTTGGGAAAATAATTGTTCCATTGTCATCATGGGCAGGGCAAGCGAGGCTTAATTTTACAAATATTTCCAATAATCAGACGATAAAACGTTTTTAGTGTGTGGCTGCGTATGCTGTCCACGTTTATAAAGATGTCCGAGATAAATTTCGTCATTAATTATTGTACAAATTAGCTAATCTAGGAATGGGAAAGCATTTATATTACCCAATAAAAAATATGTTATCAAAGACAAACATTGCTCTTAAGTTAGAAGGATGTCATTCAGAATATTTCTAAATAAACAGGGGAGTAAAACAAGGGGATTCACTTAGTCCTACTCTTTTCAACATGTTTATAAATGATTTAAGTTCAAACTTTGACAGGGATGATTGTCAACCTTCAATTCTTCTAAACTCAAAAGTTGGTTCTCTGTCATTTGCAGATGATCTACTTATCATTTCAGAAAGTAAAGAAGGTCTTCAAACAAGTGTAAATAATTTAAGTGAATATTGTGGAAAGTGGCAGCTAACTTTAAACGTTAAAAAGACGAAAACTATGATAGTTCAAAATAATTGTATAAATTCTGATTCATTCATCAGTTTTAATGATGAGAGAATTCAAAATACTTTCGAGTATAAATTTTTAGGATGCTTATTAAAAAGCAATGGTAATCTAAAGTCTAGTCTAAATGATCTAGCAAAAAAGGCAAGAAAGGTATTATTTTTACTTAGAGAAAAAGCCATGTCTATGGGAAATTTCCCAGTTAAAGTAATGAATAACTTATTTGATAAATTAATTAGACCAATTTTAACTTATAGTTCTGAGATTTCTTTTATGGACTACTATTTGCCCTTTTATAGGGCAAAAAAGAGAGCAGCCCAGACAAATAATAGAGTAGATTATATTTCCTTTGTGGATAAAACTTCTTTAGAAAAAGTACACTTAAATTTTTGTAAGTCTCTATTAGGGACAAAGAAATCTTCTTCAAATATTGGTGTGAGAACAGAATTAGGAAGATATCCTATTGAAAACTTCATACATAGTCAATCACTTCTATATCTAGCAAGACTTCACACAAATGATATAAATCCATTGCTCAAAGAATCTTTTGAACTTACTAAAGCACTTGACAATCAAGGCACTTACAGCTGGTACACCTTTGTTAAAGATATTGTTTCAGAAGTAGAAAATGGAGACAATATTTCTAGTTGCAAGTCATTAAAGGATGTAAAACTTTTGAAATATTCTATAAAAAATGGTGTAAATGAGAAATTTAAAAAGATATTTTTAGATAGAATAAATGGATATGATGAAAATAGTAAATTCTATCTATATAAGAAGTTAAATCCATCTCTCAAAGGAGAGTTTTATCTTACAGATCCATTATTTTCAATTAGAAATATATTCACAAAACTGCGTATTAGTGATCACGACCTCGAAATAGAAAAAGGTCGTTATTATAAAATCCCTCGGCAAGATAGAATTTGTAAAATTTGCAAGACTATTGAAGATGAATCTCATTTCATTTTAAAATGTAAAACTAATAGTAAAATAAGGGAAACTTTGTTTAATAGTCTTAAGCTTGAAAATAGAGAATTTATAAACATGACAGATGATGAAAAACTGGTCTTTTTGCTTAACCCAACAAATAATAAACATATTAGAATGGTTGGCTTCTTTTTAAAGCAGTCATTAGAACTGAGGGCAGAAGTCTCATAATTCATTTGATTTGTTATAATGTCTGTTATTAATACTTATGCGTATAATATTTGTATGTCTTTGTCACAAACTATATGTTTATGTTTAATGACAAATAAAAGTTCTAATATTAATGATAAAGATGACCATTTTGTAAAAATATTTTTATGTAGGGCTCATGGGGAATTATACAATCTCCCATGCAGATTTGTCGGTCCTTGCTCTCTCCAATCTCCCATGCAGAGTTGTCGGTCCTTGCTCTCTCTCCAATAGAGCAAGGACCGACAACTCTGCATGGGAGATTGGGAATTATATTGATATAAGATATATTTAGGCAGGTCACATGACAAATAATGTAAAAATAGATAATGGTTGGTTTTAGCACTTTTTGCAAGGTAAACATCCGAGCAATCCAAAAAAAAAAAACAACTAAGTTAGGAATTCCTCTGAACTTTACCTCTTCAAAGTTCATAACCTTTACAGTTAGGAGAAATTGCGTTATTGTAAAAAAAACAATCCTGAATACATGAAGCGGAAACATCCCCCTCGAAGGAGAATGTTTTCAATTTGTTTTATTCTTCTTCCGTATTTTCAAACAAAAATACATTTAAAATATGTGCATACTTGTTTATTTAAATCAATCGGTGTTAAAATGATGCATTCGAGAACCTTCTAAGGGATATGTTGGGAGAATTCATATCGGAAAAGTGCATACAAATTCAATTTGCACATAAACAAAACTGCAGTTTAAATTTATAAATGCAGATTGTCAAGTCCGATAATTACCTTTATAATCTGAACACTACATCGTTTATTTTGAACCACGCGTTTTGCCGCCTATTCGGCTAATTCGTAAATTTGGTATTATAGATGGTAGTTTTTTATTTGATTTTTAGTCAATATTACTATTAAATCTTGTAGATGTAAATTAATCAACTACGGACACTTATTTAAGAATGCACAGTCGTGCACGATGCGGTTTTTGGAACATGACTGAGGTTTTTAATTATTAAACATTACATACTACAGTATTTTTATAACCAACACCTAATATAAAAATCAATAATAGGCTTGACATGTCGGAAAATATTAATCTCACAACAGGGAAAGGCAAGACCGGAAAAAGAACTGAGAACTGAGAAATATTTTTCGAGGGCGTCTGAAATTTCTTGGTCGTGCACTTTTCAGCGGGTGGTAAAAGGTTACGTGCAAAGTATTTGCTGTTTTTTATTTAACATGTTTTGTTTGAAGGTCGTTTTTCACAGTGTTTTGTGCAAATTGATAAAAAATTCAAATTGCAAGCCAAATTTTAAATTTTCTTTCATCGTGCAAATACATTTTATTTCCCGTTCGTCCGTGCACAGCACCAAGCTTCCAATCTAGGTACAAAGCATCAGTGTGATTTTAACTACAAAAAGATGAGAAAAAAATTCTTAAGAAAATGGGTTTATGTACAAAGTCAGAAAATGACAATTTTTGCAATTTATTTCTTCCTTTTGGTATAGTTACGCGTGCCTTTCTATATACATAATTACTTAGAATTTTTGTCAGACTTTGTAATTGTTTATTTCTGTTATAATTCCAATGTTGTTTTCTAAACATTAAATGCAGTAATTTCAATGGCTAACAACAACTTCCGGTAAAATGTTTATAACTTGATAAATTCCATTCATGAAGATTCATTAAATCAACAGACTCCAATGCAAAACTAACAGCTTAAAACAAAATCAATAGACTCAGGTACAAAACTAACGAACATCGATGTTAAGCGAACAGCATAAAATAAAATCAACAGACTCCAATGCAAAACTAATGAACATCGATTTTAAACGAACAGCTTAAAATAAAATCAACAGACAAATGGACATCTACCCATGTCAAACAACCAATGTCCGAATTAACGCCAGGTGGCGGTGTGATTCTGAAACCTTGCTGTATAGAAATATTCATCCAGGAATCCAGGAAGTAAATAGTTTGCAAGACCGAGCTTGCTAATCAATTTCATGATTGCGAGCATAGGCGGATGCAGAGGGCAGGTGCGGATCTAGAATTTTAAAAGGGGGGATTCCATGTAGGCTGCTTTTGGCAAATTTTTGCAATTTTCATTAGGCATTTTTTTTACTTTTCAGAAAAGGTAGGTCCATCTCTCCGAACCCCCTCCTTATTCCCCCAATTCGGTTGGGGGGGCCTTATCTAGAAAATTTATAAAATTTACTACCGGAATGATTTGGCCAAATTTTTGTCCGGGCCCCCATTTAAAGCCAAAAAATATAGCGCTCTGTTTTTTTTCAATATGTGTATCCGACCCCAGCGAGTTTGTTAAAAAAAAGCTCGCCAAATTTCAAAAGATTGCTATTAATTAGGGATATTTTGGGAACCCATGGTCCATTTTTGTCTTATTCTTTAATCCTTCCTTTCTGTAAACATGTAAAATAAAGAGTCATCGGCACCACTCATCGCCCAACTCCTCTACCCATACCCCCCCCCCCCCCCCCCCTACGGAAACATAGAAGAAAACACGCCAAGTTCCCCAAACCTTTGTTTAAAACTAAGGTCTTCGGGGTCTAGGCGATAATATGGGTGGGGTAGTTGGGCCATGAGTCACTAGTTGTAGTGTATGGGGCTGTTATTTGCATAAAACAAACGCCTGTTGGAAAATTGCGAAAGTTTGCCAAAAAGCACATAGCCTGAACCCCTTTTATCCCCGGATTGAATTCCCCCTTTTAAAAATACTAGATTCGCACCTGCCCCCTGCATCCAACTATGCACACAATCGTAAAATTGGAATTTCCACAAAAAAAAAATGAAAACATTAACTCAAAGACACAATCTCAAGATATCATGACAAAACTGACTCGACGATCCGTCCACTACATGGCACTTGCAGAGTGATTCTTCTGTAGGAATCTAGGAATTAAAAATATACACGAGTAAAAATAGCTGATAGAATATTTTTAATTTTATAGCGGTATTTTGATTATACTCTAAAAGATGCAAAGTAATGAAACGTGTTTTTTAATTAACTATATAGTAATAAAAAATAATTTTGTCATGCCTAGGCAATTAATTGTGCCATGTAATAGGACGGATCGTCGTGCAGCAATATTTGTCGGTATTTTCATGATCCCTTGAGATAATGTTTTCATTTTTTTTTATTTATGTGAAAGTCTGCAAGACCTAGCTGGTTAATGAATTTTACGATTGCGTGTATATAGGCGGATGCAGGGGGGAGGTACGAATCTAGCTAGGATTTTTTTAAAACGGGACCGGAATTAAATTTGGGAGGAAAGGGGAGGTCCAGATATGCTATATATGTACGTGCTATATGTTTTGGGAAATTTTTGCAGTTTTTCCAAGGCTTTTTTTAAAAACTTTTCTTCCTTGTTCCGCCTATGTGGGGTGGGGTACCTTATCTAGAATATTATAAATTTACTATGGGAATTCTTTGGCCAAATGTTTGCCCGCGGCTCCCTTTTAGAGCAAAAAAAATAGCGTCCTATTTTTGGAATGTGTGGATCCGACCCTGGTGAGTTTGTTAAAAAGAAATCCGGTCAAATTTCAAAAGATTGCTTTTAATTAGCAGTTGTGTTTTCAGGGCAATTCGTGGAATGCGATTTTTTGGGAATTCGCGGTCCTTTGTTGTCTTATTTTTTAATCCTTCCTCTCTGTAAAGAAATCTTTTAAAACATGTAAAATAAAGAAAGTCACTGTCAACCCCGGCAGGCTTCATCACCCCCCCCCCCCCCCCCCCCCACCCATACTACCCCCTAAGACCCGCTGTTTTCTACTATGATTCTGTTCTTCCAAATGTGATTCGAACATGTGTCAACTTTCTAGAAAATTACACTTAAAATTTATAAAATCTGACAGCTTTTACCAGTTTCAAAAGTCAATAACAAATAAATTAAGATGTTTTATTATGAAAAATCAAAAATGCTCGCATTGATCAGCACGTTGTCAATTTCACTGATATGTCAATCAATTATTTTTGTCATGCCAAAAAATATACCACTGTCCAGTAAAATTTCCCCAAAAAATCTCACTATAGCCGATTTGCAACTGAGGTAATAATTTTTCGAGTCTTTCCCAGATAGTTTTAAAATTTCAAATTGGGGGTCTTTGGAGCTGACTTTTCCTTATTTATTTTATTGAAACTTAATTTGGACATTTTTAAATTCAGATGAACACACGACGCGCAAAATTGATGATGATTTCATTTAACGCACTAGATCTTTGTTTTCCCAATTGTGTAAATTTTTATTTTCCATTAATCGTGATCACACCTTTTCCCACTCCCCTCTTCTAATTTAGCAATCTTTTAAAATTTGCGGATTTTTTTTTAATAACTTGCCCGGACCAAAATTTAGCCAAATAATTCCGGAAGTAAATTTTATAAATTATCTAGATAAGGTCCCCCACCCCCATTGGCGGAACAAGGAGGGAGGTCTCGGGGATGGCCCGCCTTTTCTGAAAAGTAAAAAAAATGCCAAGGACTAATTTCGAAGACTTGCCAAAACACAGCCTGCATGGAATCACCCTTAGATCCGCTCCCCCCCCCCCCCCCCCCCCCCCCCCCCCCCCCCCCAATGCCTTATCCTATGCTCGCAATCATAAAATTGATTAGCAAGCTCGGTCTTCCAAACTATTTCCTTCCTGGATTCCTGGATAAATATTTTTATCTACAGCAAGCTTTCAGAATCACAACGCCACCTGGCGTTAATTCGGACATTAGCTGTCTGACATCTGTAGATGTTTGCATTTGTCCCTTGACTTTATTTTAAGCTGTTCGTTCAACATCGATGTTTATTAGCTTTGCATTGACTTTGTTTTAAGCTGTTAATTTTGTTTTGACCTCTTTTTTACCCTTTTCGCTGCCCATAGAACGTCTGGCGACTTGGCGTCCGTCGTCCGTCCGTCTGTAAAGTTTTACATTTTCATCTTCTCCTCTGAGACCCCTACACCTATTGAGCTGAAATTTGGCCTGAAGCTTCAGTGGAAGGTCCTTTACAAAGTTTGCATAAATCATCCCGGTCCGTCAAACAAAATGGCCGCCATTAGCATTTACATGTTCTGATTGGTCGAAATTTTAAACTTCTTCTTCTCTGAAACCGTAAAGCAAAATGAACTGATTTTTTGGTATGGAGCATCTATGGTAGGTTCTTTACAAAGTTTGCATAAATCATCCTGGTCTGTGAAACAAAATGGCCGCCATGACCATTTACATGTTCTGATTGGTCTAAATTTAAAACATCTTCTCCTCTGAAACCGTGAAACCAAATGAAATAATTTTTGGAATGGAGCATCTATGGAACGTCCTTTACAAAATTTGCATAATCATCCCGGTCTGTGAAACAAAATGGCCGCCATGAGCATTTACATGTTCTGCTTCTCCTCTGAAACCGTAAAGCCGAATGAACTGATTTTTGGTATAAAGCATCTATGGAAGGTCCAATACAAAGTTTGCATAACTCATCCCGGTCCGTGAAACAAAATGGCCGCCATGAGAATTTACATGTTCTGATTGGTCGAAATGTAAAACTTCTTCTCCTCTGAAACCGTAAAGCCAAATGAACTGATTTTTGGTATGGAGCATCTACGGAAGGTCCTTTACAAAGTTAGCATAAATCTGCTTGGTCTGTGAAACAAAATGGCCGCCATGAGCATTTACAGGTTCTGATTAGTCGAAATTTAAAAATTCTTCTTCTCTGAAACCGTAAAACCAAATGAACTGATTTTTGGTATGGAGCATCTATGGAAGGTCCTTTACCAAGTTTGCATAACTCATCCCGGTCTGTGAAACAAAATAGCCGCCGTGAGCATTTACTGTTCTGATTGGTCGAAATCTAAAACTTCTTCTCTGAAAACCGTAAAGCCAAATGAACTGATTTTAGGTATGGAGCATCTATGGAAGGTCCTTTACAAAATTTGCATAAATCTTCTTGGTCTGTAAAACAAAATGGCCGCCATGTGCATTTACGTTTTCTGATCGGTCAAAATGTAAAACTTCTCCTCTGAAATGATAAAGCGAAATGAGCTGATTTTTTATATGGAACATCTATGGAAGGTCCTTTGCAAAATTTGCATAAATCATCCTGGTCCGTGAAACAAAATGGCTGCCATGAGCATTTAAATGTTCTGATTGGTCGAAATTTAAAACTTTTCTGAAATCGTAAAGCTAAATGAACAGAATTTTGGTATGGAGCATCTATGGAAGGTCTTTTACAAAGTTTGCATAATTCATACCGGTCCGTGAAACAAAATGGCCAGGTGAGTGATACAGGCTCAGCCCACTGAGCCTCTTGTTTTTTAAGCTGTTAGTTTTGCATCGGAGTCTGTTGATTTTGTTTTAAGCTGTTAATTTTGTTTTGACGTTTGTTTACCCTTTCCCCGCCCATAGAACGCCTTCCCATTTTTTTTTTTTTAATTTGGCATCCATAAGGTTTTCATTCAGTTTTGGGAGTAAGCAGGGGCGATCGCAGTATAGTTATTGAAGTTTACTACATTGAAATGTTTGATAATCCACTTCAAATATGTTTTACATTCAGCAATATTGGTTGCATGGCTTATGTCCCCAGACCAGCCGAGTAATACTTGGTAAAGGGAACCCCTGCCTATTTGTTTGTTTTTTTTTTTTTTTTTGAAAACTGGGGTTCCAAAAGAAGAGTGTGACTGGAAAGGTGTTGTATATTTGTAGAGGGTCTTTATAAGACAAATGTTAAATTACATGCCTATATTTATTTTATGAATATCGTAAATAAAAATTTACCTGGCTTACAATTTTTTCAGCTCATCTTTTTCATTTAATCTCTTCTATACATTTACGTAAATTAATTGGTCTAATTTTAATTTAGACAAGAAAAACTAAGCTGTTACCCGGTATGGAAAAGGGGGTATATAGTTACTCCTTTCGATCATATTAACCTAGGCGGTTACTTAATGTAGGCTTTTTACTTTATGTTTTTCATTAAGTCAGGGGTAAACTTCATTAAATTAAAACAAAAAATAGGAGTTGAAGCTACATGTTTAGCATTGATTAGCAGTTGGCCATTAAAAAATACTTATCTTAACAAAGTATGTTTCAGATTTTAACAAGATTAATTGAGCCGTTCGAAGTCGACACGTTTTTTAATTTACCCGAAAATTCCTAATTTTGTGATTTTTCGTGCATATTTGATTTTTTTATGGACAAGGCGACAACATCTGACTTTAATAAGGTAACGGTATAGGGGAGCATAAGGACATTTCAGTCTAGTGAGTCTTTTTAGCAACTTGAAACTTTGATAACAGATACAAAGAACTTGCCAATATTTTGTAATCATTTTTCACCATTTTAGTAACGATGATTTAAGTTTTTTAGAATAATTATGAATATTTACATTGGAAACACTGGAAACAATAATAAAATGTGTTCATGTACTTATTAATAAAGTTTCATTTTTTTAGGTAGAAAGGCTACTTAATAACGTCATGTTTCCGTGTATGGAAAGCGTGAACCGGTAAATGGTTGATTGTTGTGTTAGAACCGATAAAACGGTTGATTGGTCTTCCGGGTCAGAACACCTATCAACCGTTTTATTGATTCATAAAAAACACCAAGCAATCGTTATATCTTTTCGCATACACCAATCAACCAATTATCGGTTCATACTTTCCATAGATTGCTTTTTATATCTAATAGGTGTCTTTATATGAGCATACTTTATTTTCGATATGCAGAATTTACGGTATATTTCTACATAGTGTGTTAATAACGTCAAAAGAACTATACTTGTGTATGTCTACCCTAGCTCGTTGTGTTTTCCGAAAGGGGAAAGCGTTAACTGTTCAGTACATATACATCTAATAACACATACACGACATAATGACTTAAGCAAATTCAATAAACGAAAACTAAACTGGATGTCTTGTATATTTTGTTGATTAGTTTCCGAATTAAATGTCTTGATTATCACATTTGATGTAGGGCAAAGGTTTATAAAAAAAAGAATGTATTTGCGTAGCCTGATTTCCAGAGAACAAGATTTAAGTTAAAGTGAGCCCGGTTTGATTAATTCGTGTAACTTTTTACATTATACATGTATAGCAATGTCTTTCGACGCCATTGTATTCCAACTCATTCTCACATGAAACGTTATTTTAATATTTTATTGTCTTTATTTATTAATTCATTTATTGATTTATTTTTATTAACTTAATCCATTCATTTTTATATTTCTTTACGGTCCTATGTTTTACATAACGGTTTTCAATATTTAAATTAGATAGGGTAATACCCATTGAATTTCTTTCTGCACGGATGATTTCGGCGGTCAGTATATAAAGAAAATTTAAAGGCGCGCTTGACCAATGCGACGTTCGTTACAAGATAGTAAGGACAAAGTAGTTAGTTTGGTATACTATTCGCCACCCACCCACCCCAGATAACCATCTTATATGTTACTTTCTCATTTCTTATTGACTCTAGTATGGTGAAATTTGATGCATTTATGTATGGCTGGTTGTATGTACATGTAGATATGTTAAATATGTTATATTAAATGCGATCTTGTAGCGAACGCACATTTACTGTGTTTGGTTTTTTCTACGATATCTAGTTAAGAAAAACTCTATTTTCGGACGAGTGAAACGAGGGAGAAAATTAAGTTATATTCTTTTTTTAGCCAACTTTCCAATAGATTTTGTTCGATTTGCCTCCCCTACTATACACTAATTGATTAAAATTTACAAACCTCTGAATACCGTGAGTCCCGAATATCAACTTCAATGGGAAATATATTCAGAGTGGATGGTTTGTAGCAATTTTGCAACAATACGTTTTAAAATATGAAAAGGATTGGAAGAGACTGGCAGGCAAATGGCGATAGTCCCAATATCTACCTTTTTATATCACGCTATATAGCTTATCTCTCTTCTGCATAACAATTGATAATCTTTAAATATTCTTATATACTATGTTTTATTTCAAAATCCATATTTCGCTGTAATATTATGCTCTTAGTGTGCTTGTTTCCTTCTAGTTGATTTATTAAAGCTGTAAAATCAGCTATGAAGGAATTTTCAATCTCTTTTATAACCAATTGATTTTTAAAACATCATTGTATGTATCTAAATGGGGTTATACAAACACATTTTTCCACGAATTTTGATCCCACCTCGTATGTTGTAGAACCTTGACAATAACCAAGTGTATGAATTGGAGAGATAAGCGGCCGTGTTTATAAGAATAAGTAGGTTTCATGATGCACAAGATGTACACATTTGGTCGATTTACGACTCATCCCACCTCCCTTGGCCAGACCTGTCGGATATTACTCTGAACTGCCAAAAGGGTAATGAATTTTTTATGCCAATTTTGATGGCAAGATGTGCACATTTCATCGATTTGCGACTTCTAAATCATAGACAATTACTATTTCAAGAAACGAAACTGTTTTGTTTCTTCGTTTAGTAATCAAAATCGTGCTGTTTCTTGTTTTAGTAATTTTTAATTTTTTTTTAACTTTCTTGCATAATTATGTATTCTATGTACATATGCATATATATCTGTGTGTGTGTATGATTGTTTATATATTTTTTTCACTTTTAGTCCATGATACATTTTTTAATTTCGTACAGATGAATGATTTATAGTTTTTCAAAGGTACAGAAAATGCTGTCTTAAAAATAAAATTAGTCAAAAAAATCTTCGTATATATATTACCAATGCCATTAAAACAGAGTCCGTTACAGAGTCGGTTATAGATCGTACCATAACAATTTGGTTGTACCGTGTGATATATCAGACGTTAAAGATACACACAAGTATTTAATCATCTCGTTTCATAAAGAGTTCTTTCCTTTATATGGGCGTCTCGAGTGCGGAAGGTTGCGGGTTTGAGAAAGAGATATTTACCACAATATTATAGAAATAATCCAAACATTGTAAAAATCTAAGGTCTTTTGTACGGAGCCCCGCAGGGGACACGAGAAAAAAAAATTATATCGTTATCTCGATTTATGATATCGTCATCACGATTTATGATATCGTTATCTCGATTTATCATATCGTTATCACGATTTATTATATCGTTATCTCGATTTATTATATCGTTATATCGATTTAGTATATCGTTATCTCAATTAATTATATCGTTATCTCGATTTATTATGTCGTTATCTCGGTTATTAGCTCACCTGGCCCGTCGTCGTCGTCGTACACGTCCCTTCTCCTCTGAAACCATTGGGCCAATTGGAACAAACGTTGGCTGCATGGTCCTTAGGTGGTCCTCTTTGAGAATTATATCCGATGACCGGGCCTGACATGCAAGATGGCCACCAGAGCCGAACTTAGTTTAACATAGGACCCTATGGGAAATTTACATAAAGATATTTTTGTCTACAAGCACTTTGCCAATGAAACAAAAATAGGCAGCAAGGTGGTCCTCTTTCAAACGTATATTCGATGACTCCTTCCATTATCCAAGATGACCGGAACAAAACTGGGCAGCAATGGTCCTTAGTTGGTCCTCTTTCAGGAGTATATCCGATGTTCCTGTTCACCATCCAAGATTGCTGCCAGAAATGAACTTAGTTTAACATAGGACCTAATGGGAAAGTTCACTTAATGATCTTCTTGTTTAAAAATCAGTGAGCCAATTGGAACTTGACAGCCAGTCAAGATGGACATAGTCCAGGTGAGCGATACAGTCTCTTGGGAGCCTCTAGTTATATTGGTATTTCGATGCAATATTGTTAGTTAAATACCTGTCCACTAACAATCCAAACAAATACCCAATTAGGTTCATTATTAGCAAATAATTTCTAAGTTAATTACCATTTGTTTCATTTATAATTCCAATAGTACTAGTCGAGTCATAGTTGTTCAGTGTTTCGGTTTAGGTTTAAAGAACCAAGCCATATCCTCATCTATAAAGAAGACATGAAAATGTGTTTCCGCCAATAACATAACTATTATATTTTAATATAAGAGGAATGGGGTTAGACAGTGATGCTCTCTTTCAATAAAAAACTCATGAAAGTGTCTTGCAATTATTTCGTTTAAAAGAATTTTACTTTTATATAGATAATAGATAATTTATTTAAGTGTATTCTGTGAGATAATCTTTTATATTTTTATAAACAAACAACAAAATGGATAACAGGAAAAGTCAACAATAACATACCAATCAATCAAAGCAACCCAACTGACAAAACGCCGGACAAAAAATATTAGTGTACAAAACACAAACATGAACACAACAGAGAGTCAGGATAGTCTAACTTGGTACAGACACTGAATAGTGGCGGGGTTAAACCGGTTTAATGGGTACCCAAACCTCCCGCTTTTTCTATTATGACAGTCTGATGTATAAAACACACTATAAAAACCAATACAGTATGATTACCAATAAGGTGACCGCTTGCTAGAAATGAAAATTAGAGAGAAGGGTTTAACATTGAAACTAGCTAAGGCTCTCATAGCTGCAGGTCGGATATTTCCCTCTACTGAACGAAAAAATCTGAAATAACACTTCCATCAAGGGTTTAATGGTATCTAGTCATAGAGTTCAATAGAAATCGGCAGTATTCGTGAGAGGCCATTATGAATTTAGAGTCTTCAAGCCATTGGGAGAAATTGCAATTTTTACAGAATTACACATAATTTCATATTTGTAACCCTTACTGTGAAAAAATCTTAGGTAACTCCCAAGTTTCTGTGGGTTACTAGCGAGACTGCATTTATTCACGATATTGCAGTAGAAACTAGGGTCGGAAAATCCGTTCATGATAAGTGCTTTTCTGGAATCTGGATATTTAGATGAAAGATGTTGATATCTATTATAAAACCTTTTAAAAGCATTAGGCAGCAAATATTTTTTTAGTAATCGTATGGTTTCGTTCGTTAATCTTCTAGCCGAACGCATATTCGTGCAAAACGACCAAGCTGTGATATGTACACTCTATACGATGGTACCAAAGGCACGTCTCCATCAAGAAAGGGGAAACTAGTAATTGGAAAGTTAAAATCGTCCCTTTTGTCATAAATTTTAGTACGTATCTCTCCATTTTCGATATTTATTGTAAGATCTAAATAAAAACAGAATTTACTATTCTTATTAGTTTTGTTGAAATGTAGCTCTTTTGGATGAATGTCTTTTGCATGTTTAAGAAACTCGGGGTTATCAACAGTAAGTACATCATCATGATACCTGCAATTAATCCACTATCAATATTTACCAGTGTTATGAAATCTTGCTATTTTGAAACTGAGCAGCGGACATCCTTAACAACCTTAGACTTTATTTTTCACAGGCTTCACTGACCAAATATCTTGAAAATGGTTGATTTATTGAAGTTTTCTCTGCACATTCTCCCTCAGAAAAAAATGTTCGCATGTCAATTAATTTATCATGATTATGTATTTTACACTTAAGGAGTTTTTTCATGAAAGACTGTTCATAACAATATAAAAATAAGTCGGCAATAAGAGTTTGTGCCCATAGGAATCCTGATAAATCTTATGTAATTGAGAAGTAGGAATGGAACAAAATATGATGAAAAATATTTTTTAATATTTTCTGTAGATCTTTAAGGTTAACAGAGGAACGACGTTGATGCATATTATGGTTTGTTCTTTTGCAATGCGACGGTCGTGGGCGTAGTCAAGGACTCATTATGACTAGTTATTATTATTCTTTTTTCTTCAGTAGCTGTTTTTTTGTTGTTCTCGAAAACGATTTATTATATCGTTATCTCGATTTATCATATCGTTATCACGATTTATTATATCGTTATCTCGATTTATTATATCGTTATCTCGATTTATTATATCGTTATATCAATTTGTTATATCGTTATCTCGATTTATGATATCGTTATTTCGATGCAATATTGTTAGTTAAATACGTGTCCACTACCAATCAAAACACATACCCGGTTAAGTTCACGATTAACAGATAATTTCTGACTCAATTACCATTTGTATAATTCATGATTTTAATGCCAATACATATGGTCGAGAAAATCATCTCTTAGTTTTCCAGTGTTTCGGTTTAGGTTTTAAGAACCAAGGCATATCCTCACCAGGCACCCCTAGCCTTTTATTCATTAAGAAGACATGGAAATGTGTTGTCGCCAATCACATATTACTATTAAATTTCAATAGAAAAGGTATGGGGTACGTCATCGGTCGTCTCTTTTCATGAAAGTGTCTTGCATTTATTTCGTTTAAACGAATGTTTGAATATGATACGAAAAATAAATTCAAGATTCACATCCCACTAGTATTTACAACAAGATATAACACGACTCTTTGGCAATTAGGAAGGGCTATTAAGAAGCATTGGTATTATATCCATAATGATGAACAGATCCCAAAACGATGAACAGAACAACAGAATCCTCAATAGACCGCCCGAGTTTCTAAAATATGCAAAATACATTTATACAAAAAGCTACATTTTAAATTATTCCAATATATCAACTTACACGGCAGCCATTTTGAAAATAGTGGCCATCTTTGATATTTTGAAATGATTGTCTATAGAATTTTCGATGAAGCTGAACAATTCTACGCTAAAATTGAATCTGCAAAGAATTGTTTTCTATTTTTAAAGATTTTTAAAAATTTGATAGCGGCCGTTTCAAAAATGGCGGCTATCTTGGACTTTGTAGTATGACGAGGCATTACTTCAGATGGTTCCATATTTTTGTTCCAAGTTTGGTTTCAATAGATTGAGCCATTTTCGAGAACACTCTCCAAAAAAAAACAGCTACTGAAGAAAGAAGCTAATAATAACTAGTTATAATGAGTCCTCGACTACGCCTACGACCGTCGCATTGCAAAAGAACAAACCGTAATATGCATCATCAACGTCGTTCCTCTGATAACCTTAAAGATCTACAGAAAATATTAAAAAATAATGGGCGACATGGTTTATTCATCAGATTTTGTTCCATTTCTACTTCTCAATTACATAAGATTTATCAGAAATGTGCTTTTGCTTCATTCCATAATCCATCTTATAAATGTTCAAAAATTATTTCTTCGTTTTTGGCAATACTGTGCATCGACAGGTCATTGGGATTCCTATGGGTACAAACTCTTATTGCCGACTTATTTTTATATTGTTTTTAAACAGTCTTTCATGAAAAAACTCCTTAAGTGTAAAATACAGAATCATGATGAATTAATTGACATGCGGAAATTTTTTCTGAAGCAGAATGTGCAGAGAAAACTTCTAAAACTCAACCATTTTTAAGATATTTGGTCAATGAAGCCTGTGAAAAATAAAGTCTGAGGTTGTTACGGATGTCCGCTGCTAAGTTTCAAAATACCGAGCTTTTCATAACACTGGTAAATATTGATAGTGGATTAATTGCAGGTATCTTGATGATGTACTTACTGTTGATAACCCCGAGTTTCCTAAATATGCAAAAGACATTCATCCAAAAGAGCAACATTTGAACAAAACTAATAAGAATAGTAAATGCTGTTCTTTTTTAGATCTTACTATAAATATCGAAAATAGAGAGATACGTACTAAAATTTATGACAAAAGGGACGATTTTAATTTTCCAATTACTAGTTTCCCCTTTCTTGATGGGGACGTGCCTTTGGTACCATATGATAGAGTGTACATATCACAGCTGGGACGTTTTGCACGAATATGGCCTCGGCTAGAAGATTAACGAACGAAACCATACGATTACTAAAAAAAATATTTGCTGCCTAATGCTTTTAAAAGGTTTTATAATAGATATCAACATCTTTCATCTAAATATCCAGCTTCCAGAAAAACACTTATCATGAACGGATTTTCCGACCCTAGTTTCTACTGCAATATCGTGAATAAATGCAGTCTCGCCAGTAACCCATAGCAACTTGGGCGTTACCTAAGATTTTTTCACAGTAAGGGTTACAAATATGAAATTATGGATAATTCTGTAAAAATTGCAATTTCTCCCAATGGCTTGAAGACTCTAAATTCATAATGGTCTCTCACGAATACTGCCGATTTCTATTGAACTCTATGACTAGATACCATTAAACCCTTGATGAAAGTGTTATTTCAGATTTTTTCGTTCAGTAGAGGGAAGTATCCGACCTGCAGTTATGAGAGCCTTAGCCAGTTTCAATGTTAAACCCTCCACTCTAATATTCATTTCTAGCAAGCGGTCAACTTATTGGTAATCATACTGTATTGGTTTTTATAGTGTGTTTTATACACCAGACTGTCATAATAGAAAAAGCGGGAGGCTTGGGTACCCATTAAACCGGTTTAAACCGGCGTTTTGTCAGTTGGGTTGCTTTGATTGATTGGTATGTTATTGCTGACTTTTCCTGTTATCCATTTTGTTGTTTGTTTATAAAAATATAAAAGATTATCTCACAGAATACACTTAAATAAATTATCTATATAAAAGTAAAATTCTTTTAAACGAAATAATTGCAAGACACTTTCATGACTTTTTTATTAAAACAGAGCATCACTGTCGTACCCCATTCCTCTTATATTAAAATATAATAGTTATGTTATTGGCGGAAACACATTTTCATGCCTTCTTTATAGATGAGGATATGCCTTGTTTCTTAAAACCTAAACCGAAACACTGAACAACTATGTTTCGACTAGTACTATTAGAATTATAAATTATAAATGAAACAAATGGTAAGTAACTTAGAAATTAACCTAATTGGGTATTTGTTTTGATTGTTAGTGGACAGGTATTTAACTAACAATATTGCATCGAAATAACAATATAACCAGAGGCTCCCAAGAGCCTTTATCGCTCACCTGGACTATGTCCATCTTGACTGGCAGCCTGAAAAATAGCTGTCAAGGTCCAATTGGCTCACTGGTTTTTAAACAAGAAGATCATTCAATGAACTTTCCCATTAGGTCATATGTTAAACTAAGTTCATTTCTGGCAGCAATCTCGGATGGTGGACAAGAACATCGGATATACTCCTGAAAGAGGACCAACTAAGGACCATTGCTGCCGAGTATTGTTCCAATTGGCCAAGTGGTTTCAGACGACAAGATCTTTAAGTAGATTTCACAAAGTGTCCTATGTTAAACTATGTTCGACTCTGGCGGCTATCCTGGATGACGGTCGAGTCATCGGATATAATTCTGAAATAGAACAATCTAAGAACCATTGCTGCTCAGTTTTGTTCCAATTGGCCAAGTGATTTCGGACAAGCAGATCTTTAAGTAAATTTCCCATAGGATCATATGGAAAACTATGTTCGGCTCTGGCGGTCATCTTGGATAATGGAAGGAGTCATCGAATATACGTTTGAAAGAGGACCACCTTGCTGCCTATTTTTGTTTCATTGGCCAAGTGCTTGCAGACAAAAATATCTTTATGTGAATTTCCCATAGGGTTCTATGTTAAACTAAGTTCGGCTCTGGTGGCCATCTTGCATGACAGGCGCGGTCATCGGATATAATTCTGAAAGAGGACCGCTTAAGGATCATTGCAGCCAACGTTTGTTCCAATTGGCCCAATGGTTTCAGAGGAGAAGATCTTTAAAGGGACGTTTACGACGACGACGACGGGCCAGGTGAGCTAATAAACCGAGATAACGATATAATAAATCGAGATAACGATATAATTAATTGAGAAAACGATATAACAAATCGATATAACGATATAATAAATTGAGATAACGATATAATAAATCGATATAACGATATGATAAATCGAGATAACGATATAATAAATCGTGATAACGATATGATAAATCGAGATAACGATATAATAAATCGAGATAACGATATAATTTTTTTTCTTGTCGTGTCCCCTGCGGGGCTCCGTACTTTTGTCACTTTGCAATATTGAATTATATAAGAAATTGTCAGTGTTTATCTGAAAACTGTCTGCTCTTCTTTAAATTTTATTTGCATTAATATAGTAAATTGAAGTCCAAAGTGTTAAGCTGTACTGTCATATTTATTTGTATTTAATCACATGTTCATTTTTGTCATATTTAATGTATATATGTTATCAATAATGAACTCTTGTAACACATTGTATATGTGTCTGAGTGTTTTCCTAATAAATCTTGAAATCTTGATCCCCAGCTGGGTCAAACCAAAGACATTAATATTGGTATTTTCTGCATTTCCGCCAAGCACACGGAATCTAGAAGTAAGAGCAAAAATCTACTGGTCGGTTCGGAGTCTGTATAATGTGTCCGAGTGGGGTGATATGTTTTCCTGCGGACAGTTACCTCGTGACCTAGCAGTACATATTATCAGGTTTTCTGCAAACGTATATCGTAAAATATCGGCCGCGAGAAACAATGTGAAGCTTTTTCACCCATCCATCCTTTATATAGGTATTCTTACTTATTTTACTTTACTTTTTTACTTTAGCCCAATTGAAATAACGGTCTGTCCATTTGTACTTTTGACTTAAAACACTGAGAAGTTCTACAAAGTGTTTCTGAAATAAATTTAATTGTGAGGATTGGTCATGATGTTTTGTTCAGTTCAGCTGATTTTTACACACTAAAGCATAACCCGCCAATGACGTTGTATACATGTTCCAGACCATACGAGTATGGTCATGATGGTCCGTACCATTTACATAATATTAGGGTTTTGTGACGGTTATATGCGAAATATTTGCCTGACGCGAAACGGAGGGTAATATGTCAATCAGACCTGGCAAATATTCGCGGAGGGTAATATGTCACTCAGACCTGGCAAATATTTCGCATATAACCGTCACAAGACCCTTATATTGTGATCATTATACTTCATGCTAATAATTCATTTAACTTGTAATTAATTCATTTTACGCATGTAAATAAACGCATCGCTGACTAAGACATTTATTCGAAGCACTCTATTAAATGTACACAAAAACCTACGTGCCATATAAAGCCGCACGTGGACATACTATCACAGTTCATATGCCGTGTTGCATGATAAATGTACACAAAAACTCACGCGACATATAGAGCCGCATAATGCGGTATTTGCCGGATAGGTTGGAATTTATATGCGAATTATTAATGTTCCAAATATCACAGTAGTTTCTGGCATGAAGTATAATAAATGAGTATACGCATATGGTCGCTGTCGATTCAGACTTATAATTATTTTATATCGTTCCGGTATTTCGAAAATATGATAAAAAATTATATTCTTTTCCAATAAAAGTACTGATCATATATAGAATCATCTGTTTAAAACTCGCTTATCGTGTTGAACATGTTGAAAAATATAAGGAAAGAGTAATGGTGTATAAAATACCCTGAAGTTCTGTGAAAAGAACCATATATATATTTTTATCTGAATGCGATCAACTATATAATGATCTTTAAAAATTTTCTTTTTATTTTCAATTAATTGCTTCTTTGTTTAGATTTTCGAAAAGAGACATTTTTTTAAAATGATTTATACGATACATAAGCAATTTCATTTACCAAAAGACGTCGAATTTGCCATGATGCCAGAAAACTTCAGAATTAATGATTCATAGGGGCGGATTCAGAGGGTAGACGAGTGGGGAAGGCACTATTTTCAATGATGATCTGCCCTTTTTCTCTTGTTGTTTCTCGTTATTTTTTTTTTTTTTTTTTTTTTTTTTTGGTTAATAAAGATTGTACAACTTTCATTATTGGGGGGGGGGGGGGGGTTACAGGATCAAATCTTCTTTTTGGTACAAAAATACAAAATTTGGTAACTTACCGTCACAATACCCAAATTACGACCATGTGTTAAATTTCAGAAGCTGTCGAAAAATTTAAAGCAATTATTATATTTCGACTGCTGTTGTCATGTTGTAGAACATATTATCTGGATATTTAGTTTGAACTCTGGTCTCTAATGGTCTCTGTGGATGAAAAGTAAATGTAAGAAAGAGGAGTAAATCAAAAAGCGCAATCCATTAACATACAAATCCGGGAAGACAAATGAACAACCACAATCGCAACAAATAAACACTGAAACAATGAACAACACGAATTAACTCCTAAGGATATAAAAACCAGGAGTGAACTCAGGTGCTCCGGAGGGTAAGCAGTTCCTGCTCCGTATACGGCACCCTTCGTGAAGTTCAACAAAGCCAATCCGGTTGTAGTCCCAAATAGCTGGAGTATATAAATGTTACGACAGTGGGAACAGGTCCAATATCATCTTCGATATATAGGAATGATGTAACGGTCAATCAACTCGTGATGACGACCGTAAAATTTTCGAAACGATGACATCAGCTTATCCCTGATACAAATGTACCAAGAGCGAATTGAAAAGGGGACCCAAATTAAGTAATTTGTTAGATTTTCAATAATTAATAATTTTATTCCATCAAAAATATAATTGACAAACAAATCACGGAAATCCCAGAGCATCATCGCTTCAGTCCAACTAAGAGAAGCATTAAATATTTTATGCATAGTGCGGCATAATGAGCACACGGAAATCTGTAATTTTCACTCTGTTAAATTACCTATATATACAGAAGAAGATGGCAGTTTTAAAGGTTAAAGTATAATGAGTGCAGTGGCTGCATTTTCGTATCTAGTGCAGTTTGGGTTCTCTGACGTTACATGTATGCACTTGCTCTCATTTATCAAATTTCAAAATGAATCTCAAACTTTTGTTTTTTAACAGGGCACAAATTTTACAATTTTGTAACAGTAAGTTCATTTCTAAATTACCAAAATTTGTATTAATGAAATAGTTAAAGTAATAATCCACTAACAGTTGCATCAATATAAGTGCTGTTATGACAGCGTATAGTGCTAATGTTAGTATCATTGACTCCTATAAAAACCAGGAGTGAATCCAGGTGCTCCGGGTGTGTAAACAGTCCCTGCTCCGTATACGACACCCGTCGTGAAATTCAACAAAGTAAATCCGGTGGTAGTCACAAATCGGCGGAGTTACATGAAATGTTACGACAGTGGGAATTATCTTAGATATTGGAACACTGTGGCGTCAACCAATTTGAGATGACAACCGTAAAAAGTGATGACATCAGCGTTTCCGTTATAAAACCGTGGTTAAATAATTTGATTTCAAATTTCCTGCGATATAAATATATCTTGAGTTTGAGTTAACCGAAAGACTTTAAACTAAAAGGAACAAATCTAACGAAAAACTAAATATATAGTTAATTCTAGGTAGGATGAGTTGTCTTCTAGAGACACATATGTATAAAATAAATGACCTTATCTATCTATTAGATATCGGGTAGTCCTTGTATAAATTCTACACCGTCCAAGGTACCGTAAAGTGTTTGGTATTCGCAGTAACACCATAAAATTTGATCTGGAAAAGGGCACATCATATGGGGGATATTAGCCACGAATCGTTTGACAAAGACCGATTTCCCACTTCCCGTAGGACCGGCAATCAAACAGGTAAACGGATGAATCCAAGGCATGAAATGATTCGGATCGAATCCATCGGAACAATAAAAGATATTAAGGTCTTTGGTAGGATTACAATAGTAAGGTTCTTCTTGTTACTGCTGAAGGAATGTGGTTTGTTGCTGCATATTGTTGTTACCTATTTTGTGAAATCAACTCCTCCTACAGTTTTTCACCCACATCCTTGAAACTTCATAGAATGTTTCTATATATATTGAAGATGTGCACCTCACTTTATGGAGTTATTTCAGGAATTATTGCCCATTTTTCCAAACTTTTGAACTTAGTCGATTTTTATTGACGTCTTCAATAGAGGGTATCTATTTTGTGAAATCAACTCCTCCCACAGTTGTTCACCCACATCCTTGAAACTTCATAGAATGTTTCTATATATATTGAAGATGTGCACCTGACTTTATGGAATTATTTCAGGAATTATTTCCCATTGTTCCAAACTTTTGAACTTAGTCGTTTTTTATTGACATCTTCAATAGAGGGTACCTATTTTACGAAATCAACTCCCCCTACAATTTTTCACCCGCATCGTTGAAACTTCACAGAATCTTTTAATACATATTGAAGATGTGCACCTCACTTTATGGAATTATTTCAGGAATTATTTCCCATTTTTCCAAACAAGTGTTTATCAACATGTAATCAAAGCAAATATTGCTTTCTTCACCTATTTCTAATTAAATTGATGACTGCCTCTGTGCTCGTACACCAACATACAATGTGTCTGATTTTGTCTATATAAATATTCATGACTGCCAATGTGCAATATGATCTTGTAATCACCCTTATCACCACTACAGTAAACACCCAGTAAAGCAACCCGGCCATTTGTGCCTTTGACCCATTTTATTTTACATTTTTACAAAATCTACATCAGTCAATGTTTTGAGTTCTGGTTCTTTCTCTTCAAACAAAAGTGTGATCTTCTTCAGTTCTTGCCATTCGTAGCGACTCAGCGTTATACCTCTCTTGGTTGGTTGTAAAAACAATTCTCCGTTAGGCACAAAATGTTTTCTGGCGTGAATAATAGGATAGGGTGCTTTAATGATGACATAAACATCTTCTCCCAGATGATATCTCCATTTTACTGGTTCTTTGTCCTTGATTCTGGTGATCAAGTCTTCCACCACCTCTGTAGTACTGCAACACATTTTCCACTGCATCAACGACAGGCTGACTCCGATCTTGGTGGGCACCGTTTCACTTTCCCAAAATCTGAGATCTACTCTTTTGCTGCCATTCCATTCTCTCCTCTACCCAGTAGTACTTTCAAAGGAATATTGCAATCTGTCATGGCATCTTGGACATCGCTCTTGGTCTGGTCTTTGGTTTTATTTTCTTTACGTGAGATATCATATGTAGTCTGATTCTTCTTCTTGCTGCCCTATTTATATATCGGAGCCTTCGTGAAGATGGACTGGATTGGTTCTTATATTATGAAACTTGAAACATGATTGGCTATCTTTCCGACATCGTGATTGGGTAACTTCTTCCGTTCCGATCGGTCGAAAATCTGGCATTTTCATTGGTCAATTCCAACTTCTTCGATAGATCGACACGATGGTATACTGTCCAAATATGCGGCGCCCAATCCGGAAACTGCTCACAATAGGTACGAGTAAACACCGACAATACGACCAGTCTTCCTTGGTTCACCACATCGTCTTTGAACATGGCAGAGACGATTCTCTCGTATACTCGTACGTACGGGGTCATCTCTGACTATCTTCACTTCCTTTTATACATGAGACTACTCTGTATTGACAGGCTGGTAACTGTCTACATATAAACATATAATTACAAAGGCTGCATTAACCTTTTTTTTCGCTCTTGCTAGTAGGTGTAGACTTGATTGTCTACAGAACGAAACCCTCTGTTGATTCCGGAGAGAGCCAGAGGTCTTTGACAGGAGAATGTCCATGTATTTCTCTTTGTTAATGTCGTTGGTTCTCTTCTTAACCCGTTTACAGCTGAACTTGGTTTCGCCTCCAAAGCAAAAATACGTCTTGCTACACAGGGCAATCATCCCGTCACCAATGAATTCTGTTTTGAACATGCAGTCCTGGAGTCCTCTTGTCCCAAGCAGCCAGTTGTGGTGTGTCAGTACGGGGAAACCAATTCTTCTTCTCTGCTTCAAAGCGCCGACGCAACTCCGGTTTGATTACTTCCTCCAAACTATTGCCAGAGAGAGCCATGTAGGCACTGTCGGTGTCCATTGCACAATATTGAAAATCATGGTGATCGACAAAGACGTCGTAAAATCGTAGTAAAATTCCAACATCCGAAGCTTGGCGTACTGGTAAACTAAACAGCCAATGTGCATGATCAGGTCCAGGTATGTGGTCTTCTTACTCATTTCCACTTCGAAAGTTTTGTCGCTGAGCTGGTTGCACCGGTGGAAAGAGGGATCTACGAGGTAGCGACTGATCTGGTGTTCCTAGGAGTAAATCACATCCGTGTGCCTTTCCTTGTTGGTCACCGAATTGCCATAGCTGGAATTACCCCTCGGTTTCTCGTTTTCGGCAATTATCTTTTTATTTGGGTCGGCATCTCCGGCTCGCCTGGCATTAACGAAGGGTCTGAAACACGCCGACGTCGTGTACTCCACCACATGGTAAATCTTGGTGACTTTCAGTCCGTGGTTGACGTACCATTTAAGCAACGGGGATATTACCATGATCTTCTCTCCAAACATGCTGCCGATTAAAGACTTTCTAGGCTGCTGCATGATTCCTTTTTCATCTGCATAACTCTTCATATGGTCCCCAATGTCGTCTTTGGACACGTCCACGTTCTTAAAGACTAGAGGCATTTCTGCAAATTTTGACTTTAGGTCGTCAGGTACGTGCAGGTCCACTCCCAAGGCACCAAACAACTTGTCCTTCATCACGGCTCTCATCATGTCGTCTTTGGTCATCGTGGCGAAAAGATCGCAGGGTCTCTGCCTCTGGGATACGAAGGTCTTGATTCCTTGGTCTTCTCTCTTTTACCGTCCCATTCACTCTCCCACACCTGTTTCACTTGGTAGTCGTTTTCTATGATTTTTCTTGGGTAGTCTTGTATAATTCGTCCAGGCTCCAAGGGTTTTCTGTCTTGCCCCGAGTCAGGCGAAAACAATGTCCGTGCCACAGGCAGCCGTGGAACTCGTAAACTGTATTAGTTTTCTTACACTAGCCGTCTACGGGAAGGCGCCGACGTCCGATCAGTTTTGCCGTGTCGTTCCCCTGGTGTCCTGTCTCCATATGTGGTGTCCTGTCACCTTGGCTTCCCATTCCAACCACTCGATTGCCATTCGTTCGTACCTTCGAGGTGTCTGTCTTTTAAAATCATCCTCGCTCTTGCGTCGGGCGAAATGACCCGTTGGCATATCCTGCATGATGCTCCACAAGAAAAAGGCATTGGTGTCCACACCGTAGATCTTCTTGCACGGTTTTGGGTCTTCGTATTCATCAGGACGAATGAAGGTCTGGTCTTTCTCATGGTATCTGTAGAAGACGATGCTGGGTCCAACCACTATGTTTTCTTTGTACAACTCGTACAGACTTTGTTCTTCTCGTCCGGAACGGTGAAATAATCGGACAGACCATCGAACATTGTTTTCAGTGTGAGTCCCGGGACGCTGATGCCGTGTTTAAACATGTCCACCTTCAATACTTTGTTATACACAAACATCTTCTCGATGGCCTCCAGCATGGGCTCCACGTCTTTGTTGTTATACCATACCAAGAACTCTTTCATGTTCTTTGTGTTCTTTTTCTGCCAGACGTCCCGACACAGCTTGTACTTTTCGGGTGCAGTGTACTAAAAAATGCCTGGTTTGGTGGTTACTCCATCACTGCCAATTTGCCTAAACCGGTCATCCACTCGTATGGAAAAAAACCTTTCTCTTCCGTACAGCTTTCAAAAACTGGGAGTAACTAAATCCGGGAGCCAGGTAGTTGGTGATGTCCAAAAATTTCAACTTCTCCATCTTGATACACTAAAATTGTTGTTGCGCTTCACGGTATACTTTATCTTCTGACTTTCCACCAGACGAGTGAAGAAATCTATCTTCATGGCGTTCACGTCGTATTTCCCAGTGTTCAAGCCAATCACGGGTAATTCTTGGAGATGTCGTTCCAGTTGCTGTTTCAACTTGTACAGGTGATGTTTCTTTTCCTGGCGTTCTCGCCCTTCGTCGTCTTGGTATTCTTCCAGGTCCCGGTCCAGTCTCTCCTTGATCTCTTCAAAGACACCTGCATACCTGGGCATGAGTAAGCGAAAGGCTTTGTCACTGATTTCTGTCAAATGTATCAAACACAAATGAACGGTTTCACTGCTATCGCCTTCGGACACGAAACAAACTGGATCTGCAAACTCTGTTACGTTGGAACACACGGAGACGCTGAGCAAAACGTGCTGGCTTGTTCATTCCAATTTATCCGACTTTGGTTTGTCTGTAGGTTGAAGCATCGCCTCTATATCATGAGTGGCTCTGTAAGGGTAATATCTGTCTTTTATGGATACCTTCATCCTCCAAACGTTCAAACACGGTCTGCTGTGTATGGTACACGCCGCCGGGATATTTGTAGAGTACGTCACCGGTGCAGGTTCTCTCGTGTCTGTGAAGCATGCGCACATGCTTCCACAACTTGTCACATTTGGAACATAGGTAACTGTGAGTGTATTTCTCCATGTCGCTGACATAACTGAAATGGTTGTCGTACAAATTCAGGTTCATGCTGTCCTGGAAACTGTAAGGAGAACTTCGTACCAATCTCGCCGCTACGTCGCCGTCTTCTGTCTCATATGTTGACTTGGAACAGTGGTTCGATGTACGCCAAATCGTCTAAACTTATACCTTTGAAATCACCGCCAAACATTTCTTTTTTCTGCAAATATTGTCGATGGTAAGTCTTGGCAAGTGTTTCTACGTCTGTTACGGGAGCTCCGCGGCGGACGGCCAAACACCGGTAAAACACAGGTTGTCATTATATAGTCCTGTTGATCCACCAACCAGTGCGACAACACCACGATTTTTCAAAATAAAGTCTGGTAACACGACTCTGGCTCCTATCGGGTGTTCCATCAACTTGTTAACATAAAACGTGGCATTTGTCAGTAAATGCACCACCCACTTGGTATCTGGTCTCTGCTGCCGGTTAAACTCCAAAATGTCGTGTCTAATCAGGTGTGGTACGTTGAAAAATCTGGCGTTGCTCTGGCTGGAATTGAAGTATCTTTGTTCTCTGGTCTCTACGTTCCTCAGTACAAATCCAAACGACACGTTGATCTTGAAGGCCGTGGTCTGAAGTTCGAAAATGTGGCGAACAATGTCAGGAAAGGTGGCAGTTGTAATCTCGTTCAACATAAAGTTAAACCTATCCGGGACACGGTTGCCGGTATTTTCTTCTGTCCGGATGGTCTGCCAGTGTCTCAGGTACAAAACCTTGTATCGGGATCTTCTGGCAAAACGTCTGGCTGAAGGTTGACGGATGTCTTCACTGGTAGGCTGTCTGGTCTTTTCGCAAAGGGGCCAGGTAGTCTCTTGACTCTTGCCTGGTTTCTTCATCCTGGGTTTGGCATCTGGCTTGGTATGCAACAATCTGTGGCGAGCAAGGTTGTCCAATCTGTTGTTAAAATACTGCCCACAGTCTGGACACGGCAATGTGTTTTTGTGGGACTCCTGGTGGCGATTCTGGTTGTCGGCCCTGGCAAACTCCTTTCCACATACCTGGCAGACAATGGACTGGGCTGCATCTGGCTTTCCAGGCTCATTCTGCTGGTGGGTATCTTCGTGGCGCTTCCTGGCATCTGCCCTGGAAAATTCCTTTCCACATACCTGGCAGGAATACGTCTGGGATGAAGCAGCATGTGTCCTCTGGTGCCGAAGCAGGTTTCTCTTCTCGGTAGAGAACATGGTCGTTACCTTTTCAAAGGTTCAAGACGAAGTGAGAGGTTGTGCACTGTATATATAGCCAGAACGCGGACGTAAAAGAGAGCACTCCAAAGTCTTCGCTCACGGCCGCGTTCCCCGACATGTTTCAATCCGTTTTCTAATGGAAATTAGCACTGGAAATTGTTCCGAAGACGTCTAAATGGTTCCGAATGTTGACGAAAACACCCGATTGTTGCCAAAAGCCAGATAATAATTAAAATAATTAAAATAATTAGAAAGTGTATACAAAATGGTTCTTAAGACGTACAAATACTTCAGAAGGTCCTTCAGAATATTTAAAATAATAATGGTTCCGAAGACGTCCAAATACTTCGGAATAGCCAGAAAATACTCAAATTAATGAAAATTAATAAAAAATTAGAAAAATTAAAAAATTATGTAAATATATTACGACTTGTTAAAAAAAATATAATAATAATAAAAATTCAATTTAAAAAATAATTAAATAAAAAAAATTAAAATAAAAAAATTCAATACAAAAAAACACAAAAAAAAACAATAAAAAAAAATTAAAAAATTAGAAAAATAAAAAATTATGTAAATTTATTTAAGTTTTTTTTTAGTTAAAAAGTAAATATAATAAATATAAGAAAAGAAAAATTATCTCCCCCTTGTATTTTGGAGAAGAATATGGAAAAAATCCTGGCGGAGAACGTTACCTCCCCCTTGAACTGAAGTTTTGAATTATCTCCACTTGTATTGATGGAGGAGCTCCCTTTGAACTTACTGTTCCTCCTACACATGCCCAGACGACACATCCGGGTCCCAGCACGTGACTTACGTCACTTCTGTAAAAAATAATTGTAAACCATCACTTCCGGTTGCGCATGTGCGCAAACCAATTCAGGTTCGGTCACGCATTCGCGGTCGGCACATCCGGGTCACTTCCGTAAACAAATCATGGGAAAATGGCGCGAAAATCCATCATGTCCGGCTGCGCATGCGCACAAACCACTTCCGGGTACTTCATGTTCCGGTCACGTAGCGCAGACCATACATCCGGGTCCTAGAACACGACTTACGTCACTTCCGTAAAATAATTACTGAAAAACATACTGCTTCCGGTTGCGCATGCGCGCAAAATACTTCAGGGTATTTTCGGTTCCGGTCACGTGACTTCCGGTTCCGGTGACGTCATTTCCTCTTCCGGTGCTGTCACTTCCGGTTCCACCACGCTCCACCACAAATGCGACTTTGCCTGTGCTCATATACTACTAAGGAAAAATCAGAATTTCTCCAAAAATTATACAGACCATTATAATATCATTAAAAACAACAGTGTAAAGTTTGAAGTTAATCAAGCAAGGCATTTTCAAGATACAGCGCGACATGAAACTCCCCTTTTTAAGCTCACCTTGCCAAAGGCCATGTGAGCTTTTGACATCACTTGGGGTCCGTCGTCCGTCCGTTAACTTTTCACATTTTAATCTTCTTTTCTGAAACCAGTGAGCCAAATAGAATTAAATTTGGCAGGAAGCATCTATGTAAGGTCCTTTATAAAGATATCTCATTTCTTCCAGATCGGACAACAAACATGGCCGCCACGGGCAATTGTTGTTTCTGATTGGCTGAGTTTTCAAAAATTGGTCTCCTCTGAAACTGTTAAGCCAAATGTAACGAAACTTGACAGGAAGCATCTGTGGGAGGTTGTTTACAATGTTTCCGCATTTCGTCCTGATCGGGCAACAAACATGGCCGCTATGAAAAATTCTTGTGTCTCATTAGTTGATTAAAAAAAATCTCTGTGGAACTACTGGGCCAAATGGAACGAAACTTGACAGGAAGCATCTATGGGAGGTTCTTTACAATGTTTCCTTATTTTGTCCTGATCGGACTAAAAATATGGCCATCATGGACAGTTCTTGTTTCTGATTGGCTGATATAAAAAAAAAAACTCTTCTTCTCTGAAACTGCTTGGCCAAATGGAACGAAACTTGATAGGAAGCATGTATTGGAGGTCCTTTATAAAGTCTTCTCATTTCGTCGTGATCAGACTACAAATATGGCCGCCATGGGGCAGTTCTTGTTTCTGATTGGCCGATATAAAAGAAATCTTTCTCTCTGAAATCTCTTGGCCAAATGGAACGAAACTTGACAGGAAGCATCTATGGGAGGTTCTTTACAAAGTTTCCTCATTTCATTGTGATCGGGTATAACAAACATGGCCGCCATGGAAAAGTTTTGTTTCTCATTGGTTTATTTAAAAAAAAAACCTTTTTCTGTGGAACTGCTTGGTCAAATGGAATGAAACTTGACAAGAAGCATCTGTGGGAGGTTTTAACAAAGTTTTCTCATTTTGTCAAGATCATGCGACAAACATGGCCGCCATGGCCATTTCTTGTTTTTGCCAGGTGAGCGATACAGGCTCAGCCCTCTGAGCCTCTAGTTTATATTCCTGTGTCAGCATTACTGTTATATCAATACGTCTTTATAGTATAAAGATGTATCATTATGATAAAGTAATATGTCAGAATAGCATAGTGAGGTGATAAAATAGTATGAAAAGATGGCTCCATATTATATCAAGATGTGTTTGTAGTATACGATTCTATCGTCGTAAGATAGTAATATGACAGAATAGTATGAAAAGCTGGCTCCATGTTATATCGAGATGATTGTATAGTATACAAAAATATCGTAATAAGATAGTAAAATGACATAATAGTATAGCAAAATGACAAATCAGTATGAAAAGGTAGCTCCATGTTATATCAATATGTCTTCATAGTATAAAATAATATCTTCATGACAAAGTAAAATGACAGAATAGTATGAAAAGGTAACTCCATGTTATATCAAAACGTCTTTATAGTATATAAATTTATCTTAGTAGTAAAGCAAATTGACAGAGTAGTATAGTCAAATGTCGTAATAGTATATAGAAAATTTGCTTCGTGTTGTATCTCAACCCTTAATGATATGATTATCTTTATCATAAGGCAGCTGTGGCGTTCCATAAATATCTATAGACAACTACATATCTGTTATAATATGGACAATGGTCAAGAAATAATGATGGTTCATTTTTTCTACAGGATTAATATGCTGCTGAGTAAATGACCTCATTTCCTCCACGAAGAAACCCTCTGGATCCATAATGGGCATCCATAAATGAAGACTAATTGGAATGAACGTGCTGTATTTGATGTGGTTCCTGCGTAAAAAGTAAGATTTTATTGCCGCAAATTGAGTTAACCTGGCGACACTTGGACAGGTGAACGGATATTTCCGAGAGTAAAATCGAGTTTTACGCAGGAACCACATCAAATACAGCACGTTTATTCCCATTCTAATGATATCTAATGAATACCATTTTTAGATATTTTCAATTTATAAGTGAAAGCTAAAAAGTCCGGGAAATTGCATGAGGGAAGTTCGCGCAAAAGATCGTGACGTCACTGGGCTGAAAGTTTGACAAATTTTTCAATGTCATGCTCGCTTCAAAATCAATAAAATTTAATCGAATAACATTTCTAAAGCACAGATTCCAATAATTCTTCTGGTCGTCCATTATTCAATTCCTGGATCCGAAATACTCGTTTCTAAAATGGCGAACATGCTTGGTTACATAACGTTAAACGTGGATTTTACGCAGTCTATTAGAAAATCAAGTTGCTTGTTACATTCTCAATGAATAAGAATCTGACATTTTTGCGTCTGTGTCAAAATTTATCGATTATGCATGGTCAATTTCCTCCATCATGCCGTCAGTAAAAATGCAAGTGACGCAGTATAGTCAAATGTCGTAATAGTATAGAAAATTTGCTTCATGTTACATGTATATCTCAACCCTTAATGATATGATTATCGTTATCATAAGGCATTTCTGGCGTTCCATAGATATTGAAGTTGAAAATATGTGATAAGTAGATTATTACATGACATTTTCTATATCGGCCGTGGTACATGTATCATCCCTCGAACCATATCGGATCTCGGGCAAAACTGTTGTACCAGTATGGGAGTCTCGGGGTGGTACTAGCGCCTATATGGAAAATGACACGTAATAAGACATATAATACATTACAGGTTTTACCGCGTCTAGTCCTTTTGTTACGCCTGCAAAATTTCTCCATATACGTATTTCATGCAACATTTAGACAAGTTCAAAACAACACCCACTGTAATTTATAATAAATAAACAATATTTCAAAAAAACATAGGCAAAAAATCAAATATGAATAATTTTTGTTTTCGTTTCATATAAAATACATTGTATATCCCATATCTAGTCATTTTGTTACAGTTTCGGACATTTTTGTAATATACGCAACGTATCATCGTTTTTTCCAGTTCTTTTCTGCTTTGTGATAGTAGTGGTGTGTTCAGACGTAGCTTTTGCGCAACAAAAAACGTTTTCGAAACGTTTCAAAGCGCATTTTGCGTTTACACATCAGTTCAGTATCAAAACTTTTCGAAAACGTTTCATGTAAAAACGCAATATAAAAAATGCAATAGGTGTTCGTTTTCGATATTGCGTTTTGGTCAAAACGCATTATGTTGTCGTTTGAACGCATATTTAGATTAAATCGATCTAATTCGTTTTAGAACAACAGGTTGTTATTTGTCTTATTTGTACAATAAATTTTATGCAGATAATTTAATTTTTTAGTCTTTGGTTTAGGTAGTTTTTATAACTGCTTGCAAGGTATTTATTCGGCTTAAGGTACATTCTTTTCAATCTTTGATTACGGGTACATGGATTATTGCGTACATGTATATATCTGTTGTAACGTTATTAAACATTTCAACTCTTTGAACTGAAGTAAATAACGCAAATTTATATAAGACGTCAAATAAATTTGCTCATCTGATTTTTATTTTGATATGGACATAAAAATGTCCAGCATGTGTACAGGTGTCTTTTTTAGAAAGTATTCTTACATTTAATTTTATTTGATATGTTTGCAATTTCACTGTTCTCACAAATTGGCCTGATATTTTGGGTTTTGTTTTTTTTTTATTCGTACCGCTTCGGTATTATTTCGGTATTTGGAAAATTTAGAATAATGCAACCCAAACTGAGTTTTACAATCAACATACAGATCGACCGTGAATTGCACAATTCTAATATCACGACATGCTGATGCATTGAGAATGTGCATTATTTTTTTTTTTTTTTTTCAATTTGCGATCTTTGTAGATATCAAGATTTTAAAAAAAAGAACTTCCTAAATATTCTCTTAGTGAATTAATTAATTAATGAATTAATGGATTATAGTACAAGGAAATAAATATATAATTTAAATCAGTTCTACATGTTTATATATGTAGCGATTCTAAGAAGGAAATTCTACAAAATGACGGAAAACTTTGGGGCTGCAGATTAGCTAAAATAACCACAATTTTCCAAAACAATAACAAAAAAACCCGAATAAGCTTAACTGAAATTAAACGCACTTTTCAAAGGACGCATTGTTGTAAAGTGGGTACCTACAATGCTTATATGATGTTTTTTTGTCAATTTAAAACTGTATAAAATAGGATATTTTGTCATATTTAGGAAATTCGCTCACCTTACCCGAAGGGTGAACTATTGCCATCACTTTGCGTCCGTCGTCCGTCCGTCTGTCGTACCGTCCTTCCGTTCATATTTCCCATAGAGAACTGCTGAATGGATTGAAACGAAACATGGCACAAATATTCCTTAAAAGGTGTTGTTACTATGGTGCCGATCCATCCTTCAACATGGCTGCAGCGGGGGGACTTAGTTTAACATAGGACCTATGGGAAATACACACAAAAATCTTCTAGAGAACCGCTGAATGGATTGAAACCAAACATGGCATGAATGTTCCATATGAGGTGCTGACCAAGTGTTCTTGCGTTTGTGTCTATCCATCATACAATTTGACCCTATGGGAAATACATGTACATGCAACAATCTTCTTCTAGAGAACCGCGGATTACATGGCATCAATGTTCCTTGTGAGGTGCTGACCAAGTGGTGTTACTTTGGTAATGATCCGTCATCCAAGGGACTTAGTTTAACATAAGATCATATGGGAAATACATACAAAATCTTCTTCTACAGAACCACTGAATGGATTAAAACCAAACGAGGCATGAATGTTGCTTATGAGGTGCTGACCAAGTGATATTACTTTGTTGCCGATCTGTCATCCAAGATGGCCGCCAGTGGGGAACTTAGTTTAACTATAGGACCCTATAGGAATTACACCCAAAAATATTCTTCTAAAGAACAACTGAATGGATTGAAACCAAACGAGGCATGAATGTTGCTTTTAATTTTGACACCTAAAAGGATCCGTAAGCATTACTGACGCCTGACTACACAATGCATTTCGAATGCGTTTTAGCTAAAACATCGAAAACGTATACCAAATGCGTTTTTGATTTCCGTTCCGCAAAATGCGTTTTGACACGTTTCGAAAACGTTTACCGTGTCTCAATAATTGTACGTCTGAACACACCATAAGAAACATGAGAAAATTGAAAAAAATGAAAGAAAAAATAGATACTGAGAAGATATAACAATTACTTTTTAAAAAAATGAAAAAAATATACAATAAAAAACCTCATTAAATACAAATTTAAAAAATATATTATAAGAGAAATAAACACTGAAAATGGTAAAAACATAAATAGAAATATTTATTGACCAAATACTGAATCAGTACATAAATACATGTACAAAAATACCGGTAGCAAAACACGTTTAAGAACTTATGATGGGCAGTCCTGTATAGCGATTTAGATGACACTGTGTCAGATGTCCCAACACTTTCATGACTTTGCGCTACGTCACATATATCATGCGGCCAAGTTCATATATGCTCAGACATACTAAAACTTACCTGACGCCTCGGAAAAAAAAGAGCCATTGCCCCCTGTATTTATTTCACTTCTAGGGCCATTTTCCAAAAGTCAGCTGAAATCTTTCAAAATCTCATGTGATCTTTAAAATATTTTCTAAATACATGTACCTCAATATCACGTAGGGAGACAGTTTTAACACACATTTTCCAAATAAATGTTTTTAAGACAGTGTTTCAATGTGAGGAAAACTCAGAACCAAAACGAATTTTTGGCTGTAAGTGAGATTATTTACATGTATCTCCTTTCATACGACACTGGAATGGTTTTGGTTCTGATTTTTCTTCATGGCAATATTCCAAAAAGTGATGCAATTGACCCAATTCGTAAGTATATACACGACCTCAAGAAAAGTTGAACTAATTAATGATTAAGCATAAAATGTTTGTTTGTTAACATAAACATGCACTGTAAACAATCGTTTACGATAAAAAGTAGGTAAATATTACAGATAAAAAATCAGTCGTTATGACTGAAACAAATGCACGGGAAGCGGTGGCCCTACTCCTTTAAGATTTTTTTTAATAACACAAAATGACGATAAACTTAAGCAAAAACTACACTCTATTTAATAAACGAAAAATAACTGAATATTTTGTAATTTTTAGATCACCTGGCCAAAGGCCATGTGAGCTTCTGTCATCACTTGGTGTCCGTCGTTCGTCCGTTCGTCTGTAAACTTTTACATTTTCATGCAACTATCGAACTTAAAATTGGCTCGGAACATTTATGGAAGGTCCTTTACAAAGTTTGCATAAATCAGCCCGGTTCGTGAAACAAAATGGCCGCTATGAGCATTTACATGTTCTGATTGGTTCAAATTTAATACTTCCTCTCCTCTGAAACCGTAAAGTCAAATTATCTGATATTTGGTATGGAGCATCTATAGAAGGTCCTTTACAAAATTTGCATCAATCAGCCCGGTCCGTGAAACAAAATGGCCGCTATGAACTTTTACATGTTCTGATTGGTCGAAATTTAAAACTTCTTCTCGTCTGAAACCGTAAAGCCAAATGATCTGATATTTGGTATGGAGCATCTATGGAAGGTCCTTTACAAAGTTTGCATAAATCAGCCCGGCCCGTGAAACAAAATGGCCGCTATGAGCATTTACATGTTCTGATTGGTCCAAATTTAAAACGTCTTCTCCTTTATTACTTAACAATTTGAAGAACGTCTTAATTCCATATGTCATGTAGAGAAAGATTTATCTTCTTAAATAAAGCTTTATAAAACAGAATGTATTTTCATAGCGTGGTTTCTAGAGAACATCAAGAAATAGGTAAAAGTGAGCCCGGTTTGATTAACTCGTAAGCAATGTGTTTCGATGCCATCGTATTCTAATTTTTTTTAGATGAGATGTTATTTTAATATTTTCTTGTCTTTAGTCGTATTTATTAATTGAATCCATTCATTACTATTCTTTTGCTCGAACTTTGAGGAGGCAATTTCCTCCGTGTCAGTGACATTTATGGAAGCAGGTGACAGTTTCTAGCTTAGTTTCGTACTAAAAGAATTAGGCATGTATATACATTTTGTGCATAATGATAATTGAAAAGGTATTTAATTCTCAACAGAAGACACCAAATGATAACTTCTTAAAAATTTTATAAATATCATGTAGGCCTTTAACTTTGTGCACGCCGAGAAAATATATGTAGCTAGCTCTACATGAAAGTTTGTTTTAGTGGGACAAATGGACAGCTTTTTTCAACCAAAAAAAAACATGACAAATTTTGATGGTTAGGAGCAGTGCCCATGCCCTTTATTTTAATTGGTACTCATCAAATAATGGATTCTGAGAATGATATTCTCAGCTATTTAACAGGAATTATGGAATGAGGCTAGGAATTGGGGTAAAACTCATAATTTTTCAAAATTTCTGCCGTCAGATTAAAAAACAAAAACCACTCCTTTAAAAATATGCATTCTATTAACTGTTTAGGAAAGAAATGATATTAAACTTTGACTTAAAGTTTATTTAAAATTAATGGTTATCTATATTTAATATACTCAAAATGTTTTATAAAAAAAATCAAATACATGATGATTTTGTAGAAAATTTTATTGTGAAAACTCATCTGCCCCCTAGAATGTACTAACTTTCCATCAGAATTTGTTGGATTTGTCTCCCTTACTGCACTAACTGATTAAAATTTACAACTACCGTGAGTCCTGAATATCTATTTTAATAGAAAATGAATTTAGAGAGGATGGCTTGTAGCATGTCTGCACCAACATATTTTAGAATATGAAATGGATTGTAGTAGGCTGGCAGAAAAGTGGCATGTAGTATCTAACTTTGTTTATCACGCCTGCTCATTTCTCTTATGCATAACAATTGATAATGTTAGATATTCTCATACTATATTTTATTTAAAAATCCAAGAATATGATTCACTGTAATATTATTTCCTTAGTGTTTGTTTAATTCTAGCTGGTTACATTTTACGAGTATAGCTTTAAAATCATGTATGACGTAATTATCAATCTCTTCCATAACCAATATTACTTTTGAGCAGATTTTGCAAACAACTGTATGTATGTATCTAAATGGGGTTATACAAATACATCAAACGGAAACTATTTCACCGATTGACATTCCCCGAATTTCGAAAATACTTCGTGTATTCTAGAAATTTGACCATAACAAATTTTAAGTGGTATAAATTGGAGAGATAAGTGGCCGTGTTTATAACAATCAGAATAATTAAGCTCCAAAGTAGGTTTCGTGATGCACAAGATCTACACATTTGGTCGATTTACCACTCATCTTCCTTCTTCTCCCCTTCCCTTTGTCCAGACCTGAGGGATATTACTCTGATTTACTGCCGAAAAGTTTTAGGGGTAGAAGTCCAAAAGGGTTTGAATCGGTCAATGTGCATTGAAGATTCTTTGGTATGTTTGTATGTGTGCTGTTGTTATGGCCTTTTCATATAATGAATTCTTTTCTGCCAATTTTGACGAGCAAGATATGCACATTTCGTCGATTTACGAGTTGTAGGTCATGTCAGTTGTATTCAAGGCCTAAAATATTGACAAAAAAAAAAAACAATAATCCAAAACGTTGAAGAATATGGCAAAATTTTCAAAATATTTTTGGCTCGCTTCGCTCGTCAAATTTACAGTGGTATTCAATAGTTACAGAAGTATTGTTATGCTTTTATCATGATTATATTTTCTTGTACTGCACATACATTTTCAAATTTCAAGATCTATATGTAGTTTTCAGGTAATACTGAGTTCTATGTAAGCCTGTTAGGGACGAGATCAAAAATTCAATGTCGGATAAAAAACTTAATTCAAATAGTCTGGGGTGGGGGGGGGGGGTTAAAAATCACTGCAAGTTTTGTTATCCGACATCGATTTTCGGATATGGCCATATTGGTCAGTCAATTTTTCCCAAATTAAGTTAAGAGGGGGGGGTGTGGGGGGGGGGGGGGGGGTCAGTGAAAAGACTATGTGAATTAAGTTTTTTATCCTACATTGAACTTTTGATCTCGTCCCTTATTGGAAAATTGTCGGACGTGAAAAAAATCATTGATAGTCGACTTAATTCTGATGGTATTACAATGTATACCACCTGGCCGCCATATTATTTCACAATCTGGTTCTTTTACTAAGAATGTCACTACATAGATCATTTTCTATTACCCATTTTCCTACCGAAGGACGGTGGTTCTCTCCGGGTATTCCGGCTTCCTCCACCAATAAAAACTGGCCGCCGCAAAATAGCCAAATGTGCTGAAAACTAAAACAAATAAAACAAATCTATTACCCATAGTGCAGACACATAACACACATATTAAGGATTCGACGGCATTCGTCAATAAGATCAGATATTTTTTTTCCCAAATCAGGTCCCCAGGGGGGTGGGGGGGGGTTTACATTTAACAAAAATGATTTTTTTACACGTTTCGTTTCAGAACAAACAATTTTTTTTCAAATAACAAATACATGTATTAGCACATGATATACTATTTTGTATTTCAAGTATATAAAGTTGGATGCATAATTTAAGGATTATGGCTACTTCAGAGATATGGAACATGTTCCTTTCCTTTAATTTAAAATCGATGAACCCGATTGATTGTTTGGTGGCAACAGATACCAAGGGACGTTGCTCTAGGTCTATGCATGGACATGAAAAATTCAAGATCTCTTAGACCTCCTCGTACCTGTTTCAGAGATACAGGCATAAATCCATTTAAGGCTATGCATAAATTATTTATGCCAAGGCATAAATCAATTTATGGTTAGCCTTAAATCGATTTATGCTTAGCCATAAATATTTATGCCTAGACATAAATAAATATTTATGACGCACATACCGCGTCATAGATATTGTAATCTATTTCCATGAAGTAGGTCAACCAAGCTACTATGAGTGGAATTAGAGGCTCACAGGAGCCTGTATTGCTCATCTGGATTTTATTTGACCTTGAAGTTAAAATTTGGTCTAGGAAATTTAACTAATCAGAAAAGCCCACTTTGGCAACTGGACGTGTAGCAGAACAAATTTTTGTGTCATAATAGGTATCACTTCAACAAAGTTCGGTATCAGTCTGTTTAATTGTTCTTCGGAAGAAGAATTTTAAATGCATTTCCTATACGGCTGGATGTTAACTAAGTCGGGACTGGTGACACTATTTGATTTCAAATTGGCACATTACAGTAACATTTCTTAGGAAGTAGTGATAATTCATGGCAACTTTCAAATCCATGGGTCAAGTAGTTTCAGAAAAGAAGATCTTTGAAATTTGGTGCATTGTTGTGATATTTGATAGCAGAATGGCAACAAAGTAAAAAAATATTGTTCGGTTCCTCATTAGTATCACTTCCATCAAGTTTCATACCTTTCCATTAAATTGTTCGTCAGAAGAAGAATTTTAAATACATGTATATTTCCTAAGAGGGCAATGTTTATAAATTACGACACTGACAACAATCTTGAAATTCCAATCAGGCACCAAAGCAACACCTCTTGGGTAGACCTTGCAATGACCATTCATGGGCCTGTCAGTCATGTTTGCTGGTAGAATGGCACCAACACATGACCAAAGTAACACGATTTTTCCTGTCCGCATTCGATTCTAATCCACCAAACTTGCTTGGTATCAGTCTTATGAATTATTCTTCAGAACAGGAATCAAACCAAAGACAATAAAATTGTATTTGCTGGTTCTCCGCCAAGCAGGAGCAAAGGACTGGATCAGTAAAATGTGTCTGGTTGGGTCCAGTCGTCAGACTTGTCTGACATGATTATTCATTGATTTGTTACAAAAATTACCAGTATTTAGCAAAATTAAAAAATAATAGAAATACCAATGGTTCATTATTCCTTGTATTGCACATGGTAGATCTCCTTAGCTGAAATGTGGCTTCCTATTTCGGAATTTTTGGTTATGAGTACTTCTTGTTTAAAATAAGTTTGGTTTTTGGTCTTCCAAATGTTTCGGTTTTAATTCTGCTGATGAGAGGTAACTCCTTGAAATGCGTAGTATAAATTTACTATATCTAATATTAGTATCTTTGGATTTTTATTTTGATATGTCTTCCTATGGACTGTTACCTTGTGAGCTAGCATATTAAAACATATACGGCCCAGCGTGTTATTCTAATACAAAGAAGAGTTCATATTCATATCATATCAACATGCTCTCTTCTTGATATGCATTAAGTAATATCCACTTGACCTTAAACAATAATTCATCCATCAGAACAGGAACTTGATTAACATTTCCCATAGTGTCCTATGTCAATCAATCCAGTTGCTGGTACCAGTCTGGAATTTCTGATCGGCACCCAAGTAACATCACTTCTTATAGAAACATATTTGCAAAATTTGAGTTCAATCGGGTAACGCTAACCCCAAGTCTAACCATAGTTTTTCAAAGTTCAGCCAATACAATATTGCAGGATCTAGGGGCCATATTTCTTGACCAATTATTCCCAAAGTGACAATACTTGAAAAGGACCTTATAACAAACATCTCTGCCAAGTTTGGTCAGTGTTTCTCAAGAAGATCAAAACGTGAAAAATTAACTGACGGACAATTGATGGCAGAACACTTTTAAAAATCGGAGTTTGACCAAAGTCACAGAAATAGATTGTACTGCCGTAGCACGACCTGAATAAATTTTTGTCAAGCATAAAAAGAAAAACTATAGGTCATGTCCAGTTGTCTAGTGCCTATGGATGTCTTGGCATATATATGATCCATCACTGAGACGTTTCTTTAACACTTATGAACATTTCCAAAGATTGGAAAAGAATTTGAGGAATTTAAGGGTGAGACTTATAATTCTAAAAACAATTTAAGCACGCTTAGGGGAAAAATAGGTTAGTATACCCCCCCCCCCACCCCCACCCCCAAGTTTGAGATATCATTATTTATCAACGTTGACCTTTCAGGAATTTTTGTCGCGAAAATATCGGATTTCTCACACACTGAGATTTCTTGTCTTTTTGAGACATGTGTGTGCTACATGCAGTGTAAGAATATTGTGTATTCATTCATCAAAGTTTGGTCCCTACTAACCATGTAATTTCAAAGAAGAGTTTTAAATATTTTTGCTGATTTTCTGTTTTTTTTAGTAATGGTGGCAAAATTGATCAAGATCTGGTCACCTAAAAATAATTTGAAAAGGAAACCATCAAAGTGTAGGTCCAATTTGCCAAGTGGTTTCAGAGGAAAACATTAAAATAAAGTTTATATGCGACATTTAGACTCATTTTTTAGAGTAATTTATGGTATCCAAACATTGTTGCAGTCATTCATTTGTTATGTACTTTCTGCTATTTGCCAGTAAAATATTAACAAAATTAGTTTTAAAAATTAGTAAAAAATATGGCAAGCCGTTTTACTATTTATTCTTACTTCAAGATATCTCATATAATATATAAGATATCTTATATAATCTAGTTTTTATAAGATATCTTATAAACTTTATAAGATATCTTATAAACTTTATAAGATATCTTATATACTTTATAAGATATCTTATATACTTTATAAGATATCTTCTAAAGTTTATAAGATATCTTATAAAGTATATAATATATCTCATAAAGTATATAAGATATCTTATAAATATCTTTTATATAAGATATCTTATATACTTTATAAGATATCTCATATAATTTATAAGATATCTCATATAATTTATAAGATATCTTATAGAGTTTATAAGATATCTCATATAGTTTATAAGATATCTTATATAATATATAAGATATCTTATAAAGAAAATTATATGAGATATCTTATAAACTATATAAGATATCTTATAAACTATATAAGATATCTTATAAATTATATGAGATATCTTATAAACTTTATTAGATATCTTGAAGTTAGAATAAATATATAGTAAAACGGCTTGCCATAAAAAAAACGTTTGTTTTTTTGGAACAAGTTGAAAAAGATATTTAGCTCTTGCTTTGCCCAGGATTACGAGAAACCCCTTTGGTGACGTACCAGAAAATATTATAATAATATGCCTTTCGTGACGTCAACGGGAAATCCAAAATAAGTAAATAGTTCCTTGCCCTGCTCGGATTTATTTATCGTAATTATTCACAATATGGAAACAAAGGGAATCTAGATTTTAAGTTAAAAACTTTGCCGAACTTCATATTTTTAAAATTTTGTGAAAATTATATGCCCGGACACCCCCCCCCCCCCCCCTCAACTTTGAAAATATTGCGTGGGCCTCAGGGGTGTTACAGTGAGTGTGGATTCATGCTTTAGAAAATATGAACTACTTTTAACTGCTTGTACTCCACCCAATACGACTGTACTTGGACGAAATACAAGATCAAAACACCAATGTATGATACTTTTATTAACCAATGACTTAAAATACATTATAAATTGTCTATTTGATACAATTCCATGTGTCTGAGAACTGGTCATTACATTAATACAGGTCTAATATATATATTTATTATACCTCAGTATGTTTTTTCTATATAAAAATTAAGACAAAAATTTTACCATTTACAAGGTGACATATACCTAATCGCAAAACTGAGGTGTTCAAATTTGAAAATACCCATGGAAACCGGTAGATGGACTAGAACACCAAAAGATCAGAGAATATGTCATCTATATGGACAGAGAATTGGAAACGAATTTCATTATCTCTTTTTATGTCAAAATGAAAATATTAAAGAAATTCGAGAAAAATACATACCGAGCTATTACATTGTAAACTCACAAGGTTATAAATTAAAACGGCTTCTTACATACTGTCAGAAAAAACTTTATAAGAATCTTGCTTCATTTATTAGAAATCTCGCTAAAGTACTGTAAAAAAAACAACTTTTTCCCGTTTAATTTATTTAAAAGTGTATTATATTGTATATGGTATTGGTACTTGTATTGTGGTTATGTGTAATTGTGAATTACTGTGTCATTATATTGTCCTCTTGTACACCTGTCTGAGGTTATCAATAAAGTTGTCTTGTCTTGTCTATTATACCGAAACAATTTACCGGTCAATAGTTTCCAGTACTAATCACCGGTCGCAATTTACCGGTGATTAGTTTTGGAAACTAATCACCAATAAAAAAATTAGTAAAATTTTGATTTTTATATAGAAAAAAAAACATACTGAGGGATAATTAATCCAATTAAGGACAAATGTCTACATGCATATACATTCATCAAACAAGAAAAAGCATTAAACAAGAAACCCATATAACAAACATTGTAATCAGTGCATGTTAATCAAACTTAACTAGCGGTCTCCTGTCCTAAGTAAAAGTAAAAGTGACTGTTTCAAAAAGGAGCCCAGCAATCACACTTGTTCATTTGTTTCAGGATTCAACATTTGTTTCAGTTTATACTCTGGATTACTATTGCGCTCAAAATTAAAATGTTTCAAATATCTATTAATAGAATCATTAATAGAACAATCCGATCGGAAAAATGTTATGGTTTTTTCCTAAAAAAAATATTCTGATCCCCAATTTGATGAAAAAAAAAAACTGTGGTTAAGCAGATGACAAAACAAAATATTCTGAATCCAGATTTTCCCCATAGCGTAGTGTTTAATTTTGAAAAAAATAATTTGATTGATAGCGCTGAAAAACTAAAAAAAAAATGTCTGACTCTGACAAAAAACCATAACACCTCTCCCCCCCCCCTCTTGAAGTTAAATGGTCGGTCCCTTACATACACACAATTAGTTATTATTTCTAACACGAACAATTATATGTATACCATGAAATATTCCATTCAAATGTAGTAAAGGATTAATATCATTTTCTTGAAGTCTGTCTTCATATAGGACTAATTTTTTCGGGCAAGGATAAAATTTACGCCCGACACATTTTTGTAACTAAAATATTTCAAAAATGGAAAAAAATATCACTAGCTTTACATAATTTTAGGAGCGGCCGAACATTTTTTTTAAATTTCTTGAAAAATGAAGAATTTGGGGTAAATTTTCAGCTTTTTTTCAAAATGAAGCGTAAAATATGACTTCCTTACATGCAAAATTCGGGAGTTGATATCAAAACAACTAGTTATACCTTATTTGTTTATTTTATTTTATTTACGCATTATTGCTGTCAAAAACCTATCCCACAGTTATGCCCTGCGACCAAAAATGACGGAAAAAGATCAAAAGACAGTATTACAAGGTCATCTATTTTTATCGCTAAAGTGCATGTTACATTGTAAGGTCAGGTATTTTTATCATTAAAGTACATATCAGGTGAGGCGCGAAATATTCATTGAATTTGTGTCTGCGGTAACTAGATTTCATTTATCTGCTGTCGCATTAGCTGCTTCATCATAAAATTCAGCCAAGGCATACATTTAGATAATATAATGGTAAGCTTTTAGGGGAAACATGTGCCGAAAAATATTGCGTCAGTTTAATGGAAGTTTTAATTTTTGAGTTTTTATCGTGTAGTGTTTTTCTTTTAAATTGACAGCTGACTTCGCGCAATTATTTACCATTACACGTATGAAAATATCTGTATTACAAAAACAGCAAATGTCGCGTTAATATTAATCAATATTATATTATATTTATTTGAAATGCAAAATTATACCCCGAAGGGTTGACAGCATTATCTAAAATTTAAAATAACATAAATACAAAGTAGAATGTAAATAATGATATAATGTGGAAACAAATACACATATTATGCAGATGTAGAGTCCACTTTCCTCAGTACTATGGACTTTTTTTATAAATGGAGCAAAAAAACGCATGAGATCGTTAGAAGATAAAATGAGTTTTAGTTTTTCAAAAGGTGAATAATTATTTTTTTACTTGGTTGTATGTCAATGATGTTATTGAAGCAATCCTGTCTTAACAACAAATTTCGTCAAAGGGAAACTGTTGTGTTTCTTTTAAATTTTTGGATAAAGATTCGTAAGCATGATTTATGCTTGAAATCATTTTCCACAAAATGGAAGCAGATTAGGCCTTGTTTTGGCTACAATTCGGCGTTTAATCCCTTTTAAAAATGTCATTAAACAAAATAAAAAGAACAATTGATGTATACTGTTAACGAATTTTGAAAAACATTTCAAACTTTGTTAAAGGGGTCTCGATTTTAAAGCAATTTGAAAAATTATTTCAAACCGCGTTGAGGTGGTCCAAATTTTTGACGCACTTTGAAAAAAAAATGTTCAAGGTGGGTTAATCTTGACTAAAATTGACGTACATCAAAGTGCGTAATTTTTTTTTAAGTGAGTTGTAACAGACCCTACTTCTTTTAAATCACAAGAATTTTTAATTGAATTTATGTCCAGCTGAAATTGTGGAGCATTCCGCTTCACTCATAAAAAGTCGTGGTTGCTGAGGAGAGGGAACTCAAACTCTCCATAATGTTGAATTATATCTTCCCCCTTTCCAGAGGGAGAGGGCCAAAATTTTCATTTTTTAATTTATTGAAAATTAAAAAAAAACTTGGGGCGAATTTTCAGCATTTTTGCAAATTGAAGCGACAAAACTTTTTTTTCTTAAAATTTACATTGTCCAAAAACCGGAGCGACAAAATCCAAAGAACTAAAGATCAATTTGGTATGGCCTAATGCATACGTGGTGTAGTTGTGCACTACATAATTTTTTTTAATCAGATTGATTTTTTGGTTCCCGTACCAAAATAATATATATGGACTTCGATATATTTACATGGAGAAGTTTGTGCAGGACATAAACATCTGCTTTATGTATTGACCTATGAATATATCCTTTCGGCCTAACTGCATGCGTCGTATTGGTCGGGAGCTTGCATATAGGCGACTTAGGAATGACGACGTCACAATTTTACGTGAAAGAGTTTGTTTGTCTCCCAAACCCACTCTAGAAAAAGTTTCGTTCGCCGGAAAATGAATTAAATAAAGTAAGGGAAATAACGTGCTTCAAATTATAATTTTTAGAGTCAGAATCTTGATCCCAGTTTCTGGACAGAGCTATTGCTATGCTCGCATCATTGGCCACTCTAACAGCATATTATGATGATGCTATATGTTATAAATCATGTCGGGACAATTCACTTTCATAAAGATGTGCAATTCCTCTATTTTGGTAGCGTATGCGAGTTCTAATTCATTTTTGGGTTTATATATGTTTTCATTTTGCTTTCTTGGGAAAAAAAATCTGCTTTGCTTGAAGTGTGAAAAAAAAATTAATTTTCTCCAGACCTAAAAAAAAATATATATATTATCAAGCCCAAGAATCCCAGCCCCCCCCCCCCCCCCCCCCCGTTAATAAAATTGTCGGTGCCTAAGGGATTTTATGCATCTCCTTCGTATGAGGTATAATGGTTTTGGTTCTGAATGTCCTTGGCAATATCGCAAAAGGTGATCGGAATTGACTTTGTAGGAACGGACGTGGATACAAAACCCTGACTTGGGAGGATGATACAAGACCTTTGTGGAATAAAAAATTTGAACATATTCACGATTAAGCATAACATTTTACACAGTAGAAAGTGTACCCTAGCGGTTCAAATATTACTCTAATTAAGACCTCTTACAAAAAATGTAATTGGAGTCAGTCGACCTAAATGAGTTCCTATTTGGAAATTTTCCTATATATTACAATTTTTCAAATTTTTGACTTGAATTTTCCTATATATCACAATTTTTCAAAATTTTGACTTGAAGTTATTTTTTGTGATATTTTAGTGAAATTTATATTGATAAGCAGAGAAATATCTATAATTTATACTGACAATATCAAAATATTAATATTCTATTGGTTTTTTTAAATCCACAATTTAAACACAAAAATTAATTTTTAACAGCATCTCCATTAAACCTAATAGTATTTGCATTTAAATGATTTGTCCAAAATTAGGAATCGCAAAAAATTTCAAAATTACCTAACATGCCTAAAGAAAATTTAAATACTTCTGAGATTGGTTGTAAAAATTTAATAAGTACATTTATCATATATTTAGTAGTAAATACAGTAGTTTTGAATATTTGATAAATAGCCTGCTCAACTTTGATGCGCACCCTTTATCACACCCCTTTATCGCATGTCTACCCTTTATCACACCCCTTTATCACGTGGCTTACCCTTTATCACATAGCTTTTTTCATTTTTTTTCAATCCTGCTTTTTTGTATTTTTTTTTTTTTTGTTATTTGTTTTTTTCTTGGGGGAGGCGAAATTTTTTTTTTTGGGGGGGGGGGGGAAATTTAAAAAAAAACAAATGTTCAAATTTTTTCCCGATTATTTGACTTTTTTTCAACCCCCCCCCCCCTATTTTTTTTATTTTTTATTTCACAAAATATTTTCCCCAATCAATTTCATTTGTAGCAGTAGACTTTAATTTGGAAAATTTGAAGTCCTCTGTTTAAATATATGATAAAGTGTATAATACATGTTAAAATCTGTATCACATGCTGTATCAACCTCGACCAATATCAGCCCTCGGGCCAAGGCCCTCTGGCTGATATTGGTTTCTCGGGTTGATACAGCATGTGATACAGATTTTACCATGTATTATTCTCTATGTATAGGTTTAGAAATAACATCAGGGCAGTATTTTGAATTAAAGAAGTTTTATATGAATTATATAGGACAATTTACCAGTGGGAACTCATTTATGTCCACCGAGTGTACGCCTATGAATTGACTCAATTTTTAACGGATGCAGTAAGGGAAGAAGCATTTGATTCTGAAGCTGGGAGGGTGCAATTTAAAAGGAAATATTTTAGCTTTTGAATAAGTGAAAATTACAATTTTTTGGAAGTATCAAGTTCAAAATTTAAAAAAAACTGATTTTATATCATTTTATGTATTTATTTTGTCTTTTTTAAATAAATGATTTTTCTTTGCTAAAATCAAGACGAATATTAAGACCCATCGATAAGAATCAAATGGTTGTCTCCTAAATCTGGTGAGAGCTTTCCGTGTTAAAAAATTATATAATATGTAAAAAAAAACAAATAAAAAAAGTAGCAGCAAGAAAAAACTCAAACAATAAAAAATAAAAAAATAAAAAACTCAAAAAGAGAACAACATAAAAGTGATGAAACAAAGAAAACCGAAAAGATTTTACATTACATTAACAAAATACGATAGTTAGAAAAACTTAAATTGATTTCTAGTTGTCTGGATTTCTTGATGGCAAAAATAGATGCGAGCGGAGCGGCGAAATCCAAAAAAAAAAACAAAAAAAACTGAAGATTAATTTGATGTGGAATTAATATAAAATGTATAGCAACAATTAAACTACTTATCAGATTGCTCAAAACCTAGCAGATGAATATGTATATGCCTGTATAACCGTTTTACCTTATGAATAATTACAGCAATTCAAGAGTTAGAAATATTTCAAAGCATAAATTACTTTATTTTAAATTTATTTTCAGAGCAATTCCAGGCTACAATAGAAGAGTGGATAACAGCCGATAAGAAGTATGTCCCTACAGCAGCTACTAAACATGTGCTAGAAAAATTAAAAACAGTAAACAGCTTAACCGTGACAGGGAACGCAGGAATGGGGAAAACATACCTTACCCGACATGTCGCTCTACAGATGGTAGAACATGGATATACAGTTGTTCCTGTCAGTAAACCTGAGGATATCCGAGATTATTTTAAAAAGGGACAAAAAATGTTATATGTTGTTGATGATATCTGTGGAAGATTTAGTTTAAACCAAAATTATTTAGATTCCTGGAATCAAATGAAAGACCATATCAAAACATTACTGAAAGACAATTGTTGTAAAATCATTTCAACCTGTAGATTACAAGTTTTCCAGGATCAGAAATTTGAAGAATTAAAAGAGATTTTTACCCTGTCAGAATGTAACGTTACATCACCAGAATTACGTTTAACAGAAGATGACAAGATTCAGATGGCCAAAATGTATTTTCCTAAAGACTGGAATAAAATTACTGACTTGGCGAAGTTATTTGATTTTTTCCCGTTACTTTGTCGGTTATACAACAAGGAAACACACGGAGACATTTGTAATTTTTTTACCCGACCCACCGAGGTATTACAACAAGAAGTTAACAAATTGTTACTGACAGATGACGAAGGAAAACTAAAACATTGTTGCCTGGTTCTGTGTACTTTATTCAACAACAAATTAACAGAGAAAATGTTAACGGATGTTAACACCGAAACACGTCGGATTATAGAGGATGTATTTGAGAAATGCAGACTTAACAGGTCTACCTCCATTGATAAATTAATTGATTCATTTAAAGTGTTAGACGGAACTTATGTTAAAATCGCTCATGGAGAATATAGAACAATTCACGACAAACTTTTTGATATTATGGCGCAGAACTTTGGTGAACAAATGTTGTCCGTTTTCATCAAACATGCCGACAGTGAATTTATCCGAGAACGATTTATATGGAGGACATTAGATGTTACAGACAGTGAATTAAGTTTCACCATCAACATTCCGGATGAAGATATCGATAAATATATGGACAGATTAATAAAGGATTGGACTCAAGATAAAATCTGGTATGTATTTTGTAATATTAACCTTGAGAAGTCCAACAACTTCAGACACAAATTTATGTCTCACGTGAAAAGGCTCAGTCCGTCTGTCCAAAAAACACTCGCAAATAAAACAGATAAATATGGCGACTTTCAAGACACACCACTTATACTAAGCTGTTTTATTGGTGATGTTAGTATTATACAATGGCTGCTAGAACTCCATGTTGATGTGAATCAGTGTAGATCTAATGGAGCGTCACCATTATATATCGCGTGTGAGAACGGACATGTAGATATAGTTAAACTATTGATCCGACACAAAGCAGACGTCAACAGACAAGAGAACGATGGTATACCACCATTACAGATAGCCTGTTATAACAATCATATAAACGTAGTCAAAGAACTTCTGAAATGTGATCGAATTAATATAAATGTCTGTAATCAGGACGGTTGTTCGTCAGTGTTCCTCGCCTGCCAGGATGGACATACAGACATTGTCAGATTATTGTTACAACATTCCGTGGATATAAATAAATGTGACAATGATGGAGATTCTCCTCTTTACATAGCTAGCCAGGAAGGACATACAGACACAGTCAGGTTATTGTTACAACATTCCGTGGATATAAATAAATGTAACAATGATGGAGTTTCTCCTCTTTACATAGCTAGCCATAATGGACATACAGACATAGTCAGGTTATTGTTACAACATTCCGTGGATATAAATAAATGTAACAATAATGGAGCTTCTCCTCTTTACATAGCTAGCCAGAATGGACATACAGACATAGTCAGGTTATTGTTACAACATTCCGTGGATATAAATAAATGTGACAATGATGGAGCTTCTCCTCTTTACATAGCTAGCCAGGAAGGACATACAGACACAGTCAGGTTATTGTTACAACATTCCGTGGATATAAATAAATGTGACAATGATGGAATGTCTCCTCTTTACACAGCTATCCAAAATGGACATACAGACATAGTCAGGTTATTGTTACAACATTCCGTGGATATAAATAAATGTGACAATGATGGAGTTTCTCCTCTTTACATAGCTAGCCAGGAAGGACATACAGACACAGTCAGGTTATTGTTACAACATTCCGTGGATATAAATAAATGTAAGAATAATGGAGTTTCTCCTCTTTACATAGCTAGCCAGAATGGACATACAGACATAGTCAGGTTATTGTTACAACATTCCGTGGATATAAATAAATGTGACAATGATGGAGCTTCTCCTCTTTACCTAGCTAGCCAGAATGGACATACAGACACAGTCAGGTTATTGTTACAACATTCCGTGGATATAAATAAATGTGACAATGATGGAGCTTCTCCTCTTTACCTAGCTAGCCAGAATGGACATACAGACACAGTCAGGTTATTGTTACAACATTCCGTGGATATAAATAAATGTGACAATGATGGAGTTTCTCCTCTTTACATAGCTAGCCAGGAAGGACATACAGACACAGTCAGGTTATTGTTACAACATTCCGTGGATATAAATAAATGTGACAGTGATGGAATTTCTCCTCTTTACAAGGCTAGCCAGAATGGACATATTGAAATAGTAAATCTACTTTTAATGCGTTCTGCTAAAATCAACCAGTCCATGTGTGAAGGTGCTACACCTTTATTTATAGCTTGTATGAATGGTCACCTGGAAGTCGTTAAAACACTCGTAACAAATGGAGCAGACGTGAACATTTGTGATGAGGATGAAGGATCGCCATTGGATATTGCACTAGCTGAAGGTCATGCAGCCATTATAAACATTCTAAAGGATTACAAGAGTAAGTATTCTATTTATAATATATATTTATCTCTCTATATTTTATTTTCAAGTTTTATGATATTGCAAGTAAATTAATATTTAATGAAATGTTTTGATTTTTAAAGAAATTTGTTGTGGGAAGAGTGTTAAAACAAACTGTTTGTACCATAGTTTGAAATGTTAATTGTTATTAATTAATGTTTGGTAAATTGACAACTGTTTATTATATTCCATTAAAAAAGTTTATACATATAATTTTAGGACTTTAAAAGAAATTAACTCTACTGAATTAAAACATTTTGAATTAATTTTTGTTTGATGAATTTGTTTTTTTTTCAAATGAGGTCAAGTTACATTGTACTTTTATATAAAGGTTTAATTGTTAATTTTGTTTAATGTTAGGTTAATTTTAATGTACTTTGTCAGTTAATTTATATTCATTTTAGTATAGTTATAGGGGAATACAAACACAAATTATAATTTAATAAAAAGTTGTGATGTCTTTATAGTGAATTGAAATAAAATTGCTCAAGTGTGTTTTTTATGTAATTATTTTAATTTTGATATAATTTAGAGTGATGTGTGTAATCATATTGATACAAAAAAAATATCTAAAGTTTAAATACAATGTTACAGGTTCAACATTGGATAGTGAAGGTGACCAACATGTAAACATCCCCAGAACTTCAGAAGACAGTGGTAAGTATTCTGTTTATATATCCTAATAATTTTATCTGTATATTTTAATATCAGGCTTTAGGAAAATAGAAAAAGGGCTAAATAAAATTTAACTTTTTAAATAAATCTTCAAAGTGTAAATAGTAAAATATTTCTTCTCCTTCAAATTTTATAAAAATAATTGCTGTATTAATTAAGAAATTAATAATTACACCCAATTTAAAATTTTTATATATATGATGCGATAAAACATTACATTGAACATGTTTAAGTATTATATTAACAATTCAAAATATTACTTGTTTTAAATGTTTTTAGTTAATATTTCTTTATTTGTCTTGGGAATAAATAATAAAGAAATTAAGTTATAACTTTCTCTAAAATGTTGGAATTGTTAACTATCATTTATGAAGAAAAACTTTGACAGTTTTAAGTGTTATTCTTGGTACATGTTTAAAGTAATAAAAAAATAAAGACCTTATGAGATAGTCAAGTATATCTTTTGTCCAAAAGTTTTAAATATTTTTTATATGTTATATTTAAAATTATTTACCAAGTGATAATAAGTGGTTTACATGAATGCTTTTTTGAATTCAGCAAAATAGAAAAAAAAAGAATTTTAATCAAATTTGTTTATCATTAGATGGTGCAGCCCATACAGTCAGTGTCAACACAGCAAAGACCACACAAGACTGTGGTAAGTATTCTCCTTAAATTTAAACATTTTTGTTATTAAAGATAAACATTTTTGTAACAGTAAATTGAAAGTATCAATTTTTGGCTAGCATTGAATACTAGTGTACTGGCACATAATCTGCTGGTGAAACCTTTGGGGACTGATTCCAGCCATTGTAATAATAAATTCTTTTTTAATGCAGAAGATGTGCACATTTCATCAATGTATGACTCATCAGTTCTGCTCAATGCTAAAAATTTGAAAACAAAAACCAAAAATAACCTAAAAAGCAAAATGCCAAATTAACCAAAAAGGTACAGCCAAAATCATCTGGTTTTCCAAAAAATAACATTTTTTAACAGTAAATTTAAATAGTCAATTTCTATAGTACCAACAGAGCTGGTGACTGGGGACTTGGAGTTCACCAGCATTATACCTAGGTGCATGTGGTAACATGAAATTATTTGAAACTAATTGTAATGTTAAGGTTACTTCAAGTCTTTACCAAGTTGGATTATATTGTTTTTCTTAAATAATTTTATTATTTTTTTTATATTATTGTTATTTGTACAATTTTTTGATTCACCAAATTTTTGTTTATTGAAGAACCATACTTTACTTAATTTACTTTAAATATTCCTCCAAGTAGTGGTCTTGTTACAGTATGCCTTAAATTGCATTGTTTTTATTTACAGAAATTATTTATCAACGGGAAGATAGAAACTAAAGTTTAAATGGAATTTCAAAATTGTAAGTTTATTTTATATTATTTTAAAAACATTCCAAGTCTTATAAGAGATGTGTTTTGTTAAGTGTAATGAATATAGATTCTTAAATCTTACCAGTTGATTAATGGGTTTTATCTAATGGAGTTAGGGACAAGATCAAAAGTTCAATGTAGGATAAAAAACTTAATTCAAATAGTTTGGGGGTGGGGGGATAAAAATCGCTGCAAGTTTTGTTATCCGACATCGATTTTCTGATATGCCCATATTGGTCAATCAATTTTTCCCAAATTAAGTTAAGAGCGGGGGTGGGGGGTCAATGAAAAAACTATGTGAATTAAGTTTTTTATCCTACATTGATTTTTTGATCTCGTCCCTTAGTCAAATGGAATCTGTCTTAATCCTATGACTGCAGATTGACATGAAAAAACATGATACATATAAAAATTTCAGTTAAGTAGTTGATTTATGGTTCCTGCTAGTTCATATGAAATATGTTGAAGGTTTATGTTGATAAACAGATTTTTTCTGGACATTGCAATCAAATTTGATGATATTTTGTTTTCCAATTTAATCTATAAAAGTATGAAGAGGATGGTTGTTTCGGAATAGAGAAACCAAGTACCAAATAATTTCTGTTTAGGCATTTATTTGTTTTACTGAATAATGGTGTTTGTGTAACTGGATACATGTGGCAGCTTTAGTACGACACATGTAATACTGGGTCATTGTTGTAATCTGTGTCATCAATCTGGTCCTCCTCTGTGACAATTTAAAAAAACAAAATGAAAAAACAAAAAGCCAAGCTTGACCAAAACACATTATCAACTCTTTGCTATTATGGGTATTTAATTATTTTTCCAGTTGACTGTTTTTCTGGAAACCAGCTACTGATCAGTTGTTGTGCTACTGAAAATCCAAGAATTTATTGGAAATTCAAAGAATTGATGTTGATGTGTCTGCCATATGTTTTCCATATGAAATAAAACAGGTTATATAGATACAAATGTGAGAACAGAAAACTGAAAGCGTACTTTTTGTCTGAATAGTTGTATTGCAGTTAACCCTATTTTGTATTTTTTTATAATTCATTTGCAAGCCTGCTTAATTTGTATAACATGCATATCAATTCACGATGCTTCACATTATTATTTTATTACAAAATCCAAGAATGTGATTCAAAGTGATATTATTTTCTTGCTGTGTAAATAGTTTAATTGTAGCTACTAAAATACTTTGTTTAATTTTCATCAGTGTAGCTACCTAAATAAAGTTGCAAGATCCTCACTGAACTAATTTTCAATCTCTTTCATAGCCAATATCAGTTTGGAAAAGATTTATATATACACCGTAATGGTATATGTACAAAAATGGTATCTAAATGTTTTAATACACACACATTAAATGGCAAATATTTCATTGAATCACATTCCCCAAATTTTGATATTATTCTGCACATTGTAAAATATTGACATTACCTAATTGTTCTGAATTAGTGAGATACGTACATGACGTAGAAGTGTTCTGTACAAAGAGTTTTTTTTTCCATAAGATACAAAATAAAAGGTGCTTCAAGAGCCATATTTTTGTAAATACATAAAATTGTGATTTATTAATTTATACATAAATGTACATTTACTAAACATGTCATATGAAACACTTAGGCACCAACCATTTTATTACAAGGGGGGAGATGGGATTTTTTATGCCCCCGTGACAAAATGTCGGGGGACATTAATTTACCCCTGTCCGTCCGTCCGTCTGGATCAGGATACATTGTTTGTCCGGCTATCTCCTCCCAAAGTTTTGGAGATACAAGTTTAATATTTTGTAGGATGTTCACATACATAATGAAGGTGTGCATGGCAACAGGATTTTGATTTTTTTCAAATATTCTGAAAATGACAGGTAGTTGGACTTGGGCATTTTTTTTGGTATTATTTGTATAAAGACATCATGGTTTGTCCGGCTATCTCCTCCTACAGTTTTGGCGATACAGCTTTAATATTTTGTAGGATGTTCATATACATAATGAAGGTGTGCATGGCCAAAGGATTTTGATTTCTTTTAAATATTCTGAAAATGATAGGTAGTTGCACTTAGTCATTTTTTGGTATTAGCTGTATAAAGAGATCATGGTTTGTCTGGCTATTCCTCCTAAATATTTGGAGATACATCTTTAATATTTTATAGAATGTTCAAACATAAAAAAGGGCAGAAAAAAAGGGGTGGGGCATTGTCCATATCTCGTTTGAAAAAATATCTTATGTCCATGATTGTCTGAAAAAATATCCCTCTCTCTCTGTTGTCAATTTTTTTTTCTAATTTTGTGTTTTGAGAAAGATTTTGGCTTCCGTTTGTTTGAAAAAAAAATATTTTCGACCGAAGCGGAAAAAAATTTTGTATGAAAAATATAAATCCCTTTCTTCCTCAGTAATAAAATGGTCGGTGCCTTATAGGTGAATAAATAGTGTTTAATTGCAGACTCATTTGGCCAGTGTCTGTTTCTTTAGGACCAGTCAAATTAAAAAAGTTGTATAAAAAGAATTATATTAGTGTCACTACACTATTATCTCAGTGAAACTATTAAAATAATATTATATTTAGATTAATCATGTTTTTAGTCATGCTGCAAATCTGCTATTATTATTCTTCTCATTCATAACAATGTATTAAAGATTTTTGACAAAATCCTTATTGGTAGGATGCTAGATTTATTGTTACAATTATAACCCTTGTAAATATATCATAACAGTTTGTCTTGTAAGTCTGCATGTGTTTGTTCAATTTTATATAAGAGATTTTTTATATAAATGAAGTTTTGTTCCTGGAAATTTAAATAGTTTTGGACAAATATCTCATTAACAGCATTCAATATCCATAGTTTTTTTTAGGTTGGTAAAACAAGTACAAATCTGTGTGAAAAGGGGAATAACTCCAAAAAAAAATTATTTCATTATTTGAGTACTTTCAATAATTCAAATTTTACTTCATACCATTGGTCTACATAATGTAATTAGTATTTCACCTTACCTTAATAGTGATTATAAATTGCAGTGTATAATTTCTCTCATTCAATAAAACAGAATTGAAAAAGAATTGCAACTAAACTTCAGGCAGCTGGTTAATATTATTACTTTTTTCCAGGAACTGTATATGAAGTATTATATGATCCCTGTTTTTTCCATATTTGCAATCTTTTTTATGACCTGAGTTTTAATGTCAAACAATCTTTTTATTTGGCTCCTTCTAAGAATCTGTGATTTAGCAAGGGGAGATAACTGAAGAAATATTTAATAAACAGAAGCAAAAAAGTATTTGAACCAATGGCATGTTGAGTAAAAGAACTCGCATAACAGGTTTTAAATGTGAAAACATAATCATCTAATTTTTCAATTATGACTTAACTTGAGGTGAACATCATACTGTACATATAACCATATATTGTTATTGAAAGTTATATAACTTGTGTTGAAATTCTAAAAAACTAAACATACTTTAAATTGTTTTAGTAAAAGAACCATTCGTTAAACAAGATATTTTTTTTGTCAACTTCCCTTTTTCTTTATTCATTTTCTCAGCTACATGTAAAGTAGAACTACATTGGTACTCTTGTTTACCATGGAGTGGAGAAATTTAATAAATAAAATATAGAAGGCAATTGTGTTATATAAACCAAAAAGTCTCAATATGGCCCAAAGGGCCATCTGAGCTTATGTCATCACTTGGCATCCATCGTCCGTCCGCCCGTCTCTCTGTAAAATTTTACATTTTGATCTTCTCTGAAACCCCTAAGCCAAATGAACTGAAACTTGGTGTGGAGCATCTATCGAAATACCTTGATAACATTTGCATATTTTGTTCCGGTCAGACAACTGATATAGCCGCCATGATGAATTCTTATTTCTGATTGGTTAAAATTAATAAAATTTTCTGAGACTGCAAAGCCAAATGAGCTGTATCCTTTGTATGGAAGGTCCATTATAATTTTCACTTGAAATAAAATGGATTGATTGTGGGACTCTCAGGTGAGTGATATGGGCTCAGTTCTCTTGAGCTTCTTGTTTGCTCCAAAAATTATATTATTGAAATGTACACAAATGTATGTGTGAATAATGTAAGATTGTCTTGAAAGAATTTTAAAATTGCTTGGCCACAGAATTTCCAACCAAGTCGTACTAAATTACCTGATACAGAATGTGTAGAATCATGCAATATATTGAACTTATATTAAGGAAATGCTTAGGTGTTATAGGGAAGGGGTGGACAAAAACATATGGAAAAACATCTTAAATAAATTACCAATCATTCTTAATTAAAAGAAGAAAGTTTTTTTTTAAATGATATTTTCAGTCTTGCAAGATATTTCAACTCAAGGAAGTTGTAGATGAAATTAAATCCTTATTTAATTTCTAGTTGGTGTAGGATCATGGTTTCATGGTCTTTGGAGAATATGCCTTTTGCCTCAGAAATATTTTTTCTTTTGTATTATTCCAAGCAATCAAAATTTAGGATTTTATGACATAACAGTGTTAGGGATATATTAAAAACATTTGAAAGCTCTGTCAGATATATGATTTATTTTATTTGAATTTAATTTCATGTCATAATAATAAGCACAAACCCATAACAATATCACTCCTTGCAAAAAATACAACACAAAAATTGGCTGAAGTTGGAATATTTTGTAGGCCTAAATTTATGTATATAGACTTGTGTGAGATTTTTTTTTTATAATTTTATATTCGTATTAAATGGTGATGGGAAATATTATTTGGATTTGCCTTGACAATATATACATTCTATTGTGTCTGTTATGTTTATATGAATGTAAATTTTGGCGGACGTATAATGTTATGAGCCTGTCGTCGTCAGCCTGGGTGTCTGTAGACTGTTAGGTTTCTCATGCTCATTTACTTTTGTTTGATTGAATGTATAATATTTTACTGCAATGGCCCCTATAAGTCCCAAGACCACAATTATTTCATAGCGCATTTTCATATTAGCCCTAAGTCAAATTTTAAAAAATTACACCACCTCAAACTTTAGGCCTAAATTAAAATATTGTTTGTTTGCTGTCAGCTGTCCGACCCAAAAAAATCGCCACGACCCAAATAATTTTATTGCCGTTTTTGAAAACTTTTTTTTTTATTCCGGAATTTTGCCGGTTGCGGTTTAGAATCGAGTGCTGATTTCCGGGTTACATGCGATTTGATTTCCGGTAGTACATTGAAATGTTTCGTAGGTATACAAGTTAAAAAGATGTACGAGGCTCCCTACATTCATGCTATTATATAAACATCCAAAATATTTTTCCAGAAAAAAAATAAAATAATTTACCTACCTACCTACCTACCCACATAAAAAATTCTGGGTAGGAGAATGGCAAACAAACAATATTTTAATTTAGGCCTTATAATCTTTTTTTTATTCAATGTACACTGATAACTGGAAAATATATCAAAATTATAGAAAATTCTACCATTGCAAATCCAAGAAAACCCCAAAATGTCTTTAAGGGGTATAGTTATTATTCACATAGCCCCTAACATCGTGATATTTGGCCATTTTGACGGTCACCAAATTACAACTATTACATTCTTGTGTTTATAAAACTGTTTAAAATTAAGTAATTTGACCCTTGTGCTTTATATTTTAACTAAGATACTTGAAAAAAGGCAAACAGAAAATCAGGAAAATTTATTTTTTTTAAAAAAAACTATAAAATATGGGGAACTAGGGCCATAAGAAATACAGGTTGGGGTTGATTTTGGGGAATCTGGCCCCTCCTGTTTTTTTCTGGGGGTCATCAAGGATTTTTTGATAATTTTGGTGTAACTTTTTTCATATTCGTTCGATTCATTCGATTGTTATGATTTCAGGTTTTTAAAGTTCCTTGATGGAAATGGAAAAATAGTGCACATTTACTGTATTTCTTTACTTGTCGACATGTTGTGGTAGTATCATGCTGCAATTAGCAAAACCCTTTATTTTTTGTACATATTTTACATTGAAATGTTTATTTTAAGTTTGTATAATCGTAGTACTTTATATACTTTCATAATACATGTACATGCAAATATTGATTAGAGACTACATTGTTCAAATTTTCTGTGTATTTAAGTATTGAAGACACATATGTGGTTGCAGATCACAGTAAAATCTCTAGTTTAATTTTTTTCGTTTGCAGATCCCAGTAAAACCTCTAGTTTAAGTTTTTTCGTTAGACAATTGGTTTCTGGAGTATGTGGGAATTAGTAAAAATTGTGTTTATCGCTGAGATATTAGTAAAACTTAAGGGAATACACTTTAGATGCATTGGAGCTGTGCATAATATGTTACATCATAATATGTTGTGAGGAAAGGAAGGGAAAGAAAAATTGTTTTCTAATATCTCTGAAACATGCACACACATGTACCCAAGCTCTAAGCTCACTTAGGCCAGGTGAGCTATTGCCATCGTCCGTCATCGTTATTGTCGTAAACTTTTCTTTTAAAAACTTCTAATCTGAAATAACAGGACTAATTTGAACAAAAATTGGCAGTATGGTCTTTAGTTGGTCCTCTTTCAGAATTGTATCCGATGACCCGCCTGTCATCAAAGATGGCTGCCAGTACTGAGTAGAGTTTAACACCCAGTGGGAAATTTGCTTCCAGATAATCTTGTCTGAAACCACATAGCCAATTGGAACAAAATTTGGCAGCAATAGTCCTTAGGTGGTCCTCTTTCAAGATGGCTGCCAGAGCTGAGTAGAGTTTAACATAGGACCCTATGGAGCTTTACGTAAAGATCTTCTTGCCTGAAACCACTTGATCAGTTGGAACAAAACTTGGCAGCAATGGTCCTTATAGATGATCCTCTTTCATGATTGTATCCAATTAACCCACTCAGCATCCATGATGGCTGCTATATCAAAATGTAGTTTAACATAAGATCCTAGGAAATTTAGTTAAAGATTGTCTTCAACCCACAAAGCCTTGGAACAAACCTTGGCGGCAATGCTCATTCAGAATTGTATCCAATGACCAAACCCGTCATCCAAGAAAGCTGCCAGAGCCAAACATATTTAACATAGGACCCTACGTAAAATTTGCTTAAAGATCTTCTTGCCTCACTCAGAAACCACTTGGCTAATTGAAACAAAACTTTGCAGCAATGGTCCTTAGGCGGTCCTCTTTCAGAAATATATATGATGACCCCAGCCACCATCCAAGATAGTTGCCAGAACCAAACATAGTTTAACATAGAACCCTACATGGAATTTAATGAAGGTATCTGGACCATAATAGATAATGATCGGAAATTGTATCGCTTTTTTGACGGTGAATGGCTGCACCAAACAATTTAAAGCTGGAATTTTGTATATATATTTTTCTCAAGTTGAAACACATTTTGTTGCTTATATGCAGAGTATGTAAAAATAAGTTAGTTATATTGGCATTTCCGAAGTTTGACGATAATTACCGATGTCATTTCAGTTGGGTTGTATGGAACATCAGGGAACCTTTTAAATAATCACGTGGTCATTTATGGTCTGGATACCTTAAAGACCTTCTTGTCTGAAACCACTTAGCCAATTGGAACAAAAGTTGGTAGCAATGATCATTAGGTTATCCCCTTTCAGAATTATAATTCCGATGACCCCACCAACCATTTAAGATGGCTGACAGAGCCAAACATAATTTAACAGGATCCTATGGGAAGTTTAGTTAAACATTTTCTTGTGTAACAGTAGAGCATGATTTGTCTCCCAAAATTACCTACCGCACCAACCGGGGATCGAACCCGGAACCTTTGGTTCAGTAGTCCACCGCTCTACCAACTGAGCTAAAGGAGTACTCCACTAGCGCAGCTAATGGAGGGTGGTTATAAACCTGTTACGGTTCTATAACTTCTATATTAATCAAGGGAAGCCCGTTACACTTCCCCCACCTCAAGAGTCATCGTCCTTCGATGACGATATCCAACTTCAACCCTTTTGCCAACTAGCCCTTTTTGACAATCGTGGGTTTTTTAGTTGGGCGCCAATGTAACAGTAGAGCATGATTTGTCTCCCAAAATTACCTACCGCACCAACCGGGGATCGAACCCGGAACCTTTGGTTCAGTAGTCCACCGCTCTACCAACTGAGCTAAAGGAGTACTCCACTAGCGCAGCTAATGGAGGGTGGTTATAAACCTGTTACGGTTCTATAACTTCTATATTAATCAAGGGAAGCCCGTTACACTTGTCTGAAACTGCTTGGCCAATTGGAAAAAAAAGGCAGCAATGGTCTTTATGTGGTCCACATTCAGAATTGGATCTGATGACTCTGTCTGCCATTGACGATGCCTGCAAGAGCAGAACATAGTTTAACATAGAACCTATATAAAAGTTCTCAGAAAGATCTTCTTGTGTGAAATCATTGAGCCAATTGGAACTTGACAGCAATGACTGAGACTGCCAGTCAAGATGGACAATAGTCCAGTAAGCAATACATGCTCCTGGGAGACTCTCGGTTTATACATGTATTTCATTAGGAAACAACCATTTGGTTTTTATGTTGAATGAAGTGGGCAAAAAAGGGACTGGTGAAAAAAGGTTGGCTTCGAAATTTTAATTGATTTTTTTTTTTAATTTTAAAAGCTGAAGAAAAATGCAGATTCTTGGGTGTCGCAAAAAGTTTCTTGGATTAACAGTTAAAATTTCCGAAATACCAAATGGTTGCCTTCTTACTTAAAGGAAATCTCACCAATGTTGAAATTAAGTTATGTATTTTAAGATATTTTGTAAAATGACAATTTATTATTTGAATAATAGACTAACAAAACTTACTTGTATATGATTATATTTAACAGGATTATAATTTCCATATTCTAACATAATAAAATATCTAACATAAAGGTTTTATTATTTCCTCGACCAACGGCGCGGAGTTGTGGAGGTGATATAGCGTTTGTTTCGTCCGTTCCTCCGTCAGTCCGTCCCACCTTATAAAGGCCCAGATCTTAGACTATGTATGTCATACATGTCATATAGGTATAATATTTCATCAGTGGATGCATCTTGAAAAATAACGAAGGTCTGTATAAAAAGTTGATCACCTTGACCTACATTTTATGCATGAGTGACTAGTTAAATTTTGCATTAATGTCCAGTTCTAAAACACTACTTCATATATGTATAATATTTCAGCAGTGGCTGCGTCTTGGAAAACAATGAAGGTTCGGATAAAAATTGGATCACTCTGACCTACATTTCATGTATGAGTGACTCTGGTTAAGTTTTGCGTTAAGGTCCAGTTCTAAGACGCTGTAATTCACATAGGCATAATATTTAAGCATTTTGGAACATAACGAAAGTGCCTATAAAAATTGGATCACCCTGACCTACATTTTATGCATGGATGTCTCTGGTTTATTTATGAGTGATGGTTCATTTCTACGACACTTTTAGTCATATAGGTATACTATTTCACCAGTGGATGCGTCTTGGAAAATAACAAAGGTGCGTATAAAAATTTGATCACTCTGACCTACATTTTATGCATGAGTGATTCCAGTTAAGTTTTTGCGTTAAGGTCCAGATCTAAGACAGTGTAATACATATAGGTATAATATTTCACTAGTGGATGCATCTTGGAAAGCAACGAAAGTCCCTATAAAAATTGGATCACACTGACCTAAATTTTCTGTATGGGTGACTCTGGTTAAGTTTTGCGTTAAGGTCCATTTCTAAGACACTACATGTATGTTGAAAAGAAGTTAAAATACTGGAGAGGGGATTAGCTGTCGTTTACTACTGCCCAATCTACTAATTTCTTTTTGATACGTAGGATTTATTTTGTAGTGGCAAGAGAACTCCTTTGATATTAAAAGATGTTGCAACTGATATTTACCATATTGTAACATAATATGTCTCTACTGTTGTAAAATGTCCCTGTGACTTTAAACCACCAACTGTCATCCATATATTTATTAAGAATCTAAGTGGAAATGTAAGGGACAGTTAAAACTTCAGTGATCTTAAAGTGGCGCTCTTTTACAATGGTATGCAATGATACTGAAATCCAATTAAGATACCTACCACAGCCATTCTAAGTTTAAGACCCATTTCAGCAAATCTGAGTTATTTTTACCGAATTTTCAATCAACTTTGCAAAAATTATACTTATAACCAATAAATAAACAGACCTTTCAAATCTCACTTATCATTTGTCTTGAAACTTATAAATAATAATAGTGAAAAGAAGATTTCTATAGAATAGCCAATGTCCCTAGCCAATAATCTGTCAATAACATAAATAACAAAACAGAAAAAAGCAAAATCATACGGTAAAATACTTATCTAACCTTTGACATACATTTTGTCAAAATCAGTTGGGACATGAATTGAAATATTACTGTTTTTTTTATTTTAATATATGGTTACTTAATTGTTACTTTTCCCAACATATGAAGGTCTTGGTCTTTTAAAATATTTACCAAAGATGGAATTGCAGTGTTTGAATTGGATCCATGCAATTGCTGTTTCTCACCTTATTACCTTAATATGTGGTTGCTATAGGTACATTTCCAAACTTACGGGTGTAAGAGACTTCCAGCATATTTAACAAAGATGAAATCGCAATGCTTGAAGTTCAATTATTCTAATCAATTGCTGTTTCACACTTCAATATACTATTTGGTTGTAAGGTAATTTTCCAACTGAAAGTCTGAGAGTCATCCACGATCATTAACAAAGATGAACTTGCCATATTTGAGTTGTTTCACACCTAAGTAAATATGTGGTTGTTTGGTACTTTTCCAAAAAAAAAAAAATTAAAGATCTGAGAGTTGTCCAGAATATCTACCAAAGATAGAATTGCAATGTTTGAAATTCAATTACTCCAAGCAGTTACTGTTTGACACCTGATTACAGTACCTGTGGTTGATAGGTACTTTTCAAACATTTAACGGTTAGAGTCTTCCAGGATATTTATCAACGATGGTATTTTTGTGTTTGAAATTCAATAATTCCAAGTATATAGTTGCTAAGTATTTTTTCCAAAAAGTAAAAGGTCTAAGACTCTTCCAGGACAAAAACCGAAGATGGAATTGCAATGTTTGAAATTCAGTTACTCCAAGCAATTGCTGTTTCATCCTGAATACTTCATTATATTGATGCTAGGTACATTCTCAATATTTTAAAGGTCTGGGAGTCTTCCAGGATATTTACTAAAGATTGAGTTGCAATGCTTGAAAACCAATTGTTCCAAGCAATTGTTGTTTCACACTTGACTAAATTAATAAATGGTTCCTAGGATTAAAGATCTGAGTGAAGGTCTTCCATGATATTTACCAAATATTAGGCATTTCATTAAATCTTTTGAGAAATTTGGACACGAGTCGAAAGTCAATTTCCCATATTTTCACTATTCAAAAGGAGAAGAACTCTTAAGAAAAATAATCCGTCAGTACTGGTTTTCGAACTCGTCTGAGGGAATTATTTTTTACATCAACTGCATTAAAATCTAACAAGTAATAGTTTTTTTCTAAAACGCTAGCCGTCTCTTGGCTTTTAATTATTAAAAAGTATTATGTTTTTATGTACTATTAAATGTTCGTAATGTCATCACATAGGCTTTTTACTTGACGTTTTTCGTTAGGTCAAGGGTAAACTTCATTAAATTAAAACACAAAGTAGGAGTTGAAGCTATATGTTTAGCATTGATTAGCAGTTGTCCATTAAAAGATACTTATCTTAACAAAGTATGTTTCAAATTTTAACAAGATATATTGAGTACAATAAGTTAACTTCCGAAACGTAAGGGATGACATTTGACGATATCTATGACAATATTTATGTTGTGAAATGTATGATTGTGGTAAAATTTGTAAAATTTAACAATCATACATGTAAATACAATAAGGCTATTAATAAAAAGTACAAAAACTAATATACATGTACTGAGTTAAATCAAGTTTTCAGCTCTTTCATATGAAAGACAAATCAGTGATCTTCCCCTCGTTGGGTTAGCCAATCAAATCTATAGTTATTCTTTTTCCAAATGAATAAATATTTTATTGATCTAGAAATAATGAAATCGTGTTAATTGAGTCAAGTTTTGTGGAAGTGAAGAAATTACTAAAATAAAAAGTCCAAATCCGATACCTTGTGGGATTAGAAGACATTTACTAGGTTTCAATTTTCTAAACCAATCAAGTACTTGATTCATCTTCAGTCGGTATTATCTTCCAATCAGGTAGAAGATAGCATTCATTACGCAGACTGTCCACCATTCAACTCTTAATACCGTCTCCGAGGACGGACAGACTTTCCGCTAAAGTCCACAAAATGACCTCCGCTAAAGTCCACAAAAAAAGCCGTTAAAGTCCACAAGAACAAGTTCCGCTAAAGTCCACAAAAAAACGCCGTTAAAGTCCACACAGCTCTTTTCTTTGTTATTGAAAAAATAATTCTTTTCTTTTTATCCCGGTATTATAGTAAAAAGCATGGACTTTTGTTCTTGGCAGTTTTTTCTTATCGATCTGATTTATATATTTAATAAATGAAGATTACATGTATCTGCAGAAGATTTTGATCCTCATAATTTGATCTATCATGTATTGTGAATTTTTGTGAATCAACATTTATGATTTTGAAAAAGAGCAGTCTAATGTCGCTACAAGGCAGCACTCGCACCCGTAAAGTGGAAAGGAATTAATATAAGTAGCAAACTTGTTTTTCAATCCACTATGAATAAATTTGTATAAACTACCATTTATGAAAAGTTATCTGGTTCTATCTATAAACATAAGATCGAAACCCATTCAGTTTCTGTCATGCTTCCCAGCAGCAAAAACGGTCCATAAGCCTCAAAGATAGACTTCAAACCATAATGTTCACGTTTGAAATCACAATGATAATAAATTTTAAAATTCCACAATTGCAGAATAATTGCCAATGTGACAGCTCTCCACAAGAGACCATAATGACAAAGGAATTAACTTTCGTGATGGTGCTAACTATAGGCCACAGTACGGCCTTCAACAATACACAAACCCATACCGCATAGTCAGATACCAAACGCCCCGAAATGACGATGTAAAACAATTCAAACGAGAAAACTAACAGCCTTATTCATGTACAAAAAATGGACGAAAAAAAAAACAAAATTTTAATATGAAACACGTAAACAAACGACAACCACTGAATTACAGGCTTGGGACAGGCACATACATACAGATTAAAGATGTTGGCGGGATCCTAACCCTACACCAATCTGGGACAGTGGTATAACAGAACAACATGAGAACGAACTATAAAAATCAGTTGAAAAACGCTTAACTCATCAGATGGACGAAAATACATTGCAAGTGGACGTGGCCGGGTATTTGCACATCCCAACAACAATGGACGTGGCCGGGTATTTGCACATCCCAACAACAAAAGGACGTTGGGTACAGATCAGAGAGATCCGAACTCGCAGTTAACTGACAGCTAGTCCAAAGCCACTAACAACTACCAACTAATAAAAAAAACATGCATTTGAGATTAAATTATCAATCCGTAAACATCCAACATCCAATGGATTTAGTGTAAATACGTCATAGTCAGTCAAGACAAAGTATTTGTAATGCTTATTTGTCCGTTTGTCGTGTTGTCAGTTGTTCATAAAATTATTTCTTTTTTAATATATAGTTTGGAGAATTTCTCAGATACTATAAAAAAGAATTGAAAACAACACGTTTAATAATTTCTTGCGTCCGAAGCGCTTTTCTGGATTTACCTTCATCAGGAACGCTCAAAGCCAAACATTTGAAATCCGAAGATGTATATAAGTGGTAGTAAAGTCATGTATACATGGTATGCATGATTGTCTGCCTGGACGGTGTCATCTTTCTTTGACCTTTTTAATTTGTCACAGGTGTTTTTTTCGTGATGGTGCTTGCTTCTGAGATACTTTAAACAAGAAGTTTACTTAAATTGATGTATGGAATTAATTTTATGCGGCCTCCATATCTGTCTGAAAAGATTTATCTAACCTTGACTTCATGCAAATTGATAATTGAAATGTTAATTTGTTGAAATGCTTGAAGTAAAATCTCTCTGTTTGAAATTCAATAATAAACACTAAGTCTAACACATGCAAAACATTAAGTGTGTTAAGTCTTGTTATAATACGTTCAATATACAGATTCCTCAGGACGTTATTCCGATAGCAATAATCAATACAAAAGTATTTGATCTAGAATTGTCTCATTCACACTCAGTCTACATCTCTGATTTACACCTGTTGCAGGTACATTGGGTCAAGAAGATGTTACTGTTCACCCCTTTTAATTTTTCCGAGGCAATACTGTTTAAAAAATTCTAATTGGAAGTTATTTTTTATATAGATAACTTCTAACTATCTATTCCGTGCCATCTTAAGTCAAAATTTTAGCTTTTTTTTGTTATGTTGGCAAACTATATTAAGGGGAGGGCATGATACATCACCATGACCCAATCTTCCTATGCTTATGTTAAGTAACAATTTAATTAAATCTAAAAAATCTTCTTCATACATTCTTTGTCGAATTTGTTGTATTGGCATGTCTTTCAACAGCAACATCAAAAAAATGTGTGGACTTTAACGTGTTTTTTTGTGGACTTTAGCGGAACTTGTTCTTGTGGACTTTAACGGCGTTTTTTTGTGGACTTTAGCGGAAAGTTTGTGGACTTTAGCGGCGTTATGGACTTTAGCGGAAATTTGTTGTGGACTTTAGCGGTGTTGTGGACTTTAGAGGAATTGTGGACTTTAACGGTGCCACAGATGGTAATAAGAAATGTAGATGCCAGAGTGCTTACAAAATCAATTTTCCATATTTTTACTATTCAAAGGGGAAAAACTCTAAGCGAATATATATAATCTCATCCGAGAGAATTCTAATCTGAATCTTTGCCATAAATTTAAATAAAATCTATCAAGAAATGTAGACGTGAGAGCGCTTACAAATACAATTTTTTAACTGTTAAGAGCAATAACTGTAAGAAAATCAATCTGTCAGAGCTGCTCTTCGAACTTGTCCGAGGAAATACTGATTTTAAATCTGGTAAGAAATGAGCGACGGACATACAGACATCAGCATCTCCATTCTGCCGCTCGATGTGGAGGCGGGGTACTATAATCGGCGAAACATGCACATACCATGCCCTCAAATTGGTATCTTCAAATATGTATAATTGCAAGGTGCGATCCTAGGACAAAATTCAAGATGACGCACAACAGATGGCTTATTTATGGATCATGCACATCTCAAATTGCAAATCAAATGCTACTGAGGGCTATAAGTGAGTGATGTCTTCGATGATCCAGTTATTCAACCTAGATGTCCATCATAACTAAACTTAGTTTACGTAAGTTTCTATTGAAAGTCAGTTAAACAAAACTTGGAAGAATCTGACTTCAAAGATGTATTTGATGACCTAGCAACCAACAAAGACAGCTGCTATTTCTGAATATAATTAATTCCTCATTAGATTTTCTCTTGTGAAAGGACCAAAAATTAGAGCCAAACTTTTTTTTTCTCAAGAAAGCCACAAATCACATATGGCACATTTCTTAATCAAATCTTATGATCTTGCCAACCAAATGAAAGCTAGCACACAAGTGAAAACTTCCTGTTTAAAATTCTGAGCAAATCAAATCAAATACCTAGGTGTTGTCTTTTAGAATCCAGCCCAAGAACAGAGATGGCCCTAGTTTCAGCTATATTTTAACATAGGTCCCAATATGAATATTTATGAAAAGATCTTAATGTCTGAAAACATTTATGCAAATTGGACTATTTTTAGCACGCATTTTTAGGTGGTTCTCGTCCAAATTATATCTGATGAAACCATATGCACCCCTTAAACTTAAACTAGAACTGAATATCACAGAAGTATATGTGTGAAATGTTCAGATCAAATCTTCCTAAAACCTACAGAATCAAAGTATATATAATTGTCTTAGGATGGAATAGTTGCTCCCATTTAATATGTCAATATCAGAGGAGAAAATGAACCCTGGATTGTACTAGACCAAGACGATTAGCTTCATTTTAACATGTAGGTCATGAGGTGACAGTCCACAAGAAGACATGTCAGCCCTACAAAACATATTATTCTGCCAGTCTTTGCTCTTAATACCAGATTCCGTTTGATGATTTTTTTTAATAAAATTTCTATACGTTCCTAGGAAAAAGCCTGAAGATATCATTTATTTTCACCTCAGATATACACCAATATACATCGGTCTTCTGGTTGCTTTCACAGATCATATGAGTCAGCTGGTTCTTCCAAAATATTCCATATGACCTGGTGTAACAATCAGGATGCCTGCCACAGCCAAACTTTGCTTAAACATCTTAGGCCAGACCAAATCGATCTTTAGTTCTGTTAAGAAAACCCTTCCCCCTTTCATTTTGCAAAAATTTTGAACATTATCCCAAATTCTTCATTTTTCAGGAAATTAAAATATAGAGTTTGCACGATCCTAAAACTGTAAGAATTTCGATTTTTCGCCATATTTGCGATATAGTTTAGTCAGAAAAAAGTGTGCTGCACGTAAATTTGATCCTTGCTCGAAAAAACTAGTTTTGATCGCTGGCAGCCATTTTTGCCATCCAAAAGTCCAAAGAACTAAAATCCTATTTTGGTCTGGCCTTAATCTATATTTAATTGAAAGCTAACTTTAGAGAACTTTCAGAAATCCTTGACTTCTTCCCTCATAGCACAATCCTACTTGATTTCAATTAAGCAACTTCCTAAAATTTTCTTCACTAGGAAAGTTCTCTTTAAGGGATACAGTAAGGATCTACCATATACATTTCATGAAATTTAGACACAAGTGTCTCCTTGCTATTTTAATTTTCAGATATCAAAAGAAACTAGAGGGTCTTAAGAGCCTGTATCGCTTACCTGGATTTAAACTTGTCCTCCTTGAGCAGGACTAAAATAAGTATAGCAGTCAATTTGGCTGGTTTTCCAATGGGTCTTATGTTAAACTAAGTTCGGCTGTGGTGGCCATCTTCACTGACAGTCGGTGCCATCGGACAAAATTCTGAAAGATAACAATCTAAGGACTTTTACTGCCAAGTCTGGTTCTTATTGGCCTTGTGGTTTCAGACAAGAAGATTTTTAAACGAATTTTCCCTTAGGTTCCTATGTTAAAATAAGTTCGGCTGTGCTAGCCATCTTGATTGACAGTCCGGGTCATCGGACACAATTCTGAAAAAAGACCATCCAAGGACAATTACTGCCAAGTTTAGTTCCAATTGGTTCAGTAGTTTCAGACAAGAAGATTTTTAAATGAATTTTCCAATAAGTCCTATGTTAAACTAAGTTTGGCTGTGGCGGCTATATCTTGGTTGACAGTCTGGTTCATTGGACATATTTCTGAAAGAGAACCTCCTAAGGACAATTCCTGCCAAGTGTGGTTCCAATTGGCCATGCAGTTTAATAAAAGATGGTTTTTCAAATTTATCCCCCCTTTTTCATAACCATTTCCGTTGGAAGTTGGGGATGCCGGACAAACGTCTGGAAGGGGGGCACCCAAGGACTATTCCAACAAAGTTTGGTACAATTAAATATTGGTCAAGTGGTTTTAGATATCTTTAAAGAAAAGTATACGCCGGACGACGACGGACGCCAAGTGATGACAATAGCTCACTGGCGTTTCGGGCCAGGTGAGCTAAAAAGTAACTTCATGATATAACTTTCGAGTTATATTGGGTTGAATTTTTAGGCATTTTGATCAGAAATCGCACTGTATTTTAATGTTTGTGTCGTTCACAAAACCTTTGTATAACTTTACAAGGAAGTAATATTTTTTCTCGCGATTTTTTTTAAAGGTTCCTCTTTGTAGGATTGTGCTAAAATAAAACAAGAGGCTCACCAGAGCCTGTATCGCTCACCTGGAGTCTGGTTTTCATTGGACAATTAATCAACTATTTGACCAAGTTTGTTGCAATTGGTTCAATTGTTCAGGGAAAATTTGTTGAAGATTTATTTTTTAATGTTAAAATATGTTCCTTGATGGTGGTAGTCCTGGCAGGAAGTTGATAAAATTGACCAGGAATAAGAGTGAACCTTAAATAAATGTAACAGAATCTGACCTCAAATTACACAAACCAATATCTCCTAAATAGAATTTGGGATTCCCTTCAAAATTTCAGGGTAGGTAGATCTCAACATGGCAAACATTTTTCAATTTACATTTCACTTCTATCTCAAATAGTTTTGGAGATAAATAACGAAAAATGTTAAATTTTGAAAATTTGACGAAAAAAGGGCAATAACTCCTAAATTGGTTTTGGGTTTTCATTCAAAATTTCAGGTTAGGTAGATCTTGTCGTGCTGATCAATTTTACCCCATGTCAGATTTTTGATATCTGTAACGGTTTTTAAGTTATAAGCCAAAAACAACACATCCACCCCTATATTCTATTTTTAGCTACGACAGCCATGTTTTATGTCAGATCAAAATAAATTGAGGATTGTTTGTAGAGGACATGTCATATATCATTCCTATTACGTTTCAAACCAATCGGCTCAGCGGTTTCAGAGGAGAAGATTTTTGAATGAAAAAATTTTGAAAATTTGACAAAAAAAGGGCAACAACTCCTAAATGGGTTTTGGGATTTCCTTTAAAATTTCAGGGTAGGTTGATCTCAATATGGCAAACATTTTTCAAATTTACATTTCACTTCTATCTCAAATAGTTTTGGAGATAAATGATGAAAAATGTTAAAATTTTGAAAATTTGACGAAAAAATAGGCAATAACTCCTAAATGGGTTTTGGAATTTCCTTCAAAATTTCAGGGTAGGTAGATCTCGTCATGCTGATCAATTTTACCCATAGTCAGATTTTTGATATCTGTAACGGTTTTTAAGTTCTAAGCCAAAAACAACACATCCACCCCTATATTCTATTTTTAGCTATGACAGCCATGTTTTATGTCAGATCAAAATAAATTGAGGATCGTTTGTAGAGGACATGTCATAGATCATTCCTGTTAAGTTTCATACCAATCGGCCTAGCGGTTTCTGAGGAGAAGATTTTTGAATGAAAAGTTTACGACGGACGGACGGACGGACGGACAGACGAAAAGTGATGGCCAAAGCTCACCCTGGCATAGCCATGTGAGCTAAAAAACGAAACGAAACACAAAACCCCTCTTTGTATGGGCAATATAATTCATTCATATTAACTAAATATTAGACATTTTCGAACACTATATAAACAAGGGTGGACTCACTAAATGTCTCGCCTGAGTACCCACATGGCACATAATAAATATTATCTGATACCCGACATTGCAAGTCAAAGGAAAATGTATTAAAAGAAATGGTTATAGTCGGGCAAGATTTGTTTGAAAAATTTCATGCATGTCATTCAAGCCTAAAACTGTGTCCTGGGTCAGCTGATAGGTCTCGGACTCGTACATACGTACCCACAAAAAACTATCTATAGACCAAAAATGGTGGGTCTACATACATTTATAACATTTGTTTAGAAATGGACTTATTCGTAAAAAGGGGGTGAGTATTAATCACTCAAGCCTAAAATTGTGGTCAAGGTCAGGGGACAGACTGACACCTACATATACTTCCCAAGAAGTATCTGTACTACAGACCATCTTTAAAGAAAAGTTTAACAGCTGTATTACAGCTATATATAAATGGTCTTAATCATGAAACTATGTCTCAAGTGTGAAATTCAGGTCAAGGTCTCATACAGCCATGTACCCACAAAGGAATATCTATAGACCAAAATACGAATGGTCTATGTATTGCAGTTCCTGAGAAATGGACATTATCCCAAAACGTGAAACAAATCACTTAAAGCGTTATGTACCCACTAAGAACTATCAACCAAAGCTGAGAAATCATTAAAATTGAAATTAAGTCACTCAAGCATGAAATTAAGGTCAAGGTAAGCTGACAGGTGTTAGACTGGTATGTATACCAAATATGATGATAGAATAGAGAATGGAAACGAGGAATGTGTCAAAGAGACAACAACCTGACCAAAGACCAGAAAACGGCCCAAGGCCACCAATGCAACGAGTCTTCAATGCAGCAAGAAAATCCCGCACCTGGGGCTGGCTTCAGCTGGCCCTTAAACAATAATACATACTAGAAATGGATGCTACACTTAACTCCGAAACATACATATTAACCAAATTTAAAAAAAACACACAAGAATAACAAAGGCCAGATGTTCCTGAGTTAAGACAGGTGCAAAAATGAGAGGGTTAAACATGCTTTGTGAGATATCAACCCTCCACCTATACCTCTAGCCAATGTGGAATAAACAAACACACAGTAAAAATATTAGGTATTAAAATTGCTGAGAAATTACCTTAATCTTGATAATATAACACAAGTCACTCAACCATGAAACTGAGGTCAATCCACAGACAAGCAGTGGACTGGCATGTACCCACTAAGAACTATCTATTGACCAGATATAGTGAGGTATTACAGTTGCTAAATTGATTTGATCACAAAAATGTGACACAGGTCACTCAACCATGAAATTGAGGTCAAGGTGAAAAGGCAGTTGTCATACCAACATGTACCGACTATGAAATATGGTGGGTCTAGGTAGTACAATTGCTGAGAATTGGACTAAATCTTGAAAATTTGACAAAGTCCCTCAAGCATAAAATTGAGGTCAACTTCCGGAAACCCTTGTCAGACTGGCATGTACCTACAAAGAACTATCTATAGACCAAATAAGGTGGGTCTAGGTATTAGTTGTTGAAAAATGGACTTAATCACGAAATTGTATGCAAGTCACTCAACCATGAAATTGAGGTCAAGGCCCAGAGACAAGGGTCAAACTGGCATGTGCCCACCAAGAACTATCAATAGACCAAATACAGTGGGTCTAGATATTACAGTTTCTGAGAAATTAACTTAATCACGAAATTGTAACACAAGTCACTCAACCATGAAATTGAGGTCAAGGTCCAGATCCAGTGTCAGACTAATATGTACCCACTAAGAGTCTTTTGACCAAATACAATGGGTCTAGGTATTATAGTTCCTGAGAAATAGACGGACTTACCACAAGAATGTGACAAAGACAAAAGTGAAACGATCTCAAAGATCATTAATAAGGACTTCAAACCTTTTAGTCTAATTTCAGGAGAAAGATATATTAACTGTATATATTCTTGAAGCCCCTTTTCGACCAGATGTGTTCGTGATAAGCAAATAAGCTGAAAAATTGATCCTTTTATTTTATACTTAATTTTGTTTTTTTTTCTATCTCTTTGTTTTGCTTATTTACCTTTAATCCATCAGACAGCTAACTCACACTTAAATAGCTATTCCTGTTGTGTGTTTTAAAATTGAAATAAAATCAAGTTTTAACATTTATTTTCAAATTGTACAATTTCTAAAATTGCTCATATAAAAACATTTTCAGTGGAACAGTGGTCACCTAAATAAGCTAGAGGTACTGTTATCAAAGCTCACAAAATGATTCCCAGCCGCTTGGAACATACATGTTTTGGAAAAAGAACCCCCAAAAATGATTTTGACCAATAAACAAAATAGGAGGTGCACAATGGCATTAATATGATTAAGAATCTGAGAAAGATTCATCAAATTATAATAAGTGGTTTAGGAGTTGCAGCTACAAAATAGGTAGTCAGACAGAAGAAATCGATGTTTTGATAAGTCCTTGTTTTGGAAAAAGAAACCCCAAAAATGGTTTTGACCAATAAACAAAATATGAGGTGCACAATGGTATTATATGGTTAAGAATCTGAGAAAATTTCATCAAAGTATGATTAGTAGTTAAGCAGGAGTTGCAGATACACAAGAGTGGACACACAAAAATGTCTCGCTTGTCGTGTATTTCTAATGAAAGTAAATGCTATCAGACACATTGCATACAGTATTCGAAAAACAAGCCAAAACACAAAAACTTAACTATAACCATTGAACCATGAAAATGAGGTCAAGGTCAGATGACACCTGCCAGTTGGACATGTACACCTTACAATTCTTCCATACACCAATATAGTAGACCTATTGCATACAGTATTCGAAAAAACAGGCCAGAACACAAAAACTTAACTATAACCACTGAACCATGAAAATGAGGTCAAGGTCAGATGACACCTGCCAGTTGGACATGTACACCTTACAATCTTTCCATACACCAAATATAGTAGACTTATTGCATACAGTATTCGAAAAACAGGTCAAAACACAAAAACTTAACTATAACCACTGAACCATGAAAATGAGGTCAGGATCAGATGACACCTGCCAGTTGGACATGTACACCTTACAATCTTTCCATACACCAAATATAGTAGACTTATTGCATACAGTATTCGAAAAACAGGTCAAAACACAAAAACTTAACTATAACCACTGAACCATGAAAATGAGGTCAAGGTCAGATGACTCCTGCCAGTTGGACATGTACACCTTACAATCCTTCCATACACCAAATATAGTCGACCTATTGCATATAGTATTTCGAAACACAGGTCAAAACACAAAAACTTAACTATAACCACTGAACCATGAAAATGAGGTCAAGATCAGATGACACCTGCCAGTTGGACATGTACACCTTTAAATCCTTCCATACACCAAATATAGTAGACCTATTGAATACAGTATTCGAAAAACAGGTCAAAACACAAAAACTTAACTATAACCACTGAACCATGAAAATGAGGTCAAGGTCAGATGACACCTGCCAGTTGGACATGTACACCTTACAATCCTTCCATACACTAACTATAGTAGACCTATTGCATGCAGTATTCGAAAAACAGGCCAAAACACAAAAACTTAACTATAACCACTGAACCATAAAAATGAGGTCAAGGTCAGATGACACCTGCCAGTTGGACATGTACACCTTACAGTCCTTCCATACACCAAATATAGTAGACCTAGTGCATACAGTATTCGAAAAACAGGCCAAAACACAAAAACTTAACTATAACCACTGAACCATGAAAATGAGGTCAAGCTCAGATGACACCTGCCAGATGGACATGTACACCTTACAATCCTTCCATATACCAAATATAATAGACCTAGTGCACACAGTATTCGAAAAACAGGCCAAAACACAAAAACTTAACTATAAGCACTGAACCATGAAAATGAGGTCAAGGTTAGATGACACCTGCCAGTTGGACATGTACACCTTACAATCCTTCCATACGCCAAATATACTAGACCTATTGCTTATAGTATCCGAGATATGGACTTGACCACCAAAACTTAACCTTGTTCACTGATCCTTGAAATTGGGTCGAGGTCAATTGAAAACTGTCTGACGGGGATGAGGACCTTGTAAGGTACGCACATACCAAATATAGTTATCCTATTACTCATAATAAGAGAGAAATTAACATTACAAAAAATCTTAATTTTTTTTTCAAGTAGTCACTGAACCATGGAAATGAGGTCAAGGATAATGTACATATGACAGACGGAAACTTCGTAACATAAGGCATCTATATACAAAGTATAAAGCATCCAGGTCTTCCACCTTCTAAAATATAAAGCTTTTAAGAAGTGAGTTAACGCCGCCGCCGCCGCCGCCGCCGCCGGATCACTATCCCTATGTCGAGCTTTCTGCGACTAAAGTCGCAGGCTCGACAAAAACCAGTTTGCACTAGGAACATTCAAACTATTGAAATTATCCAAAAAAAAAAATCGATTAAGTAAGGTAGTTAAAAACATCCAAAAAATAAAAAAAAAAATTTGTTATTTGAGAGATCATTGTTCCACTATGTACAACACAACCACTACATCAACAGAATTCTAAAGATCTCTAAAAACTTAACATAACTTCCACCCATATTTATTAACAGTTTTTCAAGGACGCAAAAACATAATTTTCATTAGTCCGAGATTGCTCTGGCATCTGACAGCCTTTTTTGTGACATGCTGGGGCCAAGGGAGGTCAATATATAAAACAGGGAAATTTCCGACCATACTTGGGGCGGCAGTTTTTAGACTCGAAATCGTAATATAAAAAAAAATGTTTAATGACCATGATCCTTAAGCCTCCATATTGACTTGTACATGTAAATTATAGCGTCCTTAATCCAAATATATATGGTTGCTAGGGAATTTTTCATTGGTTACTATGGACATTTCCAATGACCTCGACTCTCCATTTTACTTGTACAGTAAATCTTAATTTTTTTGAAGTTATGCATCTAAACATCTGTGACAATATGTCAGACCATTATTTTTAATGATAATTACTGTTTACATGTACATTATCTTTCAAGGGCACAACTCCTATATTACTTAGTTGAACAATTTTGCTGTTTACAGTTTGTCTTTATCTCTAATAATATTCAAGATAATAACCTAAATCTGCAAAATTTCCTTAAAATTAACAATTCAGGGGCAATAACCCCACAAAGGATTGATCGATTTGTCTGAAAATTTCATCGCAGGTAGATCTTGACCTGATCAACAATTTAAGCTCTGTAAGTTTTGCTCAAAATGCTTTTATTAGTTTTTGAGATACAATTTTTAAACTAGATTCCCTAAGGGACATCCAAGTGAAGTTTGAAAGTATTTGGCCCAGTAGTTTCAGAGGAGAAGATTTTTAAAATTGTTCACGACTACGGACAACAAGTGATGGCATAAGCTCACATGACCCTTTCGGCCAAGTGAGCTAAAACAAAAGGCCATCAGACATCAAAGCAATCTCGGACTTAAATTGTATGTAATATGCATTGGAGACATATATCCATTACAACATTACAACATTACTGTATAAAAATCTTAGCGGAAGTCAGGAAATATACCAAAGACAGTGGAGTTTTCTCAAATTCAAACTATATCAGATATTCTGTGTTTAGTTGTCCTTAACAATATTTCCAAATTTGAAATGATCTGGTGAAACAATACTCATTTTATTGCATAGAAACCTCAATTCTGGCTAATTTCAACATTAAAAAGCTTGTTCTGTCAATTCTTACCTGAAATCTTCACATTTTTATAACTTCATATAAAGTGACTTTAGTGTGATCAAAGGGAACCTAAACGTAGATTTTAAAACAAGATCTATTGTTTAAGAGAAACTTTGAATACATGTAAATTATATAGTTATTATAATATTTTCAGGACAAATCAACAAACATTCTTGTTAAAACTTTCATACAATGAAATAAATGCTACTTCAAGATAAATATATACATCTAAAAATAATTATTTACAGATAAATGTATGATAAATACAATAACAAATTAAAAAACTGTAACAAAACATCAAAACTCATGGCCGCATCAAAGATCAGGCCTTAGATTTCATTTGGGGATTGGGGCATGTAAAAGAGTTTAAACAGAACACACACATGAATGCCCCATCACAATAAACTTTATACAAGAGGCTCTCAAGAGTCTGAATCGCTCACCTGGTAAACAATGCACTATAAACTAAATTAATATATTAATGTTTGTTGTAAATTAAACTGAGTATTAAAGGTCACGTAAAATGCTGAAAATTCCTTTAAAAACCTTTCAAGAACCTCTGGAAAGAAATGGGCATGAGTTCTCCCTACGCTTGATTAAGATACAGTCATGGTCAATCTGACGATTCATAATACAAAATACAAGCTTTAATTAATCTTCAAATACAAGTATAAATCTTTTGGTCTATATGTTGTCTTCGTTTTTAAAATGTTTGAAAGAAGTTATGTAAAAATTGTGGGTTAAGGCTTTTTATTGTACTTGAAAAGGAAATATTGCAGGAACAATCATGCTAAGTTTCATCCAATTCCCCCTAGTAGTTTCAGAGGACAAGATGTTTTAAAATTTGTTAACAACGATTATGACCGACACCAAGTGATGGCAATTAAAAGCTCACATATTATGAAGTTTAATTATTGTTATACAACATTCTCATCACCACCATTCACTAAGGATACCATGTTTACTTTAAAAACCAAATATTGTTGAAATCCGAGCAAGTGTAAAAAATGGCGGGGAAAATGGCAGCCATTTTAAAAATGGCCCTCCAAAACAAACTTTCATCATCCCCATTCAACTCGGGATACCATGTTTGCCTTGAAAGTAGCTTTCATCTTCATTTTATTTCTATAATTCAGGAAAGAATAGCAAAAAACAGCATTTTGACCCCTTTGTTCTATTTTTAGTTTCGACCAATCAAAAATCCAAGCATTAACTTTTTGCAGGATACCCTAAGGAACAATCTTACCAATTTTCATTTGATTTTGAATAGTAGTTTTAGAGAAGAAGATTTTTGAAATAATAACATAAAAAAAAGCCAAAAATGTCAAAAAAGGGCAATAACTCTAAGACCAGTATACAGATTTTCACCAAAATCAGCACACAGGTAGCTCTCATCATGCTGAACACTTTCAACCTGCCAGAGTTTGCCTTAACCTAATGATTTTTTAGATACTTGCGAAAAACTGTTGTTTGACCCCTATGTTCTATTTTTAGTAACAGTGGCCATGTTTTTCGACGGATCAAAAATTGAAGCATAAACTTTGTGCAGGATACCCTAAGGAACAATCATGCTAAGTTTTATACAAATCCATTCAGTAGTTTCAGAGGAGAAGATTTTTGAAATAATAACATAAAAACATTTTGCAAACTAAGGGAAATGCTGTGAAAATGGTCAATTTTGATGTTCTAAGGGGAATAACTCCTAAAAGGAATGATCATACAACTTAATAAGTACAAATTTCAAAAAACAAATCAAGAAAAAGGGCAATAACTCCTACATGGGTGGTTACATCTTCTTCAAAATTTCAAAGCAGGTAGATCTTGAGATGTTGAACACTTTAGCTTCCCATCAGAATTTTGATATCTGTCACCATTTTTGAGTTATTTGCAAAAAACTGCAATTTATCCCTATGTTCTATTTTTAGCCATGGCAGCCATGTTTTTTTACAAATCAAAAATCCAAATGATAGTTTAGTAGCACTCATGCCAAGGAACAACTACACTAAGTTTGGTTGCAATTAAACTTATGGTGTAAGAGGAGTTAACGATTTTATTACAATGAATTAAGACTGCAAAAATGGTCAATTTTGACGATCTAAGGGGAATAACTCCTAAAAGGAACGAACCTACAACTTCGATCCTGTTACAAATTTTGTAGATCTTTGTGTGCCTAACAATATGAAATTTAAATTTTTCAAATTTCCTTCATAGTATCCAAGATATTGAGCTTAATAAGTGCAAAATTTGGAAAAAATGCAGCAAAAGGGCAATAACTCCTACATGGGTCGTTGGATCTTCTTCAAAATTTCAGGGCAGGTAGATCTTGAGGTGCTGAACACTTTTACCTTATGCCAGAATGTTGATATCTGTTATGGTTTTTGAGTTATTTGCAAAAAACTGCAATTTACCCCTATGTTCTATTTTTAGCCATGGCGGCCATGTTTTTTTACGAATCAAAAATCCAAACGATAGTTTTGTAGCACATATACCAATAAACAACTGTACAAAGTTTGGTTGCAATTGGTCTTATGGTGTCAGAGGAGTTAACGTTTGAAAAAGTTTACGGACGGACGACGGACGGACGACGGACGCCAAGTGATGGCAATAGCTCACATGACCCTTCGGGTCTGGTGAGCTAAAAAAACAAATGTTTTCCCACTTACAATAAAAAACATCTATTGAAATGAAATGCCCATATCAAATTTCAGTAATATTATTCTGTTTCTATTTACAATTACAATTTCTTGAACATTTATCCATTAATTGAATCTTTACTTTGATACATGTTAATTTTTAAAACTGTTTGTCTAAACTTAACGACTGAAATTTACAGTGAAAAATGAAAATATTTAACCCTAAATGTTCAGGGTGAAAGTTGCATTGTAACTGTAAAGGCATTTCTACTTAATGAGACAGAGGCAAAAGGGAACTCAAGGTAACTTGTCTAAAGATGTTTCTTATTTAAAGAAAAAGTGAACCTCTGATTTCTGCGTTCGATATTCCTTAAGAATCTTTTACTAAACTGGTAAAACTTAAATTTAGTATTACATAATACTACTCAAATAAACACGTAGTTAAAATCTCAGTAGAAGTAAACAATATTTCATTAAAGTAACAAAGGTATTTCTTCCTGACAATCAGTTCTGGCATTCATATAATGATTAATCTAATTGGTTGTATCATGGTGTAGGCGTGTCAGGAGGTGTAATTGTCTCTGTTGATGCTGTTCTTTTTGCACATGGTGCCTGACCCTCCTCTAATGCACGTTTCTTTTGACCCGGCTGAAAAAAATAAAATGACAAAATGCATGTACAAAATGTGCATAAAAACTGGTATCATAGAATTAACTAGAGGCTCCCAGGAGCCTGTATCGCTCACCTGCACTATGTCTATCTTGACTGGCAGCCTGGAACATTGCTGTCAAGCCAACTAACTGGCTCACTGGTTTCAAACAAGAAGATCTTTAAGTGATTTTTCCAATTAGGTCATATGTTGAACTATGTTCGGCTTGGTGGCCATCTTGGATCGGAGGTGGGGTCTTTGGCTATAATTCTGAAAGAAGACCACTTAAGGACCACCGAATGGCTTAGTGGTTTCAGACAAGCAGATCTAAGTAAATTAAACTATGTCTGGCTCTGGCGGCCATATTGGATGACAAGTGAGTTATAAGACATAATTCTGAAAAAGGACCACCTAAGGACCATTGCTGACAAGTTTTGTTCCAATTGGCCCAATGGTTTCAGAGGAGAAGATCTTTAAAAGAAATTTTATGAGGATGGCCACCAAGTGATGGCAATAGCTCACATGGCCAAAATGTTCTTCGATATGAACTGGACTAAAACAATTACACATTTAATTAGACAAGGGATTAGGGTCCTTTAAAAGGCAAATATTTGTATATCTGTACATTTTCCTCAGATTTAAATGTAAGTAAAGAATGTTACATATAATTTTTTGTAACCGTAAATTTATCAATGTATCAATAATTATATTATGTCAATGAATTATTTTGGATATATATTTCATTTTTAAAATAAATATCCTTCATGTCATCAACAAATTATTTAACTTTGTCAGATTTCTTAATTATTCCTTTTTAAAATCAAAAAGGTCACCTCAGATAAATAGACCCTTCAGATTATCTCTAAACCCTTGTTTATTTAGATGTCTTTTTAGATCAGTAGTTATTCGGGGAATAAACCCCAGGACATGACCTCCTTTTTTTTTAAAGAAGCCATAACATATTATGGCGTAATATTTATTTTACTGATAACTTTATTATTATCATATCAATTTTGGTTAAGCTTTAGTTAATTAGGTAAAAATAACATGAGACGGTTTATTCAGTTTTAATGAATTTGAAATATAATTTCACATTTCATTAAAGTTTAATAAATTTCACATTAAAAAATAGCACATTCAAATAAATATTTTGAATTTATGAAAAAAATTGAAAGTCAATCGTATTACACTGGCTTCCTTTTTCTCACACTTAGTTATTTAAAATCAAATGCAATTATATTAAATATTTCACTGCTATTCACATCCGACATAAAATCTAATTATTCGTTTCGTCATTTTCCGTTCGTATCTTACCATGTGTACTTACTAAATTAATTAATCTCAAAATGAAAGTTAGTGTTAGTATTAAGTCTCATATGGAGGAATTTTACAGTTTACTGTATATACATACTGTTCCCAGAGGAGGAATCATTCATTCGGAATCTGGATACATCAAATCTTTTGCTTTCTTTTTCATTTCATCATCCTGAAAATAAATAATATAAATGTAGTTTAAAAATAAAACTAGAGGCTCCCAGAAGCCTTCATTGCTCATACAGATTAACTTGACAATCAAGGAATGAAACATCATTAAAGACCAAGTCTGACATCCATATGTTTGCTGTTTTTTTCCAACTGCAATTAATATGGTCGATCTATGAAAGTGACTGCAGAAAAAATTTTACCAGAGGCTCAAGGAGCCTGTATCGCTCACCTGATATCTCCATTTGTTTATTGCCAAATGACCTTGAGATTAACATCCATGCCATGTTTGGTTTCAATCCATTCAGTAATTTTCAAAAAGAAGCCATTTGTATGTATTTCCCATGGGGTCCTATGTTGAACTAATCTCCCCCTGTGTGCCATCTTGAATGACCGATGAGCTCTAAAGTAACAACACCTTGTCAGCACATCATAAGGAACATTCAAGCCATGTTTGGCTTCGATCCATTCAGCGTTTCTCTACAGGATCTTTGTATGTATTTCTATATTAAACTAAGTCCCCTGATGGTGGCCATTTGTGGATGACGGTTCGTTAACAAGGTAACAACACTTGGTCAGCATCTCATGAGGAACATTTATGCCATTTTTGGTTTCAATCCATTCAGCAGTTCTCTAGAAGAAGATTTTTGTAACTATGTATTTGCCATAATGGTGCGGCACTGAAATTTCAAATTGACCGTGACAATACTAAATCACAACTATGATATACATTTTATAACATTCATTGAGAAATGTAGGCGTGAGAGCGCTTAAAATGTCGGATGGACAGATGCAAAGACAGATGGCCGGCATTTCTATGTCCCCACATCGCGTTGCAGCTTGAAACAAAAATTTAGTCACTCAAGAATAAAATGTAGGTCATGGTGACTCAAGTGTTTCCCAATTTTTGTACTATATAAGATGAGAAATTGACCTAAACGCAAAAACTGCTAAACCGAGTCACTCATGCAACAAATGTGGGTCATAATGACCAAACTATTGGAGAAATGCATTATATAATGTAAGAGGATTATACTGATGCCATGGATTCCTAGGATATGAAATTAGAGTTTAAAATTTATTGGAGTAACTCATGCATTTAATGTACATGTAGATCAAAGTGACAAAAATGTTGCTCATCTGTGTTCAGTCTAATAAGGGGATTGTAGTGTATAATATCATTGAAATATCTCAATGTGTTTCTGAGAAATGGACCTAAATGCAAAAACTTAACCAAACCGGACGAATGGGACGTATGAAAACTTGAGGTTCTCGATAGCCTGTATTGCTCAACTGGATTTAACTTGTCCGGGTTGACCAGGACTAAACATTTAAGTGTAGCAGAACTTTATGTTGGCTGGTTTTTTAACAGGGTCTTATGGTTAAACTAGGTTCGGCTAAGGTGGCCATCTTTGTTGACAATTTCTGAAAGAAGAAAATCTTAAGACCATTGCTGCAAGTCTGTCTAAAATTGGCCAAGTGGTTTCGGACAAGATTTTTCAATGAATGTCACCCCAAAGTGGTATGTTAAACTAAGTTAGGCGGTGATGGCCATCTTATAAATTAGAAGACAGTCATCAGACACAATTCTGAAAGAGGACCACCTAAGGACATTGCCAAGTTTGGTTACCTCTGGCAATGCAGATTCATCAAGAAGAAAGTTTGTTTTTAAATTCGTTCCCCCCTTTTTTTTAAATTTTTAGTAACAGAAGCAATGTCGGTCGGAAGTGGAGGATTCCAGACATATTTTGGAAGGGAGCCATCCAAGGACCATTCCATCAAATTTTGACCCCCATTGGCCAAGTGGTTTCAGACAAAAAGATTTTGAAATTAATTTTTCCATAGGGTCCTATGTTGAATTAAATCTGGCTGTGGTAGCCATTTTAAGGACAGTCTGGGTCATCAGACATATTTCTGGAATAGGAACATCTGAGGATCATTGTTGCCAAGTCTGGTTCAATCTGGCAATGCAGTTTTATAGAAGAATATTTTTTAAATTCTTTCTCTTTTTTCAATTTTTAGTAATATCAGCTATTAAGGTTAGAAGTCCGGGATGCAAACCACAATTTTGAAATAGACCATCCAAGGAAAATTTTTGTCCCAAATGGCTCAGTGGTTATAAACAGTAAGCTTTTTAATTTTTCCTATAGGGTCCTACATGTATGTTAACTATTTTTGGCTGTGGTGGGTCATTAAAAATATTTCTGAACAAAGACCATCTAAGGACCATTGCTGTCAAGTTTGGCTCCATCTGCCCATGTAGTTTTATAGGAGATTTTATAAAATTCATCCATCCATTTTTTCCATTTTGAGTAGCAGCAGCCATTTCGGTTGGAAGTTTTAGAAGTAGACTGTCCAGAGACCATTCTGTCAAATTTTGGTCCTGATTTGCCGGACACCTTATAAGCCAGGTGAGTTAAAAACTGCCTGACAAATTGTTATCTGTTGTCATAAGAAAACTTTAACTAATTTGTTTTCCTGGGGAAAAGATACAATGGTATTTGCTATTTATATTTCAATTGCCAGAAAAATAATATCTTAGTCTTGCCTAATCCTACTTTCTTTGAAGGCAATCAACAAGTAATAGTTACATTTAACTTGAAACAAACTTTCTTTAAACCACGGATGTTCTAGGGCATCTTCTAGTAATATTCTCTTCTTAGGGTCAACTGTCATTAGTTTCTTTATCAAATCAATTGCTGAAAAAGATGAAAATTTACAGTCTGTTTACTGAAGTAAAAACATAAGCAATATGATCATCATACATATATCAATAACACAGACAAATGAAAGGTCGATAAGCTTAAACCCCTGCTCAAAAAACTTTATTGTGTTGTTTATTTTTTTTTATTTTTCAGTATTTATTTGTTGTGCTTGTTGTTGTTCATTTGTCTTCCTTGGTTTGTCTACCTAATGGATTGTGTTGTTTGTTTGCTCCTTTAGGTAAATTTGTCCTCTTTATAAAAACTATGAATTACTTTTGGCACATAGTGTAAGAATTTGCAACCAAAAAGTTTTTGATAGGAGGGGTAGACCAAATAATGGATGGATAAACTGTATACATCTTTGGAGCAGGGGTGTAACAAGTACCACATTTAATTTAACACTTTTAACTGAATTGTATGCAGTACATTTCAGTTGACAGTTCTATTCCTAAAATGCACTTTTGGTTTTACAGAAGAAACCAAACTTTTAAAATTACCCAGTTTTGAAGAGCAGAGAGTCATCAAAATTCTAATTTTAACCACATCAATCTCATCAATGCTTACATCCAAACAAGAGGCTCAACGGGCTGAGCCTGTATCGCTCACCTTGTTGTCACAAACTTTTGATTTGATGTGACAGACTAGATTGATTTCTGGAAACTTTGTAAATAACAATCCAAAGATACTAATATTAGATATTGTAAATTTATACTATTCTGTATACGACGCATTTCAAGGAGTTACCTCTCATCAGCAGCATTAAAACCGAAACAATTGGAAGACCAAAAACCAAACTTATATTAAACAAGACGTACTCAACCAAAAATACCGCAATAGGAAGCCAAATTTCAGCTAAGGAGATCTACCATGTGCAATACAAGGAATGAACCCTTAGTATTTCTATTATTTTTGAATTTTGGTAAATACTGGTAATTTCTGTAACAAATCAATGAATAATCATGTCAGACAAGTCTGACGACTGGGTTGGCGAATACCCTCGCGATCGGGGACCTAGGGTCCACCAGCAGAGGCATCATCCCAGGAGTTTCAAAATAACAATCCAAAGATACTAATATTAGATATTGTAAATTTATACTAATGATCTTCTATAAATGCTTCATACAAAGTATAAGTTCATTGGCCAAATGGTTTCAGAGGATAAGTTATAAATTTCGACCAATCAGAACATAAAAAGGTTTCTGGCGGCCATTTTGTTTATGGACTAGAAAGATTTATGCAAATTTTGTAAACGACCTTCCATTGAAGCTCCATACCAAAAATTAGTTCATTTGGCTTTACAGTTTCAGAGGAGAAGTTTTAAGTTTCGACCAATCAGAACATGTAAATGCTCATGACAGCCATTTTGTTTCGCGGACAGGGATGACTTATGCAGATTTTGTAAAGGACGTTCCATAGATGCTCCATACCAAAACTCAGTTCATTTGGCTTTACGGTTTCAGAGGATTAGAAGTTTTAAATTTGGACAGATCAGAACATGTACATGCTCATGGCAGCCATTTTGTTTCGTGGACCAGGATGATTTATGGAGATTTTGTAAAGGACCTTCCATAGATGTTCCATATAAAAAATCTGTTCATTTGGCTTTACCGTTTCAGAGGAGAAGAAGTTTTACATTTCGACCAATCGGAACATGTAAATGCACATGGTGGCCATTTTGTTTCACGATCCGGGATGAGTTATGCAAACTTTGTAAAGGACCTTCAACAGATGCTCCATACCAATCAAAGTGATGGAAATCACCATTGGAAAGATTGCAACTGTAGTTGTGTATAATTTCAAATGGAACTAGGTGGGACTGTTTTTTTAAACCAAAACATATGTCTCCCCTTCACTTTATTCTAGATCAATCTTTACCTCTAGGATAAAAATAATTTTGTGAACTTGAAGTCAAAGGTCAAGGTCAAATGAAAGTCATAATGATACGCGACACACACTCAAGTGGTAATACACCTACATACCCAAGGGTATAAGCCTAGGTCAAAAGACAAAAAAGTAATGGCCTGGACAAGCGTCGCTGAGAAGAATAAGAAGAACTAGAATTGCAATTGCACCCACGGTGGCGATTTTGAAAAATTTTGTATTTTGATAATTGCATCTTGTTTGCCATCCCAAATTTAGCCTAGATATCAATTTTCATTGAAATCGGACACTTTTTATTTTTCCATCATTTTTCCAACATTTCTCAAAATGGCCGCCAAACGTATCCAACCGATCGCATTTGTTTTTCCATGAGTATGTTCTACTACTCATACTTTAGAAAAGTACAAAGTTTCATGACATTCTATGGTGAAGTTTTTGAGATATGAAAGTTTTCAAAAAATTTCATACTTTTTCCGTTTCCATGGCAACGGCGGCCATTTTCAGAATTTTTAATGTTATATACACAACTAGACTTGGCGATCATCATTATTGTGAAGTTTCATAAAGATTGTTCCAGTCATCTCTAAGAACTCGTGCGGACAAAATTAGGTGGAAGAAAAAAAAACAAAACAAAACAATAACAATCTGTCGTCTCAACTAAGTCTGGGGGCGACATAAATACTAGAAAAATAATATGTCTGCCTTCCATGAAGGGGAGACATAATTGTATCACAGATATTGTCTCTTCTACATGTATGTGGGATCAATTACAGTGAGTGTATTCGTTTTCCGAAGAGAATTTTCAATAAGAGTTCAATGTGTTTAAGTTATACATTTTACTAAACACTAGAAACAGCTAATGCTTAGTATCCTCGGGAAAAGCTTAAAATTAGCGGTTTTTGCTTAACTATCAAGCAAACCCTCTGAAATTACGCATAAGCCGAGGAGTTTAAGCCAACACCGATAGATTTAAGCCAACACCGATAAAGTTAATGGTGGTCCGTGATATTAAATGAGCGACCGATATTATTAAGGAAACGACCGATAACTTTGGCCACCCGTGGTGGTTGCACGCAGCGTGACAAAATGGCCATGTTTTATCGATCTCAGAAGAATTGCATGGCAGCTATAGTACTTAATTAACCTGGAAGGTGAAGTTTTATCCTGTCTTGTGTGGTGCCACCATTATTACCTGTGTGTATTTATCCACAAGGTGAATTTACCATCCTTATCACGTAAAGCAAATATATGTGTATTCACAAGTTTAATTATTATCAAAAACTATATTCATAAATATGTAACCAGATCGATAACAATTTAATTTTTTTTTAACTATATTCACATCCGATGTTTCCGATCATAATCGCATGGTCAATGATGCAATTTAAAGATTTAGTTTATTGGTAATTACCTGGATGGAGATAGATTAACAACCGCGTCATGTCTGTTATACTGTATATTAAAGAAATAGAAATATAGATATAGAAATATAAAAAATATTCGTTTTTTTATCGCCTTTATTACTTGTGTGTATTTGTATTTTTCTAGATATTCCTGTTCGGCAATGGTAGATATATTAAGGACCGCGTACGATTCCTATCACGTAGATAAAAATTTTGAATACGATGAGGAAATTCTGGGGCCAAAAAATTTTGAGCGATTTTCCAATATTGTTTTCATTATAAAATCTTTACTTTTGAAAGAACCGTACACAAAAGAAGGAAATATTATAAAGAGTTTCCAGTATTTAATGAATGATACACCATAAGCAAACGTTGTCGAGTATTTGAAACTAAATTAAGGTGTAGTGCAGTACTCCTATCAGATTATTTTAGATGAAAACCGCACATCAGTATTGTTTATTACAGTGGTGAATAAAAAAAAAAGACAAACACATTTGGGAAATATAAAAAAATCAGAAGTGAAACTATGTTTAAAAAGCTGGGGTAATAAAATTTTAAAGTCTGGTTGTTCAATTATTCTGCCTATGATGTACATGTACTTGAATTTCTTAAGAAAGTTATGGTATTCAGTTTATTCTCAGAAAGCACAATTTTTCGATAACCAATATATTTCTTGAATTTGACACAACCAATAATGAATGATGGGACACCATATTAAAAAGTCTTATCCTTTAAATTTCCAACAGTGTAATTTTTCTAATTCAAATATTTTTTTTCAATTTACAATATTTTTTACCACGCATGCATCTTTTGAATTCGACAATAATTTCACAAAAATGTGTGAGTCGTCCAAGGACGTCAATTTTTACAAAAGATATTAAAATGTTCTAAAATTGAAATTTATATGCACACCTTTGCATTAAGGTTAATGCACATAGAAAGTTTCATCAAATTGCTTTGTGTGGTTATGGAGTAGTTGAGGATAGAAGTTTTGACTCCTCCTTTTTTCAAAAATGAAAATTTTCTAAAAATGAAATATATAAGCACATTTGTGCATTAAGGTTAATGCACAGAGAAAGTTTGATTAAATTCCTTTCAGCGGTTATGGAGTAGTTGAGGATAGAAGTTTTGACCCCCCCTCCCCTTTTTTGCAAAAATGTCAATTTTTACAAAAAATAAAAATGTTCTAAAAATGAAATATATATGCACACCTGTGCATTAAGGTTAATGCACAGAGAAAGTTTCATCAAATTCCTTTGAGCAGTTTACGAGTAGTTGAGGATAGACGAAAAGTGTGACGACGCAAGAAGCAAGACGACAGATAGTGTCAGTATGCAGAAGGCATAATAACTAGGACATTAACAAAAAACAAGTTACATACATACATACATATATATGTATGTATGTATGTAACTTGTTTTTTGTTAATGTAAATAAATATTTTGAGAACTTGTATTTCTGACTTTCTATCCTATTCATATATATATAATGTTTAATAATTCAGTTTGTCAAGAATATATATATATAATGGAAAGACGAGCATAGGTAATATAATTCAGTTTAATACAGATTATATATATAGTCCAGTCAATCTAGCATAAATTTGACCATAACCTTAAAGTAATTGCAACCGAAGATTTTTAAGTTTTAATCTTTAGCATTATACTCCAAATATACACAGAAAAAAGTCTAACAAAATCTGACTTGAGGAAGACTAAAAAATCACGATTTTAAAATTCCTATGGAGATTTGCATTGAAAATGGGAGATAACTCTGCAAAAAAGGCAGAAATATCAATAAAAATTATACAAAATTATAATTTTACCGCTTCTATTCAGCAGAATGTATTGATTATTGATATTTTATCCGTCTTTAGAGTATAACAAACAACTCTAAAGGTGTTTTCATATCTTTTATCAAGCTACAACCTAGATTTCGTAATTCATTAGTTGACCATTTATTAAATTTTTCAACATGTCAAGGTAAAGAATCTCAAATTTAATAAAAATGATTAAGCTCATATTCTTCTTTTTGTGGTTTAAAGTTTCTTTAAACAAGGTAAATGCTGAACAAATATAATTTACAGATATAAACAATACCAAATTTTCACATTATTTTTTCAAAATGGTCACAAAGCCACAAATTTGCAATTCCTTTAATGAAAAATGTGCAAAAAAAAATAAAAATACCCATAACACTTCGGTTTTGTACATTTCATGAGCAGAAGATTATATAATATAGTCCAATATGAACTTATAACCCCATCAAAGTATCATACTTTACATGAATTTCAAAAAAATCAACCAAAAACTGACAAAAAAAGACTAATTTTTGTGGAGTTATCTCCCCTTTCCAATGTTAATTTCCAATTAATTAATCTATAGATTAGAACTAAAACATTTTCTGTTGCAATTAGTTTGAGGTTAAAACTTAGTTTGACTGGACTAATATTTAAAGACAATTCTATACCAACCCCATAATAGAAGTCGGCAGTACTAGTTGTCAAATATGTATTTACATTAACAAAAACGACAGTTAAGCACAACACACACACATATATATATATATAGGAGAAATACAAGCATAGGTAATATAGGTGGATTTTTATTTTAGCAGTGTTCCATATATGATAGAAAGGGGAAGGCATGTTGATTATTTAAATGCATGAACACATGGTGGTGACATCTCAGCAACATTTATCACATGTTTCACATTAGTGTCTGTACAATTAACAAACATGCATCTGCTGTCCCATGTCAATCTGGGGAAGACCATACCATTGTACCATTGCTAGTTCATGGATGTGGCCTCCTAATGTAACAGTAAAGAAAAAAATGTGTGAGTCTTCAAAGGAAGACGTGTGTCGTCTGCCCCCCCCCCCCCCCCCCCCCTTCAAAAATGTCAATTATTAATGTCAATTTTTACAAAAAAAAATTTAATTTTCTAAAAATGAAATATATTTGCACACCTTTGCATTAAGGTTAATGCACAGAGAAAGTTTCATCTAATTCCTTTGAGCGGTTAACGAGTAGTTGGGGATAGAAAAAGTGTGACGACGCAAGACGACAGATAGTGGTCCCTACGTGTTGACCATGCGTTCCGCAGGCGACACAAAAAGTATCTTGCACATACATCCATGAACTAGTATGATACAAGTCTTCTCTCTCTGATACAAGTCTTCTGCTACAGCTGAATCTCGGTAGCCTACGGGCCGTGCTGTTGTGAAGTAACTTTCCAAGTTCAGTAATAGGGTTAACCTATCAAAAAACATTTTAAAAGATTTAAATATTTAATACTCATATAATCGTTATTAAGTACATAACTAAGTCATAATAGTCCCAGATATAGCGGGAGTATGAGTCTACAAATTGATGTATACAGTATCAATTTTTTTTTAATTATTTCTTGTTTGTATATATTTCCAATTTATTTCTAATAAAATGCTATAAAAAAATAAGCAATTCATTTTATAAGTTCCATTTTTAATATATATATATATATACATACAGAAAACAATTATTATGATTATTGTGAGATTTAAATGTTATGTTTATTTTTAATTATTTGTAATAATTGTATGTTTGTAAGCAATTGGCCCATATGGGCGTAAAATGTTTTTCAATAAAATATAAAGTTAATTATCATTATATTTTTTTATAATTAGCACGTTGAAGATTTGTTGCAAGGGAAGGTTAGAAAATGAATCAGAGAAAAGAAGAAAGTAAAAGAAAATAACTGATTTAAAATTATTAACTTTGACAAAAGTAACGGGAATCAAAACAAAACCAACCTCCAATAAAACTAAATGTACAACGGTATCACAGGTAAATGTGTCAAAATTTAAATTCGAACATATCCATACCCTGTAATAAAGTAACTAAGATGAAAGAATGTTTATTGGAGTATACCTCAATGGTGCCATATACTTTTTAATTGGTAGTACCTTATCTCATCATGATATCTGAAGCCGTGAGAATTTTTTTACAGGTGACGAAAAACTGCCCTGTCCAACCAAATGTCAGGAATCCGAACGCACTTGATTTTATTTAGACTATTAATTGACAGGTTCGTTACTGCATCTAGTTAAACCGTTTTAAATTTATACTGTATATTATAACATGGAATTACCTAGTGACTTTCCGCTACGTGACTATTTGTTTCCAAGTTTACATTCGTACGAACAACCTCGGATAAGTTGCAACTCACCATTGACTACTCAGACTCCCATCTAATTTTGGTAATGGTTACAATTTTTCTATGCAAGAAAATAATTCATCACCAGCCATGTTGCAGAGATTATTTCCTTCTCCAGTTAATAATCTCCGGAAATCTTCGGAAGGTAAGTTACATTTGTATGCATACGGATTCGATGGTGGAAATATGAATCAAATTTCGGAATAAGTTGTGAAAATAATATCGTTTTCTTTGTGTTAAATATGAAATGTATATATAAAATTTCATGGGGATTTCAGCCAAAATTGAATTATAAATATAAGGCATTCAAGGTTCAAAAAGTAAATTATTGAGTTTCGATAATGTGAACAGATAAGAATTTAGTGTGCGTCAGTAATAATACGTGTTTGATTATTCTACTGATCGATTACATTGTTATTTTCTTATTTATATAACCACTTTCCAAGGTTTTAAATTATTAAAATGTGCCCAGAGTTTTAAAATTAGTAATAAATTTCGATAGAATTTTAAGAAATAAAATCAATTATTTCATTCTGCTATATTAGGGACGAGATCAAAAGTTCAATGTAGGATAAAAACTCATTTCACATAGTTTTTTTCACTGACCCCCCACCCCCTCTTAACTTCATTTGGGAAAAATTATTGACCAATATGGGCATATGCTTTGAGAGTATACTTTTTGTACCATGGGTCCTGTTTTTCCTCAACAATGTATGTTTGTTCTGTATATTGACTTGGACATCACTTAAATCCGTATTTTACAATCCGAAAATCGATGTCGGATAACAAAACTTGCAGCGATTATAACCTCCCCCCACCCTCAAACTATTTGAATTAAGTTTTTTTATCCTACATTGAACTTTTGATCTCGTCCCTATATTGTGTTTTGAGAATATATTACCCGGTTTATGATCACGTCTATAATGCATATACTTAATATTTTATGAACCGATACCTTAAACTGAATTTTAATTAATGGTATTTTTTTTAAATAAATGAGGAACGAATATGATATCTTTTGACAAAATTTGAGAAATTTAAAAAAATACTATTATATTAAGATCCGGCTCCTTTAAAATCTTATAATCTTTATGTTTGACGTATGCCAATGTACATATGCAAAATATCTGGATAATGAAATGTTTGACCTATCAAAATGACTCTATTATATCTATATTTTTTATTTTCCTTTTTTCCAACTGAAATGAAAAAAATAATAACATTACTAGGTGTGCGCTCCTTTACAGGAAGCTACCGTGAAGAGAAGTAAAATAACTTGTTGCGCGTACTTTGTTTTTCTGTTAAATGTTGTCTATTATTTCTTTCATTGAAGGTGAATGAAATTTGAAGAATAATATTTGTTAATACATTAGCATCTTGGATTTCTTCATTAAAATTCATGAATTTTTTTTTCAAATTTATAACTATTCCACATCAAAATTAGTGAGACCGCTTAGGTGTGACGTAGGGGGTATTTATTAACATAATTTAATAATTTCAGATCGATGAGATGGATCCAGAAATATGTGTATTATTTTTAAAAAATACAGGAAAGAAACAGGTAAAGTCTTGTCCACAGAAACCTGACACCAGCTTGCTGGATTTGAGTGAAAAGTGAGAAAGATTTCAGCTCCAGAATATGACAAAAGAAGGCGTCTTGTTTTCAAAGACTGATTTTTAGCAATTTTAGCTTCATAAGGATATATGTTATTATTTGATAAATTAATTAATTGATAAATCACTTACACTTGTCGTTGCTTGTGTCTGTTTAAAATAATTCTCCAGCCAAGGATAGTTGTCTGTTATGTACCCAGCTTGTACCATTTCACTCACATGACTTCATAAAGTTGACAAAGACAAAATTAACACCACCATAACGGAGACATTTAACACACAAACATAGATACTCTGTCATTTTAAGAATAATGCTTTCTGGTAGGTGTTAGCAGTTTATATATCATTTCTCATTGCTTGAGTAAATTAATTAATAGTAATTGCATTTACTCAAAGTGAACCCAGGTTAGTGAATGTTGAGCTAATATTCAATCAGTCTTAATTAATATCATATCATTATATATAGGATATATCAGTTAGGTAAACCCCATTGACAGATTGTATAGTTTTTTTTAATTTGTCCAAAGGCGAAACTGAATTATACTAATTTAAAATTACATTATGTTTACTTCTGACGTTATATTGTATTTACGTTTTAACTATTTTTAGTAAAGAATATATAGAGTATATGTATCCTTCATTAATAAATAATAATATATTTCAAACTGTGTCACGCCCTTTGCCGCTTTCTAATTTTTTCAATGAAAACATAGATAAAGAAGAAATAAATTTATACCTGTTAAAAAGTAATTTATTTACAAAAAGAAATGTATAATTTAAATTATCAATCGACTTGCATGTAAGAACCGGATTTTAGTCATTAAGAATTGTAAAAAGACATATCCACTATGTCTGCATATACTTTTGAAAAAATAAGAGTTGCATTAAATCGGTTTTTCCTTCACCATAGCAACGATCTTCGACTTGAATTGCTTAATTTATACTATATTTTTTTCCATTTCAAAATCCTGTTTAAAATAATAATTTTAACTATAAAAAAAACCGATCGTACAAAATTAGCTTTTTAATTAATGTTCATAACAACAACAAAAAACAAAAAAAACAGCATAATTTTCCATGCATTATTGGTACCACAAACAGATAAATTTTGGCTGTAGTTAAATTGTGGTTTATTCGGCGCCTGTTGCTACTGTCCCACAATTAAATACGCTGAAATAAATTGATAAAAAATCCAAAATAATTGCAATTTCTTTTAATCTTGAAAAGTAAGCTTGGTTTATTGAGTTATATACATTTTATTAAAACTAACCTATTCAATGTCATTTCTTTTATCAAAACAATTAGGACTTTAAAAGAAACTATTAACAGTTGTCAGTCATGACAGCCTGTAATCAAAATTACACAAACAGATTAGAAAGTCTCCTCTCATTGCATTGAGTTTTATTTTCATCTTTGATATTTTTCTAAAAGCGCCAAAATTAAACACATTAATATAGTGTAACACGTCGTATTTTAAACAAAAACCGTTAAATACCCCTACATTCCCTATGCCGGAATATCCAAATTTGCGACACGTCATTAGTATTGATAATTAATTAACATTTTCATAAAGAATGCTATTAACAAAAGCTATTTAACAAATCAACAAGAAAACTAGCTTTATTCCATACTCTAAACGGTCATGTAAACCCAAAAAGCATGTGGGGAAACTATATATACTTCGCAAAATATTTAGTTTTTTTTATACGCCCGTCAACATATTATTGTATACAAATGTCCAGCGACCGTCTGTCCGTCTGTCCGTCGCAAACATGTCGCCCCGTAACTTGAGAACGACTCATCCAAATTTCACGAAACTTCACATAGTTGTTTCTTATGATGGTCAAACGATCTGTATACTTTTTGGTGAAAATAAGATTAAAACTTTTTGAGTTATGGGACTTTATAACTAAAACAGAAGTGTGTTTTTTTTTCACATGTCGCGCTGTATCTCAAAAACGATTTATGACTATTGCTTAAAACTTTACACACTTCTTAGTCATATTAATCTAAAGATCTGTATACTTTTTGGTGATGATTCAAAATTTTATTTTAGAGTTTTTGAGTTTTTTGTAAAAAAAGGGGGGGGGGGGGGGGGGTTTCACATGTCACGCCTTTTCTCAAAAACGATTTATGATTATTGCATAAAACTTTACACACTTCTTAGTTATATTAATCTAAAGATCTGTATACTTTTTGGTGATGATTCAAAATTTTATTTCAGAGTTATTGAGTTTTTTGTAAAAAAAAACGGGGGGATTCGCCGTATCTCAAAAAAGATTTATGATTATTGCTTAAAACTTTATACACCTCTTAGTTATATTAATCTTAAGATCTGTATACTTTGTGGTGATGATTCAAAATTTTATTTTAGAGTTATTGAGTTTTTTTGTAAAAAAAGGGGGGGGGGGGGGTTTCACATGTCGCGCCGTATCTCAAAAATGATTTATGATTATTGCATTAAACTTTACACACTTCTTAGTTATATTAATCTGAAGATCTGTATACTTTTTCGTGATATTCTTTATTTTATTTTTGAGTTATTGAATTTTTATTGAGCTTTTTGGTAAAAAAAAAAGGTAGTCTTTTTTGGTCACATTTCGCGCCGTATCTCTATTGCTTAAAAGTTTACACGCTTATGTTTTGCCGGGTTTCCATATACATCCCAACAGCAGCTCCACTAAATAAAGGAGGATTCCAAAAACATTTATTATGTTTTTTTCACAAGATGACGGGCGCAGCTGTTTATTTAGACATAGTGTGACTTAACTGTGCTATAAAATACGTACCTGTCCATAATGTAAATTCTTGAAAAATAACCATTCCATTCTCAAGTTAATTTAATATTTATTTTTAAAAGAAATATTAACGAGGATTAAAACCGGCGAATATATAGATAATGTAGATATACATCTTATTTTATTAAAAAATAATAATCTACGAAATAAGAATCGTATGCGGTCTATAATCCACCTTTTAACCTTATCGAACAGGAACATGTAATAATTGCGGCAACGAACACGTTAAAATTGAAAATATTTCGATTGTTAAACGAATCTTCATTTCCTTCAACACTCTTGAGAAATCAGAAAAACAGGCGGATGTATTTTTATTTTAATGCAGTAATTACCAATACACTAAAATTTAAATTTTATCGTTGGTCATATATTATGATGATCAGTAACATCAGATGTGAATATACGTAAAAAAACATACAAATTGTTATATATTTATGGATATAATTTTCGATAAGTTATTATACTCGTGAATACACTAACATTTGCACTGGATAGTAACTTCACCTTTCGAACAGGTACGTGTAGATAAATATACACATGTTATAATGCTGGTAGCAGATGCGATCAAATAGATATTTTTTTATTCTTCAATGAATATATTTTTCTTTCTACACCTCGCTGAGAAAGTTATCTTTTTTATACAGTATATCAGACATGACCCGGATGAATTTATATTTAATTCCAAGTAATTACCAATACACTAAAATTTAAAAAAAATTATCTTTGGATATATATTATGACGATCATTATCATCAGATGTGAATAAACCTAAATAAAAACAAATAAATTGTTTTCTATTTTATTATCTATTTATGGATATAGTTTTGGACAAGTGATTTAAATCGTGAATACACATCTTTTGCACCACACAAGACAGGATAAAACTTCACCTTCCAGGTTAATTAAGTACTATAGCTGCCATGCAATTCTTCTGAGATCGATAAAATATGGCCATTTTGTCACGCTGCGTGCAACCACCACGGGTGGCCCAAGTTATCGGTCGTTTCCTTAATAATATCGGTCGCTCATTTAATATCACGGAACACCATTAACTTTATCGGTGTTGGCTTAAATCTCTCGGTGTTGGCTTAAACTCCTCGGCTTATGCGTAATTTCAGAGGGTTTGCTATATAGTTAAGCAAAAACCGCTAATTTTAAGCTTTTCCCGAGGATACTAAGTATTAGCTGTTTCTAGTGAAATTATGTTATTGGACCATAATTTTACTTGAAATGACTTAAAAAAACAGATTCACATGCATTTCTGAGATAATCGTAAGGTTTTTCTCCAATAATAGGTCCATTAAAGAAATAATTGTCACATTAGTAAATGCACAATTAATTTTGACATGCTCTCTACCCTATTATATGTGAATGGAACAGAAGGTAAACAATCAAAATATAGATGGAAATGTGTCAAAAATGTTAGTTTTCATGTATTTGGGACCAGGGCCCAGCGGTCTAATTCAGGATGAAGCTAACAAGAAGAAGTGGAGGGAGACAGGGAGAAGTCATTATGTGACGTTCCAAAGCACCAATCGGCACTGATTGTGTTTTTATTTGAAGAGCTAGTCTTATTCTAATGGGTTTTTTTTAATGAAATTAAGATTCATTCTCTGATTTACAGTTCAACTTGGTTAAGGCAAATTTAACTTGCATGCCTTCTAAGCCAGTGTACAAAATGTGTACAACAGAGTCAACATAAAGAAGTTCATAAAATCGAATCATTACTTCATTCACAGTATCTCTCTCATTGTTTTTTAATTATTATTGTTATTCCTCTCCGACTTACCTTGGTACGAGTTGTCAGCGGGCAGAGTAAATTTACCCATATTTTTTTATTTGATTATTTCCCTTTGATTACCTATTGAAATAAATGGCAGCATGGATTATATTTTCACTACATGAGTCGGACTTTCCTTAAAATATCGGCTGTCATATTCGCAATTTGGACCATTGAAACGGATCAGGCGAGTAATTAAATGTATGGTCAACTCAAACTTCTCTTTTGTAGTTTTGACGAAAGATTTATTTGAGTTTTACTTCATCGCCGTCCAGGTTGACAATACAAGTCTGTTATACACAGGGAAAAGATTAAACTTTCATTCTTGCTTTTCAAAGGAGTAGGTTCACTAACTAGTAAAAATGGCCTATCTTGAAAAATAATGTTAAATGTCATAAGTTTGATGTATAGGTCATTTGTGATGAGAAAACGTGTTTAAATGATAAAATATACAACTGAGCTGCAATTTGTGGACAAAAACAGCAAAAATGATGAAAAATCACGAATTTCTGGAAATTTATTGTAAAACTATATTATTTAAATCCTATTAGAGAACTTATTTTGAAATTTGATGTATATTATTGAAATGATCAGTTCCTTATCAATTACTTGATTAATTTGATATCATGGCTTAATTTTGGGTGAAAAATGACATAAAATCATTAAAAATCTCAGATTTCTGGAAAAAGATTATATATTAATTTTAATAATGGGTGATGACCATTTGGCAATTGAAATTACTTCCAAAAGGACCAATTCAAGTAATGAAGAAGGGCAATTAATATTTTGTTCAACTTACAAGTGGAATTTTTGGGTTAAAATCAACAAATATCACAGGAAATAAAAGATTTCTAGTAAAAACTTTTTTAATTGGCGGAAATAATTGTATGTACATTCAATTTGGTACAATAATTCAATTGTCTAATAGAACAGACAAAGAAATAAAGGATTTCTTAATATATGAGATAACGTATTCATTGTAAATGATTGCTTGACCCGTTGACGCGTTGTTGATGATAAATTGTGTTCTGAAATATATGAAAACCGAGAATTGAAATAGGTATGCATTACTATAATTTTATATCAATTACAATGATTCACCTTCGGTAACACATACAAATATATTAAGTATACTCATTGTCTATGAAGGACAAAGTTGATTCATAAAGTTTATGTCAGAGTAATAAGAGTTGTTTTGAGGCAATTCATCGGTGTATAAAGGAGACCATTTCACTCACAAACTGAACAAAGTCCAAAGACTTTATGTTAAGTTTGTGAGTGACCTGGTCGAGTTTATACACCAATAAATTGCGGAAAAACAACTCTTATTACAATATAATTTCGTAATAATTACACTTTTCAGTAAAATACGAAAAACATAATTTGTACAAAATGGCACTTTTTACTGGGTCACATACTCATAGCTGAACGTCATTTATCGAAAAATAAAAGATCCAAAGCGTCACTCTGTCGACTAATCAGAATCAATAATACAGAAAGTATTGGAATTATATAATAATAAACATTTTTAACTATTCCATTACAAGTCTAATATTTGATCCGGTGACAAAAAGGTAAACAAAAAATCTAATATCAACACATTTTAATCTAAAACTACACTCATTCTTCAATAACACTACAATCTGTCTCAGAATCAGACTGATCAACCACTTGTGCATCCTCAATGTACTCTCCCCAATTACGCACACCGAAAGTAGATTTTCCGACTCGTCTTGCAAAACCTAAGTACCAAAGTACAGCGGCAATGTGAGAGCAAACTCCAACTAAACGTGCTCCCGCGCGGCATTTACAATACCAGGCGGTGATGGACGACTCTGTAAACCTCAGCCACAGAATGTATTGCTTTGAAGAGATGTGTCTACTGTGAATCTTGACCCTAATTAAACCTGGATCCTCCTTAAAGACAAGAATTTCACTTTCTCCGTCAGCATACTCTTGAATATAGCTGGCATTTTAAATTTTAAATTGGTTATTTCTGATTTATATATAAAAACAAATAATACTGATATGGTTTGAATAGGTAAATTAAAAAATTTTAAGTTCTTAGACAACATTCATTCTGTGTCAGAAACCTATGCTGTGTCAAATATTTATTCACAATCCAAATTCAGTATTGTATCAAGCTTGAATGTTGTGTTCATAATTGCCCCAACTATTCAGGGTTCGACATCTGCGGTCGTATCTAGCTGCGCCTAGCGGAGCATTTTATTAAATATATAAAGGCGAAAGCCTTATGTATATATTGTACCGTATCATATTGATATATGTAAAAACGACATTTACATATCATCCGATTGGTAGCCGAGAGGTTTCGTCGATGTGTTGTTGAACTATGACACATAATTTACTTGAAGGAGGAGTTCGAACCCTAGTCACGGCGAATAAAAATTTGCAAAAATCAAACGTAAGTTTTTAAACTAATACCAGCTGTGAACAGAAATCAGTAAATTAGCCAATTCAAACTTAATGAAATTAAGTACACAAAAGGAACAATTGAATATAATTTGATGACTTTATTTCAGTGACGATTAAAGAAGCGTTGATTCTAGAAAAAGAAACCACGGTAAATGAATAGGCTGACGTCACAGCAGTGGTTTAGGTATTAGAGATACAATGGATAAGCGTTGGTTCTTGAAAAAGAAACCATGAGCCCGGAGGGCGAATGGTTTGTTTTTCATGAACCAATGCTTATCAATTGTATCTCTTACTTAAACCATTGTTGTGATGACTTTTCCCAATTACCTTTCCTTTCTTAATTAGACCCTATTATGTGTGAGTTTAAATTAACTTAATTCTCTATACTACTATTCAATTAGATATATATATATATATAGTCACGTTAATGATTTTAATGGTAAATTAAAATTAATACAAAACCGTATGGACTTACAGTATAAGGCATATGATTCAGAAATTTGTCCATTATTGACAAAATAAAGCATAGTCCAAATAATTTTCCAGTAAAACACAATGCTACTGAAAGAAAAAATAGTTTAAATCCACTCGATTTACACTTTTTATATTTTAAAAATATGTCAAAATATGCAGTGAAACAGATGAAATTGCCATAAACATCAAAATAACAATGTTCTAATATTTTATTGAATTATATGAAACTGTCGATAATAATCAAATAAAAAAAAATAAAGATCTTTTCTTATTACTAAGTTATATCAATGATAACACAAAGATTTAGAAAAACAGGAACACCGAAACAGAGATTCGAACTATGTCTACAAGTGGTACTCTCAACTCATCTTAACCTTGCGGCTACCATCTTATACAAAACAAACGTCGTTTTTAAATATATAAAGGCGAAAGCCTTATGTATATATTGTACCGTATCATATTGATATATGTAAAAACGACACTTAGATATCATCCGCTTGGTAGCCGAGAGGTTTCGTCGATGTGTTCTTGAACTATGACACATAATTGACTTGAAGGAGGGAGTTCGAACTCCAGTCATGGCAAATAAAAATTTGCAAAAATCAAAGGTAAGTTTTTAAACTAATACCAGCTGTGAACAGAAATCAGTAAATTAGCCAATTCAAACTTAATGAAATTAAGTACACAAAGGGAACAATTGAATATAATTTGATGACTTCATTTCAGTGGCGGATTAAAGAAGCGTTGATTCTAGAAAAAGAAACCACGGTAAATGAATAGGCTGACGTCACAGCAGTGGTTTAAATCTTTATACAATGATGCCTTAGAAGAATCAGTCATACATTATATCTTCATACAAAAATTTTAGATTATTTTTCTTTGAAGAAGCAAACACTTATTTTCAAAAACATTTTTTTTAAATTTTCTTGAACTATAATGTATAATGCAACTTTGTTAACAAAATATATGCTAAAAAACCAATAATGATCAAATAATTGTTAAGAAAACAATATGTCAAAGTGGATCTGTACTTAAATGGCTTCATGGTGCCAGGAAATATATCCTTTGCATAATTAAAATTTGATAAATATGTTTTTATCAAGGCTTATGAACAATCTCCAAAACTGTAAAATGAATAAATGTAATAAATATAAATTATTTCAAGAGCTTTCTCATAAATTTTGAAACAATTATGAACAAATTGTTTGTGACTTTTTCACCTGTGATTTTTTGTCCTATCAAATTGTGACATTACGTCCTGTGGGTGACATTCCAAATTGCCGAATTCCAAATTGCCGATTCCCAGATTGCCGCGTCCATTTAGCCGACACCCAAATTGCCGATTTTTTCAGATTTCGGTTTTCAAATTTAATTCCCACTTTGCCGAATCCATTTTGCCGACTTCCAAATTGCCGATTTCCATATTGCTTGACCATGTTTTGGTAAGATTTTGCAAGAACAAATGGGTAGCAAAGCTAAATGCAGTAGGGTTTGAAAATAAATGATTCACTACCATGCATCTGGGTATGCCAGACCTTTGCAACAGTCACCATGATGGACAACGGAAATCTTCCAGCGATTGCCGAACTGATCCAGTACTTCAGCGACACTTGGTTAAATGAACAGTACCCAGTCGTCATGTGGAATGTGTACCAACAAGACATTCGCACCAACAACAAAGTCGAGGGCTGGCACAACTCCATGAACAAAGCAGTAAAGAAATGTCACCCTAACATCTACGAATTGTTAAATATCCTGAAACCCGAGCGGTCTACGACAGAACGTTCCGTGCGAAGTGCCAGTCTAGGTGCCCAGCCTCCACCAATGAGACCAAAGGCGAAAGACAGCAAAAGATCAGCACCCTGGAGACAGAACTAGACACCGGTCTGCGTTCCATAGACGATTACCTGACAGCGATGCGACGACATGTTGGTTACAAGAAGCACTAGTGACAATTTGTGACAATAATTATTTCATTTTGTTGCTATTAATAACAAATAATATATCTACAATAGTGTCTGTATTTTTTTCTGTTTATTATCAACCTTTAATTCTGAATGTGTTCCAATACAGGATGATTATATAGTAGAAAAAGGTTTGTCTTATTATCTCCCTTTTTTCTGGGAATTAGTATAAATTTCTCAGATGAAAATAAACCACATAGAAAAAAAAGAATTCGGCAAATTGGATTCGGCAATATGGGTTCGGCAAATTGGGACTATCGGTAAAAATTGAAAATACAAAAATGTCGGCAAACCGGGGTTCGGCTATAAGGACTCGGCAATTTGAGGTTCGGCAATCTGGCATGAATTCGTCCTGTGACCTTTTGTCCGTTTACCTTACAAACATGTATCCCCATCAGCATATGAATAACAATTCCCCTGAATTTAAAATACATTGAACTTCATTACAATGATAAAAGAAACAGGAATACATGAATTGATTATCTATTTAATTATCTTAACCAAACAAGAGATAATAATCTATATAAAATACAAAGAAAATTTAAAGAACATATTGGAAAATAAAAAAAAATAATTAAAAAAAGCAATAGCCTAATCCTATTACAAATTTTCAAAACAGAAAAACCTGACACAGTTTAGAGATAGTGAGCAATTAAACATGGCAGACATACAAATATTGATATTGAAAAAAGACTTTGTAAATGATGTTCTGATAATGTTGCAGAGGATTAATGGCATTTCTTGTTAAATTGACAAACATATGTCACAGAAAGAAAAACATTTCGTGAATATGTTGTGAAATATTGTTTAAGAAATTAAAATGTTAAAATTGAAACATTAATTTGTGTGTCAGCTATTCTATGTCACTTTTTATTCATAATTCTTAGAAAACAAGAATGTTATATTTTCCAGTGATAATAATACTAGTTTGTAGTAAGTTGTATGTGTAATTTTCAATATTTTATTATAATTTTCTTGGAATGTATGTATATGTCCAACTATGGGTCCTTGATTGAATTAGTAAAGTATTATATTCCACTATAATCCTTACTATAGCCACCCAGTGGCGTCCTGATTCATGGAGACATCCGAACAGGATGTCATAGGTTGAAATATCCTCCTGAAAAAAAGGGATTCATTTTAAACAACTTTAGGAAATTACAATCAAGAACAATGGTTGAAGGTTAACTTTTATTCAAAATATATTATTCATTGACAATTTAGACTACAAAATAAAACCATGCCTCAAATAACCACTCAGAGTAAAAGCACTCCATTTTATTCAATATTTTGCATAAACAATATATGTTTTTCCTATATTGATATGCCATTTAGCTATATTTTTGTACATCACCCACAAAGACAGTTCTTTCCCATTTGTCATCCTATATATAACCAGTTTACTTATAATAGCAAATAAATGGATATTGAGTAAATGTACATGGGACAAAATCGCACAAAAAATATGAATGATCAATGAACAGAGGTTTTATTCCTGTTCTTCATCTTGACAGTAGAATAGGGTCTTCAACTTTGAACGAATCATTTATACCCCACAACAATGTCAAGACGGCCCTATGCGTCGACTTAAGCAGTACTATTGATAAAAATAAACCACAGTTCACCTTCGTGTTTCCATTCGCCTTGGAGTGCCAACTTGTGCAATGCTTGTATACGACGGTTCTCCAGTCGAAAGCACCAGGGATACAAGAAAAGTGCAGTAATTTTGAAAGACATCAATCGCGGCTAATATATGTCGGGAGCGGTCAATGAATGATATATAAATTATAATAACTGGCGAAGTTTTTCAACATATATTTGTCAGACGTTGCCCACCAAAAGTCCAATACATATAAAACGAAACAACAAACGATAGACAATACATATAAAATGAAATAACAAATTATATACAGCACGGTATATTAAGAAATAAAATATCATTATACCTCATGACACCTTTTTCCTTGGAAGAAACATGTCAGCTAAAGAAAAGCTATCTACACCTTTTACATGCTTTTACATGCTACAATGAAATCAATAGTGTGTTAGTTTACAACATATTTCCTGAGGCAGTCCATTTTTTTTTTTTTTTTTGCCACTCTGTTTTATTATTTTTGTGGTTGCTTTAGAACTTGTTGTCTGGCTTGAAAAGTTGAAGTGTGAAGTCACAAATAATAGCACCAAAAAAGGAAAGTACAATTTGTACCAGCAGTTTAAATTCATTTGTGACCAGTTTTCAGAGACATAGAAGCTGAGAACAAGTAACGAACTGTTATGTAAGTCATCAATTAAAACTCTTATCAAAAAAAAAGCAAGAGTGGATAGTATGATGCATTATGAGAGTATTGCATAAAACTGTGAGTCAACTCACTAAGGATACCCCATCCCATTATGGCATATTTACTTCACTACATTCAAGCTTGATACAGCTCTGAAATTGGATTGTGATTAAATATTTAACACTCCATAGGTTTCTGACACAGAATGAATGTGTAACTACTATTAATGACTTTTAATAAAAGGAATACACATACATTTACATATTGCTATATTTAAACTGAAAGAACAGTTAAAATAAATAATGATTAGAGTTATCTCTCTTTGCATATTTTAAATAAGTGTGTGGAAACAAAAAAAAATAACTACATCTATATAAAGTAAGTTAATTATCTCCCTGTAAATATTTCATACCAAGAATATCTTCCGTTATGCACATTCTCTGGTCATGTACTGGAATTGTGTAAAGTTTCATTAATATTTACTACAGTCAGTTAGGAGGAGTTGTGCTTATAAGACCTAATGCCACATATTGCGATATTTAAACTAAGTAATTTCAATTATCTCCATTGAAAAAAATCTGACCAGAAATATCCTCCCTCATGCACATCTACAGGTTGTGTACAACAACTGTGTAAAGTTTCATCAATATTGATTAATCCGTGTAGGAGTAGTTGCGCTTACAAGACTTGTTGCCATTTATTGCTATATTTAACTAAGTAAATTCAATTATCTCCCTTGAAATAATTCCGACTAGAAATATTTTCCTTCGAGCGCATCCTCAGGTTGTGTACTACAACTGTGTAGAGTTTCATCAATATTGGTCCATCCATTAAGGAGGAGTTGCGCTTACAAGACATATGATGGACAGACAGACAGACAGACAGGGTGATTCCTATAAACCCCCCCCCCCCAAAAAAAAAAAAAAAAAACTTAATTTTTTGGGGGTATAAAAATACAATTGCTCAATATCTGAAAGCATTTAGAAAAGTCATGTATCAGTTATTTTTGTTTGTTATATATTTATATATCACAATATTCAGTGTAACAACATTTCTGCATTTAATCTTCATAATGGAATATTCAAAACAGAATTTTTACATTTGTATTTTCTCACCCTTTCAGTCCCTTTCCAACTGGCCAGCCAACAGCCCACAGTAGGAATTAATAACCTAAAATTAAACTTGCAGTAAAATAAATAAGTACAGGTATATTTGAAAGCTCCATAACCCTTCCACCTTTTTAGCAAAATGTATAAAATGATAAACAGATGTGCCATGACCAAGTAAAGCTGAAAGAGAATTAAACAAGGTAGCCTCAAGTACAGTGTGTCATTTCAGAATTAATTCCAAATTTTCCCCATGAAATAAATTTGTAACTCTGAAAGCATTAAAAAGGCAAACAGAACTTAAGAATATGTCAGACAGAGAGACTTTTCTTTGAATAAAACACAATTAATATTGCAACTGCAATCAGAATTGAAACTGTTTTGAATTTATAAAGTTAAGTCAAAAATTGTTATCTCATTCAATTTGTACACGTCAAACACCTTCTTTACCAGTTACATATCACGATAAATATAAATGGCACATACTTGGTCATTCAACTTGTTGGAAACTGATTTGATGTCTCGAATAAACAGCAATGTACGTAGTATGCATTAATAAAACCTCTGAGGCATCCTCTTTATACTGCTTGAATATGATATCAACAACTTCTGTAGTAAAATATAAAAAAGAAATATATATATATATATATATATGTAAGTGAACTCTTTATGTTATATATTGGTCTAGTTATAAATTTCTATATACATGAAAAATATGACTTTTTCTTTGTGACTGACATTTTACCAGTTGTTTCGTTATTTGGTACGTTCGAGTATTTGGTTTTGCAATTTTTTTATGGTCAGACTCTTCTTTTTATAATTTTCCTTGGAATTTTGTATTTTTGTAATACACCTTTTATCATGGACATTATCAAGCGAACCTGGTAGGGTGAGCTAATGATATGAATTAAGCGATGAACATTTTTTACTTTATGATCAATAAAGTCAGAATGTGATGTATTTCTTTTATCCGTTATTTTGGTTTCAGTTTAAATAAACATCTACTTATTACATTGTTTTAGTATAACATGACCTTCATTCAATTCTTTGACTATCAAAATACTTTTTCCAGATTGAAGTCAGTAAGAAGACATCCCCAAGGGCATTACATTATAGACATACCCCTAGGACATCATCATTATAAAAGACATTCCCCTAGGGCATCATTATATAGACATCCATATCCAACTAAGTCAGACATCACGTGACTTTTGTGACGTATACAAGCCGCCATTTTGTATTATATTGTCCCATATAAAATGCATAGGTGCTTCAATTAAGTTTAATTTTCTCAGTAACCTGACCCGTTTTCTAACTTTTGCAAATCAATCCTTGATATTCAAACATATTTCTATCAAACAATGTTGGTCCTAACAGTTTAATTTTTGATTAAATTCCGTCCCTGGAGAATCGTAAAAAAACGCACCTTTTCTCGTCATTTCCCGTTGACTCAATGCTAAATGTACCGATACCCATGTCTACTTGTACAACAAATAAAGAAATTCCGTAAATAAAATTCAAACTTTGCAACTCGATTTAGTATATTAAAACACATATCTGGTGAAGAATACTACTTAAAACAGTTTAATTTCAGGGCAAATTACGTCCCACATCGATTTAAAAAAAAGTGAATTTTTCGGGATTTTTCAAAATGGCGGACGGAATCATTTCATACAGACATAATTTCTTTTTAATCGAGGATGTTATTATAGAATGTTTACAATATATAAATACCAAAAAAGATAAATTATTAATTTAAAATAAATTAAAATGTTACTTATCTGACATTTGAAATTATATTTCATCTCTGCATTCAAATTTGTGATCCCCCACATATACACAGGCCTCTTTATTAAAATGCTGCATTAATTATGAAAAAAATGTAGCGTTAAATATGAAATCACGCTGTCTTGGGTCAGCAAACGGTTTACCTGTATACATACAATGTACCTGTGTGTTGGAACAATAAACATCCGGACAGTCATGGTACAATATACATGTCAAATCGTTAATTAGTTATAATTACCTGAAACACACCATGTTAATTGTGGAGAACAAATTTCTTTCCATGTAATTAAAATTACTCAGATAAAAATCAAATCAGGGGATTAAAAAATGGAAAAAAAAACTTGCACCATAACCCTTTTTTACGTAACGTGTTATTATGTACTTTTGCCAGTTTGTATAATTGGTGATAAATTTCATATTATAAATTAATGTCACAATTTAAATCCATGTGAAATGTTACTACATATTTCAAATGAAAAGTACTTTAAAGTGAAGACGATGGGTGCGTGCTATAATCAATACAGAGTTATCGAAGTACGATAAATGCCTGGCATGAACGGGACCAGTACAAGATAATTGGGTAACCAGTCAATAAGTCTAAACAGAGTTACATATCCTAATTATGACCGATATAGTTGCTTATGCCTCTAGGTCATCATTATAAAAGAGATTCCCTTGGGAATCATTGTCTATACATTCCCCTAGGGCATCATTATATAAGACACTAGACATTGAACCCGCGCGAGCGCGGGAAAATAAGCATTTTTTTTTGTGGTGGCCATATTGACTTTAAAAAGTTTTTGCGGCCATGGCATTCGTGGAACAGGAACTTAATGTGGATGTTGTGGCAGGCTTCCCATAAACTTTCCTGTCAAGTAGGTGGTATCAACTGATAGTTTCACGTCTATATATGCTGTAGTATTCCAGAATTGGATGTTAATGCAAACTTTAACCAAAGTCAATGAAGCGTGAAATGTAGGTTAACGTGACCTAATTGTCATACGGTTGTTCGTTACTACCGAAGATGTATCCACTGATGAAGTAGACTGTATGCCACGTAGAATTATCAAAATGGACCTTAAGGTTCCATCATAGTCAAAATCTATGACGAAAATACAACCACATAAATTGTCAATATGTTTATGTTACAATTAATTCTGAACTGGAACTTGATGAAAAGCTTTCATTAAATACACATTTCATAATGCATTACCTTTTTCATTCAGAATAAATATGAAAAAGAATATGAATAAACATTTCCTTAGTGACGGATGAATTTTTCAAAAGATGCCGTGAGTTAAGTAGAGCATATTTTTGGAAAATAATTGTTTCAATTGTTCATTGTCATCATGAGCAGGGCAAGCGAGGCTTAATTTCACAAATAAATCCAATAGACGATAAAAGCATTTTTAGTGTGTGGCTGCGTGTGCTGTCCACGTTTATAAAGATGTCCGAGATAAATTTCGTCATTAATGATAAAGATGACCATTTGTTAAAAATATTTTTATCTAGGGCTTACAGGGAATTGTATGGTAGAGATATATTTAGACAGGTCACACGACAAATAATGTGAAAATGGATAATGGTTGGTTTTATCACTTTGTGCAAAGTAAACATCCGAGCAATCCAAAAACCAACTAAGTTAGGAATTCCTCTGAACTTTGCCTTACTTCTTCATAATCTTCAAAGTTCATAACCTTTACAGTTAGGAGATATTGCGTTATTGTAGAAAAAACAATCCTGAATACATGAAGCGGAAACATCCCACTCGAAGGAGAATGTTTTTAATTTGTTTTATTCTTCTTCCGTAATTTCAAACAAAAATACATTTAAAATATGTGCATTATTGTTTATTTAAATCAATGTGTTAAAATGATGCATTCGAGAACCTTCTAAGGGATATGTTGGGAGAATTCATACCCGAAAAGTCCATGCAAATTCCATTTGCACATAAACAAAAAGGCAATTGAAATTTATAAATGCAGATTGTCAAATCCGATAATAACCTTTATAATCTGAACCATACATCGTTTATTTTGAACCACGCGTTTTGCCGCCTATTCGGCTAATTCGTAAATTTAGTATTATAGATTCCCCCAACGCATCATTTTAAAAAACATTCCTTGGGGCATCATTGTATAAAGGCACTCCCCCAGGGCATCATTATATGAGACAATCCCCTATGGTATCACTATATAAGACATTCCCTTGGGAATCATTATATATAAATTCCCATATGGCATCATTTTATAACACATTCCCCCAGGACATCATTTAAAAAAAAACATTCCTCGGGCATCATTATATAAGGGCAATTCGCCTGGGCATCATTATATAACATTCCCAAAAGGCATTATTAGATAGACATACCCCTAGAGCATTATTATATAAAGCCATTCCCCCAGGACACCATTATATAAGATTTGATTTATAATAATTTTATTTGTATTAAACAAAAGGGATTGGACACAAGTTTTTCCAACTTATGAAGTCCTCTCCCAAGTAATATGAGTAACAATTAGTCAAATCATTCCCTTATTCCATCATTATATAAGACATTCCCTTGGGAATGAGTATATATACATTCCCCTAGGGCATGTTTATATAACACATTCCCCCAGAGCATCATTTTAAAAAAAACATTCCCTGGGGCATCATTATATAAGGGCATTTTGCCTGGGCATTATTATATTAGATATTCTGTAGTGCATCACTATATCAGACTTTCCCCTAGGGCACTATTATATGAGACAATCCCTTGAGAATCATTACATAGACATTCACCTAAGGCATCATTATATAAGACATTCCCTTGGGGATCATTAGATATACATTCCCCTAGGGCATCATTATATAAGACATTCCCCCAGGGCATCATTTTAAAAACAACCCTTGGGGCATCATTATACAAGGACATTTCGCCTGGGCATCATTATATAAAGACATTTTCCCTGGGAAACTTATAAAGACATACCCCTTGAAATTATTATAAAAAGAAATTCCCCTGATTATCTTTATAAGAAGGCATCCCCTGTGCATCTTTAAGAAGACATTCCCTATGGCAACATTATGAGAAGACATCATTTTTAAGAAGACGGACATATCATTTTAAAAAGACATACCCTTTGGCATCATTATAAGAATACATCCACTGGGCATCATTATATAGACATACCTCTAGGGCATTATTATATAAAGCCATTTCCCCAGGGCAGTATTATATAGGACATTCCCCTAGGGCAATAATTCCCATGAGAATTAATATATAGACATGCCCATAGGGCATCTTTATGTAAAGCCAAGCCCTGGGGATCAATACAAAAGACATTCCCATAGGGCATTATTATATAAAGTAATTTCCCTGGGAATCATTATATAGACATTCCCCTAAGGCATCATTATATAAGACATTCCTCTAGGGCATCATTATATAAGACATTCCTCTAGGGCATCATTATAAGAAGACATCTCCTAGAGCATCATTATATAAAGAAATTTTGCCCGGGCATTACTAAATAAGACATTTCCCTGGGCATCATTATATTAAGACATCTCACAAGGGCATTATTATATAAAGCCATTCCCCTGTGAATCATTATATAGACATTCCCCATAGGCATCATTATATAAGACATTCCCCTAGGGCATCATTAATAGAAGATGTCTCATAGGGCGTTATTATATAAAGAAATTTTTACTGGGCATTATTATATAAGACATCCCCCTTGCCACCATTATAAAAAAGACATCCACTGGGCATTATTATAAAAAGACATCCTTCTGGGCATTATTATAAAAAGACACCCCCTAGGGCATCAATGTTAAAGACATTTTGTAGGGTATCATTACATTAAAACATTCAACTGGGCAACATTATAAAAGGCATTCCCCTGGGCATCATTATATATAAAGAAAATTCCCCTGGGCATTACTAAAAAGACTTTCCCCTTGTCATCATTACAGAAAGACACCACATGGGCATCATTATAAGAAGACATCCCCTAGGGTATCATTTTAAAAGACATTTTTTTAGGGTATCATTATATTAAGCATTCCACTGGGCATCCTTATATAAAGAAATATCCCCTGGGCATTATTATAAAGACATCCCCCTGAACATCATTAAAAGAAGACACCCCTAGGGTATCATTAAATAAAAACATTTTCCTTGGAATCATTATATAAATACCTCCCCCTAGGGCACTATCATACAAAGCTATTCCCCTTATCATTATATAAGACATCCCCAGTAAGACATATCCCCTAGGATAGGATATCATTAGTGTTCATTATTAGGGATAGTAAAGTGAAGGGTTGTGTCAGAGTCAGTAAAAAATCAGTGATATTTATGTAGTATGAATATAAGAAAAGAGAATATTGGAATCAACAAAAATAAAATATTTGAATCAACAAAAATAAAATTTTAAAAAAATCATATACCCTTATGCGGCTGTTGACTCGATTAACTCGTGCTCATCATTTGCAAGTTATTATGTTGCATGCTGTGTACTTTTCAAATAAAGTTGCTACTTGTCTTGGATCTCCAAAATTTTTTTTTAGTCTTTATATTTTGTTATAGTGGAAAGTGGAAAGGACTTTGGTACTTAATCAGAAATAAATAGTATAGTGAGATGTATAGTGGCTGAAAGACATTGAATCAGACATAGAGTTCACGTCAAAATGTTCATCTTGACTGAAATTATATCAGGTTCAACATGAAAAACACGTCATGTTCGTGCAAGTACCCCTTTTACCCTTATATCGACAGCATTTTGATACCAAACCTGTGCTATACTGTCAAATAATATTGACGTTTGAAGACAATCAGATTATACACATGTTTGAATAAATATTTTTTTTTAAATTTCATTATTCTCAATTCAGTATATTCCAGTCATACAGTACCATATATATATGCTGTTTATAGTGTTGCTCCAAAGTTGAAAGTGAAAGTGAAAATAGAAGATTTACTTTTGTACCTTCATCCATAAGAGTATACGAACTATTTTTTGATTAATCCGCGATGTTCCTTGAGGGAATCACTACGGACTGCTTCCTCATGGGAACTTGTCAGCGTAACAATCTGTCTCGTGCACATTTTCAGGGAGGGCTAAAATTTTGAATATTGTGATGTTAATTTTGTCATTTCTTGAGATGCCACATAAAATATGTCTTGATTAATGCTTTTCTTTTTAATAATTATCTGTGGGTAATATATTATCTACCATTGTACCTGTTCGTTCATTTGCTTGTGTTCAAAATATAATTTTCACATGATTAATGCATATATTATGAAAAGCTGAATCCATCACTGGAAAAATTAAACTGTTCTGCAAGATCTCAATCCGTTCTATTTTTCTTGCTAAAAAAACCGAAATTGGAAATTCAGTGAATGGTGGAGGAAGAGATATACTACAGTTATTAAATAATTCAAAAAGGCGGGGGTGAAATAACACAGGCACTTGTTTCTATCAATGGGAAGGTCGACTATACATGGATAGTCGACCTTCCCATTGATAGAAACAAGTGCCTGTGTGAAATAACTTTTGAAGGAATAAAGCATTCTCTTGTTTCCAGTAAATCTTTCACAATCCAACAATCTACATGATTCTTTAATGTTGACAACAAACGTATAGCTATTAGGGAGCGCCCATTTGATTTTTATGGGGGCATGGAAGGAATTTGAAAAAAAAGGCAGGATGCACAATTTAGTGGAAAAAAGGCAGGACCCAAAATCCTAAGAAGAAAGGCAGGATAAAAAAAAGCAGGACTTAAGATAACTTCCATGCCCCCCCCCCCCCCCAATATAAATCAAATGGTTGCTTCCTTACTGATTTACTCTCTTTATCTCAAAACTCTTTATACATGTTATACCTCAAAGTCATTTTTGTCACAAGGGATATATTTTAAACATCACAAAACTATTAGACAGTGAAGATTTCAATAATCATATCACATTTTTTATCACCTCAACGAACCACTTTTAATGGAAATACTATAATGAATATGCATTTTAATTTGTGTGTTGAGGGGGGGGATTATATATATTAATGTAAGATTGAAGGGGGTCATTTTTTAATTTATCAGATAGGGATTACAGGAAAATGGCGGAAACGAACAGGTAGGCGTGATTAAGTGCTCTCACAAAAAGTGTAAACAAACATTGTTCACGATGGTCTGGCAGGATATTTGTGTGTCCATGAATGGATATAGGATTCTTTCGCTGGATTATCGTCGAGGTTGAGCATTTAAATGACGAAAAAGAGGAGAAACACAGGAAATTCAGGTTTGACACCACCCATAAAATCAACAACAATGGCGGCTCCTCCACAAATACAGAACCACAATCAAGTCCCAACCACTCCTGTGTCCCAGATAATACAGCAAGCTCATGATACCTACCTACATCCTCATGTTTCTTTCAATGGATCGCCAAATCAGTATCAGTATCCGAATATGACTTTTCCTATATTACCAGTCGCACAATCGAGTGCACCTCATAACTTTCAACATCCTATAATACACAGCACACCTCAGCCTATGCCGCAACCGACACAATACTTAAATCCGTCATACCAACAAACGTCTGTTCAACAACAACCATCTATTTCCTCAGACATACAAACTACCCTACATATGTTCTTTGCGAAAATCGAAACCATGAACGAGAGATTTGACAAAATAGATACGTTTATGAAAGAGAGACTGTCGAAACTAGACATTATAGACAAAATCAGTGAAAAATTTGATAAATTTGAGAAAGAAGTACTGGACATGAGAAAAAACATCGACGAGATAAAGACTATGCAAAATCAACAGCGGGAAGTCATAGAGGTTGAGGAGCGTCACCATCACGACATACACGAAAGAGTGAACGCGCTAGAACTGAGAAACTATGAACTAGAAAACGAGAATACAGAACTGAAAGAAGACTTTCTAAAACTGCAATCTCATAGTATGAAGTACAATTTGATATTTGGTGGCATCGATGATAAAGATTACGAAACGGAGAACACAGAGCAAGTATTGAAACATTTTCTCCGTACTGAGCTAGAAATACCGCATATAGGAAGTATAGATTTTCAAAATGTGCACCGTCTGCGAGCGCGAAAGGATGGAAAACCGCGAAATATCATCGCTAGATTCACTAATTATAAAGATCACGAAACTGTGCGACAGGCGGCATCGAAACTAAAGGAGAAACCCCAGTATACCATAACCCAGCAATATCCACCCGAGATAGTTGAAAGACGAAGGAAACTGTACCCGAAACTGAAGGAACTCCAAAGGCAGGGTAAACGAGCTACAATGGTTTATGATCAGCTGTATGTGAACGGACGACCGTACAATTTCAGGACTAGACGCGATACACCTCCAAGAGACGACAGACAGCCGAGATTCGACGACGACGACGACGACAGAGAGCGAGAATAGGACAACGCATCAGACATTTCTACTAGTTTTATAAATAAACTTAACATTACTCACCTGAATGTTTGTGGGATTAAGTCCAAACTTTTGAATCCCGATTTTCATATGCTAATAAAAGATTATGATATATTGATCTTTACAGAGACAAAAACTGACAATTTTGATGTGTTGAATGTTCCAAGTGAATATTGTGTCCATTTTAATAATAGAAAAAAGTTCAAAAACAAGTCTGGTGGTATTGTGGTAATTTATAAAAGTATACTTTCAAAGTACTTGAATTTTATTGATTCAGATTCAGATTTTATTCAGTGGTTTGAGATTTCCAAAAATATTTCATCTATTGATGAAAAGGTATTGGTCGGATGTACTTATATTCCCCCCGAATTTTCTAAATATTCATCCGACGATTCATTCACAGAAATTGAAGACGAATTTCTTAAGTTTTCAGAAAACTGTAAACATATTCTCCTTATTGGTGACATGAATGCCAGAAGTGCAAACTTAGATGATTTTGTTGTACCAGACGAACAATTGTTAGATATACTTGATATGTCTGAGGTAAACATTACTGATATTCCAGGTTTTACATTATTGAAAAATAAAAATATTCCATTACAAAGAAGTAGCCAAGATAATGGTCGAGTTAATAGGTATGGCATGAAATTGATTCAACTTTGTAAACGGTGTAATTTATTTATTGCTAACGGTCGTATTTTTTCTGACCGTGGTATTGGACAAACTACTTGTAAAAATGTTAGTTTAATAGATTATGTCTCCGATTTTGAAATCATTGACTTCAATCCAATGTTTTCAGATGTTCATAATCGAATACACCTTTCTTTATTATTACAAAGGGAAATTTTGATATCTAAAAATAACTTATCGTTTATAGAGAACAATAGCACACGTATTAAATGGAATGTAAACAAAGCTATTGATTTCCGACAAGCATTGTTAAATCAACCTGAACATGTTTTTGAAGACATTCATAATCGTATTGACAATTTTAGTGATAGAATATCACAAGATGATATAAATTCTTTAGTTAATGAAGTGTGTGCTATTTTGAATAATCATGCAACTAATGTATTTGGTAAACCAAGAAAATATCATTCTTCACAAAATAATAATAGCAAACCTTGGTTTACAAAAGATTGTAGTGTAAAACGTGATGCATTTCATAATATCAGACAAATATACAAAACGGATAAATCTGTGGAAAATAAAAATGTATTAAAAGAGAGAGCTACCGAATATAAAAGGGAGCTTCAAAAGAGCTATTTTTTATATCAAGATAAATTTGCGCAGGAATTGCGAACTCTTTCAAAATATGATACAAAGGCGTTTTGGAGAACTTTAAACAAGTTTTCAGGAACTCCAAAACACAACCCCCCTATTCCCATTGACATATTTCATGATTATTTCAAAGAATTAAATTGCATTAATGATGATGATGAAGATGATGGTGATGAGAATGATGATGATATTGATTTGAATGCAATTTGTGATGATCCAGTTCTCAATTCTATATTGAATGGGGAGATAACGCGTACTGAGATAGTTGATCTTATCAATAGACTTAAGAATAATAAATCCCCTGGTCTCGATAATATTTTGAATGAGTATTTCAAAAACTTACCTCCTGCCTTTTTAGATATTATATCCAAGATCTTCAACCTTGTGTTAGATACGGGTATTATTCCTGAAGAATGGACTGTGGGTATAATCAAGCCCGTGTATAAGAACAAGGGAGATAATATGGATCCTGATAATTACCGAGCGATTACTCTGATCAGCTGCTTCGGAAAACTATTTACGTCGATCTTGAATTCTAGATTGACATCATTTTCAGATGAGATATCATTAGTTTCTAAAAATCAAGCTGGCTTTCGTAAAGGCCATTCTACTACAGATAACATTTTTATATTGAATTCCATTGTCTCATTATATCAAGCTCATTCTAAAAAGTTATTCTGTGCTTTCATTGATTTCCGCAAGGCGTTTGACACCGTGTGGAGAACTGGCTTGTGGAAAAAACTGCAAAGCAGTGGAATAAAGGGAAAGATATTTGCTGTTATTTATAGAATGTATGATAATATAAAGTCATGTGTTCAATATAACAGTGAACAATCGGATTTTTTCCCATGTTTGACAGGTGTCAGACAGGGAGAAAACTTGTATCCATTTTTATTTTCTATTTTTCTTAATGATTTAGAAATCTTCCTAGAAGGATCAGAGTGTTCGCCCTTGGATCTAGTAAAACATAGAAGTGAACAAAATTTAGATTTTATACTTAAGATATTTGTCATTTTGTATGCAGACGATACCGTTTTATTGGCTGATACAAAAGAAGGAATGCAACACGCACTAAATGTTTTTCAAATGTATTGTAACAATTGGAGACTACAAGTAAATACTAATAAGACAAAAATTTTGATTTTTTCTAAGCGTAAGTTTAATATCAACTTCGAGTTCAAACTAGAAGATAAAGTTTTAGAGATAGTTGACTCTTTCTCTTATCTGGGATTAGTTTTTAAGTACAATGGGAATTATGCTGATGCTAGAAAAAAGCTGATAAATCAAGCACAGAGATCTTTGTTTAGTATTTATAGTAACATTAGAAACCAAAATATTCCTGTTGATTTACAATTGAAGCTTTTTGATTCCATGGTTGAACCCATACTTTTATATGGGTCAGAAATTTGGGGTTATGAAAATGTAAAAAGTATTGAACAAGTTCACCTTGCTTTTTTAAACGTATTTTGAAAGTTAGATCGACGACACCAAATTACATGGTTTACGGTGAACTTGGCAGGTATCCATTGGAAATTCGCATCAAAACTAGGATGATTTCTTTTTGGTGTAAACTTGTTAATACAAATGAGAAACTGAGTAGTTTGGTTTACTCATTACTGCATAATTGGAAGGTAAACGGATCTGAGTGTTATAAATGGTTAAACTATATTGAGAATATTTTTAATGAAACAGGGCTAAGTTATATATTTACAAATAAGATAGGTTATATTGATGTGAGATATGTTACACAAATTTTACAAGATCAATATATCCAAAGATGGTTCAGTGATATTAATAACACTTCTAGAGGTGAATTTTATTCTTTATTCAAAAAAGAATTTCATTTAGAGAATTATTTATTGAAGATACCAGAACGAAGCAGAATCTGGATAACAAAATTACGAACTTCAAATTTGCACATCCCAGTTGAAACTGGTAGGTGGTCTAATATACCCCGACAAGATAGATTATGTACTTTATGTAATAGAGGCATTGGTGATGAATTCCATATTCTATTTCTTTGTTCAAATGATTCAGTTCTCAATCTTAGAGAAACATTTTTTCCTAACTACTACGTAACATATCCGAATACTGATAAAATGGCAAGAATGCTTATGTATTGTAATGTAGATTTTTTACAAAAGACTGGCTGTTTATGTTAAAAAAGTTAATGCATTATTTTGATATGAATCTATCCTGTTATTTCCGTCATTTCATATTGTACATATTGTATTTGTCCTCATGTTACACACTTAGTGTCTGAGCGTTATACAATAAATCATTCAGCAAGGATATCACTATTTTTGTTATATATGCTGTAGAAAAATTCCAGACCCCTCATATAATTAATGACCGGCCCTCGGTGCATATCTTTTGACATACCACGCGGAAGAAAACGAAAATGATATTTAACTTGAATGCTAAAAGTTAATTGTCAAAATTGAAAGCACATGTAATATAATTTTATTATTATATAAAAAATGATCCTGGTACAATAAACATGTAAGATTATATTCTAACTTCACTGTTACGTTTGAACCATTTTTAGTACAACTAGATACTCAGAATTCAGAATCACAAAGGGACAGAGCTTTTATTGTCTTCCAGACCGAGAAAAATCTAACACCAAACTGGGCTGAAAATTCAAGACTGCTCACGAATATTACAGTAAGCTCCTGAATGTTAGTTTTCCTCCTTTTATAATATTAGGAAAATATTAAAACAATTAGGAATTTCAGTTTATATGCCTTTCAGTTCATACAGAAGTCAAATAATGAAATCACATTATTTTATGTTTGAAGGCTTAGAAGGATTACTTTAAAAATATCAAAAGTACCGCATTCATGGGTCACTCTGAAATATCTGTTATTATTCAGTACGATAGGAAATTAAGGTACATGCAGGAGGTACCTAATTGGGCTGTATTTCAGATTATTTTTATAAAATTTTGCATGCAAGTAAAGCATGTTAATCTGCAACTGAATATAAAAAAATAATGTTTATCACTTTAAAACTTCCCTGAAAATACTGCATCAATTTTTGGCAAATATAGAATGTGTAAATACATAGAATACACGTCGATATCGCTGCAAAAATTCAATTCTTTAGACTTTAAATTATGATTTCAATTCTTTTAAATTATATATTCTTGCCATATAATGATATATATATGTAATTTTCTTTTTATTGATATAAAGTTTACTAGGGGTCACCAGATTTTTTTTTTCGTATATTAAATTTATTACTATATGTAGGGAGAAAAAAAACGTCAAAAGGCCCAAATAAAGTTAACGTAGTCACGACGTCGCAATGGTAAATGTAGATTTTTAGTGTTTTTACAGACAGGGCATCAGTTTGAATGATTACCACAGCAAAAACGAAGGGATGACCCTATATTATTTATCATCAATAAAATGTGAAAGCTGACAGCAATTCCATATCATTTGACACAAATTTCTAGGGATAAGTTTTTCAGAAATGACGATTTAAAGTGAAATTATTTTCTTCGGCAGTTTTTATATGAATTCTACAGTGAAAGACATTTGTTTATTTTACGGATATTAATTCAAATTTATTGAAAAAATATAAAAGCTAAACTAAATTTTTTCGCTATTTAGTTGCAATGTCGAAAATTCTACCTATGTATAAAATTTCATTTAAATCCATAATTTAGCGGATTTAGACAACTTAAATGGACCTGTTCCGTTGACGTTGTCCATTCCTCATACCGAATTTGACATTGGCAGCATGGCGTGTGTCCTGCATGAAGCAGAGACTGTTTACTCTTCCGGAGCACCTGAGTCTACACCAACGTTTTTATACCCCCCACAAAAATATTTTTTTTTTTTTTTGAGGGGGGGGGATTTATAGGAATCAGCCTGTTTCTCTGTCTGTCTGTCTGTCCAGAATTTTTTTGTACCCGAAGTTTCTCAAACATTCTTTATCAGGGGTTAATGAATCTTTGCATACTGTTAGATCCTAGTACGTAGATGTGCGTATGCAACGTATGTCCTGGTCCGATACTTTTTCCATAATTTTATAGCCTTTTGGACTTAGAAATTCTGTCTATCCCCCAATTTTTTTGTACCCGCATTTTCTCAAACATGCCTTATCAGAGGTTAATTCATTTTGCATACTGTAAGATCCTAGTACGTAGATGTGCGCATGCGAAGTATATCCTGGTCCAATACTTTTTCCCAAAATTTTATACCCTTTTGAACTTAGAAATTCTGTCTATCCCCCAATATTTTTTGTACCCACAGTTTCTCAAACATGACTTATCAGAGGTTAATTAAACTTTGCATACTGTTAGATCCTAGTACCTAGATGTGCGCATGCGAAGTATGTCCTGGTCCAATACTTTTTCCCATAATTTTATACCCCTTTGAAGTTAGAAATTCTGTCTATCCCTCATTTTTTTATACTCGCAGTTTCTCAAACATGCCTTATCAGAGGTTAATTAAACTTTGCATACTGTTAGATCGTAGTAAGTAGATGTGCGCATGCGAAGTATGTCCTGGTCCAATACTTTTTCCCATAATTTTATACCCTTTTGAACTTAGAAATTCTGTCTATCCCCCAATTTTTTTGTACCCGGAGTTTCTCAAACATGACTTATCAGAGGTTAATTAAACTTTGCATACTGTTAGATCCTAGTACGTAGATGTGCGCATGCGAAGTATATCCTGGTCCAATAATTTTTCCCATAATTTTATACTCTTTTGAACTTAGAAATTCTGTCTATCCCCCAATTTTTTTTGTACCCGCAGTTTCTCAAACGTTGACTTATCAGAGGTTAATTAAACTTTGCATACTGTTAGATCGTAGTACGTAGATGTGCGCATGCGAAGTATGTCCTGGTCCAATACTTTTTCCCATAATTTTATACCCTTTTGAACTTAGAAATTCTGTCTATCCCCCAATTTTTTTGTACCCGGAGTTTCTCAAACATGACTTATCAGAGGTTAATTAAACTTTGCATACTGTTAGATCCTAGTACGTAGATGTGCGCATGCGAAGTATATCCTGGTCCAATAATTTTTCCCATAATTTTATACTCTTTTGAACTTAGAAATTCTGTCTATCCCCCAATTTTTTTTGTACCCGCAGTTTCTCAAACGTTGACTTATCAGAGGTTAATTAAACTTTGCATACTGTTAGATCGTAGTACGTAGATGTGCGCATGCGAAGTATGTCCTGGTCCAATACTTTTTCCCATAATTTTATACCCTTTTGAACTTAGAAATTCTGTCTATCCCCCAATTTTTTTGTACCCGCAGTTTCTCAAACATGACTTATCAGAGGTTAATTAAACTTTGCATACTGTTAGATCCTAGTACGTAGATGTGCGCATGCGAAGTATATCCTGGTCCAATAATTTTTCCCATAATTTTATACCCTTTTGAACTTAGAAATTCTGTCTATCCCCCAATTTTTTTTGTACCCGCAGTTTCTCAAACGTTGACTTATCAGAGGTTAATTAAACTTTGCATACTGTTAGATCCTACTACGTAGATGTGCGCATGCGAAGTATGTCCTGGTCCAATACTTTTTCCCATAATTTTATACCCTTTTGAACTTAGAAATTCTGTCTATCCCTCATTTTTTTATACTCGCAGTTTCTCAAACATGCCTTATCAGAGGTTAATTAAACTTTGCATACTGTTAGATTGTAGTACGTAGATGTGCGCATGCGAAGTATGTCCTGGTCCAATAATTTTTCCCATAATTTTATACCCTTTTGAACTTAGAAATTCTGTCTATCCCTCATTTTTTTATACTCGCAGTTTCTCAAACATGCCTTATCAGAGGTTAATTAAACTTTGCATACTGTTAGATTGTAGTACGTAGATGTGCGCATGCGAAGTATGTCCTGGTCCAATAATTTTTCCCATAATTTTATACCCTTTTGAACTTAGAAATTCTGTCTATCCCCCATTTTTTTTGTACTCGCAGTTTCTCAAACATGCCTTATCAGAGCTTAATTAAACTTTGCATACTGTTAGATCCTAGTACGTAGATGTGCGCATGCGAAGTATGTCCTGATCCAATTCTTTTTTCCATATTTATACTCTTTTGGACAGATACATTATGCTGGGGAGTGGTATTTGCGAAAAATACCAGTCTCGAGACAAAATTTCCGTCGACCGTTGGGGTCGGGAAATTTCACGTCTCTCGACTGGTATTTTTCCCAATGACAGGCGATGTTTTAGAACATTTTCGCACAAAACTAAGAAAAAGAAATTCTTCTGAGGGCAAACTTGGGAATTACTGAATGCCACTTTTATATGTTACATCTCAAACATTTCCAACATTTTGTGGTTTTAGATTTTGTACCGCTCAAAGAAAACGGTCTCTTCCTTTAGTATTAATGATTTTTTTTTCTAAGTGTCCTACCAGTAATAAAAAAAGTTTTATTAAGTGACTGAATTTCGTACTTTTTATCCAATTATCCAGAAAACCATAAATAAAAAGTTATGAACTGCAACATCAACCACGAAATGTAAACATTATGTTCCAAAACTGCAACAAAAAATCCCAGAAACATACATAAATTTCCTTAAAATAGGGGCAGCTGATAATGAAAATCTATAAATAAGACTAAGTTTTAATTGCCCTTATAGTATATACATTGATGGTGTATGATCTAGTGTACAATTTATACTCGCGTGTTCTAATTCTTTTAATATTTTAACTTCAGTAATTCGTGTGAACATATTTATATAATTAACATGATTAAAATACAAGTTGTTATGCAAGCCAAAATTTGTTCCTATGAAAAAAGGTTCCAGTGGAACAAATTTTACGTGATATTAGTTCTGGGAGAATTTGTTTCATAGGACAATTTAAATGAAAATTATTCCGCAATAAAAAATTTGTTCCGTGATTTACCTTATGAAATATGTTCCATTGATTATGAACTTTGTTCCTTATATGGTGAAATAAGTTACATATTGTAACATTTGTTCCTTTACCTAGTGAAATTAGTTCCATATTGTGACATTTGTTCCACTGGTTAAACTGTTTTTTTTTTCATGCAATTAAATGCCATGAATATGTTTAAACATATCTTTTGTGCTAACCAACATCATTTTGGTTGAGCTTGATTATTGTTTACATTGCTTAAATACAAATTTAAAATGGATCCTAATGAATAGAATGTTCTATGAATTTATTGTAAAAATTATATATGATTTGTAGTTTATGCACATAAAATACTATTCAAATTATTAATACAATATAAGATTTAAAGGACTTATGGTTGAAATATACTACAGGGTTGAGATCTCACAAAACATGTTTAACCCCGCCGCATTTATGCCCCTGTCCCAAGTCAGGAACCTCTAGCCTTTGTTAGTCTTGTGTATTTTTTGAATTTTGGTTCATTTGTATGTTTCAGAGTTTAGTCCATTTTGATGAACTAGTATGCATTATTGTTTAGTGGCCATCTGAAGCCCGCCTCGCGTGCGGAATTTTCTCGCTGCGTCATTGGTAGCCTTGAGCTGTTTTCTGCTCTTTGGCGGGTTGTTGTGTCTTTGACACATTCATCGTTTCCATTCTCTATTCTATATGATCATATTTATATTAAAAAAAGTGATATATATATATAAATTATACATATATAAATAATGAATGAAATGGTGTGATTATCAATGAAACAGCTATTGCACAACACGAGTTAACGGTAACCCTAAATCATTACACAAGAACTAAAAATATGAATCGCCCTTAATCTTAACAAACCATAAATGATTTCATGTTGACCTATCTTGCCCCTATCTGTATTGTTGTCGAAGACCCTAGAGTAGTATAAAAATATTTCGGAACAATTTCATTCATATTATTATGAAATATGTTCGTGAATAAATTTCATAAGTATTGTCATGAAATATGTACCGGTATAAATTTCACGCAATGGAACAACTTCCATGTGAAAAATGTTCCTTTGGAACAAATTTCACATAACAAAAGTTCCACTGGAACTTTTTTGACACTGGAACAATTTTTTTGTTGCAGTTATTCATCCATGATGGTGATAATTCGTTTATTATTTTCCAAACCAAAATATTTTTTTTTAGATGATCTTGAGAATGAGGGTTCCATGTGAGATTAGCTTGTTTCAACAATGAATGATAATAGATATACGGAAAGTCTTGGTACCGACTGTTGACACCGAATTTGACAGGTCGAATAAATTTATAAGTGGTCGTCTCAAATGAATTTAAGGTGCACTTAACTGTGTAACTTAATCCTTTAAAATCTCTATGGACCGGAAATGTTACGTAAAAAAGTCAATAGAACTATTATTTATCCCCCCCCCCTCCGCCCCCTATAAACAAAACAAAATAAATAAATTAAATGGTTGTTTCCTACAAAAAACATTAATACTTAAAATATGATAATAACTGGATAGAAAAACAAACCAAATAACTTAGAATGACAAGGTCTAGCCTATGTGCATTACTCTCAAAAGATGAACCAAGGCTGCATAACGAAAAAAAAAACCAATGGAAGCGGTCTTACTTACATGACTTAAGTAGGCATGTATACGCTTACAGAGAAAATGTATACGCCTGCAGGTTTAAATGCTTGAATGTAAGAATAAAAAAATAAAAATAAATAGATATAAGTTGAATAAATACATTTTTCATATCTTTATATGATTATAGAGGTTAAGGAGTCATAATAGTCCCCCGTTCTTTTTTGTCAGTATACCGATCGTACGCTTGCAGAAGAAAGAAATACTATGTCTATTTTCTAAAGAAATAGATAATAAAAAAAAAATAAAAAAATAATAAATTTGGATGAATATTTATATAAAATGAATACCCGTCAGGTAGTAATTTTAATAGAGTTTTAGATGTTTTTAGAGACCAGGAAGCATGTCTGCAATGATACAATACTTGAAACGACCGTTAATTAATTGTCAAAGCACCTTCAATTGTGATTAACGAACTTTTTGTATTGTCATTTAACTTCCAAAATAACCTGATAAACTTCATAAGAACATGATATATACACTTAAAATAATATTTACTTTTTTGGTCCAATAGTTCCGAGCCGACGACTGTTATTTTTAATTGCTGGGCCCCATACAAATTTTTTCAATGTAGTGTCACACAAATATATATATATATATATATATGAAAAAATTGGTGTAGATGTCAAAACAAAAAATATTCGTTAATTGTTTTTTCACAACCATTAATTAATATTAGATATAAATATATGTTTTATAAAAGATATACGTTTTATAAAATGATCTAAAATGTGTTGCTGATAAAAACAAATCTTTAAAATCACCTTAATCTATATTAGTCGAGAATAATCATGCAAAGTTTCATCACTAAACTACAAGAGGTATTAAATTCATTGATCGGAAGCTATTTGTGACGGACGGACATTTTGACGGACAAGCTGATTTCTATAGGGCTCCCAACGATAGTCAGCGGGTCCTAATTAAAAGTCTTCCTAATACAATTTGTTGGCGTGATACCTGTTAGGCTCTTTCATTCAAGTTACGATGTCATGATGGTAATCCCCTAACGGGAGGGATTATGTTTTTCTATGGAAAAACGTGAGGCTCACAGGAGCCTGAATCGCTTACCTGACGCTTTTATGCAAACTTTGGTTTCAATGTATACTTTAACCTCGGACTTTCGGTCATTTTGAAATTGGCACAAAAATAACAACACTTATGAATAACCTCATAGGAAAGACCTCTCTAAAGTTTGGTTAAATTCTGAACAGAAGACAAAAATGTAATTTTCCATTGGGTTTCAATGTAAATCAAGGCTGGTGGCCATTTTGAATGTCTTGTTGGTACTAAAGTAACAACACTCGTTAAGCACCTGCTTAGGGCATATCTACTTAGATTGGCTTCAATCCCTGCATTGATTCTTCAGGAAAAGATCTTTGAAAATCGGCTAATCAGAAACTTCAATTAGCCCTGTCGGCCATTTTGTTTGATGACTTGGCAGTAAAGTAAAAACAATTGTGAAGGACTTCTTGGGGGAGATCTCCGCCATGTTTGGTCAAATTCTGCATTGTTCTGTTCGGTGATTCTCAGGTGAAAATGTGGAAAAATAACGGACGACGGACGCCAAGTGAAGGCAATACCTTACGCCGGCCTTCGGTCACTTGAGTTTAAATTCGATCGGGATAAAGGAGATCTGAATATCAGTTACTCCTAGCAGTCCTTTGTAAATTTCTATTGTTCATTGTCATTTTTGGTCAGTTTCTTCTGTTACCTGCTTCACACATAGGAATCGGACATTTTGAACTGAGTTTTCTCACTTCGCAATTTTAAATTCCACTTTGGCTAGATGTACAGGGCAGGGACGGAATCCCATAAAACAATTTATCTTCAATTTCTGTGCCTATCCCTAGGAGTGTCAGTAGTATATAAACAAAAAAGGTAAAAAATGTACTTTTTCTGACAAAAGATCAAAGGGCGCATTCAAAACCCCCGTCAAAATAGTCAAATGATTATTTCGCCCCATTAGTCAAAGGCCACGATCAAGACCTACATTAAAATCCACCCCAATCTAGCCACATGGCTATTTCGCCCCTCCTTTCCTTGTGATTTTTTGTTTTTACCGAAGTTGGTTTATCATTGCTGTGTTTACTAGTCGGTTGGGACAGAGTGATAAAAATATCAAGGCACCTCTTCAAACTTGATATCTACCTCAATAACATTTAATGATGTTAAAGGAGAGACCAACAAAGTAATTCCACTAGGACATATCCCTCCAAGAAATATTTTATCATCTTCTTCAAATCCCCGTGTGAATTCAATCTCGTTTTGATAAACATGACTTCTGGTTTCCAAAAATTCTGTAAAAGTAGTTGATGTTTCCCCTTTTTTATGAAATGTATGCAGTTGAAAAAAAAACTATCACTATAGGTGAATAGTAAATGTGGGTTTACACTTATCCTTGAATTTTAAAATTTGCAAATAATTAACGGAAGAGTGTAAAATCTTACCGTTGATTTGAAAAGGTCTTTTTATACAACCGCAAAATTTTTGCGGTCGTATATTGGTATGACGTTGGCGTCGTCGTCGTCGTCGTCTGCGTCGTCGTCTGTCGTCAGCGTCGTCGTCCGAAGACATTTGGTTTTCGCACTATAACTTTAGTATAAGTTAATAGAAATCTATGAAATTTAAACACAAGGTTTATGACCACAAAAGGAAGGTTGGGATTGATTTTGGGCGTTTTGGTTCCAACAGTTTAGGAATTAGGGGCCAAAAGGGTCCAAAATTAAACTTTGTTTGATTTCATCAAAAATTGAACTATTGGGGTTCTTTGATATGCCGAATCTAACTGCATTTAGATTCTTAATTTTGGTCCCGTTTTCAAATTGGTCTACATTAAGGTCCAAAGGGTCCAAAATTAAACTTAGTTTGATTTTAACAAAAATTGAATTCTTGGGGTTCTTTGATATGCTGAATCTAAACATATACTTAGTTTTTTTATTATGGGCCCAGTTTTCAAGTTGGTCCAAATCGGGGTCCAAAATTAAACTTTGTTTGATTTCATCGAAAATTTAACTGTTGGGGTTCTTTGATATGCCGAATCTAACCGTGCATTTAGATTCTTAATTTTTGGTCCCGTTTTCAAATTGGTCTACATTAAGGTCCGAAGGGTCCAAAATTAAACTTAGTTTGATTTTAACAAAAATTGAATTCTTGGGGTTCTTTGATATGCTGAATCTAAACATGTACTTAGTTTTTTTATTATGGGCCCAGTTTTCAAGTTGGTCCAAATCGGGGTCCAAAATTAAACTTTGTTTGATTTCATTGAAAATTGAACTATTGGGGTTCTTTGATATGCCGAATCTAAACGTGCATTTAGATTCTTAATTTTTGGTCCCGTTTTCAAATTGGTCTACATTAAGGTCCAAAGGGTCCAAAATTAAACTTAGTTTGATTTTAACAAAAATTGAATTCTTGCGGTTCTTTGATATGCTGAATCTAAACATGTACTTAGTTTTTTTATTATGGGCCCAGTTTTCAAGTTGGTCCAAATCGGGGTCCAAAATTAAAGCTAAAAAAGGGGTAAATTTTTTTTTTTTTTTTTTTTGGGGGGGGGGCAATTCTCCACAGCATATTGTATTGCACAAGAAGCAAAAAATTGAATATAAATTCAAATCATATGACCAATTCTAAGTTCTTTATTTCAGTTATTCTGTGTCAGAAACCTATTATGTGTCAAATATTTGAAGAAATTTTCAATTGCACAGTATTGCGCAATAGCAAGAAATTGATATGTGTGCCCTGTTATCAAAACTTTATTATTAACAAATTCCATTGGAAATTTGCCAATGACTCTAGTTTAATGAACTTCTTTGGAAATTTGCCAATATAAAATATGCTGATGAAGCTTTTTTGTTTATCTCATCTAAACTGCTTTTAAATTATGTATATTTAAAATTTGCCATCCATGACTACGATGTCATTTTCTATTTTTATATGTTATGGTGTATTTAAATGGGCTGTTATGGTTGCAAAGTATAAAGAAATGGGGGGTGAAAACAAAATTTAGGGGGGGAGGGGGGTAAATGAGAAATTGGGGAAGGGGTAATTTTTTTCTCATTTCATATTTCATAAATTAAGAAAATTTCAAATTTTTTTTTTTTTGGGAGGGAGGGGGTCAATGTGCAACTTCATAGTGTAGTAGACCCACCAGTAGATCTTCCAGACTGTGGCGTTTTGGCGTCCAATATCTGCTGAAACTGTGAGAGATGTATTGGTCTTAGATAATGTTGAATCAGTTTGCCAGCGCAACTTATCTGAAACCATAGAACAGAATTTCATGCATTTTTTTAGTTAATAAGGACAAACTACCTTTATGTAGATGTGCATATCTTCAGGAAATTCTGATTTTAAAGGCCAAATAACTTATTATTAAAAGCATTGGCTACAAAAGATTTCTGTCAAGTTTTGCGCTCACCAACTCAATTATCTCTGGCTCCTTTATTGACCATATACATTGTATATAAATTAAAAGACACCGAATGTGATGCTAGAGTAATCCCTGTTCCATATTCCTAACATGTTGACATTCAAATAAAGATTAAATTGTGAAGATAAGTAATTGATAGTGTACATTTTTCGTGGGAGGTGAGATTTTGTTTGCCCAGTGACAATGTAGGAGCGGGGGTATGTGAGCGTGCTCACAAAGGTTCTTTAATTGATTCTCGGTCAGCTGCATTGGCCCTCGATCGTATGGGCCTCGGGACCAATACAGCTAACCTTGAATCAATACAATGGCCAATACAAAATCAGTAAGTTAATAACACTATATTATAACCACTATATTCACCAAGAACAACAATACCGTCCTCGGTCAATATTGTTCTTGTTCAGTGCGATAAAATCACGTATCGACCTCACCAACATATAATTCCGAAATAAAGACATATGAAACCCGGCTCTTAATTAAATGAATGAAAGATGACAAGGGTTTCAAGGACATATTTTGATGGGAAAAATTCAACAATGAATTGTTATTTCTCAAGGTCTCTTGGTTTTTTGTTTTAATTTATTTGTTTGACATTGAAATATACGCTTTCACATTAAAATTTTCCTGTTGATAACAATCACACAGTAATGAATTGATTTAATCTTATTCAACAATGGATTGTTAATAATCAAGATATGTTTTGCTAAATTATCTTCACTGTACTGCTATAATTTAATAAGCGATAAATTACTATTTATTAGTATGTTAACAATATAGAACGTCTCAATGTTCTGTGTTTTGTTATTAACTTATTAAACAAAAATAAATCTTTTATTGATAGTACTAAATATAAAAATTGTCATTAAAACAAACAAAAACAAAAATGAAATATATCAAATTTATATACCTGAGGAGAAAGTCAAAATCCGTATTTCCTATTCTGCACTGATTATAAGATAGAAAAACAATACAAATCTGTATTTCGCCGCGTGGAACAACTAGCCAGGAAAAAAAATCAAATAGTTAAAAAGAGTGTGAAACCTGTGTTTTGAGGTAATGCCGAAATCGCCTCCAGAGTTGACGTATGAATCCTACGTCGTGAATTTTTCTTTTTTTAATGTTGGATGTCCACGCAATTTTTGTAAGTTGACTGTCCGATAGCTGTCTTTGCGACTCCCTTACAGAATTTTCAGAAGCTCCTAGACTGTTGCTCATCGAACTATTCATTTTTAAAGAATATCATTTTCCTTAATTCAACTACATTATGCAATTCATAAGCCACCAATTGGTTTAGGAACAAACAAAACAAACTAATTTTAAAATGGGAGTAACAAATATGATAAAGTAGTTCACACTATACCATTTAATCTGGGTTCGACCCGAATTTATTAAGCCGGGTTAGTTTTTAGGTAGTGTGAACGAACGAATCCCTGCGAACAGTGTTAAAATTACCCCTCAAAGTAGGTGGAGTCAATGAAGGGTGAACCCGGGTTAGTTATCTCGGGTTCTAGTGCCAACGCAAAGAGGAGTAAAGGTGATTTTATTATTAAAATTGAAGAAAAACGCATTTAGAGATTTTTTTTATTCCTCTTAATAAGCAATAGAATAAATTATCACTTAGTAAATTCAGCTTCAGATTAACAAGTTACACAGCAATCGTCAAAATTACGTCATTGGTATACATGTACCTTTTATTACGTCATGCAAAAAATATACTGAAATAAAGGGAAAACCATAGCAGGGTAATTTTTTTTCAGGTGTGAACCGAGGTAATAAATCCAGATTAATTCATCCGAGTTCGACCGAAGGCAAATTTCGTAGTGTGAAAGGTGTATAAGAGAAATACAAATGCATATAGAATTATAATTAAAAAAGGCTCGCAGGCAGACCAGAATTATTTCAAAAGTGCATTTTCATATTAGCATCAATTAGAATGTTTAAATAACGCACCTTGTCAAACTTTCTTTTATTCAATGTACTCTCATAACTGGAAAATATGCCAACATTATAGACAATTATACCAGTGCTACCTCACGTAAATGGCCAAAATGCCTTTAAGGGGTATCGCCCTTTTCAGAAACTCATTTCGCAATCACGATTCTGACTCTAAAATTATAATTAAAGCAAGTTATTTCCTTTGATGGGACATAGTACTAGTACGCTGCAATGAAGGGTAAAGGATTAACTGTTTTTAAAACATGTTAATTTGCTCGTACTGTTTGGTTTATATAAATTTGGGAACTACATGTACATACGATCTTTTTACTTCCAACATACTTGTAATCAAACTTGATTATAAATCTGGAAAAATTTACTTCCTACTGGTTGTTCTGCACTGCCGCGAACCAGTACTACGCCCCAGTCAAAAACGTGATTCCGAAATGAGTGTCTGAAAAGGGCTATATTTATTATTCACGTAGCCCCTTATATCATACAATCGGGCCATATTAACAATAAACAAATTATAAATTTTATACATGTATATATTTTATCAAGAGACTTTTTAAAATTACTTGTGATAAGAAACCAGCAGAGAAAAGGAAAATTTAAAATGTACAATATAAAATATTGGGAAATATATTGATATGCAATAATGTTAGTTTCAAACCTATACATGTTTCTTGTGCTTCCGGAATGGTTTTCTTCATCCTTAAAGTAGATTTAATTTTATTTCTCTCTGGTGTATACATGTAGTAAAAAAATATTTGAATGATATGCTGTAGGAACGATGGACTAAGGGCTGCCGCCAAAACAAACAATAGAAAACCCGTTGCTTAGGTAGTTTAAGTAATCCCTTGGAAATATTGTAACTACATATCTAACTAACATGTTCCAATCTTAGGAGGAGGGTATTTTGAAACTTTGACTTTAAAATGTATTTTTAAACTTTGACTTTAAGATGACAAATAAGAAAAAAAACACTCTAACTGTAATTAAACTTATTTCACCTGTTACAAACGATTTTGTGTCAAGAATTAATCCAACATTTGTAGGTATTACAGAAAGAAATAATTTGCAATGTACAGAAGCCCATCTAGGACCTCCCAAAAAACATAATTTGAATTCGATATCACGAATTAAAATCGTTATCACGAATTATAGAATTGGTTATAACAGATTAAATTCGTGATTACGAATTTCTGGAATTAGTTACAACAGTTTTTGTATTTCGTAATAACGGATTAAACTCGTTATCACAATTTTGTATAATTCGTGATAACTTATTAAAAATGTGATTACGAATTGTATAATTCGTTATCACGAATGTGTTTAATGTGTTACCACAGTTTTTTTTTTGTTGTTGTTGTAATTCGTGATTACGGATTAAATTCGTTATCACAGATTTTTGTAATTCGTGATAACGCATTAAATTCGTTATAATGAATTCCATAAATTCGTTATCACGAGTTAAAACCGTTTATGCCAATTAAAAAAAATCTGTTATAACGAATTCAATCTGTAATAACGACTTTAATCCTTTGTCACTAATTACAAAAAAACTGTGTTAACTATTTCTACAAATTCGTGATAACAAAATTAATCCATAATAACAATTCGTTATCACGATTTTAATCCGTTATCACGAATTAGAAAAAAATTGTGATAACGAATTCAATTCGGAATTACTTATAACAAAAACTGTTATAACTAATTCCGAAAATTCGTTATCACGAATTTAATCTGTTATAACGAATTCTTCAATTCGTGATAACGATTTTAATTCGTGATTACGAATTCAAAATTTATATTTTTGGTAGGTCCTAAATGGGCGTCCGTAGCAATGACCTGAACTGATTTTATTATTATAATCTATGAAAAAAGCTGTAACTAGTACATGTACTTTCATTTATTTTGTCTACAATTTTTTTGTAGTTGATGCACACAAATCATATGCAATGAGTGGTATACATTTTAAAAAAATAATTCTTTATGGCGACACTTGTGTTTTTTAATCCTGAGAGAGTTTGATCGATTACTGATCGATGACTCCAAGTCATCAATCGAGTACTGATCAAATATGATCGATTAGTGTTCGATTACCGATCTGATCGATTAGTTAAGTCTGGTTTAATCTGTAATTTCATCTATCTTCATAGATTATACCTGTCTTTATCAATGTGTACTATCTCCAGTTGTATAAAACACATATGTCATTAGGGAAATTAACATTATGTACAGAATCGTTACAATAAGTAAGTTTATGACTTAACTACTGTGTTATTTGCTTAAATAACAGTTAATCTGTCTATACAATACAGATAATCGAACAAGGCCAACACAGAAAAACTCGGCCAATACGAACTTCCGGTCTGTATTGGCCGAGTTATCCCGTATTGGCCGACATCCGGGGATTTTCACACATGCAAATCTATAGGGACGTCGCACTGTTGGACGTTATTCATTTTTTACCCAACTTATGCTTGTGACCATTCATTTTACTTGTCTTAAAAAGTTTAACTAGAAAATAGATGATTTTTTCATTCTTTACAAAAAGTATACTTTCGTAACTTCACGTTCGTGCATAAGATTCCCTTGAGCTCTTACAGAATTGTGGTTCAGTTTAACAGACTATATTTAAAAGATAATTCTATGTAATGTTTATGAAAAGTTAATTAATAAAGATATTATTAATTGACTATTTGTGTATTGGCTCAGTTATTGGTCCTCGGCCTGTTGTATTGGCCTTCGGCTTCGCCTCAGGCCAATACAGCAAGCCTCGGACCAATAACTAAGCCAATACGGAAATTGTTACTTAATAATATCATAATATTGTACTGTTCACTTACATGTAAAACATGATATCGGGAAATAAGGAATATTTTTCCAGTTTATTCTTACCATGTTTTTCAACATATATGTGCCAAGCATTATGCCAAATTGTGTTCTTTAGGCATGTATCTATGAGGCGCCGTTTTACTATTTATTCCTTATTGTTTGATATAAAAAAAAGTCTAATTTTTGATATCAAAAAATAGAATTCCTGATATCAAAAATTCTATTTTCTGATATCGAAACAATAATTTTTTGATATCAAGAATTTGAAATATTTAAATATTGGAAAAAAATTATCAGCCTAACAATCTGATGTTTAACATTTAAATCCATATCGAAAATCATTATAAACCTTTATAAACCAAAATTTCAGTCTTACTACGAGTACTATCATAGTAAATTCCATCGTATATTGATTTAGGTCGTTCATTCATTCATTTAACCAATTGAATTGTTTTTTCCCACCGGTATTATGTCTTACCTGTAAATTTGACATTCCATAAATACGTAAACACGAGTGATCTCAACCATGTTAAATTTATTTTTATTTGTTCAATGGATTTTTGTTATGGTCTTAAAATGTCAACATACGTACAAAGTGATTTGAAAGGTTTAGGTTTTGTAGCTCATAATGACAAGAGTATTTGGAAACCTACCCCAGTAATTGAATGGTTAGGTTTTGATTGGAACTTGAAGGATTGTATTCCAGAGAAAAAATTCATTGTTTTGAAAAATACTATTGATAATTTAGTTGAAGGTAACACACGTGTAACATGTAGAACTTAGCCAAGATATGTGGCAAAATTATTTCTATGATTCCTGCATTGGGTAATATTTGTCAAATTATGACCAAACATTTAAACATGACTATTTGTTGTAGATATTCATGGGATAATGTTTTCATTGTAATACGCTATCTTCCAAACATATTGTTCCTGTGTATCTATAGACAGCCACAACTCATTATATTTACTGATGCAAGTCAGTTGCAGGTGTATCAGATGACAATAAGATTGTTCATTTTATGTGGGATATACATGCAAATCTATAAGTCGCACTTTTGGACGATTGTGCAAAAAGCTACTTAGATTTTTTTTAACTATTCATTTTTTACCCCACTTGTGACCATTCATTTTACTTGTCTCAAAAAAGTTAACTAGAAAATAGATGATTTTTATATCATTCTTTACAAAAAGTATACTTTCGTAACTTCACGTTCGTGCATATGATTCCATTGAGCTCTTGGAGAATTATGGTTCAATTTCACAGACTATATTTAAAAGATAATTCTATGTAATGTTTATGAAAAGTTAATTAATAAAGTTATGGTCTAAGTCCACTATGTTCAAACGACCATAAATTATTTATGTGCGAAACTTGTCACCTGCATATTTGAGAAATCCAAAATCTCACACACAGAAGGGAAAAAACAAACACAAACAAAATATGATTTTGTCAGGCACGATGACCATATAATTTTATTATGCTGTCATAATACACATACTGATCAATGGTTTGAACATAATTTAAAGTCCATAAATTTGAAACGTTCCACTAAAATTCTCCGTCTTGATAGTATTCGAAATCTATAAAGACACAAACATAAATACATTATTATACAATTTTATATACCTGTATATATAATCATAATAAATTTGACTACTTATCTTTTACACCGACTTGGCCACCGCCCTAAACCTCGATAACTAATTTTCGTGCGTCAATTTCTTATATACCACCCGCAAAATTCAAACCGGTTTTAGTATATAACTTTACTCATTTCTCAAATATTCATGCGCGGTAGTACCGCACATAAATATATTTATGGTCTAAGTCCACTATGTTCAAACGACCATAAATTATTTATGTGCGAAATTTGTCACCTGCATATTTGAGAAATCCAAAATCTCACACACAGAAGGGAAAAAACAAACACAAACAAAATATGATTTTGTCAGGCACGATGACCATATCGATGTACAAAGAAAGCAAGTGCTTATAAACCAAGATTCTTTGATACGGATAATCTGTTCTCAATATCTTGGGAGAAATAACCATCTTTAGCTTGCTCTGATCGCCATCGACCATGTATTTTAAATAAACTATCTGACACGCCATTTCTGGCGGCCATAGAAGCGCCTCCTGATCTGAAGCTGTGTAAACCGAAATTCTGTTCGGAAACACCTATATTATGAAGTGCTTCCGACACAATCTCTCTAGTTCTAGTGTACGACAGTTTTTCGTTTTTTGACCTTAATACAAATGCACCAGTTTTCCTCAAAAAAGTTATAGCCCTAAAAATATATACATCTGATTTTGTGTCTATATGAGCTGCTAGTAAATATTCATGTAAAATTTTTACAGGACATAAAGAACTAGTACTCTTTGAGATTAAAACATTTTTCCCTTTTCTGTAACAATCAGTTTTACTTTTTTCTATGTAAATTTCAACGTATTTTTCATAAAAAGTAATATTATTAGCTTTAATATCACATAACTCACTATATCTCAGAAAACCAGAATATGCTAAAGAACATAATGTTAATAAGCGTAAATCTTTGAGTGTACGTGTTGTTTTGTTATACATAGTAAATAGCTTAAACATAATATCTGAACTGATCGGTTTCTTCTTTTTTACAGGTCTAGATAAAGTACGCTTAGATGCTTCTACAATACACCTCACAATATCTGAATCACAGGGATTAATGACCCCTGCTAAATTGTGTGCCCATCTAATACCATAAAAAGCGGACTCTATAGTACTGTAATGTTTGCTAGTATTCATCAGATATTGCAAATATAGACTAACGTAAAGTTCTTTACAAGGTAAAACAGATGATATCTCTGCATATCTCTTGCTCCATAACAAATCTTTTAAAAGCACCGGCATACTTTGACACTGTATTTTTAGCCTTAGAATCAATTACTGTTACTTGCAACTTATTAAAGAGTGATCTTAATTCTGGATGTGTAATAACATCTTCCTGTGACCAAAACCCGGCTTCAAAAATGTTCTGTAAATAAAACAATTCACCAAAATCACCAGTGTCAAAATACTATATATATACAATGTATGAAAGTAAAATAATCTTATATTACCTGTAAATATCCAAATATTTCAAAACGGTCCAGTGACCTAATATGTACAAAACGTCCAGTCCAGTGACCGACATATGTCCAGTGACACATCTCCTGAATGACCACCAGTGTGTTCTCTTATTCACATTCTGTAAATAAATATCAGTCTGATGCATCTAATCGTACAGCTAAAATACACCCTTTAAAATCTCCTCTAGCAAAAATAGAATTTACATTCTTTCCAGAAACTAAAATTCTATCAACTTCGTTAAACTCTAACACTTCTTTTACATAAGATCTATAAATTAAACCGTCATCAAATATCAACGGCCAAAACGGTGAAGATGGCCATTTAGGGACTATCAGAGTCCCCCTAGCTGTACATTTTACTAAATGATGTATAGCTCTAGACGCTTGACATACTGGGGGTACAAGCCAGTTGTTTTCCCCTTGCCAGTTACAAGTAAAGGCGTTAATAGCTTCTGATCCTGGATTCCAGTACAACGAATTAAATCTACACAATTTTTTGTTATCCATATTAGCGAATCTATCAATGGTATGTTTTCCCCATAAATTAGACAGAAAATCAAAAAACTCTGTAGATATGCCCCAGTCATTGATATCTATAATTCTACTCAGAAAATCAGCTTGTTCATTTTGCTCTCGAGGTATCCATATAACATTTATGGATATTCCGTATCTGATACATGTATTAAAAATTGAAAGTGCCAAGTCCTGTAACTCTTTTACTTTACTACCCTTTTCTATAATGCTCACTGCGTTTTGATTATCTGTATACACAGTAATTGTACTATTACCAATCAATTGTACAAATGAAACTAATGAAAGCTCAATAGCCCTAACTTCTCTCCAAGTGGAGCTCTTATATATTTTTCTATGTCATTCCATGCTTTATGCATAATATGTGCAGACCCTTGCACATATCCCGCTGCACCTGCATCACTAGCATCCGTAAAAATGCTAAATTCATCTCTTTTAGGTACTAAACTAATTGGTTTTAAAATATCTAAATTATTTTTCCAAAATATCAATTCAAAAATTACTTCATTATAAAAATTGATGTTTACCAATTCATCCCAACTTTCTTTCTGGTTTATAACAGAAAATACAGCTCTAGTCATGATTTGCGTAACATTACCTACAGCTGGAGTTAAAGAAATTACCTTCCTGCAAAATTTAGCTAACATTCTTACAGCGACTTTCTTTGAATTGCTCAGAATAACAGTTATAAGCTCTTTCAAATCAGTCACTTTTGTATGCGGCACTTTTAGAAAACAGTTTTCTAAATCCCAGATAAAACCAAGCCATTTTACTTCTGATGAAGGTACCCAAACGCATTTATCTTTATTAGGTACAAAACCTGACCTAATAATATCAGCTTTAACTATATCTGAATGATCTTTACATACCTCAAAATTATCCGCAACTCCAAAACCATCGTCCAAATAAACAACAATTTTGATGCCCTTTTTTCTCCAGTGAGCTACTAATGGTCTAACTACTTTAGTAAATACATAACCACTAGACTTTAATCCAAAAGGTAAAACAGTAAAAACAAAAAATCTTTCAACATCTTTAAATTTCCATGAAAATCCTAAATATTTCTGATGAGGGGGGAACACATCGACATGATGATAACCGGGTTTTAAATCAAATAAAAATCCCGCAGAATTGCTTTTTATATACTGTTTTGCCACTTTCCAGTCTTCAAACTTCACCTTGTTTACAACCACCTGAGTATTAACATGTCTCAAATCTAGTACAAGTCTATGTTTACCTTTACAGTTAACTGATACCTTTAACGGATTGACTACGCGCGGTCTACTCGATACCTCCCGTACTAATCCACCTTTTAAGAGATCATTAATAGCATCACATACAAAACGTTCATTGTTCAAAGCTGATTTGTTATTATTTAATTTTACAGACTTTGGTTCATTTATCAAAGGTATTTTATAACCATATCTAATAATATCTAAAATAAATTCTGAAGCATTTATACTTTCCCAAAACTTTACAGAAGATTTTAATCTGCTTTTAACATTTATATCTGTTAAACCTTTCTCATATTCAAAATAAGAGTCTGAGTTATAATGTTCTAATACCTTAAATGTCTCTTTATGTGATGTTTTACAGGGAACCCGGCTTGAACGTTCTGCTTTTGTTTCCTCTGCGACACTCTCTTGCCCAATGTCCGTAGAATCCACAATCGTAGCAAATATCAGACGGTTTTGTTCGGCTCTGCTGGTTTTGGGCTCCGCCAACAGACGCCCCTGCTCGAAAGGGCTGCAATTTAGAAGAATTACCATTAGAATCTCCACCATTTTGTGTTTGCTGAGCTGATGAACCTGCTGCCTCCGCTGGCCGCTTTCTACTAGATTTTTTCTCCTGTTTTGCTGCTTTAATTTTCCGAACTGCCCTATTGTCAGCTGCCCGTATTCTTTTTTCATCCTCAGAATCACTGGCCAACTCGTCCGACAAGTATTCGTTCACGGTCTGCCAACCACCTTCAGATTTATCGGCTATACGTATCAGCTTATTACGCTTCTTAATTAAATTCCTCGAATCTTCCAAACGAGCAAGTGCTTTTCTCGGACGCTCCTGCTTTAAATATGAAATGGCGGAATCAATATTATCCAACAAATCTACATTCAACTCAAACTGCACTTGATGCCCTTTAAATTTTAAATTAGTTTCAGACTTTTTAACTTTCTTGGCTAAACTATGAGTAGTTTCATTCAATTTTTTCTCCAATCCCGAAATCTTGTTATTCATATATGTTTTAAACAGAGAAAATAGATCAGCATTTGAAACTTCATCTGAACTTTTACCTCCTTTGGGAGACTCCTTTACATGTTCATCGAAATCCTCTAAAACATCCTTTTCAGAATCTGACATAACTACACAAAAGCTATCAGAAAAACTTTTTAAAAGAACGTTCAGACGAATATTACACGTTGACTACTTATCTTTTACACCGACTTGGTCACCGCCCTAAACCTCGATAACTAATTTTCGTGCGTCAATTTCTTATATACCACCCGCCAAATTCAAACCGGTTTTAGTATATAACTTTACTCATTTCTCAAATATTCATGCGCGGTAGTACCGCACATAAATATATATATTGTTAATTGACAATTTGCGTATTGGCTCAGTTATTGGTCCTCGTTCTGCTGTATTGGCCTTCGGCTTCGCCTCAGGCCAATACAGCAAGCCTCGGACCAATAACTAAGCCAATACGGAAATTATTAATTAATAATATCATAATATTGTACTGTTCACTTACATGTAAAACATGATATCGGGAAATAAGGAATATTTTTCCAGTTTATTCTTACCATGTTTTTCAACATATATGTGCCAAGCATTATGCCAAATTGTGTTCTTTAGGCATGTATCTATGAGGCGCCGTTTTACTATTTATTCCTTATTTTTTGATATCAAAAATTCTAATTTTTGATATCAAAAAATAGAATTCCTGATATCAAAAATTCTATTTTCTGATATCGAAACAATGATTTTTTGATATCAAGAATTTGAAATATTTAAATATTGAAAAAAAAATATCAGTCTAACAATCTGATGTTTAACCTTTAAATCCATATCGAAAATCATTATAAACCTTTATAAACCAAAATTTCAGTCTTACTACGAATACTATCATAGTAAATTCCATCGTATATTGATTTAGGTCGTTCATTCATTCATTTAACCAATTGAATTGTTTTTTCCCACCGGTATTATGTCTTACCTGTAAATTTGACATACCATAAATACGTAAACACGAGTGATCCCAACCATGTTAAATTTATTTGTATTTGTTCAATGGGTTTTTTTTATTGGTCTTAAAATGTCAACATACGTACAAAGTGATTTGAAAGGTTCAGGTTTTGTACCTAATAATGACAAGAGTATTTGGAAACCTACCCCAGTTATTGAATGGTTAGGTTTTGATTGGAACTTGAAGGATTGTACTTTGCAAATTCCAGAGAAAATATTCATTGTTTTGAAAAATAATATTGATAATTTAGTTGAAGGTAACACACGTGTAACATATAGAAACTTAGCCAAGATATATGGCAAAATTATTTCTATGATTCCTGCATTGGGTAATATTTGTCAAATTATGACTAAACATTTACACATGACTATTTGTTGTAGATATTCATGGGATAATGTGATTGATATAAACCAAAATATATTTAATGAATTACAATTTTGGTATTTTAATTGTAATACGCTATCTTTCAAAAGTATTGTTCCTGTGTATAGACAACCACAACTCATTATATTTACTGATGCAAGTCAGTTGCAGGTGTATCAGATGACTATAAGATTGTTCATTTTATGTGGGATATACAGGATAGGGATAAGAGTTCTACATGGAGAGAAATTAAGACTGTAGAGAACAATATTTTAGCTCTTAAATATACTTTAGCTGGTAAATTTGTAAAGGTTTACACAGATAATCGAAATGTTGTAAGTATAATTAACAAAGGTAGTATGAAATCAGACTTGCAAGCTATTGCATTAGATATTTTCAATTTATGTTTATCTAACAAAATTTTAGATGTAGAATGGATTCCCAGAAATGAGAACAGTTAGGGACGAGATCAAAAGTTTAATGTAGGATAAAAAAAAACTTAAATTAAGTTAATTCAAATTGTTTGGGGGTGGGTAAAACGCTGCAAGTTTTGTTATCCGACATCGATTTTCGGATTGAAAAATATGGATTCAAGTGATGTCCAAGTCAATATACAGAACAAACATACATGTTGAGGAAAAACATGACCCATGATACAACAAGTATACTCTCAAAGCATATGCCCATATTGGTCAATCAAATTTTCGCAAATTAAGTTAAGTGGGGGTGGGGGGCGGGGGGGGGGGGGGTTCAGTGAAAAAATTAAGTTTTTTATCCTACATTGGACTTTTGATTTCGTCCCTTATGCTGATTATTTAAGCAAAATATTTGATTATGATGACTGGAGTGTTAATGATAATATTTTTAATTATTTCAACTTACTCTTGGGACCATACACTTGCGATCGTTTTGCTGACAATAACAATCATAAAGTTTCAGTATTTTATTCTAAATATTATACACAAGTATGTTCTGGCGGTGATGCATTTGCTTATAATTGGAACAGACATAATAATTGGCTGGTGCCACCTGTTGATTTTGGTTAGAGATGTATTGTTCATATGAGTATATGTAAGGCCAAAGGAACATTAGTAATACCTAAATGGAAATCTGTCATGTTTTGGCTTATGATTACTGACAAGTTTTCTTATAATTTAAAAACATTCGTTATCGACTACAGGGAATGTAAACAACCTATGAACTTTTTCGTAGGTGGTTCACAGGATACTAGTTTGTTTGCTCAGAAACCATTTAAGAGTAATTTTCTTGTGTTGTGGATTGACTTTTCCGAGTCATAATTATATATCTAATTATATTGATCAGAGACAGACAATGAATTTGATATGATATATTGTGAATATAAATATACATGTTATTACGTAACCCTGTTGTAGTTAGTTAATACAGGTTTTTAGAACTTTGCCTGCAATGTTTGAATGCCAAAGTGTTATTTGCGAGGATAAAATGCAGCAATAATCTTGCCGCAAGTTGTGTACGTTTAGTATATTTATTTTTGATTTAACGATTTTACGTAACATATTTTTCATTGTTCTTTTTTGTATTTTTCAGTCTCATTGGAAACCGTATGAACTATATGCCAGTGATTCAAGATTTGCCAGTGTTATACAGGATCTGCCACTTTTCGCCCAAGGTTCGAAATTGGATGATACAATTAAGAAATATAATTGTTATTTTCAAAAGAAAAATGGTGTAGGTATTGTTCGTTTACTCATTTGCCTAATACGACTACAGTTATTTCCATTTATATAGGTGTGCTTATTCAGCAACGAGTTAGTACTGCTATTTTAGAAGCTAATTTTTATGCTATAAAGTGGTATCACGATTTGAATTATGATGACAATCAGTGTGCCGATAAGCTGTTGAATTTAATTCTGGAAGGTGGTAGAAGGCTGCTGAGTAAACCCATTTGTAAAAAAGATCCAATTACACCTAAAAGTTTGGATCGCATCATTTAATTTTATGGAGATCATAATGATCTTAAAAAATTGAGAATTTGTGTTTTATTTTTACTGAGTTTTTCCGGATTTTTGAGATACAATGAGTTAGCTAATATTAAGATGAAAAAATTTTGGAATTTTATGGTTCGCATATTAAGGTTACTATTGAGAAGAGTAAGACAGATGTATATAGAAGGGGAAATTCTGTTATAGTAGTTAAGACTGGTAATAATTTATGTCCTGATATATTGAGGTAGCAGAGTTACAGTCAAATTCTGATGATTATATTTTCAGGTCGGTTTTTTTTTTCAAATCTAAGGGTATCTATAAGTTGTGTAAAACTAATAAGCCTTTGTCTTATACTCGAGCCCGTGAGATATTACTTGAGAGTTTGGAAGATATTGGTTTAGAAAAAACCAGGTTTGGTTTGCACAGTTTAAGGAGTGGAGGTGTTTCTTCTGGTGCGAATCGGGAAGTCTCGGATAGATTGCTTAAATTACATGGTCGCTGGTCTTCAGATAAATCGAAAGATGGTTACATTCAAGATAACTTGGAATCTCAAGTGGCTGTTTCCTTGAATCTTGGCATTTAGTTCATTCTTCCTTTGTATGTCGAAGTTACTGCAAGCAACAAATCTAAATTGTGTTTTGTCTTTTTGTCATATAGCCAGTTGAGATAATTGAAATGATTTAAATTCGGACGATGTTAAGAGGGCGTTGATATCAATCAGTACAGAGAGAGCATCGGTCGATTTTATATATTATCGCTAACGGTTACACAGAGGAAACGACTGAGCCAGGTCGATATTTTGTGCATTAACTTACTTGATCGCTACGGACCGAAATCGCTGCCACTTGTATTGCTATGCTTTCTCTTCGTCTTTGTCGGTAATTTCTCGTGACGTCGAGTATCAGTCGTATCATTAATAACTAAGTCTCATTTTTACACTTGAATATTCAGAGTGTTGTACATAAACTCGATATGATCACTGCTGAGTATTCTTGTCATGAAATTTTATCGTTTACTGAGAGTTGGTTAAAACCGGATGTTACTAATGACGTTCTCCAACTCCCAGGTTTTCGGCCCCCTTTTCGTAATGACAGGGTTGAGCGCTTGGGAGGGGGGGTAGTGTATTAAAAATGAAGTCCAATGCTTACAAAGATTAGACTTACAAACTGGCTCGCTAGAATGTGTATGGTTAGAATTAAAGTTCAAAAATAAAAAATATCTCTATGGAACGTTCTACATTCCTCCTAACAGTAGCAATAAACTTTGGGGCGAGCTAGAACAATCCATTGAGCTCGCATTCAATTGTAACCTAGACATTATTGTTACGAGTGACTTTAACATTAACGTATTTGGTAGCAATACATCTAGAATACGTGACATAATTAATCAATTCAGTCTTAATTAATTGGTTTCCCAGCCTACGTATATTACAGAACACAGTGAATCTCTGCTGGGCCTTATATTAGTAAGCGATCCTCATTGTGTTACATATTCGGAGGTTGGGCCACCGTTATTAGACCAAATTAGATATCATTTACCAACACTCATTTGAGAGGCGGGTAAAACAAAAAAAAAAGATATGTAAGCGTAAGGTCTATATTTTCGATAGACGCGATTATGAATCATATAGACAACATTTATCGTCTGTTAATTGGAACTCATTGATCGTTGACGATTTAGATTCCTCAACATCGAATATCACACAGGCCATTATTGATGCCGCAGATGCAACTATACCGCATAGAGTTATAACTATAAGACAAGATGATCCTCATTGGCTTACATGTAACATCAAACGCTCTATACGTAGGAAAAATAGGCTCCATCGCAAGGCAAAGAATACAAACAATGCGGATCACTGGGGGTAAATTTCGATCTGCTAGAAATAAATGTAACCGGTTGGTTCAAAACGCTAATTTTTTATATTTTTCTAAAGTTTCCGAAAAGATAACTACTGAGACGTAGGGTGGTACAAATTGGTGGAACCTTGTCCGATCCCTCATTCGAGATAATAGTCGGTGCATTCCGGCTATCGAGCATAACAGTGAACTGATACTCAATGATGCTGAGAAATCCGAGTTATTTAATATTTTTTTCTGCGAACAGACAAAATTAGATGATGCTAACCACCCCTCCCCTGAATTGATCAATCTACCCACGGATTGATTACGACAAATCACCATATTAGAAAAGGACGTAGAAGATATACTCTGCATATAAGACATATCTAAGGCGACTGGTCCTGACTTGGTGAATCCACGCCTCCTAAGAGAGGCATCTTCTGTGTTAAATTATCCGCTATGTAAACTTTTTAATCTCTCACTAACAACAAGTGTTTTTTCCATCCGAATGGAAATCCGCTAATGTCACACCCGTTTATAAAAAGATAGTTCTCGTGACGTCAAGAACTACAGTCCAATTTCTCTTATTAGTATCCTTGGTAAAGTTATGGAACGGTATGTGTACAAATATGTCCACAACTATCTTTTACACAATTCATAACATGTAACCAATCCGGCTTTACACAATGTGATTCGGCTATCCACCAATTATTATAAATAACCAATGAGTTCGGTAAGGCCTTAGATGATGGTAAAGAAGTGCGGGTTGTATTTTGCGACATAAGCAAGGCATTTGATAGAGTTTTGCATAAAGGTCTAGTAGCAAAATTAAAATCAATAGGTATTCAAGGGGCACTGTTGCAGTGAATTACAGATTACTTACGAGATAGAAAACAAAGGGTAGTTATTAATGGTTCTTATTCCACATGGCAAAATATACACGCTGGGGTACCACAGGGTTCAATTCTGGGCCCTCTGTTATTTATTATTTATATAAACGATTTGTAGACATTGAGTCATCGATCAAATTGTTTGCCGATGACACAAGTCTCTATATTGTTGTAGACGATCCGGTTGATGCCTCAGGGACCCTAAATTATGACTTAGCTAAAATGCATGACTGGTCAGTGAAGTAGTTGGTGAAATTTAATGCACAAAAAAAACAGAAACTATGGTCATATCGAGAAGATTTCAAAAGCCACTTCATCCGCCACTCATTATGAATGCTACTGTTATCAACACTGTGATCGAACATAAACACTTAGGAGTCGTGATCTCTGATAACGGTAAATGGGATACGCATATTGAGATGATTATAGAGAAAACCTACAAGAGATTAAATATCATGAGGAAGTTTAAATTTATTTTTAATAGAGACGTACTAGAAAAAGTATTTTTAACCTTTATTAGACCATTATTAGAATATGGGGACGTTATCTGGGATAATATGTCAGTTTACTATGTAGACAAGCTAGATGGGCTTCAGTTAGAGGCTGCCAGAATTGTAACTGGGGGTACTCGGTTGACTGCTCTGGCTTGTCTATATACAGAAACAGGTTGGGAAACATTGAAATGTAGAAGAGAACAGCATCGATTGACATTTTTATAAAATGACAAACGGTCTAACCCCAAACTATCTAAGAGATATTATACCACCTACCTTTCAAAACATTCATGGATATAATACAAGACACTCGGCAGACCTGCCCATGATCAGAATGCGTACGTCGCTCTACAGTAATCCTTTTTTGCCACAGACTTTGCGTGCCTGGAACTGGCTTCCAGATAACATTAAGAAATATCGCTCTATTTGTTCTTTTAAATCGGCTCTAACACGCAACCATGATTCTCTTATTCCACCATATTATTACACTGGCGGTCGCCTGGGACAAATTTTACATACCAGACTCTTAATGAATAGCAGCGCTCTAAATGGACACTATTTCAGAGAAATATTATTGCTTCGCCAACTGTCCATGTGGAGACGAAGAAATGGTCCTTTGAGGGTTTTCTTTCAGAATTATGTCCGATTACCAGAACTGTTTACCAAGATGGCAGCCACAAATGAACTTAGTTTAACATAAGGCCCTATGGGAAAATTCATTGAAAAATCTTCGTCTGAAACCACTTGACCAATTGGAACCTGACTTGACAGCAATGGTCCTTAGATGGTCCTCTTTCAGAATATAAGAGATTCTTAAATAGACGAAGCTAATAAAACTTAATCAATCAAGAAAAGACTACATTGAAAGTAAAAAGTATCTTACAAAGTGTAATTTTAGCAATACTAACATGAAACGAGTGTGTGAATATATATTTACTTGGAAAATGTGAAAATGTGTACCTTGTTGACTTCTTACTATCCACCCAGACAGCTAGGCAACGATTGGCCCAACGTTCTAAGTTATAATTTAATGAATGCCTGTCATTATTTTTTTGTTCATGAAGAAATAACATCAAACAGTTGATGAACACTAAATAACTCGCGAAGCGAAGCGGGTTATTTTCAGTGTGCATAACATTTTTTATGTTCTTTCGAATGAACAAAACAATGACAGTCATTCCTTATAAATTTTTTTAAACGCGTGAAGTCCCCAACAATTGATTTTTGAAGACAACGTGACATCACAGTCAAGGAAAAAATTTTGTTTATTGAACAATAAACACAAAACACTTCACCAACCATCTAAAATTAAATTATTTATACTTACATTTGGCCAACGTTGGCATAATGATTACTAATACAGTCAGGGCATCTACATATTTAAGTCAGAATGTTTTTACTCTTAACAGTCAGAAAAAAAATCCGGGAAGAGTTATCTCTCTTTAGTGAATGGTATATTATTCTGACTTGTACAAGTAAGTTTGTTCAAGTTAAGATGTTTCTTCTTGATCCAATTCAAGACATTTTTTGAGTAAGAGTAACTTCCCTTCTCGTTGCTCTTAACTTACTTGTTACAGTCAGAAAATGATGTGCGCATAAACTTGCTAAATAAAAAAAACTAAAGGAGCCTGGTAATAATAAAATACATCTTTTCTTCTTTGGAAAGTTCCGATTTTTTTAAATTTCTTATTATTCATTTTCGAAAACTGCCTTTAGTCTTTTCCGAAAATTGTAATTATATACAATTTCAGGAATAATATTGTAAAATACAGGTCAAAAAGTGTAATTTATGATTTAAAGATCCCGTGTTATGTATACATTCGCTGATCCATTTGGGAGTTCATTGAAACAATTCGACGAAATCAAATCAAAATCATGAAAATACATGTAGTTTTAAACTTAATACATTTACGCTTTTCTTTTTACTGATTGGGGCTCTCATACGTCAGATTCCAGTCCACTAAAATATGAGATTTCGGAATGAATTTGTAGATATTAATTGAGGGTTTCAAATTAATTTTCTGCTGCAAAAACGTTTTGCTTCGATCACCTTTGAATAATAGTTTTAAAAATGTTGCTTGTCATTTCTGGTCAGGCAAGATAAAAATAGACATCATAAAGATTTGTTAACTGTCAGTTTTTTATTAGAGGGAATTTCATCAAAATATAATCTGTTTCGAAGATATAGAATTAAACTAAAGAAGAATTTCTTGCTTCATGATATATGTACATGTAAGAGTCGATTTCGAACAGAATATGCAAATTTCCACGTGTTTTTATAGAGTGAGCTCTGATAACCCAGCCAAATGTATTACCGGCCATTTTTTGTACTTTTTATAACTTAACTTTTCAACTTAATTACATCTATGCATTATATAAAAGTATGAAAAGTTGAGAAAGATCACTCAGTGGCGGATTTACGGAGCACAGGGAGCACGTGCCCCCCCCCCCCCCTAAGTTAAGGTCAACAAAAAATGTTATATGTAAAATCAATAAAAACACGAATCGACTTCCTTGATTATGTTTATAATTATCAAATCTTAAGAAAGTGTTCATTACAAATGATATCTTGTAGTACATGTAATTGATAATAAATGACAAACAGTTGTTAAAACTAACACGCGTGTAACTTTTTACAACGGGATAATACAGATAAGAAGAATGCGATGGAAAGGTATGAAAGTAAAATTAATTTTCCATCAACGTGCATTGAAGATTTTCCTTTAATTACTTCACAGGCGATGGCTTAAACTTTGAAATCTGGTTTCATTCTTATTTAAATATTTGAATCAGTATATGTGAAATTCATATAGGTACAATTTATAAATTAATCATACAAGTATAGCTAGGTTGTTTTTTTTTTATTTTTAGGTTAGTGTTAGTGCAAAGGGGCATTTAAAATATTTTAAACAAAATGTTGACTTTCATTCCTTTTTCATTTAATATTTCTTTATTTTTTTTAATATGTTCCGAATTATGAGACACACAGACGGACGCAGATCATTACTAAATTCACCCGTTGCGTTGCAGCGAGGGGCAATAATTATTCGAATGTGGGGTGGATGCCACCCCCTCCCCAAATTCTAGATTCGCCCTTGTAACATCAAAATGTGAGACTACAAAATAAGAAATGAATCTTACATTATAAGTTTAACTACGAAGTTACCAAGTGAGACCTTTGAATATGACATGTATGAGCTGGATATGAATCTATGACAATATTTTACTATCTAAAATCCGGGCCTCTGATAAGGCAACTCCAAGTTAATATTTTCTGTTGGTCAGATTAAGGCATTCAAACACCTGTGGGTGAGAAAAAAATCTAAAACTGCATCCGTATCTTAATCGTTCTCATATCGGAATTACAAACTGTAACATACGTACATGTACGTAGTATGCATAAATAAAGTCCATTTCCGTTCTTACGCTTTTATTTCATTTAAAAATGATCATGATGATAACGATAATATTCTTTGATACCAATTTCGATGCACAAGAACGACTTTTTACGCATACAATGTCATTTTCCTTTACTATATATATATCAAAGCCAAACTTTGATTCACTATGTTTGGCTTTCTTCAACTAAAGAGTTATCAGAATTTCTTACTATGTAAGCATCGGCTTAAAATCCCCGGTAAGGAAAGTGTTGGGGAGGGAACTTGCATCAGTTTTGATTGTAGAGAATACCACAATACATATTCCTATTTCCAGGATCTTTTTTGTCAAGAAGTTCATATCATGTCTATTCGTAAACCTTTCCTCATTCGTGGACGATCGAGGCATATTTTTTTTTTTTTTATAATTTTATATTTTCTTTATGTAATTGTTGTTGTTTTTTGTTATTGTCTTTTGTGAACAGGTTTATTTTTTCGCGACAATCAGCCAAGATGCACCGTACATCAAGAAGAGGGCTTCATAGAAATACCTCGAAGCACCTTAATATCGCTGGTTGGAAGAAAAAATATAAAGACATGATTGTGAGAGAAATGAAGAAAAAGGTCATAAAATAAAAATCAAAATGCAAAAAAAACCATGAATTTAAAATCTCATTATTATTAGATTCATACATAAATATTTTTTATCGGCACGTGTCAGAGTGATCAATAAGTCCCGTGTTAATTACCTTATCACATGTTTATTGTGTTTAATCATCCAGAACAAATTCTGATTTGACAATCTGGTATAAACGGCGCGGGATAGCTAGTTAGGATGATATCAAGATTGTATGTATTTTATCTAAAATTATGTAGTCCTGGTAATCTTTATTGAAGAAAACAAGACCGATAAAGAATTATATATATTTTTAAATATGAATTAAAATGTAGTAAATGTAAATTTTATTAGTAACTCCGTTTTTATGTAATTTTCGTTTATCTCCATTTCATTACATTTCCTTTATTCATTTGTTTTGTTTTTTTTTTTTTTCATTTTTATTTTATTTAAGTTTTTTTATGGGAAGGGGAGGGGGGGGGGGGGGGAGTAAATTCGACCGAGATGAATTGGTTTAAATTTCCGCAATTTTTTGTGAAATAACACTTTTACTTTCCCGCAGAAAAGAATATGTCGTGTCTGCAAAAAATACATACTACTTTTCTACAATTTACCCGGTCACCAAAAGTATGTAGCAATATAATATTACTTTTTCACGAAACTGGAGCATTTACATAATGCTTTTTATGGACTTTTACATCGAAAAATCAAACAACTGTAGGATACTTTCAGTTAGTTCGATTTGACCTTAACATGATTCTTCCAAAAATTAATGTAGAATCTTCAATCACAGAACTCGTTATCACTCAGAAACATCTCACACATTAAAGACTTCAATGTCTGAGCACTTTAATTCAATGGACTATAACGGCATTATATTACCAACGTAATAGATCTACTGGGATTTAACAGTCCATTCTCAATTGATCTGTTCAGTAATAAATGGATTGTGTCCGTTATTTGGTAAAAAGGACATCTATCTCTAAAACTGTTTAAATTGCAAATTGTACCACAGATGAAATCATTTCACAATCCTAAAGTGTCCCGAGCGCACTAATAAGTCCTGACTTTGACATTAGCTGTTTGCTTATTAACACGTATTTTTTTAAATTCGATTGTAAGAAAATTTGGAACTGAGAAAACCTATTCTAAAATATTTTTACAAGAAAATCCCATTATTTACTACATGGAAAAAGAGGAAGGATTTAAACTTATTTTAAACCCATCAACACCCAATGATAAAGAAATTTTGATTTCTTTTGTATTTCAGTCATTAGAACTGAGGAAGGGAGGATGTAAAGGTATTTTCATATCATGTATTTGTTCGTTTAATTTGTCATGAGATGAATTTGTATTGATATAACCCGCTTAGTTTTATATGTTTGCATGGTCGACTTATAGGGATCACTATCTGTCGTCTTGTGTCTTGCGTCGTCACACTTTTCTTCTATCCCCAACTACTCGTAAACCGCTCAAAGGAGTTTGATAAAACTTTCTCTGTGCATTAACCTTAATGCACAGGTGTGCATATATATTTAATTTTTAGAAAATTTTAAATTGTTTGTAAAAATTGATGTTTTTGCAAAAAAAAAGGGGGGGGGGGGGGGGGGCAAAACGTCTATCCTCAACTACTCCATAACCGCTCAAAGGAATTTGATTAAACTTTCTCTGTGCATTAACCTTAATGCGCAGGTGTGCATATATATTTAATTTTTAGACAAGTTTAATTTTTTTTTTGGTAAAAATTTTCATTTTTGAAAAGGGAGGGGGGGGGGGCAAAACTTCTATCCTCAACTACTCCATAACCCCTCAAAGGAATTTGATGAAACTTTCTCAGTGCATTAACCTTAATGTAAAGGTGTGCATATATATTTCATTTTTAGAAAATTTTAATATCTTTTGTAAAAATTGACGTCCGCAGGCGACACATGTCTTCCTTGGAAAATCAAGAACATGATGAAATATGAAAATATGTGTTACTTTGAAGAAGAAAAATAACTTAAAAAATATAAACATGATGTACAGTACGTCACTTTTTATCCTGAAATGCAAAATAGGCATGTCAGTTCATTTATGTTTGGTGGCAAACATTTAACACATTTGCTGTACGCAAGTTAATTGAAAGCCACGTGTCACATGGGTCGTAAATTACGCGTCGATGAGAGTAAGGCACCGAGTTTTTAGTTGAAACTTCAAGATGTGTGTACAGAGTAGATCTAGAGGGACGTTGTTAAATTATAATATCCAATGGATTTTCTAATAAAAATTCAATCCTTATAATATTTTGCTAGATTATTTCAACTAAAGATTAATCCAATACTTCATGCTGCATAAAATTAATAAAAAAAACTCTATTCTCGGAAAAAAAACTGCTTTGGTTGAATGTGGAAAAAGAAAAATTGATTTTATCCAGACCTACAAAAAAATATATTATCAAGCACAGAAATCTCAGCCCTCCCCCCCCCCCCCCCCCCAAAAAAAACAAAAAAACAAAAAAACAAAAAACAACAACAACTTACAAACCTATTGACAAATCTTTAAAACAAAATATCAATACGTATTCTCTTGTTACATGTCTTACGTATTTTATATTGTTGAAAAAAATATTTGCAGCCAAATTTTCCTGTATTTTGAATAATCTTATGCAACTATCAATTGTACATCTGATCTTTCAAAGGGTGAGTTCCCCCGTCAAATCAACTGGGGTATCTTGCAGGTAACAAACGTTTTAAATAATTTTAAAATTGGTAGTAATATCGACTGATGTCACCAAAGATTGTAGTATAAAGATAATAACAGTGCACTGACTAGACACGAATTGTATGAACACAATCGTGTAAAATTTGTATTTCTGTCAAATTTGAATATTTTGACGTGTTCAGATGGTGATCGATCCATGTATCTATGGGATTTGTGTAATCTTTAAAAATCTGTTCCCCTCTAATGGATCATACGGTAACAATAAAGGTAGACACTAATGAGTATCAATTATCATTCATTAAATGCATTAATTTCATGAGTGTCGTAGTAAATATTTGGTAAATCTATATATACCTAAGGAGATAAATTTACGATAGCCTATTGTTACAAATTTATCTTATTTTATAAGTTTTAAACACTACCACATATTAAATGTGCCTATACGCCTAAACCTAAAGTATGAATAAGCCAAGATACAAAGTATTAATATAAATCAAATATTCACAGAGAATATAAAAGGGGGTAATTGGATATTTTGTTCAAAATGCATGCCCTTTTGTATGAATGAAGTTGTATTATTTAATTGAAGTCACCCACTATTTATTTTAGAGTTACCCCTATTTATTTTAGAGTTTAGTCAAATCTTAAGCATTTTTTAACATAAGTTTTTTTTTTATGCATGACTTAAATGGGGCGGGCAGGGTTCCAATAAAGTAAGATTTTGCTAAGCAAATTCTTAACTTGACTCGTTTTATGCATACCACTCATGTAATGTTGGCGGAGTTTACCTAACTAAGTGATTTCTTAGCAAAACCACACCCTTTACTTATATTTTATACTACTAAGTAATAATAGGGAGTAGACACCCCCTTTCCACCAGGGGCCAGTTACGCACTCGATAAATTATGCGAGACGTTAACTTACTGCATTACTGCATCCGTGAAAAAAATCTTTAAATGAAAGCAAATTTTGACATGCAATAAGGAAGTTTTCTAAATGTATATTTTTAAAGTAGCAGTCATTCCACCATTTACCAGGTTAAATATTTTGTAAATCCATGAGAAGGAGCAAAACTAGGCCTTCATCCTAACATGCCTACGGAACTACTTTTTACGCTGATCCCTGCATTAAGATATTTTTACCCCCTCCAATGCATATCTGCAAAGAAACTCCTAGGAAATATTAATTCATTTACCATAAAACAGTATTTAAAGCATACATTTACATGTATACAAAACTTCCAAATGCAGCAAAATAAAAGCAAGCCACCATATATATGTATAAAACTCGTAAATGAGATATGTGAGTTACCTGTACATAAAAGTACACATATATTTGATTAATAGCTTATTGTTTTTTTTTGTTTAGTTGGGATTTTACGCCGTTTTCAGCACATTTGGCTATTTCGCGGCGGCCAGTATTTATGGGTGGAGGAAGCCTGTGTACCCGGAGAGGACCACCGACCTCTGGTAGAAAAATTGGCAATCCATGTCAATTGAAATCGGAGTCGAACACACGCCGCCACATGTGAGATTCGAACTCACAACCTCAGTGTTGACAGGCTAATGATTATTAGTGGTCATGACGAACTACCTAGACCACTCGGCCACCGAGGCTACCGAGGCCTGCGAGGACCACCCCCAACTCCCCCCCCCCCCCACTTGATTAATAGAGAATCTTAGATAAAATAACTCGATCGAAAAATTTAAAAAAAACAGAATGGAGTACAAAATGTTATATGAACTGAACTTTTAAATTAATGAATTTATGATAGTTTACACTTTTTATAGACATGATTAATAGAGAATCTTAGATAAAATAACTCGATCGAAAAATTTAAAAAAACAGAATGGAGTACAAAATGTTATATGAACTGAACTTTTAAATTAATGAATTTATGATAGAACAAGATGCCTACAATTGCTTTTACCGTTTCCCTTACAGGATCGATTTCCTCCTCCTCAAAATGTGACCTTCTTGCGGATTGTAGTTTTTAAAAATGACAAAAAAGATAAATAATAAGATGAAAACCAGTTTGTCTGGAAATTTTCAAAGTGAAAACAAAAATGTATTGTGTCATTACTAAATTAAATAAAATGATGATATGACATATAATGAAAAATATTTGAGCATTTAAAAAAATAATAATAAAATCGTACAAACAATATAAAAATAAGGATATTATAAAATGGATAGAAATTATTTTTTTTTAATCTTTTTCTAAGAATTTAGAATTTTTATAATCTTCGAAAATAGATTTAAGTTTATGTAACTAAAAATAAAATACAACAAAGGAGCTTTTTAAATTTTTTTTGTTCAAAGATATTTTTGCCCAATTTCAGAAAAAAATTAGGTTTCAGTAATTCTTTTGGAATTTTTGGGTTGTCAAACCAAATCAATTTCCAGGCTTTGTCGAGGTCGACGATCAACTTACGGTCTTCAGTAGAAAAAATGTATAAGGAAGACGGAGTTATCCTCCTTCTTTCCGATTTTCTTGTTATGCTACTTGCATACGTCAGAATGCAATTAAATGTACACGACAGTTACCATCTCCAGACACCGTGAACCCTCTCTTATAGGTCGTGAATCTACACCAAAATTTTCTGATTAACGCCAAAATGTGTAAAGATTGCGTAAAAATTATGAGAGAGATTGAAAAAAACCGATTTAAGACAGTGCAAAGAATTAAAGTCAGACTAAAAAATGTTGATTTTTCGTCAAAAACATGCAATAAAATCTATAAACCACTCACTCATTGTGTAAGTCCAAGAGTTTGTAATAGCGCAATTGACCTCCGAAGTCTTGACTATCAATATTTGTTATTGAAGGCAATAGTAACGCGACAATTTTGAAATATCTTTACATCGGCGAAAATCGACGAATTTTTTTCTGACGTATATACGTAGGTAAGTTCTGATTTTTTTTGCATCAGAACAATTCTGACTCAAACAAGTCGATCCCCTGACTATAATATGTCAATGACAATGGCACCACAATGGACTAAAGTTAAACATTAGTTTAGTTTACAATGGCCCATCCTTTGTTGTTAGGGGACGACCATTTGATATTCGGGGGGGGGGGGGGGGGGGGGGGCAGGAGGATTTTGAAAATAAATAACTCAGCCTTGATAATACAAAAATGAATGTTTGTTCTGTGGTAGTTTAAAAATAAATAACCTGACCTACAGTGTTTTGAAAATAAATAACTTGGCAGGTCTTTTAAACCATTTCATAAATGCATGTTTTAAAGCATGAGATGGCACCAGATTCTACCAAAATTCGTCTTTTTTCATATTTTTTTCCCGGAAAAACTTCCCCAAATCTTTTAATATTATATAAACTACATCATATAGAATAAGAATAAGAATCAGAATTTTTTATTTCCAATTAAGGGCCCATTAAGAGCAAGCAATCAAATACCACAGTCAGGTCAGAACCATACTATATGCACACTATCTATATTATCATAATATATCAATTAAAATATTTGCATGTTATTATATAAAATTTCTTATTTCTAAACACCTTATTTATAAATATACCCTATGTTTTTAGGACATTAATATTTTCATTAGTCAATAGCCAAATAAACTTTGCTGTTTTATTCAGGTTTCCAAAATTATTACCAAATAAATATATATTTTCATAAAATACTTTTCTTTCATTTTCATACAATGGACATTGAGCTAAAAAGTGTTCCTCGTCTTCAACCTCTCAAGTATGCACTTAGTACAAAGTTTAGTGAAAGTTCAGTATAATTTTTAGCATATCTATCAGTTTCTATTTTTAAACAATGAGCACTAACTCTAATTTTAAAAATTGATTGTCTAATTTAAAATCATTTAAATCAAGATATTTCTCTCTTTCAAAACATCTTTTGACAGTGAAGTATGTTAATAATTTCCCTTTTTCGGAATTTAAACTACTTTCTCTAAAGCCATCCCAAAATTGAGGAAACTTTTTGATAGTTTATTTTTTAACAATTTTGCATAAACAATCTAATTTAAGTTCCTTTAAATTTGATATTGGTAAATCTATCTCTTTCAATATGAACATAATACTAGAATACCAAGTATTAACTTTACAAGAATGCAATTGCCTGTTACACACATAGGCATCATACAATAGACCTTCCTTTAAATTTTCTAGTCTATGAAAATATTTCAACATTGACAAAATATTAGTAAAATATACAGGGATTCTGCCAAGCTCAGACATAATTACTATATTACTGGATTTTAGCTCACCTGACCCAAAGGGTCAAGTGAGCTATTCTCATCACTCGGCGTCTGTCATCCTTTAACTTTTACAAAAATCTCCTCTTAAACTACTGGGCCAAATTGAACTAAACTTGGCCACAAGCATCATTAGGGTATCTAGTTGAAAAAATATGTCCGATGACCCCGCCTGCCAACCAATATGGCCGACATGGCTAAAAATAGAACATAGGGGAAAACTGCAGTTTTTGTCTTATATCTCAAAAACTAAAGCAATTAGAGCAAAACTGACTGGGTAAAAATGTTCATCAGGTCAAGATCTACCTGTCATGAAATTTTCAGACGAATCGGTCAACCCTTTGTTGGGTTATTGCCCCTGAATTGTTAATTTTAAGGAAATTTTGCAGTTTTATGTTATTATCTTGAATATTATTATAGAAAAAGACAAATTGTAAACAGCAAAAATGTTCAGCAAAGTAAGATCTACAAATAAGTCAACATGACCAAAATCATTGATTGACCCCTTATAGGAGTTTTTGCCCTTTAAAGACGGCATCCAGCGTAAACTTTCCTTTAAAGATCTTATCCTCTCAAACCACTGGGCCAATTGAGACTAAACTTTGGTGGAATGGTCCTTGGATGGCCCCCTTCCAAAATTATGTCTGGCATCCCCGACTTCCAACCGACATGGCTGCTGTTACTAAAAATAGAAAAAAGGGGGGGGGGGGGTGAATTTAAAAAAATCTTCTTATATGAAACTACAAGGCCAGTTGGAACCAAAGTTGGCAGTAATGGTTCTTAGGAGGTTCTCTTTCAGAAATATGTTTAATGACCCAGACTGTTTACCAAGATGGCCGCCACAGCCGAACTTAGTTTAACATAGGGCCCTATGGGAAAATTCATTGAAAATTCTTCTTGGCTCAGACCACTTGACCAATTGAAACTAGACTTGGCAGCAATGGTCCTTCGATGGTTCTCTTACAAAGGTGTGTCCGTTGACCTGGACTGTGAACCAAGATGACTGCCACAGCTGAAATTAGTTTAACATAGAATCTTATAGAAAAACCAGCCAAATTGACTGCAACACTAAATTTTTAGGTCTGCTCAAGGTGAAAAGTTAAATCTAGGTGAGCGATACAGGCTCTTGAGAGCCTCTAGTTTATTAACAACAGGATATATTAATGTTTTTGAAATGTCTAAAAATGGGTTTCATTTCACTTGAGGTATATTGTCTCATGAACATTTACCTCACTTTAATACCTTTTTCCCATTTTAACCTATATTGTTTTTTGTACGTATGCAATATATGCAGTTTTGAATCCATCAAACTTGTTTCCTGACAGCCCCGTCCAACGCTTTGTGAAGGAATTTAATTGAAACAAAATATCCAAAATTAAAAAAAAATAAGTATTAAAATATTTATCAGTATATTAATTCATAAAACTAATTTTAGATTGCGTATTAATAAACTTTATCGTATTTCCCCATGTCTATATCGACCTGCTGAGGCCTTCACAATTTCCCATATTTCGGCACTGTGACGTCATAAAGAGTTGACCCGACCCTGATATGAGCTGACCCGAATATATCGGCGACGTCATAATGTTTGACCCATCGTTGACCCGAATATATCAGGAAAACATCCGGTTATAGGCAGATGGCTATTGAAAAGTATTAAATTCCATTAAGATTGCTAGTTAATAATCCGATAAATTTATCATCAAGTTTTCTTCAAACCAATATTGTAAAATATAAGCCGCTTCACATTGTGTCTCGCGACTGATATTTTACGATATACGTTTGCAGAAAACCTGATAATATGTACAAAAAGGAAATTACGATTCAAAGTTCTGTATTCGACTTGAAATGTGTTTCTTATTCTAACTGTTCCATCATTTTTAATGTTTTCTTTTGTCATGTCAGTTGATGTCATATTCTTGAATTCATTCTATACATATGAGGTTTTTGATTTTCGCTCGCAAGTTTTTATTGTGATAGACCAAAATATAGTCATGAGTGTGTGATGATTTATACATATATAAATTTTAAAGAGAAATTGGTCAAACACATACAAACACATAGACATAAAGTAAGAAAACAATTATTTACCTTTGTATGTTTCTATACCTCCCGAAAACGAAGTGTGGGGGGTATATAGGTTTCAGTCCGTCTGTCTGTCCGTGTGACCGAAATAATGCTGTCCACAACATCTCCTACATTTCTTGCAGGATTCTCATGAAACTTTATGGAAGGTTAGATCACATTATGTAGATGTGCATACTTTCAGGATTTTCTGTTCCACAAGAAATGTAAAAGATATGGCTGTTTGGACTTGGGCATTTTCTAACAAAACTTCGTTCAATGTGTTGTCCGCAGCTCCTCCTACATTTCGTACAGGATTCTCATGAATCTTTATGGAATCTTAGATCACATTATGGAGATGTGCATATTGTCGGGAGTTTCTGTTTGGACAAGAAATGTAAAAGATATGGCTGTTTTGGACTTTTAACAAAACTCCGTTCGTGTTGTCCGCAACTCCTCCTACATTTCGTGCAGGATTCTTATAAAACTTTGTGAATTGTTGATTGTGTAGGCTTCAAAACATACAAGGGAGTATTAGTCCCTTTCAGGACAGTTCTAGTTTTGGCTTGATGTTTTATGATTGCTATACATATTTTTAAATTATATCAGTGGAAAGGAATTATTTTGAAAAAGGTGCAAATATAACTACTTTCAATTGTAAAATTGCTTTGAATAACTGAAAACAAACATGTCAATCATTGTTTACAAAATTTGATAATACGTTGTCATATGAAAGACAGACCTACGATAAGGGTTAGAGGTCGGTCTAGGGTTAGGGTTAGAGTTAGGGTTAGGGTTAGAACTAGGGTTAGGATTAGATTTAGGGTTGGAGTTAGGACTCGAGTTAGGGTTAGGACTGAAATCCGTAAACGTTCGTTTCCGTCCGGAAAGACTGAAATTTTCGTTTCATTAGGGTGCTCTCTTTCAGGTCCGCGTTAAATGTATAAAAGGAAGTGAAGATAGTCAGAGAAGTCATTCGTACGATGGACCCCTTCCAAGTATACGAGAGAATCATCTCTGCCATGTTCGAAGACGGTGTGGTGAACCAAGGAAGACTGATCGTATTGTCGGGGTTTACTCGTACCTATTGTGAGGAGTTTCCGGATTGGGCTCCACATATTTGGACAGTATATCATCGTGTTGATATATCGAAACGGTTGGAATTGACCAATGAAAATGTCAGATTTTCGACCAATCGGAACGGGAGAAGTTAACCAATCACGATGTCGTAAAGATAGCCAATCCTATTTCACGTTTCATAATATAAGAACCAATCCAGTTCATCTTACAAATATATGTATAAAATAGACCAGCTAGAAGAATCAGTCAGCCGATATGTCTCGTAAAGAAAAGAAAACCAAAGACCAGACCAAGCGCAATATCGTTCAAGACGCCATGACAGATTCCAATATTCCTTTGAAAGTACTACTGGGTGGAGGACGTTATGCAGAGCTGACATAATGGAATGGCAGTAAGAGTAGATTTGAGATGTTGGGAAAGTGAAACGGTGCCCACAAAGACCGGAGTCAGCCTGTCGTTAATGCAGTGGAAAATGTTGTGCAGTACTACAGAAGTGGTGGACGACCTGATCACCAGAATCAAGGACAAAGAAACCGGTGGACTGGAGATATCATCTGGGAGAAGATGTTTATGTCATCATTAAAGCACCCTATCCTATTATTCACGTCAGAAAACATTTCGTGCCTAACGGAGAACTGACTTTACAGCCAACCAAGAGAGGTATAACGCTGAGTCCCTACGAATGGCAAGAACTGAAGAAGATCATACCATTGTTTGAAGAGAAAGACCCAGAACTTTAAAACATTGACTGATGTAGATTTTGTAAAAATGTAAAATAAAATATGAAACTGTTTCATTTGTGTTTGTCATCATTACGCGATAAATATTCCAGTATACAATCACATCGATCAGTCTTGATCTACAACTCAAACCGACAACATGAGTACCGAGCGGTCTTCCGATCATCAGCAGTAAACCCCATTCCTTGCGCAGCAGCAGCAGGAGCGAAATGAGCACGCGAGTAAGGTCCTGAGTAGCGATGAGTAGCAAAGAGCAAGAGAAGAGCAGCAATGACGAACAGCAACAAGCAGCAGGAGCGAAATGAGCACGCGAGTAAGGTCCTGAGTAGCGATGAACAGCAAATAGCAAGAGAAGAGCAGCGATGAGCAGCACGGAGCAAGAGATGAGCAGCAATGAGCTGCGTGGAGCAAGAGAACAGCAGTGGTGAGCAGCAAACTACAATGACGAGCAGCCAACTGTGTTGTCTGAATGAATAGACAAAAACAATCTTCGCCACCGATAGCGGTTTCTATATTAATTCATTTCCGGCATATTTGTGTTTTTTCCTGGATGAAAATTTGGATTTACGTGTAAATATGTAGTTTATTCCAAAACTAATGGTGAATGAGTTATCAAAATAGTCATATTTAATCGTGCTAAAATGCACTGTAAGTTCTTTAATTGTCAATTTCGACTTATTTAGAACAGGGACTATCCCTGGTTGAAAGAATCAAGACCTAAAATATCGATCGTAGCATAATTATACAGTACTCAGATAAACATGATTACCTCAACGTCTGAATATATACACAAAAAAGTCAAAAATAAATAAAACGATTAGAAAAATAAGCAAATAAGCTATATTTTAATAATTTTATAGCCAGGTGTGAGAAGTAACGGTACATGTGTCCGTCACGTGACTATCTTGTCATGTGACACATGTGACGTTGTTTTGAGTCATGTGACATATTGATTTTGGCAGAATTCTAATCATGATAATGCTTTATGAAGTCAAGGGTTTTTGTTATTAATTTACATTCTTTAATTTTAAGGAAATTATTTATTTCAACAATGTTTTTTATTTCCAATCTGAAAATTTTGAAAATATTAATTTTCTTCCTTTTTGATTCAGAAATATAGTATGATTTATATATGGTAAAAAATTTTATAGTCAATAAAAAGTTAATTTCAAAGTAAGCTTTATCTTGTATTTTATATCCAATTATAAGATTTTCTATATTAATAATGTTTTTGTTGAAACCTAAGAAAGTAAGTAGCTTTGATATTTTTTGTAAAAAGTCATCATTAAAATTACACAAGAGAAAAAACATGTTCATAATCTTCTTTCATTTTGCAGTGATTACATGAGCTATCTGATAGTATTTTCCATTTGGTTAATAGATTGTTGCATGGTAATATAAAATGAATTAGTTTCCATTTAAACATTTTCAGTTTATTATCCTGTAAGTGATAGAAAATGAAGTTAAAGCAATTTTCAAGTTTGAAATTTAAACTCGTCTCAAAATATTTTTCCCAAGTTATAAATCCTATTGGTTTATCTGACGTATTATCATTTAATATAGTTTTGTAAATTTCTTTCGTACTCATTTTAGAATTAATTACTTTTGTAAACATGATTGTTAGAGTATTTATAGTTTTATGAATGTTTACATCGGTTTTTATTGAATTTTCTTGTTTTAATATAGTGAGCCAATGTTTTGGTAAAGCCTTTTTTATGCAAGAGATCTGCCTAATCCAGTCTTGTTTTTTCTTCAGTTTAGAAAGAATAGATACTTCTGAAATTTGCCCGTTTGCATCTATAATACCATTTATAAAGAATAAGCCACTTTCAATCCATTCTTTAAAGAATAAACATTTTCCATCCAATCTAGTGAAATTATTTCGCCATATCAATTGTTTTCTTATTTGCAGAAAGTTTTGTGGATGTGGTGAAGCTCCTCCTTTAACACATACCCAGGTTTTAAGTAATTCTTGGTAAAATTCAGGCAAGTTTTTATATTCGGTTTTATCTAGATCATTAATGTTTTTCAAGTTCATTTTAAAAATTATTAAGTTATTTCCAAATTTATTTAAATAGAATTTTGGAATAATTTTCCAGTTTTCCTTTTCATTATTAAATAATTTTAAAATCCAGCCGATATGAATGGATTTTATAAATCTATCAATATCTATCATTTTGAGGCCCCCTTTTAAATAGTCTTTTGACAGAAATGATCTTTTAATTTTATCTCTTTTGCTGTTCCATATGTAAATTGTATATGAGTGTTTTAAACTTTTGTAGCAATTCTTTTGGAATAACTGTGTTTGATACTACATATGTTAAGTTTGGAAGCAGTAAGGATTTAGTTACTTCTATTCTCCCTAGTATGCTAAGATTTCTTTTCTTCCAGTTTGCTATGATTTTTTCACATTTTATAAGTTGTTTTTCAAAATTTAAATTTTGACATTCAGTTTTATTGCACCCAAAATATATTCCGAGACTTTTAATTGGACCATTACACCAGCTAATGTTTTCATATTTTTCTTTACAATGTTTTAGTTTGCCTAGCCATATTCCATCAGTTTTTGTTCTGTTAAGTTTAAGGCCAGAAAGACTGCCAAATTTTTCAATCAAATTTAATGCCATAGTGATATCCTGTTTAGAATGTAAGAACAAAGTGGTATCGTCTGCAAGTTGACATATTTTTAGGGTATTAGTTTTACTGTCTAACTTTATTTCTAATCCTTTAATATTTTTGTTTTCTCTAATTTTGATTGCCATAATTTCTACTGCAAGAACGAAGAGTAACGAAGACAATGGACACCCTTGTTTTATTCCGCGTGATGCTTTGAAGCGACTAGAGACCCACCCATTATTTGTTATACACCCTTTAATATCTGAATACATAAGTTCAATCCATTTTATAAAACTTTCTTTAAATCCAATTTTTTTAGGGTTTCAAACATAAAGCTCCACTCAAGAGAATCAAAAGCTGAAGTCTAAAAATAAAACAGCTCCATCTATGTTAAAATTTTCTGAGAAGTCAATGACATGTTGTATCTGTCTGATATTGAAACCAATATATCTATTCTTTATATATCCTTTTTGATCAGTATGCACAATTTTATAAAGTAAAGGTTTAAGTCTTTGTGCTAATGCATATGCTAGAAGTTTTACATCATAGTTTAGAAGTGTTATAGGACGATAATTGTCAAGGGTTAAGGGGTCATTCTTTTTATAGATTAAGGATATAGCACCTATTTTTTGTGTACTTGATAAGTGTCCTTTATTATAACAGTAATTAAATGTGAATACTATTAAAGTTTTTAATTCCTCCTAAAATTTTCTGTAGAATTCTACATTTAATCCATCTAAACCTGGAGCTCTGTTTAGTTTCATTTTAAATATAGCGCTTGTACATTCTTCTTCAATAATTTCTCCTTCACAAGTGTTACTTTCACTATCGCTTAATTTTTTATGATCTTTTATTTTACTTAGATATTTTCGTGTTTCTATTATATTTGGATTTCTTGAAGTGTATAAATTTTCATAATATTTTACTTCTAGTTTTGAAATCTTTTCTTGGTCCCTAGTTATTTCCCCTTTTTCATCATATAATTGTGTAATAGTTTTTTTGCTTTGCCTAGATTTCTCAAGCCCTAGAAAAAAAAGGCTGAATTTTTTTCACCCTCTTCAACCCATTTAGCTCTAGATCTAATTTGCTTACCCCTTATTTTATCAAGATATAGTGATCCTAAATCTTCTTCTGTAGATTCTATTTTTTGTAGTAATATTGTTTTAGTTTTATCATTATTTATAGTGTCTATACGTTCATTAAGATTTAGTAATTCTTTTTCTAATATGTCTATTTTATCTCTTTTTTTCCATATATTTCTTTTGTCTCACAGTTTATGTCGTTCAGATTACGATAAATATATAAAACCAAATTTTGTAAGGGCAGATTTATGGTAGCTGAAAAGCTTGTTAGAAAAACCTGCAACATTGGCGGATTTACATGATGACCCCCCCCCCCCCCCCCACCCTTTCTCCAGCTGAGGTAACAAAAAAATGTGTGCTAAAATTACTAGACACACAGCTTCACACTTTTGAAAATCTTCATATTTATCCAACCAAAATTTCAAGAAAGTGACCATAACATATGCAATGATCTTTTGTAATGGTTGATTGAAAAATAGATGTGAAAATTAACATGTATGTAACTTTTTACAAATCTGATAATAAAAAAGAAGAAGAGTTAATTGGATGGAGATGTATCGCAGCGAAGAAAGTAAAATTATTTTTTCCATCAGTGCCCGTTGAAGATTTGCAAGTACATGTATTTAATAACTCACACACCCTTCATATACAATGGCTTACACATTGATTCATATATTTAAAATTTATATATTTATATGTCTTTTTAAAAAAAAATATTTGAAATTCATTGGTAATTAAACATATCTGTGTAATTAAACTAGATAAGATACCGGTTGTACCACGAATGAAAGTCTTTAAACCTTTATTAACTAGGAAAACATGAGATTAAATTGGAAATTGTGCCCCCTCCCCCCCCCCCCCCCCCCCCCACACCCCCACACACACACTCGTCGATCCTCTGGCTCCGCCTATGTGAAATTAGAATTGAAGATCACGGTTCACAAGAAAGTCTACATACATGTATTTTGACTCACGGTAACTTACTTTTTTTAAAATTCCACAGAGAATTCGTATTTATTTCAGTAAGTATTAAGGCAAACCATTCAGTCGGATGAATAAAAATTTCAAATATTATTAGAAGTTTCTAGGACAAAATCTTCATATTTTAGTCTACCATAATGACGATACGCACGGTTTTATAAATTACATAAGTGTAAATGTATGAATCAGCATTTGGTAATGTTATTTGATGAAATAGTTCCCTAGTGTATTAGATACATTGTTGATAAATTCATGAAATTTAGAAGAACAAATATTGTCTATGAAATATATTATAAATTAGCGCACAGCGGACTTTGCAGCGGACTACAATATAACTAGCTTAGAACGCACTCACTTAGGAAATTATATACCATCATTCTGGGATTTTTTAGCTTGAGCAGAACAATGTGAATATTAAATATCATTTGTTGCTATACGTGCTGTTGCATACCCAACGATGAAGTTTAATAAATAAATTTTCTTCTCTACGTGTAAAGTTACGGCACTGACAAGCGGATTCAATGTTACCATATATTTTATTTTCGAACAAATCCAGTAAAAATACAATAATATAGATAATTGTACTCCTTTTTTAATATAAAATACGCCATTTTCAGTACATTCGGCAATTTCGCGGCAGCCAGTTTTTATTGATGGGGTAAGCCGGAGTACCTAACAGTCATAAAAAACTACCTAGAGCACTCGGCCACCCAGGCCCCAATATAAAAGGTAATAGATATCGTAAAAAATAAGAAAATGAAAGAAAGTAACAGGTCTGCAAAGTAAATAGTTTAGCTTACAATATCTGCAACGTTTAACGTCATGACGTTGCCTAAAAATTGCCCACAATTTGTGCCTTTTGTAATTTTCAACAGTCGAACATGGGAACACACACATATATATATTTTTTAATCATCAAAGCTTTCGTGTATGTAGCAATATAATATTACTTTTTCACGAAACTGGAGGATTTACACAATGCTTTTTATGGACATTTACATCGAAAAATCAGAAAACTGTAGGATACTTTAAATTATTTCGATTCGACCTTAACATAGATTCTTTGAAAAATTAATGTAATGTAGAATCTTCAATCATAGAACTCGTTATCACTCAGAAACATCTCACACATTAAAGACTTCCATGTAAGAAAAATTCAGTCTGACCAATTTAATTCAATGGACCATAACGGCATTATAATTACCAACGTAATAGATCTACAGGGATTTAACAGTCCATTCTCGATTGATCTGTTCAGTAATAAATGGATTGTGTCCGTTGTTTGGTAAAATGGACATCTAACTCTAAAACCGTTTAAATTGCAAATTATATCACAGATGAAATCATTTCACAACCCAAAAGTGTCCCGAGTGCACTAATAAGTCCTGTTTTTGACATTACTATTTGCTTATTAACACGTGGCTTTTTTTTTAATTCGATTATAAGAAAATTTGGAACTGAGAAAACCTAAATATTTTTACAAAAAAAATCCCATTATTTACTACATGGAAACAGAGGAAAGATTTAAACTAATTTTAAACCCATCAACACCCAATGATAAAGAAATTTATTTGCATTTCAGTCATTAGAACTGAGGAAGGGAGGATGTAAAGCTATTTTCATATCATGTATTTGTTCGTTTAATTTGTCATGAGATGAATTTGTATTGATATAACCCGCTTAGTTTTATATGTTTGCAAAAAGGTTTTAGCTGAATTGAATTGAGTTTAAATCAACATAAATTACACCATACTTATTGTAATTAAAACAATCTTTATAATATTCTAAAAATAGTGGCAGATCAAGGAAGTGTACTATTTTAAAATCTTTTATTTTTTAGTATAAAAACAAACAATAAAACATTATTTAATCAAAGTGATGGAAATCACCATTGGAAAGATTGCAACTATAGTTGTGTATAATTTCAAATGGAACTAGGTGGAACTGTTTTGCAAACAAAAACATATGTCTCCCCTTCACTTCACTCTCATGGTAATACACCTATATACCCAAGGGTATAGGTCAAAAGACAAAAAAGTTGCAACCCGGACAAGGAAATACTATAATTCTAGTCCTAATTTGACCTTGAGGTCAAAGGTCAGGGTCGAATGAAGGTCATAATGGTGCGAAACACACCCCTCATGGTAATACACCCACATGCCAAAGGGTATAAGCCTAGGTCAAAAGACAAAAAAGTAATGACTCGGACACGCTTCGCTGAGAATAAGAAGAAGAACTACAATTTCAATTGCTTCCACGGCGGCCATTTTAAAAAATTTTGTATTTTGATGATTGCATCTTGTTCGCCACCCCACATTTAGCCTAGATATCAATTTTCATTGAAATCGGACAATGTTCATTTTTCCAACATTTTTCAAAATGGCCGCCAAACGTATCCAACCGATGAACATGTTCTACTACTCATACTTTAGAGAAGTACAAAGTTTCATGAAATTCTATGGTGCAGTTTTGAGATATGAAAGACTTCAAAAATTTTCATACTTTTTCCGTTTCCATGGCAACGGAGGCCATTTTGAAAATTTTTAATGTTACATGCACAACTAGACTTGGTGATCATCATTATTGTGAAGTTTCATAAAGATTGTTCCAGTCATCTCTGAAAACTTGTGCGGACAAAATTAGATGGAAGAAAAAAAGCAAAGAAACAGAACAATAACAATCTGTCATCCCGACTACTTCTGGGGCGATATAATTACTACAAAAATAATATGTCTCCCTTCTACGAAGAGGAGACATAATTTTATCATAGATATTATCTTTGCTATATGGGATCAATTACAGTGTTTTCCGAAGATAATTTTCAATAAGAGTTCAATGTGTTTAAGTTATACATTTTACTAAATTATATTATTCGACCGTAATTTTACTTAAAATGACTTAAAAAATTAGATTCACGTGCATGTCTGAGATAATCGTAAGGTTTTCCTCAAATAATGGGCTCATTAAAGAAATAATCGTCATATTAGTAAATTCACAATTAATTTTGACATGTTCTCAAGAACGGATGATTACTCGCTACCCTATTATACGTGAATGGAACGGATGGAAATGTGTTCAAAATGTTAAGTTTTAATGTATTTGCGACCAGGGCTCAACGGCCTAGCTACTTCAGGTTGACAGGAGAAATGACTTTTTCCCTGAACAATGCTGAAGCTAACAAGAAGTGGAGGGAAACAGGGAGGTCATTACGTGACGTTCCAAAGCACCAATCGGCACTGGTTATGTTTTTAATTGAAGAGCTAGTCTTATTCTAATGTTTTTTAAAGAAATTAAGAGTCATTCTCTGATTTACAGTTCAACTAGGTTAAGGCAAATTTAACTTGTATGCCTTCGAAGCTTCTAAGCCAGTTTACAAAATCTGTACAACAGTTAACATAAAGAAGTTCATAAAATCGAATCATTACTTGATACTCAGTATCTCTCTCATTGTTTTTTAAATTATTGTTATTCCGGTCCGACTTACCGTGGTCCGAGTTGTCAGCGGGTCGAGTAAATTTACCCATGTTTTTTATTGGATCATTTCCCTTTAATTACCGATTGAAAAAAAAATGGCGGCATGGATTTTATTTTCACTACACGAGTCGGACTTTCGTTAAAATATCGTCTGTCTGACATATTCGCGATTTGGACCATTGAAATGGATCAGGCGAGTAATTAAATATATGGTCAACTCAAACTTCGCTTTTGTAGTTTTGACGAAAGTTTTATTTGAGATTGACTTCATCGCCCTCCAGGTTGACAATAAAAGTCTGTTAATGACTGTTATAGAGAAAAGATTAAACATTCATTCTTGCTTTTCAAATTTGAACTCCAAATAATCCAACTCCCAAGTTTATCTAGATAAACGATTAGGTAAATCACTCACATGGAAGTTTTTCTACACCTTGTCAATGCGCACGTATGGGGATTCCCGGAGTTATTTTTGGGTTCCCGAAATAACTATATATCCATTCTACTATTAAATTCTTGATCCATTTTACCGTCAATATTTTGAAATTGTGGTACACATAACTATCAATGGAAATTTAACCAGAGATTTGTCAGATTGATTTTTTATAATAAACAATTCAATTGAGTAACTTAAATGCACACAGCACGTTTCTCAGACCGAAATATAAAATGGCTGAAAGCTCAAAACATGCATAATTTAAAAGGGTCAATCCTAAAAGAATATTAGTTAACATTTATAAAAGCAACATAATACTTTTTATTAATCGATAATCTTTAAAATAAAACTATGAATGTAAAAGCCTTCTATATCTATATGTACATCTATGCACCCGGTGGAAATATAACTGGAAACTGTAGATCTGCGTAGATTTGTTTTGATATAATCATCCGCCGCACGTCATGTCTTCGAAATAATGTTTGGAAATTTATTTTATTTTCTTGGAAATTTAGGTAAATAACAAAGATTAAGTTAATTAAAAATATTAGTTCAGATATTATCAATAAGAATAAAGTACTCGTAATTTTTAAAAAATGCTGTCATCATTGGAACTACATTTTATGTACTAATGTCCGATGGTATCGAAAAGGCCACTTCCGGTTTTGCCGACCGATGGCATAGGAAGATTTGCAATCTTTCCAAAAATTAATAAAATTATGAAATATTAAAATAGGTGTTAATTTGAAGAAGAAAAATAACTAAAAAAATATAAACATGATGTACAGTACGTCATTTTTTATCCTGAAAGGCAAATAGGCATGTCAATTCAATTATGTTTGGTGGCGAACATTTAATACATTTACTGTGCGCAAGTTAATTGTAAGTCACGTGTCACATGGGTCGTAAATTACGTTGAAGGACGTTGTTAACTTATACAAAGTAAAATATTGTTAAATATTTCATATTAATTAGTTGAGATAAATTTCTGTAGAACACATAATTTATAGCGGTACTTTATTTATTTTATAAACACATCGCCAGAGTCCGATTCTGAATGTTTTTATAGAGACAGATCCCACGATAAGTCTTTTTGGTCATGTCTAGTTTTTATGATATGTTTAACACATTTAAGAATATATCACATGATGTGAAAATGCATGCTTGCAATATTGTAGTTAGTCTGTAGTTGTACCTAAATGAATAAAGATGTAATTCGATATTGTGAGTTTTTTGGCTAAGCCCACCAGAAGAAGGTTTGCCAAACACCCAATAAAAAGGCAACGCAACAGGATGTTCTAATAAAAATTCAATCCTTATAATATTTTGCTAGATTATTTCAACTAAAGATTAATCCAATACTTCATGCTGCATAAAATTAATTAAAAAAAACTCTCTTCTCGAAAAAAAACTGCTTTGCTAGAAGTGTGAAAAAAATAAATTGATTTTATCCAGACCTACAAAAAAATATATTATCAAGCACAAAAATCCCAGCCCCCCTCCCCCCCCCCCCCAAAAAAAAAAAAATTACAAACCTACTGACAAATCTTTAAACAAAATATCAATACATATTCTCTTGTTACATGTGTTATGTATTTTATATTGTTGAAAAAAATAATTGCAGCCAAATTTTCCCTTATTTTGAATAATCTTATGCAACTATCAATGGTACTATTAGTACTCCTGCTCATCGATCTTTCAAAGGTGAGTTCCCCCGCCAAATCAACTGGGGCATCTTGAAGGTAACAAACGTTTTAAATAATTTTAAAATTGGTAGTAATGTCGACTAATGTCACCAAAGGTTGCAGTATAAAAACAATAACAGTGCACTGACTTGACATAATATTCGATATACGAATTGTATGAACACAATCGTGTAAAATTTGTATTTCTGTCAAATTTGAATATTTTGACGTGCTCAGATGATGATCGATCCATGTATCTATGGGATTTGTGTGATCTCTAAAAATCTGTTCCCTTCTAATGGATCATACGGTAACAATAAAGGTAGACACTGATGAGTAACAATTATCATTCATTAAATGCATTAATTTCATGCGTGTCGTAGTTAATATTTAGTAAATCTATATATATACTGAGGAGATAAATTTACGATAGCCTATTGTTACAAATTTATCTTATTTTATAAGTTTTAAACTTTGCCACATATTAAATGTGCCTATACGCCTAAACCTAAAGTATGCATAAGCCGAGATACAAAGTTTTAATAAAAATCAAATATTCACAGAGAATATAAAAGGGGGCAATTGGATATTTTGTTCAAAATGCATGCCCCTTTTGTATGAATGAAGTTTTATTATTTAATTGGTTTTGAAACGACTGAAGTCACCCACTATTTATTTTAGAGTTAACATGGTTAAGTCAAATCTTAAGCATTTTTTAACTTAAGTTTTTTTTATGCATGACTTAAATGGAGCGGGCAGGGTTTCAATAAAGTAAGATTTTGCTAAGCAAATTCTTAACTTGACTTGTTTTATGCATACCACTCATGTAATGTTGGCGGAGTTTACTTAACAAAGTAATTTCTTAGCAAAACCACACCCTTTACTTATATTTGGCCATACTCATACTACCATGTAATAATAGGGAGTAGACACCCCCTTTCAATCCGGGGCTAGTTACGCACTCGATAAATTATGCGAGACGTTAACTTACTGCATTACTGCAGCCGTGAATAAAATCTTTAAATAAAAGAAAATGTTGACATGCAATAAGGAAGTTATCTAGATGTATATTTTTTAAAGTAGCAGTCATTATTTACCACGTGAAATATTTTGTACATCCATGAGAAAGAGCAAAACCAGGCCTTCACCCTGACATGCCTAGGGAGCTACTTTTTACGCTGATCCCTGCATTAAGATATTTTTATCCCCTCAAATGCTTATCTGCAAAGAAACTATGAGGAAATATTACTTCATTTACCATAAAACAGTATTTAAAGCATACATTTACTTGTGTACAAAAATTCCAAGTGCAACAAAATAAAAGCAAACCACCATATATATATATATATATAACTCGTAAATGAGATCTGTGAGTTATATGTACATAAAAGTACACATATATGGTGAAGGAAGACTGAGTACCCGGAGAGAACCACCGACCTCTGTTAAAAATATTGGCAATCTAGTCGAACACACCCCGCCACATGTGAGATTCGAACTCACAACCTCAGTGTTGACAGGCTAATGATTATTCGTGGTCATGACGAACTACATAGACCACTCGGCCACCGAGACTACCGCAGGCCTGCAAGGCCCACCCCTCCCCCCCCCCCCCCCCAGACACACACTTGATTAATAGAGAATCTTAGATAAAATAACTGGATCGAAAAAATTAAAAAAAACAGAATGGAGTACAAAATGTTATATGAATTGAACTTTTAAATTATTGAATGTATGATAGTTTACGCTTTAATATATAGAACAAGATGCCTACAATTGCTTTTACCATTTACCTTACAGTATCGATTCCGCCCCTCCCCCCCCCCCCCCCCCCCCCCTCATAATGTGACCTTCTTGCGGATTGTAGTTTTTAAAAATGAAAAGAAGATAAATAATAAGATGAAAACCAGTTTGTCTGGAAATTTTCAAAGTGAAAACAAAATGTATTGTGTCATTAGACATGTATGTTACGAAAAGGTATATTCACGACGCTGAGGTTGACAAATTACACTTTAAATGTGGGGACTGTGTCAAAACACAAAAGAGATTATCTGTGTATACATTGAATATTATTTAAAAACTGCATTGATCCTTTTGGAGGCAATTCCATATGGAACGAATATTCAATAACATTTGTACCGTAAGAAATATAAGAAATAGATATTAATAAATTCCATAATATTTTTAAGAAACTATCATGCAAAAAAATGGGGGGGGAAAGTCATGTAAATGCAGTAGATTTGCGGGGCAACGGAGAAACGGGGTACATACGTGTGTGAATTCTTCGGCGAGCCCTTAATAGACCTTGCAAATAATCTGAAATATTATAATCTGTTTTATACCTACTCGTGAATATATATGTAACGGTCATTTTTATATAGTTATGAAAAGCAAACAAAGGAGTGTATGTATTTTGATCCAGTTGTTTGCCACCTAAATTTTTATCTAACGGGGTCTGTTTTAAAACACCTAAAACACGATTTTTATATAATTTCAACTTGAAACATGTTGCATTATAGTTTTAGAAAATTTACTCCCGGTCATATAGCTTCGAAGGCATGTATTTTCTTCCTTTATTTCCTTCCAACTTTTTCTTAATTTAAACAGTTTCAGCTCAATTTGTATTTTCTTTATAAGGGGTTTGTGATTGATTGATTGTTGGTTGCTTAACGTTCAGTGGCAAATATTTCATGCATGTTCAGAACGATAAGAGGTTTGTGTAAAATATGACTCACTACTCACCGGTTGAACATCCCTGCAGAGTTTCAAAAGCATTGCATAATAACTTTGCATTTACACCTTAACGCCACCTTATGCAGATATTTTGTATTTTATAAATTCCTCAAACGTTTTGTGGGAATTCGCCAACCGTTTCATAAGAAAATGACAATAGGAAAATTAACACCGATGATCGATGGGTCTTTCCTCTATTTAAGCTAACAATGCTAGGGGTTTCTAAAAAAAAATGGCGTTTTTATATTAAATCTGTTGGATGTGTACCTATTACTACTCTACGAAGGTACCAGTTGTTTTTTCAGGGAGAGGGGGGCTAGTATTACATTTGAAAAAGGCAGGACAGGAGTTTTGAGTTAAAAAAGTGCAGAATGAGCAACTTGGCCAAAAAAAAAAAGGCAGGATGACAATTTATGCCAACAAAAGGCAGGATAAACTAGTAAAAAAGGCCGAACAGAATAGGGCGATAAAAAAGGCAGGAAATATATTACAAACATGTTTCAACCCGCAATACTTTTCATTAGCCTGTCCTAAGTCAGGGGCCTGTAGTTCAGTGGTTGTCGTTGGCTACTGTCTGTCATATGTTTTCTTCGTAAACGGTTTTATTATAAATTATTTCCCTTTTTCGCGATCTTTTATAGCCGACTACTAGCATACGGTACAGGTTTTTCTCATTGTCAAAGACCTTATGATTGCTAATGGATAGATGGATAGATGTCTCATTGTCAATGATACCACATCTCATTGTTTTCGTAAACTTACGCGGGGAAAAATATGAAACCGCACTAAAAATCATCAATGTTGAGTCAATGAATGTGTGTCAATAAAGAAACTAATGTTATTGGTTTTGTAATTTTATTATGGATCAAAAACCCTTTTATTAAATGCTTTCACTGTCAGAATATCTAACTGGCTTACTATGTATATATTACCAATCTAGAATCTTGTATAACTCTCATCCCCCCTTTTTCTAGCCCACCCACTCCTGCACGCGTACACCTTTCATGTCTTATGATAGCCAGCAATGATATCACAAAAGCAATTGTCATATAGGATGTTACATACTGATATTCTAGATAAATGTGAATTGAATTAACCAAGACGCACAGGATTTAAATTTTACCTGTTTAAAACTATAATCAATGTTTTGACACCGTCCCCAAATTTAAAGTATAATTTGTCAACCTCAGCTTCGAGAATATACCTTTTCGTAACATGTCTATTACTAAATTAAACAAAATGATGATATGACATATAATTAAACATATTTGAGCATTAAAAAAATAATAATGAAATCGCACAAACAATATAAAATAAGGATATTGTGAAATGGATAGAAAATTTTTTTTTAAATCTTTTTCTAAGTATTTAGAATCTTCGAAAATATTCTAGATTTAAGCTTATGTAACTAAAAATAAAATATAACAAAGAAGCTTTTTAAAAATTTTTTTGTACAAAGAAATACAACCTTCAAAGATATCTTTGCCCAATTTTCAGAAAAAAATTATGTTTCAGTAATTGTTTTGGAATTTTTGGGTTGGTCAAACCAAAAAAATTTCCAGGCTTTGTCGAGGTCGACGATCAACTTACGGTCTTCAGTAGAAAAAATGTATAAGGAAGACGGAGTTATCTTCCTTCTGTCCGATTTTCCTGTTAAGCTACTTGCACACGTCAGAATGCAATTAAATGTATACGACAGTTACCATCTTCAGACGCCATGAACCCTCTCTTATAGGTCGTGAATCTACACCAAAATTTTGTGATTAACGCAAAAATGTGTAAAGATTGCGCAAAAATTATGAGAGAGGTTGAAAAAAACCGATTTAAGACAGTGCAAAGAATTAAAGTCAGACTAAAAAATGTTGATTTTTCGTCAAAAACATGGAATAAAATCTAAAAACCACTCACTCATGGTGTAAGTCCAAGAGTTTGTAATAGCGCAAGTGACCTCCGAAGTCTTGACTATCAATATTTCTTATTGGAGGCAATAGTAACGCGATAATTTTGAAATATCTTTACATCGGCGAAAAGCGACGAAATTTTTTCTGACGTATATACGTAGGTGAGTTCTGATTTTTTTGCATCAGAACAATTCTGACTCAAACAAGTCGATCCCCTGACTGTTGTATGACGTCATCTTTTGAGAGTAATTGCGCCTAGAACGTTCAAACTTAAGGTTTTTCGTTTATAACTTGACAATGGTACATAATAATGGCATGGGGTCTTCTAAAATGACCTCAACGACCAATGACCTTGAGAAAGGTCACAAGGTCAAAGGTCAAGGTCATGACTTATATTACGTATTTTGCATTTTTTCACACTTTATAATTTTTTTTCAGATTTTTAATGCAATTAAAGCTATTGAAAGCGTGAAATTCAGGCACTACTTTTGATGACGTCATTTCTGGCAACGTTATTATTTCTGTAGACGTTTTTAGACGTTTTGGATATATTGGAATGTTAACTAATGTGACAATGTTACAACCCATGAAAACGTCTAGAATTGTCAATTTATAAGGTCACATTAATGACGTTTTTGATGTTTATAGTGCAAAACAGTATAATTCATCACAAACATTTAGTTAACCAGAAACAAACATTTTTCTTAGTTATTCAAACTAGCAGTCCATATATTTTTTTAACAATTGTGAAATTACCTATCATATCAAACCAGAAGTGATATTTGTAATACGGGAAGTAGCATAATACCTCCCTTATTTCAGTACATAGAACCATATATCTTTGAAATCACTGAAAGTTTAGCTATGCTCTAAAACCAACAATTACATTTTAAACCTCTTTTTTTTATCAACAAATCTGCAATTGAGGTGGAAAGACCTTCAATTGTTCTCTGAACAATTGGTTTTTAATTAAGGTCTTTCCCGTTTCCAACGGAAAGACCTTTCTGTAATTCGTCTGATTATTATTATTAGGTCTTTCCATTTCCAAATGGAAAGACATATAGCTATTCTTATGATTATTAGGTCTTTCCATTTCCAAATGGAAAGACATATAGCTATTCTTATGATTATTATTATTCTTTTTTTTTCCGCCAACATTTCAAAGTCTTCTGTTTTTAACAGCTTAGGACATATCATTATCAAACTTCTTATATGATATCGGTGTGTTAAAATCTATTCGAAATCGACCCTGAGTTATCGAACTTTTTTCCATTACAGAGTTATCTCCCCGAACACCGTAACCCTTGTTACCATTTAAACTCTGAAACCGTAAGAGATACGCTAAAACTTAAGGGTGGAAAATGTTCAACTACGTAGACCGATGATTCATTACATTTGGTCCAAAGAGATTTGATGACTCCTTCAAGGGGCATAACTGCATCAAAATCTAGACAGAAGACTTTAAGGGTCAAAAGTAAGGTTAGGGGTCAGATATCAATATGAAACTTTATAGTTGGTCTCCAGAAGCCATTCCAAGAAAAATAATGTCAAGGTCAAAGGTCAAGGTCAAGTTCTAAATTTTGACTTTTCCTTGTTATGAGTATTCCTCTGAAACGGTAGCAGATAGATGATAAAATATAATGGGGAAAATGTGAAGGACATTGAGACGCAACTTTTTTCTATTAGTGTCAAAGTCCTATAACGTCATCTTGTAGGAGTTATTGTCCTTAGAACATAAAATTAAATAGTTTTTCATAAACAACTTGATAATGGTATATAGTAAAGGCACCGGGTCTTTTGAAATAAGACCAGGGACCATTGACCTTCAAAAAGATCAAAAGGTTAAAGGTCAAGGTCATGTCCTAGATATTGAACTTGGCTTTTAAACAGTCTGTTCATGGTTTTTAAGACTTTTTAAAAACATTTTAAGGTAAAAAAGTCTTACTAGGGTGTCATAACACTCTCCATAATCGAATGGAAAGACCTTACATTTGTTCTCGGAACAAATGTCTTACTAGTTATTATTCTTTTTTTTTCCGCCAACATTTCAAAGTCTTCTGTTTTTAACAGCTTAGGACATATCATTATCAAACTTCTTATATGATATCGGTGTGTTAAAATCTATTCGAAATCGACCCTGAGTTATCGAACTTTTTTCCATTACAGAGTTATCTCCCCGAACACCGTAACCCTTGTTACCATTTAAACTCTGAAACCGTAAGAGATACGCTAAAACTTAAGGGTGGAAAATGTTCAACTACGTAGACCGATGATTCATTACATTTGGTCCAAAGAGATTTGATGACTCCTTCAAGGGGCATAACTGCATCAAAATCTAGACAGAAGACTTTAAGGGTCAAAAGTAAGGTTAGGGGTCAGATATCAATATGAAACTTTATGGTTGGTCTCCAGAAGCCATTCCAAGAAAAATAATGTCAAGGTCAAAGGTCAAGGTCAAGTTCTAAATTTTGACTTTTCCTTGTTATGAGTATTCCTCTGAAACAATAGCAGATAGATGATAAAATATAATGGGGAAAATGTGAACATTGAGACGCAACTTTTTTCCATTAGTGTCAAAGTCCTATGACGTCATCTTGTAGGAGTTATTGTCCTTAGAACATAAAATTAAATAGTTTTTCATAAACAACTTGATAATGGTATATAGTAAAGGCACCGGGTCTTTTGAAAAGAGACCAGGGACCATTGACCTTCAAAAAGATCAAAAGGTCAAAGTTCAAGGTCATGTCCTAGATATTGAACTTGGCTTTTAAACAGTCTGTTCATGGTTTTTAAGACTTTTTTAAAACATTTTAAGGTAAAAAAAGACTTACTAGGGTGTCATAACACTCTCCATAATCGAATGGAAAGACCTTACATTTGTTCTCGGAACAAATGTCTTACTAGTTAAAGTCTTTCCCGTTTCCAACGGAAAGACCTTTCTGTAATTCGTATGATTATTATTTTTCTTCTTTTCCGCCAACTTCGATGTCAAGAATTTTCTTCATTTCGCGACATATCGAAATGATATTTAACCAGTTGGTTCGGAATGATAAACCGGATTCAGGATTGACGCAGCGAAGCCGAACTCTTTTCCATACAGAGTTTCTGCCCAAATACCGTAAACCTTTGTTATCGAAATAACTCAGGAACCGTAACAAATAGCTGATCAAATATTTAGGAAAAATGTTCATCTTCGTAAGACGCAACTTTGTCAGGTTTCACTCAATTTGGTTTATCGACTCCTTATGGGAGTTACTGGCCCTTGAATATTTGACGGAGCGCGTGCATGTTCAAAACTCACAAACCGTTAGTCGTAGAGACTTGGGACTTTCACCATTAGTCATCAGATGTCTTATTCTACAAAATGACCCCAAGGTCAAAGGTCAAGGTCACACTGATCAAATATGTTGGCAAAAATGTTCATCTTCGCAAGACGCAACTTTGTCATGTTTCGCTCAACTTTGTTTTATCGACTCCTTATAGGAGTTACTGGCCCTTGAATATTTGACGAAACGCGTACATGGTCAAAACTCATAAACGGTTAGTCGTAGAGACTTGGGACTTTCACCAATAGTCATCAGATGTCTTATTCTTCAAAATGACCCCAAGGTCAAAGGTCAAGGTCGTACTTGATCTTTGACCTTATACCTTGTTATGAGAATAACTCAGAAACCATAACAAGTAGCTGATGAAATATATTGGGGGAAATGTTTATCTTGTCAAGATCTAAGTTTGTCTCATTGGGTCTGAAGTTATACGATGACTCCTTATAGGAGTTAATGCCCTTGACTCATGTTAATTTTACACTATATCTCGAAAACCATTATAGATATGAAGAAAAGGTTAATACAAAAAAAGATCAGTTTCAAAAGATCTACATTTTAGAACCAAGGTCAAGAGTCAGATATCAAGGTCATCGAAAAAGCCCTTAGCAACCGACGGAAAAGTACCTAGCAACCATATATATTTATGGTCAGGACCCTATTATAGAACTATAGAGGTGAAAATTGAAGGTCAAGGATCAAGGTCATTGAAAAAGTCCTTAGCAACCGATGGAAAAGTACCTAGCAACCATATATATGTATGTTCAGGATCATATTATAGAGCCATAGAGGTCAAAATGGAAGGTCAAGGGTCAAGGTCATCGAAAAAGTCCATAGTTACTGATGGAAAAGTACCTAGCAACCATATATATTTATGCTCAGCACACTATTATAGAGCCGTACAGGTCAAAATGGAAGGTTAAAGGTCAAGGTCATTGAAAAGTCCTTAGCAACTGATGGAAAAGTACTTAGCAACCATATATATTTATGTTCAGGAACCTTTTTTAGAGCTGTAGAGGTAAAATGGAAGGTCATTGGTCAAGGTCATTGAAAAAGTCCTGAGCAACCGATGGAAAAGTACCTAGCAACCATATATATTTATGCTCAGGACCATATTATAGAGCCGTAGAGCTTAAAATGGAAGGTCAAGGGTCAAGGTCATTGAAAAAGTCCTTAGCAACTGATGTAAAAGTACCTAGCAAACATATATATTTATGTTCAGGGACATATTTTAGAGCTGTAGAGGTCAAAATCGAAGGTCAAAGGTCAAGGTCATTGTGACAGAGTCCTATATTTTGACTATCCAAGTCAAAACAGAAGGTCAACAGTCATCCTTTATAGCCTTAATTGCAATTTGACACGGGAAAGACCTTGCAATTGTTCTCTGAACAATTGTCTTTCTAGTTATTATTATTCTTTTCCGCAAAGTTTGATGTCCAGAATTTTTTTCATTTCGCGACATATCAAAATGATATTTTTCAGGATGGTTCTGAATGATAAACCGCATTCTGGACTGACCCTGCGAAGTCAAAATATTTATCGAAACAGAGTTATCTGCCCGAACACCGTAAACCTTGTTACCGTTCTATCACGGAAACCGTAACAGATAGGGACAAACCGAAAGGTGGAAAATGTTTGACATCTCAAGACAAAAGTTTGTTCTTATTTGGTCGAAACATTTTGATGAATCCTTATAGAGTCACTTCCCATTGAACAGTGAACCGAACACCTTAAAGGTCAAAAGTCATGAACGGTTAGTCGTAGAGACTTGGGACTTCCACCAATGACCATCACAGATCATGACCTTGAACTTGACCTTAAAGGTCAAAAGTCATGAACGGTTAGTCGTAGAGACTTGGGACTTCCACCAATGACCATCACAGGTCATGACCTTGAAATTGACCTTAAGGTCAAAGTTCAAGGTCAAATTTGACCCCTGACCTTAAACCTTGTTACCGCTCTGATTCGGAAACGGTAAAAGATAGCTGATTAAATGTGTTGAGAAAAATGTTCATCTTGTCAAGACGCAACTTTGTCGTGTTTCAGTCAAAGCAGTATATCAACTCCTTATAGGAGTTATTGGCCCTTGAATATTTAACAGAACACGTAAATGGTCAAAACTCATAGACGATTAGTTGTAGAGATTTTAGACTTGCACCAATGTTCATCAGAGATCAAAAACTTCAAAATGACTCCAAGGTCAAAGGTCAAGGTCAAACTTGACCTCTGACCTCAAATCTTGTTACTGCTCTGTCTCATTAACCATAAAAGATAGCTGATAAAAGGTATTGAGAAAAATGTTTAGAATGTCAAGATATACATTTGACTCATTTGGGTTCGAATCCGTACAGCGACAACTTATAGGGGTTAGTGCCCTTGACACTTTATATTTTATTTTATATCTCGCAAACTATAACAGATAGGAAGAAACTGTCAATACAAAAAAGAATAGTTTCAAAAGATCTACATTTTGGTGCAAAGGTCAAAGGTCAGAGATCAAGGTCATAGAAAATGCCCTTAGCAACCGATGGAAAAGTACCTAGCAACCATATACATTTATGTTCAGGGGCCTATATTTTACTGTATAAGTAAAAAGGGAAGGTCGAAGGTTGTCAATGAAACTGTCTATAGCAACTGATTAAAAAGCCCTTAACAACCATATATAATTGTTATATATTATATATTATAAAAATGTCAATTTTGACCGTAGACCTTGGTAGAGTTATGCCCTATTGAATATATAACTGAACACGAAATGTTCAACTCATAAACAGTTAGTCATAGATATATGGATTGAATCAGTTGCAAATCATCTCATTGATATGTTTATTTCTAGTACTATGAGAAGATTGACTACAAAGGAAAAGAAAAACAATAACAAACACCTTTGTTTACAAATGTGACATGAGTTAATCTCATATTTAACAATAATATCTAAATAAATTTAAGAACAATCATATTTTAACCAGAAATTGTGGTTCAAAGAGTACAATGAGCATATTTATAAAAGAAACAAAATTCTTTATTACTGTTGTGTATCATTCGCAAATATTACCTCACTTTGGACTGAACTAACCATTATAAATATCAAAATTCTAAATTTTGGAACTAATTCATATAATTTTCAATCAAATTACCGTATAAGATGACTATTGTACCCTCGAAAGGTTCAAAATTATAGATATAAACAAAACATCTTCGTTTTTCAATTCAGGGATAGTTTTGTACTGGGGATAGGAAATACGATTAAAAGCAAGTAAAGTCGTCCCATATTATTTCGTCCCTAATTAGTTCACAACAGTACAGACTTGGGATTTTCACCCATTTGGTCATCAGATATCAACTGTTTGACATATTAAGACACTAATTTGTTTTTATTTGGTCAAAATAATTTATCATAGTTAAATGACCCGGGAAAGACCTTGCAATTGTTCTCTGAACAATTGTCCTTCTAGTTGTATATATGATTTGTCTGTGCTGTCTCGCTATGTGTGAATATGTCTTATGCACGTTTTAATTTAAACTATTATTCTATATATGAAGATTTGAGTTACAGCATTACTTTGTGTTTGAAACGTAAACACAGAATCTGAAAAAAAAAATAATGAAATCCTATTGTGTTTGTTCTCAGTTACGAAGTGTATATCATGTTTTTGTTTATTGAAACTTAATAATTTAGATAAATCTTCAGCAGCCATCAACCGCCTCCCAAATAAAATACTTATCATAATTATCCTTCCTGTAATAAATAATGTTACTTGATTTTATTTTTTTAGTTGAGAGGTGAATGGATTGACAACAACAGAAAATGACGCTATATATATTAACAGTGGTAATTTCTATTAATCAAATAATGTCTTTTATTTCTTGTTAATCCGGTCATATCAAATTCGTTAATCTTAAAATTCTAGTGTCTCAGTAAGTTTATAATTTGTGCTATATTTACTCATGAAAACTCAAAATTTCTGTTGTCTCCAAATGTGATAGCATGACGACCATATACGTTTTACGGGTAGGGATTCAGCGGGTTTTGGTATGTATAGAGTGGAGATTGTGATGATCCACAGTAATTCATGGCTTCTTTTTTCTATGAATACTGAAACATTTTACAGACGTCAAAAGCATTATTCACTATTTTTTTCATATAAGATTCATTCAATGCCATAATTTATTGGTTCATTCCGGCAGAATGCAAACAACGGCCTAGACGTATCAACTTTGACAATATCGTTGACAGTTTTGTCATATTTTAAAGACCAGTAAGACCCGAATAATGAATATTATTTTTATGCTAAGTCTAAATAAAAAAAATGATTATGATGAAATGTTTACATTCAAGGTAATAACCACAATCACAGCTTACAACTTAACATGCCCGCACATAGGACACTGGGAAATACGGGCACTTGCGCAATGCAACAACAGGTATAAATATGTATGCCTTTGGGATGATATCAAAGAAAAGCTTGCAGAAAGTTGTACCGGACCACGCCTAGATAGGCCAGGTACTTGATTATTACCGATGTTACAAACAGAAATGTATGTTATATCTCCATAAAAAGGTATATTGGCATACATGCCATGCTGCAGTGATGTTTACCGGCGAGCTAAATATCTTATCTTCTGTTTTCAACTCAGAAAATGGTTTGATTTGTATTTGGAATGCATTTTTATTTGGGTCGTGCCATGTGTGTCTGGAAATTATTATTATTATTATAATTGAGAGTATGATCAAATTCATGTCCACTTTTAAAATTATAGTAGAAATCTTTGTCTAAGTATATTTATTATTCAGTCTATGGTAAAAACAAACCGAATTGTAATTGCCATATACGTGTACATGTACTTCTCACATTTATACATACATGTAGTACGCATGATTGTCATAAATGCATCAGCAATTGGAAGCGAATCTTGCTGATAGTGTGCAAAAACAAAATTAACTGTAAAATAACAAGGGATCTGGTGTATTGGTATATGTGTCTGGGAATGATATAGACATTCTCACATTTACTGATAAATCCTGTATTGAAAAGCTAAATTTAACTTCTCGTAAATATGTACTAGGAACAAGTAAACCCTCTTCTAACATAGCACCTAGAACTGAGCTAGGGAGAGAGGTATCCCTTGGAACTCCAAATAAAGACTCAACATTATTACTTAATTAGATTACTAATGGAAAAAATAATTATTAGATGAGTCCTTTCTATTAACTAAACAACTAGACTCAATGGGAGTATACTGTTGGTTCACATATGTAAAATCAATAGCTAAAGAAGATGGCTTAGAAATATCACTGATAACCAAAAACATAGAGTGAGAAAAAAACCTTAAATCTACTTTTGAAAAATTTTATAAAGATATGTACAACAAAACACTTGAAGAGATATATATGAACAGTAAACTGCTTTTATATAAACCGTTGAAACAATCTCTAAATAGTGAATTTTATTTTAAATCAGAATTAGTTATCATTGCCTCCTTATCGAAAAAGATATTTAAAAATTCCAAGGGAAAATCGTCTATGTATAAAATGTAATTTAGTAGAAGACATTTCCTGCTATACAAGAAATTTAGAAATACGAAAAAACTATTTGAAGAAAATCAAAACAGAAAAACCTTCAATTAATGTTGATTTTAAAGATGATAAAAAAAAATTCCTTATACTTTGAATCCATTAACACTCTAGCAAGTAGAAAACACTGGTTCCTTTTTAAACGGTCATTAGCACTGAGGATAGGGGACCTATAAACAAATGTAATTTTATTGATTTAGATTTCGCATGTTTATATGTTCATACTTGCTAGTGTGTATTTTGTTTAAATGTGTCACAAATCAATATGATTTATATGACAATAAAATTTGATTGATTGATTGGTATTATTCATAAGAAGGAAATCCATTCATACTAAAGACGTATCCAGGAATAGAGCTTTGATAGCAATGTACTAACTTTGTAAATAAAGTCACAGCTCACCTTACAATAATATTAAGATTAACTTATTTAACCATGCATGTCTGATTTTGATTGATATTCAATGAAACATATCAATAATTAAACAAACGAAGCGCAACCGATTTCAATATTTTTTCCCAATATGAAAGATCCTTTTTGAAGGATTCTTGGTCTAGACCATTGTCCATGGCAACATTTTGTTTTAGTGTTAGATTTTGGTTTGTATAGAACAAACACCATATAAGCAACTTTAACGTAGAGCAAAGATGTCATATTACATTTATTAAGTATATAGACAATAACAGTGCATTGACTTGACATAGAATCGATACACGGATGAGGCTTAGAATCGAGGGATTCCAGAGAATTTTATTCTAAAGTAGCCATTGCCTAAATGTTATATACTGTCAGTGACCGTATATCACTTGTAACTGTCAACGCATAGTGACTACTGAAATAGAACAATTGCAGTATAAAATCGTGAGCTTATTAATACCCTTTTTATTGCAAAACGGGGTACTTCTTGTAATTTGTCTAGTAAAAAAAGCTTATGAAATACCTTTATTCGAATACTTAAACTTACTAAAACTACCGTAATAATACGTAGTCACATAGATATGCTGAAGCAAACGTACATTTTGTTAACTACAAATGTGCCTCCCTCATGCACAGCTCTTCGTTTATGGTATGTACTGTACTTATTTAGAAAACATTTTTTTTTTTTGCGGGGGGGGGGGGGGGTTAAGCTGTATGAGTATCATCTACAGGCTATGGAGATTCATAATGGACATCTGTTTGATTATTCAATAATACCGCAGTTACAGATTATCATGATAATGGTAAACAAACTTGCTTCAAATTTGAAATTAAACGGAAGATCTTATCTTGAACTTCATCTCGAAACTGACACCAGAGGAAGGTTGAATACAAAACTTTACGACAAACGGGATGACTTTGACTTTCCAGTCGTCAACTTCCCATTTTTGAGCGGCAATATTCCAGAAGCGCCGGCGTATGGAGTATATATTTCACAACTCATACGTTATTCCAGAGCTTGTGACATATACATTGACTTCCTGGACAGAGCTCGGCTTCTGACAGAAAAGTTGCTCACACAGGGGTACGTTGTTCCAAAGTTGAAGTCATCCTTATTAAAGTTTGATGGGCGTCATCATGACTTGGTTGACAAGTATGAAAAAACCGTTTCCCAAATGAAAATGGATCTGCTCCATTGATATTATCCCTTCCTCTTACCGGATTTGACATAGGCAACATGGCCGTTGTCCTGCAAGATGCAGAGACTGGTTAATCTTCCGGAGCACCTGAGTCTACCCCCGGTTTTTTGGTGGGGTCCATGTTGTTCATATATTTTTAGTTTTTAATTGTAGTGCATGTATTTTTAGGTCCTGTCTTCGTTGTTCTCCCGAGTTTGTCAGTTAATACGATTTTTCCCTCCTTCTTGACTTTACTTAGACCATACCTTAAAATTGACAGAACAGTTGTTTAGTGGTTATTCTTGCAGTTTATCCGTATAAAACAAATACAAATATGTATAGCCAGTTGTTATGCACCTTCGTATATATTGAATAATAAATTGTCTTTTAATTTACGTTGAATTATCTTAACTGCCAAATATTTGAATCTTTAGTAAGAAACTGCCGGAAAGTAAATTGTAGAGAGATATTTCTATTTAAGTTGTGCTTCGAATAGACTATTTCAAACACCCAATACTTTATTACAATGTATATGTTTTATAGGAAATAGACAGGTTTTAAACAGCGGGAATTTCGACAGAAAGCCGTGTGTTTCAAACAAATTCCAACCGTTTCTATTCAGAACGTTTGGAAACAGTGGATGTGTGTATAAAAAATCTCTTTGTAATGAAGAAGGACAAGTACTTGAACGGAATCGGAATACAAGACATGATAGAACCTGTAGGTGTGATTATACTAATAGTTATGCGTTTGTTACCAAACCTTTACACACGTGCTATTGTATTCCCTCCGAGGAAGACTGTTCTTGCTACAAAATGCAATGCGGTAAAGGAAAAATTATGTCACAAGGTAGGGTTGTTATAATTCAATTACCGTCTATTTCACGTATTAAACGGAAAGTCTGATTTTCAGACGACGTGAACATCTTCAAATGTAAATTAAACGGTTGTTACATTGTATGTCTATTGCTTTTTTCGTGTAAAGTAAAGTTATTTCTTATGCTTCAACTTTACACTTAGAAACCAGGCTTTAGCTTGATGTATAAAACACACTTATATAGTAATACACATTTTCTATTGTATATCATTCTGTAGTTTTTGGAATACACAATGTATCAGGATATTGGGTAAAGACAAATGAGCCAAATAACAGTGTGAAGATTAAAAAAATTAAATTGCATCTATCGATCGCCAACACATTAAATATTTGACGCACCTCCAGTTTTGTTTACATTAAAACGAATACTATCAGATTTTTTTTCTTTGCAGATTACAATTGCCGTATTGATGGTTATTCGCAAAGTGGATATAAATGCTCTGTTATGTAAGTGTGAAAAAGCACATTCTTACCATCAAATTCTTGTAACCAACACTTAGTACTGGTACTCAATTTCTATATTAAAAAGTATTCTAGTTGTCTTAGCAAATGGTAGTTAATCCGACCATTTGTTCATGTATTGAATCAGTCTTCCATCTGTATTATCTTATGCAAACTGCTCATATTAAGCTCTGATCAACGAATTGACTTAACTTTGTCGTAAGTGTACTCATGCATGTATATATATAGTGCGTTGGAATTCTTTAAGCTATCATATAATATTAACTTGTCATTGACATTTAAGACGGACATTAAACTTGATAAGGCATATATATTTTTAATGTTTTGAAAGGTAGAATACATTTGTAAATACTTTTACCCACCACTGACCCCACCTCACTTATAAAGCATTATGTTTACTGATTTTTTTAATTATGCGCAACTCTATATTTTCGTTTCAAGTTAACTTTAAAAAAAACAAACAATGTAATTGTTAATATTGTGAGTTCTAGAATTATTTTAGGATAAAAATAACTACATGCGAAGATACCTAGTTAGAACAATTCACGGCAAAATTCGGGAAAATTATGGAATTCGTCAATCTGTCAGATGATCATGTGATCATATATATTTACAATAATTATATTAGACTTCCAAGACAGACATGACAGATGTTTATCCAGAATTATTGACCATGACAAAAGATCTCTAAAAAAGCAATTATAAATTCTAATCCCACCACTAATCTAATCTGAAATCTTCATCATTGTGAAGAAGGGATTTAAAGAAGTTTAGAAGATATTAATTATCCATGTTATCTCTACTAATGTCGGAAACAAGTTCCAGATGAGCTAACTCAGTAGCAATACATGTTTACATATATTACACGTATGATGAAAAAATATAAAATTGTTGCGTGATGATCTTGATCAAATATTCTGTGCCTCTGATAGCCCCTTCTTAACGTGTCCACGGGTCTGAACCTTTGTTATAGTATATATAATATGGCCTTTACTATTAATGGGGAAAAACTATTTCATAAATATAATCTGAAACAACTGGGGGGGGGGGGTGGGGGGGAGGGGGGGTTGAAACCAACCTTTGATGATTTTAGATTTTGTAAAGCACTCAAGGCTGCAATTTGCAGATTTTAAGTGATAATTTGTTCCCAAACGTGAACATGAGATCACGCTTGTCATAAAATTACATAACAACATACACCAAAGGACGTTCTTTAGCATACACACTCGGGCTATAATGTACTCAACAGTCACACAAAAAGAGCCGCAAGAACAAATAATCATGAACAGCCCTAAGATAGAATTTAGCGAAAAGAGTATTACAAATTGCGTATACACTCATTCCATGAAACCTTTTAACTTTATTTAGTAAGGATGTCAGCCCCCTTTTTTATCCCCATTCAGGACTTACGACCCTTCATACAGTATCGGATCTTTGGACATACGATACTGTTGAATATAAGGCTGTAACCATTTATTACATGATAAGTGTCTACAGAAGTGTGGTAGTTAATGTACGCATATCATTGCTTCATGAATCAACAGAATGCATTTGAACTTACATCCTAAACACTGCTACGACAGTATCCCATATAGCCAGGCTCTCCGATAACAACAGCACAACGTCTTGGTGAACTACGTGGTCATCTTAAAAATAGAGGGTATACACACCAAAACATACAAGACGGCTTCAAAAAAGCTAACCGCTTCAGTAGAGACAATCTCTTAGAATATAAAGAAAAGGAGACGACCAACAGAATCCCGTTCGTTACAACATACCATCCTAGCCTTCACAATGTCTTTAGTACCATCAGGACACACTGGAAAAAAAATCGAAAAGCACCCTGATCTTTCCAGACTTTTCCCAGAACCCCCATTTATGGTGTTCGACGACCGAAAAGCCTGAAAGACATTCTGGTACGAGCCGATATAACTAGCAAGATCTCTTCATCAACTGGCCAATGTCAGGCTTGTTCGGACAAAAGGTGTAAGATTGGCTCCCAGATGATATGTACACAGAGCTTTAAAAGTCACACAACAGCCAAAGATTACAAAATATTTTGCACTGTGAACTGCAAATCAAGCAGCGTGATCTACATGTTGGAGTGTGGGATTTGTAATCTGCAGTACATTGGAGAAAGTAAGCAAGCTTTCAACAAAAGAATGAACGGCCATAGAAGTGATATAACAAAGAAAGACTTTCTACCCGCCAGCCAACACTTTCGGTCGACTGGACACAATCCTGGGGACTTTGGTAAAATGGAATTCTCTATTATAGAACAAAATTTGATTTGGAGTGATCAAGAAAGGCAGACAAGAGAAAGCTTCTGGATAAAAGAACTAGGCACCTTATATCCAAGGGGAATACATAAAAAGAAGTAAATTTGTTGATACAGATATTGAATAATCCTTTTTTATTGTTATTTCCAAGTGTTTTATTTTTTTCGTGTACTTTTTCATTTGTTATGATGTTATAACTCTGTAAAATAATTCTATACCTTATGTTAAAGGATTAGTTATCTTAATTTTTGTTGACATGCGTTGCTACACCTCAGGAAGTTAAGATCACGATTATCCATATATTGTTTTCTACATGTAATTAATTAGTCATTTCGCAACGCGACAGCACTGATGAAGGATCTCAGTGATCCGAAAATTTTGCTAAGTTTGTTTTATAATTATAATTCAATATTGTATTTGTTTTATTTTGATGTTGTTTTATTTATTTTTTAGTTTGTATTGTATCGTTCATTTATTATCGGTCGAACATGTAGTAAGTTCGAACGTTGGTTATTTATTGACAATATATTCGTTTACTTTCAATAATATTCGCTGACATATATACGCCGGTACAAATTCTAACCAAGTTTCATTTTTAAGCAAATTCTTAAAAACTAAACCGTTCTGTCTTTATTGATTAACCGACACATTTCACCCCTTGATACTCCGTACAAAATGCAATATTATACACTGGGCAGGGAAAAGAAAATTGATAATTATTATATTGAAAATTTGTCAACTTTGCCTTCCATCGTTAAATGTACAATGTGCCTGTATTTACCTGTGTGTCATTTTGAATAATGGGTGGTTCCAACTGTAAACCGTTAGAAAGTTTAATTTTACACTGTATACCACAAAATTGGTTGGGTATAGGATGAAACAGAAACGGGTAAAAGTTGCCTGTAGTTTTGGAAAAAACTTTTACAAACGTGTTTTTCTATAGTTTGCACAAAATATAGAAAACAGGAGTGACTCAGTTCGCTGCAAGGTACTTTAGTATGAAAAATAATTCTTCAATAAATTTAAATGGAAGATTGCAGAAAAAGTAATATCCCCATTGGTTTGTGACAACTTCATTTTGAGTTTACCAGATGAACAATTTTCAATTAATTTATAACCTATGTGTACTCAGAAAATATTTTACAAGATATATTTACATATTTCTTCTTTCTGTACAAACCTCAAATATATAGGAAAGATATACTGTCCAAACCATTTTCTGTAAATGGTGTACTAAATCAATAAAAAATGTGATTATTAGAAATAACAAATTATATATGTTAATTATCAAAATGCACGCCATCATCTTTTATAAACCTTCATGTAGATAAAAAAAGGGGGGATTGAAGGAGACCCTAAATGTAAACATATTATATTTGGTGGAAAATCCGTGCTTGTTCGTACTTTTGTCTCTTGTGTTTTCAATTAAGGTCACAGGATGACAGAAGTTCTTGTTCAGACCCAACTCCTTTCCATTTTGCATAGTCCATTAATTTCAGACAATGATTCATCGCAACTGCAAAATAAATGATCGCTGTAAAAATTATCTTGACAGCGGCAAAGCATTCCACAACATTATGTCCCATTTATGATAGGGCATTTAACACAAAAAATGCAATAAACCAAATTGTTGAAAAATATATATCTTGATAGAATTTTTTACAAAGAGAGTGATTCCAAACATTTTATTCATACACACGGGAATGTGGATCAGGCGATGTCCCGTTCTGCATTATGATGGCACGTCATTTCCCGCTTAAAATCAAACTTCTATCAAATCCTTAAAATATTTTTTTCCCAAAATACCTAAAAAATGAGCACATGGACCCATAATTTTAAAACTAAATCTGATAGCAAATTATAAGGACAACATTATGTGCTTTTTTAATTGAATTATTATTAGCAGATATATTTTTAATACACTGGTGTAAATAAATTCAAAGTTTTTGGTCATATATCATATCTGTTGAAACAATAAAAAGATCTTGTAGTAAATAATCGCGTAAATCTATTTATCGGAATAGAAGAGATACTGAACTTCTTTATGCAAAAAAACCCAATGTATTTATCTTTTAAAACAAAAAAGTACTTGTTTTTTTTTAAAATAGCTGAAAAGACGACATTTGCAAACATTTAGTAAATATCGCGAATATTTAACATAAATATATCAAAAAGTAGCACAGGAAGGTCTAATTTTCTTTGAATTTTTAGAAAGTTCGGTGAAAAAAAATACCATTGTGCCAAATCTTAAAGAAAAATCAGCAGCAGGTCGAATCTGTACCGTACTACCTTAAAAGTTGTATTCTTATCGTTTTTTTCTTATGTATACGTTCTAGAATGATGTAACGTCGTTTTCAGAAATTAACGTTTTTTTTTACTTATTCCTAAATTTAGCTTTATCCTGATGGATTTAAACTGTTATGAAGGTCACAAATTGTGTTATTTAAATCAATAAACATAGGATGGATTTGAAATTAATTCAATTCCCAGTCTACATCAAAATGAGAGGGAACGAAGCATTGTGATGTTATTAGCAGATATGGTATAAACTGCAGTTACCAATAAATTTAACGTGTCCAGAATGATCATTTATAGACTGTTGTTTAAGAACACAGGAACAACATCTTTCCACCAACGTTATAGAATACCTCGAGCGACGAGGTTCAGGACAGGCAAATTATTCTTATACACCTGCGCAATCACTTTGTGACTGCAGTAGCTGCAGCAAGGCGTAGCATACAATACAAAAGAGGTGTTCATCTTTTTGGAGCTTTTATACTTGACCTTTGTTTTAATGCTCAAAATAGTTCTGTTTTAGTTCACAAATTTTAAAGCAAAATGTCCGAGAACAGTTTATTTTTTCAGAGTGTTGAAAGTCAACAACACTGATGAGGATAAAATACATGCAGTTAGAAAAGGAGATACAGAACTTTTGACAGGTTTGTAGTAAGGAATACATTATATTAAAAAATATAAACATAAATAGTCAAATGAATAAAATGTTGAAATCCCAATAACTGTACAGATATTTTCATTTTAAATACAGGACGCATCAACAAACATTTAATACACTGTACGTGTTTGTTTCCGAATATGTGCAGAAATCAGAGCAGACATACCAATAATAAAATTATACAGCAATGTATCTGTTGGACGCAATTGACCAATTGCCAGTGTGCACTTTTGCATTCGTCCATAAACCCTCCCATTCCCCTTGTAACATAATTGAACAAAGCTTGGCATGGATTTTCCACATGATTTTTTTCAGAGAACTTGTTATTGGGATTTCGGTTGACGACAACTATAACTCCTGTTTTATTGGCGCTTCTTTTTAGATTAAGACGACATAAATGATCGTTGTGAACAGAAACAAAATAGTGTTACTTTCTCCTTCTGACGAACAGTTTAATAGGTGGAAAGCCAACTCAGAAATGATCCTCTGTGCACACTATAGGAAATGAATTTAAAATCCTCCACATGGAGAAAAGTTTAAAAAAAATTGACACCAATTTGTCAGAAACGATGGTTCTGAATACCTAACTAGATGCTGTTATCGGCCAATTACATAGGTCTTCGTTAATCCATTTTTGTTCTTATTGGAAATTATTTGTTACTCTTCTTGTGAGAACGAAGTTTGTCTGTTGTTTCGGTTCCCCCCACCCCTTTCGAATATCCCATCGGTATTTCCTGACTTTACTTTCAAGAATTGAAACAGAGCTTGTCAGTATTTAAAACACCAAACTTGATATTGTTTCTTCTGTTTAGTTTTATTTTTTATATTACCATTGTACACAACGTTTTGTATGCTTCACAATTTTATATAATCGTGTTCAAAAAGAATAATTTGTTTTGTTTAATTGTGGTCTGTGGTCTTGTTAATAAAATGCATTTCAAGTACTGTTTTAAAACAATGAAGTAATACTTACATTTGTGTTTTTATTGTAGTCAAATATGGCAATATACAGACTGCCTGGTGTATCACAGCTTTGCTTGTAATTTTAGGTAATATTTTATATATTTTTATTTATTTATTGAAATATATACATTAACCATGTTGGGTTGTAGTATACAATTTCAACAACAACAATATACATGTTAACTTGAACACAAAATAACATACATAACCACATAGTAAAGATAAAACAGTGATGGATCTCCTTTCCTCAGTTTTAATGACTGCTTAATATAAGATATCATCGTTTTAATTTCAGGTTTTGATGGGTTTAATATGATCATTTTGGTATGAACTATAGTTATAAAAATCAACATAATTTTCTTCAAAATATAATAACTGTTCTCTGGAGTTAAAATTAATTTTACAATGAAATAATGAAATAAGAAGTGGTGTTCATGATCAAGTTCAATACAAAATTTGCACGTATATATATATGCACGTTAGTGTTTTTATTCGAATGTATAATCAAATATCTCATGATTTCAGACTTTCATATATGTATAAGGGAACAACATTTCAATTTTTGGGAGGGTAGTAGGTGGTGGGCTCACGAAGGTGCCTGGATCCTGGATTTTTTTCTCGTAACAACCATGACATGTTTGTTATTACCTTGCGCCGATTTTAAAAAAAAAATATTCTACGACAGTTTGATTCTATGGTAATTTTTTGAATTTAAAATTTATTTCCTTAATAAGTAGTTTTTTGTTATGAAAGAAACTTTGCAAAATATATTTTTCTCCGATAACATGATTCTAATTGGTCGACGATTAGTTAAAAAATTTCAAATAAAAAATGTTAATTGAAATGAGAATGAAATACAATAAAAAAAAACTTTAAAAAACATTGCAAAATGCGGGTAAAAGTTGCCTGTAGTTTTAGAGAAATTTTTACAAACGTGTTTTTCTATAGGTTGCACAAAATATAGAAAACAGGAGAAACTCAGTTCGCTGCAAGGTACTTTAGTATGAAAAATAATTCTTCAATAAATTTAAATGCAAGATTGCAGAATAAAAAAAATAACCGCAATTGGTTTGTGACAACTTCATTTTGAGATTACCACATGAAATATTTTCAATTAATTTGTAACTTATGTGTACTCAGAAAATAATTTACAAGATATATTTACATATTTCTACTTTCTGTACATGCCTCAAATATATAGGAAAGATAAACCGTACAAACCATTTTCTGTAAATGTTGTACTTGATCAATCAAAAATGTGATTATTAGAAATAACAAATTATATATGTTAATTGCCAAATTGCACGCCATCATCTTTTATAAACCTTCATGTTGATAACAAAAGGGGGATTGAAGGAGACCCTAAATGTAAACATATTATATTTGGTGGCAAATCAGTGCAAGTTTGTACTTTTGGCTCTTGTGTTTTCATTAAGGTTACAGGATGACAGACGTTCTTGTTCAGACCCAACTCCTTTCCTTTCTGCATAGTCCAATAACTTCAGACAATAATTCATCTCAATTGCAGTAATCCTATTTGTCTAAAGTTAAGGTAACTTAGGCATGTCCTTGAAAATCGGATAAGCTGAGAAACGTAGACACCATATGAAGGCGATGCTGGTATATTTCTACTCAAGAAGGGAAAGTTAACAATAGTCATCACGTTTGTCATGAGGTTTTGTCTTCAGATGTCCTCATTGCTTATTTCGAGAAACAAATCCAAATATGAAGCTTGCTATACTGTGAACTATCTCAAAACTAAGGTGTTTTAAAATTGTTACCACGTTCATATTGTTTGAAATTATTTATCATACTATTATAAAAAGGACAAATATACGTAAGGAGCGAATAAAGAAACCGTTATCCATTGGACAGACAAACCCGGGAAGACAAATGAACAACCACACGCACAAAAAATAAACACCGAAAACAAAAATCAATGAACAACACGAACTCCTATAAAAACCAGGAGTGAACCCAGGAACTCCTGAAGGGTAAGCAGTTCTTGCTCCGTATACGGCAACCTTTGTAGATTAGTGTAAAACGTCATTGCGTCTCTCTGAAATACAATTACATACGAGTTTTGAAATTATGCCATAATATAAAGGAACGTTGTGAAATGCCTACAAGAAAACAAGTAACTGACAAAAAAAAACAAATTATTGGATAAAAACGCCCAGTTTCAGAAAGTACAAAAAGCACAAATTAGACCAGAAAATCATTCCTCAGTGTTTTGCCTGGTTCAAAACTGTTTTACCTACCCTATTCTGTGTAGGTGGGATACAAATAAACATTGTAATACAAATGTTACGTACGATAAAATTTTGTACGAAAAGGCATATAATCCGCGAATCAAAGAACACAGGAGACGTTAAATGTATCCCTCATTTGAAGACCAAATCACGGTTTAAATCGTACCTCGTTTGTTTAGCGTCCGTACATCGTTCGTGCTTTGTATCGTTTATCGTTTGACCTTAAGGTAAATCTCAGCTTGTGATTGGTCGTTTAAGCAAACAATTCCTCTTCTTTGTGAAAACAAATGTTAGCCCCCCCCCCCCCTTTCATAAATAATACCAAAATATATATTTGGCAGAATTAAATAAAAAAGATAAATGATAATGATAAGTAAATGAATTAACAAAATGAACAAAAAATGAATATTATAGGCCTAGTAATAATGACGTAAATTTAATGTTCTGTAAAATAAATTCATTCTATATTAATCTAAGGTTTTGAATTTAAGTAATACTAGACATTGAACCCGCGCGAGCGCGGGAAAATAAGCATTTTTTTTTTTGTTGGCCATATTGACTTTAAAAATTATTACGGCCATGTCATTCATGGAACAGGAACACAATATGGATGTTGTGGCAGGCTTCCTATAAACTTTCCTGTCAAGTAGGTGGTATCAACTGATAGTTTCATATCTATATATACTGTAGTATTCCAGCAATGGATGTTAATGCAAACTCTAACCAAAGTCAATGAAGCGTGAAATTTAGATCAACGTGACCCAATTGTCATATGGCTGTTCGTTACTACCAAAGATGTATCCACTGATGAAGTAGACTGTGTGCCACGTAGAATTACCAAAATGAACCTTAAGGTTCCCTCAAAGTCAAAATCTATGACGAAAACACAACCACATAAATTGTCAATATTTTTATTGTTACAATTAATTCTGAACTGGAACTTGATGAAAAGCTTTCATTAAATACACATTTCATAATGCATTACCTTTTTCCTTCAGAATAAATATGAAAATGAAATTGTAGATGTAAACATTTCCTTAGAGACGGATGAATTTTTCAAAAGATGCCGTGAGTAAGGTAGAGCATATTTTTGGAAAATAATTGTTCCAATTGTTTCATTGTCGTCATGGACAGGGCAAGCGAGGATTAATTTCACAAATATATCCAATAATCAGACGATAAAAACATTTTTAGTGTGTGGCTGCGTGTGCTGTCCACGTTTATAAAGATGTCCGAGATAAATTTCGTCATTAATTCTAAAGATGACCATTTGTTAAAAATATTTTTATCTAGGGAATTGTATGGTAGAGATATATTTAGACAGGTCACATGACAAATAATGTTAAAATAGATAATGGTTGGTATTATCACTTTGTGCAAGGTAAGCATCCGAGCAATCCAAAAAACAACTAAGTTAGGAATTTCTCTGAACTTAACCTTTCTTCTTCATAATCTTCAAAGTTCATAACCTTTACAGTTAGGAGAAATTGCGTTATTGTAGAAAAACAATCCTGAATACATGAAGCGGAAACATCCCACTCGAAGGAGAATTTTTTTAATTTGTTTTATTCTTCTTCCGTAATTTCAAACAAAAATAATATTACATTTAAAATACGTGCATACTTGTTTATTTAAATCAACGTGTTAAAAGTATGCATTCGAGAACCTTCTTAGGGATATGTTGGGAGAATTCATATCGGATAAGTGGATACAAATTCCATTTGCACATAAACAAAACTGCAGTTTAAATTTATAAATGCAGATTGTCAAATCCGATAATAACCTTTATAATCTGAACCATACACCGTTTATTTTGAACCACGCGTTTTGCCGCCTATTCGGCTAATCCGTAAATTTAGTATTATAGATTTAAAATTGTGAATACTTTTTTTTATATTTCATTTCTAGAACTTTTCGATTCTATATCAAACAAATAAGATTGAATTTACATTTACACTCTTTGCATTACAGTAACTGTTGTATTTATGAAAAAGATTTTCGATTGTGTCCTAGTACATGTACGTCAGCACATTAAGCGCATCTTGTGAATAGAAACGGGCTTCACAGAGTATTTATTGCTTACAGTTCGAATTTTTATCATACACGGTATGGTTGTATGTTTTTCAACAATGTTATGGAAACAGGGTTATTAAAAGTAAATCAATAAACACACCAGAACGTTCTTATCTAGGGGTAATCTTTAAAATATGTTTTGGAAATTTTCCCTAGAACTTAGGCTTTAAAATGTACAGCCGATCGATAACTATAACGAGGAGAGTTACAAAGACATACATTAACGGTTTACTGCGTTCGTTAGAGCTTGATTATGATGTTTTGAAAGTTGAACGGATAACTGCACAGATGAAACGGAACGCCGTTAACCCAAACAATCATTGAACAATAGCGTTAATCGTTTCCTTTGAAGATGAGTCGCAACGTATGAGTGTTCTGGGAAAAAAAACAGAAATTGAAAAACAATGAAAATTTTAAGCTCATCTATATCAAACCGGACTGCTGAAGACGCAAACGTATATAAGAAGCTAATATACGGCATGTATTGAAAGCTATACCGAATTTAAAAGCGGACGCATCGTTCAGAAGGAAAATTGATTCTCAAGCCCGCCAAACGGTTATGATTCAGAACCTTTGTTAGGCAGTTGGAACTGTAATGGATGGTATTTGCCCAACAATTGTGAAACTCTGCGCGAGAACATTGTACATTCTATGAATTGTGATATAATTAGATTATGTGAAACTCACTTAAAGGGGGAAGATAGATTGATTTATTAGGGTATAAATGGATCTGAAAGTGAAGAATTCTTTTACCGAACTCGTGGCGTAGGAGTGTAGGATTTATACTTAAATCGAGTTTACTACAACGGTTTGACCTGGACATTTTAGATAAAAATCGAGATGACAATTTAAGAATAGAGCTAAGCTTAAACCACCATCAAGATATGAATATTTACTTTTGTGTATGCTATATTTACAGTCCAAGCGATACAGCTGACAGAGAGATTACAGGGCATAAATTAGCCATTTTGTAGGACAACTAACATTTTTATTTATAATACATATTAGTTGGGGATTTTTGCGTTAAATTCATGTTGACAAATGCTTCCAATAGTATGCCAATAGATTTATTCTATCTGTTACGGTTTTTTTGATATAAGGGATAAAAAGGGCCAAAAAGGCATTATTATTGTTTTGTGTTCTAGTTCTAAGCTTTTGACAAATTTTCTTTAAAATTGGCTCAATTTTGAGGGAAGGTCTATTATTGATTACATGAAACATCTCATAAGTACCTTACAAGCAAAAGTATTTTCATTGCGTATTGATCGCTTGTTTATTTTTGGTGATTATGCAGAATACTACATTTATGAATAATTGAAACATCATTAATCAGTATGTATTTTCTGATTTTATTCGACAACAATATGCATATGCTAATAGTGAGTCCCAAATCATGTATGTTTAATTTTTAAAGATGGAATGTTCGCTTATTGATAGACATGCCGCCTATTTTACAATACGATACAAGCAGTAATCATGGCAGAAAATATATGAAAATCAATAAACTTTTATTCTTGTTGATAATATCTGAACTGATATTTTTAATTAACATAATATTCGTTATTTACCGAAATTTCCATGAAAATAAAATGAATTTCCAAACATTATTTCGAAGACATGACGTGCGGCGGATGAATATATCAAAACAAATCTACGCAGATACAGCTTACGTTTACATTTCCACAGAGTGCATACATGTACATACAGATATAGAAGGCATTTATATTCATAGTTTTATTTTAAAGATTATCGACTATTAAAAAGTATTATATTGTTTTTATAAATTTTTAACGAATATTCTTTTAGGATTGACCCTTTTAAATTATGCATGTTCTGAACTTTCAGCCATTTTGTATTTCGGTCTGAGAAACGTGCTGTATGCATTTAAGTTACTCATTTGAATTGTTTGTTATAAAAAATCAATCTGCCAAATCTCTTGATATTTATGTATACCACAATTTCAAAATATTGACGGTGAAATGGATCATGAATTTAATAGTAGAATGGATATATAGTTATTTTGGGAACCCAAAAAAATAACTCCGGGAATCCCCGTATGTGCGCATTGACAAGGTGTAGAAAAACTTCCATTGCGTGATTTACATAATCGTTTATCTAGATAAACTTTGAAGTTGGATTATTTAGAGTTGAAATTTGAAAAGCAAGAATGAATGTTTAATCGTTTCTCTATGTATAACAGACTTGATTGTCAACCTCGAGGGCGATGAAGTAAAACTCAAATAAAACTTTCGTCAAAACTACAAAAGCGAAGTTTGAGTTGACCCTACATTTAATTACTCGCCTGATCCATTTCAATGGTCCAAATTGCGAATACGACAGCCGCTATATTAAGGAAAGTCCGTCTCGTGTAGGGAAAATCCATGCCGCCATTTTTTTTCAATCGGTTATCAAAGGGAAATAATCAAAAAAAAATATGGGTAAAATTACTTGGCCCGCTGCTAACTCGGACCACGGTAAGTCAGACCGGAATAACAATAATTTAAAAACAATGAGAGAGATACCGCGAATGAAGTAATGATTCGATTTTATGAACTTCTTTATGTTGACTCTGTTGTACACATTTTGTAGACTGGCTTAGAAGGCATGCAAGTTAAATTTGCCCTAACCAAGTTCAACTGTAAATCAGAGAATGAATCTTAATTTAAAAAAAAATAACATTAGAATAAGACTAGCTCTTCAAATAAAAGCAAAATCAGTGCTGATTGGTGCTTTGGAACGTCACATAATGACTTCTCCCTGTCTCCCTCCACTTCTTGTTAGCGTCAGGGAAAAACTCATTTTTCCCTGTCATCCTTAAGAACGCCGCTGAGCCCTGGTCCCAAATTCATTGAAACTAACATTTTTGACACATTTCCATCCATGGTTTGAAAATACAGCCATTTTGATTGTTTACCTTGTGTTCCCTTCACGTATTATAGGGTAGCGATGTAATCATCCGTTATTGAGAACATGCCAAAATTCATTGTGCATTTACTAATGTGACGATTATTTCTTTAATGAATCCATTATTGGGATACAACCTTACGATTATCTCAGACATGCACGTGAATCTATTTTTTTTTAAGTCATTTCAAGTAAAATTACGGTCCAATAACAGAATTTAGTAAAATTAATAACTTAAGCACATTGAACTCATTGAAAATTATTTTCAGAAAACGAATACATTCACTGTAATTGATCCCACACATCAAGTATGGTGAATTGTGAAGTAGATTACAAAATGAATATATTGCTGCCACACGGGGCATAAACATAAATTTTATATCTGCAAATTCCACAAGTCCTTGTTTCTAATATAGTCTGGAATATATTGAAAATCCACTAATAGCAGATTTAATACTGTATCCCCGGTGGTATCTGAATCATCAGAACCCGATATTATGGTGGATTGTAGAAGATTAAATCCGGCTTTTTAACACCAGGCGACTTGTTTGTAGTATTCTTAAATTCGTCAAATTTACAACAACTTTTTTCGCATTGTATGTAACTCCTTTTGTTAATCAACAGTTGAAATCCTAGGAAGAAGGTTTGAAAGAGTTGCACCTAGTCTTATGCCCTTTTTTTGACAGTTTTGTGGTCTATTTCCTGAATTGTGTAAAGACCAAAGTTTCTATTACTGTCGTAACGTTGTGATGTGTACAAGCATTCTTTCATTTTCATACAACATGGTCCTGCTTTATAATATTCATACAACAGTCTGGTGCAGAATCCTGCGTAACTGGAGGCACCATTCAGGGCAGTGAAGATTTTATGTTGCCAACAAATAGCCTGTATCCCTCTGGACCACAAATTCTCTCGGTAACGGCTAAAGCTAGAAGTTCATCACAATGGTCGATCATTTTTGTATGCAAAGAAATGTAGCATTTAGTTGCATGAAATATACATAAATGTCTTAAATTATCGCCGTTTTTTAATTTCTTGCGCTGAAGTCTCTGAACTGATCATATGGTAAAAAAATGTAACCTCTTCTTCTGTTATTTTTTTTATGAAGGATAATAATATACCAATATGCTGAGCTGTTGAAGGACACCAAATATTCCGGGTAACAGTTTGAATATTTTCAATGGTTAACAATATAGACGAAGCCTGTTCAGATTCTTCATCTTACATATATTGTAAAACATGTGGATTAAATCTGCATCCTAGTACGCGTTAATTAAATTTGTATTTTTTTACATCCTGAGATGAGGTACAGGAATTTTGGGTAGGAATGCCTTATACTTTGGAGCGGAATCTTTAAGTTTGAACAAGTTGTTTGCAATTTTAATATCTAGAGCAAAAAGTATTTTATCCTTTGCCAATAAAACTGTTGTTTTAAACAAAATATCATCCAATGTGTTTTTCAAAACCGTAATATCGTCATCGCGGCCAGATGATGGGGCAGGGTGTCTTGTAAGAACAGGCTGACCCTTGAAGGTAGCAAATTGACTTTTTCATATTGTGTTTGTCAGTAAAACTGCTGCTACTGTCATCAATATTTTAATTTTCCCGATAGCTTACTGTATCAAGTTCAATTATATTTTCAATTTCTTGTTCAGAATTCAGTTCATAATCATTTGCGAGGCTTATTGTATCAGAATTACTTTCCATAAAGGCTAATTCCGGGCTTTTCACCAGGAAATGATATTTTCTAAAGCAGGAGACTGATCATCTGCAAATATTTTCATGGTGTTCTTTTTCTGTGGTGTTTATTAATTCTGAGTTTTCTTCATTCTCACATTCTTCATGCTTGAGTTCATCGCGGGTCGTCAAGGGAAAGCAGTTATAGGCTTGTTTTAATTTCCCCTATGGAAATGTTCTAGTCTTCTGGATATATTGGTCCAGCTGAGTCTGTTCTAATGTCAAATGTTTCGCCTCAGACTTAACATTAGCTTTGGATAAAAATCATGTATCATGCTCTGTTCTTTCAGCTCCTTCAAGTAAGGTGATAGGGACCAATTTGATTCTTGCTTGAAAACATCCTAAATTAGTTTCTCTGCATTTGGTTTAAGAAAACTTAATTCTAAATTATCAAGGGATAAGGTGGTAGGCTGTCTGCAGAAATATTCCTCCATATTACTGCAGTCCTCATTGTACCAGCTTTTTACAAGACTAGAAATTTTTGGAATTCCCATCAGAGTAAGAGGTAATGTTTGTTTTGTGTGTTGTACTCTCGCCTGGCAGTTGGTCAGTTTTGAATGTTTGAAGTGCAAGGTGCCAATAACGTAGACTAACATAATGGACCTTTTCATTATTGTCACCACATGCCTTATAGACTAAAGAGGGGGGATTTAAAATATGTTTGGTAATAACTCATTTCCGGATCAGCATTACTATTTAACCTCCTATCTCCACTTCTTTGGCTTGATGTAAGACAAACATAGGATGTTACTTCAAACACGCTAGATACATTGTGTTAGTTTATAAGAAGTTCATCTGTTAATTTCTTGCTTCATGCCACAGTAATTCTTATTTTTAATGTGTAACAGTGAGTCCAAATGGCAATACAAAGTTTGTTTGTTTGTTTAGTTGGGGTTTAACGCCGTTTTCAGCACATTTTGGCCATTTCGCGGCGGCCAGTTTTTATTCATGGAGGAAACCGGAGTACCCGGAGAGAACCACCCACATTTGCTAGGAAAATTGGCAATCCTTGTCAATTAAGATCGGAGTCGAACACACCCCGCCATAGGTGAGATTCGAACTCACAACCCAGAGTTGACAGGCTAGTGATCAGTAGTAGGCATGACGAACTACCTAGACCACTCGGCCACCGAGGCACGGGAATACAAAGTAGCTACTTTGATAAATTTACTTGATGTGATCAACTTTTATCTAGAAATATATGTTCAAAGGGAATTCGAAAAGGAAGTGGAACGTTTAAAGTCGATTCAGTCAATATATTAAATGTTGACATCTGAACTTGCCACTGTAAGTATTCAAAATTTCAAAAAACATGTTGAACATAAATTGTCTTCTGAATTGATCCTTCTTTCAACCTCATCAGTGTCATTTTCAACCATAAAATATATTTGACCATCAAATATACTTGGAAATGTTGGTCCTTCGTCAGAAATCTTGGTACATGAAAATCGACCCTGGACGGTTTTCAAAAGTGCCATGTTTGAAGAAACATGAGAAATACACAAGAAATGCATCTTCAGAGTGATGTTTTGCAACATGGGACGTCAATAATTTTTACTCTATCTTTAAGAATTGAAATATCTGCTGTACAATTTAAGTATATAAATAGGAATTCCTTTACCATATAATACACTACACACACATATTTTTTCACAAAATGTTGAACTGATAATATACAGTTCTACACGTTCTATTATTTCTGATCGATGTGTTTGGTGTCCAGAAACTAAGATCCCCATATGCTTTCCTACCTTAATTTGTACACAGTGCATTAACACACATATGACCAATAATATTTGATTTGTATAAAAATTTTAACTTCTTTTCGGTCAGTGTGTCTAATTGGACACGGTCTTTTGTGGAAATAAAGTTTTGAAAATTCCATTAAATATTTTAATTTTATTCCATTCAGCAGAAGAGAAACACATTTTCCTTGTCAACTGTATGATCTTTAAATCCGAATCCTGAATTTCCCCAAGTAATCTCACTGTCACTAAAATTCAATTTTTGATCTTGCAAGTCATGATACAGAGGTATTGGGTTTGAAATTTACTTGCCTTGGTGCCTTTTTGGTGACACAGTGCTTTACAATATCAGAGCATAGTAGTTGACAAACATCAAAGTCGTCTGCTTGTGAAAATAAGAATCGGGAAACGGACGAAATAGGAATACATTTTTTGTCTTCTTCACCATAATTACCATTTTTATAGTTTAATACCTCCCTTAAAATATTCCGTTTTTTTTATTATTTTAGTGTCTGATTCCTTTAGGTGTTTTTTAAAAATTTCACAAGTTGATTTGTTTCAATGTTGGTTCCTTGGAAATCTTCTTTAAATGGTAGTTTTTTTGAGTGATGAAAGACTGAACATAGTCTGTAATTAAGTTTCACATATGAAAGACAAAGGCTTTAGAAATCGATTATTTAGTTTGATCGGAACAAAAGCTAACATATGTTATTAATATGTCAATACCGTTTTCAAAATAGTTTTGTATCTATTCACTTGTTTGTCTCATTTTTTAAAGCATTCTTGTGTATTTGTATCCATTAAAAAATTGTTTCGTAAACAGAACTAGCAATTATCATATTCAGATTCCACAATTTAATAAATAAAAAACTGATAAGATTTAAGCCTTTTTAAACCAATGAACTTTATTTCATTTAAAAAAGAAAGACAGAAAAATAGTAAAATATGATATACATCCATTAACAATAAAGATAAAATAAAAAGAAACAACATACCTTTATATTAGACGTTTTACCTCTACTTTGTTCATCATTTTAAATTCCTTATTTATAACCATATGCAATAATTATAATGTATTACAGGTTTATTTCCTATATCTAATTTGATTAACAAATCCAATAAATATTGTGGATGAGTCATTAAGTGAGGGAATGTAGTGCTGTAACAAATAAATATCATCGAGTGGTCTTATCAACATGAGGACACAGATTACTGGAATTGTTTAATTTTAAAAAACAATAACGTAACAAGTATACGCCCACTAAACTGAACTGTTAGAGCTTGTCGCTTTAGTAAAGACCAAATCTTAAATCCACTCAAATATCTATGATAGCTACCAGTTTAAATAAATTTCAAACCTGGTGATCTAGCACATGCTTTACTACGTACTCATTGAAAGTCCCTTGAAGCTAAATATTTTGGTCCTTATGTTATTGATAATAAAATAAACTCCTGATAGGCATACGGAAACAAGGTTATATCAGATTGGTATATTAAAACTTTATGCAGATACATGTAGAAATGGCATTAAATTATGTAATGGTGCACTTTTAGTAATTTTGTTAATACTCTCAGTAAATTGTGATTCGGTAGAAGATTTATACGAAATACGTCAAGCTGTTACCACCACTGCTAAACTGAAAAATTCTTCAGAACTTGGATTCAAAGTGATCTCACTTAACAAAGAACAAACAGGATCAAGTTAAGCAGCTTCTTGATGAATAAAAACATTTATTTTCGGATTTGCCACTAGGAAAAACAAAATATGTCATGATCTTGGAGTTGGTGATGCCACACCCGTAAAACAACAGCCTTACCGCGTGAGTCCGCGTAAAGAAGCACCTTTACGAAAACTACTCAGTACCTCTTGGAAAATGACTTCATTGAACTAAATGAAAGCAACTATAGTTCACCGTGTATTCTTGTTCCTAAGCCAGATGGAACATTTCATAATTATGTGTATAGACTTCATAAAAGTGAACAGTCTTCCAAACAACTGACAATTTTCAATTCCTCTTAAGGGTTACTGTATAAATACAAATGGCAAAGCTCGATATGTAAGCAAGTACGATTTTCTCAAAGCTTTTAAGCAAGTTCCAATAATGGATCATGCTAAAGAAATATCTACATTTGTTACTCCTGACTGACTTTTCCAGTACAAGTGATGTCGTTTGGAAAAATACACCTGCATCATTTCAGCGGTTATGAGCAGTGTCATTTCAGGAATGGAAGGATGTAAAGCCTATATTGATGACGTTCCTGAGGTACATGTAAATCGATAGTTCTTTGACCGTTTGAGAGAAGTTTACTGTTAATCTTTGAAGAAGTTAAATCGGACAAGCATGCGTTAGTTATTTAGGATATGTTGTTGGTCAAGGTCATGTTAAAATAGTAGATGCTAAAGTAAATGTCGTTTCCGCTTTGCTAAAACCTGAAAATTAAAAGAACTGATGTGTTTCTTAGGTATTGCAGGATATTACTGAAAAGTATGTAAATTTTGTTTTCTGTTATTTAGCCATTGACTCCTTTGTCAAAGAAGACTGTTTAATTTGACTCGTCAGAGTAGTGTGCGAAGTTATTTGAATAGTTAAAAGCCACGCTGCACCAGTTTTATCCGCCCAAAATTTTAAATCATCGTTCAAATTAGCTATTGATACTAGTGATGTTGCTGCTGGGGCTGTTTTGTTACAGGAATACAATGATTGTGTTGAACATCTAGTTTGTTATTTTTGCAGTAATTGCAACAAAACTAAGAGAAATTAATCTACTGTTGAAACAGAATGTTAATCTCTTATTATGGCTTTACGATGTTTTGAAGTTTATGTTTCCTCATCAAGCTTTCCTATTACCGTTTTTAGTGACCAGAATCCTCTTGTTTTTATAAGTAAGATGAAAGGGAAAAATCAAAGATTGATACGTTTAGGATTGATTTTGCAAGAGTATAATCCTGTTTAAACATATTAAAGGAAAAGATAATCTTATTGCAGATTGTTGGTCAAGAATAAAATTTAGTGTTTAGAATTTTGAAAATTTGTACAAATTGAGTACCACTGTTGTTTATACAGTATCAACTACTGACAGAAAAAATGATTGAAAAGACACGTTTTAAATATTCCCTCGGTATTTTTCTTTAAATTTGTGGTATAATAAAACAGTTATTTAACAGTCATTTCAGGATATAGCAATTTTGTTTTGTCTGCTTTACACATTGACTATTTCCGTAAGCTACGCGTCGGGAAAATAGTCAGTGTCTGGGATAAAAAAAAATGGCTATCCCTCAATACTGTTAAATATCTGTATACTATGGTTGAAATATGTTTGACTCAGCCAATTTTAGCGTTGGGTCAAACATATTTTAACTGGCACAGCATTTAACTGGGTTGTGATAGACTGAATATGACTGAATCAACTTTTTACATGTTGACACAGACATATTTCGTTGTATCAAACATCATGAGGTGACCTGTTTTAACTTTTTGGGGTGTTTAAATTTATAGAATTTTATTGAAAAAAACATCTGTTATGAAATAAAATAAACGAATGACGTAAATGTATTTATCCCAGATTTCTTAGAAAATATACAGATAATAAATAACCTGCTTCATGTGTATTTGACTTTTAACTTTATAAATTTGAAATAAATATGTTTATATAATATGATTTCTAAGGACAGTGTCCACCTGCTCAATATAATTAGTAGACACCTCACTTTGCGGAATGGTAGCCCGGACTTTTCGGTTTTTTTCTGCGTTTCCTGACTTAACGTGCTCACCAACGGTCTTGAAAATTAAAAGAACTGATGTGTTTCTTAGGTATTGCAGGATATTACTGAAAAGTATGTAAATTTTGTTTTCTGTTATTTAGCCATTGACTCCTTTGTGAAAGAAGACTGTTTAATTTGACTCGTCAGAGTAGTGTGCGAAGTTATTTGAATAGTTAAAAGCCACGCTGCACCAGTTTTATCCGCCCAAAATTTTAAATCATCGTTCAAATTAGCTATTGATACTAGTGATGTTGCTGCTGTGAAGGTTTTTTTTTTTATAAACATTTCTTCTTAATAAGGGTTATTATTCTATACTCTATACAAATGGTTAATGTCACGGAATTTTAAAATGTTTTTAGTTTGTAAATTAGTTTACATATTTGCTTGAGGACGTCCATTCTTTTTTAGCTCACCTGTCAGGTGAGCTATTCTCATCACTTGGCGTCCGTTGTCTGTCGTCCGTCGTCGTCCGTTGTCCGTTAACTTTGACAAAAATCTTCTCTGAAACTACTGGGCCAAATGAAACCAAATTTGGGCACAAGCATTATTAGGGTATCTAGTTTAAATAATATGTCCGATGATCCCACCTGCCAACCAACATTGCCGACATGACTAAAAATAGAAGATAGGGGTAAACTGCAGCTTTTGTCTTATATCTCAAAAACTAAAGCATTTAGAGCAAAACTGACATGGTGTAAAAATGTTCATCAGGTCAAGATCTACCTGCAGTGAAATGTTTAGACGAGTTGGTCAAGCCTTTGTTGGGTTATTGCCCCTGAATTGTTAATTTTAAGGAAATTTTGCAGTTTTAGGTTATTATCTTGAATATTATTATAGATAAAGACAAACTGTAAACAGCAAAAATGTTCAACAAAGTAAGATCTACAAATAAGTCAATATGACCAAAATAATTGATTGACCCCTTATAGGAGTTTTTGCTCTTTAAAGACGGCATCCAGCTTAGACTTTCCTTTAAAGTTCTCATCTGAAACCAATGGGCCAATTTGGACCAAACTTTGGTGGAATGGTCTTTCGGTGGCCCCCTTTCCAAAGTATATCCGGCATCCCCGACTTCCAACCGATATGGCTGTTGTTACTAAAAATAGATAAAAGGGGGGATGAATTTAAAAAATCTTCTTTTATGAAACTACAAGTCCAATTGTAACCAAACTTGGCAATATTGGTCCTTAGAAGGTTCTCTTTTAAGATTTTGTCCAATGACCCTGACTGTCAACCAAGATGACCGCCACAACCAAACTTAGTTTAACATAGGGCCCTATGGGAAAATTCATTGAAAAATCTTCTTGTCTAAAACCACTTGACCAATTGAAACCAGACTCGGCAGCTCTAGTTTAATCATCTTCACAATTCAATCATAATGAATGAAAATACGGGTCCTGTTGCTTGAAACCTATTATTTAAGTAAATATTTGAAGATTCTTGGTATATATTTTCTTTTTATAGACGAATTTTCAAACAAAAAAACTTTTCCTCACCTTGAAATAATGTTATCGTTACTATTTTGCGGTATAATATCATTTTTCTACGATGTTCATGGCAACGGACTATTAGTGCTTGTGGCACTTGACTATCATTGCTTGTGGCGCACCGAACTAACTGTGTTAAATTTACATCATGGAAGCATAAATAGTCCAGTCAAACTAAGTTTTAACCTCAAACTAATTGCAAAAGAAAATGTTTTAGTTCAATAGCATTAAGCCCCAAATATACATAGAAAAAAGTCCCATAAAATCTAACTTGAGGAAAACTCTTAATCAACATTTTCAATTTCCTATGGAAATTAACATTGGAAAGGGGAGATAACTCTGCAAAAATGAGTCCCTTTTGTCAGTATGTGGTTGATTTTCTAAAATTCATGTAAAGTATGATACTTTGATGGGGTTATAAGTTTGTGTTTGATTATATTATATAATCTTCTGCTCATGAAATGTACAAAACCGAAGTGTTATTGGTATTTTTATTTTTTTGTGCATTTTTCATTAAAGAAATTGCAAATTTGTGGCTTTGTGACGATTTTTAAAAGATAATGTGAAATTTTGGTATTGTTTATATCTGTAAATTATATTTGTTCAGCATCTACCTTGTTTAAAGAAACCACAAAAAGAAGGTTGTATGCTTAATTATTTTTATTAAATTTGAGATTCTTTACCTTGACATGTTGAAAAATTTAAGAAATGGTCAACTAATGAATTACGAAATCTAGGTTGTAGCTTGATAAAAGATATGAAAACACCTTTAGAGTTGTTTGTTATACTCTAAAGACGGCTAAAATATCAAGAATCAATACATTCTGCTGAACAGAAGCGGTAATGTTATAATTTTGTATCATTTTTTATTGATATTTCTGCATTTTTAGACACCAGACATTATATTCAAAGAGAAAAGTCATATTTAAACAGCGTTTCATAGGCCAGTTGTTACGTTTACAAAATAAGTGAACATTTTGTATGCCATTATAAGGTATACGCGTCTCTGGAACACATAGGAACCAGCAAATCTGTTTCAACTTCATCGAAATTTTTAGAAGTACGTTATAATTATCTGGATCTATGTCACCCCAGTAGCCAGAATGTTTGTCCTGGCAGGATTTATTACTTAAATGCCGTTAAATTATTCGTTTAAAATTTTGACAAAATTTACCAGAAATTTCTAAGGTTCTTCCTTTTGATGCAGAGGACTTCCAACATTTTGATCTCGAGCACTGCTGATGTCAATCAACGAAATGGCCACATAGTGCATCAAACTTATTTCGGTATTTTGTGATACATTTAATTATCTTGCTTTTTACTGTTGCAGGTTCATAAAGTCTAATCGAGTTACTGTGAATAGCTATTAACTTAAAATTGATAGTAAACAAATGCTTTTTCTGGTATATTTATGTATTTTTAACACTTAAAACACAAAGATAAATAAAATTAAAAAAATGATAAAAACAATACTGGATTTTGGACAAAAGTGGAAGGGCAAAACAATTATCCTGTTCCAAAGTACCTATTACTAGTACCTGGATTGAATAAACTCGATCATTTTAGACAAAAAGATCTTTAAGTAAATTTCCCATAGGGTACTATGTTTAATGTTCGGTTCTGGTGGCCATTTTGGATGGTGGGCGGGGTCATGGAATACAATTCTGGAAGAAGACCATCAAAGTACCATTGATGCTTAGTTGTGTTCCAATTTGCCAAGTGGTTTCAGATAATGAGATCTTTAAGTACATTTCCCATAGGGTCCTATGTTAAAATATGTTTGGCTCTGTCGGCCATCTTAGATGATGGGTGCGGTAATCTGATATAATTCTGAAAGAGGACCACCAAAGGACCATTGCTGCTATTTTGTTCCTATTTGTCAACTGGTACATAAATTTCCCAAAGAGTCCTATGTTAAATTTTGTTCGGTTCTGGCGGCAATTTTGGATGGTCATCGGATACAATTCTGAAAGAGGACTACCTAAGGACCATTGCTGCTAAGTTTTGTCACAATTGGCCCAGTTGTTTCAGACAAGAAGATATTTAAGTAAATTTTCCATAGGGTCCTATCTTTAAATATGCTCGGCTCTGGCGGCCTTCTTGGATGACGGGCCGGGTTATCGGATACAGGTCTGAAGGAGGACCACCTAAGGACCATTGCTGCCAAGTTTTGTTCCAATTGGCCAAGTGGTTTCAGACAAGAATGTCTTTAATTCAATTCCCCATAGGGTCCAATGTTAAACTATGTTTGGCTCTGGTGGCCTTCTTGGAAGACGGGCCAGGTCATTGGATACAGTTCTGAAAGAGGACATCCTAAGAAGCATTGCTGCCAAGCTTTGTTCCAATTGGTCCAGTGGTTTCAGAGGAGATCTTTAAAGGAAAGTTTACGACGACGACAGACGACGGACACCAAGTAATGTCAATAATTAACATGGCTCTTAGGGCCAGGTGAGCTAAAAAGTAATATCACCAAATATTCTTCATTCGGCTACTATTTCATTTTCATTTTATTTGTTCTGGTAGTTATATCTGACATCTTACATGATATGTATCAAGGTTTGGCGTTTCTTCTTCTTTTGATATGTTATTTCCAACTTGAATTAAACCAATTGTAATATAGAAACATGCTATTTTTTTTCTTTTTAGATTTTTGTGATTTAACTTAATTTATCATAAACTGAATGAATGGCCTGGAAATATAATTCAGTTACACACAATTTCGGATGTTAAAAATAAGTGTAACTGAAGGATAAGAGAACGTAGTTCATTTCTAATGATGATATCATGCATCTGAATTACTGATCATAAATACGGAAATATGTGGAACACACGAATAATGATTGTCTTACCGGATGTAGCTGTTTGGCTTGTTCAGCCACAAGCTGTTCTTTCTCTTAATTCTAATAAATGGTAATAAAAATAAGCCAAATTAGTCCGTTGCCAAATGATCCATATCAGTCTGATGCTAAAAAATTAAGCCATGTGCATTAAACACAAAAAGTCCGTTGGCAATGATTTCCTTTGAGATATCTTTTACCAAATGAAAGAATAATAGAATAATTTTGGACTCTGACATTAAAACAAATGAAGTGATACTAGTAAATTGAAAGAATTTATCAGAAAAAAACGAAAATTCTCAATATTAACAAATAATTTACTAGTCATCTTAAGGAACAACAATTTGTATTTTTTTACTTGTTGAAAACTGTTAAAATCTATTTATCCTTTGCTTGAAATTTTATTGGTTTATTGTATGCATTTTCAGACTTTATAATTGGATTTAGTGCATGCATCCTGCAGCCATTTCATTAATGAAATATTTGTACCAAAAAAAAATAAAATAAAATAAAGACAATCAACACCAAAATACATGAAATGTCATGTTATTTTGTATTGTGATACAAAATTTATCTACATAATACCTTTAAAAAAGTATGCATATATTTATTAATACATTTCATATTTATTTTATTAATCAATGGGTTATTATTCATCACTGAACTAAAACAAAACTGAAATCTTAATTGAACATTACATACTATACTGAACCGCAAAAGAAACGTCGCACAAAATGACATGTTCACATACATTTATTTCAAAGTGACATTTATATATTTTAAATTAATTTTTACAAAATTTAATGAATGATTTACAGTCTTTTGGTTACAATGTTCACAAAAACGTCACAATTGTCGCAACGTCACATGTTTTCAATGCTGTGCTCCCACGTCCGTTAATAACGTGTATGTCCTCCACCGGCACCAATTACTGCGGCACATCTTCGGTACATGGAGTTGATGAGCCGATTAATAAACGCCATCGGAATACGTGCCCATACTCTCTGAAACGCTTGTGAAAGTTCAGCTGCAATTGTCGGACTTGGCTGCTCATTATTCAACCGTCTTTCAACTTCGTCCCATAAATGTTCAATAGGGTTTAAATCTGGACTCAAAGCCGGCCAATCCATAACATTAATGTTATTCTGCTGTAGGAAGTCTCTTGTGGCTCTTGCGGTATTCGCACGTGCATTGTCCTGTTGGAAAGTCTTGTTTTGATGACGTGCGAAATGGGGCTGAACATGGGGTGTCAAGACTTGGTCGATGTAACGGGCAGCTGTTACGCCATTTCCTCTGCCTGGGCCAAGGTTCTGAAAGATGACTGGACCAAGTTTAACGTTAAGGCCGATTCCACCCCATACCATGATGCTAGGTCCTCCCCACGCGTCTGTTTCCAGAATGCAGCTGTCTTCGTAACGTTCCCCGCGTCTTCTCCACACTCTGGTTCTGCCATCGGCTGTTGAAATGCAGTAACGGCTTTTGTCAGAGAAGATGATGTTACGCCATTGTCGATTTCGCCAATTCTGTCGCTGAGTGGCCCACTGAAGACGAGCTTGACGGTGTCGAGGAGTAAGAATAGGTCCTCTTGCTGGACGGCGACATCTCATGTTTCTAGCAGCTAATCGCCGACGAACCGTATCATCACTTATGGGTCGTCCATGTGTTCCAACAGTGTTTCTGGCAGTTTCGGCAGCTGGGGTGAACCGATTCACCAAATGGTGACGAACAATGCCTCTATTCTGTCTAGGGGTAATGACTTGGGGTCTACCACTCCGTGGACGGTCATTTGTGCTGTTTGTTGCATTGTACCGTGTCCGTAGACGTTCAATTGTTCGAACAGCACAGTTGAAGTCGTTGGCAATAACTCTGGCAGATTGCCCAGCATCCAATCGACCAATGGCCTGTTCTCTCTGTTGTGGAGTCAGACGTGGCATAGCTTCTGTGTCAACACTGATACTAACACTCTTTAATTTTCTCCGGCCTTTTATACCCATAAAGGAGCATGAATTTCACGAACATTTAAGATTTAAGAAAAATTACCGCCAAGGTTTTAGGTACGGTCGCTCTACGATATCAACTGAAAATTATTCAACCGAAAATTTAATTCACAGGTAATTTAATCTTACCTGGTGATGTAATCGTAATACTGATTATATAAAAATCATTAATTAATATTTATTTTGAATTTTGCTAACATTTTGAAAAAGCGACGTTTCTTTTGCGGTTCAGTATATAATGAATTTGCTGACCGTATAAATGAATTTGGACTTTGGACTTTATTTGTAAAACGTAGTAAAATTGACTAGCCATCCGTAACCTGAAAACAATGTCATTCAGCGAAACGACACGATTAATAGAGGAGAGCCGTAAGGTAGTGAATCAAGAGAACCCTGTTTTAGATCTAATTTTACAGTTGCTATCTGGCATTGATACACGAATGAAAAACTTGGAAACAAATACAAATACTAGTTAGATCTTAGATGATCTAAAGCAAGGACAATTATCGGTTTCAGCAAGGGTTAGAACACTAGAGAATAAAACTAGCGAGTTCGAAAAAAAGATATCTGAATGCGAGTCTAGCTGCTCGGGCATAAGTAACGTATTTGATGCTGCTCAGAAAAATGTTAAAACCAATTCACGTAACATTGTTCATCGTGATATTAGAATAAAACAGCTGGAAGAGAGACCAGCGATTTTGCAAGTTATTCCGCCGGTAAGAGAAGCAGATGACATAAAGTCGATCAAAGATGAGTTGTTAGACTTAAAATGTAGATCCATGAAGAATAACCTTATTTTCATCGGTTTACACACAGTATACATGTATAACGAAAATACAGAAAATCTTTTAGAGACTTGTTACACCAACAGATTGGTAGTAACTATCGAATAGAGTTCGGCAATGTCCATCGGATTAAGACAAATGGTAACTATAGGAGAGCCCCTATAGTTGCTAGGTTTCTATATCATTAAGATCTACAACAAGCGGAGACTAGCATACAATAGGGAACTTCAAGGAGACCCTCAGACTCAATCCCACCATGCAAGCGCAGATGTGTAGTTCCCACTCCAAATGAACAGTCAACCAACGTTGCTTCCTCATCAGGAACAAGACCATAGGACTACGACTCCGGTGCAAGAGGACTGCCTCGTTCTGTTTGTGAGGAAACTAGTCGATGTAACAGTGATTTGATTGAAAACGACTTAAGAATATGTTGTTTGAATGTATGTCCTCTTAAGCGAAAATTGATATCGCCTGACTTTATAAATGTAATATGTGACCATGACATTTGTATTTTGAATGAATCAAAATTATCTGATTTAGATCATGTAAAAGTCCCAGAAACCTATAAATATTTTTCCAAAACTAGACAAAAATGTAAGAAAGTTTCTGATGGAATAATAGTTGTATACAAAAATACATTAGAAAAATTCATAAAATTTCATGAAACTGAAAGTGAGTTTGTTCTACGGTTCAAACTATCCAAATCTGTTCTGACAATTCCAAGTGATTTAATCTTTGGGTGTATTTATATTCCCCCAGAAAATTCTAAATATTCCACAATTGATGCATTTGATGAATTAGAAAATGAAATGTTGAAATTATTCGAAAAAGACGAAAATCATGTAGCATTGCTTGGGGATTTTAACGGTAAGACTGGTACTCTGATGAATTATGTTATTCCTGATGATTCAGTATAAATTTACTATTTCTAATATTAGTATCTTTGGATTGTTATTTTAAAAATAATCCTGAGAGATGTTGAAACGGTAAAACGTACACCAATTAGATGGAAAAACGAGAGAAAATTAGATTTTCTCAACAGAATTCACTATGATCTAAACGTTGTACTTGTTAGGGCCACTCATTAATTAAATGATTTAAGTACAAGTAAGAATATCGATCTAACCGATGTAAATGAAATTGTAAATGATTTTAGTAAAAAATTTACTGATATAGCAAATGATATATTTGGAAGTTATACAAAACCCCATAATAATAAAGACAACTCCAACCATGGTATGACAGGCAAAGTTCAAATACGAGGAGCAAATTTCATAAAGCTCGTAAAAAATACAACTTAATTAAAAGCGATGAAAATAGACGCCAAATGTTGAAAGCGAGTAAAGAGCATAAGAACACACTAAATAAAGGATACGATATTATCAATATAAAACGGAAACTGATTTACGTAATATGTTGCGAAAAGATACGAAAGATCTCTGGAAAATTCTCAATAACTTTAACAAAAAAGATGAGTATAGTGAAAACAATGACATATATATCCAATCACTGTATGAACACTTTAAAATACTAAATCAGAACGATAATGCTATTGAAGAAGAATAATTTAATATAAATTTTAATGATATTCCAGAAAACATACAACATATATTAAATTGTCCTATTACTGAAGAAGAGATCAAGAAAGTAGTTGCTAATCTTAAGAATGGTAAAGCGTTTGGCAGCGACAACATTTTAAACGAGTACATAAAACATACTTTCAGCGATCTCATGCCAATCTATATTTAACTCTTTTACTCAATTATTGATGCTGGTCACATTCCAGATAATTGGTCAACCGCTATAATGATAACTTTATTTAAAAATAAAGGTTCTAAAGCAGATCCAGAAATGTACAGGGGAAATACTCTTAATTCCTGTTTTAGGAAGACCTTTTCAGCTATTTTGAACACTAGGCTAAATAACTATGCAAACCACATACAGCTAATTTCAAAATGTCAAGCGGGCTTTCGCAAGGGCTTCTCTACAATAGACAACATTTATGTATTATACAGTCTTATTACTATCTATCAATCTTTCGGTAAAAAACTCTATTGTACTTTTGTGGACTTCAAAAGTGCATTTGACACTCTTTGGCGTGCTGGATTATGGCACAAAAATGCAGAAAGAAAACATTAAAGGAAATGTTTTTACCGTCATATATAATATGTATCAAAATATCAAGACTTGTGTAAAATATGGTACAGAATGCTCTGATTTTTTTTCATGCCTAATATAGGAGTAAAACAAGGAGAAAACCTGTCGCCTTGTCTGTTTTCTCTGTTTTTGAATGATCTCGAATCATATTTTTTTGATGATAATGTACAGTATTTAAATGAAATTACAGAATTATGTGAAGAAGCTATAGATGTGTATCTAAAACTTTTTATTATATTATAAGCTGATGATTCAGCTCTACTGTCAGAATCGGTGGGAGGGGGATTGCAAGATAGTCTTACATAATTTGAAACATACTGTAACAACTGGAAACTTAAAGTAAATACAAGTAAAACAAAAATCGCTATATTCAGTAAACTAAAGGCGAGACATAACTATCAATTCAAGATATATGGTGAAAAAATCGAGATAGTAGATTCATATTCTTATCTTGGTATACGTTTAAAGTATAACGGTAGTTTCTGTACAGCTCGAAAAAAGCTTATGTCAGGCGGAAATGTCGCTGTATGCATTGTATAAGAAAATAAAGAATATAAGTACTAGTATACCAATTGATCTTCAACTAGAACTTTTCGACTCACTGTTGTGCCCAGTGTTATTGTATGCGCCAGAAATATTGGGATATGAAAACAAAGATAGTATAGAAAAAATGCTCTTCCAATTTTGTAAAAGTAAAAGTCCGAACTATTACACCAAATTATATGGTATATGGGGAGTTAGGTAGATTCCCAATTTTAAATGTGATTAAATTAAGAATGGTTTGTATTGGAATAGTTTAATTTCAGATTCTAGTAAGCTGTCATTCAATATGTATCGATTGATGTTTAAATGACATTTGGATAACGGTTTGAAATTTAAATGGGTTTCTTATGTAAAGTTTATACTAGACGATAGTGGTCTTAGCTTCATTTGGTATGACCAAATTCACATACAACGTGATCTTTTGAAAAACATTATTTCACAATGTCTAAAAGACCAATTTATACAGCACTGGTTTTCACAAATGCATATCTCATCGAGGGGTGAATTTTATTCCGAATACAAAAGGAATTCTGCATAGAAAAATAATTGCTTAAGCTGAATTCACGTGATAGAATTATGTCTAAAATGTCGATGTTCTAATATTAAACTTCCGGTAGAAACGGGCCGTTGGAATGGAACTCTAAAACAAAACAGAACCATGTGGTTCTGATGTAGGAGATGAATTCCACTACCTGTTCACTTGCACCAAAAACGAAGTTATGATTATTAGAGGAAAATACATTCTTAAATACTGAAAACCCCCAATGTCATAAATTATACAGACTGTTAATGACTTGTCATGTAGAACTGTACAGAAATATAGCTTCTTTCCTGAATTCACTTGTCAGAATTTTATAGGTTCGGTTTTTGTTATTATTATAGTTCTCCTGTAAATGCACATATTGTATATGTAGATGCTTGTCTTATAATACTATGTTGTTTTGTCCTCTTGTACACCTGTGTGTCTGAGGTTCTAAAAAAACCTTTTATAGTCTTATTCGTGCCTCAGCCGAATATAAAGTATTTATAGCTTAACCATACACTTGGACTAAACAAACACAAACCCATATTATTTTGGGATCTGCTCGCTAGAATTGCAGCTATCATTTATTTAAATAAATACAGAAAAGTTAGATTGTCTTAGTCTGCACTGCACTGGCCGCTGCAACACTAACAATTCTACAACGACAAAATAATAATCATTAACTAACAGTCAATACATTACTAAATGATCTTATACTTAATTAGGCATTACAAATAAACATACATTTGCCACTTAAGAGGGGGGGGTAGCTGCTATGAAAACTGAGCGTCGAATGAATTAAGAGAGTTTTTGTATGCATCAGATATAAATACATGTCTTGTCTTGTCTTTCAATGTGTCTACTAATAATATCGTGCAGGAAGACATTGTCAAAACAACTAATATTTTATAAACATATTTATTTCAAATTTATAAAGTTAAAATTCAAATATATATGAAGCAGATTACTTGTTATCTGTATATTTTCTAAGCAATCTGAGATAAATAAATTTTCTTCATTTGTTTATTCTATTTCATAAAAACTATTTTTTCAATAAAATTCTTATAATCGTAACACCCAAAAAGTTTAAAAAAGATCACCTCATGATGTTTGATACAACGACATATGTCCTTGACAACACGTTAAACGTTAATGAAGTCATATTCAGTCTATCACAACGCAAAAAACGTTGTCACAAATAGATTTCTACTGCCACAACACAGGTACATATAAGCGCTGTGTCAGGTAAACTTTGTTTGACCCAAAGCTAAAATGGCTGAGGCAGTCACATTTCAACCATAACAGCAAATATTTTGTCTGACACAATGTTTGCAGTCATTTACAGTTAAAAATGTCCTTTTCAGTTAAAAACCACTGACATTGGTCTTTTCCCTGTCAGTAGTGGTATTTGCTAATGTTATATACAACAGGTTAATTATATGTATTTGTATAAAGTAACAACTATGAGCCACAGCCTTCCCGAAAAAGAAAATGTTTGTCTTAAATAAAGACACGTTTCAGTGAAATATCTTTTTGGGCAAGGCTGGTGCTCATATGGAATATCAATTCAAAGGTCCACAAATGATTGAAATTTAGTGCTTTACATTGATTTCTTCAAAATTGGTAATCTTTGACAGCATATTGCCGCTATTATAGAAAATTGTTGTTGAAAACAAAACACGATTTTAAGAGCACTTAATGATAGCTGAGAGTAAGTATTTGATTACTGTTTTATTTTGGAATATCACGCCAAATCATACCATGTCCTTTCATTGACACATGTAATATTGAGATAATTGACTTTGATCAATTCTATATTTTAGTAGTTGTATTTCTTGTTACCTTCATCACCCCACAACTTAGCTGGATTACTGAATACTATGAAAACAAAGGGATTACAGGTATGTGAACGTGTCTTTCTCTATTTTACATTTGTTGTGCATGAACACTATCTTTTTTCCTATCCAAAATAACGAAATTGTTTAAATACAATATTTTTACACTCAACAAGGAAGTCTTTTTCTTATTTACACGTGCAAGAATGGTTGCTTGATAGACGTATTCTTATGGTGAAAGTTATAAAACAAAGTTTGGATATGTCTCTTGAGAAATCTCGACAACAGAATACCGAAGAGACAAACAGTAGAATAAGTCTGTAAGATCAAAATCTAAAGGCAAAACAACATCAGGATGGAATATAACAAACAAATGTCACAAGATTACAAGTAAAACTCATGTAATAAGCTAAGCAGAAATATACCAAGACAACATATGTTGAAATTATAAGATTATCCAAAAAATTTACAAACTTAAATATCGAAGATAAACACGACAGCTTTATTTTTATAATGTAACTCTATTGGCGTCATAAAGAAAAACATGGGAACTTATACAAAAACAATTACATAAAAAAGTTGACTATTTTACATTTGCCGAAGAAGGGTAAAATTTAATTGCTCTACTTGAACAAAATATTTTTACATGTCAAATTTGTATTTGTTCTATTCAATATTAAATTATTTTCTAAGGTATATTATACATGTAACTTGGAGATCGCTGAAAAGATTCATCCAAAATTATTTTTGCAGCTGATTCAGTAAATTTGTCCAATTGTTTTTTTTTCCTTCAGAACAGTTTCTCCATACTGAATAACGGACATAAAAAATTGATATATTATTTTCTTAAGTCTACTTTCGTTTTATTTACATTAAAAGGGTAATCTTTGCATTTAGGGACTTTCCATTGATTTGGAAATTCGATTCTAGATCAGTTATTATGCCGAAAAGTTTTATATTTCTCCACAAGCTCAATCCGATTATTTCCTATAAATAATGAAAAATTACTAGTCTTGGAATCTTTTGTTTTTAGTGCAACGCAATTGTCATTGCAGTTATTTTACATGGATTTATAAAGATAGATGCATATTGTCGTTTTCACAGTCATTATTTGTTAAATATTGGCAAAAAGTACCGAAGCTACAACTTTTAAAAACATCTATTGTCCTAATTAGAGCTACATAATGTTACATGGATATCCAAACTGGGACGTTCGTTCTAAATCTTATTTTTGTATTTTAATGTACACTTTGTATATATCTATCTTTTATACATTTAGTAGTATTGCTATTTGTATGTAATTTTCAGAATAAACTTTTCTAATTAGAATAACTTTTGCCATTTCTAGCATTGAGGACTTTTCTGTGATTACTGAGGTAGATTAGAAAATTTGTATATTTGTCCTCTTTATATAAACGATGCAAAAATGTTTGATTACTTAAAAATTTATGGTTCAAGTCCATTTGTGAATAATTGATTCTAAGATCTTCTCAGGCTATTTCATGCTAACAATTTGCGTCTTTGAAATAATTCGGCAGCTTTCATCCATGTATATCCATTTCATGGTTTAAATAAATTTTCTCTTTTCACTTTGGTACTGGTTATAATTGCTTTGATCACATAGGTATTTCATTCTTTTAGTTATACACTAGACATTGAACCCGCGCGAGCGCGGGAAAATAAGCATTTTTTTGTGGTGGCCATATTGACTTTAAAAAGTTTTTGCGGCCATGGCATTCGTGGAACAGTAACTCAATGTGGATGTTGTGGCAGGCTTCCCATAAACTTTCCTGTCAAGTAGGTGGTGTCAACTGATAGTTTCATGTCTATATATGCTGTAGTATTCCAGAAATGGATGTTAATGCAAAATTTAACCAAAGTCAATGAAGCGTGAAATGTAGGTCAACGTGACCTAATTGTCATATGGTTGTTCGTTACTACCGAAGATGTATCCACTGATGAAGTAGACTGTATGCCACGTAGAATTACCAAAATGGACCTTAAGGTTCCATCATAGTCAAAATCTATGACGAAAATACAACCACTTAAATTGTCAATATGTTTATGTTACAATTAATTCTGAACTGGAACTTGATGAAAAGCTTTCATTAAATACACATTTCATAATGCATTACCTTTTTCATTCAGAATAAATATGAAAAAGAATATGAATAAACATTTCCTTAGTGACGGATGAATTTTTCAAAAGATGCCGTGAGTTAAGTAGAGCATATTTTTGGAAAATAATTGTTCCAATTGTTCATTGTCATCATGGGCAGGGCAAGCGAGGCTTAATTTCACAAATAAATCCAATAGACGATAAAAGCATTTTTAATGTGTGGCTGAGTGCATTGTCCACGTTTATAAAGATGTCCGAGATAAATTTCGTCATTAATGATAAAGTAGACCATTTGTTAAAAATATTTTTATCTAGAGCTTACAGGGAATTGTACGGTAGAGCTATATTTAGACAGGTCACATGACAAATAATGTAAAAATGGATAATGGCTGGTTTTATCACTTTGTGCAAAGTAAACATCCGAGCCAGGGGCGGATCCAGAGGGTCGACGAGTGGGGGGGCACAATTTTGAATAATTATCTGCCCGTGTTTTTGGTTTTTTTGGGGGGATAATGACGATTTAACAACTTTTATTGTTGAAGGGGGGCGGCGGTCCAGCATCATATCTTCTTTTTGGTTAACGTCACAGAAGCTTATGAAATTTTTATATTTTTACTGCTGTTGTCAGGTTGTAGAACAAAATATCAGGATATTTAATTGGAACTCTGGTCCTCCATGGTCTCTGTGCATGATTAGTGATTATAAGAAAGAAGATAAATACATCTAAAGCGCAAACCAAAAAAACTCAATTCATCATAGCTAGACCGACAAACCCAGGAAGGAAAATGAAAAACCACAAGCACAACAAATAAACCCTGAAAACTGAAAAACAATGAAAAACACAAACTCCTATAAAAACCAGAAGTGAACTCAGGTGCTCCGGAAAAGTAAGCAGCTACTGCTCCGTATACGACACCCGTCGTGAAGTTCAACAAAGTCAATCTGTCATCCGGTGTATTTCAAACAATACATGTCAGCTAACAATTAATCAATAAGTAATTAAGACATTGTATAAGAAGGGTACATGTTCAATTAAACACTTGCAAATCTTCAAGGGGCACTGGTGGAAAATTAATTTTACTTTCTGCACTGTGATACATTTCCATCTCATTAACTCTTATCTTTATTATCAGATTTGTGAAAAGTTACATACATGTTAATTTTCACAACTAAGTGTCAATCAACAGTTACAATAGATAACATGTTATGGTCACTTTCTTAAAATTTGCCTTTGGTAATTATGACAATATTCCATGATGTGAAGCTTTGTATCTAGTAATTTTACGTTTAATTTTTTTTGTGACCTCAACTGGGGGGGCACGTGCCCCCTGTGCCCCCCCGCTAAATCCGCCACTGCGAGCAATCCAAAAAACAACTAAGTTAGGAATTCCTCTGAATTTTGCCTTACTTCTTCATAATCTTCAAAGTTCATAACCTTTACAGTTAGGAGAAATTGCGATATTGTAGAAAAAAAAACAATCCTGAATACATGAAGCGGAAACATCCCACTCGAAGGAGAATGTTTTTAATTTGTTTTATTCTTCTTCCGTTAATAAACAAAAATACATTTAAAATATGTGCATAATTGTTTATTTAAATCAATGTGTTAAAATGATGCATTCGAGAACCTTCTAAGGGATATGTTGGGAGAATTCATACCGGAAAAGTCCATGCAAATTCCATTTGCACATAAACAAAACTGCAGTTTAAAATTTATAAATGCAGATTGTCAAATCCGATAATAACCTTTATAATCTGAACCATACATCGTTTATTTTGAACCACGAGTTTTGCCGCCTATTCGGCTAATTCGTAAATTTAGTATTATAGATGTATCATTGTGCCATGTCTTTGTTTATTTCTATTCTCATGACTTTGACTTTCATTAGGATTAACGGTGTATAATTGTCGTCGATATTTAGTAGAGTTTGGGACATTATACGCACATGTCCAATTACCCCAAAAAAATATCTACATGTTAACCATGCCTTCAGAAAAAGCATAAATACCTAGCGACATTTCTAATACTAAACGAGGAGAGTTGTTTTTAGTTGCCGGTGTTATATGTCCGTTTTCTCCCATGCCAATTTTGACCCCGGGAAAAACTGGTTTGAACACTCTAAGAAATTTTGGAGCAATTTCCTCCTTCGGTAAAACTACAATGCGTATACATATTGTAGTTCCCACTTCCTACCCCTCCATGCCAAAAGGGAAAGGTATTCCCAAACAGATACACCACCTCCACCAAACGTAGTTGTTCCCAGAATGTGTTTCTGTTGAAATACACGGACGCGGCCTTCAGCTGGTTCAGCAAAAACTGACTTTCATCCGACTAGTGCTCCCTCTGCAATGACCTGATATTCCATCCCATACTGATTAGAAACTCCTTTCAAACTTGAGTTTCACATAGGTACAGATGACCTTACAAGAACAAGTTTGATGGTTTTTTTTATGTATAAAGCATTTTAATAAGGAAAAACGCGATCTAAACAATGTTTTCAATTTCAAATTTGGTCGTCCCTAACGTCTGGTCAAGTGTATAACAACGTGATTTCGGACAGACGGACGGAACGACAGACAGACTGAAACTTATTATACCCCCGACTTGGTTTGTGGGTGGGAGGGGTTATATAGTACCGGAGTAGCAACTAAAAACATAAAAAGGTATTGATTCATGCATAATTAAATAACACTAAACAGTAGCATCTTTTGCAGGCTGAACAGCGACATACCGAACCATTCCAGACTTATGAATTGTGAGAAACTGTTTTCTTTTCTGAAATGGTCCGGAAGGCTGTTCCAAAGAGAAGCTGCAGCAATGAAAAATATTTTTTACAGTACCTTGTTGCTCGAACTTAGAATTTCTAGAACATGTAAAATGTCGGAGTACGTAAACAAGATCGCGTAAACTCTCATGCGCTTATTTATTGAACATTTTTAAAGGATCTAGAGCCTTACTCCTAAGTCGTCTGATTTATAGAGAAGGCAGCTTTGCAGCAACCAGGAGGTCACCATAAAGGTAATAGGATAACTATATTTGGTATATAGGTTCCTTCCAACGTTTAAATGTCCGTCAGACAGGGTTCGAATGACCTCGACCTCATTTCATGGATCAGTGATGAAGGTTAAGGTTACATGATTTTGGGATTTTTTAACTCTCTTGTTGCTATGCCCCCAGGGGTTTCAGAAAAATTCTCATGCCACTTTTGAATTTGCCATATGTTATACATGCAAGTCATGGTTTCAGTTTCAGCATTTTAGTCCAAATAGCCTCACTGATTTCTTGATCGTTGGGCAGTTTCAGAGTTTATGGTATTCATATGCATGTACAAATGTACATGTACATTGGATATACATGTATATTCATAAACGGCAAAATAAAGGCAACGCTTCAAACAAAAACAATTAATGGAAATTGGCCATAGAAACAGATTACCATAGAAACATGTAAAATTTTGTTGTGAAAAATGTTAAAAAAAATATGCAACTTTATTAATGTTCGACTGACGATTAAGGTCTTTTGTGGCGTTTCAGTGGAGATGAGCCTTAGTTTTTCTCGAAGTGAATGATTATATGTTAAGTATTGGAGAAAATATTATAATCATTCTGATCGTGTGTAATATCGAACGCGTCTTTGTTTAAAGAAAAAATAAACTTGCACCAATGTTGCTAATCACCACCAGCCAAAACATATGCACTAGTTCCTAATTTAAAAACTGAACCCACAATACAAGTATTGTAAGTGAACTATATAAACAAAAATCAACAAATATAGTTAACCAGAATAGACAGCAGTAATGGAGTTATATCTAATCTTTATTCAAACCACTGTACGCTACACATATTGCACGGGATATCTGAGCGGGTTTCAAATCGCTGAAAAAGCTATCAAAACTCGACTTTTCTACTAAAACTTTGGGCGCAATCCTGCTTTTTATAGCATAGTCTCTTTTTGTTTCAAGAGGGAGGTTCGTCGTAATCCGGTTATGCATTACTGATAAAAATTCGCTGTCTTAACTTTTCCTGTCAATATAACTTCAAATTCCTGGACACCATTCTGAAGTTTATGTGATTTATTCTGCAACCGAAATAAATTCTAAAAAATAAAATGAGCAGTTCATCACATGACCATTCACGATGTGTGAATACGGGTAAAATATTCTAAGCGTTCTCTTGATACATCCAACTTTACAATAAAATCTCAGTGCACATGTTTGTATACCACTGGCTTAATGCATACAACAGTCAAAGTTTTACCCAACGTTTTTGTCACAATGGAGCATGTTTCATTACTCCATCCATTATACGGATATTCTGGTGTTCGAGAAAACATGATCTAACTTTCAGCCCTAGAAGGCACGAACAAGAGTGATATTGATCGAATCACTTCTCTCGATATATCACTTCTCGCGATATATCACTTAACATGTTTAAGATATGATAATATTTCAAGCGATATTGCCCTCGTAGTGAATGATTATAAGTTACGTATTTGAGGAAACATGATAATCATCTCTGGAAAGGTGACAATAACTCAATTTCTATCCTCTATCTGTTAACATTCATCCCATTCGCCTATATGTATCCCAGAACTCCAAAATCTTTCTTTTCTTTTCCTTTTTAGATTAAATAAACCGACATTTGCAGAAAACACTGAACGTTTTCAATCACTGCTACGTTTTCCACATTAAAAGATGGGCTGAAATTCTGAGTGTCTCACCTCTGTAATTCACAAAAATACCCGTAATGAGCGTAAAATTCCGTAGTCAGAATCACAGATGACATATAATATCTTGTTACATCACTCTAAAAGACCAAAAATATAAAAAAAGGTTAAAAACAGAAGGAGGACCTAAACCAGAGGCTCCCAGGATCCTGTATCGCTCACCTGATAGTTCATTGCCTATTACATTACAGCGACCAGTTCCCACAGGGTCAAATGTTAAAGTATAGAGACGTTTGTGGCTATGACAATATAAACTATAGCACTTCTTGTGCTGTACAGCAACATGCTTTGGGAAATTTGGGACATCTGAAAGAAGCATTCAATTTCAGTGTCATGATAATAATTTGATTTAGTCACTTTGGCATATTAAAATTAAGAGTAAAATAAACATTTGAGGTTTATTGTGTGAACCATGACAGTCCACGCAAACGAGCATTTAAGATACACAATTCGAGTCAAATAAGCATATCTTTTTAACGAGATGCCCGTTGATGAATGTCATAAAAAGAAGCACAAAGCATTCTCAAATTCTCAAAAGTGACGATTACGTCAGTTGGATACCCTATTAACTCTACACAGAATAATACATGTATCACCTGCCATTGTTCACCAAAGATAATTTGTGGACAGTCCACAACTATTTGATTATATTCTTTGGCTATACTTCTACAGTAAAGAGCTCTCTACGCTGGCTTATAAAATATTTTAAATCATAATGTTTGAATAATTAAGCATTGCAACCAGTTTATTTGAGTTCAAAACTACCATTTTTCTCGTGTAAGATAAAATGATAAATCACCATTATTTTTAATTAAAAGTCAACTGATATGACAGGTATCGCAACCTCAGATTTGCATCAAGTTCTATTACAACTGCCATTCAATAAAAAATTGGTCAATTTTTTAATTAGGTACCAACCATTTGATTTTCTGGGGAAAGGTGGTTTTTTTTTGTTTCTTATCGCAAACAATGTTAAACTGACATCTGATATCTCTTCACGAGAATTGTTCCGTCAAAGCGCAGAAGAAACAATTAATTAATACCAGCATTTCAAGCATTTAACTAAAACAATTTGGTCGAATTACCAATAGATCTAACCGAAAACTACTGACCCTTTGCTATCTCCCCACAGAATCTCTTTTGGTCAAAATTTTGCCATAGGTCTTCGATTATTTACCCATAAAATTCCTTCCAAATTAACCATGGGTCTTCATCCATATTTACTGAAACACCATTGATTCCCCTATAAAATTATTTTTAAATTAACCATGGGCCTTCGTCCGTAACTACTAGCCTTTGAAAAATTTCCTCGTTAAATTATTTCAAAATAGCATAGGCCTAATTTGACACCTCAGTTATTTCCTTATAAAATTATTTTCAACTTTACTATCATGAGTCTTCGTGCTAACTGTTGGCCCTTCAAATGATTACTAAACAAAAAAATCCAAATTAACCATAGGGCTTCGTCCGTAACTACGGGCTTTTCAATTAAATACGACTTTAGGCTTGGTAAAACTAATATATTTCCAAACTAAACTCCGACACTCCGCACGATAAGAAAACAAAAACTCGACACGTCGACATGAAGAGAAAATACAAGGGGTCCGTGCACTTGGAAAACGCGAACTATAATGATTTTAGTTGGATTACTTCTCGCGAGATCTCACTCACGATAAGAAAAAGTAACTTTTCCGCCTCATTTTCTCACAGTCATGACAATGTTACTTGCCATGTCGCAAAAATAGTGATAATAAAATCCAAGTCCACATGGTACTACACATGTCCAAGTTACATTTGTGTTAACCCCTACTTGTATCTTCTCAGCCTGTTCTGCGTATGTTTTCGCAATTTACTTATCTGTGGGTCATGTATTTTTTATACGGTTATAGTGGTGTCAAACTTTACTAGATTTATGAATCCAAATTCTGGGGGTGCATTATTTGAAACATAAAATGTTAGTCCGTCACCACTGCAGACCATGCAAGTTGGTATCATCCGGATATTCCACTTGTGCAACAGGACAATTACAGCCGACAGAAACTGTTTTCAATAAGCAGTTTGTCAGGGCAAATAATACGTAATTGCTTTCGTAAAAGTGGACTGCGAACAAGAAGGTCTAACTTTGTTGCAATCCTGAGACGACAACATCGACGTGCATGTGTCAGATGATGAAATACAGTTTGAATATAATTATTTAAAGAGATTTATGCTCAAATAAGGAGATGCCCGCGCTCGTATTTATATTCGTCGATACGAACGTTTTGCCCGTAACTGCGCCGTAGAATTGAACAGATTCGGCGGAGTGTGTTATGGTGTTGGCAGGCATATCCTTCAACCGAAAAAACAAAGTTTGTTGACATCAAGAGTAATAGCTTTGCATTATCGAGAAGAAATTCTTCGACTTCATATTCTGCCAGTTGTCGCCACTAGTGGGATGGAGGGGGGATTTTTCAACAGTTCCGTAGTTGTAGACCTAATGTCCGATAGTCGGAAGATTTGATAATCCGAAAGTCCAGAAATCCAGATACCACGATAATAAATGATCTGGGTTCGTGGAGTTGAATAACTCTGTTAGCGCATGTGTACCAGTTTCTGCCCTCGACTGATACCCTGTTACTTATTCACTATGCATTCGTTCCTTATTAGTATTTAATACGTTGCTCCTTTTTAATGATTTCTTTTCTTTCATTTTCTCGTCTCTGGTGTTAGTTATGCTACCGTCACATACACGGATTTTTATTACGAATCCTTACGTATGGCACAAATTCGTAAAAGTACTCGCATCCTTACGATTTGGCCACTTTTACGAGCGATTTAAGAGTGATTACGAATAATTACGACCCATTTACGGTTTATTACGAGTTTTTACGATGTATTTACGGCAAAAATTGACGATTTTTTCCGCGTTACCACGGATAAATACGGGCAAGTTACAACATTTTACGAGCTTTGAATGAATTGGTACGAGTATATTACGGAATGTTACGATTCATCTTACCTTTAACGTGTAAATTAACCTACTTCAGAGAAAAATCATTCTGTAAAACGTGTTTACAGTCTCAACGTTAGACTATCGGATTTTAATACTTATTCGCTACATATTCGTTCCTTATTAGCTTTTTTGTGCATTTCCCCTTTTTTAGCTCAACTAACTAAAAGCCCGGGTGAGATTTTTCCATCACTTTTCGTCCGTCCGTCGTCCTCGGTTAATTTTTCACATTTCAATAGTCTAAAATACCGCTGAACCAAATGGAACCATTCTTAGCGGCAAAGTTCTTGGGAAGGTCCTTTACAGAATTTGTACTTCTGGTTCCGATCGAATATTAAACATGGCTGCCAGGCCCAATCATATTTTCTAATTGGCTGAAATTTAAAACATTTTTTTGTCAGTACACGGATCCTTACGATTTGGCCACTTTTACGACAGATTTAAGAGTAATTACGAGTAATTACGAGTCGTTTACGGTTTATTACGAGTTATTACGATGTATTAATTGTATACGATAAATTATGACATGTTAACCTGTTGTTACGAATAGTTGCGAGTTAGTTTAGAATATTTACGAGTCCTTATACTTTTTGCAAAAAAATATGCAATTCTCTGTGTATCATCATTCGACAACTGACATCCAGCCAGACAATTTTTATTAGCCCATATGAAAATGTAAGGTCTATTGTATCCACATGGCTGTTAAAACAAGAAGATTTTTGAAACTTTGGGTCCCGTGTTAACTGTGTCCTGCAGTGGTAGCCATATTGGATTTCTGATTGGCATCAAAATTATAAATTTGGTAAAGGAGCTTCATAAAAAAATCATTCAGCATATTATCAGTTCAATCTGTCAAACGGTTTCGAAGAAGTTGTTCGTATGTATTTCCCATAAGGTCGTATTTTAATAATGTCTCATGGTTGCGGCCATCTTGGATTTACAATCGGCACCACAATTACATATTTAGTAGAGGACTATCTAAGGAGCTTTCCTGCAAAGTGGAAGTTCAATCTGTGGCGGGTTGTCCTTTGTTGCTCCTCTGAAACAATTTGAGCTATTTAAACCAATCTGTGGCGGATTTTCTTTCGTTGGTCGTTTTCGAAAGCTGTGTGTGTGTGACCTCTCCTTTGATAAGTATGACCCATTGATGATGCATAATAATCTTTAGGTGTCGATTTCAAAGTTCATTAAATGTTTTATTGTGTCGACTACCGGTACATATTTCTAGGAACGCTAGATTACCATGGTTTTCTTTCTTTTTTCAAATACGAAAAATCTAAAAATGGAGATACTGAAAATCATTACCATTTTCCCTAAAAGATGAGCATTTGCAATTTGATGATATAAATCTTAGCCACTTTAATTTTGTTCGGACACCTGTCTATGGTGTTGAAAGCAATATAATTTTTTTTATATATTTCAGAGCTCAAAGAACTCGAAAAGATCGAAAAAGAAGGTAATAATTTACTGGGTTTTAAATTTAAATTAATATACTTAATGCAATTTATTGTTTATATTTTGATACTACATATCTTTGCTTTGATAATATAATTCTATGGTGTTTATGACGGAAAGATTTTGAATATATTTTGAATTGGTTTTAATCCATTTGCTTCAAATCCAAAACCAAAACACTTTAGCAATAATATAGTACATTGTATATTATTATCACCTTTGAATGCTGAAATGACATCAGAATCAAGTACTTTGTTATAAACATGATAAAGAAGCATTTGTTATCAGTACAAAATAGGAATAACTGTAAAAATGATTTTTACATTCTACTACCCAAAATTATTATAGTTGAAAAACCTGCTGGTGGACTCAAATGTCCCGAGGAGATCACTATCTAGGTTGCAAGTATTTAATTACTAGCCCAAAATTGGTACCTTAAATTTACTGTAACAAAACTTTGAATGTATGAAAACTAAGGAGTATCTATATGGTGCATAGCTTTGTCCTTAGATGGATTTGGTTTTACGCTTTAAATCGAAAGTTTTGGATTACTGATTTGATTTTCAACATTTTGGACCTTGCGCACAACCGATAAGTTGTAAATCGACGAAATATGTACATCTTCTGCATAACAAATAGTATCGAAAAGTGTTCATTTCTACAGAGTCGAAGCCGCTGCTGTTAGGAACCAAGTCCAGAGGATATCACCAGCTCAGTTGCTAGCCAAAATTTCATACTTTAGATTTTTTATTTTTTTATTTTTTGTGGATATTTTAGGTCTTGCGCACAACGAACCAGTTCATCGAAGTAATGTGCATATCCTGTGCATCAAAACTGGCAGCAAGATTTATTTTTATAAATTTAGACTATTGTTTTATATCTCAATAGATGTATGGCAGTTGTTTATTTCTCTGCAGCAAACTGTTTTTTCTTGCGTCTTTCTCCATTCGGAAAACAAATGTAACAAATGTGATAAAACCAGTGACTAGTTTTAAATTGGAATCTCAGACATTAAGACATCATGAATTAGTCTTGTTTTAATGGCCTATTTATCTCTAAAACGCTAGGTTTTTCTTAAGTTGTAATAAATTTCATTATATAATGCAAATAACATAAGAGTGTCATGTTACTAAATGTTAAAACAAGCAATCTTTAGACATGTGATACCATAAATGCAAAAGAAAACAAATATCTCCTTACTCTCATAATCATGAGGATACGACCGATGTCCGGATCCAATAATCAGCCTTGGCTTTTAAATGTTACTCATTTCAAATTGTTCGAATAAGCCGTGACAAAATAAAATAAGTCCTCGTGTTCATGTTTTCGTGAATCTTACATTGAAACAACACTAAATATAGCCTTCATTTGTTCATATTGATCATCAATACTCTTTTAAATGTAAAAGATCAAAGAAAGGAAACATACATGACTATTAAGTATATTGAACTATTTTAAGGACTAAAGAGAAAAGTTCAAGAATTGTTAGACGAACAGAATGAAGTAATTCCTCTCAATATACGAGGTAAGTACTTGGATGAATAATCATAGGTAAACATTATCCCAATGTTGTTCATCATACCTTCAAATCACCAACAAAGATTAAATTATATATTTTCTTGGGATTCGTCCTCTTGTTCATCAAGGGGGAGTACAGAAGAATAGAGCCACAGTTTCTCGGCCTGCAACAAATTTTATTCGTCTCCGTGTGTCACTTTAAAATATAATATAATATTTAAAAGGTTTATATTATCATTCAGTTTTATTTTTCCGTGTTTGGTTTGACTTGCTGAATGGTCCCGGTATAGTCACAAACTAGTCATGTCTTGCTCACTGTATTTTCTCGTGGTTGTCTGGAACAACCCAAAAGAACATGAAATGACACATAGACAGAATGGGACACAATTTGTTTCAAATACTAGAAAGTTGGACACAGAAAGTGTTCCCGTAGATGGACGGAAAATTTTTACACCACGTGAAAAAGTAGTATTTTAAAAGATCTAAATGTTTTGGGGTTAAACGGTCGGTTATCTACCTTTATTGACAATGTTTTGTCCAACAAACAGTTCATGGTAATGTCTGACATCAGGGAAGCATTATCTCATTTACTTTATTTAGCATTTAAATAAATGGTTTAGCATAAACTTTACAAATGTGTTACTAACCATTTTTAGCCTTGCAAAAAAACATAATACTGGCTATCATAAGATTGCAGAACCTCGCCATAAGACGACACTGAAACCCTCATTTCTTCAAAATGTTACTACAAGCAGCAACATGCTAATAAACATTGTCAATGTACGAGTATTATACATTCAAACATGAAAATTGTGACAAGAGACAGTAAATCAAAATACTGCTTCAGGATTTTTTGACAGTAAAAAGAAATCGCAATTCTGCTACAATAGACTGAAGGGGATTTTTAGCGACACATCTAAGCGAGGTGTTTAAAGTTGGAAAAACGGAGTGAATTAAATTTGTCGTGAAGCTTGTATAATATTAGAGTAGCAGGAAAATAGAATATAAATAAAACAGTTAGAAAACTAAATTAATATTTAAAAAACTTTTTATTTCAACTCTTTACATGGCAAAAATTAACGATAAACATAAAATAATAAAGCAATGGTTTATTCCGTAACAACTGTATGCTATTTTCATAGATCTCTTATACCGCACATTTTTTATGCCATCATTTACTTAATGGTTTGAATTCAGATCAGTTGAACATCTTATTAAAGATGACAAGAAGACCTAATGAGCAATCCAAAAATAATTTCAATAAAAATATTTCAATATGAAGCAGAACGAACATCTAGGAGACAACGCCCCATCTCAACAATTCACTGACCAAAGATCTAAGGGTCACTTTTCTAATTGAATTTCATTAATATATCCCTTAGAGTTAGAAATATAAGAAACCACTGACAAAGATTTATCTGCCTCGTGTTTTGAAACATACCTCCAATTTGACTCCAGTGGTCATCTAAGTACCAGAATCTATATCAAACGTGACGATTTCAATTTTGAAATTATAAATTGTCCACTTAGCAGCAATATACCTACTTCACCCGCTTACGGGGTATAAATATCTCAACTTAAACGATATGCAAGAGTTTGTAGCAGCTACACAGAATTTATGAAATGTCACCGATGATTGAGCAAGAAGTTAATGAGCCAAGGTTTTCACACAGAACGTCGCGTTCGTTTTCTTAAGAAATCCATCAGTAGATACCAAATTCTGATAGACAAATATTCAGTTCCGATTTAACAAATCATACAAGATGGCCTTGAGTAATAGATTCTGGTAACTTTATTACCAATTGATTTTCCCAACTTGTCCAGTGTTGTCAGTTTTTTATTTATTTATTGCTCCCCTCGTTTTCTTTTTGTCAATACGGAACTATGAACGACTTTCATATAAGTGGAAGGTTTGACTGGCGGTAAAACCTGGTTTAACCCACAATTTTATTTGGAAAATGCCTGTACCAAGTCAGTAATATGACAGTTGTTTTCCAGTTGTTCCACTGGTTGATACGGTTTAGCTTCTTTTCGGTTTTGTCGGTATTTGTAGACTTTCCTGTATTGAATACACCTTGGAGTACGGTACCTTTGTTGTGACCTTTATTCACATTGTATCTCCAGTGAAATGGAAAATTCAAACTAAGAGTCGAGGTGTAAATGATGAAATACCTAGTGAATAAATAAGTATGCTCGACATTTGACCCAATAATAGTTTACTCTCAGCAGACAAAATCTGGAAAAAAATTATATTTCATTTATAGTTCCCATGTTAGAATACGCATGTGAATTATGTGATGGGTGTAACAACCAAGATATCAGTAAAATTGAAAGAATCCATATATATATAGGTTTACCTAAACTGGCAAATATTGAATCGTTATATTCAGGTTAGGAATCATTAGAGTCTAGAAGACACAGAAGGAAATTGGAGATGTTTTATAAAGTTCATCATACATGTCATAATAATATTTAAAGACTGTTTATAATTTTCTTCTCCAGGAAATCCCGAAATTATTATAAAAAATAATAGTGACTATAGATACATGTACGAACTTAATTGTATTTAGTTTTACTCAAAGTCAGTTTTTTTCAACTATTAGATTATGATATAATTTAGAGCTAAACATTCGTAATCAAGCCTCAAATGGAAGATTTTAAAAAGCCCTTCTGTCAGATAAGTATGTAAAACCACCTTCCTACTATTGCACATGTATTAACCGACGTCTAAATATATTACATACAATAATATGTCAGAGATCTAGTGCCTTAGATACAGATTTATTTAGATTTAACTAACCAATGATCCAGGTTGTGCCTGTGGATGGGTAATAGAAGATTTTACTGATTATCTTTTGGAGTGTAATCGCTATACTAGAGCAAGAGAAACTCTTAAAACCATATCTCAATTTTCTAAATGAAATTTTAATGAAACTTTACCTTTTTATAATGATACCCAACCCAATGAATTCATCTCTAGCATTTTAAAAGCAGTTCATTAGTGACTAATATTTGAGCGTGATGACTAACAAGGAACAAAGTCCATACCATGCAACCCAGTCAATAATTTCTTTAAGGTAAAACACACCAGTCAATTTTTTATCGATTAGCAGTTTCTGCCCGGTTATTATGCTGATCTGAGACGATTAAAACATTAAGCCAGGCAATCTTATGATTTATTGCTGTTTCGGTCATCACTGATTGTAAGAACCAAAGTCATTTCCTTGTGTGGCAAGATCAAGATATGTTACATGTATCTCCACGAAACAACGTTCCATAAGTAAAAACTATGTCACGGGATTTCGTTTGTGCGTACAAAATGTAACACAATGTTAAGGTTTCCATTAATCAGAGATCCAAGACAGTTCGTGTTGCAACATGTCGAGGAGGCTGCATGAAACATGGCGGGGAACGCGGACCTGTGAGAGAGCACCCGGTGCTCATATAGGTCACTCTGCATTTATCCAGGCTTGTGACTGGCTACATATCTATGCTGCATTACCCCCTCTTTTTTTTTCTTTTTTTTTTCTTTTATTTTTTTATATTTTCTAACGAAAGATAACACGAGTCTATTTACAATGTCGGTGGCCTCTTTTGGATTCTCCAATAGTCTAGTGATATCCGTCATGACATGTCCCATACTCCGATGTATCAGATAAAAAATGTAGTGCTGGCCGCACACCGTTGAACCTTCTTCTTGTACCCTGACGGTGTTGTATGTCCACATTCGACAATGTCGATTCATGAAGTTAAGGTAAGCGATCGAGTGAGGTGGTATGCCGGTAGGATCATATTATTCTTCCCTGGAATTGGCATCGATGTATATAGCTATCCAATGTTTTCCCTCTCGACTATCAGGATCCGTGTTCCCCACCAAGACCGAAGGCACGTTCATGTGTCTGGGTAATCTATTTCTGGCGTACACTCCATTAAATACCGATCTGGTCCGAGAATGATCGTTTAAGACGCCTTCGATCTCTAAAGTGTTCATCAGGCACTGTAATTAAACAGGACTTGTCTATTTCTGTCTATTTTGATGACGTTGTCGAACTCTGCATACAAAAGCACGTTGATGGTAGCAGGAAGGGCTTTGGCAAAATGAATTTCTAAACGTAAGTTGCCTTGTTTTAAAAGGTACCCACTTCAGACATATCGGGAGTCATGCTTTAGCATACATTATTTTTTTTTATCAGTTACTGTCTTAACTGTCTATAATTTGATAACACATTTTCATATTATATTTTGTAATTTCTAATTTTCTTTTTCGTTTGGTTCTAATTGTTATGAAATTTTATTTCGTTGAGGTTTTTTTTAATGGACGTTCAGTGTTTTATGGTATTTTTTTACACAGTATAATTTTATTAGATATATTTATGGTTAACATTTTAAATAGTTTTGTTTCCTTTTGCATTATATATATTTCTTAACTCTGAAATAATTTGTGAATTGTTCTTTTTTTTGAGTATGATTTCCTGTAATTCTGTGTGTTTTGCTTAATTTTATGTTTTAGATTGTAAAGTGCTTAGAGTAATTTTTAATTAGATAATGCGCTATATAAATACTGTAAATAATAATAATAATAAAATCGAGGCCAAACAAGGTGTAGCCCTTAGAGAAGTCTTCTCTGGAGATGGCGTTTCCTTCGTCTTGAAACATCTTTCCGGTTCTAGTATAGAGTCCCATGTAACTTCGAATGTATCCTTCCACGCTACAATCCGGTTGGAAGGGTTTCCTGGGTATCTGTTTTCCATCCACGTTGAGCGCGACGACGTTTATCTTGAAGTGTTTTAAGTTCAACGGGTTTTTCGTGATGTTTCCGTTCAAAGCATCGCTTTCTACACATCCAATGACCAATCGCTTGGGCATCTGTCCCAGGAACATGTTGTCTTGGACGTAATTCGTGTTTCCTGTAGGTAATGTGTCCACTTTGACTTCCACCCGTCGTATGGGGTATTTGCTGCTCATTTTTTCCAAAGCTTTAATGAGGGCCAAGCGAATGGCCGGGCTCAACTGCACCTTTCTAACAAATAGACCTAAATCTCTAATCGTAACATTGAAATCATTGGCATGTTCCATCAAAGCAAAGACGTTTCTGCTCCTCCACAGTTTGATTTTCGATTCAACTTGATTTAATATTTATTTATCTTGTCTACGTGAAGTTTTCCCATCATCTGGACTTGTTTGATTTCGGCAATCCATGCCTTTCTGTTGGAGAATCCAACGTTGTTGGCGGTTCTAACCTCTAGGTGTTCGGACGTGTCTTTGTACCACGTGACTCCGGTCAATTGAGATTCTTTGGCACCGGGTCCATACCTAAGCAAAGTTTCTATATATGCCCGATACGGGTAAACACTCGTGGGAGGGGACACCAATTTCTCGTTGATACTCACACTGACATCGCTAAAGAGCGAATGCATCCATAGATTCACAGGTCCCACGTCCGAATCTTTGGCCAAATTGCTTGCGTCCGCTTTCATGTATTGGCTCCTTTTTTCAGTAACGGGATGGCCGCCTTAAACAATCCTCCAAACACGCTTCCCAATCCGTGTCCCTTTTGAAATCGACTTCTCCCCATGGACGGGATAACCTCTTCCGGCTTGATGAAGACAATAGTCTTCGTAAGACTTGGCATCACAACAATAAAGTGCTTTCATGTTAAAAAACTTCTTCTTTCTGCAGTGAAGTGTTATCACGACTCGTCCACGCTCGAATGGCACGACTCTTCCCGTGTCGTCCCTTATATCTATTTCGACGTTCTGAAATCAGCGTTGTACAAGGGTACAGTATTGAATGGGATCGAACACACGCGTCATCATATCTCCGTCTCTACCTTCTACGTATACGGATACGATTCTCAACAGTGGAACTTGCGAGTCACCCACCATTCTTGGTTCGATCAATCGACAGAATACGTACAACGAACTTAGACTTCTCGTGATGTCGGCGACAAACTCGGCCATGTGTTCTCCGGTCAGAAAGATGGCCTGTTTGAATCCTAACATGTTCTCTAACAAGGGACTGAGAATCACTTGACTGTTGGGTTTGACTTGAACGAATATTTTATGACCCACTTCGTTTAAACCGATGTTAATTTTTTTCTTGAGATCCGTCCTGCTCTTTTTGGATTCTATGGCTTTACACAGGCGTTTCGCAGACGAGTTATACCCCTCCGGCAATTCGAAATGATGTCACTGTAATTCCTCGCTTTCTTGAAAATGAACAGCTACCCATCCTTCCTGTTTCTGTACGTTGTACCACGTATGCGGATACTGTATCTCTGCCAATCCGATCTCCCACGATCCGTCTAAATCCATCATATGAGGTAATCTCGTCGTGTAGCGAGTCAAGGTGTTGTCCGGATAATATTCCATCGAACTATTGCTAGGTAACGTCAGATAAACCATTATGTTTGATTGTCGGATTTGGCAAGAGCTATCCCAAACAGCTGCTCAGTAAAGCCGTCCACAGATTAATGTTTTCTGTGCCGATCGTTAAATTGTAAATACTGACGACAATCACTGTATACAAAATCAGAATTTGGCACAGGAATACAATCTCCGGGCGTGGTAGTTTCTTTACAAAAGCAATCCAAGACCTTCTGCTATCCGTATCGGTGGGTACCATCGATTCAACTGATTCACTTTGAGTGAACGTCTCGTTTTTGTAAAAAGAAAATATCCAACTGTGGAATTTGGCAGGATAACCCAACCATTTGACGAGATACTGTAATCTTCTGCCTTTTTTTCTCTTCGTCAAAATATTTTCGATTTTTCTTAATGACTTTCTGTAATTCTCCGGCTTAAAATGTTCCTTCCAATTCTTCTCCGTGATCGTCTTTTACTACGTATACCGAGGGTCTGGTCTCGATGCATCGGACCATGGTAAACAATTCTTCCGGCCAATGAGGTAAATATCCTTTTTTAAAAGTTCTTTTGACTTTATTAAACGCACTCAATCTCCTGTTTTGAATTTGCATTTTGGAATATTCTTCCATACAATCGTTTGGCTACCGATGACTGGTTAGCCCATGTCACTTTGACCGGCGGTCTACCAATACTTCTATGGTACGTATGACTGTACGAGATCACCATGTCTTTCAAAGCATCCAAATACGTCAAGTTTCTCTGAGGGTATAATATTTCCGCATTTTCGTTTTTAACGTACGATTAAAACGTTCCACGATACTGGCTTTCGTTTCCTCGTTATGCGTCGTAACGAAATGGATGTCATGATCTCTTAAAAGTTTCTGGAACACTCGGTTGGTGAATTCCTTGCCTTTATCCGCCTTTTAACGAATCTGACGTCTTCCCGACTTGAAAATGATACTAGACTGCGACCCGTCTTGTCTTTGAGAGGTACGACCCAGGCGTATCTCGATAACAGGTCGATACAGGAAAGCAAATATCTGTATCCATCGTTATAAGACGCAATCTTCGCTACGTCTACTAAATCCGCTTGCCACTGATGATCTTTTCCATACACCACCACTCTTCGTCTGACGAATCGTCTTCTAGTTCGTTTATGTAGAGTATATGCATCTTGAGTATGTTACCATTCTTTGACTTCTTTTTCGGTTTGAATTTATTAAGACCTCCATAACACCCGGAATCAGGAACATGGAAATACGTCGAGTCCATGACCTAAACTAACATCGGATGGATGTGACATTTCTTTTTAATAGGGTGTCCACGTCAATGCCTTGGGAGTTTTCGAATGTTTTCTGACGTGAATAATAGGATACGGTGCTTTAATGATGACATAAACATCTTCTCCAAGATGATATCTCCATTGCACTGGTTTGCCATGTTTCGGAGACGGAATTTGTTGTCGTTTTCGAGCTCTCGTTGTTCTTTTTGTTTGATGAATATATCTCCATCTTTCTTATCAAATCAATATGTTAACCCGGAAGGGTGTGGAAGGTTTGGCGAAGCGTTAAGAGAAGCTAACGTCCCTCGTGGGACGTTAGCTTCTCTTAACGCTTCGCCAAACCTTCCACACCCTTCCGGGTTAACATATTTCCTTTTACGCAAGACGTCGTTGACTAAATCCACCACATTGCTTCCCTTGATGGTTTCTCCTTTAAACTTTAATTCTCCCTTCTCGTTCCACGTGATCTATGGACTGGCTTTCATTTTCTTCAGTGTTTTTGGAACACTGTCTATGACCTCTTTCTCCAGGGGATCTTCGAGAATCTTCGTAATACTAGATCGTCACGTTCCAAGATATCGTGCATTTTTCTGTCTAAGGTATCCATGGATCGGATCCGCTGATCGACGGTTTGGGTCGCTGCGGGATCTGAGTATACGTATTCAAATACAAGACCTTCATTTTAACAATCCAGAGAGTAACGGTCCCACGACGGATGCAATTGGGGGTCAAGAGAGATCCCAAGAAACCTCGTTTCTGTAAAATGACCTTATTATTTTTCAGGCTGACCGTCTTTTTCGCCAGTTATCGGAGTCCGCTTTTATTTCGTTTCAATTTATTCTTCTGTGCACGAGTTAACTCGACGTGTCCTTTCAAAATGTTATGAGCACACTCGCACAAACACTCGATGAGACTTCGATCGGCTTTCTGTATGAGATGTTTTTGAATACAAGGCTTTGCGTGTCATAAATATACTATATCGTTGGCGTGTTTTCGGAGACGTGTCGAGACCATGTTCTCCTTTCCGTTTTCTGGCCAAGACTGACGTGACACTGTATTCACTGACGTATTTATGCATACACGTAAACACTTTGTACTTCTCCCGGTAAAATATGGCTTCTCAGTCTCAGTCGATCTGGATTCTATTGTTTCATATCGATGATTAAATACCCATGAGGTTCGGCCGTTGCGGTAGCATAGGCATCTAACAAAAGATCCGCTTTTCGAGGAAACATTTGTCGAGCCAAATGATGAATCTGAGAAACGTCTCGAGGATTCTTGAATAAGACAATGTAATGAGCATTGAGACTGATTGACCTGTGGTGTTTACCCTGATGAAAGATGTTTTGTACGATCTACATGACGCTGATGTTTCGATGATGTCTCTTTTAGTAAATAAGGAAGCCACATGGTCATCGGTTTCTGTCATCAAATCATCGATGATAATCAAGTGTCGTATACTCGAATCTAAACTATCGATATCGGGTAGTCCTTGTATAAATTCTAAACCGTCCACGGTACCATAAAGCGTTTTGTATTCGCCGTAACACCATCAAATTCGATCTGGAAAAGGGCACATCATATGGTTGATATTAGCCACGAATCGTTTGACAAAGACCGATTTCCCACTTCCCGTAGGACCGGCAATCAAACTGGTAAATGGATGAATGCAAGGCATGAAATGATTCGGATCGAATCCATCGGAACAATAAAAGATATTGGGGTCTTTGGTAGGATTACAATAGTAAGGTTCTTCTTGTTGCTGCTCAAGGAATGGGGTTTGTTGCTGCTGCTCCAGGAATGTGGTTTGTTGCTGCTGCTCAAGGAATGGGGTTTGCTGATGTTTAACATTACGTTTTAAATCGGAAGGCCACTCGGTACTCATGTTGTCGGTTTGAGTGCTAGATCAAGACTGATCGTTGTGAATGTATACTGGAATATTTATCATGTAATGATGACAAACACAAATGAAACAGTTTCATATTTTATTTTACATTTTTACAAAATCTACATCAGTCAATGTTTTGAGTTCTGGTTCTTTCTCTTCAAACAAAAGTATGATCTTCAGTAGTGACTCAGCGTTATACCTCTCTTGGTTGGTTGTAAAGTCAATTCTCCGTTAGGCACGAAATGTTTTCTGACGTGAATAATAGGATACGGTGCTTTAATGATGACATAAACATCTTCTCCAAGATGATATCTCCATTGCACTGGTTCCTTGTCCTTGATTCTGGTGATCAAGTCTTCCACCACCTTTGTAGTACTGCAACACATTTTCCACTGCATCAACGACAGGCTGACTCCGATCTTGGTGGGCACCGTTTCACTTTCCCAAAATCTGAGACCTACGCTTTTGCTGCCATTCCATTCTGTGAGTTCAGCATAACGTCCGCCACCCAGTAGTACTTTCAAAGGAATATTGGAATCTGTCATGGCGTCTTTGACATCGCTCTTGGTCTGGTCTTTGGTTTTCTTTTCTTTACGTGACATATCATATGTAGTCTGATTCTTTTTCTTGCTGCTCTATTTATATATGGGAGTGTTCGTGAAGATGGACTGGATTGGTTCTTATATTATGAAACTTGAAACATGATTGGCTATCTTTCCGACATCGTGATTGGTTAACTTCTTCCGTTCCGATGGGTCGAAAATCTGGCATTTTCATTGGTCAATTCCACCTTTTTCGATAGATCAACACGATGGTACACTGTCCAAATACGCGGTGCCCAATGCGGAAACTGCTCTCAATAGGTATGAGTAAACACCGACAATACGATCAGTCTTCCTTGGTTCACCACACCGTCTTTGAACATGGCAGAGACGATTCTCTCGTATACTCGTACGTACGGGATCATCTCTGACTATCTTCACTTCCTTTTATTCATGAGACTACTCTGCATTGACAGGCTTGTAACTGTCTACATATATACATGCAATTACAAAGGCTGCACTAACCTTTTTTCGCTCTTGCAAGTAGGTGTACACTTGATTGTCTACAGAACGAAACTCTCTGTTGGTTCCGGAGTCAGAGTTCTTTGACAGGAGAATGTCCATGTATTCCTCTTTGTTAATGTCGTTGGTTCTCTTGTTGACCCCTTTACAGCTGAACTTGGTTTCGTCTCCAAAGCAAAAGTACGTCTTGCTACACAGGGCAATCATCCCGTCACCAATGAATTCTGTCTTGAACAGTCCTAGAGTCCTCTTGTCCTAGGCAGCCAGTTGTTGTGTATCAGTACGGGGAACCCAATTCTTCTTCTCTGCTTCAAAGCGCCGACGCAACTCTGGTTTGATTACTTCCTCCAAACTATTGCCAGAGAGATCCATATAGGCACTGTCGGTGTCCATTGCACAATATTGAAAATCACGGTTATCGACCAAGACGTCCATAAAATCATAGTAAAATTCCAACATCCGAAGCTTGGCGTACTGGTAAACGAAACAGCCAATGTGCATAATCAGGTCCAGGTGTATGGTCTTCTTACACATTTCCACTTCGAAAGTTTTGTCGCTGAGCTGGTTGCACTGGCTGAAAGAGGGATCTACGTGGTAGCGGCTGATCTGGTGTTCCTGGAAGTAAATCACATCCGTGTGCCTTTCCTTGTTGGTCACTGTCTTGCCGTAGCTGGAATTTCCCCTCAGTTTCTCGTTTTCAGCAATTATCTTTTTATTTTGGGTCGGCATCTCCGGCTCGCCTGGCATTACTGACTTTTCATTTCAGCAACGGGGATATTACCATGATCTTCTCTCCAAACATGCTGCCGATTAAAGACTTTCTAGGCTGCTGCATGATTCTTTTTTCTTCTGTATAACTCTTCATATGGTCCCCAATGTCGTCTCTGGACACGGCAACGTTCTTAAAGACTGGAGGCATTCTGCAAAATTTGGCTTTAGGTCGTCAGGTACGTGCAGGTCCACTTCCAAGGCACCAAACAACTTGTCCTCTATCAACATCTCATCATGTCATCTTTGGTCATCGTGGCGAAACGATCGTTTCTGCCTCTGGAACACGAAGGTCTTGATTCCTTGGTCTTCTCTCTTTAACCGTCCCATTCACACTTTCACATCTGTTTCACTTGGTAGTCGTTTTCTGTGATGTACTCTATTTTTTCTTAAGTAGTCTTGTATAATTCGTCCAGGCTCTTTCCATTCAAAAGGTTTTCTGTCTTTCCCCGAGTCAGGCGACAACAATGTCCGTCCAACAGACAGCCCTGGAACTCGTAAACTGTATTAGTTTCCTTACACTGGCCGTCTACGGGAAGGCGCCGACTTCCGATCAGTTTTTCTGTGTCGTTCCCTTGGTAACGTTTGTGGTGTCCTGTCTCCTTGGCTTCCCATTCCAACCACTCGATTGCCATTTGTTCGTACCTTCGAGGTGTCTGTCTTTTAAAATCGTCCCCGCTCTTGCGACGGACGAGGTGACCCGTTGGCATATCCTGCATGATGCTCCACAAGTACAAGGCATTGGCGTCCTCATCAGCAGGACGAATGAAGGTCTGGTCTTTCTCGTGGTGTCTGTGGAAGACGATGCTGGGTCCAACCACTATGTTTTCTTTGTACAACACGTACAGATCTTTGTTCTTCACGTCCGGAACGGTGAAATAATCGGACAGACCATCGAACATGGTTTTCAGTGTGAGTCATGGGACGCTGATGTGTTTAAACATGTCCACCTTCAATACTTTGTAATACACAAACATTTTATCGATGGCTTCCAGCATGGACTCCACGTCTTTGTTGTTGTACCATACCAGGAACTCTTTCATGTTCTTCATGTTCTTTTCATGCCAGACCTCCTGGCACAGCTGGTACTCTTTGGGTGCTCTGAAAAATGCCTGGTGTGGTGGTAACTCCGACACTGCCAATTTACCTAAACCGGTCATCCACTCGTATGGAAAAAAAGCCCTTTCTCTTCCGTACAGCTTTAAAAAACTGGGAGTAACTAAATCCGGGAGCCAGGTAGTTGGTGATGTCCAAAAATTTCAACTTCTCCATCTTGATACACATGAAATTGTTGTTGCGCTTCACGGTATACTTTATCTTGTGACTTTCCACCAGATCAGTGAAGAATTCTATCTTCATGGCGTTCACGTCGTATTTCCCAGTGTTGAAACCAATCACGGGTAATTCTTGGAGATGTCGTTCCAGTTGCTGTTTCAACCTGTACAGGTGATGTTTCTTTTCCTGGCGTTCTCGCTCTTCGTCGTCTTGGTATTCGTCCAGGTCCCGGTCCAGTCTCTCTTGGATCTCTTCAAAGACACTTGCATACCTGGGCATCAGTAAGCGAAAGGCTCTGTCATTGATTTTGTCGATGGTAAGTCTTGGCAGGTGTTTCTACGTCCATTACGGGAGCTCCACGGTGGACGGCCAAACACCGGAAAAAACACAGGTTCTCATTATATAGTCCTGTTGACCCACCAACCAGTGCGACAACACCACGGTGTTTCAAAATGGAGTCTGGTAACCGACTCTTGCTCCTTCCGAATGTTCCATCAACTTGTTAACATAAAACGTGGCATTTGTCAGTAAATGCACCACCCACTTGGTATCTGGTCTCTGCTGCCGGATAAACTCCAAAATGTCGTGACGGCTCAATTCTTCCAAAATCTTCTCTCACGTACCTCAGTACAAATCCTAACGAAACGTTGGTCTTGAAGACCGTGGTCTGAAGTTCAAAAATGTGGCGAACCATGTCAGGAAAGGTGACAGTTGTAATCTCGTTCAACATAAAAGTTGACACCTGGACACGGTTGCCGGTATTTTCGTCTGTCTAGATGGTCTGTCAGTGTCTCAGGTACAAAACCCTCGTATCGGGAACCTGCAAAAAGTTATTGCTGAAGGTTGCCGGATGCCTTAACTGGTAAGTTGTCTGTTCTGATCGTCGAGCGTCTTTTCGCAAAGGGGCCAGGTAGAAGTGAGGCTGGTCTCTTGACTGGTTTCTTCATCCTGGGTTTGGCATCTGGCTTGGTATGCAACAATCTGTGGCGAGCAAGGTTGTTGAATCTGTTAAAATACTGCCCACAGTCTGGACACGTCAGTGTGTACTTGTGGGACTCCTGGTGGCGATTCCGGTTGTCGGCCATGGCAAACTCCTTTCTTCATACCTGGCAGGCAAAGGACTGGGCTGCATCTGGCTTTCCAGGCTGACTCTTCTGGTGGGTAGCTTCGTGGCGCTTCCTGGCATCTGCCCTGGAAAATTCATTTCCGCATACCTGGCAGGAATACGTCTGGGATGAAGCAGCATGTGTCTTCTTGTGGCGAAGCAGGTTTCTCTTCTCGGTAAAAGTCTTGCCGCACTTCTCGCAAGAGAACAAGACGAAGTGAGAGGTTGTGCACTGTATCTATAGCCAGAACGCGGACCTAAAAGAGAGCAATCCGATGTCTTCGCTCACGGCCGCGTTCCCCGACATGTTTCAATCCGTTTTCTAATGGCGATTAGCACTGGAAATTTCCATGACGTCACATTAAAGGTATTGCGTAATCCAACATGGATGCCTCCACGAACGAGGACCTGTAAGTGAGCACACCCTCCGGAAACTACCGAACATTTACGAAGAGTGAAAAATTGTTTCGAAGACGTATAAATGGTTCAAAATGTTGACGAAAACACACGAATGTTGGCCAAAAGCCAGAAAATAATTAAAATAATTAGAAATTGTTTACGAAATGGTTCTAAAGACGTACAAATACTTCAGAAGGTACTTCAAATAATTAAAATAATAATGGTTCCGAAGACGTCCGAATACTTCAGAATAGCCAGAAAAAAAAATATATGTAAGTTTTTTAAATTAAAAAGTAAATATAATATATAGAAGAAAGCAAATATTATCTTCACCTTGCATTGCTGGAGGAGAATATTGAAAAAATCCTGGCGGAGAAAGTTACCTCCCCCTGGAACTGAAGTTTTGAGTTATCTCCCCTGTATTGATCTAGGAGCTCCCTTTGAACTTGCGGTTTCACCTAGACATGCCCAGAGGACACATCCGGGTCCCAGCACGAGACTTACGTCACTTCCGTAAACAAATAATGGGAAACGATCACTTCCGGTCACGCATGCGCGGTCGACACATCCGGGTCACTTCCAGAAACAAATCATGGGAAAATGGCGCAAAAATTCATCACTTCCGGTTGCGCATGCGAACAAACCCCTTCCGGGTACTTCAGGTCCTTGTCACGCATGCGCAGACCATATATCCGGGTCCTAGAACACGACTTACGTCACTTCCGTGAAATAATGACTGAAAAACCCACTGCTTCCGGTTGCGCGTGCGCGCAAAACACTTGCGGGTACTTCCGGTTCTGTTTACGTGACTTTCAGTTTCTATGACGTCATTTCCTGTTCCGGTGCCGTCACTTCCGGTTCCACCACACTCCACCACAAATACGACTTTGCCTGTGCTCATATACTACTACGGAAAATACAAAATTTTTCCAAAATTTATACAGACCATTAGAATATAATTAAAAAACAACAGTGTAAAGTTTCAAGTTAATCAAGCAAGGCATTTTCAAGATACAGCACGACATGAAACTCCCCTTTTTAAGCTCACCTTGCCAAAGGCCATGTGAGCTTTTGACATCACTTGGCGTCCGTCGTCCGTCCGTTAACTCTTCACATTTTAATCTTCTCCTCTGAACCACTGGGCCAAAATAGAATTAAATTTGGCAGGAAGCATCTATGTAAGGTCCTTTATAAAGATTGCTCATTTCTTCCAGATCGGACAACAAACATGGCCGCTATGGGCAATTGATGTTTCTGATTGGCTGAGTTTTCAAACATGTTCTCCTCTGAAACTGCTAAGCCAAATGTAATGAAACTTGACAGGAAGAATCTATGGGGGGGGGGGGGTTGTTTACAAAGATTCCTTATTTCGTCTTGGTCGGGCAACAAACATGGCCGGTATGTAAAATTCTTGTGTCTCATTGGTTGATTAAATATAAAATCTCTATGGAACTACAGGGCCAAATGAAACGAAATTTGACAGGAAGCATCTATGGGAGGTTCTTTACAACATTTCATTATTTTGTCCTGATCGGACTAAAAATATGGCCATCATGGACAGTTCTTGTTTCTGATTGGCTGATATAAAAAAAAACTCTTCTCTGAAACTCTTGGCCAAATGGAACGAAACTTGATAGGAAGCATGTATTGGAGGTAATTTATAAAGTCTTCTCATTTCGTCGTGATCAAACTACAAATATGGCCGCCATGGGGCAGTTCTTGTTTCTGATTGGCTGATTTAAAAGAAATATTTCTCTCTGAAATCTCTTGGCCAAATGGAACGAAACTTGAAAGTTTATATTCCTGTGTCAGCATTACTGTTATATCAATACGTCTTTATAGTATAAAGATGTATCATTATGATACAGTAATCTGTCAGAATAGCATAGTGAGGTGATAAAATAGTATGAAAAGCTGGCTCCATGTTATATCGAGATGTATAGTATACAAATTTATCGTAATAAGATAGTAAAATGACATAATAGTATAGCAAAATGACAAATCAGTATGAAAAGGTAGCTCCATGGTATATCAAGATGTCTTCATAGTATAAAAGAATTTCTTCATGACAGAGTAAAATGACAGAATAGTATGAAAAGGTAACTCCATGTTATATCAAAACGTTTTTATAGTATATAAATTTATCCTAGTGATATAACAAGTTGACAGAGTAGTATAGTCAAATGTCGTAATAGTATATAGAAAATTTGCTTCATGTTGTATCTCAACCCTTAATGGTATGATTATCGTTATCATAAGGCAGCTATGGCGTTCCATAAATATCTGTAGACAACTACATATCTGTTATAATATGGACAATGATCAAGAAATAATGATGGTTCATTTTTTCTACAGGATTAATATGCTGCTGAGTAAATTACCTCATTTCCTCCACAAAGAAACCCTCTGCATCCATAAATGGCATGCATAATTGAAGACTCATTGGAATGAACGTGCTGTATTTGATGTGTTTCCTGCGTAAAAAGTAAGATTTTATTGCCGCAAATTGAGTTAACCTGGCTTGGACAGGTGAACGGATATTTCCGACAGTAAAATCGAGTTTTACGCAGAAACCACATCAAATACAGCACGTTTATTCCCATTCTAATGATATATAATGAATACCATTTTTAGATATTTTCAATTTATAGGTGAAAGCTAAAAAGTCCGGGAAATTGCGTGAGGAAAGATCGTGACGTCACTGGTGGCTGAAAGTTTGACAAATTTTTGAATGTCATGCTCGCTTCAAAATCAATAAATTAAATCGAATAACATTTCTAAAGCACAGTTTCCAATAATTCTTCTGGTCGTCCCTTATTCAATCCCTGGATCCGAAATACTAGTTTCTAAAATGGCGAACATGCTTGGTTACATAACGTAAAACGTGGATTTTACGCAGTCTATTAGAATATCAAGTTGCTTGTTACATTCTCATTGAATAAGAATCTGACATTTCTGCGTCTGTGTCAAAATTTATCGATTATTCATGTCCATTTCCTCCATCATGCCGTCAGTAAAAATGCAAGTGACGTTGTATAGTCAAATGTCGTAATAGTATAGAAAATTTGCTTCATGTTACATATATATCTCAACCCTTAATGATATGATTATCGTTATCATAAGGCAGTTCTGGCGTTCCATAGATATTGAAGTTGAAAATATGTGATAAGTAGATGATTACATGAAATTTTCAATATCGGACCTGGTACATGTATCATCCCTCGAACCATATCGGATCTCGGGCAAAACTGTTGGTCCGATATGGGAGCCTCGGGATGGTACTAGCGCCTATATGGAAAATAACACGTAATAAGACATATAATACATTACAGGTTCTACCGCGTCTAGTCCTTTTATTACGCCTGCAAAATTTCTCCATATACGTATTTCATGCAACATTTAGACAAGTTCAAAACAACACCCACTGTAATTTATAATAAATAAACAATATTTCAAAAATACATAGGCAAAAAATCAAATATGAATTATTTTTTGTTTTCGTTTCATACAAAATACATTGTATATCCCATATCTAGTCATTTTGTTACGGTTTCGGACATTTTTTGTAATATACGTAACGTATCATCATTTTTTCCAGTTCTTTTCTGCTTTGTGATAGTAGTGGTGTGTTCAGGCTTAGTTTTTGCGCAACACTAAACGTTTTCGAAACTTTTCAAAACGCATTTTGCGTTTACACATCAGTTCAGTATCAAAACTTTTCGAAAACGTTTCATGTAAAAACGCAATATAAAAAATGCATTAGGCGTACGCTTTCGATATTGCGTTTTGCTCAAAACGCATTGTGTAGTCGTTTGAACGCATATTTAGATTAAATCGATCTAATTCGTTTTAGAACAACAGGTTGTTATTTGTCTTATTTGTACAATAAATTTTATGCAGATAATTTAATTTTTTAGTCTTTGGTTTAGGTAGTTTTTATAACTGCTTGCAAGGTATTTATTCGGCTTAAGGTACATTCTTTTCAATCTTTGATTACGGGTACATGGATTATTGCGTACATGTATATAACTGTTGTAACGTTATTAAACATTTCAACTCTTTGAACTGAAATAAATAACGCAGATGTATATAAGACGTCAAATAAATTTGCTCATCTGACCTCATTTTTATTTTGATATGGACATAAAAATGTCCAGCAGGTGAAGAGGTGTCTTTTTTAGAAAGTATTCTTACATTTAATTTTATTTGATATGTTTGCAATTTCCCTGTTCTCACGAATTGGCCTGATATTTTGGGTTTTGTTTTGTTTTTTTATTCGTACCGCTTCGGTATTATTTTGGTATTTGGAAAATTTAGAATAATGCAACCCAAACTGAGTTTTACAATCAACATACAGATCGACCGTGAATTGCACACTTCTAATTTCACGACATGCTGAGGCATTGAGAATGTGCATTAGTTTTTTTTTCAATTTGCGATCTTTGTAGATATCAAGATTTAAAAAAAAGAATTTCCTAAATATTCTCTTAGTTAAAGAATTAATGGATTATAGTACAAGGAAATAAATATAAAATTTAAATCAGTTCTACTTGTTTTTATATGTAGCGATTCTAAGAAGGAAATTCTACAAACTGACGGAAAACTTTAGGACTGCAGATTAGCTAAAATAACCACAATTTTCCAAAAAAATCACAAAAAGATCAGAATAAGCTTAACTGAAATTAAACGCACTTTTCAAAGGGCGCGTTGTTGTAAAGTGGGTACCTACATTGCTTATATGATGTTTTTTGTCAATTTAAAACTGTATAAAAGAGGATATTTTGTCATATTTAGGAAATTCGCTCACCTGTCCCGAAGGTGAACTATTGCCATCACTTTGCGTCCGTCGTCCGTCCGTCTGTCGTACCGTCCGTCCGTTCATATTTCACATAGAGAACTGCGGAATGGATTGAAACGGAACATGGCACAAATATTCCTTAAAAGGTGTTGTTACTTTGGTGCAGATCCATCATTCAACATGGCTGCCACCTGGAGGACTTAGTTTAACATAAGACCCTATGGGAAATACACTCAAAAATCTTCTAGAGAACCGCTGAATGGATTGAAACCAAACATGGCATGAATGTTCCATATGAGGTGCTGACCAAGTGTTCTTACGTTTGTGCCTATCCATCATACAACGGCCGCCAGCAGGGGATCTATATTAAAATTTCACCCCATGGGAAATACATGTACATGCAAAAATCTTCTTCTAGAGAACCGCGAAATACATGGCATCAATGTTCCTTGTGAGGTGCTGACCAAGTGTTGTTACTTTGTTGCTGATCTTTCACCCAAAATGGCCGCTAGCGGGGGACTTAGTTTAACATAGGACCATATGGGAATAACATGCAAAAATCTTCTTCTGGAAAACCGCTGAAAGGATTGAAACCAAACATAGCATGAATGTACCTTATGAGGTGCTACTTTGGTAATGATCCGTCATCCAAGGGACTTAGTTTAACATAAGATCATATGGGAAATACATAATTACAAAAATCTTCTTCTACAGAACTACTGAATGGATTAAAACCAAACGAGGCATGAATGTTGCTTATGAGGTGCTGAGCAAGTGATATTACTTTGTTGCCGATCCGTCATCCAAGATGGCCGCCAGTGGGGGACTTAGTTTAACATAGGACCCTATAGGAATTACACACAACTGAATGGATTGAAACCAAACGAGGCATGAATGTTGCTTTTAATTTTGACACCTAAAAGGGTCCGTAAGCATTGCTGACGCCTGACTACACAATGCATTTCGAAAAATGCGTTTTGAAACGTTTCGAAAAAGTTTACCGTGTCGCAATAATTGTACGTCTGAATACACCATAAGAAAATTGAAGCAAATGAAAGAAAAAATAGATACGGAGAAGATATAACAATTACTTTTTAAAAAATGAAAAAAAATATTCAATAAAAAACCTCACTAAATACAAATTTAAAAAAATATATTATAAGAGAAATAAACACTGAAAATGGTAAAAACATAAAGAGAAATATTAAATGACCGAATACTGAATCGGTACATAAATACATGTAAAAAAAATACCGGTAGCAAAATACGTTTAAGAACTTATGATGCGCAGTCCTGTATAGCAATTTAGATGACACTATGTCAGATGTGCCAACACTTTCATGACTTTGCGCTACGTCACATATATCATGCGGCAAAGTTCATATATACTCAGACTTACTAAAACTTACCTGACGCCTCGGAAAGAAGTAGGGTCACTGAGGGAAACTCAGAACCAAAACGAATTTTTGGCTGTAAGTGAGATTATTTACATGTATCTCCTTTCATACGACATTGGAATGGTTTTGGTTATGATTTTTCTTCATGGCAATATTCCAAAAAGTGATGCAATTGACCCAATTCGCAAGTATATACACGACCTCAAGAAAAGTTGAACTAATTAATGATTAAGCATAAAATGTTTGTTTGTTAACATAAAGATGCATTGTAAACAATCGTTTACGATAAAAAGTAGGTAAATATTACAGATAAAAAATCAATCGTTATGACACATGTATGACTGAAACAAATATTTGGGAAACGGTGGCCCTACTCCTTTAATAACACAAAATGACGATAAACTTAAGCAAAAACTACACTCTATTTAATAAGCGAAAAATAACTGAATATTTTGTAATTTTTAGATCACCTGGCCAAAGCTTTTGTCATCACTTGGTGTCCGTCGTCCGTCCGTCTGTAAACTTTACATTTTCATGCAACTATCGAACTTAAAATTGGCTCGGAACATCTATGGAAGGTCCTTTACAAAGTTCGCATAAATCAGCCCGGTTCGTGAAACAAAATGGCCGCTATGAGCATTTACATGTTCTGATTGGTCGAAATTTAATACTTCTTCTCGTCTGAAACCGTAAAGCCAAACGATCTGATATTTAGTATGGAGCATCTATGGAAGGTCCTTTACAAAGTTTGCATAAATCAGCCCGGTCCGTGAAACAAAATGGCCGCTATGAGCATTTACATGTTCTGATTGGTCCAAATTTAAAACGTCTTCTCCTCTGAAACCGTAAAGCCAAATGAACTGATATTTGGTATGGAGCATTTATGGAAGGTCCTTTAACAACTTTCCATAAATCATTCTAGACAGTCAAACAAAATGTCCGTCAGAAGCCTTTATATGTTCTGATAGGTCAAATTTTATAATTTTTCTCATCTGAAACTGTTTGGCCAGTGAACCTATACTTGGTATGAAGCATCTATGGAAGATCATTTACAAAGTTTCCAGAAATCAATCTTGTCCGTCAAATCAAATCAAAAGTTTCTGATTGCCAGGTGAGCGATACAGGCTCAGCCCGCTGAGCCTCTTGTTGTTTATTACTTAACAATTTGAAGATGTCTTAATTCTATATTTCATGTAGAGAAAGATTTATCTTCTTAAATAAAGCTTTATAAAACAGAATGTATTTTCATAGCGTGGTTTCTAGAGAACATCAAGAAAGAAGTAAAAGTGAGCCCGGTTTGATTAACTCGTAAGCAATGTGTTTCGATGCCATCTTATTCTAAAATTTTTTAGATGAGATATTATTTTAATATTTTCTTGTCTTTATTCGTATTTATTAATTGAATCCATTCATTACTATTCTTTTGCTCGAACTTTGAGGAACACTTTCCTCCGTGTCGGTGACATTTATGGAGGCAGGTGACAGTTTCTAGCTTAGTTTCGTACTAAAAGAATTAGGCATGTATATACATTTTGTGCATAATGATAATTGAAAAGGTATTTAACTCTCAACAGAAGACACCAAATAATAACTTCTTAAAAATTTTATAAATATCATGTAGGCCTTTAACTTTGTGCACGCCGAGAAAATATATGTAGCTAGCTCTACATGAAAGTTTGTTTTAGTGGGACAAATGGAGAGCTTTTTGCAACCAAAAAAAAACATGACAAATTTTGATGGTTAGGAGCAATGCCAATGCCCTTTATTTTAATTGGTACTCATCAAATAATGGATTCTGAGAATGATATTCTCAGCTATTTAACAGGAATTATGGAATGAGGCTAGGAATTGGGGTAAAAATCATAATTTTTCAAAATTTCTGCCATCAAATTAAAAAACAAAAACCACTCCTTTAAAAATATGAATTCTATTAACTGTTAAGGAAAGATATATGATATTAAACTTTGACTTAAAGTTTATTTAAAATTAATAGTTATTTATATCTAATATACTCAAAATGTTTTATAAAAAAAGTCAAATACATGATTTTGTAGAAAATTTTATTGTCACCGTCATCTGCCCCCTAGAATTTACTAACTTTCCTATAGAATTTGTTGGATTTGTCTCCCTTACTGCACTAAGTCATGAATATCTATTTTAATAGAAAATGAATTTAAAGAGGATGGCTTATAGCATGTCTGCACCAACATATTTTAGAATATGAAAGGGATTGGAGTAGGCTGGCAGAAAAGTGGCATGTAGTATCTAACTTTGTTTATCACGCCTGCTCATTTCTCTTATGCATAACAATTGATAATGTTAGATATTCTCATACTATATTTTATTTAAAAATCCGATAATAGGACTCACCGTAATATTATTTCCTTAGTGTTTGTTTAATTCTAGCTGGTTATATTTTATGAGTATAGCTGTAAAATCAGCTATGAAGTAATTTTCAATCTCTTTCATAACCAATATTACTTTTGAACAGATTTTTCAAACACAATTGTATGTATCTAATTTAATATACAAATACATCAAACTGGAACCATTTCATTGATTGACATTCCCGAATTTCGAAAATACTTCTTGTATTCTAGAAATTTGACCATAACTAATTTTAAGTGATATGAATTGGAGAGATAAGTGGCCGTGTTTATGACAAGAAGAATAATTAAGCTCCAAAGTAGGTTTCGTGATGCACAAGATGTATACATTTGGTCGATTTACGACTCATTTTCCTTCTTCTGCCCTTCCCTTTGTCCAGACCTGTGGGATATTACTCTGATTTGCTGCCGAAAATGTTTAGGGGTAGAGGTCCAAAAGGGTTTGAATCGGTCAATGTGTATTGAAGATTCTTTGGTATGTTTGTATGTGTGATGTTGTTATGGCCTTTTCATAAAATGAATTATTTTCTTCCAATTTTGATGCGCAAGATGTGCACATATTGTCGATTTACGAGTTGTTAGTCATGTCAGTTGTATTCAAGGCCTAAAATACTGACAGAAAAAAAACAATAATCCAAAACGTTGAAGAATATGGCAAAATGTTCAAAATATTTTTGGCTCGGTTCGCTCAGCAAATTTACAATGGTATTCAATAGTTACAGAAGTATTGTTATGCTATTATCATTCATGTACTTGCACATACATATTCAGATTTCAAGATGTATATGTAGTTTTCAGGTAAAACTGAGTTCAATTTATGCCTGTTATTGGACAATTGTCGGACATGAAAAAAATCATTGATAATGGTTTTAATTCTGATGGTTTTACAATGTATACCACCTGGCCGCCATATTATTTTACAACCTGGTTCATTTACTGAGAATGTCGGTCGCGAAATAGATCATTTTCTATTACCCATTTTCCTACCGAAGATCGGTGGTTCTCTCCGGCTTCCTCCACCAATAAAAACTGGCCGCCGCGAAATAGCCAAATATGCTGAAAACGGCGTAAAACCTCAACTAAAACAAATAAAACAAATATATTACCCATAGTGCAGACACATAACACACATATTAAGTATTCTGCGGCATTCGTCAATAAGATCTGATATTTTTTTTTACTTTCCAAATCAGGTCCGGGGTCGAGGGGGGAGGGGGAAGTGGGGGAGTGGATTTACATTTATCAAAAATGATTTTTTCACACATTTCGTTTCAGAACAAACACAATTTTTTTTTCAAATAACAAATACATGTATTAGCACATGACATACTATTTTATATTTCAAGTATATAAAGTTCGATGCATTAATTAAGGATTATGGCTACTCCTTAGATATGGAAAATGTTCCTTTCCTTTGATTTAAAGTTGATGAATCCGATTGATTGTTTGGCGGCAACAGATGCCAAGGGACGTTGCTCTAGGTCTATGCACGGACATGAACAATTCAAGATCTCTGAGACCTCCTCGTACCTGTTGCAGAGATACAAGCTGCCTCGGGCCAATACAGCTGTACGAGATCCAATACAGCTGTACGAGACCCAATACGACTGCCCGAGGATATAAGACAGGACCAGACTCTCGCTAGCAGCTACTTTTTTTAAATGGCTAAGGCACGGACCATTCATGTTTGATTCCAGATTGTTTGGTAAAAAATAATTTGATTCGAAATTAAAGCGTAAACAAATTTTGATTGTGGTCATAATAAAAAAAATAGTTTGTTTTCCCCAAAGAAAGAAATTTAAAAATATATATAAATAGAGGATAAACAAATGTTGGGCATAACTTACAAAGGCTATATATACACCAAAATGGAACTTGATCTACGATTTATGCTCATAAATATCATTTCAAATGTTTGTTTGTGCTTATATGAAAATATATTTTCCTCCACAAAATGTCTAATACAAGTCCATGTACAAGTATAAAACAACATAAATATACCACGCTAAAGTGGAAGCTATGCTGTTCACATAACCCTGAGATTTTGTCAAATTTTGTTCAGCTGTTTACAACTACAGAAATCCATATACCTTTGAAGCACACAATCATAATTTAACATTAAAAATTCATATACAGGCAATTGACCACTGGACCTAGTTTTTCATGTTTCTGCTTTCACTTCAATATTTGAATGCGATTTATGACACTGTAATCTATTTCCATGAAGTAGGTCAAACCAGGCTACTATGAGTGGAATTAGAGGCTCACAGGAGCCTGTATTGCTCATCTGGATTTTATTTGACATCGAAGTTAAAATTTGGTCTAGGAAATTTAACTAATGAGAAAAGCCCACTTTGGCACCTGGAAGTCATGTTTGATACGTGTAGCAGAACAATTTTTTGTGTCTCACTTCAACAAAGTTCGGTATCAGTCTGTTTAATTGTTCTTTGGAAGAAGAATTTTAAATGCATTTCCTATACGGCTGGATTTTAACTTAGTCGGGACTGGTGACACTATTTGATTTCAAATTGGCACATTATAGTAACATTTCTTAGTAGTGATCATCCATGGGTCAAGTAGTTTCATAAAAGAACATCTTTGAAATTTGGGGCCCTGTGGTGATATTTGATAGCAGAAGGCAAAAAAATAAAAAAAGATTGTTCGGCTCCTCATTAGTATCACTTCCATCAAGTTTCATACCTTTCCATTAAATTGTTCGTCTGAAGAATTTTAAATACATGTATATTTCCTAGGAGGGCAATGTTTATAAATTCCGACACTGGCAATAATCTTGAAATTCCAATCAGGCACCAAAGCAACACCTCTTGGCTAGACCTTGCAGTGACCATTCATGGGCCTGTCAGTATGTTTCCCCTTAGAATGGCACCAAAGTAACAGGAATTTTTCATGTCCTCATTCGAATCTAATCCACCAAGCTTGCTTGGTATCAGTCTTATGAATTATTCTTCTGAACAGGAATCAAACCAAAGACAATAAAATTGTATTTGCTGGTTCTTCGCCAAGGAGGAGCAAAGGACTTAAATCATTAAAATGTGTCCGTGGGGTCCAGTCGTCAGACTTGTTTGACATGATTATTCATTGATTTGTTACAGAAATTACCAGTAATTAGCAAAATTCAAAAATAATAGAAATACCAAGGGTTCATTATTCCTTGTATTGCACATGGTAGATTTCCTTAGCTGAAATTTGGCTTCCTATTTCGAAATTTTTGGTTATGAGTACTTCTTGTTTAAAATAAGTTTGGTTTTTGGTCTTCCAAATGTTTCGGTTTTAATGCTGCTGATGAGAAGTAACTCCTTGAAATGTGTCGTATACAGCATAGTATAAATTTATTATATCTAATATTTTGATATGTCTTCCTGTGGACTGTTACCTTGTGAGCTAGCATGTTAAAACATATACGGCTCAGCGTGTTATTCTAATACAAAGCAGAGTTCATATTTTATATCATATCAACATGTTCTCTTCTTGATATGCATTAAATAATTTCCACTTGACCTTAAACAATAATTCATCCATCAGAACAGGAACTTGATTAACATTTCCCATGGTGTCTTATGTCAATCAGTCCTGTTGCTGGTGGCAATCTGGGATTTCTGATCCGCACCAGAAGTAACATCACTTCTTATAGAAACATATTTGCAAAATTTGGGTTCAATCGGGTAACTCTAAACCCAAGTCTAACCATAGTTTTTCAAAGTTCAGCCAATACAATATTACAGGATCTTGGGACCATATTTCTTGACCAATTATTCCGAAAGTAACAATACTTGAAAACGACCTTATAACAAACATCTCTGCCAAGTTTGGTCAGTGTTTCTCAAGAAGATCAAAACGTGAAAAATTAACTGAAGGACAATTGATGGCAGAACACTTTTAAAAATCGGAGTTGGACCAAAGTCACAGAAATAGATTGTACTGCCGTAGCACGACCTGAATAAATTTTTGTCAAGCATAAAAAGAAAAACTATAGGTCATGTCCAGTTGTCTAGTGCCTATGGAGTCTTGGCATATATATGATCCATAACTGAGACGTTTCTTTAACACTTATGAACATTTCCAAAGATTAGAAAAGAATTTGAGGAATTTAAGGGTGAGACTTATAATTCTAAAAACAATTTAAGCACGTTTAGGGGAAAAATAGGTTAGTATACCCCCCCCCCCCCCCCCACCCCCACCCCCAAGTTTGAGATATCATTATTTATCAACGTTGACCTTTCAGGAATTTTTGTCGCGAAAATATCGGATTTCTCACACACTGAGATTTCTTGTCTTTTTGAGACGTGTGTGTGCTACATGCAGTGTAAGAATATTGTGTAATCATTCATCAAAGTTTGGTCCCTACTAACCATGTAATTTCAAAGAAGAGTTTTAAATATTTTTGCTGATTTTCTGTTTTTTTAGTAATGGTGGCAAAATTGATCAAGATCTGGTCACCTAAAAATAATTGAAAAGGAAACCACCAAAGTGTAGGTCCAATTTGCCAAGTTGTTTCAGAGGAAAACATTAAAATAAAGTTTATATGCGACATTTAGACTCATTTTTTAGAGTAATTTATGGTATCCAAACATTGTTGCAGTCATTCATTTGTTATGTACTTTCTGCTATTTGCCAGTAAAATATTAACAAAATTAGTTTTAAAAATTAGTAAAAAATATGGCAAGCCGTTTTACTATTTATTCTTACTTCAAGATATCTCATATAATATATAAGATATCTTATATAATCTAGTTTTTATAAGATATCTTATAAACTCTATAAATATTTTTTATATAAGATATCTTATATACTTTATAAGATATCTCATATAATTTATAAGATATCTTATAGAGTTTATAAGATATCTCATATAGTTTATAAGATATCTTATATAATATATAAGATATCTTATAAAGAAAATTATATGAGATATCTTATAAACTATATAAGATATCTTATAAACTATATAAGATATCTTATAAACTATATAAGATATCTTATAAACTATATAAGATATCTTATAAACTTTATTAGATATCTTGAAGTTAGAATAAATATATAGTAAAACGGCTTGCCATAAAAAAAAACGTTTGTTTTTTGGAACAAGTTGAAAAAGATATTTAGCTCTTGCTTTGCCCAGGATTACGAGAAACCCCTTTGGTGACGTACCAGAAAATATTATAATAATATGCCTTTCGTGACGTCAACGGGAAATCCAAAATAAGTAAATAGTTCCTTGCCCTGCTCGGATTTATTTATCGTAATTATTCACAATATGGAAACAAAGGGAATCTAGATTTTAAGTTAAAAACTTTGCCGAACTTCATATTTTTAAAATTTTGTGAAAATTATATGCCCGGACACCCCCCCCCCCCCCTCAACTTTGAAAATATTGCGTGGGCCTCAGGGGTGTTACAGTGAGTGTGGATTCATGCTTTAGAAAATATGAACTACTTTTAACTGCTTGTACTCCACCCAATACGACTGTACTTGGACGAAATACAAGATCAATATCAAAACACCAATTTATGATACTTTTATTAACCAATGACTTAAAATACATTATAAATTGTCTATTTGATACAATTCCATGTGTCTAAGAACTGGTCATTACATTAATACAGGTCTAATATATATATTTATTATACCTCAGTATGTTTTTTCTATATAAAAATTAAGACAAAAATTTTACCATTTACAAGGTGACATATACCAAATCGCAAAACGGAGTTGTTCAAATTTGAAAATACCAATGGAAACCGGTAGATGGACTAGAACACCAAAAGATCAGAGAATATGTCATCTATATGGACAGAGAATTGGAAACGAATTTCATTATCTCTTTTTATGTCAAAATGAAAATATTAAAGAAATTCGAGAAAAATACATACCGAGCTATTACATTGTAAACTCACAAGGTTATAAATTAAAACGGCTTCTTACATACTGTCAGAAAAAAACTTTATAAGAATCTTGCTTCATTTATTAGAAATCTCGCTAAAGTACTGTAAAAAAAAAACAACTTTTTCCCGTTTAATTTATTTAAAAGTGTATTATATTGTATATGGTATTGGTACTTGTATTGTGGTTATGTGTAATTGTGAATTACTGTGTCATTATATTGTTCTCTTGTACACCTGTGTGTCTGAGGTTATCAATAAAGTTGTCTTGTCTTGTCTACTATACCGAAACAATTTACCGGTCAATAGTTTCCAGTACTAATCACCGGTCGCAATTTACCGGTGATTAGTTTTGGAAACTAATCACCAATAAAAAAATTAGTAAAATTTTGATTTTTATATAGAAAAAAAAACATACTGAGGGATAATTAATCCAATTAAGGACAAATGTCTACATGCATATACATTCATCAAACAAGAAAAAGCATTAAACAAGAAACCCATATAACAAACATTGTAATCAGTGCATGTTAATCAAACTTAACTAGCGGTCTCCTGCCCTAAGTAAAAGTAAAAGTGACTGTTTCAAAAAGGAGCCCAGCAATCTCACTTGTTCATTTGTTTCAGGATTAAACATTTGTTTCAGTTTATACTCTGGATTACTATTGCGCTCAAAATTAAAATGTTTCAAATATCTATTAATAGAATCATTAATAGAACAATCCGATCGGAAAAATGTTATGGTTTTTTCCTAAAAAAAATATTCTGATCCCCAATTTGATGGAAAAAAAAAACTGTGGTTAAGCAGATGACAAAACAAAATATTCTGAATCCAGATTTTCCCCATAGCGTAGTGTTTAATTTTGAAAAAAATAATTTGATTGATAGCGCTGAAAAACTAAAAAAAAAATGTCTGACTCGGACAAAAAACCATAACACCTCTCCCCCCCCCCCCCCCCCCCTTGAAGTTAAATGGTCGGTCCCTTACATACACACAATTAGTTATTATTTCTAACACGAACAATTATATGTATACCATGAAATATTCCATTCAAATGTAGTAAAGGATTAATATCATTTTCTTGAAGTCTGTCTTCATATAGGACTAATTTTTTCGGGCAAGGATAAAATTTACGCCCGACACATTTTTGTAACTAAAATATTTCAAAAATGGAAAAAAATATCACTAGCTTTACATAATTTTAGGAGCGGCCGAACATTTTTTTTTAATTTCTTGAAAAATGAAGAATTTGGGGTAAATTTTCAGCTTTTTTTCAAAATGAAGCGTAAAATATGACTTCCTTACATGCAAAATTCGGGAGTTGATATCAAAACAACTAGTTATACCTTATTTGTTTATTTTATTTTATTTACGCATTATTGCTGTCAAAAACCTATCCCACAGTTATGCCCTGCGACCAAAAATGACGGAAAAAGATCAAAAGACAGTATTACAAGGTCATCTATTTTTATCGCTAAAGTGCATGTTACATTGTAAGGTCAGGTATTTTTATCATTAAAGTACATATCAGGTGAGGCGCGAAATATTCATTGAATTTGTGTCTGCGGTAACTAGATTTCATTTATCTGCTGTCGCATTAGCTGCTTCATCATAAAATTCAGCCAAGGCATACATTTAGATAATATAATGGTAAGCTTTTAGGGGAAACATGTGCCGAAAAATATTGCGTCAGTTTAATGGAAGTTTTAATTTTTGAGTTTTTATCGTGTAGTGTTTTTCTTTTAAATTGACAGCTGACTTCGCGCAATTATTTACCATTACACGTATGAAAATATCTGTATTACAAAAACAGCAAATGTCGCGTTAATATTAATCAATATTATATTATATTTATTTGAAATGCAAAATTATACCCCGAAGGGTTGACAGCATTATTTAAAATTTAAAATAACATAAATACAAGGTAGAATGTAAATAATGATATAATGTGGAAACAAATACACATATTATGCAGATGTAGAGTCCACTTTCCTCAGTACTATGGACTTTTTTTTTATAAATGGAGCAAAAAAACGCATGAGATCGTTAGAAGATAAAATGAGTTTTAGTTTTTCAAAAGGTGAATAATTATTTTTTTACTTGGTTGTATATCAATGATGTTATTGAAGCAATCCTGTCTTAACAACAAATTTCGTCAAAGGGAAACTGTTGTGTTTCTTTTAAATTTTTGGATAAAGATTCGTAAGCATAATTTATGCTTGAAATCATTTTCCACAAAATGGAAGCAGATTAGGCCTTGTTTTGGCTACAATTCGGCGTTTAATCCCTTTTAAAAATGTCATTAAACAAAATAAAAAGAACAATTGATGTATACTGTTAACGCATTTTGAAAAACATTTCAAACTTTGTTAAAGGGGTCTCGATTTTAAAGCAATCTGAAAAATTATTTCAAACCGCGTTGAGGTGGTCCAAATTTTTGACGCGCTTTGAAAAAAAAAATGTTCAAGGTGGGTTAATCTTGACTAAAATTGACGTACATCAAAGTGCGTAATTTTTTTTTAAGTGAGTTGTAACAGACCCTACTTCTTTTAAATCACAAGAATTTTTAATTGAATTTATGTCCAGCTGAAATTGTGGAGCATTCCGCTTCACTCATAAAAAGTCGTGGTTGCTGAGGAGAGGGAACTCAAACTCTCCATAATGTTGAATTATATCTTCCCCCTTTCCAGAGGGAGAGGGCCAAAATTTTCATTTTTTAATTTATTGAAAATTTAAAAAAAATTGGGGCGAATTTTCAGCATTTTTGCAAATTGAAGCGACAAAACTTTTTTTTCTTAAAATTTACATTGTCCAAAAACCGGAGCGACAAAATCCAAAGAACTAAAGATCAATTTGGTATGGCCTAATGCATACGTGGTGTAGTTGTGCACTACATAATTTTTTTTAATCGGATTGATTTTTTGGTTCCCGTACCAAAATAATATATATGGACTTCGATATATTTACATGGAGAAGTTTGTGCAGGACATAAACATCTGCTTTATGTATTGACCTATGAATATATCCTTTCGGCCTAACTGCATGCGTCGTATTGGTCGGGAGCTTGCATATAGGCGACTTAGGAATGACGACGTCACAATTTTACGTGAAAGTTTGTTTGTGTCCACAACCCAATCTAGAAAAAGTTTCGTTCGCCGGAAAATGAATTAAATAAAGTAAGGGAAATATTAACGTGCTTCAAATTATAATTTTTAGAGTCAGAATCTTGATCCCAGTTTCTGGACAGAGCTATTGCTATGCACGCATCATTGGCCACTCTAACAGCATATTATGATGATGCTATATGTTATAAATCATGTCGGGACAATTCACTTTCATAAAGATGTGCAATTCCTCTATTTTGGTAGCGTAAGCGAGTTCTAATTCATTTTTGGGTTTATATATGTTTTCATTTTGCTTTCTTGGAAAAAAAAATCTGCTTTGCTTGAAGTGTGAAAAAAAAATTAATTTTCTCCAGACCTAAAAAAAAAATATATATTATCTAGCCCAAGAATCCCAGCGCCCCCCCCCCCCCCCCCCTGTTAATAAAATTGTCGGTGCCTAAGGGATTTTATGCATCTCCTATGAGGTATAATGGTTTTGGTTCTGAATGTCCTTGGCAATATCGCAAAAGGTGATCGGAATTGACTTTGTAGGAACGGACGTGGATACAAAACCCTGACTTGGGAGGATGATACAAGACCTTTGTGGAATAGAAAATTTGAACATATTCACGATTAAGCATAACATTTTACACAGTAGAAAGTGTACCCTAGCGGTTCAAATATTACTCTAATTAAGACCTCTTACAAAAAATGTAATTGGAGTCAGTTGACCTAAATGAGTTCCTATTTGGAAATTTTCCTATATATTACAATTTTTCAAATTTTTGACTTGAAGTTATTTTTTGTGATATTTTAGTGAACTTTATATTGATAAGCAGAGAAATATCTATAATTTATACTGACAATATCAAAATATTAATATTCTATTGGTTTTTTTAAATCCACAATTTAAACACAAAAATTAATTTTTAACAGCATCTCCATTAAACCTATGTAATTTTGACCCACATAAAATAGTATTTGCATTTAAATGATTTGTCCAAAATTAGGAATCGCAAAAAATTTCAAAATTACCTAACATGCCTAAAGAAAATTTAAATACTTCTGAGATTGGTTGTAAAAATTTAATAAGTACATTTATCATATATTTAGTAGTAAATACAGTAGTTTTGAATATTTGATAAATAGCCTGCTCAACTTTGATGCGCACCCTTTATCACACCCCTTTATCGCATGTCTACCCTTTATCATACCCCTTTATCACGTGGCTTACCCTTTATCACATAGCTTTTTTCATTTTTTTTTCAATCCTACTTTTTTGTATTTTTTTTTTTTTTTTTTTTTTGTTATTTGTTTTTTTCTTGGGGGAGGCGAAATTTTTTTTTTGGGGGGGGGGAATTTAAAAAAAAAACAAATGTTCAAATTTTTTCCCGATTATTTGACTTTTTTTCAACCCCCCCCCCCCCCCTATTTTTTTTATTTTTTATTTCACAAAATATTTCCCCCAATCAATTTCATTTGTAGCAGTAGACTTTAATTTGGAAAATTTGAAGTCCTCTGTTTAAATATATGATAAAGTGTATAATACATGTTAAAATCTGTATCACATGCTGTATCAACCTCGACCAATATCAGCCCTCGGGCCAAGGCCCTCTGGCTGATATTGGTTTCTCGGGTTGATACAGCATGTGATACAGATTTTACCATGTATTATTCTCTATGTATAGGTTTAGAAATAACATCAGGGCAGTATTTTGAATTAAAGAAGTTTTATATGAATTATATAGGAAAATTTACCAGTGGGAACTCATTTATGTCCACTGAGTGTACGCCTATGAATTGACTCAATTTTTAACGGATGCAGTAAGGGAAGAAGCATTTGATTCTGAAGCTGGGAGGGTGCAATTTAAAAGGAAATATTTTAGCTTTTGAATAAGTGAAAATTACAATTTTTTGGAAGTATCAAGTTCAAAATTTTTTAAAAAACTGATTTTATATCATTTTATGTATTTATTTTGCCTTTTTTAAATAAATGATTTTTCTATGCTAAAATCAAAACGAATATTAAGACCCATCGATAAGAATCAAATGGTTGTCTCCTAAATCTGGTGAGAGCTTTCCGTGTTAAAAAATTATATAATATGTAAAAAAAAACAAATAAAAAAAGTAGCAGCAAGAAAAAACTCAAACAATAAAAAATAAAAAAATAAAAAACACAAAGAAGAGAACAACATAAAAGTAATGAAACAAAGAAAACCGAAAAGATTTTACATTACATTAACAAAATACGATAGTTAGGAAACATTAAATTTATTTCTAGTTGTCTGGATTTTTGGATGGCAAAAATAGATGTGAGCGAGCGAAATTTTAACTCTTTTCTTGAGGACTAGTTTTTAAGTGTGACACACATTTTTGTACAATAAAATATTGATATACAAGATCGGAGCGGCGAAATCCAAAAAAAAAAAAAAAAAAAAACAACTGAAGATTGATTTGAAGTGGACTTAATATAAAATCTATAGCAACAATTAAACTACTCATCAGATTGCTCAAAACCTATCAGATGAATATGTATATGCATGTATAACCGTTTTACCTTATGAATAATTACAGCAATTCAAGGTTAGAAATATTTCAAGGCATAAATTACTTTATTTTTTTATTTTCAGAGCAATTCCAGGCTACAATAGAAGAGTGGATAACAGCCGATAAGAAGTATGTCCCTACAGCAGCTACTAAACATGTGCTAGAAAAATTAAACACAGTAAACAGCTTAACCGTGACAGGGAACGCAGGAATGGGGAAAACATACCTTACCCGACATGTCGCTCTACAGATGGTAGAACATAGATATACAGTTGTTCCTGTGAGTAAACCTGAGGATATTCGAGATTATTTTAAAATGGGACAAAAAATGTTATTTGTTATTGATGATATCTGTGGAAGATTTACTTTAAACCAAAATTATTTAGATTCCTGGAATCAAATGAAAGACCATATCAAAACATTACTGAAAGACAATTGTTGTAAAATCATTTCAACCTGTAGATTACAAGTTTTCCAGGATCAGAAATTTGAAGAATTAAAAGAGATTTTTACCCTGTCAGAATGTAACGTTACATCACCAGAATTACGTTTAACAGAAGATGACAAGATTCAGATGGCCAAAATGTATTTTCCTAAAGACTGGAATAAAATTACTGACTTGGCGAAGTTATTTGATTTTTTCCCGTTACTTTGTCGGTTATACAACAAGGAAACACACGGAAACATTTGTAATTTCTTTACCCGACCCACCGAGGTATTACAACAAGAGGTTAACAAATTGTTACAGACAGATGACGAAGGAAAACTAAAACATTGTTCTCTGGTTCTGTGTACTTTATTCAACAACAAATTAACAGAGAAAATGTTAACGGATGTTAACACCGAAACACGTCAGATTATAGAGGATGTATTTGAGAAATGCAGACTTAACAGGTCTACCTCCATTGATAAATTAATTGATTCATTTAAAGTGTTAGACGGAACTTATGTTAAAATCGCTCATGGAGAATATAGAACAATTCACGACAAACTTTTTGATATTATGGCGCAGAACTTTGGTGAACAAATGTTGTCCGTTTTCATCAAACATGCCGACAGTGGATTTATCCGAGAACGATTTATATGGAGGACATTAGATGTTACAGACCGTGATTTAAGTTTCACCATCAACATTCCGGATGAAGATATCGATAAATATATGGAGAGATTAATAAAGGATTGGACTCAAGATAAAATCTGGTATGTATTTTGTAATGTTAACATTCAGAATTCACACAACTTCAGACACAAATTTATGTCTCACGTGAAAAATCTCAGTCCGTCTGATCAACAAGAACTCGCAAATAAAACAGATAAATATGGCGGACTTCAAGACACACCACTTATAAAGAGCTGTTTTATTGGTGATGTTAGTATTATACAATGGCTGCTAGAACTCCATGTTGATGTGAATCAGTGTAGATCTAATGGAGCGTCACCATTATATATCGCGTGTGAGAAGGGACATGTAGATATAGTTAAACTATTGATCCGACACAAAGCAGACGTCAACAGACAAGAGAACGATGGTACACCACCATTACAGATAGCCTGTTATAACAATCATATAAACGTAGTCAAAGAACTTCTGAAATGTGATCGAATTAATATAAATGTCTGTGATCAGGACGGTTGTTCGTCAGTGTACCTCGCCTGCCAGAATGGACATACAGACATAGTCAGTTTATTGTTACAACATTCCGTGGATATAAATAAATGTAACAATAATGGAGTTTCTCCTCTTTACATAGCTAGCCAGAATGGACATACAGACATAGTCGGGTTATTGTTACAACGTTCCGTGGATATAAATAAATGTGCCAATGATGGAATGTCTCCTCTTTACAAGGCTAGCCAGAATGGACATACAGACATTGTCACTTTATTGTTACAACATTCCGTGGATATAAATAAATGTGACAATGATGGAATGTCTCCTCTTTACGGGGCTAGCCATGCAGGACATATTGAAATAGTAAATCTACTTTTAATGCGTTCTGCTAAAATCAACCAGTCCATGTGTGAAGGTGCTACACCTTTATGTATCGCCTGTTACAATGGTCACCTGGAAGTCGTTAAAATACTCGTAACAAATGGAGCAGACGTGAACATTTGTCATCAAGGATTAGGATCGCCATTGGATATTGCAGTTGCTAAAGAACATGCAGCCATTATAAACTTTCTAAGTAAGTATTCTATTATAATATATATTTATCTCTCTATATTTTATTTTCAAGTTTTAGGATATTGCAAGTAAATTAATGTTTAATGAAATGTTTTGATTTTTAAAGAAATTTGTTGTGGGAAGAGTGTTAAAATAAACTGTACCATAGTTTGAAATGTTAATTGTTATTAATTAATGTTTGGTAAATTGACAACTGTTTATTATATTCCATTAAAAAAGTTTATACATATAATTTTGGGACTTTAAAAGAAATTAACTCTACTGAATTAAAACATTTTGAATTGTTTTATGAATCTGTTTTTTTTCAAATGAGGTCAAGTTACATTGTACTTTTATATAAAGGTTTAATTGTTAATTTTGTTTAATGTTAGTTTAATGAAAAAGTACTTTGTCAATTAATTTATATTCATTTTAGTATAGTTAAAGGGGAATACAAACACAAATTATAATTTAATAAAAAGTTGTAATGTCTTAATAGTGAATTTAAATAAAATTGTTCAAGTGTGTTTATTATGTAATTATTTTAATATTGTTTTAATTTAGAGTGATGTGTATAATCGTATAGATACAAAATAAATATCTAAAGTTTTAATACAATGTTAAAGGTTCAACATTGGATAGTGAAGGTGACCAACATGTAAACATCCCCAGAACTTCAGAAGACAGAGGTAAGTATTCTGTTTATATATCCTAATAATGTTATCTGTATATTTTAATATCAGGCTTTAGGAAAATAGAAAAGGGGCTAAATAAAATTTAACTTTTTAAATAAAATTTCCAAAGTGTCAATAGTACAATATTTCATATCCTTGAAATTTTATAAAGATAATTGCTGTATTAATTAAAAATTTATTAATTACACCCTATTTAAAGTTTTTATATAATGTTTTGATAATAATAATGACAATGACAACAACATAATTATGTGATAAAACATTACATTGAACATGTTGAAGTATTATATTAACAATTCAAAATATTACTTGTTTTAAAGTTTTTTTTAGTTAATATTTCTTAATTAGTCTTGGGAATAAATAATAAAGAAATTAAATTATAACTTTCTCTGAAATGTTGAAATTGTTAACTATCATTTATGAAGAAAAAATTTGAAAGTTTTAAGTGTTACTTTGTTCCAATGTTTGGTTAATTTAAAATAATTCATCACAATTTGAAAGTAATTCATAAATATTATTGGTACATGTTTAAAGTAATAAATAAAAAATAAAGACCTTATGAGATAGTCAAGTATATCTTTTGTCCGAAAGTTTTAAATATTTTTTATATGTTAGATTTAAAATTACTTACCAAGTGATAGTAAGTGGTTTATATATGAATGCTTTTTGAATTCAGCAAAATAGAAAAAAATGACTTTTAATCAAATTTGTTCATTAGATGGTGCAGGCCATACAGTCAGTGTCAACACAGCAAAGACCACACCAGACTGTGGTAAGTATTCCCCTTAAATTTCCTTTTTTTTTTTTTATTAAAGATTAACATTTTTGTAACAGTAAATTTAAAGTATCAATTTTTTGGCTAGCATTGAATACTAATGCATTGGCAAATAATCTGCTGGTGAAACCTTTGGGGACTGATTCCAGGCATTGTAATAATAAATTCTTTTTTAATGCAGAAGATGTGCACATTTCATCAATTTACGACTCATCAGTTCTGCTCAATGCTAAAAATTTGAAAACCAAAACCAAAAATAAACTAAAAAGCAAAATGCCAAATTAACCAAAAAGGTACAGCCAAAACCATCTGGTTTTCCAAAAAAATTTTTTTTTTAACAGTAAATTTAAATTGTCAATTTATATAGTACCAACTGAGCTGGTGACAAATAGATACCCTTGGGAACTTGGGAGTTCAACAGCAGTTATCTCGACTCGGTGGTAATAGGAAATTATTTGAAACTAATTTTAATGTTAGATTAATTCAAGTATTTACCAAGTTGCAATTAACTAATTTTATTATGTTTTTTTTGGATTATTGATGTAAGCATAATTTTTGTTTTTTCATTTATTTAAGAACCATACTTTACTTAATTTACTCTAAATATTCCTCCAACTTACTTAGTGGTCTTGTTACAGTATGCCCTAAATTGCATTGTTTTTATTTACAGAAACTGTTTATCAACGGGAAGATAGAAACTAATGTTTAAATGGAACTTCAAAATTGTAAGTTTATTTTTTTTTATCTTAAAAACATTCTAGGAATAATAAGAGATATGTTTTGTTCAGTGGAATGAATATAGATTCTTACATTAGTAGGTTTAATGGAGTTAGTCGAATGGATTCTGTTTTAATCCTATGACTGCAGAATGACATTTGTTGCCACGACATGAAAAAATATAAATACATGTATGTAAAAATTCCAGTTAAGATTCCATTAAGCGGTTGATGGTTTCTGCTAGTTTATATGAAATATGTTGAAGGTTAATTTTGATAAGCAGATTTTTTCTGGACACGACAATCAAATTTGATGATATTTTGTTTGCCAGTTCAATCTCTGAAAGTAAGAAGAGGATGGTTCCTTTGGAATAGAAAAACCAAGTACATATATATATGTATTATAATCTCAGATTATCCTTTTAGCTGGAATAATGTTGTCTCGCTGGACACATGTAATCTTGGGTCATTGTTGTAATCTGTCATCATCCTGGTCCTCTTCTGTGAAAATTAAAAAAAAACCAAGTGTGGTAAAAACGCATTATCAATTCTTTGCTGTTATGGGTATTTAATTATTTTTGCAGTTGACTGTTTTTCTGGAAACCAGGTACTGAGCAGTTTTTGTGCAACTGAAAATCCAAGAATTTATTGGAAATTCAAAGAATTGATGTTCATGTGTCTGCCATATGAAAAAAAAACAGATTATATAGATACAAATGTGAGAACAGAAAACTGAAAGCTTACTTTTTGTCTGAATAGTTGTATTGTAATTAACCCTATTTTGCATTTTTTTTATAATTCTTTTGCAATCCTGCTTATCTGTTGTATATTATGTATAACAATTCATCATGCTTCTCATTATTATTTTATTTTAAAAATCCAAGAATGTGATTCAAAATGATATTATTTTCTTGCTGTGTAAATTGTTCAATTGTAGCTACTTTTAAAAATACCTTTTAAATTTTCATGAGTGAAGCTACCTAAATAAAGGTCCAAGATCCCCACTGAAGTGATTTTCAATCTCTTTCATAGCCATTATCAGTTGGTAACAGATTTATACACCATAATTGTATGTACAATAATTGTGTTTAATGTTACGTTATTCCAGAGCTTGTAACATATACATTGACTTCCTGGACAGAGTCCGGCTCCTGACAGAAAAGTTGTTCAAACAGGGGTATGTAGCTCCTAAGTTGCAGTCATCCTTATTAAAGTTTTATGGACGTCATCATGACTTGGTTGACAGGTATTAAAAACCTGTTTCCCAAATGAAAATGGGCCGGTTCCATTGATTTTGTTCCTTCCTCACACCAGATTTGACATGGGCAGCATGGCGGGTGTCCTGTTGGAAGCAGAGACTGCTTACTCTTCCAGAGCACCTGAGTCTAACACCTGGATTTTTGATGGGGTCCATGTTGTTCGTATGTTCTTAGTTTTTAAGGGTAGCGTTTGTATTGTTTTGGTCTTGTCTTTGTTGTTCTCTGGAGTCTGTCAGTTGTTTTCGCTTTTCCCCTCCTTCGAATATCTCTTTGGTATTTCTTGACATTACATATTAACAGCAAATATTTCATTGAATCACATTCTCCAAATTTTGAAATTATTCTGCACATTGTAAAATATTTGACATTACCTAATTGTGTGAATTTGGGAGAATACATGGACGTGTTCTGTACAGTGTTTTGTAAATATATAAAATTGTGATTTATACATCAATCTAAATTTACTAAACAAGTCATATGAAACACTTCTTCACCGACCATTTTATTACTGAGGGGGGGGGGGGAATGGATTTTTTTTTTAAATATCTTATGTCCATAGTAGTCTGGATAAAAATCCTCCCTCTGTGACCAAAATATTTTTTCTAATTTTGGGTTTTGAGAAATATTTGTACATATGTATCCCAAAAAATATTTGGTTTTAGATTCTTTTCGAGAAAATAAATTTTTCACCAGAGCGGAAAATAAAATAGTCGATGCCTAACAGGTGAATAATTAGTATTTAATTGCAGACTCATTTGGCTGGTGTCTGCTTTCTTTGGAACCACAATTTTAATTCAAAGAGTTGTATAAAATGAATCATATGGGGGTTATTACAGGTCTCAGTCAAACTATTAAAATGTTATTTATATTAATCATGTTTTTAGTCATGCTGCAAATCTGCTATTATTATTCTTCTCATTCATAACAATGTATCAAAGATTTTTGACAAATCCTTATTAGTAGGATGCTAGATTTATTGTTACAATTATAACCCTTGTAAATATATCATAAAAGTTTGTCTTGTAAGTACAGTATATTTTTGGATGTGTTTATTCAATTTTGTAGAAGGGAAATTTAAATAGTTTTGGAAACATGTCTCATTAACAGCATTCCATATCCATGCTTACCATCGTAAGGATTTCATAGTTTTTCTTTAGGTTCTAAGAGTATGATTGGTAAAATGATGTTTCATTCCATATGGGAAATTAAATAAGGATCATCTGTCAGAAATAAAATTTGCCTGTAAATAACCCTTTATCACCTTTTCAGAAGTGGCTGTAGATATACTTCATTGTAAAGAAAGTTTTCACATAACTCCGACTTTTTCAATCTAGGTTTAAATGCCATGGATAGATAATAAGGAAATTGTTTCACCCCACCTCCCCCCCCAATAGTGTCTGTCTGCAAACAAATTATTAAAATTAAATAAAATGCTCTCCAAATGTGCCAATAAATGATGGCTTGGAAACAAACAATATTTTATTTTTATACTTTAAATATCTTATTTAGGCATTACAACTGACTAAGATTTCAGACATTAGAGAAGAGTTTTGAAATATACATATTTCAGTTTCTACCTTCATCAGTTATGTTTTATTAAACTTTAATTTCCCTAATTTGTGCGAAAATGTTAAAATTCTGCAAATAATTCTTTTGTAAACAAATATAAATTTGTGTGAAAAGGGGAATAACTCTCATTCAATAAAAACAATTTAAAAAAAAACAATTTTGCAACTAAACTTAATGCAGCTGACTAATATTATTACTTTTTCCATATTTGCAAACTTTTTATGACTTGAGTTTTATTATATATGCCAAACAATCTTTTTATTTGGCTCTATCTAAGAATCTGTGATTAAGCAAGGGGAGATAACTGAAGAAATATTTGGTGTCACAAGTAAAAGAACTTGAGATGAACATCATAATGTACATAACCATGCATATATCATCATAAATACATTTTTCTTATTGAAAGTTATATAACATGTGTTGAAATTGTAAAAAAACTTACTGTAAATTTGGAAATTATTGCGATGTTTTTATTATTGCGAGAAATGCGACAGGGTTGTAATCACAATATTTTAAACTCGTATTTTGAAATGTTTTATATGAATGAAGTGGGAATTTTCTCAATATCGCAAAAATTAAAATCGCATTTCGGTCTAAAATGACAAAATCGCAATAATAAATGTACGCAGTAATTTCTGAATTTACAGTAACAAACTTAAATTGTTTTAGTAAAAGAACCATTCATTAGGCAAAATATTTTGTCAACTTCCCTTTTCCTTTATTCATTTTCTCAGCTACATTGTTGAATTATATTGGTACTCTGTTTACTATATAGTGGAGAAATTTAATAAAAGATATAGAAGGCCAATGAAACCAAAAAGTCTCAATATGTTTTTTTTGCTGCAAAAATTATATTATTAAAATGTATTCAAATGTATGTGTGAAAAGTAAATAATGTAAATTGTTTTGAAAGAATTTTAAAATTGCTTGGCCGAAGAATTTACAACCAAGTCATACTAAGGTAACTGATACAGAGTGTGTATATAGAATCATATATTGTACTTATATTAATGTATATTAAGAAAATCCTTAAGTGTTTAAGAGAAGGGGTGGAAAAAATATATATGGAGCAACAGCTTAAATAATTGCCATTCATTGTTAATTAAAAGAAGAAAGTAATTTTTTTTAAATGATATGTTCCGTCTTGCAAGATATTTCAACTGAAGGGAGTTGTAGATGAAATAAAATCCTAATTTAATTACCAATTGATTTAGGATCATGGTTTTCATGGTCTTGGAAGAATATGCCATTTCCTTCTACATAAAATTTGTTTTTTCTTTTGTATTATTCTAAGCAATCAAAATTTAGGATTTTATGACATAACAGTGTTTGGGATCTATTAAAAACATTTGAAAGCTTTGTCAAATATTTGATTTATTTTATTTGAAATTTTAATTTCATGTAATAATAATAAGCACAAACCAATAACAATATCACTCCTTGCAAAAAATACAACACAAAAATAGGGCTGAAGTTGGAATATTTTGTAGGCCTTAATTTATGTATATAGACTAAACTTGTGTGACATTTTTTTTTATAATTTTTCAGGGGAAAATGTATATTTGTATTAAATGGTGATGGGAAATATTATTTGGATTTGCCTTGACAATATATACTTTCTATTGTGTCTTAGGTTTATACGACTGTAAATTTTGACAGATATATTATGGTATGAGCCTGTCGTCGACAGCGTCGGGGTCTGTAGACAGTTGAGTTTCTCATGCTCATTTACTTTTGTTTGATTGAATTTATAATATTTTACCGCAATGCCCCCCCCCCCATAAGTCCCAAGATCGCAATTATTTCATAGTGCATTTTCATATTAGTCAAATTAAAAAAATACACCACCTCAAACTTTATAATCTTTCTTTTATTCAATGTACACTGATAACTGGAAAATATAATAAAATTATAGAAAATTCCACCATTGCAAATTCAAGAAAACATCAAAATGTCTTTAAGGGGAATAGTTATTATTCACATAGCCCCTAACATCCTGATATTGGGCCATTTTGACTTCTAAATTCTTCTGATTATAAAACTTTTTAAAATTAAGTAATTTGACACTTGTGCTTATATTTTAACTACAATATTTGAAAAAAAGGCAAACAGAAAGTGGGGAAAATTTATGTATGAAAATGTAAAAAATACACTATAAAATATGGGGAACTATATTGATGGACAATGAGTTGATGTGGATTAATTGTGGCCTAGGGCCATAAGAAATGCAGGTTAGGGTTGATTTTGGGGAATCTGGCCCCTCTTGTTTTTTTCTGGGGGTCATCAAAGGTTTTTTGATAATTTTGGTGTAACTTTTTTAATATTCGTTTTCTTGTTATGATTTGAGGTTTTTTAAAGTTCCTTGATGAAAATAGAAAAATAGTCCACATTTACTGTATTTCTTTACTTGTCGACATGTTGTGGTAGTATCATGCTGCAATTAGCAAAGCCCTTTATTTTTAACCGGGTTTTCCTCTGGAAAAATCTGGTTATGGAATCGGTGAAGTCGGGCGGGTTGGTGGCTGCCAATCGTGTTTGCCCTATAACTTTCTTGTCTTAAGACCTAGACCTTAGATCTATGGTATGTGGATCCATCACCTCACGACGATGTGTCATGTTTCAAAAAATGTTGACTTATGACCTTGACTCTTGACCTTCATGTGAATAAATATGTCATTTTAGATCATCTTCGTGTCCTGCCTGTTACTTTTTTGTCTAGAGACCTAGGCCTTGGATTTTTGGTGTGTAGGTAGATTATCTCAAGATGATGTGTCACGTACCAAGAATATTGACCTCGACTGTTGACCTCAAGGTTAATAAATAGGTCATTTTAGATCATCTTCATGTCCTGCCTGTTACTTTTTTGTCTAAAGACCTAGGCCTTGGATTTTTGGTGTGTAGGTAGATTATCTCAAGATGATGTGTCGCGTACCAAGAATATTGATCTCGACTGTTGATCTCAAGATTAATAAATAGGTCATTTTTGGGCAGCTGCCAATCTCGTCCGGCCTATAACTTTCTTAAGACCTAGACCTCAGATCTATGGTATGTCTATATGTCACCTCAAGACGATATGTCATGTTTCAAAAATGTTGACCTATGACCTTGACCTTAGAGTGAATAAAAAGGTCATTTTAGATCATCTTTGTGTCCGGTTATAACTTTTTTATCTAGGCCTGGGATTTTTGGTGTGTAGGTAGTTTATCTCAAGATGATGTGTCGCGTACCAAGAATACTGACCTTGACCGTTGACCTAAAGGTTAATAAATTTGTCATTTTTGTAACTTTTTTGTCTAAAGACCTTGGCCTTGGATCTTTGGTGTGTAGGTAGGTTACCTCCAGACGAGGTTCCAAGGATATTGACCTTGACCCTTGACTTATTTGTTGGAGAAAAGTTATTCAGTAAAAATGAAATAGAAGGAAAACCTGGTTTGCTGTCACTCAGACAGCTCTCTTGTTTGTATATATTTTACATTGAAATGTTTGTTTTAAGTTTGTATAATAATAGTACTTCATATACTTTCATAATAGACCATTTATTTTTATTTAGTTGGTTTACGGATCTGCCGACCCGATTTTGCCCATTTGAAGAAAAAAAATAAAATCGAAAATTTTGGTTTTTTATTACCGCTGACCCTCTGAAATCAGCCATCCCAAAAATAAAAATAAATTAAAATCCTTTTGCATCAAAATTTCATAAAAGATGATGTTCCAATTCGTCTAAAAATAGATTATCCATTAATAAAATACTTGCAAACATGATAAAAAAAAATCTATTGATAGCCGTTAGTTGATGCCAATTTCCAAAACATGTTTTATGAAACGAATTTCCTATTACAATCCATGCGGCTTTTAAGTTTGTTTTGTATGAATATCTGGATTCCGTAAGATATCGAATCCACTCATTTTATCTTGTTGTAGTTGACGAGTCGAATCCCTTAAAAAGGGAATGGTCTACTGAACATCACCTTTCAAGATACGTGTTGTGATATTTGGGTTTCAAATCATTTGCAACCTTTGTATATTTGGCAATACAACCAAGATTGTTCAAAAGTACACGATTTGCCCTCTTTTTTTTTCTTTTTTTTTCCCGACCGACCGACCCTATTTTTAAAAAAAAAAATCCGTAAACCAATTAATTAAAAATAAAAGGCCTAATTGTACATGCAAATTTTGATTAGAGACTACATTGTTCAAATTTTCTGTGTATTTAAGTATTGTAGACACACAGTTGCAGACCCCAGTAAAATTTCTAGTTTGATTTTTAGCTCACCTGACATTAAAGGTGATTTTCTCATCACTTGGCGTCCGTCGTCCGTCCTTGTCTGTTAACTTTTACAAAAATCTTCTCCTCTGAAACTACTGGGCCAAATTGAACCAAACTTGGCAACAAGCATCATTAGGGTATCTAGTTTACAAAATGTGTCCAATGACCCCACCTGCATCCCCGACTTCCAACCGACATGGCTGCTGTTACTAAAAATAGAAAAAAGGGGGGGGGGTGAATTTCAAAAATCTTCTTATAAGAAACAACAAGGCCAGTTGGAACCAAAGTTGGCAGTAATGGTACTTAGGAGGTTCTCTTTCAGATAAATGTCCAATGACGACTGTTAACCAAGAACTTGGTTTAACAAAGGGCCTTATTGGAAAATTCATTGAAAAATCTTCTTGTCTTTTACCACTTGACCAATTGGAACCAGACTTTGGAGCAATGGTCCTTAGATGGTCCTCTTACAGAGGTATGTCTGGTGACCTGGACTGTCAACCAAGATGGCCGCCACAACTGAACTTAGTTTAACATAGGGCCCTATAGGAAATTCATTGGAACATCTTGTCTGAAACCACTTGACATGTTGGAGCAGGACTTGGCAGCATTGGTCCTTAGGAGGTCCTTTTTCAGAAATGTGTCTGATTTTGTGGACTGTGAACAAAGATGGCCACCACAGCAGAACTTAGTTTAACATAGAACCCTATGGGAAATTCACTCAATAATCTTCTCGTCTGAAACCACTAAACCAATTAGAATAAGACTTGGTAGTAATGGTCCTTATGCGATCCTCTTTCAGAAATATATCTGATGACCCCAGCCACCATCCAAGATGATTGCCAGAACCGAACATAGTTTAACATAGAACCCGATGGGAATCTACTTAAAGTATCCCGACCATAATAGATAATGATCGAAAATTGTATCTCTTTTTGACCCTGAATGACATAGTCCAGGTAAGCAATACATGCTCCTGGTAGCCTCTCGTGTTATACATGTATTTAATTAGGAAAAAACAATTTGATTTTTATGTTGAATGAAGTGGGCAAAATAGAGACTGGTGAAAAAGGTTGGCTTCGAAATTTTAAATTGATTTTTTTTAATTTGAAAAGATGAAGAAAAATTCAGATTCTTGGGTGTTGCAAAAAGTTTCTTGGATTAAAAATTAAAATTCTGAAATACCAAATGGTTGCCTTCTTACTTAACTTAATTTTAACATTGGGGAAATTTCCTTTTATGTATTTTAAGATATTTTGTAAAATGACAATTTATTATTTGAATAATAGACTAACAAAACTTACTTGTATATGATTATATTTTGTAATTTTTATATTCTAACATAATAAAATATCTAACATAAAGGTTTTATTATTTCCTCGACCAACGGCGCGGATTTGGGGAGGTAATATAGCATTTGTTTCATCGATTCTTCCGTCAGTCCGTCCCACCTTATAAAGGTCCAGATCTTAGACACTGTAAGTCGTATAGGTATAATATTTCATCAGTGGATGGATCTTGAAAAATAACGAAGGTCTGTATAAAAATTGGATCACCTTGACCTACACTTTATGCATGAGTGACTAGTAAAGTTTGCATTAAGGTCCAGTTCTAAAACACTGTAATTCATATAGGTATAATATTTCAGCAATGGATGTATCTTGAAAAATAACGAAGGTCCCTAAAAAATTGTATCATCCTGACCTACATTTTATGCATGGATGACTCTGGTTTATTTTTGTGTTCAGGTTCAGTTCTAAGACACTGTTAGTCATATAGGTATAATATTTGACCAGTGGATGGGTCTTAGAAAATATCGATGGTCTGAATAAAAATTAGAAATTAGATCACCCTGACCTTTATTTTATGCATGAGTGACTGGTTAAGGTCCAGTTCTAAGACACTAAGTCATAGGTAAAATATTTCACCAGTGGATGGGTCTTGGAAATGAAGGTCCGTATAAAAATTGGATGATCCTGACTTTTATTTTATGCATGAGTGACTCTTTGTTAAGGTCCAGTTCTAAGACACTAAGCCATATATTAGGTATAATATTTCACCAGTGGATGCATCTTAGAAAATAACGATGGTCCGAATTAAAATTAGATCACCCTGACCTACATTTTATGCATGAGAGACTGGTTAAGTTCAGCGTTCAGGTCCAGTTCTAAGACACTTAGTCATGTATGTATAATAATTCACCAGTGGCTGCTTCTTGGAAAATAATGAAGGTCTGTATAAAAATTGGATCACTCTGGCCTACATTTCATGCATGAGTAATAAGATCACCATGATCTACATTTTGTTTTATGCATCAGTGACTCTTGTTAAGGTCCAGATCTAAGACACTGTAATACATATAGGTATAACATTTCACCAGTGGATGCATCTTGGAAAGTAACGAAAGTCCCTATAAACATTGGATCACCCTGACCTACATTTTATGTATGGGTGACTCTGGTTAAGTGTTGCGTTAAGGTCCAGTTCTAAGACACTGTACATGTATGTTCAAAACATGTTAAAATACTGGAGAGGGGATTAGCTGTCGTTTAGTACCGCTCCAGCTACTAATTTCTTTTTGATACGTAGTATTTCTTTTGAGGTGCCAAGAGGACTCCTTTGATCTTAAAAAATGTTGCAACTGATATTTACCATATTGTAACAGCTATGTCTCTACTGTTGCAAAAAGTCCCTGTCACTTTAAACCATCACCTGTCATCCATATATTTATTAAGAATCTAAGAGGAAATGTAAGGGACAGTTAAAACTTTAGTGATCTTACAGTGGCACTCTTTTACAATGGTATGCAATTATACTGAAATCCAATTAAGATACCTACCACAGCCATACTAAGTTTAAGACCTATTTCAGCAAATCTGAGTTATTTTTATCTAATTTGAAATCAACTTTGCAAAAATTATAACCAACAAATAAACAGACCTTTCAGATCTCACTTATAATTTGTCTTGAAACTTATAAATAATAATAGTGAAAAGAAGATTTCTATAGAATAGCCAATGCCCCCAGCCAATAATCTGTCAATAACATAAATAACAAAACAGAAAGTTGCAAAATCATACGGTAAAATACTTATCTAACCTTTGACATACATTTCGTCAAAATCAGTTGGGACATGAATTGAAATATTACTGTTTTTTTAATATATGGTTACTTAATTCTTACTTTTCCCAACATATGAAGGTGTTGGTCTTTTAAAATATTTACCAAAGATGGAATTGCAGTGTTTGAAATTGAATTTGATCCATGCAATTGCTGTTTCTCACCTTATTACCTTAATATATGGTTGCTATAGGTACATTTCCAAACTTATGGGTGTAAGAGACTTCCAGCATATTTAACAAAGATGAAATCGCAATGCTTGAAGTTCAATTATTCTAATCAATTGCTGTTTCACACTTCAATATACTATTTGGTTGCTAGGTAATTTTTTCCAACTGAAGGTCTGAGAGTCATCCAGGATCATTACCAAAGATGAAATTGCCATATTTGAAATTCAATTATTCTCACCTAAGTTAATATGTGGTTGGTTGCTACTTCCTCTCCCCCCCCCCCCCCCCCCCCAAAAAAAAAAAAAATTAAAGATCTAAGAGTTAACCAGAATATTTACCAAAGATAGAATTGAAATATTTGAAATTCAATTACCCCAAGCAGTTACTGTTTGACACCTGACTAATTCAATAATTCCAACTATGTTGTTTCACACTTTATATATTTAATATACGGTTGCTAGCTAGGTATTTTTCCAAAAATTAAAAGGTCTAAGACTCTTCCAGAATAAAAACCAAAGACGGAATTGCAATGCTTGAAATCCAGTTGTTCCAAGCAATTGCTGTTTCACACGTGACTAGATCTTCCAGGATATTTACCAAATATTACGCATAAATTTCATTAAAATCTTTTGAGAAATGTGGACATGAGTCGAATGTTAATTTCCCATATTTTCACTATTCAAAGGGGAAGAAGTCTTCAGAAAAATAATCCGTCGGTACTGGTTTTCGAACTCTTCTGAGGGAATTCTTTTTTTTTACACCAACTGCATTAAAATCTAACAAGAAATTGTTATGATATTGTAATTATTATATTTATTTATCTTGGCCTAATTTGTTTTGCGTAGCCTTATAACATGTATACTATGTTTACATAATACTTATAGTTGTTTACCAAATAATGTTATAACTGCGCAGTTTAGAAATCACTGGAACAGTAAAAGATACTAATGGAATGACTAGAACTTTCTATTTGACTTACGTAATAATTATGGTGTGATTCCAACTTCTACCGTATTCCAGAAGTTTCCGTTCTACAGTATATATACAGACAAGAAAGTTAGACTTTCAGAACATCATTTGTTGGACCTGATATTTTTGTGTTCTCAGCTGTTGGATTTATTTACGTTTCACACATCATCATTGACATACTTTTATTTGCGTTGCATCATACTAGATTGTGACTGATTGGATATAATATTCCGTTTGGATTCAGGCAACAGTGACCAGAATTCCGGATCAAGAAAAAACAGGATTTTGAACAGTTAAGTTGACATTTTATTTTGTGTAATATTATTTTGTAAACTTGTATATAATAAATCTTGTTAAATTTTATTATTGATTTGTGTCTTTTGTTGGCTACAATTTAAAGGTGATTTCGGCCGTAACAGAAATTGGGGGCTCGTCTCGGGAGAACGTTAATATCTTATTAAATTTTTTCAGTATTTTTATTAGAATTAGCCAACAAAATTCTACAAAATGGAATTTGATGCTGGTAAATTTTTGAAAACGCCAGACCTGGAAGGGTTTGATAAATTAAAGAAAGAAGAATTAGTGTTGCTTGCTAAACATTTAAAAATAGATTTTAGAACATCTATGAGAAAACAAATTATAAAAAATTTGGTAATAGACAATTTAGTTGATTTGGAAATTTTTGGTGAAGAGGCTCTTGACCTCAAGGTCGAAAAAGTTGATGCTTTCAAATTAAAACAGCTTGAATTAGAACATGAACTTAAATTAAAACAATTGGAAAAACAATTGGAAAACGAAGTTAAATTAAAACAATTAGAAAAAGAAGATGAATTTAAATTAAAACAATTGGAAAACGAAGTTAAATTAAAACAATTAGAAAAAGAAGAAAAACAATTACAGGCAGAACTTGAAATGAAGGAAAGGTTAGAGATGGAGAAAATAAAAATAGAAATGGCTAAAGTAGAAAGCAACACTAAGTCAAAATCAGAACATTTTGAGGCAGCAAAAAATATCCGTTTGGTTCCGAAATTTTGTGAAAAAACTGTTGATAAATTTTTTCCACAATTTGAGAAAATTGCTCAAAATTTGAAATGGCCAAAGCCTTATTGGACTACAATGCTGCAAAGTGTTTTTGTGGGCAAGGCCGCTGAAATTTACTCAGCACTTTCTTCAGAAAAAAGTTCTGATTATGACACTGTTAAACAGGAAGTTTTGAAAGCTTATGAGCTAGTGCCAGAAGCATATAGACAGAAATTTAGGTCTTATAAAAAGTTTGAAACACAAACCTATGTTGAATTTGCTAGGGAAAAAGAAGATTTATTTGATAAATGGCTTACGTCAAAGAAAATAGATAAAAATTTTGATAAATTAAGACAATTAATGTTATTAGAAGAGTTCAAGCAGTGTGTTAATTTAGACTTAAAAACACATTTAGATGACAAAACTGTTGAGACATTGCAAGATGCAGCTGTTGTTTCCGATAATTATACCATTTCACATAAAAGAACTTTCAAAGGTCAAAATTTTAATACTTCTAGCGGAAATTACAAAAATCAAAGCACTGAGCGTACTGATTTTAAGCCTGTTGCACAGAGTAAGAGTCCGTCTAGTTATAATATGTCTGGTCCAAAATTTGATACTTTTGAGAAGAAGTCACTAACTTGTGCTTATTGTAAGAAAAATGGTCACCTGATGGCTGATTGTTTTAGGCTCCAGAAGAAGAATGAAAGAGATCATAAGCCCAAGTCCAGTGCTTGTACGACACCCGTTATTACCAATAAGTTGGAATGTCCTGCGAGTCAGGCTTTTAAGTCCAGTTTTTGTGATTACATGGAGGATTATAAGCCCTTTATGTCTGATGGGTTTGTTTCTATTGTTAATAATACTACTCCTCAGCCTATTAAGATTTTACGGGACACTGGAGCTTCTCAGTCTTTGTTGTTAGAAGGTGTGTTGCCTTTGTCCGAGGAGACGTCCGTTGGTGCCTCCGTTTTGTTACGAGGTGTGGAGTTAGGTTGTATAGATGTTCCCCTCCATCGTATTTATTTGAAGTCAGATTTAATTACTGGACCAGTTGTTGTGGGTGTTCGTCCTACTCTCCCTGTTGAGGGTGTTTCATTATTGCTAGGAAATGATCTAGCTAGGAACAAAGTGGTTGCTGAACCAATTGTTACAAGTGAACCGGTGGTGGATGTTAAATCACCTGAAGATGATGCTGAACTGTATCCAGCTTGTGTTGTTACTAGGGCGATGGCAAGAAAACAACAAGACGAAGATTTACAAGAAGGCCAGTATGATTATATGGACCTTTCTGACACTTTCCTTGCAGACATTGAAGGTCCCGATAGCTCAAAAAAGGCCATAATAAGACCACCTGGTACTAACAAACGTGTAATTATGCCATGGCCAGACGTGAACAGCCATTCATTAGACAAAAGAACATTTAGGGAAGAACAGAATAAAGACCCCGAGGTTCTTCAGCTCTGCAAGAGGGCTCTACCCCAAGAAGAAGCAGACAAAGTGGCCGAATGTTACTACCATCAAGACGGCATTTTGATGAGGAAGTGGAGGCCCCCTGAAGCTATTCCAGAGGAGGAATGGAGAGTGGTATACCAAGTGGTGGTGCCTAAAGTCTATAGGCAAGAAATTATTGGTCTTGCCCATGACACCCCCTTGGCTGGACATTTAGGTATAAGGAAGACTTGCCTTAAGATATTGCAACATTTCTACTGGCCCAGACTTAGAAATGATGTCGCAGAATACTGCAAATCATGCCATATATGCCAGGTTGTTGGCAAGCCTAACCAGAAAATACCACCAGCACCACTTCTGCCAATTCCAGCCTTTGAAGAACCTTTCAGCCGAGTACTTATTGATTGTGTTGGACCTTTACCAAAGACCAAGACTGGAAACGCTTATTTACTGACGATCATGTGTACATCCACTCGCTTTCCTGAGGCTATTCCCTTAAGGAATATTAAGACACCAACTATTGTCAAAGCTCTTATCAAATTTTTCACATTAGTAGGGCTTCCTAAGTCAATACAGTCCGACCAGGGTTCAAATTTTATGTCAGGTTTATTTCAGCAGGTCGTTTATCAGTTAGGGATTGCTCAGTATAGATCAAGTGCTTATCATCCAGAATCTCAAGGTGCTTTAGAACGTTTTCATCAAACATTGAAGAACATGATTAGGACTTTTTGTCTTCAATTTGATAGGGACTGGGATGATGGTGTTCACTTTCTACTTTTTGCGGTCAGAGAGGCTGTTCAAGAATCCCTTGGTTTTAGCCCCTTTGAGTTAGTGTTTGGTCATACTGTAAGGGGACCTTTGAAATTGGTTAAGGAAAAATGGCTTACTGAACACACTGACTTGAATCTTCTAGACTATGTATCTAGATTTAAAGAAAAATTGTATACTGCTTGTCAAATTGCTCAGAAAAACTTAAAAACTGTACAGAATAAGATGAAAATATGGTATGATAAAGATGCCAGGGACAGAGTTTTTGAGCCTGGTGATAAGGTACTTGTATTTTTGCCAGTCCCTGGGCATCCTTTACAGGCTAAATACTGTGGTCCTTATACAATTGACAGTAAAATCAATGATTTGAATTATATTGTAAAAACTCCAGGTCGGCGTAAACAAAATAGAGTGTGTCACATTAATATGTTAAAACCATATTTTGAGCGTACTAATGAAGGTGAGAGTAAACCAGTTGCCACTTTAGCCATGGTTAAATTGGAGAACGATCATGACCAACCAGATATAACTGAACCATCTTTTGATTCCAAGACTATGGAACAAACTGTTAGATTGAAAAATTCTGAAATTTTATCAGATCTAGACTCAAAACTTGCACATCTGACTTTCGATCGCAGAGAAAAATTGAAAACTTTGGTATTTTCTTTTAAAAATCTTTTTCCAGATGTGCCAAACAAAACCACTGCTGTTTGTCATGATGTTGATGTAGGCGATGCTTCTCCAATTAAGCAACATCCTTACCGGCTCAATCCACTTAAACTTGATGTTATGAGACAAGAAATTAGATATATGCTTGACAATGATATTATTGAGCCGAGTAACAGTGAATGGAGCTCTCCTTGTCTTCTTGTACCCAAACCAGATAAAACCTTTCGTTTCGTTACTGACTTCAGAAAAGTAAACTCAGTCTCAAAATCTGACTCCTATCCGATTCCAAGGATAGAGGATTGCATTGATAACATTGGACAATCAAAATTCGTAAGCAAATTTGATTTATTAAAAGGTTACTGGCAGGTCCCCCTGACACCGAGAGCTCGTGAAATATCAGCTTTTGTCACACCAGACGGCTTATTTCAATATACTGTCATGCCGTTTGGTATGAAAAATGCTCCAGCTACATTTCAAAGAATGATCAATAATGTTATAAAAGATTTAGACTGTTGTTATGCTTATATTGATGATCTTATTGTATGTAGTGATAGCTGGGAAGAGCATTTAACACATTTATATGATACTTTTGATAGATTGTCACAATCAAATTTGACTGTTAATCTTGCTAAAAGTGAATTTTGCAAGGCCACTGTTGATTATTTAGGGCACACAGTTGGCCAAGGTCAAGTGAAACCTATTATGGCTAAAGTGGATGCAATTACCAATTTTCCTCCTCCTACAAATAAAAAACAACTTATGAGATATTTAGGCATGATTGGATTTTACAGAAAATTTTGTTCAAATTTTGCTACTGTTGTTCAACCATTGACTCATCTTTTACGGAAAGATTCTAAATTCATCTGGAGTGATAATTGTCAAAACGCTTTTGAAAAAAGCAAATCACTTTTAATTAACAGTCCCGTTCTAATCACTCCAGACTTTAAAAAGCAATTCAAACTTGCCGTTGATGCAAGTGATGTAGGAGTTGGAGCCGTTTTATATCAAGAAACAGATGATAATGTTGAGAAACCTATATCATATTTTTCCAAGAAATTAGATAAACATCAGAAAAATTATTCCACTATTGAAAAAGAATGTTTTGCACTGTTGTCTGCACTTCAACATTTTGATGTATATTTAAATCCCACTATGCATCCTATTCTGGTTTATACTGATCATAATCCTCTCACTTTCATACATAAAATGAGAAACAAGAACCAGAGGTTGACTAGGTGGAGTTTATTGTTACAGGAATATGATATTATTGTAAAACATATTAAAGGTAAAGATAACGTAATAGCAGATGCTTTATCTAGATCTTATTAAAACACTGTATACATACTATATATTTTTGTATATATTGTTCATGAAGTTCTCGTTACACTCAAACTTCTTTTTAAGGGGGGAGGTGTTATGATATTGTAATTATTATATTTATTTATCTTGGCCTAATTTGTTTTGCGTAGCCTTATAACATGTATACTATGTTTACATAATACTTATAGTTGTTTACCAAATAATGTTATAACTGCGCAGTTTAGAAATCACTGGAACAGTAAAAGATACTAATGGAATGACTAGAACTTTCTATTTGACTTACGTAATAATTATGGTGTGATTCCAACTTCTACCGTATTCCAGAAGTTTCCGTTCTACAGTATATATACAGACAAGAAAGTTAGACTTTCAGAACATCATTTGTTGGACCTGATATTTTTGTGTTCTCAGCTGTTGGATTTATTTACGTTTCACACATCATCATTGACATACTTTTATTTGCGTTGCATCATACTAGATTGTGACTGATTGGATATAATATTCCGTTTGGATTCAGGCAACAGTGACCAGAATTCCGGATCAAGAAAAAACAGGATTTTGAACAGTTAAGTTGACATTTTATTTTGTGTAATATTATTTTGTAAACTTGTATATAATAAATCTTGTTAAATTTTATTATTGATTTGTGTCTTTTGTTGGCTACAATTTAAAGGTGATTTCGGCCGTAACAAAATGAAGATGCCAGAGTGCTTACAAAATCAATTTCCCATATTTTTACTATTCAAAGGGGAAAACTCTTATTAAAATTATATAATCTTTTAGCCCAGAATTCTAATCTGAACTTTTGCCATAAATTTAAATAAAATCTATAAAGAAATGTAGACGTGAGAGCGCTTACAAATACAATTTTTTAACTGTTAAAGAGCAATAACTCTAAGAAAATCAATCTGTCAGTGCTGCTCTTCGAACTTGTCCGAGGAAATACTGATTTTAAATCTGGTAAGAAATGAGAGACGGACATAAAGATATCAGCATCTCCACATTCCGGCTCTATATGGAGGCGGGGTACTATAATCGGCAAAACATGCACATACCATGCCCTCAAATTGGTATCTTGAAATATGTATAATTGCAAGGTGCTATCCTAGGACAAAATTCAAGATGACGGACAAACAGATGGATTAGTTATGGATCATGCTCATCTCAAATGGAAATTCAAATGCTATTGAAGGCTATAAGTCAGTGTTGCCTTCGATGATCCAGTTATTCAACCTAGATGGCCATCATAACTAAACTTAGTTTACGTAAGTCTCTATTGAAAGCAAGTTGAACCAAACTTGGAAGAATATGTCTTCAAAAATGTATTTGATGACCTGACAACCAACAAAGACAGCTGCTATTTCTAAATGTAATTGAAATGTCTTACTAGATCTTCGCGTGTAAAATGACTGAGAAAATTAGAGTCAAATTTTATACTTTTTTTTCTCAAGAAAGCCACAAATCACATATGGCATATTTCTTAATCAAATCTCATGATCTTGCCAACCAAATGAAAGCTAGCACACAAGTCAAAACTTCCTGTTTAAAATTCTGAGCAAATCAAATCAAACACCACAGAAATGACCTTTAGGTGTTGTCTTTTAGAATCTAACCTAAGGACAAAGATGCCCGTAGCGTCAGCCATATTTTAACATAGGGCCCAAATATGAATATTTATGAAAAGATCTTAATGTCCGAGACCATTTGTGCAAATTGGACTATTTTTAGCACGCATTTTTAGGTGGTTCTTGTCCAAATTATATCTGATGAAACCATCAGAACCCCCTAAAACTTAAAATATAACTGAATATCACAGAAGGCTGTGTGTGAAATCTTTAGATCAAATCTTCCTAAAACACATACAAAACCACAGTATATATAATACGTCTTAGGTTGGAATATTTGCCCCGATTTAATATGTGAAAATGTTGATGTGATATGCATATGAACCCTGGAATGTACTAGACTAAGATAACGAGCCTCATTTTTAACATGTAGGTCACCAGGAGACAGTCCACAAGAAGACATATCATCCCTCCAAAACATATTATTCTGCCAGTCTTTGCTCTTACTACCAAGTGCAGCATGCTAGAAGCAGCAAACACCATCTTTAACGTCTTTGGTTTGCCCCGGTTGAATATCATCACTTGAGGAGAGCAAACAGTTTTATAAGTATGATATTTTGTCGCAACAGGTGGTAAAAACATTGACTAGAGATGAAAGCAATTCGGAATCTTCAGATTTTATCATTGCCTTCCTTTGCGAAAGGTAAAAGTTTTAATATCAGTTTAATCAAAACCTGCAAGACATTTATACATGGAACTCCATATTTACATTTCTTTCATATCTTCATGATTTTCCATTTTGTTGGGATGATTTGTCAGATTCCGTTTGATGATATTTTTTTAATAAAAATTCTATACGTTCATAGGAAAAAACCTGAAAATATCATTTATTTTCACCTCAGATATACACTAATATACATCGGTCTTCTGGTTCTCCCAAAACTTTCCATTGGTGCAACAATCAGGATGCCTGTCACAGCCAAACTTCTTAAACATCTTAGGCCAGACCAAATCTATCTTTAGTTCTTTTAAGAAAACCTCTCCCCCTTTCATTTTGCAAAAATGCTGAACATCAGCCCCAAAATCTTCAAGAAAATAAAAATAGAGTTTCCTTAATCCTAAAATGTAAGATTTGTCCCCATATTTGTGATATAGTTCAGTAAAAAAAAAGTGTGCTGCACGTAAATTTGATCCTTGCTCGAAAAAAAAATAGTTTTGATCGCTGGCAGCTATTTTTGCCATCCAAAAATCCAAAGAACTAAAATTATATTTTGGTGTGGCCGTATAGTCTATATCTAAGTGAAAGCTAACTTTAGAGAACTTTCACAAATCCTTGACTTCTTCCCTCATAGTGGCCGACTTCTCCACAATCTTACTTGATTTCAATTAAGCAACTTCCTAAAATTTTCTTCACTAGGAAAGTTCTCATTAAGGGAATACAGTACAGTAAGGATCTACCATATACATTTTCATGAAATTTAGACACAAGTGTCACCTTGCTGTTTTACTTTTCAGATATCAAAAGAAACTAGAGGCTCTTAAGAGCCTATATCGCTTACCTGGATTTAAACTTGTCCACCTTGAGCAGGACTAAAATTTGAGTATAGCAGTCAATTAGGGTACTATGTTAAACTAAGTTTGGATGTTGTGGCCATCTTCACTGGCAGCCGATGTCACCGGATATAATTTTGAAAGATAACAGTCTAAGGACTATTGTTGCCAAATCAGATTCAAATTGGTCATTGCATTTTTCTAATAGGGTCCTTTGTTAAACTAGGTTAAGCTGTGGCAGCCAATGTGGTTGACAGTCTAGGAATTCAGACACATATCTTTAAGAGGACCATATAACGACCACTGCTCCCAAGTCTGGTTCCTATTGGCCTTGTGATTTCAAACAAGAAGATTTTTAAACGAATTTTTCCCGTGTTAAACTAAGTTCGGCTGTGGCAGCCATCTTGATTGACAGTCCGGGTCATCGGACACAATTCTGAAAGAAGACTATCTAAGGACCATTGCTGCCAAGTTTATTTACAATTGGTTCAGTATTTTCAGACAAGATTTTTAAATGAATTTTCCAATAGGTCCTATGTTAAACTATGTTTGGCTGTGGCGGCCATATCTTGCTGAGAGAGTCTGGGTCATTGGACATACTTCTGAAAGAGAACCTCCTAAGGGCCATTTCTGCCATGTGTGGTTCCAATTGCCTATGTAGTTTCATAAAAGATGATTTTTCAAATTCATCCCCCCTTTTCGGAACCATTTCCGTTGGAAGTTTGGGATGCCGGACAAACTTTTGGACGGGGGCCACCCAAGGACTATTCCAACAAAGTTTGGTACAATTGATCAAGTGGTTTCAGAGATCTTTAAAGAAAAGTTTACGCTGGACGACGACAGACGACGACGGACGCCAAGTGATGACAAAAGCTCACTGGCACTTCGGGCCAGGTGAGCTAAAATGTAACTTCATGATATAACTTTCGAGTTATATTTCGTCGAACATTATATAAACAAGGGTGGCCTCACTATTCTCGCATGAATACACACATGAACACATAATAAATATTACCTGACACCCGACATTGCAAGTCAAAGGAAAATGCGTTAAAAGAAATGGTAATGGTCATGCAAGATATGTCTAAAAAATTTCATGCATGTCATTCAAGCCTAAAACTGTGTCCTAGGTCAGCTGACAGGTCTCAGACTGGTATGTACCCACCAAAAACTATCTATAGACAAAAAATAATGGCCCTGGGTCTACATACATTTATAACATTTGTTGAGAAATGGACTTATTTGTAAAAATGGGATGAGTCTTAGTCACTCAAGCCTAAAATTGTGGTCAAGGTTAGGTGACAGACTGACACCTACATATATATTTCCCAAGAATCTATAAAGAAAAGTTTAACAGCTGTATTACAGCTACAGATAAATGGTCTTAATCACGAAACTGTGACTCAAGTGTGAAATTCAGGTCAAGGTCTCATACAGCCATGTACCCACAAAGGACTATCTATAGACCAAATATGGTTGGTCCATGTATTGCAGTTGCTGAGAAATGGACATTATCCCAAAACGTGAAACAAATCACTTAAAACAGTATGTACCACTAAGAACTTCTATCAACCAAAGCTGAGAAATCATGAAAATTGAAATTCACACAAGCATGAAATTCAGCTCAAGGACAGGTGTTAGACGGGTATGTATCCACTAAGAGCTATCTACAGACCAAATATGATGATAGAATAAAGAATGGAAACGAGGAATGTGTCAAAGAGACAACAACCTGACCAAAGAGTAGAAAACGGCCCAAGGCGACCAATGCAATGGGTCCTCAATGCAGCAAGAAAATACCGCACCTGGGGCATGCTTCAGCTGGCTCCTAACAATAATACATACTAGAAATGGACGCTACACTAAACTCCAGACATACCAATTAACCAAATTTAAAAAAACACACAAGACTATCAAAGGCTAGAGGTTCCTGGCTTAAGACAGGTGCAAAAATGGGGTGGGGATAAACATGTATTGTGCGATATCAACCCTCCACCTATACCTCTAGCCAGGAACTGTATATGAAGTAGTATTATATGATCCCTGCTCTAGCCAATGTGAAATAAACAAACACACAGTAGAAATATTAGGTATTAAAATTGCTGAGAAATTACCTCAATCTCGATAATGGAACACAAGTCACTCAAGCATGAATCTGAGGTCAAGGTACACAGACAAGCATTGGAGTGGCATGTACCCACTAAGAAATATCTATTGACCAGAAATAGTGGTCCTAGGTATTACAGTTGCTAAACGGAATTGATCACAAAAATGTGACACAGGTCACTCAACCATGAAAATGAGGTCAAGGTCAAGGTCAATACCAACATGTACCCACTACAAAATATCTATGAACAAATAGTATACGTATTAGTTGTTGAAAAATGGACTTAATCATGAAAATTGTATGCAAGTCACTCAACCATGAAATTGAGGTCAAGGCCCAGAGACAAGGGTCAAACTGGCATGTACCCACCAAGAACTATCAATAGACCAAAATACAGTGGGTCTAGATATTACAGTTTCTCAGAAATTAACTTATTACAACCACAAAATTGTAACACAAGTCACTCAACCATGAAATTGAGGTCAACATCCAGATCAATGTCAGACTGATATGTACCCACCAAGTCTTTTGACCAAATATGGTGGGCCTAGATAATACAGTGTCTGAGAAATTAACTTATTACAATCACAAAATTGTAACACAAGTCACTCAACCATGAAATTGAGGTCAATGTCCAGATCAATGTCAGACTGATATGTACCCACCAAGTCTTTTGACCAAATACAGTGGGTCTAGGTATTATAGTTGCTGAGAAATGGACTTGCCACAAAAATGTGACAAAGACAAAAGTGTAAACAACCTCAAAGATCATTAATAAGGACTTAAAACCTTTTAGTCTAATTTCAGGAGAAAGATATTAACTGTTCAAAAATTCTTCGAAGCCCCTTTTTGACCAAATTTCAAACAGTTTAAATTTTTTTTAATGTGTTCGTGATGAGAGCGAATTAGCCGAAAAATTGATCCTTTTATTTTAAGCTTAATTTTGTTGTTTTTTCTATGCGTTTTAAAATTTAAATAAAATCAAGTTTTAACATTTATTTTCAAATTGTACAATTTCTAAAATTGCTAATATAAAAACATTTTCAGTGGAGCAATGGTCACCTAAATAAGCTAGAGGTACTGTGATCAAAGCTCACAAAATGATCCACTGCCGCTTGCAACGTACATGTTTTGGAAAAGAAACCCCCAAAAATGACTTTGACCAATAAACAAAATAGGAGTTGCACAATGGCATTATATGATTAAGAATCTGAGAAAGATTCATTAAATTATGATAAGTGGTTGAGGAGGAGTTGCAGATACAAAATAGGTAGTCGGACAGAAGAAATCAATGTTTTGATAAGTCCTTGTTTTGGAAAAAGAAACCCCAAAAATGATTTTGACCAATAAACAAAATATAAGGCACACAATGGCATTATATGGTTAAGAATCTGAGAAAATCTCATCAAATTATGACAAGTGGTTAAGGAGGAGTTGCAGATACAAAATGAGTATCCTTAATAAACCCCATATAAAGCACTGGCAAAGTTCATGTTTTGGAAAAAGTAACCCCAAAAATCAAATTGACCAAACAACAGAACAGGAGGTGCACAATGGTATTGTAAAGTTAAGAATCTGAGAAAATTTCATTAAATTATAGTATGTGGTTTAGGAGGAGTTGTGGATACAAAATGGATCCTCCCCATATAAGGCAATGGCAACTCCATGTTTTGGGAAAAGAAACCCCAACTAGTGGCTCTCAAGAGCCTGTATCGCTCACCTGCATTTAACTTTTCACCTTTAGCAGACCTAAAAATTTAAGTGTTGCAGTCAAATTAGCTAGTTTTTCTATAGGATTCTATGTTAAACTAATTTCAGCTGTGGCAGTCATCTTGGTTGACAGTCCAGGTCAACGGATATATTTCTAAAAGAGAACCATCTAAGGACCATTTCTGCTAAGTCTTGTTCAAACTGGCTAAGCGGTTTCAGACAAGAAGAATTTTAAATGAATTTTCCTATAGGGTCCAATATTTAACAAAGTTCGGTGTTGCAGCCATCTCGTTGACAATCCGGGTGATTGGACACATTTCTGAAAGAGGACCTTCTAAGGACCAATGCTGCCAAGTCAGGCTCCAATATGTCAAGTGGTTTCAGACAAGAATATTTTTCAATGAATTTTTCCATAGGGCCCTATGTTAAACTAAGTGTGTGGCGGCCATCTTGGTTGACAGTCTGGGTCATCGCACAAAATTCTGAAAGAGGACCATCTAAGGACCATTGCTACCAAGTCTAATTCTAATTGGCTTAGTGGTTTCAGACGAGAAGATTTTTGAGTGAATTTCCCAAAGGGTCCTATGTTAAACAAAGTTCTGCTGTGGTTCAAAGCGACAAAATCAGACACATTTCTGAAAAAGGACCTCCTAAGGACCAATTCTGCCAAGTCCTGCTCCAATATGTCAACTGGTTTCAGACAAGAAGATTTTTAAATGAATTTTCCTATAGGGCCCTATGTTAAACTAAGTTCAGTTGTGGCGGCCATCTTGGTTGACAGTCCAGGTCATCGGACACATCTCTGTAAGAGGACCATCTAAGGACCATTGCTGCCAAGTCTGGTTCCAATTGGTCAAGTGGTTTAAGACAAGAAGATTTTTCAATGAATTTTCCCATAGGGCCCTATGTTAAACTAAGTTCGGATGTGGCGGCCATCTTGGTTAACAGTCCCGGTCATTGGACATTTTTCTGAAAGAGAACCTCCTAAGAACCATTACTGCCAACTTTGGTTCCAACTGGCCTTGTAGTTTCATATAAGAAGATTTTTTAAATTCACCCCCCTTTTTTCTATTTTTAGTAACAGCAGTCATGTCGGTTGGACGTCGGGGATGCCAGACACAATTTTGGAAGGGGGCCAGCCAAGGACCATTCCACCAAAGTTTGGTCTCAATTGGCCTAGTGGTTTGAGAGGAAAAGATCTTTAAAGGGAAGTTTACGCTGGATGCTGTCTTTAAAGGGCAAAAACTCCTATAAGGGGTCAATCAATGATCTATAATAATATTCAAGATAATAACCTAAAACTGCAATATTTCCTTAAAATTAACAATTCAGGGGCAATAACCCAACAAAGGGTTGATCAATTCGTCTAAAAATTTCATGGCAGGTAGATCTTGACCTGATGAACATTTTCACCCTGTCAGTTTTGCTCTAATTGCTTTAGTTTTTGAGATATAAGACAAAAACTGCAGTTTACCCCTATGTTCTATTTTTAGCCATGTCGACCATGTTGGTTGGCAGGCAGGGTCATCGGACACAATTTTAAACCAGATACCCTAATGATGCTTGTGGCCAAGTTTGGTTCAATTTGGCCCAGTAGTTTCAGAGGAGAAGATTTTTGTAAAAGTTAACGGACGACGACGGACGACGGACGCCAAGTGATGAGAATAGCTCACTTGACCCTTTGGGTCAGGTGAGCTAAAAAGGATTTATACCAAATAAAAAATAGGATTTGCACAATGGTAGTATATGCTTAAGACCTGAGAAAGTTTCATTAAATTATAATAAGTGGTTTTGGAGGAGTTGCGGATACAAATGTGGAACATACTGTTACTGGAGAGAGAAACGTACGGTACAACAGACAAACGGATGGACTTCCCCATCACTATATACCTCAGCTTTTACAAAACGGGGGTATAACAAGAGACATAAACAAGAGGCTCTCAAGAGCCTGAATCGCTCACCTGGTAAACAATGCACTATAAACTAAATTAATATATTAATGTTTGTTGTAAACTAAACTGAGTATTAAAGGTCACGTAAAATGCTGAAAATACCTTTAAAAACCTTTAAGAACCTCTGGAAAGAAATGGGCATGAGTTCTCCCTACGCTTGATTAAGATACAGTCATGGTCAATCTGATGATTCATAATACAAAATAAAAGCTTTAATTAATCTTCAAATACAAGTATAAATCTTTCGGTCTATATGTTGTCTTCGTTTTAAAATGTTTGAAAGAAGTTATGTAAAAATTGTGGGTTAAGGCTTTTTATTGTACTTGAAAAGGAAATATTGCAGGAACAATCATGCTAAGTTTCATCAAATTCCCCCAAGTAGTTTCAGAGGAGAAGATGTTTGAAAATTTGTTAACAACGATTATGACAGACACCAAGTGATGGCAATTAAAAGCTCACATATTATGAAGTTTAATCATTGTTATACAACATTCTCATCATCACCATTCACTAAGGATACCATGTTTACTTTAAAAACCAAATATTGTTGAAATCCGAGCAAGTGTAAAAAATGGCGGGAAAATGGCAGCCTTGAAAGTAGCTTTCATCTTCATTTTATTTCTATAATTCAGGAAAGAATAGCAAAAAACAGCATTTTGACCCCTATGTTCTATTTTTAGTAAGGGCAGACATGTTTTTTGACCAATCAAAAATCCAAGCATTAACTTTTTGCAGAATACCCTAAGGAACAATCTTACCAAGTTTCATTTGATTTTGAATAGTAGTTTTAGAGAAGAAGATTTTTGAAATAATAACATAAAAAAAGCCAAAAATGTCAAAAAAGGGCAATAACTCTAACATCAGTTGACAGATTTTCACAAAAATCAGCACGCAGGTAGCTCTCATCATGCTGAACACTTTCAACCTGCAGAATTTGGCGTAACCTAATGATTTTTGAGATATTTGCGAAAAACTGTTGTTTGACCCCTATGTTCTATTTTTAGTAACAGTGGCCATGTTTTTCGACAGATCAAAAATCGAAGCATAAACTTTGTGCAGGATACCCTAAGGAACAATCATGCTAAGTTTTATCCAAATCCATTCAGTAGTTTCAGAGGAGAAGATTTTTGAAATAATAACATAAAAAAAAAGCCAAAAATGTCAAAAAAGGGCAATAACTCTAATATCAGTTGAAAGATTTTCAAGAAAATCAGCACTCAGGTAGCTCTCATCATGCTGAACACTTTCAACCTGCCAGAGTTTGCCTTAACCTAATGATTTTTTAGATACTTGCGAAAAACTGTTGTTTGACCCCTATGTTCTATTTTTAGTAACAGTGGCCATGTTTTTCGACGGATCAAAAATCGAAGCATAAACTTTGTGCAGGATATCCTAAGGAACAATCATGCTAAGTTTTATCCAAATCCATTCAGTAGTTTCAGAGGAGAAGATTTTTGAAATAATAACATAAAAAAAAGCCAAAAATGTCAAAAAAGGGCAATAACTCTAACATCAGTTGACAGATTTTCACGAAAATAAGCACACAGGTAGCTCTCATCATGCTGAACACTTTCAACCTGCCAGAATTTGCCATAACCTAATGATTTTTGAGATATTTGCGAAAAACTGTTGTTTGACCCCTATGTTCTATTTTTAGTAACAGTGGCCATGTTTTTCGACGGATCAAAAATCGAAGCATAAACTTTGTGCAGGATACCCTAAGGAACAATCATGCTAAGTTTTATCCAAATCCATTCAGTAGTTTCAGAGGAGAAGATTTTTGAAATAATAACATAAAAAAAAGCCAAAAATGTCAAAAACAAGAGGCTCTCAAGAGCCTGAATCGCTCACCTGGTAAACAATGCACTATAAACTAAATTAATATATTAATGTTTGTTGTAAACTAAACTGAGTATTAAAGGTCACGTAAAATGCTGAAAATACCTTTAAAAACCTTTAAGAACCTCTGGAAAGAAATGGGCATGAGTTCTCCCTACGCTTGATTAAGATACAGTCATGGTCAATCTGATGATTCATAATACAAAATACAAGCTTTAATTAATCTTCAAATACAAGTATAAATCTTTTGGTCTATATGTTGTCTTCGTTTTTAAAATGTTTGAAAGAAGTTATGTAAAAATTGTGGGTTAAGACTTTTTATTGTACTTGAAAAGGAAATATTGCAGGAACAATCATGCTAAGTTTCATCAAATTCCCCCAAGTAGTTTCAGAGGAGAAGATGTTGAAAATTTGTTAACGATTATGACAGACACCAAGTAATGGCAATTAAAAGCTCACATATTATGAAGTTTAATCATTGTTATACAACATTCTCATCATCACCATTCACTAAGGATACCATGTTTACTTTAAAAACCAAATATTGTTGAAATCCGAGCAAGTGTAAAAAATGGCGGGAAAATGGCAGCCATTTTAAAAATGGCCGTCCAAAACAAACTTTCATCATCACCATTCAACTCGGGATACCATGTTTGCCTTGAAAGTAGCTTTCATCTTCATTTTATTTCTATAATTCAGGAAAGAATAGCAAAAAACAGCATTTTGACCCCTATGTTCTATTTTTAGTAAGGGCGGACATGTTTTTTGACCAATCAAAAATCCAAGCATTAACTTTTTGCAGAATACCCTAAGGAACAATCTTACCAAGTTTCATTTGATTTTGAATAGTAGTTTTAGAGAAGAAGATTTTTGAAATAATAACATAAAAAAAGCCAAAAATGTCAAAAAAGGGCAATAACTCTAACATCAGTTGAAAGATTTTCACAAAAATCAGCACGCAGGTAGCTCTCATCATGCTGAACACTTTCAACCTGCAGAATTTGGCGTAACCTAATGATTTTTGAGATACTTGCGAAAAACTGTTGTTTGACCCCTATGTTCTATTTTTAGTAACAGTGGCCATGTTTTTCGACGGATCAAAAATCGAAGCAAAAATTTGTGCAGGATATCCTAAGGAACAATCATGCTAAGTTTTATCCAAATCCATTCAGTAGTTTCAGAGGAGAAGATTTTTGAAATAATAACATAAAAAAAAGCCAAAAATGTCAAAAAAGGGCAAAAGCTCTAACTTCAGTTGACAGATTTTCACGAAAATAAGCACACAGGTAGCTCTCATCATGCTGAACACTTTCAACCTGCCAGAATTTGCCATAACCTAATGATTTTTGAGATATTTGCCAAAAACTGTTGTTTGACCCCTATGTTCTATTTTTAGTAACAGTGGCCATGTTTTTCGATGGATCAAAAATCGAAGCATAAACTTTGTGCAGGATACCCTAAGGAACAATCATGCTAAGTTTTATCCAAATCCATTCAGTAGTTTCAGAGGAGAAGATTTTTGAAATAATAACAAAAAAAAGCCAAAAATGTCAAAAAAAGGGTGATAACTCTGAAATGAGTGGTTGGATCTTCTTCAAAATTTCAGGGCAGGTAGATCTTGAGGTGCTGATCACTTTTACCCTATGCCAGAATTTTGATATCTGTGACCGTTTCTGACTTATTTGCAAAAAACTGCGATTTACCCCTATGTTCTATTTTTAGCCATGACGGCCATGTTTTTATACGAATCAAAAATCCAAACAATAGATTTGTAGCATCCATACCAATTAATAACTGTACCAAGTTTGGTTGCAGTTGGACTTATGGTGTTGGAGGAGTTAACGTTTGAAAAAGTTAACGGACCACGGACGGACGGACGACGGACGCCAAGTGATAGCAATAGCTCACATGACCCTTCGGGTCAGGTGAGCTAAAAAGGGTGATAACTCTGAAACGAGTGGTTGGATCTTCTTCAAAATTTCAGGGCAGGTAGATCTTGAGGTGCTGATCACTTTTACCCTATGCCAGAATTTTGATATCTGTGACCGTTTCTGACTTATTTGCAAAAAACTGCGATTTACCCCTATGTTCTATTTTTAGCCATGACGGCCATGTTTTTATACGAATCAAAAATCCAAACAATAGATTTGTAGCACCCATACCAATTAATAACTGTACCAAGTTTGGTTGCAGTTGGACTTATGGTGTTGGAGGAGTTAACGTTTGAAAAAGTTAACGGATGACGGACGACGGACGGACGACGGACGCCAAGTGATAGCAATAGCTCACATGACCCTTCAGGTCAGGTGAGCTAAAAACCAGTTTGCACTAGGAACATTCAAGCTACTGAAATTTTCCAGAAGAAAGCAATTAAGTAAGGTAGTAAAAACATCCAAAAAATAAAAAAATATAGTTATTTGAGAGATCATTGTTCCACTATGTAAAACACAACCACTACATCAACAGAATTCTAAAACTCTCTAAAAACTTAACATAACTTCCACCCATATTTTGTAACAGTTTTTCAAGGACGCAAAAACATAATTTTCATTAGTCCGAGATTACTCTGGCATCTGACGGCCTTTTTTGTGACATGCTAGGGCCATGGGACGTCAGAGTGCGCTCCGTATAGAAAACATGGAAAATTTTTTAGACTCGAAATCGTAATATATCAAATTGTAAGTAGATAAATTATACATCAATCAATGCCTTATTCATTTTTCTCTATGAATATGTACATTTTATTCACCAATAATCTCCCTGTACAACAAACCAAAGCTTTATGCCATTCAACCCACCATTTTCATCATTTCACTTTCACTTTGAACAATTTGTCACATCACTGCGTTATTTCATTTTTGTGTAGTAAATTTATTCATATGACCCTGGTAACCCTCATATATTTTCTAGTCCCTTATAACACTCGATGTTTTAAGTGGTATGCAAATATATTATATTATGATTTCGAGTCTAAAAACTGCTTCCCCAAGTCTGGTCGGCAATTACAATGTTTTCTATATGGAGTGCGGCTCTGAGGTCCCATGGCCCAGCATTTCACAAAAGGCTCCCTAAGAGCCTGAATCGCACACTAGTAATTTTTTGTGTAGATCTTGCATCTATGATTATTTTAGCTATTTAATGTATACGGTTGCAGTTTTTGCCTTTATATTAACTTGTACAGCTAAAATATAGAATCCTGAACCTAAATATATGGCTGATAGGGACATTTTCAATGGCCTTGACTCTTGACCTTACATTTTGACTTGAACAGGTAAATTATAGGGCCCTGAACCCAAATATATCTGTTTGCTAGGGACTTTTCCATTGGTTGCTATTGATTTTTTTTTTTAAATGACCATGATCCTTAAGCCTCCATATTGACTTGTATAGGCAAATTATAGCGTCCTTAATCCAAATATATATGGTTGCTAAGGAATTTTTCATTGGTTACTAAGGACATTTCCAATGACCTCGACTCTCCATTTTACTTGTACAGTACATTTTAATTTATTTCAAGTTTTGCATCTAAACATCTGTGACAATATGTCAGACCATTATTTTTAATGATAATTACCATTTACATGTACATTATCTTTCAACGGCAAAAACCTCCTCAGGACCATTGCTGTCAACTCTGGTTCCAATTGGCCATGTAGTTTTATAGAAGAAGTTTTTTAAAATTCACCCCCTCTCCCTTTTTATATTTTTAGTTACAGCAGCCTTGATATCCATTGGAAGTTGGGATGCCTGACATAATTTAGGAAGGGGGCAACCCAAGGACCATTCCATCAAAGTTTGGACCAATAGGCCCAGTGGTTTCAGAGGAGAAGATCTTTAAAGGAAAGTTTACGCCAGACATCATCTTTAAAGGTCAAAAACTCCTATAAGGGATTAAGTAATGAATTTGGTCATGTTGACTTATTTGTACATCTTACTTTGTTGAACATTTTTGCTGTTTACAGTTTGTCTTTATCTCTAATAATATTCAAGATAATAAAATAAAACTGCAAAATTTCCTTAAAATTAACAATTCATTGGCAATAACCTCTCCAAGGGTTCATTGATTTGTCTGAAAATTTCATTAAAGGTAGACCTTGACCTGATGAACATTTTTACCTCATGTTAGTTTTGCTCTAAATGCTTTAGTTTTTAGATATAAGCCAAAAATTGCATTTCACCTCTATGTTCTATTTTTAGCAATGGCAGCCATATTTGTTACTGGATCAAATCCCCAGATATAATTTTTAAACTAGATACCCTAAGGAACATCCAGGTAAAGTTTGAAAGTATTTGTCCCCGTAGTTTCAGAGGAGAGATTTTTTGAAAGTTTACAAAGATGGCGAAAAAAAATTGAAAAATTGTCTTTAAAGGGAAATATCTCCTATAAATGGTCAATTAACGATTTTGGTCATGTTGACTTTAAATATTTGTAGATGAACATTTTAAGCCCTGTCAGTTTTGCTCAAAAATGCTTTAGTTTTTGAGATATAATTTTATACTAGATACCCTAAGGAACATCCAGGTCAAGTTTGAAATTATTTGGCCCCGTAGTTTCAGAGGAGAAGATTTTTAAAATAGTTCACAACTACGGACGACAGACGAAAAGTGATGGCATAAGCTCACATGGCCCAAAAGTGAGCTAAAAAAAAGGCTGTCAGACGACAGAGCAATCTCAGACTTAATTTGTATGTAATATGCATTGGAGACATAAAACAATTATAGTAACTGTATAAAAATCTTAGTGGAAGTCACGAAATATACCAAAGACAGTGAAGATTTCTCAAATTCAAACTATATATGTATTTAGTGGTCCTTAACAATATTTCCAAATTTAAAATGATCTGGTGTTACAATACTCATTTTATTGAATAGAAACCTCAATTCTGGCTAATTTCAACAGTAAAAAGCTTGTCCTGTCAATTCTTACCTGATATCTTCACATTTTTATAACTTCATAAGTGACCTTAGAGTGATCAAAGGGAACCTAAATGTAGATTTTAAAACAATATCTAATGTTTAAGAGAAACTTACATAGTATTATGGGTGAATAATATTCTCAGGACAAATCAACAAACATTCTTGTTAAAACTTTCATACAATGCAATAAATGCTACTTCATGATAAATATATACATCTAAAAATAATTATTTACAGATAAATGTATGATAAATACAATAACAAATTAAAAAACTGTAACAAAACATCAAAACTCATGGCCGCATCAAATTAGGCCATAGATTTCATTTGGGGATTGGGGCATGTAAAAGAGTATAAACAGATCACACACATGAACATGATGAATGCCACATCACAATAAACTTTATAAAAAACAAATGTTTTCTCACTTACAATAAAAAACATCTATTGAAATGAAATGCCCATATTAAATTTCAGTAATATTATTCTGATTCTATTTACAATTATAATTTCTTGAACATTTATCCATTAATTGAATCCTAACTTTGATACATGTTAATTTTTAAAATTTTTGTCTAAACTTTATGAAAAATGAAAATATTTAACCCTAAATGTTCAGGGTGAAAGTTGCATTGTACCTGTAAAGGCATTTCTATTTAACGAGACAAAGACAAAAGGTAACTTGTCTAAGGATGTTTCTTGTTTAAAGAAAAAGTAAACTTCTCCTATGGTTTCTGCCTCCGATATTCCTTAAGAATCTTTTACTAACATGAAGGCATTCCAAAATAAAAAAGGAAATTCTTTGATGTCCTTTTTACCGGTATGAATTTGGAAAATTCCATCAAAATGGCAAAAACGTCATTTTTTGTCCCTGGATTTGTTTAAATTGGCGGTATTATTAGAGAAAAGACCTCAAGAATAAATTTATTCTGAAAATTAATGAAAACTTTTAAAAACAGCTTTACTTTTACAGATAAATCAGAATAAATTTTGGTTGGTAGAGAATAAATTTCTTCTTAACTTGTCCTCAGTACATAAATATACTATTATTATTAAAATTCATTATAAAATGTTTCTTTCTGAGACAAATATATCAGAATAAATTTATTCCTTGGGTCACGAATGGCTTGTAGACTGAGAATAAATTTATTCTTAACTCTGATATGACGCAACTTCAGTAATATCCATCTTTAGTGTTTTGTTGAGAATAAATTTATTCTTCAAATCTGAGTTTACAATCTTCTATTCCAGAGAATAAATTTATTCTTTAAATCCAAAATGTACAATCTTCTTTTTCAGAGAATAAATTTATTCTTTAAATCCAAATGTACAATCTTCTATTCCAGAGAATAAATTTATTCTTTAAATCCAAAGGTACAATCTTCTTTTTCAGAGAACAAATTTATTCTTTAAACCCAAATGTAACATCTTCTTTTTCAGAGAATAAATTTATTCTTTAAATCAAAAAGTACAATCTTGTCTTCAAGAGAATAAATTTATTCCCAAATTAAAATATGCAATCTTTATACACAACCTTGTTTTCCAGAGATTTAATTTCTTCCCAAATTAAAATATGCAATTTTAATACACAACATTGTGTTTCAGAGAATAAATTTATTCTCAAATTAAAATATGCAGTTAAACATAAAGCTTTGTTTTTCAGAGAATAAATTTATTCTTTTAATATCAATGTACGACCTTTTTCTTTTCAAAGAATAAAGATGTTAACAGTGTGCTACAATATTATCTTATCTAGCACAAAAGATTTTTTATTCAATGTTATTTAACATATTTAATTTTGTGAATTTGGGAAAAAAAATTAAAAAAGAGAAAAAACTGCAGACATATAACACTGAGATGAGATAGCTAGCTTTGTTATTTTTTTTAACTTAACAACAGAATCTCTTAAATGTAAATGTTTCAAATTCAAAATAAAACTTAGTTTACTGGTTCGTAATATTGTATTTAAATGCCAACATTTGCAAAAGAAACACCAAAGGGATTAAACTGAAAGTCCATAAAAATGAAAGACAAAATGAATTCATAAGAACAGTAAAATAAATAAATATATGTATATGTACCACAAAGTTAAAACTGAAATAATAGAAAAGACGTAGCACATTTAAACTTAACATTTAAAATGAGACAGCACAAGAAGTAAAACACAAACAATGTGAGATTCCATAATTCACTGGTTTTGCCCAATTTTTCACTGGTTTTTAACAATCTTTCAGTGAATTTTCGCATGAGCTCCTTTGTTAAACTATGCTTGGCTCTGGCTGCCATCTTGGATGGCCTGCTTGGTCATCGGATACAATTCTGAATGATGACTACCTAATGACCATTGCTGCCAAGGTTTGTTCCAGTTGGCTTTGTGGTATCAGACAAGATCTTTAAGTAAATTTGCAATAGGGTTCAATGTTAGACTATGTTCGGCTGTGGTATCGGAAGACTGAATTCGGACGTAAATCTTAACGTCAATGAAGTGCAATAAGTAGGTCAAATTTGGTGGGAGGCCGTGTTACACCCCGCGATGCACTCTAAGACACCAAGTAATATGATTTTAGGACGCTTGGTATCAGAGAATTAAATTCAGACATAAAACTTATCCGAAGTAAGTAAGGCACGATAAATAGGTCAGAGTGACCTAATTTTGGTGTGAGGCTGTGTTACTCCCCGAATTGCATCCTCACACCAAGAAAGATGATTGTAGGTCGCTTGGTATTGGAGAACTAACTTAACCTAAGTAAATGAAGCATGATAAGAAGGCAAGGGTGACTTAATTTTGGTGGGAGGCTGTGTTACTCCCTGAGATGCACCCTGAAACCAAGTAATATGATGTATAAGTCCCTTTGTATGGGAAAACTGAACTCGGACTTAAAACTTAACCTAACTCGATGAAGTGCAAAAAGTAGGTCACAGTGAGATAATATTGGTGAGATGCTGTGTTACTTCACGAGATGCACCCTCACACCAAATAATGATTGTAGGTCCCTAGGTATCGGAGAACTGAACTCGGAGGTAAAACTTAACTTAAATAAATGAAGTGCGAAAAGTAGGTCAGAATGACCTAATTTTAGTTGGAGACTGTGTTACTCCCCGAGATTCACCCTAACACCATGTAATATAATACTAGGCCATTTGCATGTTAAAACTGATTTTTGACATAAAAATTAAAAGCCAGTCAACCATGCAATATGTGTCATATGACCTTCATCTTATGTCACATGGTTAGTCCCTAAAAATATATGATCCATTGTTGAAGTTTTGTGGATACACAATGCTTAGTTGCAAAGAAATGAACCTTAAATGCAAAACTTAACCAGAGTCGCTCAAGCATACAATGTAGGTCATAATGACCTAATTATTGTATGACTGCTCAGTACTACCCAAGGCACATCCACTGATGAGGTTTCGTTGATATACTGTGCTTAGTTGCAAAGAAATGAACCTAAAATGCAAACTTAACCAGAGTCGCTCAAGCATACAATGTAGGTCATAGTGACCCAATTATTGTATGACTGCTCAGTACTACCCAAGGCACATCCACTGCTGAAGAATTGTTGATACACTATGCTTAGTTGCAAAGAAATGAACCTAAAATGCAAAACTTAACCAGAATCGCTCAAGCATACAATGTAGGTCATAATGACCCAATTATTGTATGACTGCTCAGTACTACCCAAGGCACATCTACTGATGAAGTTTCGTTGATACACTATGCTTCCAAAAAAATAAGTCTAAATGCAAAACTTAACCAGAGTCGCTCAAGCATAAAATGTAGGTCATAATGACCCAATTTTTGTATGACTGCTCATTACAACCCAAGGCACATCCATTGATGAAGTTTCATTGATACACTATGCTTAGTTCCAAAGAAATGAACCTAAATGCAAAACTTAACCAGAGTAGCTCAAGCATAAAATGTAGGCCATAATGACCCAATTATTACATGACTGCTCAGTACTACCCAAGGCACATCCACTGATTAAGTTTCATTGATACACTATACTTCAAAAGAAATGAACCTAAATGCAAAACTTAACCAGAGTCGCTCAAGCATAAAATGTAGGTCATAATGACCCATTTATTGTATGACTGCTCAGTACTACCCAGGACACATACACTGATGAAGTTTCATTGATACACTACGCTTAGTTCCAAAGAATGAACATAAATGCAAAACTTAACCAGAGTCGCTCAAGCATAAAATGTAGGTCATAATGACCCAATTATTGTATGACTGCTCAGTACAACCAACGGCACATCCACTGATGATGTTTCATTGAAACACTATGCTTAGTTCAAAAGAAATGAACCTAAATGCAAAACTTAACCGGAGTCGCTCAAGCATAAAATGTAGGTCACAATGACCCAATTATTGTATGACAGCTCAGTACTACCCAAGGCACATCCACTGATGTAGTTTCATTGATACACTATACACAAAGAACTGAACCTACGCGCAAAACTTAACCAAAGTCACTGATGCATGAAATGTAGGTCATAGCGACCCAAATATTGCTGAACTGTGTTGTACTATACAAGAGGACTGTAGTGGTGATATGTTACTATAGGTTTCTGAGAAATTGAGCTAAACGCAAAACTTAACCGAATTGGGACGTATGTGCGGACGGACGTACAATGGCAAATCTATATGCTTGGGGAATAATATTTCAAATTGTCTTAATTCCCTCAACTGATCTTCTAAATTTATTATTACTTCAAAGAATTGTAATTAAGTAGTAAACACGTAGAACATTTACTTTCAAATAAGGAATTTAATAGTCTTCTTTTGGCTTGAAAACTCAACACTTTACCATGCAATTATGAGTTGCTGATCCATAAAATGAAATATTCCATAAAAAGGATTATGAAATAACAATCCACGAATTTAAATCTCGCAAAAAATCTTCGTTTTGCCTTTTACCACGAAAATAAATGAATCCACCGTAGCTAGAAATCACTACAAAGAATAGGAAATCAAATTGTTATGCGTCAGTCGTATTTCAGTACGTTACAATAAATAATTTGATACCAATTTTTATTCACAAGATGTGAACATTTCGTCGATTTACGACTCATCAGTTGTGTTCAAATGTAAACCCAAATGACTTATCCAAAAAGTTGAAGGGCAAATTAAAAAATACCAAAATGACCAAAAGTGTAAAGCCAAATCATGAAGACTTGATACGTTTTTATTCTCAAAAGATTTCGAAAATTTTCACGATGTGCTTTAGCGAACTTCAAGCCGTCTGAAAAATCTCGGACACGCATGACGTTAGGGTATCATTTTTATTTTAAAAAAATAGGTAGGTTATTTTTCTTTAAAAAAAATGTTTATTTTATGTAAGGAATTTTAGTATTTTAACGGGGCTTTTACCAAAAAGTCAATAAAAATGAAGAGGAAAAAAAAATAGATAGGTAGGGAAACCCTCATCACACATTAAAATTGACCTCGTTATAATAGTAAAAATACTCACCGTAATTATATTTTCTGGATTGGGAGTAATGGAAAATGGAAATAACGAACTTTATACAACCAGCACTCGTAAAAATTCGCCGTATTACATGCCACACTTTCACTCCTCGTATATAAATACAGATTTTGCATTTTTCATGAACTGACATAACTACATCCGATTATCAACGGTCAATTTAAATTATAACAGATCTGCTACCGAAGGACGATGCATCCCGTTATTTTCTTTCATGGGTCATAATTTAAGCATCTTTCATTCAAAACGATCGATACCTTCAAGAGTAATGGACTTAATTGTATCTAAATGGGAGTTATGCCCAAACTAGCCCATATGGTATCTCCAATTGAAAAACGTGGTTTGTGAATATTAAAAGATGGCATGCAGTGATATGTGACTTCCATTCCCGGCTTCAATTCTTCATTATTCTTCGATATGTTGAACTATGCTGCTATTGTAAATTAAGAAAATTACCACAACAGACAATAATGTGTCATATCGGTTTTCACAAAACGTTCATTTTCCCCCAACATTTAAAATGTGTGCATTTTCACAATATTTAAAAATTGAATAAACGTATAGTTCGAAAATTAACACTCTGTCATGGATAAATAAATAACACTGTGACGAAGTGTCAAAGCACGAGATTGATATATAAAACGAGAAAAAAATTCATATTTTATTTTGATAATGAACAGGTACTTTTTCCAAGTATAAACCAGACCAAACTTTGTCAATTTATTGGCGTAAACAATGGGGTTTAAATTGTCTTTTGTTCTAAAAAAAATAATCTGTCTTAGGGAGATTATTATATACGACTAGTAATATTTAAAAAGGGCCCAAAAATCAACCTTGTGCACCATATAATAATATTTTCATTGAATGCTTTAACCTCGCGGGGCGGGGGATAACTTGACCATTTTATGACGGAGGCTGTGTCGGTGAACTCTAAACCCATACCCGAAATTATCCACGTTATATCGAATTTGTGACCCGAAAATATCCAGGAAACCTAAAATTACACACCCAAAATTATACAAAAATAAAAAAGGCAGTTCTCATGATGAGAAATATTTATACATTTAACATTGTGTAAAGTCAACCTGAATTCTCAGTGCGTTATAAAAATCTGCAGAAATTTTTTAAATCCTGACCGGTGTTACATCCTAGTTTTCCCCCATACAAGAATTTCAACACGGAAAATCGGTATATACTCAGATTTAGCCCCGGGCAAAAATGAGTATATACCCAATTCCCCCTCCCCCGCGGAAAACCTGGTAGGCGTATACACATACTCATTTCCCCCCATACTAATTTTTCCACCTTATTAAAAAATAAAATGTACATGTGATAATATCGGTGAACGACATTTGAGCAGATTGATCCTACATTTTAGCAAATAAAATATTGCCTGAGGCCACTGAGCGCTGAATGTGTGACCTGTTATTTGAAGAAGAAAAAAATCCAATAAATAAATATCAGACGACTAAGAACAAAAAGAGAATTTTAAGAACTTTGTATAGTTAAACCTGGTAATATGATGTCTGCCGTTACTGGTCTGTGTGTGGGTGTTGGGGGGGGGGGGGGGGGGGGGGGGGGAGGGGGGGGGGGGGGTGACCGTCGCAATTTTAGTTTTTGACCTTGTACGCATCACAACCTCTAGTAGTGGAGAAAAATCATGCCCAGTTTCATCACTAAACTCCAAGAGATACGGAAACTAATTGTGACGGACGGACAAGCTGATTTCTATAGGACCTCCACCGATAGTCAGCGGGGTCCTAATTAAAAGCCTTCCTAAAACCAATTTTGTGGTCGTGATACCTATTAGGGTCTTCTCGTTCAAGTACGATGTCATGATGGTAATCCAGTAACAGAAGGGATTGTGGTTCTTTTTCCTATGGAAAAACTTGAGGCTCCCAGGAGCCTGAATCGCTTACCTGACGCTTTTATGCAAATTTTGACCTCGGACTTTCGGCCACTTTGAAATCGGTACAAAAGTAGCAACACTTTTAGGTATTAGGTGTGAATAACCTAATACGAAAGACCTCTACAAAGTTTGTTCAAATTCTGATAAGTAGTTCTCAATAAGAAGACAAAAATATCTTTTTCCATTGGGTTTCAATGTAAACTTTGACCATGGCTGGCTCCATTTTGAATTTCTGATTGGTACTAAAGTGACACTTATGAAGGACTGCATAGGGATGAGGGAAGATATCTGCCAAGATTGGTCAAATTCTGTTCAGTGGTTCTCAAAAAGAAGACGAAAATATCATTTCCCATAGGGTTTCAATATAAACTTTGACATCGGCCGGTAGACATTTTGAATTTCCGATCGGCACCAAAGTAATAACACTTGGTTCTCTATGTGGAAATGGTGGTCCAATATAAAAATAAAATCATGACCAACTTGTCCTTTGTGTTAAACTATGCTCAAATATTCAATTTCGTTAGAAATCATAGCATTGTTTTTTTAAGTAGATGGTACGAATTTAATCAAGGGGGAAAGTCTAGTATTGATTCGGTCTGGGGGAAAATCTAGTATATACTAATTTATCCTACCATTAATTTCAGGGGGGAAGTAGTATATACTCGATTTTCCGGGAGTATATACCAATTTATCCGGGGGGAAACTCAGTATATACCCATTTTTCCGGGAGGGAACTGAGTAGGGGGAAACTCTAGTATGTGACACTGGAATTCTCCACAGTGTCAACAAATCCCGACCCGAAATCTCCGCCGGTTTTGTAAAATCTTGACCCGAATTTGCCACACGTCCCGTATCAAAATATCATTGAGTTACCCCTCGAGGTTTTAACACATTTCATCATGTAGGCGTTGGTTTAATGCATAATTTTTTATGTTTATTTAAACATGAAGCCTCACATACCATGCACTACTTAACATTTCATTTTTTTTTCTTTCTTATCCGCGTATTTTCGAAGAATATTTGGGAATAATGCTTTGTGGATTTAAAGTAGTGGTCTAAACTCCTCTTTCATTTTTCATTTTCTGCATTTAATTTCTGTACAGTATTGTCACACAATGTATGTAAATGCGTAGCAAGAATTTTGAATTTTGATTTTCAAAACTAGGGGTCTGTTGTCAAACATTAGCATGATTGTTGAAGCGGTAAATAGAACACAAAATGTGTGGAGTACGGGGATAGCTACCTCTTGAGCTAATAAGTTAAAAATCTGACTACTAGACATTAAACATTTATACATCCACTATCACCCCCCCCCCTCCCCCCCCCACACACACACACAAGTAACAAATAAACCATACACAAAATCTTAGCATGCAACAATAGTCTAGAAATTAAAAAAAAAACAGATTTGACTTTGGATTTACTCCTACGTATTATATAATACTTTTAGACAAGGATTCTTTAATGTTTTAACCAAATTACCAGATATAAATAACTTATCAACTTCTGAGAGACTGAAAAGAATAATTTCTCATAATGATCTTATGCAGTTTGCAGCTCCATTTATAAAAAAATCTCTCGAACTGCATAGATTTTGTACAAGTTTGTGTATGTTATATTGATGTGACTTTATTCTACTTTGTTTATTATGTTCATTTTGTTTGTTATCAACCCCTAGGGGTATAAACATGCATTTCAAATAAAGAAATATAATATATATGAAACGTTAGGTGTAATCGAGAAATTACTGAGCATAAGAAAAAAGAGGAAAAATTATTTCTCTCTCTCTCTCTTACAGTATTATTTTAATTAGATTTTCATTTAGTAATTTCCATAGTTATAATTTTTATTTATTTCGTTTCGATTTCTATTTAATTGGTTGGGGAAAAAAGTGGTTCTAAGCACATAATCAATATGAATTAAACGTGAAAGATGTTTCTTCAAAACTCAGCAGGTCGGGTTTTGTTTTTAATGTTCATCAAAGGATTCTGATTCTATATCACTCTTCATACCATACGTAAATGTAACACAACATTACATGATGTGAGACGATATATTATAATTCGGTTTAATTGACACACATTTTAGTTTGTCTGTAAACGTTCTCCAAACTACGGTTTCTAAGATCTGAGTGAATAGATACACAGGAAGAATTGAATACACATGAATATTTTTTTTTTTATAATGAATAGCAATATCGGCAAAAGAATAGATTCGAAGCAGGGATGGGGTAATCGTAATCTGTAATCGTAATCGATTGTAATTGATTACATTTTTCAGAGTAATCGACAGTAATCTGTAATCGACCAACTTTTCGATTACATGTAATCGTAATTTAATCGATTACAGCAAAAAATGTGATGTAATCATCGATTACTTTCGATTACATTTCGATTACTTTGGAATATTAGTGTGACATAGTGGCTGTTTGTCATGTCTTGGAGAGAACATTATGAAATTCCACCAGATTTTCCTTCTGAAGGAACTGTTAAAGTTAAATGCAAATACTGTCATGTGCTCATATCTGGGAATGCCCAAACAACATCAAATTTTTCAACTCACATTAAGGTATGTTACCTAATTTTTAAAACTTAGCAATTTTTAAATAAAATTTGATTCTCTATATAGATGTAAGAAGATGTGGTATGAGTGCCAATGAGATTTTATTATTCAATTTGAATATTTTTGGGAGATTTATTTTACATAAAGTTTAAAAAGATAACATTTGATTCATCATAACATTAAGATAAGAATAAGAAGTTATAAGTCGACAATGATACAATAAAATACAATAACTTCAGGCATTCCACTTTGACACTTAACATATTTATTAATTGTTTATAAATTCAAATAAGAGAATACAGAAATCTAATTTAACTATATTCTTTTCTTTTAATACAAGTACTGGTCAATTAATGAAAGATTTAAATTAATGACAGGAAGACTCTGTTTTGATTTCAATTATTTTTACTGATTAAGTGTCAGATTTACATTAAATTGCCCTAGGTTACATGTTTTACTCTATTTGTAGGGTTTCATAACCTGTAATTAAGGAGATTGTCAAAACAAAGAAATAATTCAAACCATTAATTTAATTTTACTTGAAATATTAACTTATAAAATTATCTGGACAAACATTTAAAGACTTTTTATTTATTTTTTCAGAGAAAACATCGTAATGAGCTATATATAAATACATCTGCCAGCAATGAATCAAATAAACAACAAAATTTAATTCAGTTTGTAAACAATAAAGTACAAAATATGGTCAAAATGACCCCAAACAAAAAGAAGTGACTATTGCCTTGGTCCATGCAAAATCTTTCGTCCTGACAGATGTCGCTTGAGTGATAATACATTCCACAAACTGATCATGATTAAATGCAATTCTGACTTCTGACTTTAAAGCTTTAATTGATGCTAATGTAAATTTTGTTATTTTCCACTATAAATATGTTGAACAGCAATATTGTTGCAACTCTTTCAGAGTTATTTCTTTTTATTTTGTAGAATGTAATTGACTGTAATCGAAAAGTAATGTAATTACTTTTGATGAAATAATCGATTGTAATCGATTACAAACAAAAATCAGAGTAATCAATTATTAATCGATTACACCAAAATCCTTCATGTAATCGATTATTAATCGATTACATTTGACAGTAATCGTGCCCATCCCTGATTCGAAGGAGAAGAGAAGAGAAAGTAAGGAATCTCATTAAAACGGAGATTTCGTCAGAACAGTATCACAGTAATATAGCAAACAAATACTAAAAAAAAAAAAAAATAACTATGAGAATAATTAGGAAAAAAAAACGATAAGGTTATGAGCCTATCTATGAGAGTTTCGTCTCCTTCTACTTTCACCCCAAATTGAGGGCATTGAATGAGTGTTTTATTGTCAAAAGTATATACTGTATTAACTAGTATTTTCGTTCAGTGTGATTTAAAAAAATTATACATATAGGAACTGAAGTGAACAAGTTGTAAAGATAAAAGGAAAATAAATTAATGCACTTTATGAGCTATTAGGTAATTTTGCTTTGAAATATTACATTTTGAATTTTAAATGCCGAATTCAGTGCAAAAAAAACATTACATTTACAACAATATATATATTAATAGGAATTAGACTTTTTCACATCGAGAATATTTAGTTCAACTTTCTGAACGATGCCTTTAAAGAAACTACATTGTTGTAAAGATATATTTATAACTTTTTCATGACCACTTGACCACTCGAAGGAATTTATATGCGTGTCAAATTATAACCACGTCGTGCAATGTTTCATGTGTCAGATTGGGAAGTAAAATAATGTCATGATTCACATTCCCGGTTGACCCATGCTGCTATGGTGACGATCGTTATTATCCTATTTACAGTAGTTTCAAGTTGCGAATTAGCTGGAAGATGTTAAACAATAAAAATCCTTATATTGTAATTATTCTATTGATAAACGCATATAAAACTGAGATAAACACAAATCTTTAGTCACACTTCATTATTGATAGTTATCAAATCACATTTCCGGTACAAATCACATTATGTTCCTAATCACGGTAACTTGGTTATTGTCAAATGTCTACAATATGCAAAGTAATTTAAAAAAAAAATATGAAAGAGATTGAAAATTAGTTCAGAACTCCATATTTTTTCATTTTTATATTCAGTCTTCAAATGTGTGTTAATATATGTAACAGGAAGAAATAAATAGTTCAACATATCAGACTTCATGCGAGCTGCACAGTTTTACTAAATTATATTAACAAAAACAAAGTCAAGCTCTTCTATTTTAAAAAGGGAAATTCTATTTTATTCCCTTTTCAAATGAAAAACCATGGATGCAATAATTGTAAGTATTTAACTTAGAAAAAACAAAATATGATAGCAATTTAATAAGTTTTTATTAAAAACAGGTACCAGTTCTACTATTTGCATTATAAACATTGCTTTTTCAATGACATTATATATCAACTACAACAAGATGTGTAATTTATTTAAAAATATTTGCTTTTCTCTAAATATTTTGGGAAAACTCCCGAAAAGATTTCCTTATAAACATGATAAAGTTTGCAACAAATTTTTCGGGAAATTTCCCGAAACTTAATTCTATAAGTATGTTGTGATATTTCAAAAATAAATTGATGCAGTGTAATATATTATAATATATGTACCATCACCTATTCGGGAAATTTCCCGAAACTTTTAAGTTGCCTTTTTTTTTTATATTCATATGCAGGACACAAGATTCGGGAAATTTCCCGAAAATATTTTTTATCTTCAGAAGCATCATAAAGTTGCTTAAATTCCTCTATTTTTTTTTTTCAGTGGATGAATAACATTGAACTAGAGGTTCCCAGAAGCCAGTTTCACTTTCTTGGATTTCATTTGCACATTTAAAAACATTTTTGGCCTTGAACACAGCTGATGAGCCATAAATCCATGAAATGTACACATATAGTGCATCAAAATTAGCATCATAGAATTTAATATTACCACTAATTCGATACATCTGATGATGGACTCACGTTACAGAGGGTACAATCAGATCAGTTGCTAGTATTTTAATACTAGCCCAAAATTGGTAGTACTATAAATTTACTGTTACTAAAAGTTAAATTTTGTGAAAACTAAGGAGTATATTCCTAGTGCACAACTCTGTCCTTTAGACATATTTTGGCTTTACACTTTTGGTCAGAATAAGATCATTTTTTTAAAATTTGACCGATTTTTCTATTTTTAGTTATAGTGGCCATATTGGTCCAATGTCTTGGCTTTTGAATTTTGAAAGAGGCCAGGCTAAGGACCATACCACTAAGTTAAGCTTCAATTGGCAGTTTCAGAGATTCTGAAATATTCTTTCTTGAACAAGGTCCATTCCCCATTCTTCCCCCTCCCCTGTATGGATATCAGACACACCTTTGACAGGGGACAATCAAAGGACTTGATGAAGAAATCCAAGTCACAAGAGACCACCATTGATAAATACAATGACAATATCCCTAGACTTTCATTCTGCAGTAATTGTGCTATGCAATAATGACATATGAGCATTTGAATATTAGAGATCAATTAATATATGGGTTATTGCATTCCAGAATATAATCTATCAATCTCTAAAATGTATAAGTTAGTGTCAATACCAATACAACCAAAATTGCTACAAATTAATAAATCAGTTCAACCATTCCCTGACCACATTTTTAAAGTCACCAAATGGTACACCAAGAAAAGTATGATTAACAGTTTTCCCTCACTATGTTCTTAAAAATTCTCTGTTCCTCTGTGTCTGGTTAGGTTTTGATATTTTTTATTTTTCTTTGTCTTCCTGAAAAAAAAAAACCAGCAAAATTTACTAATGGTGAATCTTTATGAAACTAAAAACATTCTTATAATTCATATCATATTTTCAGAGTTGCCAAAAACAACTTTGAAAATGTAACTTGGCATTGGCATGACCTCAAACTTGATTCTTAAATATTGTGTGCTATTTGTTTTTATTATTTTCAGTAATAACACTGATATTGGTAAAGTAATCCTCCAAAAAAATCTTAAAATGGTCTTTCGGCTCTAGTCATTTCTAATTAATCTGTAACTACTGTCCCTGTATTATTTTTGCTATTTGATGTTTACAGTCACAATTTCCTCCTTAATATTGACCTGTACAGGTAAAATATAGAATCCTGAACCCAAATAGATATTGTTGCTAGGGACTTTTTAATCGGTTGCTATGGACTTTTTAATGGCATTGACTCTTGACCTTCAATTTCGACTTGAACAGGTAAATTGTAGGGTCCTGAACCCAAATATATCTGGTTGCTAGGGACTTTTTCATCAGTTGCTATGGACTTTTTCAATGACCTTGACCCTTGACCTTTCTTTTTGACTTGTACAGGTAAATTATAAGGTCCTTAATCCAAATATATATGGTTCCTAGGGACTTTTTCATCTGTTGCCAGGGATTTTTTCATCGGTTGCTATGGAATTTTTCAATGACCTTGACCCTTGACACTCCATTTTACTTGTACTGCTACCATTTAATTTATTTCAAGTAACGCCCTAAATATCTGTGACAATGTCAGACCATTATTTTCTGTTTACATGTAAATAATCTTTCAAGGGCAAAAACTCCTATAAGGGGTCAACTGATGATTTTGGTCATGTTGACTTATCTGTAGATCTTACTTTGCTGAACATTTTTGTTGTTTACAGTTTGTCTTCATCTATTATTATATTCAAGATAACTACCTAAAACTGCAAATTTCCTTAAAATTAAGAATTCAGGGGCAATAACCCAACAAAGGGTTGTCCGATTCATCAGAAAATTTCATGGTTGGTAGTTCTTAACCTGTTGAACATTTTTACCCCATCAGTTTTGCTCTAAATGCTTTGGTTTTTGAGATATGAGCCAAAAACTGCATTTGACCCCTATGTTCTAATTTTAGCAACAGCGGCCATGTTTGTTGATAGATCAAAAGTTCAGATATAATTTATAAATTAGATACCCTAAGGAACATTCAGTTAAAAGTTTGAAGGTATTGCGCCCAGTAGTTTCAAAGCAAAAGATTCTTGAAATAGTTTGTGATGACAACGACGCCAACCCCGACGGATGACGAAGGACGCTAAGTGATGGCATAAGCTCACATGGCCCTTTGGGCAAGGTGAGCTAATAACAGGACTTTTTCCATTGGATAATCCAATAGTAAATAAAAATTAAGGAATGTTCTGCACTGAACTGGAAAAAGTCTTTTAATCAATAATGCTGAGTTTTCAAAGAAAATTTAATAAAGGGCTTCGCTAAGCACAGCATGATACGACCGCAACATGTCAACAGGTAAAGAATTAGTATAAATGTGGACATATTCAGCTTTACCCAATAAAGTATTTGATAATATAATATACATTACACAGAAATATTGTACCTTCCACAAATACTAGATGAAAAACCAAAAAAAAAAAAAAAAATAGAATTCCAGCTACCTTGCTTTTTTGGGCCCTTAAACCATCAAAACTGTAAAAGATAGGAAAAATCTGTTGATATACCACTGACAGTACTCATCAAGATGAATTAAAAGAAAAAATCACCATTAAAATTGGATTAAAAAAAAAAGAAACATTGGTCCCTCAAAATGGCTAATTTTGGCCACTTTTATCTCTGCAATGACAAAAGTTACACAAAAATGTCTTTCTTGTATTTCTTACTTAAAAAAATTTTTACAGGTTCCACAGAACTCAGTGTCTCACCTGCTTTCGCAGTTGTCTATATTTCAGTGTAATAGTGGAATGTACATATTTTTTCTCCACATGTATTGATCATGAAGAAGCCGCTGTCAAAGTATGGTAAAAATCCAGGATGGTTTAAGAAAGTAATTAATGTTTTGAAAACTTTAACTGCAGACTGTATGTAATGTTAACTGGGAGAAAAACTAAGTCCATTTATAAGTTAAAAATGGAAAAATGGGGGAAAAAATTAAACAAAATTTTCCTCTATCTTTTGATAATGAACAAGTTTCTGTCCAAGTTTGGTAAATTTTGGCTTTGGTTATGTCTTTATACTAGGTACCCTAAGGATCTTTCGGCCTAAGTTTGGCTGAAATTGATCCTGTAGTTTCAGAGAAGAAAATATTTGAAAGTTTACAAAGAAAGTTTACAAATGCGAAAAATTGTCTTTAAAGGGCAAAAACTCCATAAGGGGTCAATTATTTATAACCATTTCAAACTTTGGATAAAATCTGGAAAAACTCATACTTTATACTTACATTTGTTCCTCATTATGTTCTTTTCATAGTCACTTTTACTGGCTTGCTCCACATTTTTAAATAACTTTCAATGCTGCTTCAAACATTTGAAAAAGAGTTGGTCTGAAGAAAAGAAAAAGAAATTTAACATTTCTAAAACTTCAATTTATACATTTTTTTAAACATTTTCATCAATACAGAATTTTACTACATGGAATATGTTATATTTAAAATAAAATAAATTATATGTTTAATTGGTCCCTTCGGGTAATCTACACCCCTCCATTTTATAAATTTTCAATTATTTTGAAAATGTGCCTTGAGCCATATCTATTTTTCTTTCTTGTAATGATGAATTAAATTATATTATATATTTATTAGGCTCTGGGGATAAATCTTCCACCTTCCCTTATAAAACAAGAGTGGACACACAAAAATGTCTCGCCTGTCATGTATTTCTAATGAAAGTAAATGCTATCAGTATTCGAAAAACAGAGCAAAACACAAAAACTTAACTATAACCACTGAGCCATGAAAATGAGGTCAAGGTCAGATGACTCATGTCAGTTGGAAATGAACACCTTACAATCCTTCCATACACCAAATATAGTAGACCTATTGCATACAGTATTCGAAAAACAGGCCAAAAAACAAAACTTAACTATAACCACTGAACCATGAAAATGAGGTCAAGGTCAGATGACACCAACCAGTTGGACATGTACACCTTACAATCCTTCCATACACCAAATATAGTAGACCTATTGCATACAGTATTCGAAAAACAGGCCAAAACACAAAAACTTAACTATAACCACTGAACCTTGAAAATGAGGTCAAGGTCAGATGACACCCACCAGTTGGACATGTACACCTTACAATCCTTCCAAATACACCAAATATAGTAGACCTATTGCATACAGTATTCGAAAAACAGGCCAAAAAACAAAAACTTAACTATAACCACTGAACCATGAAAATGAGGTCAAGGTCAGATGACACCTGCCAATTGGACATGTACACCTTACAATCCTTCCATACACCAAATATACTAGACCTATTGCTTATAGTATCTGAGATATAGACTTGACCACCAAAACTTAACATTGTTCACTGATCCTTGAAATGGGGTCGAGGTCAATTGAAAACTGTCTGACGGGGATGAGGACCTTGTAAGGTACGCACATACCAAATATAGTTATCCTATTACTAATAATAAGAGAGAAATTAACATTACAAAAAATCTTAACTTTTTTTTTCAAGTAGTCACTGAACCATGAAAATGAGGTCAAGGACAATGTACATATGACAGACGGAAACTTCGTAACATAAGGCATCTATATACAAAGTATAAAGCATCCAGGTCTTCCACCTTCTAAAATATAAAGCTCTTAAGAAGTTAGTTAACGCCGCCGCCGCCGCCGCCGCCAGATCACTATCCCTATGTCGAGCTTTCTGCGACTAAAGTCCCCAGCATATAAGTTTTCAAATATCATGAAAATGGTTGGGATCTCCATCCTTAATAATTCCTCAATCAAATTATATATTTCATTTGTCCCTATGGGGTGATAGTTTCAATCCCTTTATTTTATGAAAGTTTAGATATCTTGAGAACTGTATATATTCTGTGTCATCATAGCAAATTTATGAGATACTTTGTAAGATTCTATGGGTAATTTATCTGAAAATGGCCAAATACACACCAGAGGAATAATACACAACCATAGTACTTTCACAAGCATACTGTTTTCCACACCAGAAATATGACAGACAACTCTGTGTTTCCCTACTCCCAATAATTGTACAATTTGGGGAGCATCTGTTGGCAATGTCAACTTTTAACATTATTTGCCTTTTTGAATATGAACATTCTGTCAGATGGAAAATTCAAATTAAAACAAGTTTTGCCATGGATAAATGCAGGCCTAGGGGTTGATGAAAAGAGAATCACTTAATATTAATTTTATCCTTTCTTACTGATCTTAAAAACAGAATTTAAATGAATTTAATGCATACTCAATACCCTTTAAATTACTTTCCCCTCACTTACTGAGTTTAAAAGATATTTATTTGTTTGTTTAGTTTGGGTTTACACCGTTTTCAGCACATTTGACTATTTTCAGGCTGCCAGTTTTTTTTTTTGGTGGAGGAAGCCAGAGTACCCAGAGAGAACTGCCATCCTTAGATAGGAAAATTTGCAATCCTTGTCAATTAAGAACAGTCAAACACATCCGGCCACAGGTGAAATTTGAACTCACAACCTCTGTACTGACAGGTTACTTGTCATTAGTAGCCACTGGGGCCCCAAAAGATATTTAGGAAATTAAAAAAAAACAAAGTTGACTTTGATAGTGTGAAATGTAATAAAACTACACTGACCAGATGATCTTGTTAACTTTCACATGAAACTTGCAGTTCTAACATGTCTAAACTAAGTTGATTATTGGAATAATTATCCACACTTGATTACTGACCCCATACAGTTCAACCTTTAAATGTTACTTGTAACATAAGTACTGGTCAGCATGTTGAAAAAGAAAACATTATAAGATAACAACAGGTGGGGAAGTTATAAACAATCATTTTATTATGGTATATGTCTCCTTGCTAACAGTAATGGTGAAAATTAGTTCTTAATGAGGTGATAAAAAGTGGTCAAATAAAATGTGCAAATAGATAAAGGAGGCTCTCATCTTTAGAAATTTTCAATTTTAAGAGTCAATAAAAGGTTCTGTAACATTTCTAGGTTGGTTAAATTAACATGATTAAGTTTTATCTTTTTTCAATATTTTTTATCTGTAAAATTATTCAATAAAATTCTAATAATATAAAATATTTTCCAATATTAACTATTATGTTTTGTAAAGTTTTATAAAAGGACACTTTTTCAATAACATGTAAAACTTGATTGTCAAAGTTTTTTAAACTGCAATGATTAATAAATTTATATGTATTTTGTACTTAGGTTTTTCAAAAATTCTTTGGCTTAATTTGTTCAACTTTTAGTTTGTCTGATGACAGTACATTATTAGGAAGAAAGGTGCATTATCAAGAAAAAAGTAATTGTTTTAATGTGAATAATAGATGTACTATTCAAAAAATAGATAAATATAAATATTTAAGAAGTAAATTATTTAAAATTTTGCAAGACATTGATTTACATTTATTTTAAAAAAACGACTGGAGAAATAATTCAATTCAAAAACATTAAATGAACTGCATATTTTATACAACTGAAAGTACACAGGTGTTATAAATTACAAAATTACTGATTTGCTTTATTTGATGACTTTAAAAATGTGCACTATAATATGAACCTTTATTTCATAAACTGTGACAATAAAAAGATAACTTTTTTAAAGAAATAAAATACATTATTAGAAATTGCTCCATCTCCGATTCCCCATTGTCACTTTGCCGAATATGTAAACACAATAGAAACATGGTTTAAATTGGTCACTTTCAGTAGTAATGCATAACAATTTAACCTGTTAGCCAATTTCATCAACAGGTGCGAAGGGGCACACAAAGGTGATCAAAAGATGTATTTGACACATCTTTTTTAAAAGTTCTGTTTCCTTATCTTTAAAGTGATTTAGCTTATTCATTTTCTTCTTTCTATGACATCAGTGATTAGAATTTCATATTCCAACAAAAGTAACAATTCTTTAACTGAATTCTTTTATAGTTTATCTTTTTCCTAAACTTTTTACTCAAATTTCAAATTTAATAACCATAAAAATTTATTGATATGAATAATTTGGGCAAAAAGCATTTCAATTCTTAAAACTTGTAGTCAAAATAAAAAGTTTTGTTTGTCGATTTTAAGGCTCTATAGACAAGATATTTTAATGAATTTTCCCATATGGTCCCATGTTAAACTAAGTTCGGCTGTGGTGGCCATCTTGGTTGACTTTCTGGGTCATCAGACACAATTCTGAAAGAGGACCATCTATATTAAGGATTATTGCTGCAAGGTTCCAATTAGCTCAGTAGTTTCAGAAAAAGAGATTTTTATATGAATTTCCCATAGGGTCCTATGTTAAACTAAGTTCCGTTCTTGTAGCCATCTTGGTTCATCGTCTGGGTCATGGGACACAATTCTGAAAAAGGACCACACGTCTGGTTCTAACTTGCCATGTTGTTATACATAGGAGAAGATTTTTGAAATTCATCCCCCTTTTTTCTATCTATAGTCATAGCAGCCATGTTGGTTGGAAGTCGGGAATGCTTGAGATATTTTTGAAAGAAGGCCACCCAAGGACCATTCTACCAAAGTTTGGTCCAAATTGGCTGAGCAGTTTCAGAGGAGAAGATTTTTTTTTATAATTGTGGACAGATGGACGGACAAGTGATGGCAAAAGACAATATGGCCTTTTAAGCCATGTGATTTAAATACCAGTCTACAATGCAGGGATTTATGTATCATTATGTTCTGTTTAAAGTAAAAAAATAATTTCCATATTATAACTTTAATAAGTAAAATAAACAAAAACAAAAGAAAGTCTTCAAAATCCCACACTTAAAATCCATACATGTGCCCATTTTGTATTTTGGCCATTAAAAATGTTGACATTCCTAGATCCTAGATCCAACTGCAAAAATAGATTATTTCATTCAAAAATTGCCATTGAATGTAGCTCTACAATTGTTAGCTGTTTCTACTGCAATACAGCATTAATCATGTCAAAGTTTATAAATTTATTATGAGCTAAACATGCTTAAGGAGCTATTATATAAAATGATATAATTACCTACACTGACTTCTCATAACCATTTTCATTTTCATGTATAGGTATTCCCAAAACAAGCTGAACAGTCTGCAGTTATTTAAACTATAACATGTATAAATATAAGTCACATGTTAATGAATTGAACAGATTTCTTCTTCACATATATGGGTCAACATGGTACAAAAATGTAATTAGAGGTCAGTTATCAATAGATGTTACTGCCAACCAATCAGATACTAGATAGACCATCAGGCCTAACAAAACTTTTAAAAATAGTTGGTGGTGACCAAATAATATGGTGTGTATTTCTGATAATACATATAATTTTAGTTATTTGGACAACTCTTCTTAAACAGAAATAATATTTCATTGAGAATTTCGATTTTTATGGATCAGTTATATAAAGCCTTCCACAGATGTATTCATGTAGATAAAATGATGGTAAGTAATCATGGTAATTATATACATTTTTCATATATTATCTATTTGTATTCAGAAACAATCCCTCAGGAGACTGAAACCAGAACCCTTAATTTTTTTTTTAATGATGTGATCATAAGAAATCTATGTTTCAACAACAAAATGATGAACATTTTTGAATTTAAAATTTGCAGTCAACTGAAGTAAAATTAAAATTTGGTTGTACATGTACTTTAATATATTACAATGTAGGTGTATTAAATTTTGAGAGCATTAGAATGATTCAGGGACATTTCAGCCAATAAATTTACATTGAATGGGATACTAGAACATTATTTTGTACATGTACATACAAATGACAATGATTAGTGTAACCTGCTTATAACATTTCTTCATTCCTTTATTTTTTCAACATACTTTTTAAATCTTTTTTATGTTAAAGGACAACATAAGATTAATTTTAGAAATTCACATTTTATGCTATTATCATGAAAATATGTTCGTAAACCTGGTTAGTATATACATGTATGTCTAGTATTTAAGTGTGACTTTTCTTCAAGTTTCTGTACGTAACTCAATTCATATATATATATATATACATGTATATATTATTAATTCATACAAACAACAAATGAATCCAGGACAGCAGTCTCAGGCCTATTAATGTCTCTACAATTACCAAACAATCCAGCAATCCATTTTATCAATGTTAAGAAATAAATTTAGAGATATACAATTAAAAGCTATTTGAGCATTTTAGGGGGGTGTCATCAGTGATACTGCATTACCCTTAGGGCTGTCAATGAAGACATAAATTGGGGGGAAGGGGGTTTGAGCAAATGTTTTTATGTGTGTATAAGGGTGGGTCTGTGGAGTGGTGTTCGGTCATGCAGAAATGATTATAAGTACAATGTAATAGGTCCTTATCTCATCATATGTCATCTATGTAGTCATTACTTGGTTGTTTTATGGTAATGCCATAGTTTGGTTTCAAACTCAAATTTCTTCAATATCCAAACTTAAATTTCATCAGTTGTTAATATTCATGATATTAATTAAAGCCCATACATACTACATACATGTACAAACTAACAAAAAAAGAAAGAATACCTAATTGCTATTTCCATCTCTTTGATTTTATGTAATGTTATAAATTAAATTAATTTTAAAAGAACTGGTGGTTCATTAAATGCTAAAATTCACTACAGATTCATTCTAAATTGTTTAAGAAATAAATCATGGAAACCATACTTTATTATTATTTGAGCATGGATTGGCATTATATTTGTGAATAGTTTACCCGAGTGTTGCACAGTCTTCACAATTGTCTCAATTATTAATTCCTAGGATAAAAAAATTCCCTATTTTACAAATAATCAGACAACTAAATTCACTTGAGAGGCCATTCACCAAATTAAATAATGACCTTGGTGCCCTATTAGATGAGTGTGTATGAAAAGAGTATCCAAGGGAAATAAATTTATTGGATAATTGTATGCCATTTTGCTAAAATTTGAATTCTCACAGTCCAGTATGAGGACTTCTAAAAAATAACTAGCATGAAAATCAGCTTTGCGGCTGGCATGACTGGTTACGATGTTCAGACTTCAATTATCCAATATTTTTTTAATGAAATGTGTCATAATAGCTGATTTATGAAATTACCCCAAAGTAATACCCTTGGAAATGCAAACAAATTAAGAAAGTATTGAAATATCAAAAATAAAATTCATTCTTACTAACAGACATTTCCGGTAATGTTGTTGAAACAATAAACAAAAACTTCATTATTGTGATATACATGTACATGTGATTTAAGTATTATTAATATACAAGAATTAAACAGAAATATATACAGTTTATGTAGACTTTACCAGTTGGTTTCGGTTTCAGATTCGGTCTCAGTCCTGATTTCGGCACAAATATTTGAAATGTCTAATACAAGCATGGTTTTCCCAATATTTTTAAGGTGCAACTGAAAAAAAAACTTTTTACTTGATCTTTCATAAGGAATAATTTTGTCATTTCATTGATCTGAATTTGAAATTTTGTTCTAGTAACAAATGAGGGAAGGTTTATAAATATATTGATTAATATTAATTTTAACCATAGATATTTTAATTAATTAAAGGTTCAAAATGCTTCTTTTTCAGAAATTCTAAGAATTCTGCCAACGATTTCCAAAATTTGCCTTATATCTGTCAGCGAATTAAAGCATATCACTTTTCAGTCTGTTCACTGACTTTCATTCCTTTTTTTGCGATGGATTTTTTTGTTCGGAGATCTTTAAGACTGAACATTTTTCAATATTAACTGACAAAATAATTTATGCTTAGAGTCCCTATTTGACAAAGAAAAATAGCTGAAAAATATAACAAAAACTCTTATCCTTTTTGCACTTGTTAGAACTGCATTTCAACAACATATCTGAATAATTTCACTTACATTATATTCCATGGTGGTTTCGAATCCCCTTTTTATACTCGCATAATGTTAATTTACGCAAATTGTTAATTCATACGCAAAGATGGTTTTAATAACATTTTTGATTATAACTTTAAAAACTAGAAAATGTATCTATAAGACACGGATGCCCCACCCTAAAAACAATATAGGTTTCTGAAAATTGAACCTAAATGCAAAACTTAACCAAAGACACAGAAGCATGAAATGTAGGTCATAGCGACCTAAGTGTTACTGAACTGTGTTGTACTATACAAGAGGACTGTAGTGGTGAAATATCATTGATATATTACTATAGGTTTCTGAGATATGAACCTAAACGCAAAACTTAACCAAAGTCACTGAAGCATGAAATGTATGTCATAGCAGCCCAATTGTTGCTGAACTGCGTTGTACTATACAAGAGGACTGTAGCGGTGAAATATCATTGAGATATATACATGTAGGTTTCTGAGAAATAGTCCAGTCTGGCAGTCAGACTAAGTTTTAACCTCAAACTAATTGCAACAGAAAATGTTTTAGTTCTAATCTATAGCATTAAGCCCCAAATATACACAGAAAAAAGTCTCATAAAATCTAACTTGAGGAAAACTCAAAATCAGCATTTTTAATTTCCTACGGAAATTAACATTGGAAGGGGGAGATAACTCCGCAAAAATGAGTCTTTTTTTGTCAGTTTTTGGTTGATTTTCTTAAAATTCATGTAAAGTATGATACTTTGATGGGGTTATAAGTTCGTATTTGACTATATTATATAATCTTCTGCTCATGAAATGTACAAAAACCGAAATGTTATGGGTATTTTTATTTTTTTTTGCGTATTTTTCATTACAGAAATTGCAAATTTGTGGCTTTGTGACCATTTTGAAAAAATAATGTGAAAATTTGGTATTGTTTATATCTGTAAATTATATTTGATCAGCATCTACCTTGTTTAAAGAAACTTTAAACCACAAAAAGAAGAATATATGCTTAATTATTTTTATTAAATTTGAGATTCTTTACCTTGACAAGTTGAAAAATTTAATAAATGGTCAACTAATGAATTACGAAACCTACGTTGTAGCTTGTTAAAAGATATGAAAAAAACTTTAGAGTTGTTTGTTACACTCTAAAGATGGCTAAAATATCAAGAATCAATACATTCTGCTGAATAGAAGCGGTAAAGTTATAATTTTGTATCAATTTTTATTGATATTTCAGTCTTTTTTGCAGAGTTATCTCCCATTTTCAATGCAAATGTCCATAGGAATTTTTTTAAAATCGTGATTTTTTAATCTTCCTCAAGTTAGATTTTGTTGGACTTTTTTCTGTGTATATTTGGGGTATAATGCTAACGATTAAAACGTAAAAATCTTCTTTTGCAATTACTTTAAGGTTAGGGTCAAATTTATGCTAGATTGACTGGACTAAAATGGAGCTAAACGCAAAACTTAACCGAATCTGGACGTATGTACTGTACGGACAGGACAAGGGTAAATCTATATGCCCCAGCCACAGTTGTGGCGAGGCATAAAAAAACAAGCATTCTGAAAGTATTTCTGGGCAATACAATGTCCCCTACCGGCTTGAGCTGTGAGAAAACATGCAAAATCTACTTGAGTATGTGATTCAGAGAGACTGACTTTATAAAATCCTGAAACAATGTTTGTAAGGGGTACACAATAATTACCCGATCAGCTGTCTGTAGCTCATTATTATAAGCTCACATACATGTACCAATAATAGGATCACTTGGTAGAAGGGTTTGCAAAAAAAGTCCAGAAAACTAATATTTTGATAATAATTCCTATTTCCTAGGGTTATAACTATCATTATATGATCAGCATAAAATTCAATCTTGATGTGTACTCTGTAGCTCATCATTATGAGCTCACATACCAAAAATAAGACTATTTGGTAAAAATGCTTGCTAAGAAAGTCTGGAAAACTATTATTTAGGCAATAATTCCTATTTACAAGGGCCATAACTCTCACAATAATTATTCGTGCTGTGTGAAACTCAAACTTGATGAGTATCTCATCATTATAAGCTCCAATACCAAAAAGAAGATCACTTGGTAGTTATCTGACTTGGCCATCCTCAGTAGACAAATTGCTCCGGACACAGAATCCCAAAAGGGATTTATAGGTAAAAAGGTTTGCCAAAAAAGTGTGGAAAACTATTATTTAGGCAATAATTTCTATGTCCAAGGGCAATAACTCTCTCAATAAATATCCGATCAGCTTGAAACTCAATATAGCTGGTAGGGGACTAAAAAAAATGTTCAAAGGAAAATTAAATTTTACAACAAGAGGCCGGAAAGCTGAAGTCAAAGGGTACAAGTCAAATCGGCACCTATAGAAAAAGTCAAATCAGCACCTGGTCAAATCGGCATCTGGTCAAATCGGCACCTATTAATAGTCAATTCGGCATTTACTTGGTCAATTCGGCATCCAATAATATTTGAAATAAAATATATAAATAATTCTAAATATGTATAAATATGTATCGATATTTGATATAATATATATCAATAATTCTAAATTTTGGGGTTGGATTTTATCATCCATTACATCGTTAAAAATCATCACATGTTATTAAGCCGTTAGAATACATAAGTTAATTGTTTGAAGTTTTCTCAACATTCTAGAATGATGTTTTGATAAGTTTTCTTTTCAATTAATTAATTAGTAACTTTTATCAATTAAATAATTAACTTGTTTGTTGTTTTAACTTTATACAGGTAGTTATTGATGTTTTTTTTCTTCAAAAACTTAAATAAAAACAATGAAGCCATTATCCAAGCTGTTGTTTAATCATGAGAAAATTAGAAGCAATAAAAGGGAAAACTATGAGTCCCTTTCATCACTATCACAATGTCAGACGACACGGTGTGTTCCCCGAGTGCCAACATTCTTAAAATCACATAATTAAATGTTGTTGTTTTAGTAGTTATGAAGGGGTACAGTACGGGGGCTTGATTATATGCCCTGACAGGGATCATATAATACTATCGGGATATGTCTTAAACATTGAATATCTTTTATATATCATCATTCATTTTATTATATCGCTGCTTTGGTCACTATTCATTATAAAAGAAAGCATCAAATCGGTGCTATAGTGGCTTGAAACTTTCATAAAGGGTGAAAATTAATGATTTCTATGTGTTGAAGATCTCAATGCAGGTCTCAACTGGTTAAAACATGCATAACAAATATCCAATACCTCGAATACACATTAAGTTGAACGGAAAAAAAAACACAGATACCCCCAAAAATGTTAATAACTCAATATTTCTGGACAACACCTTCTTTATTTTAATCTTTTTGCTTAAAATACTGAAAAAAATATATATATTCAACATATTTATCATGGGTGCCGATTTGACCAGGTGCCGACTTGACTATACCGGGTGCCGATTTGACCAGGTGCCGATTTGACTAGAATTCAAGTCAAATGAATCCTTTATAAATACTATCACCACCGTCTCAACTGCATAGCATCTTTTTCTTAATATTATATTAGAATACCTTCTCCATCAGTATCTGTGGCAGTCAGCAGGCCTGGTGAGCAGGTAACATTACACAGTTTTTTAAACAGTTATAAACTGGCAACGATGAAGATAGGAGTCATTGCATCTGAGGGAAAGTAATCAGAGATAACGTGATAAGCAGACGGAGGCGCGAAACCTGTGGCTGTGCTAAAAAGGTTCTTCGTGAACATCGATAAATATATAAGTATGAGAAAGACCCTTTAAAAGAACATATTTTTTTCACAGGTAATTTTAATGAAAATGATCCACTGATAACATTTATCTGTCGAAAGGGGTTTTAATCAGAGACAGGGCTGGAAAAAAAATTCCTGTCATGGTGATATTTTAGACCGGCTAACTTTTTTTGTTAGCTCACCTGGCCAAAGGCCATGTGGGCTTTTGTCATCACTTGGCATCCGTCCGTCCGTCTGTAAACTTTTACATTTTCATTTTCTCCTGTGAAACCCCTGGACCTACTGAACCAGGGATCATATAATACTATCACATTATGGCATAAATAATTTACCCTATTAACACTTTCTCTGGATGAATTTTACGAAATTTGTAATTGAATTTTTTCACTCATGCTTACAAAATGGCGTATACCGGAAACGACCGGGTGATCCCAGAGACGGATATGAATTATTTCCGCCGAGTTGCAGCAAGATCTGTCAATTTACAAAGACTTTACATATAGATTCATGTCCCCTTCATATACAGTTCCTGACTGAACTGAAACTTGGCTTGTAGCTTCAATGGAAGGTCCTTTAAAAAGTCTGCATAAATCAATCTAGTCTGTCAAATCAAATCAAAAGTTTGTGACTGCCAGTTGAGCGATACAGGCTCATCCCACTGAGCCTGTTGTTTAATTACAGTCTGGAGAATATTGAGGCATATATTTCCCCTACCTGCCTTCTTTAAGTTAAAATTAAAATTTAAAATGAATCACCTTGTCAAATAACGTATACTCACCTGATCACTCTGGTGAAGGACAAATCACCCACTTTAAACTCACCCCAAACAATCAAAATCAGCTCCGTACTCACGCTAAGTGTAAAATAATAGCGACAAAGTCACACCATGAATTCTTGTTTATAATATTTATAGTCACTGAAGACTTGATTGAATGATAATGAGTAATTGGGTTAATGCAATTTAATCAATAGAAGCTGATGATGATCAATAAAAGTAATAACACAGACTTTGTATTTTCATATATACTTTGTGAGTAGTTTCTGAAAAAAGAAAAAGAAAATGAAAAGAAGTCGGGGGGGGGGGGGGGAAATGAAGCATTATAACCACAATTCAAAAGCCAAACTCCTAATGATTTATAAAGTGGGGCCAGTTAGTTAACTATTTTGTTTCTCAACTTGTAAAAGTTGACCTTGGCTTTGAAAATTGTCTATTATATTTCATTCCCAAAATGGGGTATGTTGTCCTGATACCCTAATGGGCCGAGCTTGTAACTGACTTCTCATGGGCGAGTAAATATGATAACGATTAGATTCTCAGTTGGAGCAATTTACTATTAGATTCACAGTTGGAGTGCATGAGTATGAATCTGTTTTCACAGTTGGGTGAGTTTGTGAGAAGTGGGTGTACATGTAAGTTGGGGGGGGGGGGGGCAAGTTGTCTGGCATTCGTACAGTCAATGACCATATAATTGAGTCGTGACATTTGTAAATTCCCCAATACAATTCGCATAACACTTCATTTCTTCAAAATACTTATAGTCCTGATGTTATTTCTTACCCTATAATTAAAAAATTGTTACAATCAATTTCAGAAATATATAAATTTTGTCTAGATATTTTTCAAATTTTTCTATGATCTGTGATTCCAAATTTCGGGAAATCTTTATTTAAATGACAAATAAAATATTTTAATGGTGTCAAAAAAAAAAGGTTTAATGGGGAAAATGCTGAGCAGATGTATTTGTATTTTAATACAGTGGTTTAAAAAAAACAATATTTTATTGCTACATGTACATGTATCTATCAGTATAGATTATAGTTGGCATTTTTGTTTTCTTTAATTAGCATTTTTGTTTTCCTCGTCCTGAAGTCACTAATTTTATTTTTATGATCTAAAAAATCTGGGGTCTGGAGAGAAGATGCAAAAACATGTTTGGAAAGTTCATTTTATTTTATTTTGTTTTGTAAAATGATAGGGTTGGCTTTCCCCTTAAACAGAAAATAAAACAAATCTGGCCTAATATTTATCTTTTGAAGTTGCAAACATGTCAATCAAATACACAGGATACATCTACACTTGGTATCAATTATCGGTCTGGTAAATTGGCATGGCCTGTTAGTTTTCAGAAGTTAAATTTTACACAAATAATAGTTTTGTTACAAGGTTTACGGCGGTATTTAGAATTGGGATTGTCCAGTTGTCACAGAAAATGTTTAATGTTAAAACAATAGGGAAATTTTGGACCAACCCCTTTCAGCCGGTATTAGAGAGAATTTGTTATTTCAGTTAATTTTCACTGTAATATAATATATTACTGTTAAGTGTAGTTTTTTAATTGAAGGTGAGGTATTTCATATCATATTGAGAGTTTAATTCAAGACATGGGACCAGACATGCAGAAGATGAATGTGAAACCAGCTATCTGACAGTGAGTGTTGATATTATTGAACATGGTAATGATACTTCAGATGAGGACAATATACAACCAATGAGAAAAATAGGTAAAATTTGGACTAATAAATCTACATTCTCATGTCATACAGTATCAAGTTAGTCAAATTAGCTTTGTAGTCTGTGTAAAAACAGGTTTTACCCAACTGCAGTCCATATCTGTTATCTTGTAATATTTAAAGCCATTTTCATATTTGTTAAGGTTGTGTAGCTTGTGGCATAATGGGCATAATGCCATCTCAGTCATACATGTACATTATACAGATTTCCTGTTCAGTTTCAAGTGTAACAGCCCTTTCCTAAGCCACCTGTTTCTTTGACTGTACCCACAGTGTGTGTGTGCAGCTAGTAAAGTTTTCTGCCCTCTTCAAGATTGTGGCCGGGGCATACAGATTTACTTTTATATGTCTGTACATCTGTCTATTCATTGAATTTTTCTGTTTAAGTCCATTTCTCAGAAATCCATCGAGATCCATTAATGATGTTATATCTGACACTTTAATCTTCTTATAACACTGAAAACAGCTACATTTAATGCATAAGTGACTCTTAGAAAGTTTTGTATGCATGTATGTTATATCAATGATACTCAATCTCAATAATCCTTTACATGATATAAGAGATTCCACCAACAATTGGGTCATTATGACCTACATTTCATGCTTGAGTGAGGTGGTAAAATTTTTGCATTTATATGTAGGTCCATTTCTCAGAAACCATTACACGACTTCATTTTATCTCAAACAAAATCAGCAACATTTGAGTCGCTGTAACCTACATTTTATGCCTTAAAGACGGGTGTATTGTTAAAGAGCCTATGGTAATACAATGTATTTTAATGATATTTCACAGCTACAATCAACTTATATAACAGTATAGTACAAAACTTAGCAACATTTGAGTAATCATGGTCATTATTAGATGAAATTTATGCTTACGTGACTTAATTTGAATTTTTACATTTCAGTCCATTTCTAAAAACCTATTATGATATGGCAGTGAAAAAATAATCAATTTTTTTAGTTCATCATAATCAGCAACATTTCAATGAATATGACCCACATTGTACATTTCATGCATGAATTTAAGCCTCGTTCTTTTTCATAGGATATACATGATATATTTATATTTTTAATATAAGTAGGATATAATGTGAAACTTTCATATATCTAAAATATTTCTTAAAATTGTTTCTCCTCAAATATAAATCTTACTGTTTTGGTGTACTTTGTTCATATTTTGATTGATGGTAAACCAAAAATGTCTTATTCATTATTTATTTGTTATGATTTTTCTGTTCTGTTTTAGTACTGTAAAGAATATAGTATGGCTTACTGAGACAGAACAATACATGTACCATGCCAGGGTTTTAATGAAGAAATCATTAGGTAATTAACACTTTACTGTATTATGAGATACAGTATTATTTTATGTTGGAAAACAAGGTTTAAAAATCAGATTTAAGAAAACATAATTGTATTTCATTTCATGGACTCGAGTTAAATTTTTGTAATTTGTAAATATAAAATTCTTTGATACCAATTTTGATGCATAAGATTTGCAAGATGTGCACATTTCGTCGATTTACGACTCATCAGTTGCACTCAACATCTAAAATGATGAAAAACATAAACAACAATCCAAAAAGTTGAAGAGAATATTCATTGTCTGTCTGACATATGTCACCTTTTCATGCTTCAACTAAACATGAGGTAGGCAAGAAATGTTTTGCATTTGCACCAGTTTATTTTATTATTTTTTTATGCTGAATAATGCTCTGATATCTTAAAAGTTAAATTTATTAAAATACAATGTTGAAGTCTTAAAAAATGTTCATGCTAGGTGTTACTACAAGTACATGGTAGCCTAGTAAAATTTTATAAAGCTGTTTTTAAAAAAACGGAATTAAGGCTAATTTTATGTTTTATATACATAAAAAAAAGAATCTGTGATATATCCTTGTAGATTATTCCTTCCAGATGGATCAGTTCATTGACAAAATACCAGTTTATATCATGTGAAGATGTGATCAAGAACAAAGGAATTACTGATGAACAGAACTGGATTTTAAATGTATCCACATTCGTTTAAATTTTAGTGATAAAAATATTCAAAAAAGGAAAAAAATATAGTAATATATATAAACGACTGTGATGTATCTTATAAATATGAACATATCAGATTCAATGTAGAACTGTTTCATAGTTGATTGATATGCTAAATATTGAGTAATGTAACAGCTAGTATATACTTAGCAAGGAAACACAACACATCTTTGCAGTTACAGTTTTTGTCGAGCCTGCGACTTTAGTCGCAGAAAGCTCGACATAGGGATGGTGATGCGGCAGCGGCGTTAACTCACTTCTTAAAAGCTTTATATTTTAGAAGGTAGAAGACCTGGATGCTTTATACTTTGTATATAGATGCCTTATGTTACGAACTTTCCGTCTGTCATATGTACATTGTCCTTGACCTCATTTTCATGGTTCAGTGACTAATTGAAAAAAAATTTAAGATTTTTTGTAATGTTAATTTCTCTCTTATTATGAGTAATAGGATAACTATATTTGGTATGTGCGTACCTTACAAGGTCCTCATCCCCGTCAGACAGTTTTCAATTGACCTCGACCCAATTTCAAGGATCAGTGAACAAGGTTAAGTAAGTTTTGGTGGTCAAGTCCATATCTCAGATACTATAAGCAATAGGTGTAGTATATTTGGTGTATGGAAGGATTGTAAGGTGTACATGTCCAACTGGCAGGTGTCATCTGACCTTGACCTCATTTTCATGGTTCAGTGGTTATAGTTAAGTTTTTGTGTTTTGGCCTGTTTTTCGAATACTGTATGCAATAGGTCTACTATATTTGGTGTATGGAAGGATTGTAAGGTGTACATGTCCAACTGGCAGGTGTCATCTGACCTCGACCTCATTTTCATGGTTCAGTGGTCATAGTTAAGTTTTTGTGTTTTGGCCTGTTTTTCGAATACTATATGCAATAGGTCTACTATATTTGGTGTATGGAAGGATTGTAAGGTGTACATGTCCAACTGGCAGGTGTCATCTGACCTTGACCTCATTTTCATGGTTCAGTGGTGTGTTTTGGCCTGTTTTTCGAATACTTTATGCAATAGGTCTACTATATTTGGTGTATGGAAGGATTGTAAGGTGTACATGTCCAACTGACAGTTGTCATCTGGCCTTGACCTCATTTTCATGGTTCAGTGGTTATAGTTAAGTTTTTGTGTTTTGGCCTGTTTATCGAATACTATATGCAATAGGTCTACTATATTTGGTGTATGGAAGGATTGTAAGGTGTACATGTCCAACTGGCCGGTGTCATCTGACCTTGACCTTATTTTCATGGTTCAGTGGTGTGTTTTGGCCTGTTTTTCGAACACTGTATGCAATAGGTCTACTATATTTGGTGTATGGAAGGATTGTAAGGTGTACATGTCCAACTGGCAGGTGTTATCTGACCTTGACCTCATTTTCATGGTTCAGTGGTTATAGTTAAGTTTTTGTGTTTTGGCCTGTTTTTCGAATACTGTATGCAATATGTCTGATAGCATTTACTTTCATTAGAAATACACGACAGGCGAGACATTTTTGTGTGTCAACTCTTGTCTTACAATACAATTATAAATGGTGAAAAATGTAATATTCCAAAGACCTACTTATATTTAAATGGTTATTATTTCCCACAGTAACACTTCCATTTTCTTAATACATATTATTCAAAAGTCTAAGACTATAAATACCCAAAATCGTCTCTAGATGTTTGAACAAAATTCTGAAACCACTGGGCCAGTTGGAACAAAAGTTTGCAGCAATGGTCCTTAGGTGCTCCTCTTTCAGAATTATATCCAATGACCCGGCCCGTCATCCAAGATGGCCGTCAGAGCCGAACATAGTTTAACATAGGACCCTATGGGAAATTTACTTAAAGATCTTCTTGTCTGAAACCACTTGGCCAATTGGAACAAAATTTAGCAGCAATGGACCTCTTTGAGAATTGTATCCGACGAACCAGCTCAGCATCCAAGATGGCTGCCAGAGCCGAACATAGTTTAACATAGGACCCTATGGAGAATTTAATTAAAGATCTTCTTGTCTGTAACCAGTTGGCCAATTAGAATAAAACTTAGCAGCAATGGTCCTTATGTGGTCCTCTTTCAGAATTAAATCTGATGACCTGGCGCGTCATCCAAGATGGGCACCAGAGCCGAACATAGTTTAACATAGGACCCTATGGGAAATTAATTTAAAGATCTTCCTGTCTGAAACCTATTGGCCAATTAGAACAAAACTTAGCAGCGATGGTTCTTAGGTGCTACTCTTTCAGAATTCAATCCAGTGACCACATCCTCTATCCAAGATGGCTGCCAGAGCCGAAAAGAGTTTAACATAGGACCCTATGGGGAATTTAAAGATCTTCTTGTCTGAAACCACTTGGCCAATTGGAACAAAACTTAGCAGCAATGGTCCTTAGGTGCTACTCTTTCAGAATTCGATCCGATGACCACATCCTCCATCCAAGATGGCCGCCAGAGTCGAAAAGAGTTTAACATAGGACCCTATGGGGAATTTAAAGATCTTTTTGTCTGAAACCATTTGGACAATTGGAACAAAAGTTGACCGCAATGGTCCTTAGGTGGTCCTTATTCTGAAATTTATCCGATGAACTGGCCCGTCATCCAACATGGCTGCCAGAGTTGAACATAGTTTAACATAGGACTTTATGGGGAATTTAATTAAAGATCTTCTTGTCTGAAACCACTTGGCCAATTGGAACAAAACTTGACGGCAATGGTCCTTAGGTGGTCCTATTTCAGAATTATATCCTATGACCCCACCGGTCACCCAAGATGGCCACCAAAGCCGAACAGTGTTTAACATAGCACATAAGTGGAAAAATCACTGAAAGATCTTATTTGAAACTAGTGAGCCAGTTGGAACTTAACAGGTTGCCAGTCAAGATGGACATAGTCCAGGTGAGCGATACAGGCTCCTGGGAGCCTCTAGTTTATCTTTTAAGATGTTTTAATTTCTGGGTTTTTAGGACATCACAGCAGGACAATGTTTTACATATTATCATTGTTTCTCTATCCCATATGACTCATCAGTTGTGCTCAGTGCCAAAAATGTTTTAAAATGTGCAAATGAACCTCTAGTTCAATGTTATTTATCCATAGAAAATTGAAAATAGAACTTAAGCAACCTTACATGTATGATGAAAAGATTTTGGGAAATTTCCCGAAAAGTTGCTAACTGTAAAAAAAAAATACACAATGTCAACTAAAAATTTTCGGGAAATTTCCCGAATACATTTAGCTGATGTTACAAATAATGTAATATGATGCATAATACTGCATCAAATTTATTTTTTAATACCAGAACCTGCTTATGAGGGAAAAGTTTCGGGAAATTTCCCAAAAACTTGTTCGAAAATTTTATCGGGAAGTTTCCCGAAAAACTTAGAACGATTCATTTATTTTAAAGAAATGTACATATAATATCATTGAAATAGCTATGTTTATAATGCAAATAGTAGAACTGGTACCTGTTTTTAATAAAAACTTATCAAATTGCTATCATATTTTGTTTTTTCCATAGTTAAATACTTACAATTATTGCATCCATGGTTTTTTGTTTGAAAAGGGAATAAAGTGGAATTTCCCTTTTTAAAATAGAAGAGCTTAGTCGTGAACATTTTTACCAATTTGAACGAGGTCGAAGAAAATCATTTCCCATTATATTTTCTTGAGCGCTTGATGCTGGATTCGATTTTTTTGGACGCAGGACATTTTAGCGGAACATTTTACAGCCAATTTTTATTATTTTGTTACATACAATGTATAGTAAGCAAAAATATTGTCAATAGTGAGAAGATTAATGACTATTACTTAAAAACCCTCCAAAATTATTTGACGCGCATTACAAGATCAGTAAGAGGAGGCGCTGCAACCAAACGATCTGAACAATGTTCCAAAGGCTCTGTGTAGAATTAAAAGAGCAAACACATATCCAGCTTTGCCCAAGACACAGTTAGAAACACACAGGGTGCTCCTAATGACCAACATACAAACTAAAAAATTTGAACATTTTTACAGCTGAAAGACCCAGACCATTACCAAACTCTCCCAATAAAATGTCCACATAGTATTTTAAATTCCGCAAAATTACAGCTAAAGGTCAATTTTTTCCGCTAAATGGTCTTATCAATGAGCTTAAATGTAACGCGTCGGATTTTTTATTGCATCATGATAAACGAAAATTGTGGGTACTTTCTGATACAAAAATAATTATGGAAGATACCAGAAAAAAAAACATCTTATTGCATACTGGGGCTTATATTCTTCCAAATTTAAGTGGATTTAATATGATCTGAACTGACATAACTGAAGATTGGTAAGAAATAAAATTTTTGTAATCAATTATAATCATCGTATCTAAATTGTTATTGATTTAACTGTCCTTTGGGGCGTCTTCATTGACATTAAAGAATTTGAATTTTTGAATTAGTAACATCAAAATATGATAAACGAATAAAAATATCTTATCCACTAAACTTTGTCTTTTTTTTTTCGGTCAAGCACTTTTCTTGTTATTTATAATGTTGATGATTATACTGTTTGTAACGTCACATTGGGACATTTTCATGTTTAATCAAACGAATTACTACACGAACAATAAAATATTACCGAATTCCAAAGACAAGGCGAAATACAAACAACAACAACACAAGGAACATATTTTATTTAGTTTAACCAAATACCAGAAGCACAACCAAGAGAAACAGAACCAGAGACAACACACAAATATAATGCACTAAGATCGTGTACAACATGCAGGCTTGAAAGATGGCACAATGTTTGATTCCTCAGATTTTCTACCTTCAACAATGATACAATATTTATGGATTATTAAGAAAGTAGCTGTTTAAAATGTTAAGAAAATTGACAGTTTCCCCAAATATTCAAGCAGACTTTCAATATCTCGGAAATTATGTATCATGAATGTTTACAACGCCTTGTTAAGAGAAACCCTCATAGATCCGAATGTTTCGTAGATAGTTGTAAAAGTAGTCCACTATTATTGCGTCTTTCTTACTTTACCGATTGTACACAATGACTCTGATAATATCAACAACGGCTGTATTATTAGTTTGTTACAGTAATTTTGGCCTGGGGAGAAAGTCACCCTGCATGTCCCATTGCAAGACAATAACGAATCACACATGAAACACCATTAGTTGCTCTTATGTTGCCTCTTTGGAGTGTTAAAGACATTAAATTAGGCATGGGATGCTGACACAAACCCCAGATCTATTCGTTTTCATATCACATCAGAAAAAAATACATTATAATTTGATCGAATTTATAAAGGAGAGGGTTTTATTGGAGTATTTTGGCATATTTTAATTTACGTCTAGCTTATACATAAAATAAAAATTCTGATATTTATTTATTCTCAAATATACTATTTGACTATTTGTTGTTAGTTTCTGCTAAAAAAGAAACTCAGTTACAGTGGCCAAATCTAATATTTCCTTATTTGATTAATAACTGTTTCTTCGTGTTTTGAAATGAGTTGCTTAAATACATGACCAGTTGCGATAGGGCAAAATATCCCCAGCCGTAATTCGTAGAGGCTACAGTTTAATAAGTGATCATTTATATTTACAGATACACTACGTCAGTATAATAAACAAAAAATAACAAAAAATCGAAAAGATAAATGTGCATATCATTCCATCTGCGGACAATGTGCATGTAATGTCCGTGTACTACTAAGCCCGACGTGTTAACCCTGGTGTAGAAAAATATGTGCAGACGTATTATGGTATGGTAGTGCCGTTGTCGTCGGTGTCGGCTTCCGTAGACAGTTAATTTTCCGCTCATTTACTTTTGTTCTACATGTATTAAACAAATCCTTATAATATTTTACCACAATGATCTCCATATACGAATGATTTTAGTAAATCTGGATTCTCCCGCTTTTTTTTGGGGGGGGGGGGGAGGAGGGGGATAAAGTTTTTTTTTATATAATTTTGGTGTACATTTTAAAATTTTCAACTGATTTTTGGTTTTCAGTGTTTCTTGATTGAAATGGAATAAACGTCATTTAGATCCATATTTTGACTATCTCTTAAATACCTCTATCTTTTAGAGATTTAAAGGGGCCAAAAAAGTGTCACGTCTTAATTTTCGAAACTTTTTACCTGCGCCAGCTACGGATTTGAAGTAATTTACACCTGGAATGGGACTTCATATTCGATTATATCATAAAATAAGAACATAAAGACCTAGCCCTTTGCTCTTTTGAGTTGTCCTATGTATCCGATATTGATTTGCAATACATATTTCATTTCCCCTACGAATAATATGGGGCTTCCTTTTAAGAGCTTATTTGAAATTTAACTATTGTTAAAATCAATTTACACTGCAAAATTATATAAATAATTATTTACTCAAGAAAAACTAGAACTGTCCTGAAAGGGACTAATACCACCCCCCCCCTTTTCAGCAACATGTCTGTTTTAAAGCCTACACAAAGTTCAAATCATCATATTTTTTAAAGTACTCGCCCAAACAGAAAATCATGACAATGTGTATATCTCTATAATGTGATCTAACACTCCATAAAGTGTCATGAGAATCATGCAAGTACATGTAATATAGGAGATGTTGCGGACGACACGTGTAAAGAAGTTTTGTTAAAAATTGCATAAGTCCAAACAGCCATATCTTTTACATTTCTTGTCCAAACAGAAATTCCTGACAATGTGCACATCTCCATATAGTGATCTAACACTCCATAAAGTTTCATGAGAATCATGCAAGAAATGTAGGATTAGTTGCGGACAACGTTATTTCGGACAGACGGACGGACAGACTGAAACCTATATACTTCCAAACTTCGTTTGCGGGGGTATAATTAATAAAACGCATTTTCACAGACTTATCGGCAACCGTCGCGTCATTCAAAAATCGACATGGCGCGGCCTATGTAAATATGAATTACAGTGCAGTACAAGATTGTTATTGTACACAACTTTTTCCTGTGGAAAAGATACTTTTTGTCTTCAAAGCATACCCAATTCACGTTTACGTAAAAATATGTACCCACGGCATAAAAGTGGATATACCCTGTAATATATCGTTTGACGACATATACGATGCCATATTTGTGCACGAAAAAGTTTATTTCAGGACGAAATATGAAAGTATATATAACTGTTAAATGGTTAGGAGGATAGTAACAAAGTTATTATTCTCAAAGGAAAACAGCTGCATCGTGACGAGGGGAATAATAAACTTCGGGACATACGCCTCATATCATCATGTTAATGCTTACTTTCCATTTGATCAATTAGAAGTTTGATAATTCTCTCTTATTCATAAGTAACGGGGTTAAACCGCTCAAATATATGCACGTGTATGATGAATTGATGGACATAATGGGTGTGGTCAACGATAACCAATCATATGGTTTTAATTGTTCATGGTCACGTTATTACATGGAACCGTGTCTGATCGATAGAAAAACTAATTAATTGACGAAAGATTACACAGAACCCATTTAAGTTGGGAGGTATGTTCATTTTATTTAAGATTTAGTTACGATGGAGTTAATCATGCCGTATGTAATTGAATGCATTGAGGATTGGAAGGTTGTTCAAAATACAATATTATGAAAATTGTGATTTCAAAGTATCTCGGAAAACTGTGATTTTGAAACACAAAGACATTAATTCAGGTATATTTATAGGTCTAGGGTTTTCAATTAATGTAATAACCCGGGAGTGGGGTTTTTCATGATTTTTGGTATTAATTCGGGGTGTGTTTTGAAAAACTATTATATATTCGGGTTGTAAATTGACGGTGCTATTCAATTCCTCAGATGTTTGTGCATAAACATCAGTATAAGTCCGGGTGTGCTTTGCCGATATGGCTGTTTTGCGGGTATAGGTATTTTCATTAAAATAAATTTTTTTTGTATAAAACATGTATTCTAGTATTTGCTCGGGTACCTTTCCTTAGGCCATTTCCGCACATCCTCGTCAACAATCCAGAGGGTTACCCCTCCCCCCTCTTCCGGGTAATTACATTAATTTCCAAGAACATTTCGCATCGTCTTTATAAGTGAGGATGATTATTTATGCAATCGTTAAGTCTTAACGGAAATGACCGAGCTTCATATTTGTTGCCCAAAATAATCTAATTCTAATGTAATGCATTTCAAATTTATTTTATTCATTTTAATTACAATCTTCACTCATTTATTTTGAGAAAATTATCGTAAAAAGCTTTAGTTACTGTAAAACAATAACATTCAGGAGCTATTTTGGGAAATCGTAAATATCAAAACACGCGATGATTCAATCGATGAAGTTTATGATAATGTATTTCATTCCCAGCCTCTTCTTGCCAATTTGACGCCTGGCAAATATCATACGTTTCGTAGGCGTTGCAAAAACCACTTTGCAATTTCTTTTTTTAGCATAAACAGTAAATGATCTTGGTCTACTACAGTACTACTATTTACTTTGTGTAGACATTTTCTTCAGCAACTTTCGCTATACGCAAGCGCACGATTTCCACGGTAAGAGATCATGTTGAGGTCATATGAATAGGGGCGGGAATTAGATTGATTTTTTGTCGCACCGGCAAAAATTCAAACAGGGTTTGTTTAATGTTAGTCCATCGGTGATTTGTTTACACAAAAAATTTCTCTAGACCATTTTGAAAGATTGTTATTTTCTATAAAACATTTAATTTTTTTTTTAAATCGTAGCTACTATAACTTTAACTGTTCGTACGTGACACGGTAAGATTTTCCATTCGGGCGTCTGTCAACTTCTTACATGTATCTTCTGTTGTTGCGATTAGGGGCGTTATTTCTTTTATAATGATTGCATACCATCTGTAGATCAATTGCAAACATTAGTGTTCGCAGGTAGTCGAATTTATAAAAAAAAGTGCATTTAAGCTTGTGACCTAGACTTTTCTGCATTTAACTTTGCACAGTATCATTGTCATATGTATTTACAGGTGAAATAAAGTTTTAGGATTTTGATTTTGAAAATAGGGGCCCAGGGATAAAATATTGTAACAAAAGTAGTAAATTTCAATTGTGGCCAAAATCTTCCTATTTTTCAGATGTAATATTAAAACAAGGGATTGCTTCTTTTAGTAGGTTCCTAGGGGTGTAAAGGCGTTGACCGACTGCCTTCATGCTTTAAATGTGTTTCGGTCATCCATGAGTGCTTTAAAATTTGTTTACACGCTAATGAATTACAAAAAGACGATTTCAATTATTTAAGACTGTTAAATCATTCATTTTTAGCTCCCCTGTGCAAAGGTCTATGTCAGCTATTGCCATCAATTGGGGTCTGTCGTCCATCTGTCTTTATTATACCCCCGCTTTTGAAAAGCGGGGTATATAGTATTCGTTGTGTCCGTCCGTCCGTCTGTCGTGCCGTCCGTCCGACCTTTGTATCCGCAACTCCTCCTAAACTACTGAATGGAATTTGATGAAACTTTCAGAGAATCTTCATCCCATGATGGCATCATGCACCTCCTATTTTAGAATTTGATCGGACCAATTTCTTGGGGTTTCCCATAGAAAAACATGGAATTTGACTTTCAATGTGATAGGGGGTACCATGATGCCATCCGCAACTCCTCCTAAACCATTGTATGGAATTTGATGAAACTTTCAGAGGATCTTTATTACATGATGCCATAGTGCACCTCCTATTTAGATTTTGATCTGATGAATATTTGGGGTTACCCATACCAAAACATGGACTTTGACATTCATTGTGATAGGGGTACCATGATGCCATCCGCAACTCCTCCTAAACCACTGAATGGAATTTGATGAAACTTTCAGAGGATCGTTATTACATGATGCCATAGTGCACCTCCTATTTTAGATTTTGATCCGATCAATATTTGGGGTTACCCATACCAAAACATGGACTTTGACATTCATTGTGATAGGGGTACCATGATGCCATCCGCAACTGCTCCTAAACCACTGAATGGAATTTGATGAAACTTGAAGAGGATCTTTATTACATGATGCTGTAGTGCACCTCCTATTTTAGATTTTGATCTGACCAACATTTGGGGTTTTCCATACCAACACATGGACTTTGCCATTCATTGTGATAGGGGGTACCAGTATGCCACCCGCAACTCCTCCTAAACCACTAAAGGGAATTCCATGAGACTTTCAGAGAATCTTTATCACATGATGCCATTTTAGATTTTGATCTGACCAACTTTTTATGTTTTCTATAGCAAAACATTGACTTTGCCATTCCTTGTGATAGGGGTGCAGGGGTATCAATTAGTGAGCTTTGCTCACAGTATTTCTAGTTTTAAACCTGAAATCAGTAAGCCAATTGGAACCAAAATTGGCAGCAATGGTCCTTAGATGATCCTTTATTAGCTCACTTGGCCCAAAGGGCCATGTGAGCAATTGCCATCACTTGGCGTCCGTCGCATCCGTCGTAGTAAAATTTCCATTAAAGATCTTCTCTGAAACCACTGAGCCAATTGGAACAAAACTTAAGAGCAATGGTCCTTAGGTGGCTCTCTTTCAGAATTATATCCGATGATCCGGCCCCTCATCCTAGATTGCCGCCAGAGCCGAACATAGTTTAACATAGGACACTATGGGAAATTTACTTAAAGACCTTCTGGACTGAAACCACTTGGCCAATTGGAACAAAACTTAACAATAATGGTCCTTAGGTGGTCCTCTTTCAGGAAATTTCCAATGATCTCGACTGTCATCCAAGATGGCCACAGTTTAACATAGGACCCTATTGGAAATTTACTTAGAGATGTTCTTGCCTCCGGCTTGAAACCACTTGGCCAATTGGACTAAAATTTAGCAGCAATGGTCCTTAGGTGCTCCTCTTTCAGAATTAGATCCGATGACGGGCCCGTCATCAAAGATGGCCACCAGAGCCAAACATAGTTTAACATAGGACCCTATGGAGAATTTAATTAAAGATTTTCTTTTCTGAAACCACTAGGCCAATCGGAACAAAACTTGGCAAGAATAGTCCTTAAATGATCCTTTTTCAGAATTATATCTGATGACCCGGCCCATCATCCAAGATGGCCGCCAGGACTGAACATAGTTTAACATAAGACCCTATGAGAAATTTACTTAAAGATCTTCTTGTCTGAAACCTAGTATAATATAGGACCCTATGGAGAATTTAATTAAAGATCTTCCTGTCTGAAACCACTGGTCCATATGGAAGAAAACCTGGCAGTAATGGACCTTAGGTGGTCCTCTTTCAGAATTATATCCAATTTCCCCACCTGTAATCCAAGACGGACGCCAGAGCCGAACATAGTTTAACATAGAACCCTATGGGAAATTAACATCTGAAACCACTGAGCCAATTGGAACAAAACTTAGCAGCAATGGTCCTTTGGTGGTCCTCTTCCAGAATTTTATCCGATGGCCCCGCCTACCATAAAAAATAGACACCACAGCTGAACATTGTTAAACATAGTACCCTATGGGAAATTTACTTAAAGATCTTCTTGTCTAAAACCACTGGGCCATTTGGGAAAAAAACTTGGCAGCAATGGTTCTTAGTTGGTTCCCTTACAGAGTTATATCCTACGAACCAACCCGTCATCCAAGATGGCTACCAGAGCCGAACAGTGTTTAACATAGGACCTAACTCGAAAAATCACTGAAAGGTCTTCTTGTTTGAAATTGAAACTTGACAGCAAAGTTCCAGGCTGCCAGTCAAGATGGACATAGTCCAGGTGAGCGATCAGGCTCCAAGATGGACATAGTCCAGGTGAGCGATCAGGCTCCTGGGAGCCTTTAGTTAAAGTTGTAACCGATGACCCAGACTTCCATCCAACATGGCGCCAGAGCCAAACATATGGGAAAACTGACAAAAAAATATTGTCTGAAATCAGTATGCAAATTGGAACCAATCTTAGTAGCAATGGTCCTCAGTTGATCCTTTCACAGAATTGTATGCGATGACCCTGTCTGCCGTCCAAGATGGCCAACTTAGTTTAACTTTATGGTAAAATTCACTTATAAGTCTTTTTTCCTAAACCAGTGAGTCAAGTAAAACCGAATTTGGCAGAAATGGTCCTTAGAAGGTCAGAATATTATTTGTTGGCCTGGACCATTCAAGGTGGTTAACTAACACCCTGTGGGAAAATACATTTAAAAGCTCTTCTTGTTTGAAACCAGTGATCAATTTGGAACCAGTGTGCCAATCAGAACTTTTATCTCCAGACTGCCTGCCAGTCAAGATAAACATAGTCAACCAATTTATATTGCTTTAAGTCTGCAAATGATGTAATGTGAGCGACACAGGCTTCTGGTAGCCTCTTTTTTCAATATTCAATGCAGCATCTTATATTCTCGTTGCATGGAAAATGTCATGGATATCTGCAATATAGCCTATTTTATTTTATTAAGGTTTGTCGATGCGTACATTTCAGTTAGTTACTTTTCAAATAGAAGACTTTATAAACAATTTTTACATATGATGTAATTTTTTTTAGGTTGCAACAGTTTGTATGGAATATTTTACCAGTAATAATAAAGACCACAACAAAATATATCTCTGCCATATTAGATGACTTTTGCTTAAAACATGAAAAGGACCCAATATAAAACTGGAACAAGATTCTGTTATAAACAAAAAATAAATCATTTATCACAAGAAGCCTGAATGATCAATTTTTAGACATTGTCACCATCCCAACACTAGCTTCACATTGCAATACAATGGGAATTTTCTATTGGCAAATACAGTTAATAAATGAAAAACACAAACAAGCAGCTAGCTACTGATGTAAGTTATATAAGTACAAGGACGGAATGATATTATAGTTTAGTTGAATAAATGTTAGATTTAACAGGGTAGCTGGTAAGCAGTTTTTTTAATAAAGGCCCAAATCAAGAATTATAGTGATGTCTGACTGTGAATTCATGCTTCACAGTTATATGTACACTATATTTTCTGAGCTGTTTGAAGTTTAATATTGATACTTTGTGAGATTGTTCATCTCCTTCTTCAGGTGTGTCACATATTTTACGAATTTCTACCTTGTAGGCCAAGTTAATTCATATGCTTAGTTCAAATTTCCATACTATGGGTGCTCGTTCAGAAACTGTTTGCTATATTTTCAGTACATTGTACTTTTCAGAGTTCAATTGTGATACTTTGTATTAGTTGTCTCACACATGCCTACTCCTTTACATTATACTGACTCCGAGCTGACCAGTCCTTTGCTTTTACTCCTACAATGCAGATGTTGTGTGCTTGGCAGAGAAGCGGCAAATACCAATTTAAATGTCTTTGGTTTGACCCGGCCAGGGATCGAACCTGCGACCTTCAACACTCAAGGCGAGCATGCTACCACGAGACCGCAGAGGCCGTTTTGAATGATGATGAAGATAAGAAAAAATAATGTATGCTAGGAATACATAAATTGTCTTTGTACATCAAAATTAAAGAAAAAAAATATTTTTAGCATAACAAGATTGTATATTTGTATTTTGGAATAAATTTATTCCCTGAAAAAGAAGATTGTACATTTGGATTTCAAAAATTAATTTATTCCCTGAAAAAGAAGATTGTACATTTGGATGTAAAGAATAAATTTATTCCCTGAAAAAGAAGATTGTACATTTGGATTTAAAGAATAAATTTATTCTCTGGAAAAGTAGATTGTAAACTCAGATTTTAAGAATAAATTTATTCTCAACAAAACAATTAAGATGGCTATTACTAAAGTTGGGTCATATCAGAGGTAAGAATAAATTTATTCTTAGTCTACAAGCAGTTAGCTTTGAAATTGTTCATGACCCAAGAATAAATTTATTCTGATATATTTGTCTCAGGAAGATACATTTTATAATGAACTTTAATGTTAATAGTATATTTATTGTTACTTTGGAATAAATTTATTCTTTGGGTTTTACCTTTTCTGAAATATACCACCATTTTAAACAAATAAACGGACTAAAAATGTTGTTTTCGCCATTTTGATGGAATTTTTCAATTTCATACCGGTAAAAAGGACATCCAAGAATTTCCTTTTTTATTTTGGAAAGCCTTCATGATGATAAAACTTAAATTTAGTATTACATAAAACTACTCAAATAAACGCTTAGTTAAAATCTCAGTAGAAGTAAACAATATTTCATCAAAGTAACAAAGGTATTTCTTCCTGTCAATCAGTTCTGTCATTCATATAATGATTAATCTAATTGGTTGTATCATGGTGTAGGCGTGTCAGGAGGTGTAATTGTCTCTGTTGATGCTGTTCTTTTTGCACATGGTGCCTGACCCTCCTCTAATGCACGTTTCTTTTGACCCGGCTGAAAAAAATAAAATGACAAAATGCATGTGCAAAATGTGCATAAAAACTGGTATGATTATCATAGAATTAACTAGAGGCTCCCAGGAGCCTGTATCGCTCACCTGCAATATGTCTATCTTGACTGGCAGCCTGGAACATTGCGGTCAAGCCAACTAACTGGCTTACTGGTTTCAAACAAGAAGATCTTTAAGTGATTTTTCCAATTAGGTCCTTTGTTGAACTATGTTTGGCTTGGTGGCCATCTTGAATCAGAGGTGGGGTCTTTGGCTATAATTCGGAAAGAAGACCACTTAAGGACCACCGAATGGCTTAGTGGTTTGAGACAACAGATCTAAGTAAATTAAACTATGTCTGGCTCTGGCGGCTATATTGGATGACAAGTTGAGTTATAAGATATAATTCTGAAAAAGGACCACCTAAGGACCATTGCTGACAAGTTTTGTTCCAATTGGCCCAATGGTTTCAGAGGAGAAGATCTTTAGAAGAAATTTTATGAGGATGGACGTCAAGTGATGGCAATAGCTCACATGGCCAAAATATTCCCCGATATGAACTGGACTAAAACAATTACACATCTAATTAGACAAGGGATTAGGGTCCTTTAAAAGGCAAATATTTTTATATCTGTACACTTACCTCAGATTTAAATGTAAGTAAAGAATGTTACATATAATTTTTTGTAACCGTAAATTTATCAATGTATCAATAATTGTATTATGTCAATGAATTGTTTTAGATATATATTTCATTTTTAAAATAAATATCCTTCATGTCAAAAAAGTTATTTAACTTTGTCAGATTTCTTAATTATTCCTTTTTAAAATCAACAAGAGTTGACACACAAAAATGTCTCGCCTGTCGTGTATTTCTAATGAAAGTAAATGCTATCAAACATATTGCATACAGTATTCGATAAAAACAGGCCAAAACACAAAAACTTAACTATAACCACTGAACCATGAAAATGAGGTCAAGGTCAGATGACACCTGCCAGTTGGACATGTACACCTTACAATCCTTCCATACACCAAATAAAGTAGACCTATTGCATACAGTGTTCAAAAAACAGGCCAAAACACACCACTGAATCATGAAAATGAGGTCAAGGTCAGATGACACCTGCCAGTTGGACATGTACACCTTACAATCCTTCCATACACCAAATATAGTAGACCTATTGCATACAGTATTCGATAAACAGGCCAAAACACAAAAACTTAACTACAACCACTGAACCATGAAAATGAGGTCAAGGTCAGATGACACATGCCAGTTGGACATGTACACCTTACAATCCTTCCATACACCAAATATACTAGACCTATTGCTTATAGTATCTGAGATGTGGACTTGACCACCAAAACTTAACCTTGTTCACTGATCCTTGAAATGGGGTCGAGGTCAATTGAAAACTGTCTGACGGGGATGAGGACCTTGTGAGGTACGCACATACCAAATATAGTTATCCTATTACTCATAATAAGAGAGAAATTAACATTACAAAAAATCTTAACTTTACAAAGTATAAAGCATCCAGGTCTTCTACCTTCTAGAATATAAAGCTTTTAAGACGTGAGTAAACGCCGCCGCCGCTGCCGCCGCCCGATTACCATCCCTATGTCGAGCTTTCTGCGACTAAAGTCGCAGGCTCGACAAAAAGGTCACCTCAGATAAATAGACCCTTCAGATTATCTCTAAACCCTTGTTTATTTAGATGTCTTTTTAGATCAGTAGTCATTCGGGGAATAAACCCCAGGACATGACCTCCTTTTTTTTTAAAGAAGCCATAAAATATTATGGCGTAATATTTATTTTACTGACAACTTTATTATTATCATATCAATTTTGATTAATAAGCTTTAGTTAATTAGGTAAAAATAACATGAGACGGTTTATTCAGTTTTAATGAATTTGAAATATAATTCCACATTTCATTAAAGTTTAATAAATTTCACATTAAAAAATAGCACATTCAAATAAATATTTTGAATTTATGAAAAAAATTGAAAGTCAATCGTATTACACTGGCTTCCTTTTTTTTCAAACTTATTTATTTAAAATCAAATGCAATTATATTAAATATTTCACTGCTATTCACATCTGACATAAAATCTAATTATTCGCTTCGTCATTTTCCGTTCATATCTTACCATGTGTACTTACTAAATTAATTAATCTCAAAATGAAAGTTAGTGTTAGTATTAAGTCTCATATGGAGGAATTTTACAGTTTACTGTATATACATACTGTTCCCAGAGGAGGAATCATTCCATCAGAATCTGGATACATCAAATCTTTTGCTTTCTTTTTCATTTCATCATCCTGAAAATAAATAATATAAATGTAGTTTAAAAATAAAACTAGAGGCTCCCAGAAGCCTTCATTGCTCATACAGATATAATTTGACAATCAGGGAATGAAACATCATTAAAGACCAAGTCTGACATCCATATGTTTGCCGTGTTTTTTTCAACTGCAATTAATATGGTCAATCTATGAAAGTGACTGTAGAAAAAATTTTACCAGAGGCTCAAGGAGCCTGTATCGCTCACCTGATATCTCCATTTGTTTATTGCCAAATGACCTTGAGATTAACATCCTTGCCATGTTTGGTTTCAATCCATTCAGTAATTTTCAAAAAGAAGCCATTTGTATGTAATTCCCATGGGGTCCTATGTTAAACTAATCTCCCCCTGTTGGCCATCTTGGATGACCGATAAGCTCTAAAGTAACAACACCTTGTCAGCACATCATAAGGAACATTCATGCCATGTTTGGCTTCGATCCATTCAGCGTTTCTCTACAGGATCTTTGTATCTATTTCTATATTAAACTAAGTCCCCTGCTGGTGGCCATTTGTGGATGACGGTTCGTTAACAAGGTAACAACACTTGGTCAGCATCTCATGAGGAACATTCATGCCATGTTTGGTTTCAATCCATTCAGCGGTTCTCTAGAAGAAGATTTTTGTATGTATTTCCCATAATGGTGCAGCACTGAAATTTAAAATTGACTGAGACAATACTAAATCACAACTATGATATACATTTTATAAAATTCATTGAGAAATGTAGGTGTGAGAGCGCTTAAAATGTCGGATGGACAGATGCAAAGAAAGATGGCGGGCATTTCTATGTCCCCACATCGCGTTGCAGCTTGGAACAAAAATTTAAAGTCACTCAAGAATAAAATGTAGGTCATGGTGACTCAAGTGTTTCCCAATTTTTGTACTATATAAGATGAGAAATTGACCTAAACGCAAAAACTGCTAAACCGAGTCACTCATGCAACAAATGTGGGACATAATGACCAAACTATTGGAGAAATGCATTATATAATGTAAGAGGATTATACTGATGCCATGGATTCCTAGGATATATTAGAGTTTAAAATTTATTGGAGTAACTCATGCATTTAATGTACATCAAAGTGACAAAAATGTTGCCCATCTGTGTTCAGTCTAATAAGGGGATTGTAGTGTATAATATCATTGAAATATCTCAATGGGTTTCTGAGAAATGGACCTAAATGGAAAAACTTAACCAAACTGGACAGATGGGATGTATGAAAACTTGAGGTTCTCGATAGCCTGTATTGCTTAACTGGATTTATCTTGTCCGGGTTGACCAGGACTAAAAATTTAAGTGTAGCAGAACTTTATGTTGGCTGGTTTTCCAACAGGGTCTTATGGTTAAACTAAGTTCGGCTAAGGTGGCCATCTTTGTTGACAATGCAGGTCAGAGACATTTCTGAAAGAAGAAAATCTTAGGACCATTGCTGCAAGTCTGTTTAAAATTGGCCAAGTGGTTTCGGACAAGATTTTTCAATGAATGTCACCCCAAAGTGGTATGTTAAACTAAGTTAGGCAGTGACGGCCATCTTATAAATTAGAAGACAGTCATCAGACACAATTCTGAAAGAGGACCACCTAAGGACATTGCCAAGTTTGGTTACCTCTGGCAATGCAGATTCATCAAGAAGAAAGTTTGTTTTTAAATTCGTTCCCCCCTCCATTTTTTTAAAAATTTTTAGTAACAGCAGCAATGTCGGTCGAAAGTGGAGGATTCCAGACATATTTTGGAAGGGAGCCATCCAAGGACCATTCCATCAAATTTTGATCCCCAATGGCCAAGTGGTTTCAGACAAAAAGATTTTGAAATTAATTTTTCCATAGGGTCCTATGATGAATTAAATCTGGCTGTGGTAGCCATATTAGGGACAGTACAGGTCATCAGACATATTTCTGGAATAGGAACATCTAAGGACTATTGTTGCCAAGTCTGGTTCAATCTGGCAATGCAGTTTCATAGAAGAATATTTTTTAAATTCTTTCTCTTTTTTCAATTTTTAGTAATATCAGCTATTAAGGTTAGAAGTCTGGGATGCAAACCACAATTTTGAAATAGGGCCATCCAAGGAAAATTCTACCAAATTTTTGTCCCAATTGGCTCAGTGGTTATAAACAGGAAGCTTTTTAATATTTCCTATAGGGTCCTACATGTATGTTAACTATTTTTGGCTGTGGCGGGTCATTAAAAATATTTCTGAACAAAGACCATCTAAGGACTATTGCTGTCAAGTTTGGCTCCATCTGCCCATGTAGTTTTATAGGAGATTTTTAAAATTCATCCATCCATTTTTTTCTATTTTGAGTAGCAGCAGCCATTTCAGTTGGAAGTTTTAGAAGTAGACTGTCCAGAGACCATTCTGTCAAATTTTGGTCCTGATTTGCCGGACGCCTTATAAGCCAGGTGAGTTAAAAACTGCCTGACAAATTGTTATCTGTTGTCATAAGAAAACTTTAACTAATTTGTTTTCCTGGGTAAAAAATACAATGGTATTTTGCTATTTATATTTCAATTGCCAGAAAAATAATATCTTAGTCTTGCCTAATCCTACTTTCTTTGAAGGCAATCAACAAGTAATAGTTACATTTAACTTGAAACAAACTTACTTTAAACCACGGATGTTCTAGGGCATCTTCTAGTAATATTCTCTTCTTAGGGTCAACTGTCATTAGTTTCTTTATCAAATCAATTGCTGAAAAAGATGAAAATTTACAGTCTGTTTACTGAAGTAAAAACATAAGCAATATGATCATCATACATATATCAATAACACAGACAAATGAAAGGTCGATAAGCTTAAACCCGTGCTCAAAAATCTTTATTGTGTTGTTTATTTTTTTTAGTTTTGAGTATTTATTTTTTGTGTTTGTGGTTGATTATTTGTCTTCCTGGGTTTGCCTGTCTAATGAATTGTTTTGTTTGTTTGCTCCTTTAGGTAAATTTGTCCTCTTTGTGACAAAAATTTCCATTGTCCAATTAGATGTAAGCCAGGTACAAATTACTTACAATTCATCATGGTCATGCTTTATACAAACTATGAATTACTTCTGGCATATAGTACTGAGACTTTGCAACAAAAAAGTTTTTGACAAGAGGGGTAGACCAAATAATGGATGGATAAACTGCATATTTCTTTGGAGCAGGGGTGTAACAAGTACCACATTTAATTTAACACTGTTAACTGAATTGTATGCAGTACATTTCAGTTGACAGTTCTATTCCTAAAATGCACTTTTGGTTTTACAGAAGAAACCAAACTTTTAAAATTACCCAGTTTTGAAGAGTAGAGAGTCATCAAAATTCTAATTTTAACCACATCAATCTCATCAATGCTTACATCCAAACAAGAGTCTCAGTGGGCTGAGCCTGTACTGCTCACCTTGCAGTCACAAACTTTTGATTTGATTTGACAGACTAGATTGATTTCTGGAAACTTTGTAAATGATCTTCTATAAATGCTTCATACCAAATATAAGTTCATTGGCCAAATGGTTTCAGACGAGGTTTTAAATTTCGACCAATAAATGCTCATAGCAGCCATTTTGTTTCATGGACTCGGACGATTTAAGCAAACTTTGTAAAGGACCTTCCCTAGAAGCTACAGGCCAAGTTTCAGTTTAATAGGTCCAGGGGTTTCAGAGGAGAAGATGAAAATGTAAAAGTTTATGGACTGACGGACGCCAAGTGATGTCAAAAGCTCACATTGCCTTTGGCAAAGCGAGCTAAAAAGTCAAAAAGGAATGATACAATTATCCTTCTTAGCAATTAATGATAGACAGAAAGAAGTTGATCTATCAGCTGTTTTGTACATATTACCTTCCTCAGAAGTATTATTCCAGAACTGTTTTGGGAATGTATAATGTCCACCTAAGATCTGTTTTGGTAGTGGCATATCTTTTCTTTCATCTGAGAATGGTGGATATCCTGACAAGCTGGAAAAGTAGAACACGATTTAAGAGACAGTTCAAGGATATTTAAATATAAGTTATGATTGAAATAAGTCACACCGTGTTAAATTGTTTAAATCTGGTAGGATTTAGTTATTGGGGGTTTTATGTCATTTTCAATGCACTCGACTATAGATGTCATGTCATCCAGTTTTAACTGGTGGAGAAAGCCATAGTAACCACTGTGAATCATGTTCTTCTGCAGGAAAACTGGCCATCCTTGTAAGCTGATATCAGCATTAACCTCACCTTGCCAATAATTATATTTGAACTCACAACCTCAATTTTGAAAATAATCATTAGTAGTACAACATCAAGTTGTTTCATCTCATCCTAACCATCTCCCTAATTTTCCATACACTACAACTGATCATTTTCCTCTCTTTGAAGAAATCAAAGTGCATAGCACTGCTAGGGTTAGGTTGCTAGCATTTGACTTTTATTTGTACAAACATTGCTGATGATTATTTCAATAAATATGCACTAATCAATCAAAGAAAGCACGAGTCGGCTAACGCTTCTTGAATTATCACTCTAAATTGAATTTTTTTAAAAAGACAAACGCATAATAATGATTTGTTGAATTAAAATAAACAGAAATCAAAGGTCTTCAAGTTATTAAGGTTATATAAAAAGACAAAGTTTGGACAATTGTAGAAGGGGGTCATTTCTACAATATATTTACACTACATTGCGCATGTGCAGGTAGATCAGAACGTAAACATTCAAGCTTTCAATTAAAATAAACCCATTATACTTTCGATAATACCGTTTTCTAAATTAATGATAAACACATTGTTTTTCAATCTTAATGTGCAAGTTGTCGGCATTTCAAATAACCTGTATGCAATTCTATCACTGACCAACAGGTTTGATAAAATGAAGTCACGATGATCAGGTCAAAAGGTTAATCAAATACACAAAATACCATCAGAATTACAAGAAGAATAAGCAAATAATGTGCAAAATATGTTCTGTATAAGTTAACAATCACGTCCACAACAAAAATGGAACTTACCTTCGAAATCTTTTGAAAATAAACCTGATTGTAATCCTTACGCCGATAGCATTGTACATTTTAAAAGGCGCGAATACTTTATACGGCTTTCAAAACAAAAAGGAAATCGTCAATAAAACACACATCTTTTATTAAATGACTGGACAATTACACTTCTCGGTGTGTTTCAGTTACATTTCTATTAAAAAACAACTACAACAGCAACAACAAATATTAGGACTATTTTACCGCGGAATGTTTATTTTCTTATATGATATTCAAATATAAACATAGTCGTAATTCGGAAAAATGGAGGTTTCTTTGCGCATGTGTCATCTCAAAATCGAAATAAAAAGCTGCTTAACTAGCCTTGCTTAAGCTTCAATCCTAGATAAGCTTGCATATTTACTCATAAAAACATAGTTTCAAAAACTTCTGGTCCAACTTTTTCCACAAAACACCAGATTTCCAAAGTTTCCTTCATTGTCCAACCAAACGACCGACGGCATAAGGGTTTTGGTTGCTTAGCAACCTAACCCTAAAAACCACGTTTCAAATTAAAACATTTGGGGTAGTAAATCTACCAGGTAAATCCAATTAATCTCCAGGTTAAGCCGTTGCTTCATAAACATGTTTATTGGATAGTAACTACCAGTATGTGTGAAGTTTCAATTAAATCCATCACACTGATTAATCCAATACATCTTTTAAGGCCTGATGGCCAGAGATTTTGTACAGGAATGCCGTACTAACAAAACTTATTAAGAACATATATTAAAGAAACGCAATTGTCAAGTTTGATTTCAGCTGGGTCTGTTATTCTTGAGAAGAACTCTGAATTTCAAAGTTTCAACCAATTAGAAATTAAAAGTGGCATGAATTTCTTCACTAATAGGCAGCAAAATAGGAATAATAGCACTAGAAAATCTGCAAAGATTTGTTACATTATTTTCATTACTTTTCCAGAAGCTTTTAGAGAGAGCTAAAATATGTTTTTAAATGTTTCTGTTTGACAACCAGGCATCAGTGACATTAAGCAACACGGCCCCCTCCAGACTTGTATCTACAGGTCTAACAATCACTTACCATATAAAAAGTATTACACCTAGACTCCAACAGTCAACTGCATTTGTATATTGACCACTACCAGCTGTTGACAAAATTTCTGGTGCTAGATAGGATGGTGTACCACAAAATGTCTTCATTATTGACCCAGCATCAATAAACTTGGATAAACCAAAATCTGTAACCTAATAATAACCTTAAATTAGCAAGTTCACATATCCCACAACCCCACAAAAATGGTAAGTTCTGAAAGTGATCTAATGACATAGTTTTTTCTATCCTGGGATGTAGGTATGGTTCTTTTTCCCACTGTTTCAAATTTCTATGAAAAGAAACACATCTAAGGATTTGTTAAGTAAAAATAATAAATAAAATTCAAAGATATCAAAAGAATAATACAAGATAATAATCCAAACCCACCTACAAGATGAATGGTTTCACATTTCAGATTTCCTCTTCTGAAGAGTAAGGAACAAAAACAGGGGCAACTGAAGCATGGCATCCCCTCGGTGAAAAAAACTGACCCTGAAATTTGTATAAGTGTTCACAATGGACTGTTACGGAATTTACAAGTTAAACTGTGACTTGAAAATCAATAGTTCTAGATATTCATAAGGACTAAGCATGTGCCAAGTTGGGTAAAAATCCCTTAAAAGATGTCGAGTCTAGAGTGTACACAAGGGTGTTACCGACAGGACGGATGGGCAGTAGCATTACTATATCCCCTCGCAACTTCGTTGGCGAGTGGATAATAAAAGGCCCTATGTAGCAAAAATTTATACATGATGCTTTTAAAATGCTCCTTCCCTCCCAAACTTGTCTCTCCTTTTTGGATTTCTCTGCTTATTCAAAACATGAGTTGTATATATACCTGAACATACCTTAACTAATGTTTCATTGTTCTCTGAGGCTAGTAATATGTTCTCTGGCTAAAGAAAAAACAGAATAGAATATTCATATAAGTGAATTCATTGTAAACATTTATGATTGAATTACAATTAATTACAATTTATTTCATTTATAATTGATTAAAAACAATGTATAACTAGAGGCTCAGAGGGCTGCTCACCTGGCATGAAAGCCATTTTTATTGATATACCTCAGAGAAGTCATTTATCCCTATCATTAAGAAGCAACTTATGAGGAACATTCAGACCATGTTTGGTTTCAATCAATACTGCAGTTCTGTAGATTTTGTTATATGCCACAGACATTTTCTGTCAAGTTTGGCTCTATTTGGCCAACTCTACATGTATTTGGGCTAACAGTTTCAGAAATTTTTTTTTAAATCAACCAATCAGAAACAAGAATTGCCCATGGCGGCCATGTTTGTCACCTGATCTGGACAAAATGAAGAAACTTTGTAAAGAACCTCCCACGGATGCTTCCTGTCAAGTTTCGTTCCATTTGGCTAAGCGGTTTCAGAGAAGATTCATTTAAATCGGCCAATCAGAATAAAGAATTGCCCATGGCAGCCATGCTTGTCGTCCAATCAGGATGACAAAAATTAATTTCATATAAGAATTTCCATAGATGCTTCCTGTCAAATTTGGCTGACAGTTTTGGCCAAGCAGTTCCAGATAAAAAAAAAATAATTTTTTAATCAACCAATGAGAAACAAGAATTGCCCTGGACGTCCATGTTTGTTGTCTGATCGGAACAAAATGAGGATACTTTGTAAATAACCTCCCATAGATGCTTTCTGTTAAGTTTCATTCCATTTGGCCGAGCAATTTCAGAGAAGAAGATTTTTTTATATAAGCCAATCAGAAACAAGAACAGCCCCATGGCAGCCATATTTGTATTAAGATCGGGACGAAATGAGGAAACTTTATAAAGGACCTCCCATATATGCTTCCTATCAAGTTTTGTTCCATTTGGCTAAGATTTTTTTATATTAGGTAATCAGAAACAAGAACTGCCAATGGTGGCCAAATTTGACCTTTGGCCAGGTGAGCTAAAGAGTATAATAGATAATTTGACAACCTATATTGTTAAAAAAGAAAATTTGATCATTAATTGTTTTACATTGTTTAGTGTTTCACCTACTTTATCCTATGAATATAACAGTTTTTTGTTAGAATGGCATATTCATATGAATATGAATGCTCATATTTAAAGGGGAACTTAATTTTCTATTTAAAACAATTTAAAACAAACCTTTAAATCTCTGTGTGAAATTCCTTGATCATGAAGATACTGGAAAAGAAAACAGAAGTTAGCTGAAATCAAAGTAAAGAGTCACAAAACCATCCATTGTCCTCTTCCTCACTTAATAATGTCATTGTGACACAATGAAAGGTATAGTAATTCTACCTTAATTTCTACTTTTTTAATCAATTAAAAAAACATATTTTTCAGGAAATTTGATTTGCTATATAATGTATACCTTAATACATGTATTGACTTGTACAGCTAAAATATACAATCCTAAACTCAAATATATATGTTTGCTATGGACTCTTGATCTTTCTTTTTGACTTGTAAAGATAAATTATAGGGTCCTTAACCAAAATATATATGGTTGCTAGGGACTTTTTCATCAGTTGCTGTGGACTTTTTCAATGACCTTGACCCTCAATTTTACTTGTACAGCTACCATTTAATTTATTTCAAGTTATGCTGAACATTTTTGCTGTTTACAGTGTGTCTTTACCTATAATAATATTCAAGTTAATAACCTAAAAATCCAAAATTTCCTTAAAAATAACAATTCAGGGGCAATAACCACAAGATAGGATGACTGATTCATCTGAAAATTTCATGGCAGGTAGATCTTGACTTCATAAACATTTAACTGCTTTTTTCAGATATGAGCAAAAAAATGCATTTTTCACTTATGTTCTATTTTTAGCCATTGCAGCCATGTTTCTCGATGGACAAAAAAATAAAACACAAACTTTATACTAGATACCTGAAGGATCTTTCAGCCTAAGTTTGGCTGAAATTGATCCCATAGTTTCAGAGAAGATTTTTGAAAGTTTACAAAGATGATGAAAAAATGTGAAAAATTGTCTTTAAAAGACAAAAACTCCTGTTAGTAGTCAATTAACGATTTTGGTCATTTTGACTTATTTGTAGATCTTACTTTGATGATCATTTTTGCTGTTTACAGTTTGTCTTTAGCTATAATAATATTCAAGATAATAACCTAAAACTGCAAAATTTCCTCAAATTCAGGGGCAATAACCCAACAAAGGCTTGACCGATTCGTCCGAAAATGTCAAGCTCTAAATGCCTTAGTTTTTTAGGTATAAGCCAAAAACTGCAGTTTACCCCCATGTTCTATTTTTAGCAATGCATGGTGGCCATGTTTCTTGACGGTTAAGGAAATAAAACACAAACTTCATACTAGATACCCTAAGGATCATTCCAATTAAGTTTGGTCAAAATTGGTACCAGTGGTTTCTGAGGAGATCTTTAAAGGAAAAAAATATACTGGACGACAATGGACGCCGAGTGATGGCAATAGCTCAAATGGCCTTTTAGGCCTTTTAGGCCAGGTGAGCTGATAATTAAAAGTAAAAACTTTTAATTTTGTAATATCACATTACCAATTCTCCAAACAAAAACTGCATTTTTAAGACTCTTATATCAATAGGTATTGTACAGTAAGTTACTAACTAGAGGCCCACGTTGTAAGCCTGAAACTCTAACATGCCATCCTTTTCAACATTTCATATTTGTTCATTTAGGTATTCGGTTTCTGGCACTTTTTCTACATGTAATTTGATCAATCAGATATATCAAAATGTTTATGGCAGCAATGTTTAATAGAGCGACAGTATTCAACCTTTAGCTATGACAGCCTTAGCTAGTTTTTGTTAAAATGAGCAAATTCTGACCATGCTATCTAAATTACAGACCGTCCAACTAAATTTGTCAGTTCTAGAAAGCAGTCATCTTGTTGGTATTGGATTTTATAATAAGTTTTATACAACATAGTCTCTGGAAAGATATGGGAGGTTTGGGATCCCATAAAACTGTTTTAACCTCACCACAATTCAGTCTCTGTATCAAGTCAGACTATCCTGACTTTCTGTTGTGTTTATGTTTGTGTTTTGTGCCGTTTTACGTCATTTTTTGTGTGGGTTTCTGCCTGTTGGGTAGTATTGATTGATTGGTATGTTATTGTTGACCTTTCCTGTTATCTATTTTGTTGTTGGTTTATAATAGTTTTCTGAGCAGTATAAAATATACAGGTCCTACCATACATGCATCATACCAATGTCAGTTTGTCTTTTTTTTTTTATTTAAACAATTTTGACGAGATATAGAATTTGTTCATCGAAACCATGTTAGTTATCTGATCAGGACAAAATATATAAACCTTCTTAATTTCCTCAAATAAATGCTTAATAAATTTCAGTCAGCGTAAAAGGCCATGAATAGTCCGCAGTTATGTAAAATCTGCACCCATATTTTGGCCCTTAAGGTCTGAGAAAAAAGATAGTTAGGGTGTATAATACGCATCTACTTTTAGACTATTTCCTGGAACAACTGATGTGTGAAAATGACTTAGATATTGACAAAAAGTCCGTGAATATCAATGACAAAATCTTGGATTAAGATCATTTGCTTTTTCAATAGATAGGTATTTTTATATTTAAAAATAAGTCTGAAAATGAAGTTTTGGAATCAAATTTTTCTTTTAAAGGGCAAAAAACAAATAAATCTTTAAATTCAATGACACCGAAAATCGTCTGCTATTAACAAATTACAGAAACATCGGCAAAATTAAAATTTACTATCAAAGAAGAATTGTTTGACTGTTAAATAAAGCTCAAATGGATGTCGGTAAATAAAAGGATTTTCATTAAGATAATCAAGCTCCTTTCAGTTCTAAATTTATTAATTATAAAAATTAATTAACTTTGATGGGTTCTGATATTCTTTTAAGTATCACATATTTTAAAAGATTGCTTTCCGACAAAACAATACCATAAAGATTTAAATTATTGATGAAAACCACTCAGACTGTAACAAGAGGCTCACCAGAGCCTGTATCGCTCACCTGGAGTCTGGTTTTCATTGGACAATTAATCAACTATTTGACCAAGTTTGTTGCAATTGGTTCAATTGTTCAGGGAAAATTTGTTGAAGATTTATTTTTCATAAGGTTTAATGTTAAAATATGTTCCCTGATGGTGGTAGTCCTGGCAGGAAGTTGATAAAATTGACCAGGAATAAGGGTGAACCTTAAATAAATGTAACAGAACCCAACCTCAAATTACACAAACCAATAACTCCTAAATAGAATTTGGGATTCCCTTCAAAATTTCAGGGTAGGTAGATCTCAACATTGCAAACATTTTTCAATTTACATTTCACTTCTATCTCAAATACTTTTGGAGATAAATGCAAAAATGTTAAAATTTTGAAAATTTGACAAAAAAGGGCAATAACTCCTAAATGGGTTTTGAGATTTCCTTTAAAATTTCAGGGTATGTAGATCTCAACATGGCAAACATTTTTCAAATTTACATATCACTTCTATCTCAAATAGTTTTGGGGATAAATGACGAAAAATGTTAAATTTTCAAAATTTGACGAAAAAAGGGCAATAACTCCTAAATGGGTTTTAGCATTTCTTTCAAAATTTCAGGTTAGGTAGATCTTGTCATGCTGATCAATTTTACCCCATGTCAGATTTTTGATATCTGTAACGGTTTTTAAGTTATAAGCCAAAAACAACACATGCACCCCTATATTCTATTTTTAGCTACGACAGCCATGTTTTATGTCAGATCAAAATAAATTTAGGATCGTTTGTAGAGGACATGTCATAGATCATTCCTATTAAGTTTCAAACCAATCGGCCCAGCGGTTTCAGAGGAGAAGATTTTTGAATGAAAAAATTTTGAAAATTTGACAAAAAAAGGGCAACCACTCCTAAATGGGTTTTGGGATTTCCTTTAAAATTTCAGGGTAGGTGGATCTCAACATGGCAAACATTTTTCAAATTTACATTTCACTTCTATCTCAAATAGTTTTGGAGATAAATGACAAAAAATGTTAAAATTTTGAAAATTTGACGAAAAAAGGGCAATGACTCCTAAATGGGTTTTGGAATTTCCTTCAAAATTTCAGGGTAGGTAGATCTTGTCATGCTGATCAATTTTACCCCATGTCAGATTTTCGATATCTGTAACGGTTTTTGAGTTATAAGCAAAAAACAGCAATTTACGCCTATGTTCTATTTTTAGCAACAGTGGCCATGTTTTTCATCGGATCAATATAAAATGAGGATCTTTTGTGGAGGACATGTCATATATCATTCCTCTGAAGCCTCAATCCAATCTGCCCAGCCGTTTCAGAGGAGAAGATTTTTGAAAATCAGCCAATCAGAAACAAGAATTGCCTATGGTGGCCATGTTTCTTGACCAATCAGAACTAAATGAGGAAACTTTGTTGAGGACCTTCCATACACCACTCATGCAAAGTTTGGTTGGAATTGGCCAAATGGTTTCTGAGGAGAAGATGTTTGAATGAAAAGTTTACGACGGACGGACGGACGGACGGACGACGGACGAAAAGTGATTGCAAAACCTCACATGGCCTTTGGCCAGGTGAGCTAAAAACTAAACCTAAAGGCCATTTCAACAGTCAGACATTTACCTCCGAATTGTCATTGCGACAATGGGTAAAGTAAGACAGTCCTTTACCAGAAAAGAAAACTCTTAAAATCACATAAAATCTATTATCATCAAACATGTTTGTTTATTACTTTTATGTATTTGATATTGGTTTTAATAGCTCTCGGCTTTGAACGACTACTGTAAATTCAGAAATTATTGTGTGCATTTATTATTGCGAAATTGTCATTTTAGACCAAAATGCAATTTTAATGTTTGAAATATTGGGAAAAATCCCACTTCATTCATATAAAAAATTCCAAAATGCAAGTTTAAATTATTGCGATTACAACCCTGTCGCATTTTTCCCAATAATAAAAACATTGCAATAATTTCTGAATTTACAGTATTGACAAGTTTATTGAATTTTCACACCTTTACAAAGCATAACGCTGCAGACGACACCCGCCAGACTCTCAAATTATCTGTGTTATAGTTTCATCTATGATTATTTTATTGACATTAAACAAATTAAGAATGTTATACCATACAAAATCACAAGATAACATACCAATCAATATTTTTCAAATTTAAGAGGTAAAACACAAGGGTAGAAAGTATTTATTATATTTTAATACAAATAAAATGCTCCGCTGGGTTCAGCTAGATACGACCGCAGATGTCAAACCCTGAATAGTTGGGGCAATTATGAACACAACATTCAAGCTTGATACAATACTGAATTTGGATTGTGAATAAATATTTGACACAGCATAGGTTTCTGACACAGAATGAATGTTGTCTAAGAACTTAAAAATTTTTAATTTACCTATTCAAACCATATCATTATTATTTGTTTTTATATATAAATCAGAAATAACCAATTTAAAATTTAAAATTGGGCACACATATCAATTTCTTGCTATTGCGCAATACTGTGCAATTGAAGATTTCTTGCTATTGCGCAATACTGTGCAATTGAAAATTTCTTGAAATATTTGACACATAATAGGTTTCTGACACAGAATAACTGAAATCAAAGAACTTAGAATTGGTCATATGATTTCAATTTATATTCAATTTTTTGCTTCTTGTGCAATATAATATTCTGTGGAGAATTGCCCCCCCCCAAAAAAATAATAATTTACCCCTTTTTTAGCTTTTGTGCAATACACTATGAAGTTGCACATTGACCCCCCCCCCCCCCCCTCCCCAAAAAAAACAAAAAACAATAAAATTTATTGTAACCCCCCTTTTTTTGCTAAAAAAAATTTGAAATTTTCTTTTTATTTTATGAAATATGAAATGAGAAAAAAATTGCCCCCCTCCCCAATTTCTCATTTACCCCCCCTAAATTTGGTTTTCAACCCCCCCCCCCCCAAATTTCTTTATACTTTGCAACCATAACAGCCCATTTAAATACACCATAACATATTAAAATAGAAAATGACATCGTAGTCATGGATGGCAAATATTAAATATACATAATTTAAAAGCAGTTTAGATGAGATAAACAAAAAAGCTTCATCAGCACATTTTATATTGGCAAATTTCCAATGAAGTTCATTAAACTAGAGTTATTGGCAAATTTCCAATGGAATTTGTTAATAATAAAGTTTTGATAACAGGGCACACATATCAATTTCTTGCTATTGCGCAATACTGTGCAACTGAAGATTTCTTGCTATTGCACAATACTGTGCAATTTTTTGCTTCTTGTGCAATACAATACGCTGTGGAGAATTGCCCCCCCCCCACAAAAAATAATTTACCCCTTTTTAGCTTTAATTTTGGACCCCGATTTGGACCAACTTGAAAACTGGCCCCATAATAAAAAAAAACTAAGTAAATGTTTAGATTCAGCATATCAAAGAACCCCAAGAATTCAATTTTTGTTAAAATCAAACTAAGTTTAATTTTGGACCCCCTTGGACCTTAATGTAGACCAATTTGAAAACGGCACCAAAAAATTAAGAATCTAAATGCACGGTTAGATTCGGCATATCAAAGAACCCCAATAGTTCAATTTTCGATGAAATCAAACAAAGTTTAATTTTGACCCCGATTTGGACCAACTTGAAAACTGGGCCCATAATAAAAAACCTAAGTACATGTTTAGATTCAGCATATCAAAGAACCCAAAGAATTCAATTTTTGTTAAAATCAAACTAAGTTTAATTTTGGACCCTTTGGACCTTAATGTAGACCAATTTGAAAACAGCACCAAAAATTAAGAATCTAAATGCATGGTTAGATTCGGCATATCAAAGAACCCCAATAGTTCAATTTTTGATGAAATCAAACAAAGTTTAATTTTGGACCCTTTTGGCCCCTAATTCCTAAACTGTTGGGACCAAAACTCCAAAAATCAATCCCAACCTTCCTTTTGTGGTCATAAACCTTGTGTTTAAATTTCATAGATTTCTATTTTACTTATACTAACTAAAAGTTATTGTGCAAAAACCAAGAAAAATGCTTATTTGGGTCCTTTTTTTTGCCCCCTAATTCCTAAACTGTTGGGACCAAACCTCCCAAAAACAATCCCAACCTTCCTTTTGTGGTCATAAACCTTGTGTTAAAATTTCATAGATTTCTATTTACTTATACTAGAGTTATTGTGCGAAAACCAAGAAAAATGCTTATTGGGCCCTTTTTTGGCCCCTAATTCTTAAACTGTTGGGACCAAAACTCCCAAAATCAATCCCAACTTTCCCTTTGTGGTCATAAACCTTGTGTTTAAATTTCATAGATTTCTATTAACTTATACTAAAGTTATAGTGCGAAAACCAAATGTCTTCGGACAACGACGCCTACGCCAACGTCATACCAATATACGACCGCAAAAATTTGCGGTCGTATAAAAATACAAGCGAATCTTTTCACAAAAATCAAATAAGAATTTACAATGTTTAGCAGTTTAGTCTTTGTTACAAGAAACACAAACATCTTCTATTGGCTAGGTAGAAGTATGTTTTATCAGGAAAATATGTTGAAAGGAATACACCAACAACTGTGACAGAAAAGTGGGTTTTGGGCTGGGAAAAAGGGAGACAACAAAAACATGACAAACAAACACTGAAAAAAGACAATATTTTATTTTCATTTAAAAACAAATACATCGATGTTTATTAAAAAGATGTATCCATTTGCACGCCGACAGTGGTGCTTTTTGGACCTAATACACTCTAAGAGGTCGCTCTTTCGTTCACAACAACCTGAAAAAAAGTTCATCAGAGCCTATACTGTATAATCTGCACCAGTATCCCTTGAATTCGATTTTAGGTAAAATTGTGCAGACTATACATGACCTTTTACAGTAATTGGTAAAGGGCTTTCAGAGAAGATCATCAAAATGTGAAAAGTTAATGGATGGATGACAGAAACAAAGTGATGACAAAATCTCACATAACCAAGGGAGCCAAAATTTAATTCTGCTTTGTGTACATACCTTAACTGCACACACCATCTGGTAAAATAATATTTTAGCTGTAAGTTCATCATATTGTCCTAGACTAACTACTTTATCAAACAGTTCACCTCCCTCTACCCTGTAAAAACACATAACATATTTGATATTTTTCATCTGATTTTCTATTTTTATAATACCAGGCATCACTATCAATGTTTAGTAATGCCAGGCACAACATATATACCATAACATGAGGAAAATGAAAGATTAACGAAAATTGAAATAATGGCAAAAGCTCATATGATAATCTCATGTATAGGTATAATTAATAATGTACATAAACCTCAGATCATAAAAGATAACTTTTCATTTCCTAAGGTGTCACTTACCTGAAATCTTATAGAAAATATGATTAATCTATAAAAGATTTTCGATTTCAACCATCTTAGGCCAATTCCTGTGAACAGTTTTAAAATTTTAGCAAAGTTTGCTTTTTTGAACAACAAAAAAAAAACTATTTGGAAAATATATCCCCCCAAGTGGCATTGAACAAAATATGCTCCCCATTTGCTTTTTGTTTTTTAGCAAAGTATCATACGCTGTATGCATATACACGTAAATGATCACCTTTTTAATTATAATATGTTTTATTATTCTCATAGTAGTAATGTTTTTGAAGTGATTCCACCTCTAGAATTTATAATACAAGTGGATACAAGAAAACTAAAGTCTACTTAGTCACTCAACATACCTATCTTCCAAAATACATGTATACACAAAAACTAACCATTGCTTAATTCCCATACTCATTTTCAGAATGGTCCAAGCCGTGTCTGTATTTGGACCAAGTTGACAATATTGTTTCTTATCAGATTATTTTCCGTTTTTGCTGCTATAAAAAAAAATTTGGCTTGGTTTTTGTTGCCTTTGAACAGATCGAGAGTTTTTCAATGTTATACTCACATTCTAAAACTATATGTAATACATTTGGTAGATCTATAATTTCTTCTATATTCATTATACATGGCTGAAAGACAGAAATATGTATCCTATTAAATTAATATATAATTCAATAATAAACATTTTCTTTTTATAAAATAAACAAGTATACATGTATTTATGGTTCCAGTGGACACTACATGTCCTGCCAATGATGTAAGTTTTAAGTAAATAGAATAATGTTTGTATATTGTTGATCATGACTGAAGTCCCTGACAAATAGGAGTAGATGAAATCCTATCTCTCAGTACTTCATGCAAAACTACCTTCTACCTGAACCTTAACCTGGATTCTAATATTGAAATTCTATAAAGAAATTCAAAGTCGATGACTTACACCTCAAGGTCTCAGCATTCGTTTTGCATCAAACAGCTGCTGTTCATACAAAAGCTATCCATGTACAAAGTGATTGATGGATAAAAGGAATTATTGTCCTTTTGGCAACCATTTAATGCATGCATATCAGGTCGGAGAATGAGTCCTATAATATATGCCTTCGCATTATATATTCACTATTTAACGTTTTCATGCTGATATTTTCATTTTTATTTTTTTTTAATGCGAAGTCATATCGAATATGGTCATTTTCCTTTAGCACTTTCCGCCCTGGTTTGACGGCGGAAAGAATATTGTGAAAATCTAAAATAGCATACACGGTACACTACAATAATGGACACGGGTGGCACATTGATAATAAAAAAAAAAAAATAAAAATAGCAAAATCAGTAAAAAGAAAATAGAAATAGAAAATAATGCCCCCGAGTTCATATATTATAGGACTAGTCGAGAATAGGTTGATATGATAGAGTTTTCATATTTTATTAACCATGTTAACATAGAACAAAGATTCAAAACATATAATTCAAAAATATAAATAGAAATTCCTTACAAGAAAGTAATAGATCTATATCAAAAATAATTATAATTTGAAAAAAACAACACTGGCAAATTAAACATGACCCAAGAAATAATAATCCTAGAAAAACATACTTGGTTGTAAAGACATTAAGCGGGAATTTTTAATGCAGTCTCCATTTTAATTTAGAAACTGAAATCTTCTATTAAACTTCAAAAATCTAAACCGAACCTTCTAGTTCAAGGAAGGGAACTTGGCTTTGCATTTCGAATGTTCGTAAATAATTACACCTTAGGGGACGACCATTTGATATTCTGGGGGGGGGGGGGGGGGGGGGGGGGGGGGGGGGCAGGAGGATTTTGAAAATAATTAACTCAGCCTTGATAATAACAAAAATGAATGGTTTGTTCTGTTGTAGTTTGAAAATAAATAACCTGACCTACAATGTATTGAAAATAAATAACTTGGCAGGTCTTTTAAACCATTTTATAAATGCATGTTTTAAAGCATGAGATGGCACCAGATTCTACCAAAATTTGTCTTTTTATATATTTTTTTTGGGAAAAACTTCCCAAATCTTTTAATGGTATATAAACTACACCATATATAAATATTAATGTTTTTGAAATGTCTGAAAATGGGTTTCATTTCACTTGAGGTATATTGTCTCATGAACATTTACCTCACTTTACATGTAAGGGGCCTCAGTGGCCGATTGGTCTAGGTAGTTCGTCATGACTACTAATGATCACTAGCCTGTCAACACTGAGGTTGTGAGTTCGAATCTCACCTGTGGAGGGGTGTATTCGACTCCGATCTAAATTGACAAGGATTGCCAATTTTCCTACCGAAGGTCGGTGGTTCTCTCCGGGTACTCCGGCTTCCTCCACCAATAACTAGAGGCTCACTGGGCTTAGCCTGTATCGCTCACCTGACATTGATATTGTTGTCTATTTTCAAAACTACCTCTACCCTTTTTTTTTGGGAAAATGCATCGTTTTTTGGGGAAATTGGGAAATTTTGAATAAGAATTAATTGTACTAAAAGTTTTTACAACAGAACTTTCACAGACACTGACAGGAGCTGTTGCAGTCTCAGGGAGAGCTATGGGTGCAGAAACTTTCTTAATTGTAGACTGATTATTGTCAACATTACTGTCATTTGTTTCATTACAAACTTCTTTTATTATGTATTCTATAGCTTGTTCGACTTCCGATTCGATTGTAGATGATTCATCATTGACTTTAATAACTTTATTCATTTGTAGACCTTTGCTGTCTTTTTTGCGGAGTTTTTTAATGTAATATTTAGAATTGTGAGACATTTTAACCGGAAAGGAACATTTGGGGGAGAAGAAAAAAAACGGATACAATGACGGTATATAATACATTGAAAACCACGTGTGTTACAAACACCGCGATGATTCGAATCAGAATCCCTGATCTCAAAAACGCTTTTATTACATCAAAATAATAACATGAATACGAAATTTACGTATCATTACTACCGATGCCATCACTGTTTGGGAAAAATGTACAACTTATTGGGAGGAATTTTAAGCCATTTTATTTTGTAATTGGGAATTTTCTCTAGGGGAAAAAGCCGAATATCGGTGGTAATTTGAGGCTAACAATATCACTGCCTGACAAAATGCTTCTACAAACTTCCATTAATTCTTTGGTTGAATTTGCTTCAAAAGTGTCAGAGCAGATGATCAAAATATATTTTTCTCATAGGGTCCAAAGTTAAAAGTATTTCCCCTCTGGCGGCCATGTTTTTCTCAGATTTGAACATAATGAGCCATCTTTGTAAAGGACCTTCCATACATCATTCCTGTACAGTTTTATTCAATTTGCTATTATAGTTTTAGAGGAGATGATCAAAATATGTTTTTTTTCATAGGCATGTATGTTAAACTATGTTCCTGCTGTCAGCCATGATGTTTGTCGCATTCAAACGAAATGAGCAATACCTCTAAAGGACCTTCCATACATCATTCCAGAACAGTTTGGAAAAATTTGCTCAAGTAGTTTCAGAGGAGATGAACTTTAATATGTTTTCCCATAGGGTCCAATGTTAAACTATGTCCTGCGCTGGCAAAAATGTTTAACATCGGATCGGAAAAATTTCAACAATCTCAGTATAGGACCTTCCATACATCATTCCTGTAAAGTTTGGTTAAATTTGCTCAAGTAGTTTCAGAGGAGATGAACTTTAATATGTTTTCCCATAGGGTCCAATGTTAAACTATGCCCTGTGCTGGTAGCCATGTTTTACAGCGGATCGGAAAAATTTTGGCAATCTTAGTAAAGGACCTTCCATACATCATTCCTCTAAAGTTTGGTTAAATTTCCTCAAGTAGTTTCAGAGGAGATGAACTTTAACATGTTTTCCCATACGGTCCAATGTTAAACTATGTCCTGCTCTGGCAACCATGTTTTTCGGCAGATCGGAAAAATTTCGGCATTCTTAGTAAAGGACCTTCCATACATCATTCCTGTAAAGTTTGGTTAAATTTGCTCCATTGGTTTTAGAGGAGATGATCAATATGTGAAAGTTTACAGACGACAGACGACGGACGACAAGTGATGGCAAAAGCTCACCTGGCCTTTGTCCAGGTGAGCTAAAAACTGGCTGCCGCGAAATAGCCAAATGTGTTGAAAACGGCGTAAAACCCTCAAACAATCAAACAAATCTCACTTTAATACCTTTTCCCATTTTAACCTATATTGTTTTTCGTTACGTATGCAATATATGCAGTTTTGAATTCACTTCCAGAGGATGATGATTAATTTCGATTAAATGGTACATATTATATGAACTTGGTGCACAGATTTATGGCAATGGTGGCCATTTTTGTGCTAGCATCAAACAAATGGTATTTTTATGATGGTCTTAAAGAATACCACAGTGCTGGACAGGGACTGAGACTGCAAGGTGGAACAGCAAAAATTCCGAACAGATACAACCTTGACTATGTCAATTTAAAAATTGTGTATTTTTAAAAATTATAAATATAATTGTGAAAATAAATAATCAGTCCCTTGTTTTACTGAAAATGAACAAGAGGCTCCCAGGAGCCTGAATCGCTCACCTGGTCTTTAAGGTATAAAGGTCTCTCTTTTTAACAATTACCCATTTAAAGGCCCATTTGTCAACTTCCATCCAATGGAGTGTCTTTTAAAGTTCAACGAGTTGAAGGTTTAAGCAAGCAGCATCTTTTGCTATTTTCATTAATTAGTTTTCATTCTAAAGCCAAAAACATGAAAAACGCTATTTTTTACCTTCAAAGGGCGATAACCCCTAAAATGATCATCTGACAATGTCAAACTTACACAGATTTTTGTAGAGGTAAATGAGCTCAACGTTTTAGCAACAGCTTTTCTCTATTTGTAAGTTTTTTACTATAACATTTCAAGAAACTAAATGGAAAACTGTGAAATAAAGGTAAAATAGAATAACCAAATTAAAAAAACAAATGTTTTATTTCCATAAAGTAAGATATACATGACATACATGTATATACATTTTTTTTGTAATTGTGTACTTACATTGTACATGTATCAAAAATTGTTTCATTGAGATATATTTTTTCATGTTTGAAAATAATTGTGCAACTGAAAAGGTTATTGAAAGTAGAGTGGAAAAACATCATATACATTATATATGCAATCTGAATCAGTCAAGGTAAAGAAAAGATTGTTGGTTTAATATTCTTAACCCGATTGGGTCAGCTTTTGGCTGCCTTGTCAATAAATTTTATTGCCATTTTAATAAATAATAATTAAAATATGGCCAGCTGTGTCTTTATAGATACATTTTGTAAGTTTTGTAACTAGTAATTTGAAACTAATATTTTAAATAATATTTATGGAAGTAAAATTGATTCTGGACAATTGTGGCAAAGGACAATAATAAATAAGCACGATGTAAATGGACAATTGTGGCAAAGGACAATAATCATGATATAAACAAGAGTGAAAAGTTTACCTGATTTTGCAGGAAATGACATGGAAGTGACAAAAAAAATGCTAAAACCTTGAGTATGGTCCCTCACTCGGCACCAAAGCTCACGAGTACATCAATGAAAAAATAATTATTGTGAATTGAATGTTGATGAAATATTCAAAACATTAAACAGAATTTCAATAAAAATAATTTCAATTAGCAATAAAATATAAATAAACAACATCCTGATTAAAAATGCTAAACTTGAACATATGTGAAAATCTGAAAACAATTAAATTTCCAAGGGCAATAACTCTAATATAGGTTGTCTGATTGACCTGAAAATTGGCACAGTGATAGATCTTAATTAACTGAACAACTTTTATTCTTACATTGATTATTTATCTCCTTTCACAATAATTGCACAAAAAGGGAAAATCTGCAAACAAAATTGACATTTTCAAGGGCAATAACTCTAACATGGTATGTCTGATTGACCTGAAATTTTGAACATTCATAGATCTTTATTAACTGAGCAACTTTTGTTCTTACATTGATTATCTATCTCTTCTCATTTTCATAATAATAGCCTTGAAAAACGAAATATTGCCAAATTTGACATTTAAAGGGCAACAACTCCTACATCAGTTGTAAGATCGTAACAAAAATTTGCACACTGGTAGATCTCATCGTGCTGAACATTTTGACCCTTTGTCAAAATTTTGATATCTGCTTTCGTTTTCAAGTTATTTGCAGAAAACTACTGATGGACCCCTATGTTCTATTTATAGTAACGACAGCCATGTTTTTCAACATTTCAAAAATTTTAAACGATAGAAATTTTCCAGATGCCCTAAAGAACAATTCTGCAAAGTTAGGTTGAAGTCGGTCCAGTAGTTAAGGACGAGTTAACGTTTGAAAAAGTTTACAGACGACGACGACGACGGACGCCAAGTGATGGCAATAGCTCACATGGCCTATGGCCAAGTGAGCTAAAAATCATGCTTCAACGGTGCAGAAAATAAATAATCTGTCTTTATTTTCCACAAAAATAAATAACCCATCCAAAACAAATCCTCCTGGCCCCCACCAGAATATCAAATGGTCGTCCCCTTATATAAAAATGCTGTAATCTGATTGGTCCATTAGAGTGGTATTTTTCTCAAATATTATGCATTACAAACGATTTCAGAAGCAGCTGGGTATTTGCCAAAATGTATCTGCACTTGTTACCCTCTGCCGTTGTACTTGCGTAACATTCTCTTATCGACTAGACGCTTGAAATGTCTATATCATCATGTCATCACTGCGTTTTAGTATAAAACATTTTCAGGGAGGGCTAAAATTTTGAATTTTGTGATGTTAATTTTGTCATTTCTTGAGATGCCACATAAAATATGTCTTGATTAATGGTTTTCTTTTTAATAATTATCTGTGGGTAATATATTATCTACCACTGTACCTGTTCGTTCATTTGCTTGTGTTCAAAATATAATTTTCACATGATTCATGCATATATTATGAAAAGCTGAATCCATCACTGGAAAAATTAAACTGTTCTGCAAGATCTCAATCCGTTCTATTTTTCTTGCTAAAAAAACGAAATTGGAAATTCAGTGAATGGTGGAGGAAGAGATATACTACAGTTATTAAATAATTCAAAAAGGCGGGGGTGAAATAACTTTTGAAGGAATAAAGCATTCTCTTGTTTCCAGTAAATCTTTCACAATCCAACAATCTACATGATTCTTTAATGTTGACAACAAACGTATAGCTATTAGGGGGCGCCCATTTGATTTTTATGGGGGCATGGAAGGAATTTGAAAAAAAGGCAGGATGCACAATTTAGTGGAAAAAAGGCAAGACCAAAAATCCTAAGAAGAAAGGCAGGATAAAAAAAAAGCAGGACTTAAGATAACTTCCATGCCCCCCCCCCCATATAAATCAAATGGTTGCTCCCTTACTGATTTACTCTCTTTATCTCAAAACTCTTTATACCTCAAAGTCATTTTTGTCACAAGGGATATATTTTAAACATCACAAAACTATTAGACAGTGAAGATTTCAATAATCCTATCACATTTTTTATCACCTGGAACGAACCACTTTTAATGGAAATACTATAATGAATATGCATTTTAATTTGTGTGTTGGGGGGGATTATATATATTAATGTAAGATTGAAGGGGGTCATTTTTTAATTTATCAGATAGGGTTATCACTATTTTTGTTATATATGCCGTAGAAAAATTCCAGACCCCTCATATAATTAATGACCGGCCCTCGGTGCATATCTTTTGACATACCACGCGGAAGAAAACTAAAATGATATTTAACTTGAATGCTAAAAGTTAATTGTCAAAATATTTTATGATTCTATAAAAAATGATCCTGGTACAATAAACATGTAAGAATATAATGTAACTTCACTGTTACATTTGAACCATTTTTAGTACAACTAGATACTCAGAATTCAGAATCACAAAGGGACAGAGCTTTTATTGTCTTCCAGACCGAGAAAAATCTAACACCAAACTGGGCTGAAGACTGCTCACGAATATTACAGTAAGCTCCTGAATGTTAGTTTTCCTCCTTTTATAATAATAGGAAAATATTAAAACAATTAGGAATTTCAGTTTATATGCCTTTCAGTTCATACAGAAGTCAAATAATGAAATCACATTATTTTATGTTTGAAGGCTTAGAAGGATTACTTTAAAAATATCAAAAGTACCGCATTCATGGGTCACTCTGAAATATCTGTTATTATTCAGTACGATAGGAAATTAAGGTACATGCAGGAGGTACCTAATTGGGCTGTACCCGTATTTCAGATTATTTTTATAAAATTTTGCATGCAAGTAAAGCATGTTAATCTGCAACTGAATATAAAAAAATAATGTTTATCACTTTAACACTTCCCTGAAAATACTGCATCAATTTTTGGCAAATATAGAATGTGTAAATACATAGAATACACGTCGATATCGCTGCAAAAATTCAATTGTTTAGACTTTAAATTATGATTTCAATTCTTTTAAATTATATATTCTTGCCATATAATGATATATATATGTAATTTTCTTTTTATTGATATAAAGTTTACTAGGGGTCACCAGATTTTTTTTTCGTATATTAAATTTATTACTATATGTAGGGAGAAAAAAAAAACGTTAAAAGGCCCAAATAAAGTTAACGTCGTCACGACGTCGCAATGGTAAATGTAGATTTTTAGTGTTTTTACAGACAGGGCATCAGTTTGAATGATTACCACAGCAAAAACGAAGGGATGACCCTATATTATTTATCATCAATAAAATGGGAAAGCTGACAGCAATTCCATATCATTTGACACAAATTTCTATGGATAAGTTTTTCAGAAATGACGATTTAAAGTGAAATTATTTTCTTCGGCAGTTTTTATATGAATTCTACAGTGAAAGACATTTGTTTATTTTACGGATATTAATTCAAATTTATTGAAAAAATATAAAAGCTAAACTAAATTTTTTCGCTATTTAGTTGCAATGTCGAAAATTCTACCTGTGTATAAAATTTCATTAAAATCCATAATTTAGCGGATTTAGACAACTTAAATGGACCTGTTCCATTGACGTTGTCCATTCCTCATACCGAATTTGACATTGGCAGCATGGTGTGTGTCCTGCATGAAGCAGAGACTGTTTACTCTTCCGGAGCACCTGAGTCTACACCAACGTTTTTATACCCCCCACAAAAATAGTTTTTTTTTAGGGGGGTATATAGGAATCAGCCTGTCCCTCTGTCTGTCTGTCTGTCCAGAATTTTTTTGTACCCGAAGTTTCTCAAACATTCCTTATCAGGGGTTAATGAATCTTTGCATACTGTTAGATCCTAGTACGTAGATGTGCGCATGCGACGTATGTCCTGGTCCGATACTTTTTCCATAATTTTATAGCCTTTTGAACTTAGAAATTCTGTCTATCCCCCAATATTTTTTGTACCCGCAGTTTCTCAAACATGACTTATCAGAGGTTAATTAAACTTTGCATACTGTTAGATCCTAATACCTAGATGTGCGCATGCGAAGTATGTCCTGGTCCAATACTTTTTCCCATAATTTTATACCCCTTTGAACTCAGAAATTCTGTCTATCCCTCATTTTTTTATACTCGCAGTTTCTCTCAAACATGCCTTATCAGAGGTTAATTAAACTTTGCATACTGTTAGATCCTAGTACGTAGATGTGCGCATGCGAAGTATGTCCTGGTCCAATACTTTTTCCCATAATTTTATACCCTTTTGAACTTAGAAATTCTGTCTATCCCCCAATTTTTTTGTACCCGCAGTTTCTCAAACATGACTTATCAGAGGTTAATTAAACTTTGCATACTGTTAGATCCTAGTACGTAGATGTGCGCATGCGAAGTATATCCTGGTCCAATACTTTTTCCCATAATTTTATACCCTTTTGAACTTAGAAATTCTGTATATCCCCCAATTTTTTTTGTACCCGCAGTTTCTCAAACGTTGACTTATCAGAGGTTAATTAAACTTTGCATACTGTTAGATTGTAGTACGTAGATGTGCGCATGCGAAGTATGTCCTGGTCCAATAATTTTTCCCATAATTTTATAGCCTTTTGAACTTAGAAATTCTGTCTATCCCCCATTTTTTTTGTAGTCGCAGTTTCTCAAACATGCCTTATCAGAGCTTAATTAAACTTTGCATACTGTTAGATCCTAGTACGTAGATGTGCGCATGCGAAGTATGTCCTGGTCCAATTCTTTTTTCCATATTTATACTCTTTTGGACAGATACATTATGCTGGGGAGTGGTATTTGCGAAAAATACCAGTCTCGAGACAAAATTTCCCTCGCCCGTTGGGGTCGGGAAATTTCACGTCTCTCGACTGGTATTTTTCCCAATGACAGGCGATTTTTTAGAACATTTTCGCACAAAACTAAGAAAAAGAAATCCTTCTGAGGGCAAACTTGGGAATTACTGAATGCCACTATTATATGTTACATCTCAAACATTTTCAACATTTTGTGGTTTTAGATTTTGTACCGCTCAAAGAAAACGGTCTCTTCCTTTAGTATTAATGATTTTTTTTTCTAAGTGTCCTACCAGTAATAAAAAAAGTTTTATTAAGTGACTGAATTTCGTACTTTTTATCCAATTATCCAGAAAACCATAAATAAAAAGTTATGAACTGCAACATCAACCACGAAATGTAAACATTATGTTCCAAACTGCAACAAAAAATCCCAGAAACATACATAAATTTCCTTAAAATAGGGGCAGCTGATAATGAAAATCTATAAATAAGACTAAGTTTTAATTGCCCTTATAGTATATACATTGATGGTGTATGATCTAGTGTACAATTTATACTCGCGTGTTCTAATTCTTTTAATATTTTAACTTCAGTAATTCGTGTGAACATATTTATATAATTAACATGATTAAAATACAAGTTGTTATGCAAGCCAAAATTTGTTCCTATGAAAAAAGGTTCCAGTGGAACAAATTTTACGTGATATTAGTTCTGGGAGAATTTGTTTCATAGGACAATTTAAATGAAAATTATTCCGCAATAAAAAAAATTTTCCGTGATTTACCTGGTGAAATATGTTCCATTGATTATGAACTTTGTTTCTTATATGGTGAAATAAGTTACATATTGTAACATTTGTTCCTTTACCTAGTGAAATTAGTTCCATATTGTGACATTTGTTCCACTGGTTAAACTGTTTTTTTTTTTTCATGCAATTAAATGCCATGAATATGTTTAAACATATCTTTTGTGCTAACCAACATCATCTTGGTTGAGCTTGATTATTGTTTACATTGCTTAAATACAAATTTAAAATGGATCCTAATGAATAGAATGTTCTATGAATTTATTGTAAAAATTATATTTGATTTGTAGTTTATGCACATAAAATACTATTCAAATTATTAATACAATATAAGATTTAAAGGACTTATGGTTGAAATATACTACAGGGTTGAGATCTCACAAAACATGTTTAACCCCGCCGCATTTATGCCCCTGTCCCAAGTCAGGAACCTCTAGCCTTTGTTAGTCTTGTGTATTTTTTGAATTTTGGTTCATTTGTATGTTTCGGAGTTTAGTCCATTTTGATGAACTAGTATGCATTATTGTTTAGTGGCCATCTGAAGCCCGCCTCGCGTGCTGAATTTTCTCGCTGCGTCGAAGACCCATTGGTAGCCTTGAGCTGTTTTCTGCTCTTTGGCGGGTTGTTGTGTCTTTGACACATTCATCGTTTCCATTCTCTATTCTATATGATCATATTTATATTTAAAAAAGTGATATATATATATAAATTATACATATATAAATAATGAATTAAATGGTGTGATTATCAATGAAACAGCTATTGCACAACACGAGTTAACGGTAACCCTAAATCATTACACAAGAACTAAAAATATGAATCGCCCTTAATCTTAACAAACCATAAATGATTTCATGTTGACCTATCTTGCCCCTATTTGTATTGTTGTCGAAGACCCTAGAGTAGTATAAAAATATTCCGGAACAATTTCATTCATATTATTATGAAATATGTTCGTGAATAAATTTCATAAGTATTGTCATGAAATATGTACCGGTATAAATTTCCATGTGAAAAATGTTCCTTTGGACAAATTTCACATAACAAAAGTTCAACTGGATTTTTTTTGACACCGGCACAATTTTTTTGTTGCAGTTATTCATCCATGATGGTGATAATTAGTTTATTATTTTCCAAACCAAAATAGATGTTAGATGATCTTGAGAATCAAGGTTCCATGTGAGATTAGCTTGTTTCAACAATGAATGATAATAGATATACGAAAAGTCTTGGTACCGACTGTTGACACCGAATTTGACAGGTCGAATAAATTTAAGTGGTCGTCTCAAATGAATTTAAGGTGCACTTAACTGTGTAACTTAATCCTTTAAAATCTCTATGGACCGGAAATGTTACGTAAAAAAGTCAATAGAACTTTTATTTATCCCCCCCTCCGTCCCCTATAAACAAAACAAAATAAATAAATTAAATGGTTGTTTCCTACAAAAAACATTAATACTTAAAATATGATAATAACTGGATAGAAAAACAAACCAAATAACTTAAAATGACAAGGTCTAGCCTATGTGCATTACTCTCAAAAGATGAACCAAGGCTGCATAACGAAAAAAAAACCAATGGAAGCGGTCCTACTTACATGACTTAAGTAGGCATGTATACGCTTACAGAGAAAATGTATACGCCTGCAGGTTTAAATGCTTGAATGTAAGAATACAAAAATAAAAATAAATAGATATAAGTTGAACAAATACATTTTTCATATCTTTATATGGTTATAGAGGTTAAGGAGTCATAATAGTCCCCCGTTCTTTTTCGTCAGTATACCGATCGTACGCTTGCAGAAGAAAGAAATACTATGTCTATTTTCTAAAAAAATAGATAATAAAAAAAAATTAAAAAATAATAAATTTGGATGAATATTTATATAAAATGAATACCCGTTAGGTAGTAATTTTAATAGAGTTTTAGATGTTTTTAGAGACCAGGAAGCATGTCTGCAATGATACAATACTTGAAACGACCGTTAATTAATTGTCAAAGCACCTTCAATTGTGATTAACGAACTTTTTGTATTGTCATTTAACTTCCAAAATAACCTGATAAACTTCATAAGAACATGATATATACACTTAAAATAATATTTACTTTTTTGGTCCAATAGTTCCGAGCCGACGACTGTTATTTTTAATTGCTGGACCCCATACAAATTTTTTCAATGTAGTGTCACACAAATATATATATATATATATATATATATGAAAAAAATTGGTGTAGATGTCAAAACAAAAAATATTCGTTAATTGTTTTTTCACAACCATTAATTAATATTAGATATAAATATATGTTTTATAAAAGATTAAGTTTTATAAAATGATCTAAAATGTGTTGCTGATAAAAACAAATCTTTAAAATCACCTTAATCTATATTAGTCGAGAATAATCATGCCAAGTGTCATCACTAAACTACAAGAGGTATTAAATTCATTGATCGGAAGCTATTTGTGACGGACGGACATTTTGACGGACAAGCTGATTTCTATAGGGCTCCCACCGATAGTCAGCGGGTCCTAATTAAAAGTCTTCCTAATACAATTTGTTGGCGTGATACCTGTTAGGTTCTTTCATTTAAGTTACGATGTCATGATGGTAATCCCCTAACGGGAGGGATTATGTTTTTTCTATGGAAAAACTTGAGGCTCACAGGAGCCTGAATCGCTTACCTGACGCTTTTATGCAAACTTTGGTTTCAATGTATACTTTAACCTCGGACTTTCGGTCATTTTGAAATTGGCACAAAAATAACAACACTTATGAATAACCTCATAGGAAAGACCTCTCTAAAGTTTGGTTAAATTCTGAACAGAAGACAAAAATGTAATTTTCCATTGGGTTTCAATGTAAATCAAGGCTGGTGGCCATTTTAAATGTCTTGATGGTACTAAAGTAACAACACTCGTTAAGCACCTGCTTAGGGCATATCTACTTAGATTGGCTTCAATCCCTGCATTGATTCTTCAGGAAAAGATCTTTGAAAATCGGCTAATCAGAAACTTCAATTAGCCCTGTCGGCCATTTTGTTTGATGACTTGGCAGTAAAGTAAAAACAATTGTGAAGGACTTCTTGGGGGAGATCTCTGCCATGTTTGGTCAAATTCTGCATTGTTCTGTTCGGTGATTCTCAGGTGAAAATGTGGAAAAATAACGGACGACGAACGCCAAGTGAAAGCAATAGCTTACGCCGGCCTTCGGTCACTTGAGTTTAAATTCGATTGGTATAAAGGAGATGTGAATATCAGTTACTCCTAGCAGTCCTTTGTAAATTTCTATTGTTCATTGTCATTTTTGGTCAGTTTCTTCTGTTACCTGCTTCACACATAGGAATCGGACATTTTGAACTGAGTTTTTCTCACTTCGTAATTTTAAATTCCACTTTGGCTAGATGTACAGGGGAGGGACGGAATCCCATAAAACAATTTATCTTCAATTTCTGTGCCTATCCCTAGGAGTGTCAGTAGTATCATGAGTTTATAAACAAAAAAGGTAAAAAATGTACTTTTTTCTGACAAAAGATCAAAGGGCGCATTCAAAACCCCCGTCAAAATAGTCAAATGATTATTTCGCCCCATTAGTCAAAGGCCACGATCAAGACCTACATTAAAATCCACCCCAATCTAGCCACATGGCTATTTCGCCCTAGCTCCTTTCCTTGTGATGTTTTGTTTTTACCGAAGTTGGTTTATCATTGCTGTGTTTACTAGTCGGATAGGACAGAGTGATAAAAATATCAAGGCACCTCTTCAAACTTGATATCTACCTCAATAACATTTAATGAAGTAAAAGGAGAAACCAACAAAGTAATTCCACTAGGACATACCCCTCCAAGAAATATTTTATCATCTTCTTCAAATTCCCGTGTGAATTCAATCTCGTTTTGATAAACATGACTTCTGGTTTCCAAATATTCTGTAAAGGGAACATTCATTATTTACCAGCTGGGGGGGTTGGGGAATTTTTCACCAAAACCATGATGATAGAATGAACCCCCCCCCAGATGGGGAAAATCCAAGAAATCAGCCCCCCAGGAGAATCAATTAGAAAATTTTGACCCCCCCCCCATTCCTTAACTTCCTAGTATCAGAGGAAAACAACTATAAAAATGACATTTATTTACATTAACAACATTTGTACCTCTAATATAACTGTAAAACAAAACATGCATTGTTAGACAACATGGACAATTTAAAAAACCTTTTTCAAACTAACCTTTAATCAGTCCTCACCACTCTCAACTACTCCATCATTCTCTCCCTGACTGCTTTCACTCTCCATTTGCTCCTCACTTTCATGACCACTCATTTCCTCCATATTGGTTCCCTGATTGGCAGTCCCTAACCAACTTTCATGCTGTCTTTCATACAATTCCCAATATCTTTCTTCCACACGATCATCCAAGTTTTCCAAAATCAAACATTTTGCCGTATGATTAAAAATATTCTTCTCAAATAAAACAAACAGAGCTTTTGCATACTTTAAAGAAATGTTACCCAATTGTTCAACATCAATATTGTTAGTACCAAAGGAATACTTTTCTTTGCAAAGGTCATACAATCCATTCATATGAGAAGAAAACAAAAGTTCTTGATTGTCAATTCAAGGACACAGCTGTTTGTTCAGATTGTTGCACATTGAAACCAGAATTTTCAATTTCCTTTTTACAGCCTTTCTACGGTTAAGTCTCCTCTTTTTGTCTCTCATTCCAGCTTCAGTCCTGCCAACTCTACCCTTAGCTCCGAAAATTTACTTGTATTTATGTAGCAATCTATCACATTGATGCAAAATTTCCTTCACTTTTTCCTTCTGTTCAGATAAGGAAGCAATCATTTTCAAATTAAAAAGGTGTTGAAACTTGAAATGATCTTTCTTGAGAGAACGTCCTGAAAAGTCGTAAATGTCGCTTTCATCAGCTTTTAAATCCCCCTGTAAATTGTTAATGATTGATTCCACATCTTCCAACTGTTTTTAGATTATCATCTAAAATTTTATTTTGTCCAAGTTTCAGATAATCAGCTTTAATAATGTGTCCAATTGCACTTGGATTATCTCCTTGTATAAAACTAATTAATTTTTCAACTTTTTCCAGTCTTGCTTTGTACTCCCATTGTCTAATACCTTCAGTAAGAAACGCCTTCTTAAACACTGAATGGTCACTTTTATAATCCCAAACATGCTCATAAAATTCAGGTAATACTGAATTTAAGTATCTACATTTATCATTTTTAGGGTTGGGGTACCATCCATACTTGGTGTCCTCTCATTTATTTATACCCTTTAATGATGGAATGTCTTGTGAAGTAATTTGATTTCTCTTATGGAAAACCAATTTTCCCTTTTTGTGGAAATTGTCCGAACAGGTTAAGCAATAATCTAAAAAAAGATTAAAAAAATATCAAAGAAAATTATAAATTTGTTCAATACTATTTACTTTATAAATCTCAATTATTAAAGTATTGATTAAAATTATTGACACTACATGACAGATAAATCCCCCAATTTGGATTAAATCTGTGTTAATAAAATATGTAATGATAACATAATGATTCATATAAATGATATACCTTGTAAGATTTAAATAGTGATAACTGACATGCTTTCTACAGTTTTATTAGAATGAAGTAAATTCGACACCATGTGAAAACACTTGTGCTATAATTAATCTTTGTGGTAAGATAGGAACTATGAGGATAGGAAGAAATGTGTTTTGTACAGTAACAACATGTACTTACTGAGTTCACAGTCTTCACAAAATATTTGAACTTCATTCTCTTGACAATTCTGACAAAACTTTTGGGACTTCTCAGTAATCTCTCCGATGATGTGAGACTGAAGTCTGCCCTACAATTTTCAAACAGATGAATTTAATTAAAATAAAAGACTTTGTTGTACAAACAATTCTGCTAAATTGTAAAATATTTTATTAATGATTTTTAATTTTCTGAATTTTATAATTGTACATGTATCATACATGTATGTAACATGAGTGTAGCACCGTGTGTCTTTCTGGTGCTGTTTTTCAAAGATGGAAAGCCAGTCGATTAAATAACTATTATATCTTTGATGTTTTTATATCTATAAATCCAATGAAAGTAGAGTGGCATACAGTAATCTATTTCTTGCAAAAAATAAAACATTTTCCCTTCAAGTGATTGATTCACATAAATGTCTTTATTACAAATACAAAAATCGAACAGCGTTCCGAAGTCCCCCGCCGCTAGAGCATCAGAAACCCTTGGACAAGTGAAACATAACAAAATTTTCTCAAAGAGAGAGAATAGAAGGACAAACAATTTGTGGTTATTGCTAAAGTTTTTTACAAGTTAATGAGTGGTATGAAGACATTTATACAAATGTACATTTACTCCTTTTCAATAAATAGAAATGCTTTGATCAAAAGTATTCCGCCTAACAAACTCTTAAATACAGTATTTTTCAATTTTATAAGTTTCGATAAGAGTTTATGTATAAAACCTCCCTTTAGGTCCAAGTGTATAAATATAAATATTGTGCAAGGAGAATATAAATTTTCTAGAACACTTAGATGAACATTTTGTCAATTTTCTAAGTTATTAAGGGGCATAAATCCTACAAAAATATTTCGACATGACTCATCTTCGAACTCCCTTGAGGTATCATTGAATTAAAGCTACTGTATAAATATTATCCAAATCGGTCAAGAAATAAATTTGCTAGAGCGCTTACATGAAAATTTTGTCAATTTTCTAAGTTATTAAGGGGTATAACTCTTACAAAAATATTTCGACATGACTCATCTTCGAACTCCCTTGAGGTATCATTGAGTTAAAACTACTGTATAAATATTATCCAAATCCGTCAAGAAATAATTTGCTAGTGCGCTTACATGAAAATTTTGTCAATTTTCTAAGTTATTAAGGGGCATAACTCCTACAAAAATATTTCGACATGACTCATCCTCGAACTCCCTTGAGGTATCATTGAGTTAAAGCTACTGTATAAATATTATCCAAATCGGTCAAGAAATAAATTTGCTAGAGCGCTTACAAGGTGGACTGACGGACGGAAGCACGGACGGACGGACGGAAGCACGGCGCGACGGACGGACGGACGGATGCCCGGCATTACCATATCCCCCGCATCGCGTTGCGGCGGGGGACAAAAATTATATTGGCACAAACTCATTAGCAACAATAAATGGTTATTAAAGGCCTATTGATTGATGTTTGCTTAATGTAAAGTGGCAAATATGTAATGCATGTTCAGGACGAAAAGCCCATTGCATAAATAAAAATAATATTAACAGACACCATAGAATAAAAAGTTAATATCACATTGTATTTTAAAAATAACATAACTTTTACTTTCTAATATTTCTTGTTTTGAGGCAGATCTATTTCATTGTAGTAAGAAATATCGTTATGAAAATTCTAAATTATACCCAAACATTTAAAAATCAATTGTTTTTAAGAATTTGTACCTTGCTATGAATTGATTTTGAACAGCCGTCACAGTAAAGTAAACTACAATCGTAACATTTTTTAGTTGCTTCAGCTTCTTCACACTGGTCACATCTGTAAAGTATAAACTGTATTTGAATGCATTTCTAAATTAATGAAAATGTCAAATATGACTTGTATTAGCATGGCATCGCATTTATGTGCATAAAAATTTTTTCAATTATTTTAAATTTAAACAAATTGATATAATTATATAACATAGATTAAACATTTAAAATTTGCTATTCCGGCAAGATGTCAAAAAGTCTGGTTTTTGCAATCCTTTGAAGCACACATGAATTAAAATCCAAAGTTAAGATATGAATAATGTCATTTGTCCAAGTTTGCAAAAATCACATCTATTAAATATCCAATGTATATATATATATAAACCAATATTTCTACCACATCTACAACAAGCTTTCAGAATGAAATATTATCTCCCTTTTCATGCAAGTTATACAGTGTATCAAATATATTAATCACTATCAGAATCTGAGTCTCAGTCAGTTCGAGCACTAGATGGGTTTCAGTTTTCTTAATTTGAATTCCTTAATTGTGTCTAATGTTGTTGTACAAGAGCGAACGATGTCATTCACAGCGTCTTGAATACTTTGTGTAGAATGCACTAAATGTCTTTTAGCAGCTTTTATTTTTTCATGAGTAGATTTTGCTACATCGTACAACTTGACAAAGCACGTGCACTGTTTTTCATAATCCGTCTTGCCAGGAATGATAAAGGTGTCGAGCATTTTGATAGCCTGTTCCACATGTATAGATAAAGACTCAATTTTATTCTCCTCAAATATCCTGAATTGGCAATTTTTATCTGGTTTTGATTTTTTCACAGCCTCTGGTATGTGTTGAAGTGTGTAATGCTTGGCTTTATCTTTAAGTAGAGCAACGACTGAATGGAATTCGTTGGATAATTCAGTAGTGTCTGAGTCCATTTCGTACAAATCAGGTTTTTCATACCTAAGTCTTCTATCTTCCGATGCCCAAATTGTACCTGAGCTTCCAATATAGTACTTAGGTCTGAACACACAAACATTTTCATCCAATGTCATTACCATTTCAATTTTACCGTCTACATCAATCACTTCTTTCATAAAATATCTGTGACTACTTGGTGTTATATTTAGCTTGGCCTGAGCAAAATCATACTTTGGAAGTTTTCGTTGTTTGTTTTCATCTGTGGTTTGAAAGTTTTTGAATTTATCCAAGCCATCAGAAGCTTCAGGTTTAAGATAGGCTTTGTCATCCATACTGTGAATCATAGCTAAATCGTGGTCTTCTTTGCACAGATGAATGACAGCACGCTTCACATGGGCCCGCTGGTGTTTAGTGTGAATTTTGTCTTTTTCCTCTGATTTTGTTGGTTTTTTACAAGAGAATAGCCATTTTTCTTTATGTTTTTTAGCCTGTACTGTTCTAATATTTTTAGGTCGCGCTCTGTTGTAAACAGTTGTACTTGACTTGATTGGTTCCTTCCCTCTTGATATTCGAGAATGGTTGACTATACTTTTGAAATCCTTTTTTCTAACAGTGTGATTCAGGTATAAAACGGAATCCTCTCTCCTACCATGCGCAGTTGCTTTGGACTCCATGCAATTTAGCAGAAATTCTTCATTTCGTCATCCAGCTTTTCTGTGGGTCCTGCTCCTATCTTTCTTCTTTTAATTCTATTGTCATCAATTATACTTTTTGCAGTCCTCTTCATTGCCTGACCAAATCTTTGCTTGTAATACGGACTTTCTTTTGCTTTGAGCTTCAATTGTTCTTGTATAGCGCTATCCACATCCTCCTTTTCTTCTTGCAATTCACTATAATAGTAAGAAGGAATACCTTTTTTCGAGTGTGTTTCAATCTTTGAATTTATTGACAAACTTTTCGTATTTAAATTTTGAATCTTTTCTTCCAAACGCAGGTTGACAATATCTTCAGCTGCTTTCAATGCATTATCACATTCCTCGGCAATCAATTTGACTCTTTCTATTTGCCTTTTTGCTGTCTGTGGATTATTACCAAATGAGTAGATGTCTTTGTCGCTTTTATCACTTGCCACTAATAAGGCTCTGACACATTGCTTATCATACTCTGAGTCCATGGATTGAATAATCCTTTCTACTGTCTCTGCTGGCAAAGATTGGTCTTCACTTGAATTTCTGTTTAGCGAATTACATAGTTGCTGAATTATCTTTTCCACCGGTACCTCTGTTGTGCGTAGAGCAATATATGTTACTTTTTCTAATGGCAGAATTATTACGTAAGTCAAATAGAAAGTTCTAGTCATTCCATCAGTATCTATTATTGTTCCAGTGATTTCTAAAGAGCGCAGTTATAACATTATTTGGTAAACAACTATAAGTATTATGTAAACATATTATACATGTTATCAGGCTACGCAAAACAAATTAGGCCAAGATAAATAAATATAATAATTACAATATCATAACAAGAGTAACTATGGGTGTATCTGTCTAAAGGAGGTATAGTACTGATATTGCTCAGGAGTTAATGTAATTGTCTTTACTTCATAACCAGTATCTCCCCTTATATAAAATACCACATATTTATTTATATAACCCATTCGGAATTCGATATCTTGAATCCCGTTAGAAAGAGTCTTTGAAAACACTCGTGTCAATTCTGCCAGAGTATCCGTGTCCCAGTACTCTATCATCTCGCCTCCAAAATCCTCCTAAGTATAAAACTCCAGGAAACACGTTGAACCTTTCAAATCAATGTCAATACTAGCAGTCAATTTTGTTTGAAATAGTCGTATGATATCTCGCTCCTCATGTAATCTAGCTTCATATTGTGTGTCGGAGCTAAAAAAACAATATTTCTGTGTGGAAAGAATAGTTCGGAACCGTAATCCTGGATATGGTGCTGGATTTCTTTCCCAATACCTTGAGTCGGTTTTTTTTCTAATACTACCACTGCTGTCTTGTTCTTTTCAATTATATTCATAAGGGTAACAGGTCCTCGCGGATCCCCAGTCTGAATTATTTTCCACGAACAAATCTCGTTATTCTTTATTCTTGCCACGCGAAACGGTGTCGTCTCATCTCTAACATCCTTTCTTAGTTTTAAAAAAAAATATTTAATTCGAGGCGCCTGACATATATTTCTAATTTAATCATAATTCGGGTAGACACAGGTCTTCCTCCGTTTTCACGAAAAACCAGGTGTATACCCAGTAAATAAAGGATTTCATCCTTATCAGTCGGTTTCAAAGTCAATGTCCAATGATCACAATTCTCTTCAATATCATCATCATTATTGTACACATCGTCCGATAACCACTCGACTTTCATATCATCTAGGAAACTCCGAACGGGTTTTACCGAAGCGAGAAATGACGCGGCTTGCTTCTTTTCATACTTTTTTCTCGTAGATTTATCAACAAATCTTCTTAGTCCTTTCTTGTAAACATCGTTATCAACGACGTCATGAATTGTTGTATCCACTGTATTCTTGGTATATAAGTCATACTGCAACTTTGCATCCACTTCATTCTTGGTATATAAATCGTTTTTCGGTAGTGCATCAAATTTGGCATCAACTTCACTCTGGGAGATACATCTGCAGTAGACCCACCAATAGATCCTCCAGACTGTGGCGTTTTGGCGTCCAATTTCTGCTGAAACTGTGAGAGATGTATTGGTCTTAGATAATGTTGAATCAGTTTGCCAGCGCAACTTATCTGAAACCATAGAACAGAATTTCATGCATTTTTATAGTTAATAAGGACAAACTACCTGTATGTAGATGTGCATACCTTCAGGAAATTCTGATTTTAAAGGCCAAATAACTTATTATTAAAATCATTGGCTACAAAAGATTTCTGTCAAGTTTTGCGCTCACCAACTCAATTATCTCTGGCTCCTTTATTGACCATATATATAAATTAAAAGACACCGAATGTGATGCTAGAGTAATCCCTGTTCCATATTCCCAACATGTTGACATTCAAATAAAGCTTAAAATGTGAAGATAAGTAATTGATAGTGTACATTTTTCGTGGGAGGTGAGATTTTGTTTGCCCAGTGACAATGTAGGAGCGGGGGTATGCGAGCGTGCTCACAAAGGTTCTTTAATTGATTCTCGGTCAGCTGCATTGGCCCTCGATCGTATGGGCCTCGGGACCAATACAGCTAACCTTGAATCAATACAATGGCCAATACAAAATCAGTAAGTTAATAACACTATATTATAACCACTATATATTCACCAAGAACAACAATACCGTCCTCGGTCAATATTGTTCTTGTTCAGTGCGATAAAATCACGTATCGACCTCACCAACAAATAATTCCGAAATAAAGACATATGAAACCCGGCTCTTAATTAAATGAATGAACGATGACAAGGGTTTCAAGGACATATTTTGATGGGAAAAATTCAACAATGAATTGTTATTTCTCAAGGTCTCTTGGTTTTTTGTTTTAATTTATTTGTTTGACATTGAAATATAAGCTTTCACATTAAAATTTTCCTGTTGATAACAATCACACAGTAATGCATTGATTTAATCTTATTCACCAATGGATTGTTAATAATCAAGATATGTTTTGCTAAATTATCTTCACTGTACTGCTATAATTTATTAAGCGATAAATTACTATTTATTAGTATGTTAACAATATAGAACGTCTCAATGTTCTGTGTTTTGGTATTAACTTATTAAAAAAAATAAATCTTTTATTGATAGTACTAAATATAAAAATTGTCATTAAAACAAACAAAAACAAAAATGAAATATATCAAATTTATATACCTGAGGAGAAAGTCAAAATCCGAATTTCCAATTCTGCACTGATTATAAGATAGAAAAACTATACAAATCTGTATTTCGCCGCGTGGAACAACTAGCCAGAAAAAAATCAAATAGTTAAAAAGAGTGTGAAACCTGTGTTTTGAGGTAATGCCGAAATCGCCTCCAGACTTGACGTATGAATCCTACGTCGTGAATTTTTTTTTAATGTTGGATGTCCACGCAATTTTTTTATGTTGACTGTCCGATAGCTGTCTTTGCGACTCCCTTACAGAATTTTCAGAAGCTCCTAGACTGTTGCTCATCGAACTATCCATTTTTAAAGAATATCATTTTCCTTAATTCAACTACATTATGCAATTCATAAGCCACCAATTGATTTAGGAACAAACAAAACAAACTAATTTTAAAATGGGAGTAACAAATATGATAAAGTAGTTCACACTATACCATTTAATCTGGGTTCGACCCGAATTTATTAAGCCGGGTTAGTTTTTAGGTAGTGTGAACGAACGAATCCCTGCGAACAGTGTTAAAATTACCCCTCAAAGTAGGTGGAGTTAATCTCGGGTTCTAGTGCCAACGCAAAGAGGAGTAAAGGTGATTTTATTATTAAAATTGAAGAAAAACGCATTTAGAGATTTTTTTTATTCCTCTTAATAAGCAATAGAATAAATTATCACTTAGTAAATTCAGCTTCAGATTAACAAGTTACACAGCAATCGTCAAAATTACGTCATTGGTATACATGTACCTTTTATTACGCCATGCAAAAAATATAATGAAATAAAGGGAAAACCATAGCGGGGTAATTTTTTTTTTCAGGTGTGAACCGAGGTAATAAATCCAGATTAATTCATCCGAGTTCGACCGAAAGCAAATTTCGTAGTGTGAAAGGTGTATAAGAGAAATACAAATGCATATAGAATTATAATTAAAAAAGGCTCGCAGGCAGACCAGAATTATTTCAAAAGTGCATTTTCATATTAGCATCAATTAGAATGTTTAAATAACGCACCTTGTCAAACTTTCTTTTATTCAATGTACTCTCATAACTGGAAAATATGCCAACATTATAGACAATTATACCAGTGCTACCTCACGTAAATGGCCAAAATGCCTTTAAGGGGTATCGCCCTTTTCAGAAACTCATTTCGCAATCACGATTCTGACTCTAAAATTATAATTAAAGCAAGTTATTTCCTTTGATGGGACATAGTACTGGTACGCTGCAATGAAGGGTAAAGGATTAACTGTTTTTAAAACATGTTAATTTGCTCGTACTGTTTGGTTTATATAAATTTGGGAACTACATGTACATACGATCTTTTTTACTTCCAACATACTTGTAATCAAACTTGATTATAAATCTGGAAAAATTTGAATATCAAAGTAATAAATAAATTTCCATTTACTTCCTACTGGTTGTTCTGCACTGCCGCGAACCAGTACTACGCCCCAGTCAAAATCGTGATTCCGAAATGAGTGTCTGAAAAGGGCTATATTTATTATTCACGTAGCCCCTTATATCATACAATCGGGCCATATTGACAATAAACAAATTATAAATTTTATACAGGTATATATTTTATCAAGAGACTTTTTAAAATTACTTGTGATAAGAAACCAGCAGAGAAAAGGAAAATTTAAAATGTACAATATAAAATATGGGGAAATATATTGATATGCAATAATGTTAGTTTCAAACCTATACATGTTTCTTGTGCTTCCGGAATGGTTTTCTTCATCCTTAAAGTAGATTTAATTTTATTTCTCTCTGGTGTATACATGTAGTAAAAAAGTATTTGAATGATATGCTGTAGGAACGATGGACTAAGGGCTGCCGCCAAAACAAACAATAAAAAACCCGTTGCTTAGGTAGTTTAAGTAAAAAGAAATATTGTAACTACATATCTAACTAACATGTTCCAATCTTAGGAGGAGGGTATTTTGAAACTTTGACTTTAAAATGTATTTTTAAACTTTGACTTTAAGATGACAAATAAGAAAAAAAGCACTCTAACTGTAATTAAACTTATTTCCCCTGTTACAAACGATTTTGTGTCAGGAATTAATCCAACATTTGTAGGTATTACAGAAAAAAATAATTTGGAATGTACAGAAGCCCATCTAGGACCTCCCAAAAAACATAATTTGAATTCGATATCACGAATTAAAGTCGTTATCACGAATTATAGAATTGGTTATAACAGATTAAATTCGTGATTACGAATTTCTGGAATTAGTTACAACAGTTTTTGTATTTCGTAATAACGGATTAAACTCGTTATCACAATTTTGTATAATTCGTGATAACTTATTAAAAATGTGATTACGAATTGTATAATTCGTTATCACGAATGTGTTTAATGTGTTATCACAGTTTTTTTTTGTTGTTGTTGTAATTCGTGATTACGGATTAAATTCGTTATCACAGATTTTTGTAATTCGTGATAACGCATTAAAATCGTTATAATGAATTCCATAAATTCGTTATCACGAGCTAAAACCGTTTATGCCAATTAAAAAAAATCTGTTATAACGAATTCAATCTGTAATAACGACTTTAATCCTTTATCACTAATTACAAAAAAACTGTGTTAACTATTTCTACAAATTCGTGATAACAAAATTAATCCATAATAACAATTCGTTGTCACGATTTTAATCCGTTATCACGAATTAGAAAAAATTGTGATAACGAATTCAATTCGGAATTACTTATAACAAAAACTGTTATAACTAATTCCGAAAATTCGTTATCACGAATTTAATCTGTTATAACGAATTCTTCAATTCATGATAACGATTTTAATTCGTGATTACGAATTCAAAATTTATATTTTTGGTAGGTCCTAAATGGGCGTCCGTAGCAATGACCTGAACTGATTTTATTATTATAATCTATGAAAAAAAGCTGTAACTAGTACATGTACTTTCATTTATTATGTCTACATTTTTTTTGTAGTTGATGCACACAAATCATATGCATTATAACAGTTAATCTGTCTATACAATACAGATAATCGAACAAGGCCAACACAGAAAAACTCGGCCAATACGAACTTCCGGTCTGTATTGGCCGACATCCGGGGATTTTCACACATGCAAATCTATAGGGACGTCGCACTGTTGGACGATTTTGCAAAAAGCTACATAGATTTTTTTAATTATTCATTTTTTACCCAACTTAAGCTTGTGACCATTCATTTTACTTGTCTTAAAAAGTTTAACTAGAAAATAGATGATTTTTTTCATTCTTTACAAAAAGTATACTTTCGTAACTTCACGTTTGTGCATAAGATTCCCTTGAGCTCTTACAGAATTGTGGTTCAATTTAACAGACTATATTTAAAAGATAATTCTATGTAATGTTTATGAAAAGTTAATTAATAAAGATATTATTAATTAACAATTTGTGTATTGGCTCAGTTATTGGTCCTCGGCCTGTTGTATTGGCCTTCGGGAAATAAGGAATATTTTTCCATTTTATTCTTACCATGTCTTTCAACATATATGTGCCAAGCATTATGCCAAATTGTGTTCTTTAGGCATGTATCTATGAGGCGCCGTTTTACTATTTATTCCTTATTGTTTGATATAAAAAAGTCTAATTTTTTATATCAAAAAATAGAATTCCTGATATCAAAAATTCTATTTTCTGATATCGAAACAATAATTTTTTGATATCAAGAATTTGAAATATTTAAATATTGGAAAAAAATTATCAGCCTAACAATCTGATGTTTAACATTTAAATCCATATCGAAAATCATTATAAACCTTTATAAACCAAACTTTCAGTCTTACTACGAATACTATCATAGTAAATTCCATCGTATATTGATTTAGGTCGTTCATTCATTCATTTAACCAATTGAATTGTTTTTTCCCACCGGTATTATGTCTTACCTGTAAATTTGACATTCCATAAATACGTAAACACGAGTGATCCCAACCATGTTAAATTTATTTGTATTTGTTCAATGGGTTTTTTTATTGGTCTTAAAATGTCAACATACGTACAGAGTGATTTGAAAGGTTCAGGTTTTGTACCTAATAATGACAAGAGTATTTGGAAACCTACCCCAGTTATTGAATGGTTAGGTTTTGATTGGAACGTGAAGGATTGTACTTTGCAAATTCCAGAGAAAATATTCATTGTTTTGAAAAATAATATTGATAATTTAGTTGAAGGTAACACACGTGTAACATATAGAAACTTAGCCAAGATATATGGCAAAATTATTTCTATGATTCCTGCATTGGGTAATATTTGTCAAATTATGACTAAACATTTACACATGACTATTTGTTGTAGATATTCATGGGATAATGTGATTGATATAAACCAAAATATATTTAATGAATTACAATTTTGGTATTTTAATTGTAATACGCTATCTTTCAAAAGTATTGTTCCTGTGTATAGACAACCACAACTCATTATATTTACTGATGCAAGTCAGTTGCAGGTGTATCAGATGACTATAAGATTGTTCATTTTATGTGGGATATACAGGATAGGGATAAGAGTTCTACATGGAGAGAAATTAAGACTGTAGAGAACAATATTTTAGCTCTTAAATATACTTTAGCTGGTAAATTTGTAAAGGTTTACACAGATAATCGAAATGTTGTAAGTATAATTAACAAAGGTAGTATGAAATCAGACTTGCAAGCTATTGCATTAGATATTTTCAATTTATGTTTATCTAACAAAATTTTAGATGTAGAATGGATTCCCAGAAATGAGAACAGTTAGGGACGAGATCAAAAGTTTAATGTAGGATAAAAAAACTTAAATTAAGTTAATTCAAATTGTTTGGGGGTGGGTAAAACGCTGCAAGTTTTGTTATCCGACATCGATTTTCGCATTGAAAAATATGGATTCAAGTGATGTCCATGTCAATATACAGAACAAACATACATGTTGAGGAAAAACATGACCCATGATACAACAAGTATACTCTCAAAGCATATGCCCATATTGGTCAATCAAATTTTCGCAAATTAAGTTAAGTGGGGGTGGGGGGCGGGGGGGGGGGGGGGGGGGTTCAGTGAAAAAATTAAGTTTTTTATCCTACATTGGACTTTTGATTTCGTCCCTTATGCTGATTATTTAAGCAAAATATTTGATTATGATGACTGGAGTGTTAATGATAATATTTTTAATTATTTCAACTTACTCTTGGGACCATACACTTGCGATCGTATTGCTGAGAATAACAATCATAAAGTTTCAGTATTTTATTCTAAATATTATACACAAGCATGTTCTGGCGTTTATGCATTTGCTTATAATTGGAACATACATAATAATTGACTGGTGCCACCTGTTGATTTTGGTTAGAGATGTATTGTTCATATGAGTATATGTAAGGCCAAAGGAACATTAGTAATACCTAAATGGAAATCTGTCATGTTTTGGCTTATGATTACTGACAAGTTTTCTTATAATTTAAAAACATTCGTTATCGACTACAGGGAATGTAAACAACCTATGAACTTTTTCATAGGTGGTTCACAGGATAATAGTTTGTTTGCTCAGAAACCATTTAAGAGTAATTTTCTTGTGTTGTGGATTGACTTTTCCGAGTCATAATTATATATCTAATTATATTTATCAGAGACAGACAGTGAATTTGATATGATATATTGTGAATATAGATATACATGTTATTACGTAACCCTGTTGTAGTTAGTTAATACAGGTTTTTAGAACTTTGCCTGCGATGTTTGAATGCCGCAATAATCTTGCTGCAAGTTGTGTACGTTTAGTATATTTATATTTGATTTAACGATTTTACGTAACTATTTTTTATTGTTATTTTTTTGTATTTTTCAGTCTCATTGGAAACCGTATGAAGTATATGCCAGTGATTCAAGATTTGCCAGTGTTATACAGGATCTCTGCCACTTTTCGCCCAATGTTCGAAATCGGATGATACAATTAAGAAATATAAATGTTATTTTCAAAAGAAAAATGTTGTAGGTCTTGTTCGTTTACTCATTTGCCTAATACGCCTACAGCTATTTCCATTTATATAGGTGTGCTTATTCAGCAAGGAGTTAGTACTGCTGTTTTAGAAGCCAATTTTTATGCTATAAAGTGGTATCACGATTTGAATTATGATGACAATCAGTGTGCCGATAAGCTGTTGAATTTAATTCTGGAAGGTGGTAGAAGGCTGCTGAGTAAACCCATTTGTAAAAAAGATCCAATTACACCTAAAATTTTGGATCGCATCATTTAATTTTGTGGAGATCGTAATGATCTTAAAAAATTGAGAATTTGTGTTTTATTTTTACTGAGTTTTTCCGGATTTTTGAGATACAATGAGTTAGCTAATATTAAGATGAAAAAAATTTGGAATTTTATGGTTCGCATATTAAGGTTACTATTGAGAAGAGTAAGACAGATGTATATAGATGGGGAAATTCTGTTATTAAAGCTAAGACTGGTTATAATTTATGTCCTGTGTTTTGGTTGAGCAGATATATTGAGGTAGCAGAGTTACAGTCAAATTCTGATGATTATATTTTCAGGTCGGTTTCTTTTTTCAAATCTAAGGGTATCTATAAGTTGTGTAAAACTAATAAGCCTTTGTCTTATACTCGAGCCCGTGAGATATTACTTGAGAGTTTGGAAGATATTGGTTTAGAAAAAAACCAGGTTTGGTTTGCACAGTTTAAGGAGTGGAGGTGTTTCTTCTGGTGCGAATCGGGGAGTCTCGAATATATTGCTTAAATTACATGGTCGCTGGTCTTCAGATAAATCGAAAGATAACTTGGAATCTCAAATGGCTGTTTCCTTGAATCTTGGCATTTAGTTCATTCTTCCTTTGTATGTCGAAGTTACTGCAAGCAACAAATCTAAATTGTGTTTTGTCTTTTTGTCATATAGCCAGTTGAGATAATTGAAATGATTTAAATTCGGACGATGTTAAGAGGGAGAATTTAAATTTATTTCTATTTTTTCAATGGGTTTTTTATGGTCTTAAAAATAGATATAAATAGTTGGACAGGTTTGGGTCGTATGTATTTACGGGTGGGTGTGTTAGTCATATATAAGCCGGAGGTAGACATTTTTTTGTATCGAGATTGCTTTCAGTAACTTCGGAGTTAGACGTTTGTCGTACAGTTCTGCTTAGTTTATAATGTTATTAATTACAATACATAATGTATATTATTATGTCAATGATGTTTGTATATTTCAATTAATAAACGTTGTATTCGTATAGAAAATATGAAAGTTACTAAATTGTGTTTTGTCTTTTGTCATATAGCCAGTTGAGATAATTGAGATGATTTAAATTCGGACGATGTGAAGAGGGAGAATTTAACTATTTTTAACTTTGTGTGTACTCTGTTGAACATGGATACGATGTAATACAAAGGACGTTTTATTATTATGCCTGATGTCACGGTGCAACTTAAGTACGATTTTGGACAACTAAATTACCATTTTTGTCATGAAACATAAAAGATCATATTGCTTTCATGCTTGTATATTTCGCATCTCCTAAATGAATTAAATGAGATTTCGATTAACTGGTACCCTGTCACTCTCATGTTTATGAATAACACTCTAATTAAATGTTCAACTGGTTTCCTTGTTTTTTTTAATTTTTTTTTAATTCTTTTTTACACTTATTCCTGCGCGTAACGAGGCGACTAACATTTATAGCTACGATGACTCTCCGACTGATCACGATCACAACCCGGGTGTCACTTGACTGCCTTGGGCGTTGATATCAATCAGTACAGAGAGAGCATCGGTCGATTTTATATATCATCGCTAATGGTTACACAGAGGAAACGACTGAGCCAGGTCGATATTTTGTGCATTAACTTACTTGCTCGCTACGGACCAAAATCGCTGCCACTTGTATTGCTATGCTTTCTCTTCGTCTTTGTCGGTAATTTCTCGTGTCGTCGAGTATCAGTCGTATCATTAATAACTAAGTCTCATTTCTACACTTGAATATTCAGAATCTCTGCTGGACCTTATATTAGTAAACGATCCTCATTGTGTTACATATTCTGAGGTTGGGCCACCGTTATTAGACCAAATTAGATATCATTTACCAACACTTATTTGAGAGCCGGGTAAAACAAAAAAAAAAGATATGTAAGCGTAAGGTCTATATTTTCGGTAGACGCGATTATGAATCATATACTATATATTAGATAACATTTATCGTCTGTTAATTGGAACTCATTGATCGTTGACGATTTAGATTCCTCAACATCGAATATCACACAGGCCATTATTGATGCCGCAGATGCAACTATACCGCATAGAGTTATAACTATAAGACAAGATGACCCTCATTGGCTTACATGTAACATCAAACGCTCTATACGTAGGAAAAATAGGCTTCATCGTAAGGCAAAGAATACAAACAATGCGGATCACTGGGGGTAAATTTCGATCTGCTAGAAATAAATGTAACCGGTTGATTCAAAACGCTAAATTTTTATATTATTCTAAAGTTTCCGAAAAGATAACTACTGAGACGTCGGGTGGTACAAATTGGTGGAACCTTGTCCGATCCCTCATTCGAGATAATAGTCGGTGCATTCCGGCTATCGAGCATAACAGTGAACTGATACTCAATGATGCTGAGAAATCCGAGTTATTTAATATTTTTTTCTGCGAACAGACAAAATTAGATGATGCTAACCACCCCTTCCCTGAATCTACCCACGGATGGATTACGACAAATCACCATATTAAAAAAGGACGTAGAAGATATACTCTGCATATTAGACATATCTAAGGCGACTGGTCCTGACTTGGTGAATCCACGCCTCCTAAGAGAGGCATCTTCTGTGTTAAAGTATCCCCTATGTAAACTTTTTAATCTCTCACTAACAACAAGTGTTTTTTCCATCCGAATGGAAATCCGCTAATGTCACACCCGTTTATAAAAAGATAGTTCTCGTGACGTCAAGAACTACAGTCCAATTTCTCTTATTAGTATCCTTGGTAAAGTTATGGAACGGTATGTGTACAAATATCTCCACAACTATCTTTTACACAATTCATAACATGTAACCAATCCGGCTTTACACAAGGTGATTCGGCTATCCACCAATTATTATAAATAACCAATGAGTTCGGTAAGGCCTTAGATGATGGTAAAGAAGTGCGGATTGTATTTTGCGACATAAGCAAGGCATTTGATAGAGTTTTGCATAAAGGTCTAGTAGCAAAATTAAAATCAATAGGTATTCAAGGGGCATTGTTGCATTGGTTTACAGATTACTTACGAGATAGAAAACAAAGGGTAGTTATTAATGGTTCTTATTCCACATGGCAAAATATACACGCTGGGGTACCACAGGGTTCAATTCTGGGACCTCTGTTATTTATTATTTATATAAACGATTTGTAGACATTGAGTCATCGATCAAGTTGTTTGCCGATGACACAAGTCTATATTGTCGTAGACGATCCGCTTGATGCCTCAGGGACCCTAAATTATGACTTAGCTAAAATACATGACTGGTCAGTGAATTAGTTGGTGAAATTTAATGCACAAAAAAAAACAGAAACTATGGTCATATCGAGAAAATTTCAAAAGCCACTTCATCCGCCACTCATTATGAATGCTACTGTTATCAACACTCTGATAACGGTAAATGGGATACGCATATTGAGATGATTATAGAAAAACCCTACAAGAGATTAAATATCATGAGGAAGTTTAAATTTATTTTGAATAGAGACATACTGGAGAAAATATATTTAACCTTTATTAGACCATTTTTAGAATATGGGGACGTTATCTGGGATAATATGTCAGTTTACTATGTAGACAAGCTAGATGGGTTCAGTTAGAGAATGCCAGAATTGTAACTGGGGGTACTCGGTTGACTGCTCTGGCTTGTCTATATACAGAAACAGGTTGGGAAACATTGAAATGTAGAAGAGAACAGCATCGATTAACATATTTTTATAAAATGACAAACGGTCCAACCCCAAACTATCTAAGAGATATTATACCACCTACCTTTTAAAACATTCATCGATATAATACAAGACACTCGGCAGACCTGCCCCTGATCAGAAAGCGTACGTCGCTCTACAGTAATCCTTTTTTGCCACAGACTTTGCGTGCCTGGAACTGGCTTCCAGATAACATTAAGAAATATTGCTCTATTTGTTCTTTTAAATCGGCCTTAACACGCAACCATGATTCTCTTATTCCACCATATTATTACACTGGCGGTCGCCTGTAACAAATGTTACATACCAGACTCTTAATGAATAGCAGCGCTCTAAATGGACACTTATTTCAGAGAAATATTATTGCTTCGCCAACTGTCCATGTGGAGACGAAGAAATGGTCCTTTGAGGGTTTTCTTTCAGAATTATGTCCGATGACCAGAGCTGTTTACCAAGATGGCAGCCACAACTGAACTTAGTTTAACATAAGGCCCGATGGGAAAATTCATTGAAAAATCTTCGTCTGAAACCACTTGACCAATTGGAACCTGACTTGACAGCAATGGTCCTTAGATGGTCCTCTTTAAGAATTGTGTCCGATGACCCGGAATGTCAACCAAGTATGCCCCCACAACTGAACTTAGTTCAACAAAGGACATAATGATATTTTTTTTAAATCTTCTTTTCTGAAACCAATGAGCCAATTGAAACCAGGATTTGCAGCAATGGTTCGTAGATGGTCCTCTTTAAGAATTAAGTCCAATGACCCACACTGTCAACCAAGTGTGTTGCCACGGCTAAATTTAGTTTAACATAGGATCCTATGGGAAAATACATTTAAAAATCTTCTTGTCTGAAACCATTGGGGTAATTGGAACCAGACTGGGAAGCAATGGCCCTTATATGGTCCTGTTTCAGATGACAATTAAAGGCTTAATCAAAACAATATGTTATATTAACGATGTTTGCTACCCAAGCTAGAAACAAAGCCAAAGGAATTACTAATTTAAAATGTTTCGGGTTTAATGCTGCTGAATGATAAGCATGAGATGGCACCAGATTCTACCAAAATTCGTCTTTTTTCATATTTTTTTCCGGGAAAAACTTCCCAAATCTTTTAATATTATATAAACTACACCATATAGAATAAGAATAAGAATCAGAATTTTTTATTTCCAATTAAGGGCCCATTCTGAGCAAGCAATCAAATACCACAGTCAGGTCAGAGCCATACTATATGCACACTATCTATATTATCGTAATATATCAATTAAAATATTTGCATGTTATTATATAACATTTCTTATTTCTAAACACTTATTTATAAATATACCCAATGTTTTTAGGACATTAATATTTTCATTAGTCAATAACCAAATAAACTTTGCTGTTTTATTCAGGTTTCCAAAATTATTACAAAATAAAGATATCTTTTCATAAAATACTTTTCTTTCATTTTCATACAATGGACATTAAGCTAAAAAGTGTTCCTCGTCTTCAACCTCTCCAAGTATGCACTTAGTACATAGTTTAGTGAAAGTTCAATATAATTTTTAGCATATCTATCAGTTTCTATTTTTAAACAATGAGCACTAACTCTAATTTTAAAAATTTATTGTTTAATTTTAAAATCATTTAAATCAAGATATTTCACTCTTTCAAAACACCTTTTGACAGTGAAGTATGTTAATAATTTCCCTTTTTCGGAATTTAAACTACTTTCTCTAAAGCCATCCCGAAAATTGAGGAAACTTTTTGATAGTTTATTTTTAACAATTTTGCAGAAACAACCTAATTTAAGTTCCTTTAAATTTGATATTGGTAAATCTATCTCTTTCAATATGAACATAATACTAGAATACCAAGTATTAACTTTACAAGAATGCAATTGCCTGTTACACACATAGGCATCATACAATAGACCTTCCTTTAAATTTTCTAGTCTATGAAAATATTTCAACATTGACAAAATAATAGTAAAATATACAGGGATTCTGCCAAGCTCAGACATAATTACTATATTACTGGATTTTAGCTCACCTGACCCAAAGGGTCAAGTGAGCTATTCTCATCACTTGGCGTCTGTCATCCTTTAACTTTTACAAAAATCTCCTCTTAAACTACAGGGCCAAATTGAACCAAACTTGGCCACAAGCATCATTAGGGTATCTAGTTTAAAAAATATTTCCGATGACCCCGCCTGCCAACCAATATAGCCGGCATGGCTAAAAATAGAACATAGGGGAAAACTGCAGTTTTTGTCTTATATCTCAAAAACTAAAGCAATTAGAGCAAAACTGACATGTTCATCAGGTCAAGATCTACCTGTCATGAAATTTTCAGACGAATCGGTCAACCCTTTGTTGGGTTATTTCCCCTGAATTGTTAATTTTAAAGAAATTTTGCAGTTTTATGTTATTATCTTGAATATTATTATAGATAAAGACAAATTGTAAACAGCAAAAATGTTCAGCAAAGTAAGATCTACAAATAAGTCAACATGACCAAAATCATTGATTGACCCCTTATAGGAGTTTTTGCCCTTTAAAGACGGCATCCAGCGTAAACTTTCCTTTAACTTATCCTCTCAAACCACTGGGCAAATTGAGACTAAACTTTGGTGGAATGGTCCTTGGATGGCCCCCTTCCAAAATTATGTCTGGCATCCCCGACTTCCAACCGACATAGCTGCTGTTACTAAAAATAGAAAAAAGGGGGGGGGTGAATTTCAAAATTCTTCTTATATGAAACTACAAGGCCAGTTGGAACCAAAGTTGGCAGTAATGGTTCTTTGGAGGTTTGTCCGTTTGACCGAAATAAAGTTGTCCACAACATCTACATTTCTTGCAGGATTCTCATGAAACTTTATGGAAGGTTAGATCACATTATGTAGATGTGCATACTTTCAGGATGTTCTGTTCCACAAGAAATGTAAAAGATATGGCTGTTTGGACTTGGGCATTTTCTAACAAAACTTCGTTCAATGTGTTGTCCGCAGCTCCTCCTACATTTCGTACAGGATTCTCATGAATCTTTATGGAATCTTAGATCACATTATGGACATGTGCATATTGCCGGGAGTTTCTGTTTGGACAAGAAATGTAAAAGTTATGGCTGTTCGGACTTTTAACAAAACTCCGTTCGTGTTCTCCGCAACTCCTCCCACATTTCGTGCAGGATTCTTATAAAACTTTGTGAATTGTTGATTGTGTAGGCTTCAAAACATACAAGGGAGTATTAGTCCCTTTCTGGACAGTTCTAGTTTTGGCTTGATGTTATATTTGTTTTATGATTGCTATACATATTTTTAAATTATATCAGTGGAAAGGAATTATTTTGAAAAAGGTGCAAATATAACTACTTTCAATTGTAAAATTGCTTTGAATAACTGAAAACAAACATGTCAATCATTGTTTACAAAATTTGATAATACGTTGTCATATGAAATACTGTAGCTTACCTAGCCGAGAAAGGTCAATGAAGGTAGCAGTCAAATAAATAAATTTAAAATTAAAAAGTAGACAAAGTAATAAGTAAACACCAACATAATAACATATCATGTTGTACAATTTACACGATAATGTACGAATTGAAATGACAACATTTTAAATTCTATGAGAGCATGACATAAATATAAGAAATGTAACAACATATATTTTTATAATTTATTTAGAAAATCTAGTGGAACCTACATGTAGGTGCAACTAACCCAAATATTGTTTCACCACTTGGAATTCTACGTACACGGTATAAATTCTTTGTATTATGTTCGTAAGGCGTCGTAAATCAGTCGATATTAAAGTAATAATAAAAATAGGAAATCATATGACGGCGTGAATATGTCTAAATAAATCTGGGGCATTTTACATGTATCAGATTGTCGCCTGATCAATTCGATGAAAAAAGATTTTCCTAATACCGGGAAATATTAAATCACAAAAGTTCTCAAAAAAAATAACAACGCTCCAAACTGATACCGCAGAATCCGTAACAGTCTTAGAACAGAATATCCTTTAAAAGAAAATAAAATTGTAATGTATATTCATGCACATACATTGTATATCACACATTTTATCGCATTAATTTCATCACAATATCATTAAATCACGCATACCTGTGTCTAAACAAACAGATATGTTTAAAATAACAAACTTAGGCACAGAAGCATTTCATTTTCCACCTATATGAAATGCATATTAGCAATTTTGATTTTTGCTTTTGTCCTTTGTTGCTTATCAATGAAGACCGACGTATATTTCTTTTAGATATCAAATTTGTTGGAATATACCTCATATCCTATAAATCTGATATTTTTTTTAATTAAATTATTACGAAGATTTTTAAATGTAGTAACTATTTTGCAAATGCCAGGGGCCTAAATTTCGTTTGCAGACTTTTGGGTATGTCTTTGAGTCAAACAAATTTTGATTGTGTTTAATTGAATTTAAAACAAACACACATTTATCATTTTGTTTACCCTATATACTTTATATGTAGAACAGCATATAAAAGAATATCGAAAATCAAAAAAATTTGAATATGCAAAATAATCTCTTATAATGTCATGAAGTTATTAAGGATCTATATGAAGTAAGAGTAGACATTCACCATCACCCATATACCAAATAATAACCCCCATTGAGTGGAAATGCTTTGTTATTTTTGTCCTTTAACTAACCGGGTATAAACACAAGTACCCAGATATGAAATATCGACATCTAAATGAATTTCCCCATAGGTCCTATTTTAAAAATCTTGTCCGAAACCACTGAGCCAACTAGAACTAGAATTGATAGCAATGATCCTTAGATGGCCTCCTATCAGAATCACAGGCGCTTGGGTACAGGTTGGTGTATTGAAATTATGTATATTTGTGTAATAAAATCTTTATTTCTTGATTTGACAACATATGATACCATAATACGCATGTCCGACCTAATTTTTAGTAATTTTAACATGTTTGATACAATCCCTTGTTTGTGTATCACACTGTCAACCAAGCTGGCTGCCACAGATGAATTTAGTTTAACATAGGATCCTATGGGATAATAAATAACTGGACATTATCCATATAACCAATAAGAAATCAATCATGCAGTCGGGTAATGTACTTCAATGAACCAGAACGATGTTAAAGAAAAAGGACAAATATACCTAAGGAGCAATCAAAAAACGTAATCCATTGGACAACAAATAAACACAGAAAACTAAAAACAATGAACAGCACGAACTCCTATAAAAACCAGGAGTGAACCCAGGTGCTCCGGAAGGGTAAGCAGTTCCTGCTCCGTATACGGCACCCGTCGTGAAGTTCAACAAAGTCAATCCGGTAGAAGTCACAAATCGGTGGAGGCACATGAAAGGTTACGACAGTGGGAACAGGTCCAAAATCATCTTAGATATTGTAACACTGTAATGGTCAATGAATGCATGATGACGACCGTAAAATTTCTTAAGTGATGACATCAACTTATCCCTGATAAAACCCTGGTTAAGAAGCCTTTGTGACAGCAGTAATCTTCTTTGAAGACATTTTAGGCCAACCATGACTAAATTGAGCAATACATTTCAAACCTCCACAATATGTTAACAAAATTTATTTATTGTCATAAATATAAAGGACATATAAACAGTGTTAAATATCCATTCAGCTGCGATATAAAACATATTTTATACATATAATTTCAAAAATTATGGTAATATAAGGCCATTTATTTTTAATTAGTTGGTTTACGGATCCGCCGACCCGATTTTGCCGATTTGAAGAAAAAAAATAAAATTGAAAATTTTGGTTTTTTATTACCGCCGACCCTCTGAAATCAGCCATCCCAAAAATAAAAATAAATTAAAATCCTTTTTTGCATCAAAATTTCATAAAAGATTATATTCCAATTCGTCTAAAAATAGATTATCCATCAATAAAATACTTGTAAACATGATCCCAAAAAAAATCTATTTATAGACGTTAGTTGATGCCAATTTCCGAAACACGTTTTATGAAACGAATTTCTTAATAGAATCCATGCGGCTTTTACGTTCGTTTTGTATGAATATCTTGATTCCGTAAGATATCGAATCCACTCACTTAATGTTGTAGTTGACGAGTCGGTCCCTTAAAAAGGGAACGGTCTACTGAACAACACCTTTCAAGATAGATGTTCTGATATTTGGGTTTCAAAAGAGGGAATTAACTGATCATTTGCAACCTTTGTACATTTGGCAATATAACCAAGATTGTTCAAAAATACATGATTTTCCCTCTTTTTTTTCTTTTTTTTTTCCCGACCGACCGACCCTATTTTAAAAAAAAAAAATCCGTAAACCAATTAAATAAAAATAAAAGGCCTAATGTTGTTTTAGTATTCAAACCCCGTATTAAATATATCATTGCAATACAACAAATAAGTACGAATATTTGTACCAACTTAATTAAAGTATTTAAAAGTTTTTATTACGCTGTCATGGCTGTAGCAGATGACTCATTATATATAAATGACTTATGTCTTCTTTAATATCTCAAATAAAAAGATCATTGTACACTTTTGGGTACAAGGTTATTTAAACATTACGTTTACCTATACGTTCATATATCATTGCAGAGGGATACTTAAATGTAATACTGTCTTTTAAGGGGGGTGTTGCTAAAAGGCGGAAACGGAATACGGAACGGAAAACGGAAACGGAGCCGAATACGGAACAAATATTTTTAAGTCAAATTTTCCAAGAAAAATAAATGTCCAAATCCTGTCTCAAAAATATAAACTTATAACAGATATGTTATTCTATAACACCACTTGTAATAACACATTTTTGTTTTCTGTTCTATTTTCCAATTGTAAAATCATAACATTTAAGTTTTTGTAGATTACCTCTATACTCTATGGAAATATCATGAAATAAATTTCTGGTTGCAGCACAATCTGTAACATATCTTTCTTTCAGCTGGTAGTATAGAATTTTTATGTTTTTGTAAACTGTGTTACGTCTAAATGGCTGTTGCATTACGCACATTTGTACAAATTTTTCATCAGATTGGAGGAATAATTACATTTGACAAACGAGGTACATGTACATATAATTTTATTTCTGATTTCCTGCCTGGTAGTGTTATTTCAAGCATAGCTTGTGTAGCTTGTGTAGGTAGCGTAAATTTACGAAATCTACACATCACCACCAGTTGCTAGTATTTCGACACTAGCCCGAAAATTCTGATAATTTTATTATTATTCAACGATTTGTTATTAAAAGTAAGAGATTTTTTTAGATTTAGTACTTGATATTACATTTTGGATTTTGAGCGTGTGTTTTATATATATGTGCATATATAATTATATAAACATGTGTAGTATACCTAAAAAGTAGCACAGAGACTATTGAGGTTACAAGTATATTTTTCATACTAACTAATATTGATACATGCCATCCATCTAAACTTTCATACTACAAGGAAGAGGAATTTATAAAAGTGGTTGTTCACTTATTTTCCAATTCCATTATATTTTGATAACTATATATCTGTAATTGACAATTTTCAAATAAAATATTGTTAACACTAAAATGATACTTTAAATTTATTGTTTTTGTTTGTTTTAAATCTTGTGTAAACTAAGGAGTATCTCCCTCGTGCATACTAGTTTGTAACGGTTTATTTTTTCCTGTGGAAAGTATTTACTGGTAATTTTTTTTCCACCGGAAGTTTTTTTCTAACATATTTTTTCTGAGGCTGTGAAAAACATTCCGGCAAAAATTTCATTGTGAAAAATGTCTGGACAAATTTTCACTGTGAAATAATTTCCGAAACATTATTTGTAAACTTGGATGACCAGTATAACTTCTTGGTGGATAAAATTTACCAGTGAATATTTTCCTTCTGAAATCAGAAATAAACTCAATAATTTAGTAGTTTTACTCAAATTCTTTTGTAACATAGTACAAATTGTTATTTTGTCAGCGTGAAATCCTTAACTCCGTTCCGAATTTTTCGTTTCAACTTCTCGGTAGCATTTTCGGGATATTTTGGGATTAATATAATTAATAATTTGATTGTATTCCGTTTCATGCATGATATGATTCCTGTACAGAAGAACTGCGCTAAAGAAGGCATTCAAACTTAATAACGTACAATAAAACCATTTGTTCATTTACATTATATAAAGAAATCGGTGAGTTCGTACTCACTCAGGAACTGTCGGAAAGTATTTCATGCTGTAAAATAATATCCGACTTTGATTCACGAGTTTGTACTCTTTTTCTTGGAAAGGAATTCATGCTGTAAAAAACAGCCTATTTATTTCATACTCGTGGAAAGTATTTCATGCTGTAAAATAATATCCGACTTTGATTCACGAGTTTGTACTCTTTTTCTTGGAAAGTATTTCATGCTGTAAAAATCCGATTTATTTCAAACGCGGTTCCGAAAAGCCGCAAAGAATTATATAAAAGAAGACGGTTGTTATTTAAGTACCATTCTGCCTCAGAATTAAGCAATATACAGGAAAATAGTGGTACACTGAGGGACACAAATTCCTTCCATATGTGGATACATTATGACTTTTGATGTAAAATGAAAATATGTTAAAGAAAAAATGTTTGTGTTGTGTCATTTTATTTGAGAATTTGAAATTTATGACAATTCCCATTTCCTACCAAATAATCCTTGGTAATTTGACAAATTTCAAAAACATATTTTATCAATGGTCAGTCTTGTTTTCATTATTAACCTAACCCATTGGAAAGTTGAATTATTACTGTAAAAAATATCCAAAAAAATCGTTTGTAGCAATGTAATTGTTTTTTGACTTGTGCAGTGCGGGGATGGACATCGTTTCTGATGGCACCAATTTCAAGTTATATTCTGCTAATGATTGTTTTATTTAGAACCTAATTACAAAACAAGAATTACATCTGCTTATCATTAATTGAACAAAAATAGTAGTGAAATATTTTAAACTGTCAAAATATATTTTCTATGTGCTATTTAATGCATGTAGCTCTGGCCTTATATGGTTTTGGAGTTACACTTTTTGGTCATTTCACCTTTTTGAAATTCACTCTTCAATGTTTTGAATTGTTTTGTTTTTCAACCTGTAAGGCCTTTGGGACAAATGATAGTCGTAAATCGACGAAATGTGCACATCTTGTGCATCAAATTAAAATCGGCAGTAAAGAATAAATTACACATGTATATTCACTGAGTCGATACCGCTGCTGGTATTACAAAAGAGTTGTCTTGTAAAAATCTCCCTCGTACATATTTCTATCTTTATATTATTTTAGCTTTATTGATCATTCTGGCTTTTGAAATATTCGTTCTATAAAGTGTTGGATTTTTGTTTTCTTTGAAACCTATTCGACCTTGGTCTTAATTGTAAATCCTTGATCTTCTATAATCATAAGTGAAAAATTGCTCACGAAATTCTATACAAAAATATTGCTCTATACAAGTGTAATAAACTAGTGTAAACCTATCTCGCAATTCCATATCCCGCTGTATAGTCAGCTAGGCCACGACCGAAAATGGTCAAGTTTCTATTTTCACAGTTACGACTTACATGCTTTCGGAACCTCTCTATAATTGTTTATACCTCACATTGCCGAATGTGTGTGAAATCGATAGATATTGCCCATACCTTCTTCTTGATACCGAAGCACAGGTGGGTCACTTCCTGTGTAGTTAGCTAGGAGCTAGGCCACGTTCGACAATGGTCAAGTTTAGATTTTCAGTCACAGGTTACCTTCTTGTGGAACATCTCTACAATTCAGTTTGTATTTCACATTGCAGGATGAGGCTGAAATCAATATATATTGCCCATACCTTCTTCATGATATCTAAGCCCATGCAAATGGGTCAATTCCTGTATAGCCAGCTAGGCCATATCCGAAAATGGTCAAGTTCCGATTTTCACAGTTACTGGTTACCTGCTTTCGAAACCTCTCTCTAATTCATTTTGTACCTCACATTGCCGAAAGTGGGTGAAATCGATGGATATTCATGATACCTAAGCCCAGTGGGCCAATTCCTGTAATTTCATATAGGCCACAGCCGAAAATTGTCAAGTTTCGCCTTTTTTAATTCTTTAATCTCTATTCTGTCAGCACAAGTGTCTGTCCTCGTTATACAAACATTTGGTTATGTTTTCAAAGAGTGAAATTGTTATGCTTACTAGTAATCTTATTATGAGGATCATTTCCAACCCCTGTCTGAAATTAACTACTTTATTTATTCCAGGTCATATGACAATCCTAAAGATAAAGCATACTGCGTCAATAATTCTTACCATTTTGTCTTATCAATAATGTTACTTTGCTCGCAGAAACAGGAAATACGATATAAAGGTTAAAGAATGGTCCAGGAGCTACATGTTTGTGAACAACGACAATGAATTTTCAAGGAAATAACTCTTCGTATGAAATACAATGTTAACATTGTAACATACATAAATAATTTATTTATTTTAATTTCTTATATTGGGGGGGGGGGGGGTGATTGTAATCTTGGTTTAGAATTAAAATTAATGCTTGAAAACCCAATTAAAATGTGTCTCCAAATACTCCCCCCTTCCCTCCCTTTCCGAAAAAGTGAAAAGCTGAATGAGACATCATGGAGAGATTAAATACTGTTAAATAAAGTGTTTTTTGTCATTTTTATCATCCGCATTGCCAAGATTAGTAATAGTATTTACTGATGACTATTTTAATGCCAGTTTATACATTACATTTCACATTCTCAAGCATAAAGTACTTTTTTATGGCTTGTTACATTTTCTACTCATAATGGCACAAAATATATATCATTATGTCATATAATAAAAACATTTGTTTCAAAGAGGTATTAATTAGGTAAAAAAATGAAATAAAAACATTTGTTTCCAAGAGGTATTATAAAAACATTTGTTTCCAAGAGGTATTAATTTACCTCTTGGAAACAAATGTTTCTATACCTCTTGGAAACAAATGTTTCTATACCTCTTGGAAACAAATGTTTTTATTTCATTTTTTTCATCCAAAACATTTTCGAATTCAGAATTCCGAACGCAATTACATTACATCGAATTGCGGGATATCGAATTGCGTGAGAGTTTCACACTAGTTTGTACATGTAATAAATCATAAAAAAAACAGAAAAAAATATACATTTTAACGGGAACATAACAACCACTTTCCATTATCACTATATTTTGATAAATTTCTTATCAATTTATCGCCAAAGAGTTGACAGCGGTACATTTGTGCACTTTGGGGGGGGGGGGGGGGGGGTTATATGTTTTGTAGTATATCGTTTGTGAGAGTTGTTATTTGTATATAATATATATATATTTGTTTAAAAGTAGTAGTTTATGCTTTCTGACCCACAGATATTATAATAATCATTTTCTTTCTTATTTTTCCCAGTTGAGGAGTTCATGTTGAAGAAAAACTTCCACATGTATCATATGCTATATATAATGTTAAAATAGTCTAATGTCTTTTTATAGTATTCTCGGTAATCGGGTCCATTCTACCCGGAAAACTTTACAATTACATGTAAATATGGCGGATATTAACTTTTCATTTTGATTGAGGACAAATGTAAGTACCTTATTGATACATCTAAAAAAGGTAATCGTGCAATATAGATTTACCCGTATACATTTCCTTTAGAAAACAACACAGTGATACAGTCTACAGTAGAAAAATATGGATCTTGACCTGAAATTCCTTTTGGTATGTTCCATTATCCTGTCATTTCCTCGGGCTTTCGAGTTTGTAGACTTTCCTCACTGTTTTGTCATTTAGATATTCTTTTGCCGATATTTATGTACTTGACACATTTTCATGATTGTCACTTCTGTCGTTCTTTATTGTGATAACACAAGAACTAATATCTTTTTACAGCCATAAATAATAAGATCACCCAATTTAATGGTAGATAACACTAGAAACAGATAATGCTTAGTATCCTCGGGAAAAGCTTAAGATTAACGGTTTTTGCTTAACTATCAAGCAAACCCTCTGAAATTACGCATAAGCCGAGGAGGTTAAGCCAACGCCGATAGAGTTAAGCCAACACCGATAGAGTTAAGCCAACACCGATGGAGTTAATGGTGTTCCGTGATATTAATGAGCGACCGCTATTATTAAGGAAACGACCGATAACTTTTACCACCCGTGGTGGTTGGATGCAGCGTGACAAAATGGCCATGTTTTATCGATCTCAGAAGAATTGTATGGCAGCTATAGTACTTAATTAACCTGGAAGGTGAAGTTTTTATCCTGTCTTGTGTGGTGCAAAAGATGTGTATTCACTATTTAAACCACTTGTCCAAAACTATATCCAGATAATAAAATAGAAAATAATTTATTTGTTTTTATTTAGGTTTATTCACATCTGATGATAATGATCGTCATAATATATATCCAAAGATAATTTTTTTTTAATTTTAGCGTATTTGTAATTACCTGGAATTAAATATAAATTCAACCGGGTCATGTCTGATATTCTGTGTAATAAAGATAACTTTCTCAGCGAGGTGTAGAAAGAAAAATATATCCATTGAAGAATAAAAAATTTCTATTTGATCGCATCTGCTACCACCATTATAATATGTGTGTATTTATCTACATGTATCTGTTCGAAAGGTGAAGTTACCATCCAGTGCAGATATTAGTGTATTCACGAGTTTAATCACTTATCAAAAACTATATCCATAAATATATAATAAGATAGGTAACAATTTATATGTATTTATGTCGGTACATTTAGATCTGATGTTACTGATCATCATAACGTATGGCGAACAATAAAATTTAATTTTAGTGTATTGGTAATTACATGGACTGAAATATAATTAATACAGACGGACCATGTCTGTTATTCTGTAAAATACAGAATAACTTTTTCTCAGCAACGTGTAGAAAGAAATAAAAATAGTTGAATAATCAAAAGTATCAACTGATCGCGTCTGCCGCCACCATTATTACCTGTGTGTATTTTTCCACAAGGTGAATTTACCATCCTTATCACGTAAAACAAATATATATGTGTATTCACAAGTTTAATTATTATCAAAAACTATTCATAAATATGTAACCAGATCGATAACAATTTATGTTTTTATTTAACTATATTCTCATCCGATGTTTCCGATCATAATCGCATGGTCAATGATGCAATTTAAAAATTTAGTTTATTGGTAATTACCTGGGTGGAGATAGATTAACAACCGCATCATGTCTGTTATACTGTATATTAAAGAAATAGAAATATAGATATAGAAATATAAAAAAAAATATTCGTTTTTTTAATCGCGTTTCTCGCCGCCTTTATTACTTGTGTGTATATTTTTCTAGATATACCTGTTCGGCAAGGGTAAAGATATATTACGGACCGCGTACGATTCCTATCACGTAGATAAAAATGGGTGCGTCTAAACACTGCTAAGGAGTCCTTAGTGCACTAAGGACTTATAATATGCCTCTAAGGACTAGATGGGGTGCTGTTACATGTAATTTCTTTTCATCTTATGGTAGATATTGATATTTAGTGCATAAATTTCAAATTTTATAGAAAAATAATCACAAATAAATGAGTTATTGAACATTGTTTAGACACGTGACTGTTTTTCTTTGATATGCCGAAAATCAATGAACCGTTAGACACGTGTCAAATTACATAACTGATTACACGGGAATCCTGCTATCTGTTGTGTTAATCGACAAGATTGGTAAAGTTGGATACTAATAAATGAATTGTTTTTCAGATTATTTCAAAGATCAATTTTTATTTGACTTCGCACTGAATAAGTTGTTGAATTTTTATTCCTGTTTTTTTTCAGGATGAAGAAGTATTTTCTCAAGAGTATTTTGTAATTATTTCTTGTAAAAATAAATTTGTTTCCAGAGCAAGCAATATATCTAATGTCGGGTTTTTAATTTGATGTTCATATTAATAAATGACTGAAATATATATTTTTTTTAAATATTTTAATTCATATTCACACATTTTTTTCCTACCAAATTTGTGACTTTTTTCCTGTGACTTTTTTTCTTGTGACTTTTTTTCCGATCACCTTGTAAACAGCTATCAAACTGGTTTTGATAAACCCCAAGGACGCCACATGTTTTTTTTTCAATTCAGTCGTAATACGTAAAAGTCGTGCACCTATGGCAAATAACTTTGTCGGGAAAGAAATAAAACGAAAGCAACATTATTTGTCCTTTTAATCATTGTAAATAAGAACAACACATTTAATTATAGAATATTAAGCATTAATCTTTTCGATACAATTGTTAATTACTTAAAATAAAAAGGTTATGATCAGTTGTTATGTTATATGGCACGTGTCAATCGGTTCACTGATTTTCGGCATATCAAAGAAAAACCGGCACGTGCCTAAACAATGCTTAATTACTCGTTTATTTGTGATTATTTTTCTATAAAATTTTAAATTTATGCATTAAATATCAATCTCTACAGGGTAGATGATACAGACTAGAGAAAAGAACCTTTATCAAATATAAAAAATTCCTGTATTTAGTATTAAATATTTGATAAATATATATATATAAGTCTAAAGATTTGAACAACGGTACTAATATAAGATGGTAATATACGAAGATGATGTTATAAAATCGCGTTGACAAATATTTCGGCTTAACAAATAGCCTTCGTCAGTGTCGATAGTTTTTACAATACTGTATATATATTATATATATATATATATATATATATATATATATATATATATATATATATATATATATATATATATATATATATATATATATATATATATATATGTGTGTGTGTGTGTGTGTGTGTGTGTGTGTGTGTGTGTGTGTGTGTGTGTGTGTATGTGTTACATTACATTCATAGCAATATCAGACATACAAATATTTAAAATCGCGGCTGTGTTCGGGCAACCCTTGGTCTTTTTGTTTGACATGGTTTCTTGGCAAGTCTCTGAGGCAATGGCATTGTAAAGTCACACAGAGTACTTGTCACTGTTTTTGCTTTTACTGAAATCAAAGTGGACTTGCCATTGTCTTTCATTAGTTTTTGAAAAAGGCGACCTTTTTGATCAGGTGTTTTCGTAAGCCAGCATTTTGAATATGATGAGGAAATTCTGGGCCCAACAAATTTTGAGCGATTTTCCAATATTGTTTTCATTATAAAATCTTTATTTTTGAAAGAACCGTACACAAAAGAAGGAAATATTATAAAGAGTTTCCAGTATTTAATGAATGATACACCATTAGCTCACGTTGTCGAGTATTTGAAACTAAATTAAGGTGTAGTGCAGTACTCCTATCAAATTGTTTTAGATGAAAACCGCACATCAGTATTGCTTATTACAGTGGTGAATAAAAAAAAAGACAAACACATTTGGGAAATATAAAAAAATTCAGAAGTGAAACTATGTTTAAAAAGGGCTGGGGTAATAAAATTTTATAGTCTGGTTGTTCAATTATTCTGCCTATGATGTACATGTACTTGAATTTCTTAACAAAGTTATGGTATTCAGTTTATTTTCAGGAAGCACAATTTTTCGAAAACCAACATATTTCTTGAATTTGACACAACCAATAATGAATGATGGGATACCCTATTAAAAAGTCATATCCTTTAAATTTCTAACAGTGTAATTTTTCAAATTCAAATAGTTTTTCAATTTACAACATTTTTTTACCACGCATGCATCTTTGAATTCGACAATAATTTCACAAAAATGTGTGAGTCGTCCAAGGAAGACATGTGTCGCCTGCGGACGTCAATTTTTACAAAAGATATTAAAATGTTCTAAAATTGAAATATATATGCACACCTTTGCATTAAGGTTAATGCACATAGAAAGTTTCATCAAATCACTTTGTGCGGTTATAGAGTAGTTGAGGATAGACGTTTTGACCCCCCCCCCCCTTTTTTTTCAAAAATGAAAATTTTTACAAAAAAAAAATGAAAATTTTCTAAAAATGAAATATATAAGCACATCTGTGCATTAAGGTTAATGCACAGAGAAAGTTTCATCAAATTCCTTTGAGCGGTTATGGAGTAGTTGAGGATAGAAGTTTTGACCCCCCCACCCCCTTTTGCAAAAATGTCAATTTTTACAAAAAAAATTTAAAATTTTCTAAAAATGAAATATATATGCACACCTGTGCATTAAGGTTAATGCAATTGCCCCATATGGGCGTAAAATGTTTTTCAATAAAATATAAAGTTAATTATTATGATATTTTTTTTATAATTATCACGTTGAAGATTTGTTCCAAGATAAGGTTAGAAAATGATTCAGAGAAGAGAAGAAAGTTAGATTGAAAAGAAAATAACTGATTTAAAATTATTAATTTTGGCAAAAGTAACGGGAATCAAGACAAAACCAACCTCCAATAAAACTAAATGTACAACGGTATTACAGGTTAATGTGTCAAAATTTAATTTCGAACATATCCGTACCCCTGTAATAAAGTAACTAAGATGAAAGAATGTTTATTGGAGTATACCTCAATGGTGCCATATACTTTTTAATTGGTAGTACCTTATCTCAGCATGATATCTGAAGCCGTGAGAATTTTTTACAGGTGACGAAAAACTGTCCTATCCAACCAAATGTTTGGAATCCGAACGCACTTGATTTTATTTAGTAACAAAGCGGTCCATAATTAAAACGACTATTAATTGACAGGTTCATTACCGCATCTAGTTAAACCGTTTCAAATTTATTATAACATGGAATTACCTAGTGACTTTCCGCTACGTTACTATTTGTTTCAATTCAATTCAATTCAATTCTTTATTTTCTCATAACCATGTTATATAGGTACAGAGACAAACATATTTACAATATTTACATAATATACAAGACAACATCAAGATAGTTAGTCAGGAGAACACATGCCTTCATTAACGATTTTTATAAATTTAGACAATTTAATTAATTCTATTTTATTATTTGAATTCATTATTTCTTTGAATTTTATTATATTTGGTCTTTTTGTGGCCTCTTTTCTGATTAATTTTAATCTAAAATTTTTGAAATTTTCACAATCGAGAATATAATGATATTCATCACCAATATCGTTTTTAGTACATAAATTACATTTTCTATTTTCACGCGGCATATTTTGCCAGCGGCCACATTCGATCGGAAGTCTATGATTTGTTGTCCTAAATTTACAAATAATTAAGATATCTTTTTTATCTAAAATTTTAAAATAATTTTCCATTTCGAAATTTTCTTTAAATATTCTATAGTTCAACGTTTTTGGTGTGTTTTGAACAGTAGCCATCCACGTTTGTATATATTGGTCTTGTAAAGTTTGTTTTATACTTAATTTTAACCAATCTTCGTTAATGAACGTATGTGTGCTCCAAATATATGAATATCCAGTTTCATCAAATATACTTTTAATATATTTCAACCACAAAAAGGTCTGACCTTTCGTATTATACAGATAACGTAACAGATTGTACATAATAGAGGAAAATTTATTTTGTTTTCCAATGATTAGTTTTGACCAATATGATATCATTCTTATTTTCACATCTATATTTAATGGAAATCTGCCCAGTTCTCCATATATCATACAACTTGGCGTAGTAGTTTTTAAGTTTAATAACAATTTACAAAACTTTAGATGAAGCCTTTCTATATTATCACAATTACTGAAACCCCAAACTTCAGATCCATACAATAGTATTGGTTTCACCGTTTTGTCGAACAGATCTAGCTGACATTCAATAGATAAATTGTGTAATTTTCCCTTTTTAAGGACTTCATACATAGATTTTGTAGCCTTTTCTATTTGTGCACTAATAGCCCTTTTAAAAGTTCCCGTTTTTGTAAAAAGTATTCCAAGATAATTAAAGTCTTTTACCATTTCAATTGGAATATTGTTATACGTAAAAGCTAAGTTATTTGGTAACCTACCATTGGAAAAAACTAGGATCTTGGATTTATTTTCATTTACTTTCATTTTCCACTTCTTACAATACGTATGAAATTGGTCAAGTTGCGCTTGTAAATCTCGCGGAGTTTCTGCTAAGAGAGCTGTATCATCAGCATAAAGTATTAAAAATATTTTCAATAATTTGTCAAGGTTATCTTCAATTTCTTTGGAAATAGTTTCGAGTCCGATTAAATTATTTGTTTGTAAAAAGTTCTCGAGGTCGTTTAAAAACAGCGCAAATAAGAAGGGGCTCAAGTTTTCACCCTGGCGAACACCATTATCGCACGGGAAGAAATCCGTTTTTTGATCGTTGTAGACAATACAAGACTTTATACCTTTGTACATGTTTTGAATCACGTTAAGCATTTTACCATTTATGTTACTCATAAGTAATTTGTACCACAACCCTTCCCGCCAAACTCTATCGAAGGCCTTCTCAAAATCAATGAAGGCACAGTATAATTTCTTCTTTTTCTTTTTTAAAATTTCAAAAAATGCATACAGACAAAAAATATTATCAATAGTAGAGTAACCTTGTCTAAACCCACATTGACTCTCATTTAATAAAAGTATCTCATCTGAATAGTTTTGTAGTCGATCGCTTAATATGCTTGTAAATAATTTACCAAGGCAACTTACAATTGTTATTGGTCTAAAGTTTTTAGGGTCTTTCGTGTCCCCTTTATTTTTATATATTGGTTTAATTTGACCTCGGAGCCAGATGTCTGGAACAATACCGGTATCAAAAATAATATTAAAGAGTTTTTCGTAAACATCTATAAATTGATTTGCTGTTGACTTAATATATTCGTTTACAATAAAATCTTCACCACAACTTTTGTTATTTTTTAACTTTTTTATACAACGTGAAATTTCGTCTTTTCCAATATGTCTGTCAAGATCATGGTTTACTCGATTTATTATCTCTTCGTCAACGGAGGGAAGTTCTGTATTGATATCATTGATATCGGTATTCGGATTTGAGTTCAAATCTTTGAAAAAATTATACAAAACATCCATTGATATGTCAGGCTGTTTTTTAACTTTACCTTTATTCAAAATTTTCCAGAATTCTTTGGGATTTTTACTACGCAAGTTTTTTATTTCATCTGATATTTTTTGTCTATGAAGCATCTGTTTTTTATCCAAAAGTTTCTTATAATTTTTTTCACTTTTGTCTAGATTTTCTTTATTTGTCACATTCCTGTTTTTCTTCAATTTCCTTTTTAGTTTCCTGTAATTTTGTCTTGTAAATTTACATTCCGCGTCGAACCAAGGCTTGTTTTCAGGTACAGAAATACGCTTTTTATTAGATTTTATTTTGTAGCAACCAAAAGTAGTCCTTGCTGTTTCTAAAAATATATTACAAAGGGAATTTACTAATTCTTCCACCCTATTTGAATTTATGTCCTGGTTAGTGTTTAATTCAAGGAGGAGATTATTTATTTGTTCTTGATTTATATTGTTTTGAAAATTATATTGTTTACTAGAGTCCCATTTCTTTATTCTTTCGGTATTTGTCATGTCATTTTTGTGGTTGTTAACATTATTATCATTTGAATCATATTCTGTATTTAAAACAATTGACAATGGACAGTGTACATCTGAAAATAATTTACAAAACTCAACAACTTCAAGTGTACAAATCTGTTGTATAAAACTATTATTACTAATACAGTAGTCGACAACACTTGCATTCTTACAGGTAAATTTTCCTTCTTCATCGCCTTTAATACGACCGTTCATTATATACAGATTATTCCCCCTACAAAAATCTAATAATAAGGTGCCATATCTATTTTTACTTTTATCTTGGCTCTTTCGTTCTCTAGGTATACTCAGTGTATCTAATACAGAAATGTGATTTTCCATATATTCCGTAAAAGTATGAGAAGGGTCGTTCTCATCAATTAAAATGAAGTCCCTCTCATTGGAAGTCCTACTGTTGAAGTCCCCAACCAGGCATACATTTTTATATTTATACGAAAAAGACAAAAATTCATTTTCAATATTGCCGAAAACATCTTTGGAGCTATATGCCGTATATTCAGGCGGAATATAAATTATTCCAAAAAGGGTTTCATCATTCCCTCCAGTTAGTTTTGATTTGACTGAAAACCAAAATACAAATTTACTATCGGTTTCTAATGGCTCTATGAGATTTTCATAGATATCTTTGAACCCCAAAACAATACCACCTGACTTTACTCTAGCAGTTTTTTTTCGGTTTTTCATTTTAAAAATATAGCCAGGTATGTTGATTTCATCTCTATCATCTGTCAGACAAATTATATCATGTTCTCGTATTAACTGTTCAAACTCGGGGTATTCAGTTTTCTTACGAATTCCACAACAATTTAAAGATAAAATTTTGATTTTATTATTTACGAAAGATGTGTTATTAATAGAGGGGAGTGATTCTGAAGTGTCATCGCTACCATTAACACTGTTATAATCTAAGAAAACATTACAATTATCTACATTATTAACAAGTTCATTTACATCAGAACTAACAGACAGACTAGTATAAGTGGTATTGTGTTCTCCCTGACTGTCCTACCCGTAGTACTCTGTTGTCTGAGTGGGTGAAGAACCTTTCCTGAGACGCTTACGCGGGTTCATTGGTGTTCTATGTCTACCGTTCTCCACTGCGTCGGCGTAGGACTGTCTTTGCGGAGTAAAATTTCTTCGATGATTGTCTATTTCATCCGGTCTCGCATCATGCGATGGTACGTACAGTTCTCCATCTATGTAAAGTTGGTCTTTCACTAAACGGACCTGTCTACCGTTTCGTTTTGCCTCGTTCATAACGGGGTAAAGTTTCTTTCGTTCCTCAATTATTCTAGCTGGGAATTGCTCATGGATAACAAATGGTGTTCCTCGTAAGTTGCGACTATTCTCAAGTATCATTTCTCTCTGACGGTAGTAAATGAACCTGGCGACGATCGGTTTTGCCCCGTTTCTTCCGATTCGGCCAAATCGATGAACATTACCTAGCTCTATGTGTTCCTCTATACCTAACTGCTCGTAGATGAAATATCTTAGCTTTTGTTCACAGTTCTCATATCGCTGGTAGACTAACCCTGTAAAGACTAAGTTATTTTTCATACTGCGACACTGAAGGTCTAAAACGGTTTCCTGTAATTCTTTTATCTGGGGCTGCGGTGTATTTGAAGGTAAACGTATTTCGTCATTTTCAATTTCATTTTCGAGCTGGTGTAAACGGGAATCAAGTCTAATCATTCCTTTCGAAAAACGCTCACATTTTTCTTTTAAGCTGTCAAACATGTCGCTCATACCTTGTACACTTGTTTCCAAGTTTACATTAGTACGAACAACCTAAGAGAAGTTACAACTCACCATTGACTACTCAGACTCCCATCTAATTTTCTTAATGGTTACAACTTTTCTATGCAAGAAAATAATTCATCACCAGCCATGTTGCAGAGATTATTTCCTTCTTCAGTTAATAATCTCCAGAAATCTTCGAAAGGTAAGTTACATTTGTATGCATACGGATTCGATGGTGGAAATATGAATCAAATTTCGGAATAAGTTGTGAAAATAATATCGTTTTCTTTGTGTTGAATATGAAATGTATATATAAAATTTCATGGGGATTTCAGCCAAAATTGAATTATAAATATAAGGCATTCAAGGTTCAAAAAGTAAATTATTGAGTTTCGATAATGTGAACAGATAAGAAGTTCTACTAATTTGAGAGTGGATAGTGTGCGTCAGTAATAATACGTGTTTGATTATTCTTCTGATCTATTATATTTTTTTTTATTTATATAACCACTTTCCAAGGTTTTAAATTATTAAAATGTGCCCAGAGTTTTAAAATTAGAAATAAATTTTGATAGAATTTTAAGAAATAAAATCAATTATTTCAGTCTGCTATATTGGGGACGAGATCAAAAGTTCAATGTAGGATAAAAACTTAATTCACATAGTTTTTTTCACTGACCCCCCCCCCCCCACCCCCCTCTTAACTTAATTTGGGAAAGATTATTGACCAATATGGGCATATGCTTTGAGAGTATACTTTTTGTATCATTGGTCCTGTTTTTCCTCAACAATGTATGTTTGTTCTGTATATTGACTTGGACATCACTTGAATCCGTATTTTTCAATCCGAAAATCGATGTCGGATAACAAAACTTGCAGCGATTATAACCCCCCCCCCCCCCAAACTATTTGAATTAAGTTTTTTTTATCCTACATTGAACTTTTGATCTCGTCCCTATATTGTGTTTTGAGAATATATTACCCGGTTTATGATCACGTCTATAATGCATATACTTAATATTTTACGAACCGATACCTTATAACTCGTTGTATGAATTTTAATTAATGGTATTTTTTTTAAAATAAATAAGGAACGAATATGATATCTTTTGACAAAATTTGAGAAACGAATTTTAAAGAATAATATTATATTAAAATCCGGCTCCTTTAAAATCTTATAATCTTTATATTTGACGTATACCAATGTACATATGCAAAATATCTGGATAATGAAATGTTTGACCTATCAAAGTAACTCTATTATATCTATATTTTCCTTTTTTCTAACTGAAATGAAAAAAAAATAACATTACGAGGTGTGCGCTCCTTTACAGAAAGCTACCGTGAAGAGAAGTAAAATAATTTGTTGTGCGTACTTTGTTTTTCTGTTAAATGTTGTCTATTATTTCTTTCATTGAAGGTGAATGAAATTTGAAGAATAATATTTGTTAATACATTCGCTTCTTGGATTTCTTATTTAAAATTCATGAAATTTTGTTTTCAAATTTATAACTAATCCACATTAAAATTAGTGAGACCGCTTAGGTGTGACGTAGGGGGTATTTATTAACATAATTTTATAATTCAGATCGATGAGATGGATCCAGAAATATGTGTATCATTTTTAAAAAATACAGGAAAGAAACAGGTAAAGTCTTGTCCACACAAACCTAACACCAGCTGGCTGGATTTGAGTGAAATATTGAGAAAGGTTTCAGCTTCAGAATATGACAAAAGAAGGCTTCTTATTTTCAAAGACTGATTTTTAGCAATTTTAGCTTCATAAGGATATATGTTATTATTTGATAAATTAATTAATTGATAAATTACTTACACTTGTCGTTGCTTGTGTCTGTTTAAAATAATTCTCCAACCAAGGATAGTTGTCTGTTGTCAAGGACGTATAACTAACTATTCTTTATTAACCAAACGTTATACAACGTATAGGTACAATAAATATACATTTCTAATCATACAATAATCATGACAGACAGAAGTTCAAACTTAAGTATATTTAAATACATTATTTAAATGCCAAGTAAATCAGTAAAAACAGTCATTTCTTAGTTTTAAAGCACGAAATATATATTTCCCTAAATTACACAAATCTTTTACATTATTACTATTAAATAACTGTAACAGCTTATATGTTGAAGGTTTACGCCAATAATATAATTTTATAAGTTCTTTTCGTAAATTTAAGTACAATGGGCATACCAGGATAAAATGCATCTCATCTTCCATTTCTTCAAAACATAATTTACAAAATCTATAACTTCGTTCAATATTGGCATATCTACCTTCTTCAATTCCGAGGTTATGTGATGACAATCGTAATTTTACAATACATTTTTTATATAAATCAGGAATTGATTTACACAAGTATGGTTGTATACAAACATTGGAAACCAAATATTTATATAAAATACATTTCGCCGAAGCATTCAACTTTGAATCAAAATCTTGTTTAGTTATATCTTGAAGTCTTTGCTTAAATAAGAACACATGTTCTGGACATAAAGAACTTTGATTATACCACATATCATTTAGGCCAAGATTAAAAAGCTCATTACGCAAACAACAAACCCAATTATTTCTATCATTTGGATTTTTTAAACACATATCATAAAGATGTTCATAACATTTTCGCAAAATACAATTTTCACTATTCATTATTTTAATCCAATATTTGAACATTCGTATTTTTCTAGTTACTATCATGGGGTATCTACCAAGTTCATAATAAACCATAACGTTTGGTGTTGACACCTTAACGTTTAAAATGCGTTTACAAAAATCAATATGAACCTTTTCAACATCCGGTGCTTTATGGAAGCCCCATATTTCTGAACCATAGCACAATACACTACTAATATAAGTATCAAATAATGATAAAAGTGTTACATAATTAAAATAATATGGTTTGACATGTTTAAATAATGCAAAAGAAGCCTTTCTACCTTGATCTGCCACATGTTTTTGAGTCAATGTGAATTTACCATTATAATTCAAAACAATTCCTAAGTATGTAAAACTACTAACAACATCTATTTTTGTACCATTGTAATACCACTTCTCATTCTCTTTTATATTTCCACCATTTCGAAAAATTACAATTTTGGTTTTATCAATGTTGACTGACAAGTTCCATTTATGTGTATAATTATACAATACATTTAACATATCTTGTAAACCTTCTACAGATTCTGAAAAAATCACCATATCATCTGCATACATAAGAAGGAATAAACTAAGTTCTTTCATTTCAGTTGACTGATAACAATTAGTGATAAAATCAACCTCACAGTCATTTACATACATTGCAAAAAGAATAGGCGATAACACTTCACCTTGCATGAGCCCAACTCTGTTTTCAAAAAATTCAGAGTAATAACCATTTACCATAATACAGGACTTAACATTTAAATATAAAGCCTTAATAATTGATAAAAGTTTTCCTCGGATACCCAATTTTGATAATTTAAACCATAATTTCAATCGGTCTATAGTATCGAAAGCTTTAGTATAGTCGATAAAACAACAATAAAGTTTCTTCTTTTCAGATAATGATTTTGAAATAATAGTATGTAACGCAAAAATTGCATCTACTGTACTTAAACCTTGCCTAAAACCAAATTGAGCATCAGTAATCACATCATTTGCGTTAGCCCATTCTACAAGTCTATTATTGATAATATGTGTAAATAATTTTGACAGACAACTAACTAAACTTATTCCACGATAGTTATTAGGATCACATGGATCACCACGTTTGTATACTGGAACCATAACAGCTACAGACCATGATTCTGGGAAATACCCTGAATTTAAAATACCATTAAAAAGTATTTTGAAAATTGGTAACAATATATCTTTGTATTCAATAAAATATTCGTTCAATAAACCATCAATACCATAACTTTTAGATCGTTTTAATTTTCTGATTGCACAAAGTATTTCTTCATTGGTAAATTCACGGTCAAGTTCATCAAAAACTGGCATATGGTCATCATCCCTATTAACAGTTATGTCCGCAGAGTCAACATTTCCATTTATTTCTGATGCAACTTTCTTAAAATGTTCAAAAAAGTCCTTTACTGAAACTTTAGGATTAACACGTCTCTTATGAGCAAACCTTCGGTAAAACAGCTTCGGGTTAGTACGTTTGAGTCCTTCTACCATATTGCCTTCTTCTCTCTTATAGATTCGTTTCAGTTTTCTTTCTACTGATTTGTAATTGTTTTTTGCAATATTTAAATTTGCATGGCTAACATAGTTTTTATCATGGTTAAATATATTCAGACATCTCATATACTCGAAATAAAGCTGCCGACATTCCTCATTGAACCATGGTTTGTCGTCACCACGTTGACAGTTTCTGTTGTTTTTTATACCCATTCCGTCTTTAGACTGAAATTCGAAAAAAGGTGCCATCACTCCATTCAGAAATTCACAAAAACTTATAACAGTTCCGTCTAAACCATCCTGGCTATCGAAATTAAAATTTTCACAAAGTCTATTTAAACTCTCGGCACAGTTTAGCAAAGACTCCCGACACTCAAGTTTTCGATCTTCATTCCACTTAATAAAAGGTCTCTTTCTCTGATCACATGGTGCTTCTGCTACAATTACAGTATCTGTGGTATTTACAGTTTTAACCTTCATTTCTATATGTAAACCAGCATGATCAGAATATTGATTGAAGCTCGTTACAATAAATTTGTCAATTAAACTGAAAAGGTCAAAAGTTGTGAGGAAATAATCCAATACTGATAATGATTTCGGCCCACAGTATGTAAAATCATTAGAATATCCATCACTATGACGACCGTTCAATATTCGTAGTCCTGTAGATTTACATAATTTTAGAAGCTTTGACCCGTAATCATTTAACACTGTATCTGGGTTATTCCGTGCGGTCATATTTTCATCAACAGCATAGTCAAAGATATCGGATAACTGATTCTGTAATGTATTATGAATTGAGTCGTTTTCTATAAAATCCGGGATATTAGCCGTTCTACAATTAAGGTCGCCAACGAGACAAACTTTTCCTTTCCGTGAATAACAAGTTATATTTTCTTCAAGTATTCGAAAAATTTCACATTCGTACAATGCGTGATATTTTGAGTTTCCTGGAGGTAGGTAAGCTCCACACATATATAAATCTCCATTAAAACTGAATAACTCCTCATTAAACTTTATCCAGACAAAAGTATCGGCTACAATTTCACAAACTGATATATAACGGCTATAAACTTCTTTTATCATTACAAGTAGGCCTCCGCCTTGAGTACTTTTGGATTTACTTCTTGGAATCACCTTACAAACAAAACCATCTGCTGTGTAATCGAAATCATTACTGATCCAGCACTCAGACAGAAAAATGACATCATAGGTCCGTAAATAGCTTAAAAATGATTCAGAATTAAGTTTGCTTTCCAGTCCACCATTTATGTTCCATGCAAGAATTTTTATATTACTCGACACTTTTACTTCTTGTCCTACCTAGTCAGTATTACCGCCACCCTCAGCTCCCATTTCAACCGAATCTGGTATTACAATCAAATTTTTGTGTTTTACTTCGTCAAAAAGCTCTCCTTCGATGTAAAGTTTATCGCGTCTCAGTGATGCTTTAAGTTTTTGTTTTCGTGCTTCTTTATATATAGGGATCAAACCCCGTCGGATTTTAACTACCTCTGGGGGGAAGTGTTCATTTACACCATAAGCCTTCCCTTTTAATTTCACCGGTGCGGCTGCACGAATGTCTTGACGATCCTTCTGATTTTCGAACTGGGCTACAATCGGTCGAATTTTTCCTTCAGATTCTTTACCAAGTCTGTACGTTTTTAAAATAGATATTTCGCGTTCAATGTTTAATTCGACTTTTATAAAGTTTTTAATGAGACCATTTGTACTTTCGTCCGTATTTTCACCTATACCAGTAAAAACCAGATTGACACTCAGATTCTGACACTGTAAATCAAATACTGACGACTTTAGACGATCATTTTCTCTCTTGATTGCGCTTATATAGTTCATATCAATATTCTCGGCTTGTTTTTTTGGTTCAATAGATAATTTTGCAATTTCCGTTTTCAGAGCGGTATTTTGAGCCTCGACACTCACAATTCTTTCATGAAGAACTTTAGTTTGATTTTTTGATGCGGCAACAAAGCTTTTAAACTCCGAATTTAGTCTAGTAGTATCGGACATTACATCATCTATTTTACCGCTTACAAAATCGGAACTTTTTTCAACATCGTCGAGCCGCTTCTTTACAGACTGCACCTCCGAATTCAAGCATTCAACTTGATTTGATAGTTTCCCTACATTCGTAGACACAGTATCAAGTTTAAGTAGTTTTTTGTCAATATCATCTAGTCGCGACAATTTCGTATCGAGTCCGTTTAATCGAGTCAAAACTTCTGTAAGTATTCTATTTACCTCGCTCGACTGATGTGCAATAGGCTGTTGCTGCATAACGTTATGACTTGGCAACGGAAGCACCGACGACATATGCGGCATAGGGGGCTGAGGAGGCGGTACGTACTGAGGTTGGTATATTGGAGTACTTGTACCAGGTTGCTGAATATACCCAACAGTTTTAACTGGCGATCCATAAGGATTTTCACCCATATTGTTCAAACTAGATAATGCGTAAGACATGACACTTGTAAAGGTCTCTGGCTTACTGTTTTCACTATTGTTTAAACTAATTGTTGACTGTGATGCACTGCTGTCGGACAGTTCGCCCTTCTTTCGCTTTTTTTGTGGTTTTTGTGGTTTTGTAAAAGTTTTATTAGCATCAGTTTTTTTGTCTTTGTCTTTGTTCACTTCGCTGTCTGTATTTGCACTTGCACTTGCACTTGCACTTGCATTTACAGTCTTGCTTTTTCCAGCATTATTTTTCTTTGTCATTACGAAAAAGTATTTCAGAAAGCTGGTACTAAATGTATATGTTGATTTGTTTATATGTGTATGTATATATTTCTTGAGTAACGCTCATGTGATTGTCTTTGTTTACCTTTCACTGTTGACACATTAAATTGTCTACAAAATCCCAATCCAAATCCAAATTGCATTCCATTAATACGGGGCCTCGAAAGACTACTATTGAAATCCTTGTTAATAGTAATTGCATTTACTCAAAGTGCATCCAGGTTAGTGAATGTTGAACTAATATTCAATCAGTCTTAATTAATATCATATCATTATAAATAGGATATATCAGTTCGGTAAACCCCATTGACAGATTGTTTGTATAGTTTTTTTTTAATTTCTCCAAAGGCGAAACTGAATTATACTAATTTAAAATTACATAATGTTTACTTCTGACGTTATATTGTTTTAACTATTTTTAGTAAAGAATATATAGAGTATATGTATCCTTCATAATAAATAATATATTTCACACCCTTTGCCACTTTCTGATTTTTTTTAATGAAAACATAGATAAAGAAGGAATAAATTTATACCTGTTAAAAAGTAATTTATTTACAAAAAGAAATGTATAATTTAAATTATCAATCGACTTGCATGTAAGAACCGGATTTTAGTCATTAAGAATTGTAAAAAGACATTTCCACTATGTCTGCATATACTTTTGAAAAAATCGGAGTTGCATTAAATCGGTTTTTCCTTCACCATAGCAACGATCTTCGAATTGAATTGCTTAATTTATACTATATTTGTTTCCATTTCAAAATCCTGTTTAAAATTTAATTTTAACTTCACAAAAAAAACCGATCGTACAAAACTATCTTTTTAATTAATGTTCATAAAAAAAACAGCATTATTTCCCATGCATTATTGGTACCACAAATAGTTAAATTTTGGTTGTAGTTATTTTGTGGTTTATTCGGCGCCTGTTGCTTCCCTTCCACAATTAAAAACGCTGAAATAAAGTGATAAAAAAATCCAAAATAATTGCAATTTCTTTTAATCTTTAAAAGTTATTAAGCTTGGTTTATTGAGTTATATACATTTTATTAAAACTAACCTAGTCATTGTCATCTCTGCTATCAAAACAATTAGGACTTTAAAAGAAAATATTAACAGTTGTCAGTCATGACAGTCTGTAATAAAAATTACACAAACATTTCAGAAAGTCTCCTCTCATTGTATTGAGTTTTATTTTTATCTTTGATATTTTTCTAAAAGCGCCAAAATTAAACACATTAATATATTGTAACACGTCGTATTTTAAAAAACCGTTAAATATCCCTACATTCCCTACGCCGGAATATCCAAATTTACGACACGTCATTAGTATTAATAATTAATTAACATTTTCATAAAGAATGCTATTAACAAAAGCTATTTAACAAATCAACAAGAAAACTAGCTTTATTCCATACTCTAAACTGTCATATAAACCCAAAAAGCATGTGGGGAAACGTATTATATATAGTTCGCAAAATATTTATTTTTTTTTTATACGCCCGTCAAAATTTTGACGGGACATATTATGATATACAAATGTCCAGCGACAGTCTGTCCGTCTGTCCGTCGTAAACATGTCGCGCCGTAACTCAGTTGGGAACGACTCATCCAAATTTCACGAAACTTAACATAGTTGTTTCTTATGATAGTCAAACGATCTGTATACTTTTTGGTGAAAATAAGATTAAAACTTTTTGAGTTACGGGACTTTGTAACTAAAACAGAAGTGTGTTTTTTTTCACATGTCGCGCTGTATCTCAAAAACGATTTATGATTATTGCTTAAAACTTTACACACTTCTTAGTCATATTAACCCAAACATTGCCAAAGATCTGTATACTTTTTGGTGATGATTCAAAATTTTATTTTAGAGTTGTTGAGTTTTTTGTAAAAAAAAGGGGGGGGGGGGTTTCACATGTCGCGCCGTATCTCAAAAACGATTTATGATTATTGCTTAAAACTTTACACACTTCTTAGTTATATTAATCTTAAGATCTTCATACTTTTTGGTGATGATTCAAAATTTTATTTTAGAGTTATTGAGTTTTTTGTAAAAAAAAGGGGGGGGTTCACATGTCGCGCCGTATCTCAAAAACGATTTATGATTACTGCTTAAAACTTTATACACTTCTTAGTTATATTAATCTGAAGATCTATATACTTTTTCGTGATGATTCTTTATTTTATTTTTGACTTATTGAATTTTTATTGAGCTTTTTGGTAAAAAAGGTAGTCTTTTTTGGTCACATTTCGCGCCGTATCTCTATTGCTTAAAATTTTACACGCTTATGTTTTGCCGGGTTTCCATACAAATTCCACCAGCAGCCTCACTAAAAAAAGGAGGATTCCAAAAACATTTATTATGTTTTTTTTCACAAGATGACGGGGGTATCATGCGCTCGTGGCGCAGCTGTTTATTTAAATATAGTGTGACTTAACTGTGCTATAAAATACGTACCTGTCCATAATGTAAATTCTTGAAAAATACCCATTCCAGTCTTAAGTTAATTTAATATTTATTTTTAAAAGAAATATTAACGAGGATTAAAACAGGCGAATATATAGATCATGTAGATATACATCTTATTTTATTAAAAAATAATAATCTACGAATTAAGAATCGTATGCGGTCCATAATCCATCTTTTAACCTTATCGAACAGGTACATGTAATAATTGCGGCAACGAACACGTTAAAATTGAAAATATTTCGATTCTTAAACGAATCTTCATTTCCTTCAACACTCTTGAGAAATCAGAGTAACGCGTAACGCGGATGTATTTTTATTTTAATGCAGTAATTACCAATACACTAAAATTTACATTTTATCGTTGGCCATATATTATGATGATCAGTAACATCCGGTGTGAATATACCTAAAAAAAAACATAAAAATTGTTATATATTTATGGATATAATTTTCGATAAGTGATTATACTCGTGAATACACTAAGATTTGCACCGGATAGTAACTTCACCTTTCGAACAGGTACGTGTAGATACATTTACACAGGTTATAATGCTGGTAGCAGATGCGATCAAATAGATATTTTTTATTCTTCAATGAATATATTTTTCTTTCTACACCTCGCTGAGAAAGTAATCTTTATTATACAGAATATCAGATATGACCCGGTTGAATTTATATTTAATTCCAAGGAATTACCAATACACTAAAATTTAAAAAAAATATCTTTGGATATATATTATGACGATCATTATCATCAGATGTGAATAAACCTAAATAAAAACAAATTAATTGTTTTCTATTTTATTATCTATTTATGGATATAGTTTTGAACAAGTGATTTAAATCATGAATACACATCTTTTGCACCACACAAGACAGGATAAAAACTTCACCTTCCAGGTTAATTAAGTACTATAGCTGCCATACAATTCTTCTGAGATCGATAAAACATGGCCATTTTGTCACGCTGCGTGCAACCACCACGGGTGGCCAAAGTTATCGGTCGTTTCCTTAATAATATCGGTCGCTCATTAATATCACGGAACACCATTAACTTTATCGGTGTTGGCTTAACTCTATCGGCGTTGGCTTAAACTCCTCGGCTTATGCGTAATTTCAGAGGTTTTGCTTGATAGTTAAGCAAAAACCGCTAATCTTAAGCTTTTCCCGAGGATACTAAGCATTAGCTGTTTCTAGTGTAATTCGTCACCATTCTTGTTCGATTAAATTATGTAACTATGACATGTATGACAAAGTGCCATTTATTTGATAAGAAAGTTGATTAAGTCTCACAAACTAACATTTTTTTCTTCCTCTCTGATTTTGTTGGTTCGAGTTCTCAATAACCGTCTGAGATATGGATCTGAGGTTTTCAAAGATGAAAGATCAATGCTTCTAGATGTGCCTAATACTATTCATTTTTGATGGGGGTCACTGAGACGTATAATAAGCAGTTCAAAGAGGCTGGGGGTTTACTATAGGACCCTATGGGGAATTTTTTTTCATCGAAAAACTCCACGAGAGTGACCAATAACCATCTCATATCATATATTTTATTATACACCGTGACAACATCTATTAAATGACATATACCTCGTTTCTCTGGGGGGTAATGTCCTCCCCCCAAAGTCGATAATTTTGAAAAATGTCATATGCAATTAAAATCAATAGCTTTAAATAATATATTTTATTATTCTCCGTTATAGACGCATTAAATGGCATATACCCCATTCTTTCAGTAGGTTGATCCTCACCCCCATAAATCAATAATGTCCAATTATCTCATTAACCGTTCAAATCTTCACCACTAAACCATATATTTTCTTTTTCCCCACGGTAAGACGCACCAAATTACACATACCTCACTTCCCAAGGAGTTATAACCACACATCAAATCAATAATGTTCAATTGTCTCATAAACCGTTAAAAACCCCACACATAAAGCATACATTTTCTTATTCCCCTCTGGTAAGAGGCACCAAATGCCACACACTTCGCTTCCCCAGGGAGTTATTACCACTCCGATCAAATCAATAATGTTCAATTATCGCAAAATCCGTTAAAATCCCCACCCTTAAACCATATATTTTCTTATTCCCCACGGTAAGACGCACCAAATGACACATACCTCGCTTCCCCAGGAGGTTATCACCACTCCCATTAAATTAATAATGTATAACTATCTCATAAACCGTTGAAATCCCCACCCTTAAACCATATATTTTCTTAGTCCCATGATAAGATGCACCTAATGACACATATCTCGCTTCTTCACGGGGTTATCACCACTCCATGTCCAATTTTCTCATAAACCGTTTAAGACTAAAACAGATTTATCAAAACCTAACACCCTCACAAAAAAGGGGCATCGCCCCTTAAATCAATACTTTTTAATTATTTAAAAGTCCGTAAAAATGTTTATCCCTTTAACACGTTTTAATACCCAATGTTCAAATCTCATAAACCATTTAACTCAATACCCCGTATCAACATATATTACTAATTGCCTAAGGAGACGCAATAAATGATTTTACATATTGCCAGAGGAATGGAGGTATTCCCTCGTAAAAAATCAAAACAGACATTGAGATCCTTGGCCCTTTATTATAAACATGTTTTATTCTTTGTGAAAAGCTCAGATCATATATATCCTCAGAGTTCATGTCCCACCCCTTTAAACACTGGATGTATCACCAGTGTTTCTGAATAGATTCGAAACTGCTGGCCGGAAAAATCATTATGCCCATGACAATACCTTAAAAAATGATTCCTCACGAAAAAAAAAACAAAAATAATTACTGAGATTTTTTTTTTGTATCTTTCACCGTTTCCAAAATACAACGGTCAAAGGGGCTATTATATATAATTTCATTGATTTTTACCCCATATCCTTACATTTTTATATGTACAAGTGCAGTTTTGTCTCGCCCTTATACAAATGAACGAAAATGGAAGAGAAAAACCGTTTGTTATTGACTCCAGTTGGTAAAAAGTCAACAAGGTTACTTACTAAGAAAAGAAATTTGGTTTCAGGATGATATCAATATCAAAAGATGTCACTGATTTCGTTCTGCGATTTCGTTGGTGTGTTATAGCGTAATTTTTAAAACTGTAAACCCGTCCATCTCAAATTTAAATGTAAATACATGTATATTTTTGTTAACCCGTTAAATGCATTTTTGCAGGGTATTGCTACTGACGGGAGATCATGCCTACCCAGTTGGGTTTTTTTGTATAGATAAGATTTTTTTTTATTAATGTGGTGTTTTATCTTTTAATTATTTTATGTTCTGTCCTTACATCATATTGTAGATTTAATATAATATTGATATAAGGAATACATCAATGTATCAGACATAATATGTAAAAATAGATATCATTTCATTTGCTTGGTCATAAATTAAAAATTTCTTGTTGTGTTTCAATTGTACCACTTTATATAAATATGATTTAAAGTTTCGGAGTACTTATCACGACAGGTAAGGAGTCTTTTTTATTATTTTATTTAATGAAACCGAATGCAGTTTAGTACACCATACAATAAAATAAGTTCTCGTAAACTGTTCAGAAATATTGCAATAATACAGCATGTCGAGAAGCAAAAGTTGATCAAGTGTGACATCGTATGACTGTAAAACTCCGGTCACAAAAATACCCATATCACGATTTTAAAGTAACCTCTCCATTAAGTATGCATAAACTTTATAGGAACAATTTCCCCATTTCAGTCTCTGAAGAACAAATAATTTATTGAATAAAATGTAAGGCATTCGTTTGGGAGACTTCGTAACAGTCCACTGTTACAGTTATTACTCGTTTTAACCCGGATTTGAAATGTCGCATGTTGTTATAGTTACCCTTCCTTGTAAAAGAAAGGTTTCCTAAATTTGTTGTTCCGAAGATATTTCCACAGTTTCCACGTCGAAGGTTGTTATTATCCTGGATGATTGTAAAATGCACACACATTAAAGGTTTTTGTACTATAGAAAGGTCCATTTTGGCTTTTTTGCACAAAATTGTGGTTTGTTAAACTTGCGTAATTTTCTGGCGAACATGGCTTGTCCTAGAGAAATTGTCTATTATGATGGATTAATTAGTATGCACATTGTGAAGGTGTGAATTTTCTTAAGATGTCCAATTTCATCAGTTTTTTTAAATGCGGTTTGTTGAACGAAGTCATTCTATTATCAAAATTAACACCTGGGTCCATGCATGGTTTGTCTAAATAACTCATCTTACGGTATGACATGATTGACATATATATGAGGGGGTATAAAAGGTATTGGGAGACAGGGAGAAAGGGAGTGGGAGAAAGGAGAAAGGGGGCGGGAGAAAGGAGAGAGGGGGCGGGAGAAAGGAGGGAGAAGAACTTTAATGTTGAAAAAAAATAGAGGTAAAAAAACGAAAAAACTGGATACTAAATGTTCTAATAAATGGACAAATCTTTGAAAAAAGGCAACATTTATATTTCCCAAACCATTTTTGCCATTTCCGATCATTTCTAGAAATCATCCTTTCAAAACGGAATTATCTCTCCGTTACGTTTTCCTTTTTAGCTCACCTGACCCAAGGGTCAAGTGAGCTATTCTCATCACTTGGCGTCGGTCGTCGTCCGTTAACTTTTACAAAAATCCTCTCCTTTGAAACTACTGGGCCAAATTGAACCAAACTTGGCCACAAGCATCATTAGGGTATCTAGTTTAAAAAATATGTCCGATGACCCCGCCTGCCAACCAACATGGCCGACATGGCTAAAAATAGAACATAGGGGTAAACTGCAGTTTTTGTCTTATATCTCAAAAACTAAAGCAATTACGCCAAACTGACATGGAGTAAAAATGTTCATCAGGTCAAGATCTACCTGCTGTGAAATTTTCAGACGAATCGGTCAACTCTTTGTTGGGTTATTGCCCCTGAATTGTTGATTTTCAGGAAATTTTGCAGTTTTAGGTTATTATCTGGAATATTATTATAGATAAAGACAAATTGTAAACAGCAAAAAGGTTCAACAAAGTAAGATCTACAAATAAGTCAACATGACCAAAATCATTGATTGACCCCTTATAGGAGTTTTTGCCCTTTAAAGACGGCATACAGCGTAAGCTTTCCTTTAAAGACCTTTTTTCTCTCAAACCACTGGGCCATTTGAGACCAAACTTTGTTGGAATGGTCCTTGGGTATGCCCCCTTCCAAAATTATGTCCGGCATCCCCGACTTCCAACCGACATGGCTGCTGTTACTAAAAATAGAAAAAAGGGGGGTGAATTTAAAAAATCCTCTTTTATGAAACTACCATGCCAGTTGGAACCAAAGTTGGTAATGGTTCTTAGGAGGTTCTCTTTCAGAAATATGTCCTATGAACCGGACTGTTAACCAAGATGGCCGCCACAGCCGAACTTAGTTTAACATAGGGCTCTATGGGAAATAACATTGAAAAATCTTCTTGTCTTAGACCACTTGACCAATTGGAACCAGACTTGGCAGCAATGGTCCTTAGATGGTCCTCTTATAGAGTGTGTCCGATGACCGGACTGTCAGCCAAGATGGCTGCCACAACCGAACCTAATTTAACATAGGGCCCTATGGGAAAATTCATTGAAAAATCTTCTTGTCTTAAACCACTTGACCAATTGGAACCAGACCTGGCAGCAATGGTCCTTAGATGGTCCTCTTATAGAGGTGTGTCCGACGATCCAGACTGTCAACCAAGATGGCTGCCACAACCGAACTTGGTTTAACATAGGGCCCTATAGGAAAATTCATTGAAAAATCTTCTTGTCTGAAACCCTTTGACATATTGGAGCCAGACTTGGCAGAATTGGTCCTTAGAGGTCCTTTTTCAGAAATGTGTCTGATTTTATGGACTGTGAACCAAGATGGCCGCCACAGCAGACCTTAGTTTAACATAGGACCCTATGGGAAATTCACTCAAAAACCTTCTCGTCTGAAAACACTAAGACAATTAGAATTAGACTTGGTAGCAATGGTCCTTAGATGGTCCTCTTTCAGAATATTGTGCGATGACCCAGACTGTCAACCAAGATGGCCGCCAAACCCGAACTTAGTTTAACATGGGGGCCCTATGGAAAAATTCATTGAAAAATCTTCTTGTCTGAAACCACTTGTCATATTGGAGCCAGAATTGGCAGCATTGGTACTTCAGAGGCTCTTGAGAGCCTCTACTTAAAATGACCCCCCCCCCCCCATCATTTCCGGTTTGCCTTCACATGTGGGTATCTGTTTCCTCTAAGTATTTGGCGATCTTCTACAAATTTAAAAAGAAGGGATGCTGACAATGTCAGAGAGATACACTCCCTCCTCTAAACAATATTGCATGTACTTAACGCGTTTTCCAGGTCACCTTAAAATATTTACGTTATCCACTTGACCATACAAAGTAAGGTGTTCTCGAGGACAGGGAAAAATAGAGATGACACAATAAAAAACTGTGTCTAATTTCATGATCCTCATACATGACCATACATATCAAAAATGAGTTTCTTGACATTGGGGCATGCACAATGCACTATTGACAACATTCCAACATTGTGTATTAATTCGCGTACGAGTCGGAAACAGGCCTTGTTCGTAAAATCAGTATATGCTTTAATAAAGACCTATGCCACCTATATATTGTTCATATATTAATTCAAATTTGTATTAAAATCGATTGATCTGAAAAAAGACGGTTGTTAAGGTGGGAGATGGAAGCAGAGGGGCGGGAGAAAGGAGAAAGATACCCCCCTTTCCACCCCCTCACATATAATAAAGGTGTTTATTGAAACATTATTGGTTGTTTGTTTTGGTTATTTTATGACCAGTTTTAATCCATGTTCAAATTCACATGGACATATGGAAGAAACTCAAAAAGTATTCAAATCATAACTGCATACAGTTAAAGATTCGTATCATACATAATTTTTCTATGAAAGTAAAATTGCATTGTGCACAGAATCCAATATTTAATAAATTCACAAAAACGTTCATCAACATATTCAAATATATAGCAACAAGTCGAACAGATATCAGACACACTGTAAAGTTTTGAATGATAAACATTTAAGTTTGCAAAATCCATGCGTAAGACATGCACATTTCGATGGTTTTAAGTCTATTATTTGAACATGTTGAAAGTAAGGCAATTGAAATTCAAATAATGCACAGGCACTTGAAATCCGGACCATTTCCCCTTTTTACCCAAATGCCCACCCAGTGATACAATTATAGATCTTAAGCTGAAAGTACCTTCTTGACCATTTTATTGATGTTTAACAGCATTTTTTGTTACAATATTGTCACGTACTATAGGATTTTAGTAAATGAAATTTTGACTTAGAAATAAAGGTTAATAAGAGAAACGTGTTAAACATCAATTAAATGGGCAAAAGTCACGAAAGTGGTACTTACAGCTTCAGATCTATAATGGTATCAATGGAGGAGCATTTTTTTGCGGGGGGTGGGGGGGGGGGGGTGGTTGTTCCGGAATTCAAGTGCCTGTGAACTACTAAACCAAGATATTCAAGAACGAAGTAAAATTTATCAGCCCTAATTAATTAAACAACAGACGTTTGTACTACGATGGAATGAAAGTTCACAAGGATTTCAAAATACTGAATTTGCATTTACTCAGATAATGATATAATCCCGGCCTTGAATTCCACAAGTTGAAAATAAGCATAATCAAAATTTGTCAATTAATGAGATGATACACGTAACAGGTAGAACAAGCATTTTATGATTTGTAAGATAAAAAAGAAATGACCTGCTTGCCTTATTTCATAAGAAGATTAATCTGTTTTTCTTCTTCCTGGCCTTGCTTCAATAACCAAATTTGTAAAAGTACAGCTAAATGTTAGGATACGTTTGCAAAACGTATGATTTTGTTTTGAAAGTACAATAGAACAAAACCCATTACTTCAACCTGATGTTGTCTCTGAAATGATAAAAAAATGTCTTACGTCATTTCACACATCTATAGATATTTGTTTTTTAAATACTTTTTTTAAATGGTGAAATGCATGTAGAATTGTATATAATATATATATATGCTCGTTTCTTTTTGATACATAATTTATATGTTATTTTGTAATTAAATGAAGAAGCGGCAAATATGGAAGTATATGTAGATATACGTGGGAGGAAAATTAGAACACGGGGATCTAATGTAAAGTAGACAACCTAGGTATTCTAAAAGCCGTAAAATTCGTGAAAGGTCCCATAGCTAACGGCTCCAACGGATCCAGGACCGAGCGTCGGTAAAGAGCCCGGGATTCAAAGCCCATCGGATGAAAATAAGTCTCAATCTTCCAATTCTTTCACATAAAAAGCATTCTGCTCGAAGTTTAGGGATATGCGCGAGCCAAATGCACCACCCCTCCCTCCCAATTGGATCTGCCTCTGTTCATAATCTTACTTTGTGAGCTGTTTATTATCTTTTTAAACCAAGTCATGAATATTTAAAAAGGTTTTGTATTCAATATGATTATATCTTTCACAGGACTTTTTAACAATATCAAACGCCAATGGTTTTTAAATGGTCGAATGTATGTATATTATATTCTTGTTAATTGATTCTCTTTACACGGGATGCTTCATCATAACCTATGGCGAATATTATCTTTTTTAATTCTTTTTGAAGGCAAATGTTAGCACGTTTTTATTATTACAATTCTTAAGTGTAACAAAGAAGCGAGTATAATATTCAAATATATCTGAGAACAAAACTAATACTTAAGTTTATAGTAGACAAGAAGTGGCATGCACTTTATATAGAAAACTACATACAATATGCTAACATACATGACATATGGAGGGAATTAAATAGCTTGATATTTCGTTTACATTTATTCATTGTAAATTAAAAATAAAAACAAGTGTGTATATATGTGGCAGAATTATGTTTAATGTATTTTTCAAGTATTTTCATTTATAACATTTCCAGTTATTGTTTCTCAATGATATGATATGATTCCCCTTCAATTTGAAACCAAAAGAAAGAGGTTCAACAAAGGAGAATTTGAAAAGGAGATCATATCATATCATAGAGAAACAATAACTGGAAATGTTATAATTGGAAATACTTGAAATATACATACAGTACAATAAATAATATACTGTAATCAAAATATATTAAACATTACTCTGCCACATATATTATTCATATACATGTATGCTCGAAATTGTAGTTTACTTAGATAAATAAGATGAACAAAAAAATAAATACGAATTCGTTGAAAAAATTAAAAAGGTATAGCACCAGGGACAAAATAACTATAATTTATACATTATAGATAATTATGGTTTATTTATCATTATAATTTGTCTTGATATTTCCTACAAATGGCCACTAGATCTAGAGTTTTCATTAGTAACAAAAACTTTTGCATATATTATGACACGTAATGAAGAAGTGCAGAAAATTATTGGTTATTGACCAGTGTCCTATTGTAAAAACATGACAGCATATATTGAAGGACTAGTGACATATGAGCCTGGCATCCACACCAGATGTTTTAGTAAAATATTGCCGGATGTTAATACAAATGTATGGTTTGTGGTCTGGAGTAAATTTCATAATAAGCAGATAGATTGTTAGAAGATCACGGATATAAACAAATGGAAAAAACGATATTGTTCTGAAACATATGATAAGTAATTTTGTCAAATTTAAAGTCGTTAAAATGTCTTTATATAAATATTTATCAAGACGAACATAAGCAGTATATGAGCACAGTTCAGATATTATTTGTGCTAGTGCTGTGGTGGTGCCGGAACCGGAAGTCACGTGACCGAAACCACCCGGAAGTGGTTTGCGCCCATGCGCAACCGGAAGTAGTCGGTTTTCCCGCCATTTGTTAACGGAAGTGACGTAAGTCACATGCCCGGACCCAGATGTGTGGTCTGCGCATGCATGACCGGAACCGGAAGTACCCAGTGGTTTGCACCCATGCGCAACCGGAAGTGATGGATTTTCGCGCCATTTTCCCATGATTTGTTTACGGAAGTGTCGTAAGTCACATGCTGGGACCCGGGTGTGTCGTCTGCGCATGTGTAGGCGGAAACGAAGTAGTGTGTTTTCCCGCCATTTCCCATTTTTTATTTACGGAAGTGACATAAGTTATGTGCTGGGACCCGGATGTGCTATGCTTCACTGATTATCTCCCCTTTTTCTGTGCTTCTCGGTCGTCTCTGGGTCCGTCACCGATCTGTATAGGTAAGGGTCTCGTATCGAGTCTCTAGGGTTACACTCCACTAATTATCTTAGTTTCAGAGAAATGCAACCGCAGAATTTTATTAATTATTAGAGTTGGTAAAGTTTGACTACATGATAGATTAATAATAAATGTCTTAAACTCAAAATTGTAATATTGACTGAAAGAGGATAAATTTTAGTTCAAAAAAATACGAAAACATGAACTGATTTTGCTTCTGACAAGTAATGGGTCATAAACTGGGACTTGTGAATTGACATGTGGTGTGTAAAACTTTGACAGTGATAATCGGCACCTGCACTGGTAAGTTAAATTGTGAGAAAAAGAGCCGGAAAAGTATACCTTTTTTTTTCCCACATATGTAATGGTATTTTATGCAGAATCTGAAAAATTAAGTCTCAGTTGGATTGAAACGCTGCATCAGACCTCAATTTTAAGCCGAAGTGGAGTGAAATTTAACATTTTTAAAGCTTTTTTTATAAAAATTTTTGAAATGTTGCTATGCCAACTAGGTTTCCATGGATATTTTTTATTTATTTTATCATGATTGAAACAATGCTAACGTAATGGCCTTTCAGAATATATATATATAAATGTATATGCATGGGTATTATTTACTCTGAAGATGGCACAAGACCATGATATTTGTTAGCTCACTTCACATAGAAAATGGTACTATTAATTTGTGGAGTGCAACCTAGGGACTGATACTCTCACTGTTATGTCGAAGTCCGAGAGTATACGAAGTACAGAGAGGTGATTGGATTATCTCCCTTTATCCCACGCTTTTCCCCACGGGTGATGTTTTCTGTGAGGACCAAAGGTAGAATTGGATTATGTCCCCTTAACTCCAAGTGATGCTGTCACCATTAGGTAATGGAGGGGTGCCCTTAGCAACCGCCGGAGCAACGGCGGTCCATTTCCTTGCTCTATGATGCACTTCGTTTCTCTTCTCTTGCTTCATGCCGCTTTTCGCTGATCGTCGCTGTTCATCGCTACTTATGACATACTCGCAACATAAATTAAATACAGTATAAAATTATACCTTGCTTCATTCTTGACCCTGAAATGTCTGATAAACAACACTTTCCAAAATAATTTCAGGTATTTAAGAGTGACATCGATGAAAAATAAAATCCGTTTTTCATCGTAATAAATTTTGTGCGAACTTTTATGAGTTTTCTGGTTTTTATTATCTGACCACTGACTTCTAAACTTGCAATATCATTATCAACATGTGTAATCAGATAATATCTTATTTATCTTCTGATACAATAAAACCGACATAGTTCTCCTTTTAGCTCTCTGGCTTACCAAAATTTAATTATTGTGATTATATTTATAGTAAACACTCATTTTATTATTCAACTGGCTTTTTATAACTTATAAAACGCATAACATATAGGATGGGGGAAATACATTGTCGCTGAAAACGAGCAACAGGCTCTTTTTTAACTTTTTGATGATCCCGGCTAAATTACTGCGTGAGAACAAGCATGCAACTATTAAATCATAATTTTTTCAGGATTACTGTTTATGATATCAACAATTCTTTCGTGATGTTTCATCAATCTTTTTCAATCTTACCATGATAATCCTTTATGCTTTTGTGTTTTTGTATGTGAGTGCGTAAGATGAGTTGGCGCGTTCACAAATATTTGTTCGTTCTTTCGCTTTGATTGATGCACTAAATTTAAGATTTTCTTAGAATTCCCGGTCTTTATTAAATAAAATTTTATTTTATTCTAGGTGATACTTAATATTTAATCTTGGTTGTTTCGTATGTGTACGCATCTCGAAACGCGTTTCCAAATTAGAATAATTTTATTATTATAACCGTAATATTTTGTACCCCATAATACCTATTTATTGAAAACTATAATTTTGTATTATTAATTTCCCCATTTATGATATTGTTCCCCCTATACATGTTTTTAATGTTTGAAATGCTTAGCCGTTACACAGTCATGTATTTTACACATCAAGATAATCCCCCTTTTGTACGTAAATTATTTAACAGTTTAAACATCCCCGGGTCGTGTTAACGAATGTGTCCTTAGACTAAGACATGTACTGAGATAATCTCAGGACATGTCCTAGTTCTAGGTCATGGTATCTAAGCTATCCTAAGTTCGGACATGTCTTAAAATTTGTCCTAAAGTGAGGATGTAGAAATCTTAAGACCACCCTTAGATGGTCCTAACATTTTGGATTAATTATTGTAATATAAACAAGGTATCAGTCGGGCGAGGAGACAGGCAAATACGCACTAACAGGGTAAATTCGCATCTAAGAACTTAACACTTACATAGGACAGAGGAAAAAAAAAGAAAGGAATAAAGGCATCAAAAAGGCAAGTTATTAAAACTCGATAGTCTTAACGTTCAGACGGTAAACACGTTTTACAGAATGATTTCATAAAGGCAAGTTATTAAAGATCGATAGTCTTAATGTTGAGACGGTAAACATGTTGTACAGAATGATTTCGCTCAGAAATATGTTAATTTGTGGTTGGCACACTTGCCTCTTTCATAATATTTAAAAAAAAAGTCGTTAAAATCTAGAAAATAATGATCAAAGCAAATAATGTTATAAACAGTAAAAAAATAACGAAAAAGTAGCGAATAAGGAATAAGGAAAATAAAGTAACGAATAAGGAATAAGTAACGAATAAGTAACGAATAAGAAATAATAAGGAATAAGGAATAAGTAACCAACTTTACGACCCTTCTTAATGGTTACTCCATAGACTGAAGAGTAGATACATACAGTTATATGTATTATAAAAAGAAAACGTATGCTCCCTTGTTACATCTTATATCTATTTTCTTTTTAGGAAATAAACTGAAATATAGTGAATATTTTAGAATTTGTTGAATTTGTATTACATTAAAATGTTATCTTATTAACACCACAGATATTTCAAAACAATTGTACTATACTACATTTATTAACCTTTCTCGCCATTATTTTTCACCCAAAAACTTTTTTCTTGTCGTCTGCACATTTCATTTACATAAAGGGAGAAACTTTTTTTGTAAATACAAGTTAAAGTCAGATTAGAGATACACAGTCTATTGTTATACAAGAATGTTGAAAATTCAAATTTTGAAATAGACATGATAGATGAAACCTGTTTTTGTAAGCCTAAAACCTTATAGGCGCCACAAATATAAAGACATGTATATCACAGCTGTATATTTATGCAAAATTATCTTTTTGAAAAAGGCAAGGATTTCATAACTATTGTTAAATTGCTATAAAATAAACATTCGTACGTAACATAATATTTATAAATTACTTTTTCTATTTGTACGGAGTAATATTTGTTTACATCTACATAAAGTGTTCATGACTAAACTGAAACTGATCACATTCGTTGATTCTAATTTTATTGTAAGTTAATTTAAAGCATAGAAATAATATGTGTAGATCATGTATATGTCGAATCATAATTTAATATAATATCAAAGCTGCATAAATGCTAACTTTTACGAAATTTTAGGAGCGTGAGAACAACTTTTTTATTTTTAATGTATTGAAAAATGAGGAATTTGGGACGAATTTTCATCATTTTTGCAAAATGAGGCCGCAATTTCTTTTCTTAATTAAATAGTCTAAAAATCTGAGCGCCGAAATCCAAAGAACTAAATATCAATTTGATGTGGCTTAATTACATAGAAGAGTGTGGTGGATTTTTTTTTCATCCGGTATTCGGCCACATAAGTTATGTTAGAAAAAAAGAAACTTTGAAACTTTTGAAATACAGCTAGATTTGATTCACACTATTGTATATTTTCAATGCATAAGTATATACAGATTCTTTTAATTCTAGTAGACAAAATGCCTTTTATCAAAACTGAACCTTTGGATGTTTTCAAAGTTACATACTTCCAATGACGGGCAGTATAATGTTTAGATGAATAGAGCATTTTACCAGTTTTATTAATATTATTATTACAAATGTCAGGTCAGCGTTGCAGTGTTTGGATGAAAGTACAGAACATTTTATTTGAAAATGTTGAAAGGAAGTAGAATGGCGCGAACAAGTTTCACTAGCCAAAACAGTATCTGTCAACATGCTAGAGGACATAAAACATGGACCAATTTCCAGTAGCTATCACAGCATTTCGCAGTTTTGTTGATACGGATGTACTGTTAAAGCTCAGTACCCCAACCTTTTCGTATATTTCAGATCTTTAAATTCTGAATTTTTACATTAACTGTAGTGGTATATAAGCAGGATTTAATACGTAGCCATATCTGCTGCAATTTCGAAGCACATGTAGTAAAGAAACAAATCATGTAATTGTAAAACAATTGGCTGAAATTGGTATTACTCATACACATTCTGATACAATTTTTATATTATTTTATCTTATATTATCAGTCCTGTGAACAATGATACCATTATCAAGTAATTCATGTAGGGTTCCATACCTTACCACACTGAAGGAAGAACAGAAAGGACATATTCAAGATGAGGTGCCGAAAGTATCCTCTGCTCATCAAATTTGCGGTACTGACATTAAAGTCAGGACTTTAGAAATTTATACACAGAAGTGGAGAGAGAAAATTATTCAACATGGAAACAATAAATTCAACACTAAGGATTTATACAATGTATATCATTAATTTTCGTGGTTTTCGTATATGCATTCATTAAATTTTAATAAACCATACATAATAATCCGGCTTCTTGATTAATCATAATATATACAGTACGGAAATTTTGGTCAAGATATGACCTATATTCAGTCGTGTTTTATTCTCTAGTTTATTCTTTTAGTTATACATGTATCCTTGTGGCAATTGTTTGTTATGTTCCATTCTAATGAGTTTGTCTTGCCTTATGAATTTTCCCACTGTTTTGACTCTTCTGTATTATTTTGCAGATATTCAGTGATTCTTTCCAAGAGGGTTATGGGTTAAATTACATAATACATGGGGAAAATACCCCCAAAAGACTGGAATATTCTTTAAAAAGTATATAGATAGCGCTTTTGTTAATGTTCCTTTCATTTATTTTATATTTTTAGTCTGAAGCTACAACTGGAGAAAATATTTCTCAAATTATGATATTTCAGAAGAAAATTCTTTCAGTAAAATTCAACTTCATTTCTGGAAGATTTTTCTTCTTAGATACAAGATAATGGTTTTGTACGTTCCAACCATTTAACCTGGAACAAACTATGTCTGTATCTCTATAGTATTTTGAGAAATCATCTTCTCAAATAAGATTGATATTATTTAATGCTATTTGCATTAAGGTTTTCATTTTTTATACCTAATTCTATCAGAGAATACAACCTAATCTTACCATTCTCATGGCAGTTGAGGGATAAATTGTTAACATGTCAGACAAAATCATAAACAAGTTGCCAATTTATGTAAATTTATAGAAAATGTCAAAACATAGTCGATAAAAAGGAAATCCCGGATTTCCTTTTTTATTTTGGACTGCATTAAATTTAGTAGTGTATTTAGTGTATTTAGAAATAGACATGATGTTTTAAAATTTGAAACTTATTATCATCCCAAAATAGATCTGCCATTATTCAAATTATGTAAATTTATTAAGATTGTAAATAAGAGGGTATGTTGTCCTTGTTGACTATCTGTTCCTTCTGTTCATATGTAGTTAGTTATTTATGTATATTTATTAATCTCTGTACCTTAATTCACATACAGAAGAAAATTTCATTCAGTAAAATATACCACATAGACATGATAGAGGTAGATAATAAATAATTCCGATATTAGCCTCCACGTGGCATATGATCAATTTGTCAATATATTACATGATGCTACTAGTAGTACTATTTCAAAAAAGTGGTTATAATCCTTTTTCTAACCCTTACTGGACCGAAGAGGTTAAACGTGCACATAAGAAAGAACGCGAAATGCGGAACAAATGGATATCCGACGGACGTCCCCGTGGAATGCAGTTTGACAGTTATAGAGGCTATAAGAAAGCCAAGTCTTTGTTTAGACATACCCAACAAACTGCAAACGAACAATTTCTACAGAACTGTTACAATGATCTAATCAATACAGCCGAATGCGACATTCGTTTATTTTTGAAATTGGTGAAACGCTTTTCAAATAAGACTTGGAAGATATACCCGGAAATTATATATAAGGACAAGTTATGAACTCTCAAGAATCGGTTTCAAACTGTTTTGCTGACTATTTTGAAGACGTATACAAAGAAAGCGATAATATTCATTTCGATGTAAAGTTTAAACTGTGTACAGAGACGTCATTAGTAAATTTAGCGATTGTGGTGATCATTTGCCCGCGGGAGTAATAACAGAATTATAGAGGTGTCTCAATCAATTAAACTAAAAAAGTCACCGGGACACGATAAAGTACAAAACGAACATTTGCGTTTGCGTTTCGGTGACCCACCTGTAGTTCGATTCTTTTGTTCGCTTTTCAATCTTATTGTACGAGATGGTCGTATACTGAAAAAAATTCAAAGAAGGTACTAAGTGTAAAACATCGCCAGAGAGTTACAGATCAGTAAGTTTACTTTTCATTATTTGAGAGTATCATTAAATCTCGTCTATTGTGCTACGTTCTATGTGACAAAGTATTCCCTAACCCCCAGCAGCAAGGATTTCAGCAACACTTGAGCTGTCTAATGGCCTCTTTTAATCTACATGAAACGATTTTTCATAATCTTGAAATGAGTAGTAAAATTTATGTAGCTTTCCTTGACAGTAAACAAGCTTTTGATACTCTCTGGAGAGCAGGGTTGATGTATAAACTATATAAGATGAATGTGAAAGGTAAACTATTGTCTATTTTAACTGATCGGCATATAAACACGGTTAGTGCTGTGGTTGTAAACCAATCTCGATCATTATTTTTTCCCGTTTTGCAAGGGGTAAGACAAAGTGGTGTGTTGTCAAATTTACTATATCTAGTTTATATCAATCATGTCAATGATTTATTAACTGAACTAGAAAACTTTAATCTTAACACAGGTATTTACCATATTATAAACTTTTGTCCAGCTTTGGCAGATGACATTTCTTGCATCAGCACCACACCTTTAGGACTCCAGAGTATGTTAAATGCTTGTACAGTGTATGCTCATAAGTGGCGTTTTCGATTTAATGCCCAGAAATCGTCAATAATTCAGTTTTCATTGAACCCCTCATTAATGTCCAGTTCACGATGTGGTCACGATATCGTCGACATCGCGATGTAGCCGATATCGGTTCAACATTGACGACATCGTTTTGTCCAGTGTTTACCTCTTTCACATCGCCGACATCGCGATGTTGGCAATGTCGTCACAATATCGGTCCATTATTGACGACATCGTTTTGTCCAGTATTTGCCTTGTTCACATCGCCGACATCGCGATGTTGGCAATGTCGTCGCGATATCGGTTCAACATTGACGACATCGTTTTCTCCAGTGTTTACCTGTTCACATTGCCGACATCGCGATGTTGGCAATGTCGTCACGATATCGGTCCAACATTGACGACATCGTTTGGTCCAGTATTTACCTTGTTCACATCGCCGACATCGCGATGTTGGCAATGTCGTCACGATATCGGTCCAACATTGACGACATCGTTTTCTCCAGTGTTTACCTGTTCACATTGCCGACATCGCGATGTTGGCAATGTCGTCACGATATCGGTCCAACATTAACGACATCGTTTTTTTCAGTGTTAATTTTGTTCACCTCGCCGACATTTCGATGTTGGCATCACGATATCGGTTTAACAATATATGCAATATATAAAACGCAATGCCGATCAATAAAAAATAACACCCTTTACTCAAGACATAAATTTCAATTTTATGAAATAAACAAATACATGTACATTATAAGAGTATTAAACACAATGATACTAGTGGCACAATCAACTAAATAATGGGAAGTAAATGAACTAATTTCAAAGAAATAATTAAAAATAAATCCAGGGGATATTAATAAAGATTTGTGATGAAATATTTTTCTATCTCAGTCATTAATATTTCATAAGAAATGCTACGCAATTCACGACGTATCACTGTCATATCTACATTTTTTGTTATGCCGTATAATTCTATCTCTGTTGTACATGTTGCATAAGTACAGCATAAATAAATTGTACTTGCCATATGACATGTGCTTGGTTGCATATTTATATTTTGAAATAAAATGGAATGTTTGTTCACACGCTTCCGTGTTTACATCTTTGAATAAGACAAAAGGCGAGCCTTGGCGACACTTCACGCGTTGTCTTGAATTCGCCGGTATTTATCTGCTGTAATTGATCAAGGTATTGTCAGGCAGTAACAATCTCAGTTTTGGATATTATCTAATGAATACTTTTATCCTGCAATTACGCCTTTTTGCGACCTAATAAAGGGGGTAGAATAACATTGAGTCGTATTAGGTCATTGACCTAATAAAGTTTCTGGTACCTTTTGACGTTACAGAGCAAAGGCAAAGTAGTTGTATACCAGTTCACGTCACGACATTTCCCTCCTTTTACGCGATGATTTTAAATTGAAATTTTAACGCATTTTTACTGATAAAGTAGCTATTTTTACATTGCAGGAAAAAGACAATACATGGTCATTGTCGGAAAATATAAAATTTATTTGTGCTCGCTACAAAATATGCGAAAAAAGCTCGCCAAGGCTCGCCTTTTGTCATGTTTCTAAAGCTCGCACAAATAAATTTTATATTTTCTGACAATGACCATGTATTATATATTTATCCTGCAATGACGGCTCTAGCTGACCAATACAGCCTGACCAATATCGTTTTTGATATCAATCAGTTATGTTAGCCACGCCCATTGCCGAATATCGGGGCGCGTCACGGGATTTTTTTAATATAATTCTCACTAATTTGATGTTATTTCACTTCATTTTGGTAGGAAATGAAACAATAATGATTTTAAATTACAGGATAAACACAATACGTATGGATTATCAACGCATTTATGTAACATATGTGTATTTGGCGGAAAAAAGCTCGACAGAGCCTCGCAGTTGCCCGTGTTTCTAAGCCTCGTGCACATACATGCTTCGACAATGCACATGTATTGTATATACCTAAATTACAATGCAAATGAACGGTTGTAAAGCCATCCATAAATATGCTTTACGATGAGGAACATGACACGTTTCTAGCTAGGAAACGTTAACTGCTTACTCCATTGAAGCGCTCAAATTTATTCTTATGGAATCCGTGTTTCGGGCATTGTCATTAATTTCATTGTGATTAGTTGCCACTTAATAATAATCGTTTTCTTGTCTAACGATGCATTTACAATGTTGAGAGAATAACTAAAATCGTTTCATGTCAACACAGGAGTTTAATGTACAGTTTCGAAATGAAATCAAGATACTCTGACAAATTAGGTTGGATGTTCTTAATCAGTTTTCAATTATTTACTTACAATGAAAATCCTTCCATACAATTTAAAAGGCATTGTACAGGAACGTCTACATATCGCTACCTCTAGTTATACGACTATATATCGATTTGGACGATGTCCACTACCACATCTTGATGTCGTCAATGTCGAAGGTTTTGACATGCAATAAATACTGTATATTGATGTGAACGATGCCGACATGACATGTTGTCATGAAGACTATACAACTATGTCGATACAATGTTGACAACATCGCGATGTCGGCGATGTCGACGATGTATACATGTAATGAAGACTATACAACGATGTGAACGATGTCGACACAATGTTGACAACATCGCGATGTCATCGATGCTGACGCAATGTTGTTAACATCGCGATGTCGTCGATGTCGACACGATATTGTCAACATTGCGATGTCGGCGATTTCGACGATGTATACATGTAATGAAGACTATACAACGATGTCGACACAATGTTGACAACATCGCGATGTCATCGATGCTGACGCGATGTTTTAACATCGCGATATCGTCGATGTCGACACGATATTGCCAACATTGCGATGTCGGCGATGTCGACGATGTATATATGTAATGAAGACTATACAACGATGTGAACGATGTCGACACAATGTTGACAACATCGCGATGTCATCGATGCTGACGCGATGTCGTCGATGTCGACACGATATTGTCAACATTGCGATGTCGGCGATGTCGACGATGTAAACATGTTATGAAGACTATATATCGATGTGAACGATGTCGTTCAATGTTGTCAACATCGCGATGTCGGCGATGTCGATGATGTTGACATGTAATAAAGACTATACAACGATGTGAACTATATCGGCGATGTGGACGATATCGACACAACATCGTGTACTGGACATAGTTCGAACCCCTGTGAGCAAAGAATATTTTTTCAATGGAAAATTGATGGTGAGGTTATTCCGATTCAAGACCAGTATGGTCATCTCGGAGTCTAAATGAATTTTAAATTTAATTCCACTGAAAGAACTGCGAATGCATGTAGAAAGGGACGAAACTCGTTTTTTGTTCTTAATGTGTTGAACTGTAAAGCGATAAACCCAAGTGTTCTAATTCGCCTTTATAACACGATTGTTTTACCTTCTGTTCTTTATGGCTGTGAAATGTGGTCAAATATGAAATCTAAAGACATTGCTACGCTGAACACATTTCAAAATTTCATTGTTATGCAGATATTAGATTTGAAGATAGTACTATATCTGACATGTGCCAAAGTGTACTTGGACTATACCCAATTCTTGCAACTATTGAAAAGAAGAAATTAAACTTCCTACAAAAGCGTACAAGTCTTGACGTTAGTTTTCTCTCCAAACGTATTTTTCTCATATTTTATTGACAGTAGTCGACCTCATCATGGATTTATACCTTATATTTTTGAAATTTTATTCAAATACCAATTACATGGATTACTTACTGGAACTTTTCCGGCTAAGAACGAGTGGAAATTTATAATGAAGTGTTCAGATGATGACGATTTCAAGCGAATCATGGAAATAGTAAAGGCAGTCGAGATCGCCCTTTTTTGGAAAAAGCAAACTCATGTAGTGAAATCAGGAACTATTACTTTATAAGAAAGCTTGTTACCGACTTTGCGAATAACACTACATGTACATGTCCGATATGTAACCGTAACTTATTAGATGTTTACGTTCACGTATGTTGTAATTGCAGTGGAAAAAGAACTCTTCAGAATATTTGTTGGGATTTAATCATTGAAAATTTTGCATTAAACCTATTTGTAGAGTTCTACTCATTCGATGAGGAACAGTTATACCAGTGTCTTCTTGGGAAGCCTGTTGCCACTAATCTCATTGACGAAAATAACTTCTCGAATCTGAGTCATTTGCATGTAGTCAAGTGCGTTGCTGATGACAATAGGCAACTACGATATATACACAGATAAGTGCTGATGCAAGAACTGTCCTATCTATAAAGTCCTTTTTTTTTATAGATGTACATATAGATTCTCCTTCAGGTACGAGTGAGTTATGGAATTTCTCCACCCGAGATAGTTAAATTTTCGATTTTCAACACGCGAGCCTTTAGCGAGCGTGTTAAAATCTAAAATTTAACTATTGAGGGTGGAGAAATTCCATAACTCACGAGTAAATTGAAGGAGAATCTGTTTCGCCTATGATTTTCGACAAAAACCTCAAGAAAATGTCGTTGCTATGTAGTTTGTTTACATAGACGTCATTTCGGGACTTCTCTAGTTTATCGTTATAATAACTGTAGAAAAAAGGGCGGTAATTCTCACGTAGAAATTTAATCACCGTAAAGTGGTTAAAGATATTATTTATTTTTATCCCACCGATTAAAAACGTCAGGAATAGGAGAAATATATTTATTTGGACATTCTCACATTATTCATACTTATATATTGTAACATGTACCTAATGTATATGTTTATGTCCGTTAATTTATAAAAGTTTGTTTCACTGAATCTCTTTAAAAGAGGAAATAAAGATATGAATGAATGTATTGGCCTTGTTATTGGTCTAAGGTTTGCTGTATTGGCATGAAGCGGAACCGGAGGCCAACACACTGGCCGAGGACCAATAACAAGGCAAATGCAGAAATAACTACATAATGATATCTTTATTAATCAACTATTTGTCACAATGCATGTTCTGTATGAATTTTGTTCTTTAAAATTTCTAAAAGTATATTCATTGAAAGATTGGAATGAGGGTTAAGAAAGATATTTTTAGTCAGAGCTATTTTTACTGAATAATTTATAATTATCTATTTTGAAGCATCTTTAATCAGTGATTATGGACAAAGTTAGATATAATGTCAACATTTTGGAGTTTTCGTATGTATTCAAACTAAAATAAGATTCTAGAGAAAATCGGCCAATACAGCAAAAAACCTATATTGGGCGGGTTTTTCGATATTGGCCGAGTTAATTATTCCGTATTGAAAGGACAGTTTTAGTCGTATTCACCACTTCATTAATAATTTTTTATATGAAACAAAAATAATAGAATGAATAATATAAGGATTCATTCTTACTACATTCGCTTGTACCTCATTAAAATCAAATCTGCCGTTTAAAAACCTCTATAAGCTTTTTTGTTGCAACGAAAGGTGTCTTTATATTAATGTGCATGTATGTGTCTATCAAACTACGTTTGTGTAAAATTTAAATTTCAACTAGCACAGATTCTGAGATATAAAAAATTAACAAGAAACGCTTACAGAAATTACAAGTATTTAGCAAAATTCAAAAATAATAGAGATAATAAGGGTTCATTCCTTGTATTGCACATGGTAGATCTTTGGCTTCCTATTTCGGTATTTTTGGTTGAGTACTTCTTGTTTAATATAAGTTTGGTTTTTGGTCTTCCAAATGTTTCGGTTTTAATGCTGCAGTTACGTATACATTTATCATTCTGTAACTTTCTATTTTCAAATATTCATATGACAGACAAGCATAGGGATCCCGTCAATTTTAAACATTTTGCTTTTTAAAATATTTGAAATCTTTTCCTTGGGTTTATAATCCTTCTGGAGGAACGATGGACTTGATTTTTAACTACAATTAACATAATATATATCCTTAATCGACGAAATGTGTATATGTATGTCCTTTGCATCAAAATCCGGGACGATAACGTCAGGTACTTTGAGTCCAGCTTTGATACTTTAAATTTTGTTTATAAGAAATTATATGAATAATTAAAGAGTATATACTTAATCTAAAGGTCTCTTGTAAGGTTGTTTTGAGTTTACACTTTTGGTCATTTAGTATTCGAATTATCTTTTTAATTTTTTTACTCATTCTTTTGACTTTTAATGTCTTCGACATTGCGTTCAACTAATGAACTGAAGGTAATGAAATGGATGTGTACACAATGTGTGTTTTATACATCAACTTGGCAAGTATACTAGACTGTAATGCAGTCAAAATCTAATAGAGAAAAACAACATGTCGATAACTTTGGCACCTGCTCGACCTTTTACCACATATGTATATTTGATTATATTAATAAGCGTTTCTTGTTAATTTTTTATATCTCAGAATCTGTGCTAGTTGAAATTTAAATTTTACACAAACGTAATTTGATAGACACATACATGCACATTAATATAAAGACACCTTTCGTTGCAACAAAAAAGCTTATAGAGGTTTTTAAACGGCAGATTTGATTTTAATGAGGTACAAGCGAATGTAGTAAGAATGAATCCTTATATTATTCATTCTATTATTTTTGTTTCATATAAACAATTATTAATGAAGTGGTGAATACGACTAAAACTGTCCTTTCAATACAGAATCATTAACTCGGCCAATATCGAAAAACCCGGCCAATATAGGTTTTTTGCTGTATTGGCCGATTTTCTCTAGAATCTTATTTTAGTTTGAATACATACGAAAACTCCAAAATGTTGACATTATATCTAACTTTGTCCATAATCACTGGCCGTTCGTGTCATTGGCGGTATGAACATACCGTATGAAATTTTCAACGCGTTGGTTTTTACTTTCAACGCGTTGGTTTTTATTATCAACGCGTTGGTTTTTACTTTCAACGCGTTGGTTTTACTTTCAACGCGTTGGTTTTCACTTTCAACGCGTTGGTCTTCACTTTCAACGCGATGATTCGTAATTCATACGGTATGAAAAACCAACGCGTTGGTTTTCACTTCCATACCGTAAGTTTTGCACTTTTGTCAACCAATCAAAATCTTTCTAACAAAGTACAATCTAATTAACCGTTCGGACGGACTCCAGATTATTAAGTTTGGCGGGAAAATATATTCTCCGTTGTTGAAGATACTTGTTTTATTTAAAAGTCATCCAAACCCACCGAAGCAGAAAGTATTGATCCGTTTTCAATATTTATATGCTCATATGTACTGATAATTTTAAAAGTATTGATTTGCTTTCTATATTTATATGTTCATATGCATTGATAAATTTCTTGAAATAATCATAGATTATATATTGTTGACAATATTTTTATTTATTTTGATGCTTTAAATCATTATGGATATTTTCTAGTGTTTCACCTCTTATGTTTTACGTGGCGAGGATCTTCAGCGGTCTCCACGTTTCACAGATTGTAATAGATTATGGACCGTACACCGGAAAATCAGTATGTTTCAAGATATGATTCAGTTACAATAAATGATCTTATAAAAGCTACACTTACTTTTAATTGATTAATATTTATCACCTCTAGTCCAATTTTCTTGAACATTTACATGCTACTATTTTCTTTTAAATATGATCCTTCATTGATTATTTTTATCAGTCAAATAACAATGTTTTCTGATAGATCGTTCCAATTGCCTCACTGTTTGATTGAATTTAGTAACACACCTCTATTCTTTTCTTTATCAATTGATAATTCACTTTGTCCCATCTCATGCTTCATCCATTCTATTATTTATATTACGTGTGTATATAAGTTTAATTATTTTTGAATGTTTCGAATGTGCTTATCATCCGTATTTCCTACATAGTTTTAGATACATTTTCACGATTTATTAGGCCTTGTTAATTTTTCTTGTAAATTTTTGTGTCTTTTATATGCTATAACTGGTTTCTTACTTAAAATTCTTGAGAATTCAGGGTCATTCTCTATCAAATCCCAATGTTTTATAATTGATCTTTTTAATTGTGTCACTGCTGGGTTATATTTAGTGGTAAATATAATCGTTTTAACGTCTGGTTTTTCAGTGTTAGACAGTAAATCGTTTCGTTCTAAGTTTGAGGTAGATACAATCGCTTCATCTATTTCTGTTTGCTTATAATTTCTTTGTAATAACTTTTCTCTAAATGAATTAATGATCTTGTTACGTTCATAGATACACTTTGTTAGAAAGATTTTGATTGGTTGATAAAAGTGCAAAACTTACGTATGGAATGAAAAACTTACGGTATGGAATTGAAAACCAACGCGTTGGTTTTTCATACCGTATGAATTACGAATCAACGCGTTGAAAGTAATAACCAACGCGTTGAAAGTGAAAACCAACGCGTTGAAAGTAAAACCAACGCGTTGAAAGTAAAAACCAACGAGTTGAAAATTTCATACGGTATGTTCATACCGCCAATGACACGAACGGCCACTCATAGAGCAGGTGCCAAAGTTATCGACATGTTGTTTTTCTCTATTAGATTTTGACTGCATTACAGTCTAGTATACTTGCCAAGTTGATGTATAAAACACACATTGTGTACACATCCATTTCATTACCTTCAGTTCATTAGTTGAACGCAATGTCGAAGACATTAAAAGTCAAAAGAATGAGTAAAAAAATTAAAAAGATAATTCGAATACTAAATGACCAAAAGTGTAAACTCAAAACAACCTTACAAGAGACCTTTAGATTAAGTATATACTCTTTAATTATTCATATAATTTCTTATAAACAAAATTTAAAGTATCAAAGCTGGACTCAAAGTACCTGACGTTATCGTCCCGGATTTTGATGCAAAGGACATACATATACACATTTCGTCGATTAAGGATATATATTATGTTAATTGTAGTTAAAAATCAAGTCCATCGTTCCTCCAGAAGGATTATAAACCCAAGGAAAAGATTTCAAATATTTTAAAAAGCAAAATGTTTAAAATTGACGGGATCCCTATGCTTGTCTGTCATATGAATATTTGAAAATAGAAAGTTACAGAATGATAAATGTATACGTAACTGCAGCATTAAAACCGAAACATTTGGAAGACCAACAACCAAACTTATATTAAACAAGAAGTACTCAACCAAAAATACCGAAATAGGAAGCCAAAGATCTACCATGTGCAATACAAGGAATGAACCCTTATTATCTCTATTATTTTTGAATTTTGCTAAATACTTGTAATTTCTGTAAAAAATCAATGAATAATCATGTCAGACCAGTCTGACCACTTGGTTGGCGAATACATTCGGGGACCTAGGGTCCACCAGCAGAAGCATCATCCCAGGAGTTTCAAAATAACAATCCAAAGATACTAAAATTAGATATAGTAAATTTATACTATGCTGTATACGACACATTTCAAGGAGTTACCTCTCATCAGCAGCATTACAACCGAAACATTTGAGAGACCAAAATATATCATGGAAAGGTGTGATTTGGCCTTGAATTCGAATAGAAACTTAATGAAAAACATACTTTCAGCTATCATTAAGTATTTTTCAAAATATTGCATTTTAAGGAACATGTCTTTGGTTCAACAGAAAATTTCTTTAATAGCGGCAGTATGCTGACAAGATGGCTAATTGGGAAGGAATCAATCAAAAACACTAAATGGTACTAATTTTTGGACCCTTGAATTAAACATTTTAGTTACAGCCTAGCCCTAGACCTAGGGTCCACCAGCAGAGGCATCATCCCAGGAGTTTCAAAATAACAATCCAAAGATACTAATATTAGATATAGTAAATTTATACTATGCTGTACACGATGCATTTCAATGAGTTATCTCTCATCAGCAGCATTAAAACCGAAATATTTGGAAGACCAAAAACCAAACTTATATTAAACAAGAAGTACTCAACCAAAAATACCGAAATAGGAAGCCAAATTTCAGCTATGGAGATCTAACATGTGCAATACAATGAATGAACCTCTAGTATTTCTATTATTTTTTAATTTTGCTAAATACTTGTAATTTCTGTAACTAATCAATGAATAATCATGGCAGACAAGTCTGACGACTGGGTTGGCGAATACATTCGGGGACCTAGGGTCCACCAGCAGAGGGATCATCTCAGGAGTTTCAAAATAACAATCCAAAAATACTAATATTAGATATAGTAAATTTATACTATGCTGAATACGACGCATTTCAAGGAGTTACCTCCCATCAGCAGCATTAAAACTGAAACATTCGGAAGACCAAAATATATCAATGGAAAGGTGTGATTTGGCCTTGAATTCGAATAGAAACTTAATGAAAACATACTTTCAGCTATCATTAAGTATTTTTCAAAATATTGCATTTTAAGGAACATGTCTTTGGTTCAACAGAAAATTTCTGTAATAGCGGCAGTATGCTGACAAGATGGCTAATTGGGATGGAATCAATCAAAAACACTAAATGGTACTAATTTTTGGTCCCTTGAATTAAACATTTTAATTACAGCCTAGCCCAAAAAGACATTTCACTGAAATGTGTCCTTAAAACATTAAATTCAAAAATAATTGTTGGGCAAGGATGTTGTTTTGTTCATTTTCTTAAAATCTTTGATTGAACAAACTTTAATGCATTTAATGACGTTGTTGTGGTATTATGGCCAGGACGTTTTTACAATGATTAAAAGATCGTGAAAGTTCAATCATTTCACAATTAAAATGATACCATTCGAATGCAAAATCTGATATATCAAAAGGGGTCAAATGATGGTAGAAATCATACCATCTTCTTTGTTTAAAAGGGGGTTATAATTTTGAAAAACTTAGAAATGTCTATACATTTGCTATTTACAACCCTGATTTAGTGATAAGTTATTACAATTTTAGTATTTACCCGTTGCCGCGCTTGTAGCCATAGCTCAGAATCAACGATCCAATTTTTAAAGATAAATTTAAACACAATCGTCCATATTTTATTCATCTATGCTTAACTCATCTTTAGATGGACAAGAGAAGATCCATAGCAATTTATCTGATACTTTGAGATCTATATTTTAAATATCAATATAACTAACTATGTTCAACTTTCCAACAATACGAATAATTACATGTGGAATTCAACGAGCAGATTGATCATTTCCAGAAATATGAAATTCATTTAACAGAAACAAAATAATGAAATCGAACCATTGTTGAGCTTTTCTTTTATCTGTTATCGTTGAATCCTTTATTGTGAAGCATATTGTCTTTACAATGATGAAAAAATACCATATCTACAACCTAGGTACGCACGGAAAATGACATTTTGATATGTCGTAAGATTTTACAGTATTTTAAACTGATTCTCTGATTGTAAGTTTCTATTGGTCAATAGACCAGAGTATTTACAAATGAATACTATCTTAACATAATGTGTTTATGGTCATGTTTTGTGCTCTTTAATTTTGTTTTGTCTTGGTTTTGTCTGTTAGATCATCTTAGATGGCGTTAATTGATTGGTATTTCAATTGTTGACCTCTCCTTTTTTCCATTTTGTTGTTTAAGCATGTTACCATTTCTTCTGCTATGAATTCAAATGATTGAGCTCATATATATATTGTTATATATATATATTGATCCAGAGTAAAATTTGCCAATATCAAGATCCCTCTTGAAATACAAAACAAGCTTTAGACCATTATTTAATGCAACCCTGACTTGATTTTTTTTAACATAATAACAGATTTTCCTTAGTTTTTTCAGTAATACTTGACCTTTCAGTGATTAACCATCAAGATGAAGACAAACAATCATGACAATCAAAGCATTGTTCCTTTTTAGCTCACCTATCCAAAGGCCATTGAGCTTTTGTCATCACTTGGCGTCCGTCGTCTATCAGTCCGTGTCCGTTAACTTTTCGCATTTTAATCTTCTCCTCTGAAACCACTGAGCCAAATGGAATTAAACTTGACAGGAAACAACTATGTAAGGTCCTTTATAAAGTTTGCTCATTTCGTCTTGATCGGACAACAAACATGGCCACAATCGGCAATTGTTGTTTCTGATTCCCTGAGTTTTCAAAAATCTTCTATGAAACTGCTTGCCCAGATGGAACAAAACTTGACAGGAAGCATATATGGGGGTCCCTTATAAATTTATTCATTTCGACCCGATCGGACTACATTTTGGCCGCAATTGGCAGTTTTTTATGATTGGTTGATATAAAAACCTTCTCCTCTGAAATCGCTTGTCCAAATGGAACTAACATTGACAGGAAGCATATATGGGAGGTTGTTCAGAAAGTTTCCTCATTTCGTCCAGATTTGGGCAACAAACATGGTCGTCATGGGTAATTCTTGTTTCTCATTGATTGATTAAAAACACAGGAAACATATATGGGAGGTTCTTTACAAAGTTTCCTCATTCCCTCCCGATCGGGCAACAAACATGGCTATCATGGGCAATTCTTGTTTCTCATTGGTTGATTAAAAAACATTTTTTTCTAGAATTACTTTGCCAAAACTGTCAGCCAAACTGTAAGATAGGCAGCAGAATTTTTTTTTCATCCTGATTGGACGACAAGCATGGCTGCAATGAACAATTCTTGTTTCTGATAAGCTAATATAAAGAAATCTTCTTCTCTGAAACTGCTGCTTGGCCAAATGAAACGAAACTTGACAAAAAGCATTTGTGGGAGGTTTTTTTTTACAAAGTTTTCTCATTTTGTCCAGATCATGCGACAAACATGGCCGCCATAGGCAATTCTTGTTTCTCTCAGGTCAGCGATGCAGGCTCAGCCATCTGGGCCTCTAATTTAAATAGAAATTTGGACTGTCGGAATCGAAAGTGATCCCTGCACCCCTTGTAAGTAGTTGGGTCACTTACCTATAGTCAAAAGTATAATACCTTATTCCCATCTAAAAATAGTATGCAGTCATTCTATAAAGATATTAAATCAATCAACCTAATGAAAAATGAAAAAAAAACCTTAGTTCACAAGCTTAAACCGACAATTTTTGAATTTTGACCTGTGTGAGCCCCCGGATCAAATCGACATTCTAAATCCTTATTGTGCAACTAAATATAGTGTAGGACAATACTACATACATGTATAAGCAACCTGAAAGAGAAGTTAAGGTCACAAGCTTAATTTAAAAATTTTAAATTTCGACTCATGTGGACTGCAATTTTAGACAATTAAAACCTTATTGCATACCTTCATGTGGTGTTTGACAATACTGTATAGAAATAAAATGCATAAATTGTAAAATTAAATGGGAGATTAGGTCACAAGCTTAAATTGACAGTTTTTCGAAATTCGACCCCTGTGGCCCCAATTTTAGAAAATCAAAATTCTAAAACCTTATTGCGCATCTGCATATGATGCATGGCAATACTGTATAGAAATAAAATGCACAAATTGTAAAATGAAAGAGGACTTTAGGTCGCCTACATTGACAGTTTTTCGAAATTCGATCCCTGTGGGCCCAATTTTAGAAAATCAAAATTCTAAAACGTTATTGCGCATCTGCATCTGATGCATGACAATACTGTATAGAAATAAAATGCACAAATTTTAAAATGTAAGAGGACTTAAGGTCACAAGCTTAAATTGATAGTTTTTCGAAATTCGACCCCTGTGGGTCCCAATTTTAGAAAATCAAAATTCTAAAACCTTATTGCGACTGTGCATTTGGTGCATGACAATACTATATAGAAATAAAATGCAGAAATTGAAAAACGAATGACGAGTTCAGGTCACAAGCTTTAAATCCAAATTTTCGAAGGCCCCTTGTTTAGAAAATCAAAATTATAAAACCTTATTGCGCATCTACAGGTGGTATGCAACCATTCTATATAGAAATTAAATTCCTTAACCCAAAAGTGAAGGAGGAAGAAAGTGTGACGGACGGATACAATCGCTATATACCCGAACTTTCTTCGAAAGTGTGGGGATAAATATGCATACATGTACATGTACCCAATGTGTGTCTACTCAGCACTGTGTGGATTATGATTATTATAATGTATGATGGTTTAAAGGTGTATAACAACAGACCAGACAGTGAATGCCTTAAATCACAATCGACACCATCACCACCCAGGTTATATCATTGAGACGATGCTATTTATTTACGAGATAGACCTATGTGCATGTGATGTGCGTTTTAAAGATCTGAACTAATCTTGTTTTAAATTTACAAATGAAAAGTATCTGCAAATGTTTTATTATAAAAACAAATTCATAGTATAAACCAGTTTTATTTACTGCTAGTGATTTCATAGGAATAAATACACCTTTTACTCTCTGGGCATTGCTCGAAAAAAATTTCTGATTCGACTTGACAAGAAAAAAATAATAATTAGGTCTTTCCACTTTCCGTGGAAAGACCTTTTGCTTTTGTTCTGATTATTTTTTTTTTTTTTTTTTTCTTCTGCCGTCTAGGATGTTTTTTTGTTACTTGACATATCGAAAGGATTTTTGGCCCATGATATCGTACAGTGATTGCGATTTCACCATTGACCCTGTGTAACCGAACACTTTTTTTTAAAGGAGTTATCTCCCCGCGTCCTCCTTTTCTTTTTATCGCTATATCTCTAAAACCGTAAAAGATATCGATTCAAAATCTTTTGTAATGTCTTCAGTGTATCTGTGCGCAACTTTGTTCAATTTGGTCGGAAAGGATCTGACGACATTTCATAGGAGTTATTTCCCTTCAAACGACTTTCACTTTTGATGTATCATACAAATTGTTATTTAGAGTTGAGGTATGAACATGAAACTTTGTATTTAGGATCCATGACCCCTAACAAGTAAAATGAGGTCAAGGTCAAAGGTCAAGGTCAAGTTCTAAATTTTGACTTTTGCTTGTTATCGCTTCTCCTCTGAAACGGTAAAAGATAGCTGATAAAATGTAATGGACAAAATGTTAAGGACGTTGAGACCTAGATTTGTTACATTTGCATAAAAGTTGTATGACGTCATTTTATAGGCGTAATTGCCGTTAGAACGTTTAAATTTGCGGTTTTTCGTTTATTTCTCAACAATGGTACATGATAAAGGCATGGGGTCTTTTGTTTTGACATCAAGGATTGATAACCTTCAAATTGGCATCAAGGTCAAAGGTCAAGGTCAAGTTCTAAATTTTGACTTTTGCTTGTTATCACTTCTCCTCTGAAACGGTAAAAGATAGCTGATAAATTGTAAAGGAGAAAATGTTAAGGACGTTGAGACCTAGCTTTGTTACATTTGAGAAAAAGTTGTATGACGTCATTTTATAGGCGTAATTGCCCCTAGAACGTTTAAATTTTCGTTTTTCGTTTATTTCTCAACAATGGTACATGATAAAGGCATGGGGTTTTTTGTTTTAACATCAGGGATTGATAACCTTCAAATTGGCATCAAGGTCAAAGGTCAAGGTCAAGTTCTATTATTTGACATTTGCTTGTTATTACTACTCCTCTGAAATGGTTGTAGATAGCCAAGGAAATGTAATGGTGGAAATGTTTAGGACATTGATGCGCAACTTTGTTACATTTGAGTTAAAGTTGTATGACGTCATCTTTTGAGAGTAATTGCGCCTAGAACGTTCAAACTTGAGGTTTTTCGTTTATAACTTGACAATGGTACATAATAATGGCATGGGGTCTTCTAAAATGACCTCAACGACCAATGACCTTGAAAAATGTCACAAGGTCAAAGGTCAAGGTCATGACCTATATTACGTATTTTGCATTTTTTCACACTTTATAAGTTTTTTTTCAGATTTTTAAAGCAATTAAAGGTATTAAAAGCGTGAAATTCAGGCACTACTTTTGATGACGTCATTTCTGGCAACGTTATTATTTCTGTAGACGTTTTTAGACGTTTTGGATATATTGGAATGTTAATTAATGTGACAATGTTACAACCCATGAAAACGTCTAGAATTGTCAATTTATAAGGTCACATTAATGAAGTTTTTGATGTTTATAGTGCAAAACAGTATAATTCATCACAAACATTTAGTTAACCAGAAATAAACATTTTTCTTAGTTATTGAAACTAGCAGTCCATATATTTTTTTAACAATTGTGAAATTACCTATCATATCAAACCAAAAGTGATATTTGTAATACGGGAAGTAGCATAATACCTCCCTTATTTCAGTACATAGAACCATATATCCTTGAAATCACTGAAAGTTTAGCTATGCTCTAAAACCAACAATTACATTTTAAACCTCATTTTTTTTTATCAACAAATCTGCAATTGAGGTGGAAAGACCTTCAATTGTTCTCTGAACAATTGGTTTTTAATTTGGTTTGATTTTAGTCGGAAAAAACAATAATTGTGTCCATACCTTGAAAAAAAATTCAAACCAATATAAAAAACAACCGCCACACACCCCCCTCCCCCCTTCCTTGAAGTTAAATGGTTGTTCCCTTACTAAACGCAACAAAATAGGATAAATGCACATAGCAAACACCCCGGTATTTGACATTTAGTGACGATTTAATGACTTATGGAAAATTACCTCGACCATCCACCAGTGAGTATCCTTGTTTTTTTTTATATATATATACGTTTAGTTTTTTTTTAAAGAAAGAAATGTCAGTGTAAGCAGACATGTAAATACAGATTACCTATGAATAGTGGCAGTTGAAATAACAGATCCAGTAATTTGATATATTTACAGAGGTAGAAAATATTTGTCCTTCACAAACAATTTATTTAACCAGTGATATTTGTTTCCGCATAAAACTTCTTTTTTTAAAACATATTCAAAAGAACAATTTAAAACACTTGTAAAGGATCACTAATTTTCGTCAACTTTAAACAATTTGTTAGCCATTATATGACTGTAACAAAATGATTTAATAGTTTTTTTATACATTACTTACAAATATAATATTACAATAGTGATTTTCGGAAAATGGGGGAGGGGTAGTTAAGAGTGTCGTCTGGTGTCTTATTTTGCATTGAACCTCTCGATAATTTGAAAGCCAATTTTGGACTGGATAATTATGTGACGGATACTAAAACTCTTACAATGTAACCAACAAGTCATTTATTCAACCACACCATACATGTCATACCTGATTTGGTAACATTGTAGAATGTAGCTTATCCTTTAATTTGTAAGCTAAGAGTTGAGTATGGTTTGGGAAAACAATATCTTAGAGTCGTTATCTCCCTATATAAAAGAATAATACGGTTCCTAGTTGGATACATATCGACAAAAGAATACCGATGCGACAAAACTGTGGGAAAAGTCCATATATCCTAAATCCAAGACAAAAAAAAAAACAAACTGACGTCCAAAAGATACATGTATAACTAAAAGAATAAAAAAACAAATGATAAACTAAACACTAATAGAACAAGATGGAACTACAATAAAAACAACGGGAGTGGCATCGTGTTCTCTGGAAGGGTGTGTCCTGCCGGGTTAACGACAAATATGTCGTGTTTATTACAATAACAAATTACGAAATTTATAATATGTATTGCTTCTACAATTAACCATCCCTCCAAACCCCAAATATCTCTTTAAAATATCCTCCACAGTTTTTTTTACTGTCAATGGAATCTAAAATTCAGTGAACTTACGGATTAATGCATAGATCTGTCAAATAATTTCCAACAGTTTTACTTTTTTGGGGAGTTATTTTGAGATCTGGTTTTTAAGGTATGTTTTATAAAAGTACAATGTAGTAATAAAAAATAAAAATATGTAATAAATTTATTTCACTTTTAAGGAAACAAAATCTGATTAAAAGAAAGGAAACTTCCATGTTGAAAATATAGATTATTGCATGGCATTTTTCATATCAGATGCTTAATCGGCCCGAAAGCCGCCAGGGTCGAGGGCTGATAAAGCATCTGATGTGAAAAATGCCATGTAATGATCCTTTTATCACATATATGTACTTACAACTGTTGTCTCTTTTTTGTTAGTATTAGTCTTTTGGGTTTAAGATAAGCGGATGTTTCTTCATAATTTATATAATTATTTTGTTGCCTTTGGCATTTTCCAGATATTCATTTGAACAGTAATGTAGATGAACCACAAGATCACTGCACCTAAGGGAAAGGCAGGTAAAAATACGTAATCTTAATTAATATTTTTCATATTCAATAGCAGTACCAATTGCTAATATGAAAAACAGAGATATTGTCAAATGATATCGGTGGCAAATTTTGCGTAGAAATTCAAAATTTACTCTCAATTAAATTATATCATATATTTATTTAAATTAATGTGACAATTATTGGTCTATCTTTTATTCTTTTTAAATACCTTAATTATTTTAAGAGAGGGTATTTTTTTATTTTATTTGTGTACTTATTTTGTTTTACGTAAAATATGACGTCATCACAAACAAATTTGACGCTGCTGGATTTTTATTATGTCTCCTAAACGAAGTTTGGAGACATGTTGTTTTTGCTCAGTTCTTATTATTCTTCTTATTATTAAGGTCTTTCCCTTTGCAGAAGGAAAGACCTTACTGTATTTCTTATGATTATTATTATTTTTTTTTCTGCCGCAGATGTCAAAAAAGTGTCGCGACCTATCATTACGAAACTTAGTACTATTAAACGACACTACTTGGGCTCGACTTGAGTCGGCCTGCGAAACCGATCTATTTTTAGTAACGGAGTTATCTGCCCCAGACCGTAAAACCTTGTGTGCAGATTAACTCAAAAACCGTAACCGTTATCAAAAATCTGAAGCGGGGGAAATGTTGCTAGACTCCTGGTCATGATTCGTCACCCCAAAAAAAAAATTTCGATGAACTTCCTGGTTACGCGTTTTTGACTCGAAAAGTGTCGCGACTCGTCAAATTTTTTTTCTTCAAAACAGTTAGTCCTAGAGACTTGGGACCTTCACCAATCATCTTAGGTGACATATGTTGCATCCAAAATTGTCAAGGTCAAATTTCATCGTTGACCTTGGCCTTTGACCTTGTTAGCGAAATAACTCAGAAACCGTAAGAGATAGCTGATGAAGTATATTGGGAAAAATGTTTATCTTGTCAAGATCTCAATTTGTCTCATTGGATCTCAAGTCGTATGATGACTCCTTATAGGAGTTACTGCCCTTGACACATGTTTGTTTCATGCTATATCTCTAAAACCATTATAGATATGAAGAAACTGTTAATACAAAAAAAGATCAGTTTCAAAAGATCTACATTTTAGTAGCAAGGTCAAAAGTCAGAGATCAAGGTCATCGAAAAATCCCTTAGCAACCGATGGAAAAGTACCTAGTAACCATATATATTTATACTCGGGACCCTTTTATAGATCTGTAGAGGTGAAAATGGAAGGTCACGGATCAAGGTCATTGAAAAAGTCCTTAGCAACCGATGGAAAAGTACCTAGCAACCATATATATTTATGATCAGCATCCTGTTTTAGAGCTGTAGAGGTGAAAATGGAAGGTCAAGGGTCAAGGTCATTGGTAAAGTCCTTAGCAACCGATGGAAAAGTACCTAGCAACCATATATATTTATGTTCAGGACTCTATTTTAGAGCTGTAGAGATCAAAATGGAAGGTCAAGGGTCAAGGTCGTCGAAAAAACCCTAAGCAACTGATTGAAAAGTACCTAGCAACCATATATATTATGCCCAGGACCCTATTATAGAGCTGTAAAGGTGAAATGGAATGTCAAGGGTCAAGGTCATTTAAAAAGTCCTTAGCAACCAATGGAAAAGTACCTAGCAACCATATATATTTATGTTCAGAATCCTATTTTAGAGCTGTAGAGGTTAAAATGGAAGGTCAAGGGTCAATGTCATTGAAAAAGTCCTTAGCAACCAATGGAAAAGTACCTAGCAACCATATATATTTTTGTTCAGGACCCTATTTTACAGTTGTTGAGATCAAAATGGAAGGTCAAAGTCAAGGTCATAGAAAAAGTCATTAGCAACCGATGTAAAAGTACCTAGCAACCAAAATGACTCAATTGTCTTAAGTATTTGTATAGGACACTATAACACTAACTAGAGACGGGGAAAGACCTCACATTTGTTCTCTGAACAAATGACTTTTTAATTATTATTATTATTATTTTTCTTCTTTCCGGGCGCGTTTTTTCGAACATTTGTGTGCACCGTTTCTCATAAACCAATAGACGGAATCACTTGATATCATACGACTTGCTAGGCCCATATTCCTAGATGCGCCTCCCGAAAAAAAATTTTCAATCTGTGGGAGGGAACATATATTTTGGGGGTCTCAAAATAGGGTGGGGTTTTGCAAAATTTTACTATAGAAGTCTATGGGAAAAGTGATATAACTTGATCATTTGTGATCTTAACTTGGAAATACTACCTGTTACCTTGGATATTTAAGTTTTTATACCCCGCCACACGAAGTGGCAAGGTATTATGTTATACCCTCCATTTCGTTGTCTTAGGGGGGGGGTCTTGCCCCACCCCCTCAAATAACAAAATACTTATTATTTTGAAAACCATTGTGATCCCCACCCTATAACCATATATATTATCACTCCTTATGATAAGACAAATCATTTGGTACCATAGGGGGATCTGAGGGGAGGTCATGCCCCACCCCCTCAAATGATAAAATACTAAATATTCTGAAAACCATTGAGATCCCCACCCTATAACCATATATATTATTACTCCTTATGAGAAGACAAATCATTTGGTACCATAGGGGGTCTGAGGGGGCGGGGGGTCATGCCCCACCCCCTTAAATGGCTAAAGGGGAGGTGGAGGCCATTGTACCTTCAATAATAAAATATTTTGATAAAACATCTGTTAATCATGTTAATACCGATTACAACATATAAAACTGCAGATATTGAATACCATATATCAAACATTTTGCATATACTCAATCTCTTTGTACACTTGCCCAGTATTTCAAACACTAGGAATTCCAAAAATACCCTGAAAGAGAAAGAGCTTCGTTTGGGAGACATTCGAAACTGCATCCAGTTTCAATTATACCTTGTTAACTCTGTGTCCAAAAGTTTGAACCATGTTTTACTTGAATTTTAGGACATACCTTATTGTCACGTGAAATTTACAGGATTGTAATAAAGTCCTGTGTTTTTCAGCAAGGACTCAGTAACTTCTCAACTCATTATTCTTTTCCTTCCAATTTGTTATTTAAAGCGCATGTAGTTTTTCTGATTTTGTTTGTATTTTTCATAGAATTTATGAAATTCAATGCGACTGCATCGTCTGCAGCATCCACAGTTAATGGTCCTTTTCCGGAAATGATCTTACATTGGCGAAGAGGCATGTGATAAATTCCGGAAGGTGCTTTATCGGCCCGCTAAAACTGCTTTATCAGCCCGCTTGAGTATTCTTACCAAAATTATTACTTTATCGACTATTTTCGCAGTTTTATCGCAGGGTAAAATTCAGCATTTATTTTTAATAAGTATATGATAAATGATGCATTTTTCAATGTACATGTATATATACATGATATAGTACATACAAACTGTTTGCTATCATATGACAATACAGAATAAGCTAGTTTAATTTAACGGTTTCTAGAAAATAATACATGTACATTGACACTGTTTTGCATAATCTTCCTAGAGACGTACTGCATTTTTTTTCGTATATATCTTGAAATGAATGCTTTGTATGGAACACCTTAACTGTTTTATTATGTAGATATGTAATGTTATGTCACTTTGTCTTTACGTCCTGTCATTTCTACTTTATTTTATGTGGAAGTGCCTTTATTTCCTGACACTTCGTCTCTATGTTATGTCAAATTTACTATTTGTTTTGTCAAAAAGTTGTATGTTATGTCATTGCTACTCTTTTAATAATGGCTTCCTGTCTCAAGTAGGTCTAAACCTTTGGTCATGTTGGTCTGATTACCTTTTTGTTCTATGAAAAGCTCATAATTTTATATTTTAATGGCTTTATGTTATGTTTATACATATATATCTTCTGTGACAAATATATGTCATGGTATAACCTATATTTCTTATGCCAATCAATTGGTACTTTCAGTTTACATTCAATATGTTTTTTCAATCCATCGTACGTGATTTTCAAAACACCAATTACGTTATGATAAACGCCTATGTGACGCAGATTAAAACAAAACGCTAACGTGGCATAGAAATAACGTTATAAACATGGCGAGTAACTGGGTAGACATTTCCTCCATATGGGTTTTGGAGCCTTATCACATCAAATTGATAACAGTTATTTCGATTTTTTATGGCAAAAATAGGTGCGAGCGAGCGAAATTTTAATTTTTTTTTTTTCGTAAGAACTAGTTTTTTCATGCGAAGATTCACATTTACGTGCGGCACACGTTTTTTTTAAACTAAAATAATGGAAACATGGAAAAAATCTCTATTTGTTACCACATTTTAGGAGCGGGCGAACACTTTATTTTTTTTTCTTTCTTATTTCTTGAAAAATGAAGCAGTTGAGGCGAATTTTCTGAATTTTTGCAAAATCAAACGGCAAAAATTATTTTTCTTAAAGGTCCGAAAATCGGAGCGGCGTAATTCAAAGAACAAAATTTGATTTGGCCTTAGCTCCAAATTTTACAAAACAGAAAATAGACAATGTTCAGATGTTGGAGAACTTAATTCCCTTCGGATCTAAACAATTAGTGATCGGGCGACATTTATAAACTAGAAATATGTACTATCGGAATTGACAATGACCCATGCATCCCCTGTAAGTAGTTGGGCCACTTACCTATTGTCAAAAATACAAAACCGTATTTCCATCCAAAATCAAAATAAATAAATAAACCAAATGAAAAAAGAAAAAAAAAAACCTTAGTTAATAAGCTTACGCTGACAACTTTCAAAGACCTGGGTGAGCTCCTGGTTTAAAAATCGATATTCTCAACCACATATAGTGGATTGAACTTGTCCACCTTGAGTAGGGCTAAACATTTACGTGTAGCAGTCAATTTGGCTAGTTTTCTCTTAAGGTCCTAGAGTAAACTAAGCCTGGCTGTGGCGGTCATTTCAATTCACAGTCCGAATCATCGGACACATAAGGCCATCTAAGGACCATTGCTACCAAGTCTGGTTCCAAAGGGCCAAATGGTTTCAGACAAGATTTTTAAATGAATTTACCTATAGGGTCCTAATATGTTAAACTAAATTTTGCTTTGGCTTCAATCTTGGTACAGGTCATCAGACACAATTTTAAAAGAGAACTTCCTAAGGGCCATTGCTTTCAGGATTGTTTCCATTTTACCATGTAGTTTCCCCGAAGAAAATTGTTTACCTTTTGTTCAGTTGAGCCAAAAAGAGTTGACATAAGAAAAACAGATTTACTCCTTGATGTTGGTACTTTGCTGTCAAGAACTGCTTTGAAAAATTTATATGGTTTTCTATTTTGCTGTAAAATATATCATTGTATATTACGAGAAAAGATAAAAAATAAGACAATTTCCTCTAAATAATCTGAAACTTTTTTAACAGTAGTTTAATTGTTATGTACAATATTTCTAACCACGATAATCTAATATTTAAAAAAAAATAGACAGAAAATGATCTTACCAGTCAAAACCAAGTAGACAGAATCATTGTGACATAGTAACAGTAACATGTAATATGTATTTAGGGATGAAGTACCTTTAATAATAGCATTTAAATGGGTTTGTAGTTAAAAAAAAAACATAATGTGGATATACATGTACATCTATGTAAAAGCTTAAGCTTTGTTTTAAAAAAAAAGTTAAATAAATATTCATCAATTTTCTGAAAGGTTAAATATCATAGACTACCTTCAAGAAGTTACGTATTTCATGGAACTGAGAGCATTGCCAGACCAAATATTGACTATTTATCAAATGATATTTTAGTGTTAGCCGGGAATCCAAGGTTGTCGACACTGCAAAAGTAAAGACTTGTAAACTTTGGTTAAATTACTCCAGAAATCATACATGATCGTGGCAAGGTACAACTTTAGTGGTGTTCCTGTATTGTTAATGGAAATAAAGAAAACGACCTGCAGCGCAGGGTGTCTTCATCACTGGATCCTGTGTATTGAAAAGTATTTTTCTGAAAGAAAAACTAAAATGAATTTATACGCTAAAAATGATAAGAATAAAACTTTCGAGGACCTAACTCATCCTGTCACTTTGAGGCCTTGTCACATGCATCTTTCCTTCCAGATTGGTTTCACTTAAAAGATCCTCTTCCCGGAAACTACAGCTGACCAACAAGGTTCAATCAAAACGTTTTTGTATCAGAAATCAAAGATGGCTTGAATTCTAAAGTGATTAACATTTGACCTTAAGTTGTTCCCTTTCATATTTGTTGATCCCGATATGAACTGCAAATCCAGAAAACTGTTTAGTCGTATAACGCTTTAGTGCTAGCTTTACCAATTAAAATATGATAAAAAAAATTATATGTATCTATATGCGATTTTTTTTTTGGTTTTTATAATGAAATATTTACCTTATTTAAATAGTTTTTGGAAATTATAACTAGAAATCTGTAGTTGGTTCACTTACCTATAGTCAATAATATAAAACCGTATTCCCATCCAAAAATAGTATGCAGTCATCCTATAAAGAAATTAAAAAGATCCTTACAGTTTGGAAATTATCTCATGTTACGCCTATATTCAAAGGTAAAGGGAGTCCGCATGATGTCACTAACTTCCGCACGATTTCAGTGTTGTTTCTAAAATTATGGAAAAAATACTATTTAAACATTTATCTAACTACATGAAAGATAACAACTTACTGTCAAAATATCAATCAGGTTTTCAACCAGGTGATAGTACTGTAAATCAATTAACAGATATTTACAACACTATTCTTTGGAGCCTTGACAAGGGCAAGGATGTCAGATTTGTATTTTGCGATATTTCCAAAGCCTCTGACAAGGTTTGGCATACTGGCATACTTTACAAACTGAAATATTATGGTATACATGACAGTCTTATCCAATGGGTCTCTGATTACTTAGGCGATAGATGCCAAAAAATTGTTTTAGATTGTTATTAATCAAGCACACGGGGCATTTCAGCTGGAGAACCACAGGGTTAAGTCTAAGGACCCTTTTTATTTCCCATATACATAAATAGCATTGTTTGTAATATAGGTAATCATATTAGTCTTTTTGAAGATGACACTTCCCTGTATGCCATTATAGATAATGATATTGATAATTTCCAAACTAAATAACATTTATAAAAAGACTTGTTCTAGACTTAGTTTACTGAGACAATCGAAATATTCACTTGATAGACATTCACTATTAACCATATATTTGGGTTTTATTCGCCCTATTCTAGAATATTAGAGTATTTAGACTCAGTTTGGGATAATTGTACACAGCAGGAATCAAATTTGCTTGAAGGTGTACAGTTTGAAGCTGCACGTATAATTGCTGGTCTGAGAAGAACTACTTAATTACAAAAACTTTACACGGAACTTGGTCTTGAAACATTGTCTGATAGGAGGAAAAAGCACAAACTAGTCTATTTTTATAAACTAATAAATGGTTTTACTCCTGATTATTTATATGAGGTATTTGAACCCTATTTTCCGATTGAACATGCCCATCCCTTGATACAAGGACTCCACAGATTCATTTTTTCACAGTGTAGGACAGAGTCATATCCCAAGAGGTTTGTCCCTTCTACCTTCTACCTTCAAAGTATGGATTGAACTTGACACAAGTATCAAAAATGCCCCTTCTATTAACTCATTCAAAAAAAGGTTAGATATTAAATTCAGGCCAATGAAATCACCTCATTATTGTAACATTGGTGCACGAAATGTAATATTATTTACTGCCAATTGAGAAACGAATCAAGTAATTTGAAGTCCAATTTGTGACTTTCTGACAGATTATCCTTCTTGTCCAAACTGTATCTGAGGATAATACTCATTTTTTCTTTGATTGTCCTTCATATAATCAGATATGAGGTTTTCTCTGTGATAAGCTTTCACAAATTATACGCCTATTAACTTAAATGTATTAGTACATGTAGTATATGGTGACTCTTCCCTTAGCATGGAAGACAACATCACTATTGTTAATGAAGTTAATAGATACATTAGAGAATCAAATATGTTCCCTCTATAACTGTATAGATAAAGTACGTGTGTATATCTGTTTAATTGTGCTTTTATGAATATTAATTTGTATGTATAGTTTATCTGTTTCACACTTTCATGACTTTATCATGTACTTCAAATTAATTATGTCCATCATCCAATCATAACAAATAAGTTTAGCTGAGATTAAATTTAATAGCGGGTAGCGTCAAAATCAAATCTAACCGTATATATTCTTGAATTAATTAATTGTGTTTTATGAAATTACCTATATGTAGTTTGTTCAATTGAATTATTTAACTTTCCTCTTTTAAAACCAATTATAACTTATTTATTTATTTATTTTCATTTGTAATTGACATTTTTCTTATATTTTTTATAAGTACTCCCCTAATTCATATGTTTCTTGTTTTCAAAATATAAATATTTACATTTTCAATTATCTAAGAATTATTTCTCTTCGGGTACTAATACATATTTTTACAATTATACATCGACAAAACATAATACAGTCCAAATAATTTTGTAATATGCTCAAATTTAGTTGTACAAATTTAATTTGATACTGTTGGTCTACATATTGTTCCTGTATTTCGGAAAGGGCTTATATAGGCTTAGCCTGCAGCCCAGTCCTATTCATGATAACCTTTATATGGTGCATTACAATACTGTATAGAAATAAAATGCATAAACCCATGTTGGCCCCTTGTTTAGAAAACCAAAATTCTAAAACATTACTGCTCATCTAGAGGTGGTATGTAACCATTCTATATAGAAATTAAATTGCTAAGTGAAGGAGGAGTTGGTGTCAAAAGAATTGTGACGGACGCACGGAGACAATCGCTATATCCCCAAACTTTCCTCGAAAGTGCGGGATAAATATTGTTTAACTGTACAATTATACGCAAACCTATTGATTGTCACGTCTTTTTGTGCAGTGGAAACGTGTCTAAAACAAACTCTGGCAATTATTTAAACGTTTTCATAAAAGAATAATTGCACGTTGTTGTGATTATTCGATTTTTCAAACATTTTAAGCAAACATAGCACATTTTGTACAAAATTATAAACTGTATCTTTTTTAATAAAAAATTCGTAGTTATGTTCATAAACAAAATTATGAACAGTCCGTATTTTATCCTCTCTTTCGTATTTTATAAACACTATTGTTAGGAACCGGACGATCGGATATCGTGTAACGCTAATCGTGAATCATATGGTCAGCGTTTAACAATCGAAAAGTGTGCTTGTGGGTTTGTTTGTGGTGAGTTTAACAATCGGTGTGGGCAAGTACTTCAGAATCTGTAAATTATTATGACTAAAGTAGCTTTACAATAAGGCAAAAAGCAACACAATTTGAAACTGATACATATGGAATTAACAGGTAGTTTCGTTTTTGATACTGACTTTATCATGTGGAATATCTAGACGAGCCCGAAAGACGAGTTTAGATATTCAACAAGATATAGTCAGTATCCAAAACGAAACTACCTATTATTCTGTTTATCGGTAATTTATTTTTTTTTTCTGAAAAATATCACTTTTTCAATTAGTTTTAATGTGCACTATTTTTTATAGCGGAAGAAGTTTGTAATGCGGTTGACCAATCATTGGCGCGAGACTTCAGTCGACAGTGAATGGGAATGGACAATATTGACTATTTGACATCTATAATTTCCATAATTCATTTTCATTGGACAATCAGATAATTAGATCCTTCTGCGTTACGCCACACAATGTATTGCCTAATATTTTAAGTGATACAGCCTGTATGTCATAATCGGAAATATTAGGCAAAAATATCAAAGGAAATATGTACCTCCTTTTTACAAAATCCGATACATCAACACATGGCTCTATGGAAGAACCATCCATACCTATTGCAACAACATTAAACCGGATTATGTCTCTTCACTGTAGACTAATCGGTCTTTCAGTTATAGAGAAAGTCCAAATAACTGTCCATTCCTGGGAAATAATGGAGCGGAGGCCCGAAGGGCCGACGCCCATTTTTTCCCAGGAATGGACAGTTATTTGGACATTCTATCACTTAAAACACACTTAAAAAATAACAAACACACTACAATATTTGCAATTTTTGTATTACAATAAGATATATAAATTATTGATCACTTGACCATTCCCTTCACTGAACCTTTTAAAATTTAAAAGAATTTACTAAACTATGTGAGTAGTTATAAACTCACTAGTGAGTTCTTTTTACAACAGTTGCTTTAAATTGGGTTGATTTTAACAAGAAAGTCCATAGTAGCTAGTGTCCAAGTTTGGATTATGTCACGTTCGGACGGTGAGGAAATTTTTCTTACGCAAAACACATTTTCACAAGAAACCAATGATGATAACTTGGATTTATGTAATTTTTTCTTGGAATGATACTACTACTACTAGTGAAACATATTCAGTTGCATGTTCTGATATTTCTGAAGACAAAGGTTTTTCCAATCCGAAATTGACACAGTCTGACGACGATCGAATTACTTTAAATGTCTCAAAAATTGAAAGTAAAAGTCATCAACCATCAACTTCAAGATTTCACGAGCCAAAGACAGATAACGAAATCGAAGATATGCAATCAAAGAAGTAAGTAACTTATGTTTGATATATTTATAAACTGACGTTTTGTTCAAAACACAAAATTAACAGTAATTCTAAATCATGAGGCATTGTGCGTGCTTTGTCATCATTAAGGTTATGAAATAGTTGCCACTGGACGTTAAGCAATCAACAGTCAGTCAAATATCATGTTGATATTTTTTCGATTATACTTAGTTAACTAAGAAATATATAACAGGACCCATTTAACTCTGGAAATGAAGAAATAAAAGCAAAATGTAAAGCAGTCTTCCTTTGTGCATGATTACATCATAAAGGTCTCATACAAAATGATAAGGATCAGTTGTATGCCGTGATAAAGTCTTCTCGTTCATCTGTACATCAAAAAAAAAAAGGAAGTTTGCGTAATTTCCCTTGTCTGTATTGAAATAAATATTTTAGTTTGATATTTAGAAATTAGCAAATAATTTCTCACAAAAGATTCGACCGGCCGTCAAGTTTTTGTCGGTATTTTGTCACAGTCGGACTTAAAAGAAGTTTGACCTATATCGCCTTCTTATTCATACTGGGTTTTTTTTTGTTACTTGTACACAAAAAGAACTTATATTATACAATACATCATGGTTAATCACAAACAGTGTTTATTTAAGTTTTTAACCAACGAATTTACAGATATGGATAGTAAGATTAAGGTTCGGAATTTAATTTCCATTTGATACTTGATTACAGCCGGACATACAAAATACGGTTAAATACTATATTTCTATATCAGGAGCTATTTGGGAGCAATGTATAATTCTATAGTTAGATATAAATAGTGACATAAAACAATCATATATTTGCATGTTCTATATTCTTGGTTTTTTTGTGTAATTTTTTTTTAGGAATTTCGTATTGTCAGATCTTTAACAGTTTGTGTTAAGTTATCAACTATTTTAAACTCGGGACGATATGAAGCTGTTTATTGTTGAAAACTGTATATGTTGTCGCCTATCTAGATATCTTTTATATTGTATCGTTGGGTTGCTGTCCCATTGGTGTATACACCACGTCTCCATTTATTCATACATTATTAGAAAATATTCGTTTTATAGACATTTGTTTTTTAGTCGTGTATGCTGACCTTCCTAGACCTTTTTTTATATCGTTAGGTTGCTGTCTCGTTAACGTCTACCCTAATCATACTCTTTTATAAATTCAACTCTCTTTACTTATCTCTCTCTCTCTCTCTCTCTCTCTCTCTCTCTCTCAACTGCAATTCGATTAATATTATTGAAATATAGAGAAGATATGTATTTTTGCTGCGTGTTTGCTTGAATATTTATTATTGTTTCTTAATATTGTAGGTTTGCTGACAGTACCATGAGCAAAATCAAGTGGGCAACGACCTTATTCAAACAATGGAAATCTACCAGAAATATTAGGGCGAATGATCCAAATGTGGGACTTAGTCCAATTTGCGTAGATCTGGCTAAAATGTCGCTTGATGAATTGAATTATTCCATTTCCCGCTTTATTTGTGAAGTTCGTAAAACTGATGGAACTGAATATCCACCAGATACGCTTTATTCTCTAGTTATTTGTTTACAGTTCTACATGGATACACTTGGATATAATCATAAGTTTCTATCTGATTCTAGCTTTATTCAGATAAAAACTTCCCTAGATAATGTAATGAAATTACGAGCAGAAGTTCGCGTTCCTAAAAAAAGGCCGAAGAAATTTCTTTGGAGGAGGAAGAAAAGTTATGGGCAAACGGTTCATTAGGATCTGATAACGCTCGTCATTTATTGAATACGTTAGTCTATTTAATAGGTTTAAACTTTGCGTTAAGAGGTGGCCAGGAACACAGAGATTTAAAAGGGGGAAATTCATCGCAGTTTCAAAAAATGAAAAAAATGGTTCAAAGTGTTTGATTTATACTGAAGCAAAATCAAAGGCAGATCAAGGAGGTATCAAGCATAAAAACGTTAAAAGAAAATCTGTGGTGGCATATCAAAATACCGAAAATCAAGCTAGGTGCGTTGTGAATTTGTTTGAATTATATGCTTCTCACTGTCCACCGTTTCCAAGGAAAACCGATGCGTTGTACTTGAGACCTTTGAAAATTCCAAACGGAAACATTTGGTATGCTGATCAACCAATTGGTAGACATAGCCTAGCTAACATTGTAGCTAGCATTTGTCAGGAAGCAGGTATATGTGGTTACCGCACTAACCACTCGCTTCGAGCTTCTGCCGCAACTAGGATGTACGACGCTGGTGTAGATGAGCAATTAATATGCGAGGTCACGGGTCATAGATCGAATGCTGTAAGAAATTACAAAAGAACAAATGAAAAACAGAAAAGGAAAATCAATTCCGTTATCCAAGGACGAACCGATAGTGAAAACGATGATTCCGGAAAGTTCAAAATATCCAAATCTGATGGCAATTTGTCAATTACATTGAATATTTCCATGAAGTGAAGTGTAATATTTCAGTCAGTGTTGTGTTTTGATGTTGGAAATGTCTGAGTATAGTAATAAATATGCAGTGCTCCTATATTCTTTATTTTTTTAGTTTCAGTCGTCATGTCCCCTTAACACCGATACAACGAACACAAGTGCAGATGTATTTCTTGTTTGATGTTTGTAATCACTTCTTACAAGTACACTTTTTATTTTTATTTTCTTCTCTTTCACTTTTCCTATAAAAATACGCAGTAATATGGAACATTAATTCAAAAGGGGGTTTTAAGTAAAACTACTGCATTTTGATAGGAAACAATGTTAGAGGGGACAAATATAAATATCAAATGTACTTGTGGCAAGTCTTCTAGGTAAATTGTTGTCATCGGTTACAAAGTCTAGGTATTAGTCACAGAGATTTTTCCCTCAGGGTATTTCATACGCCTAATTAAAGACGGACAATAAGAAATAACTCTCCATTCCTGGAAAATAATGGACAGTTATAACAATAGATTTACGTCACAAGTGTGTTTTAAATTGATAGCTGAAATCTGTTTCACCAAAGTTTACATGTTGAAAAATCTAATATTTTTAATATTTTGCGTATATAAAGTATTAAAAAGGACATATCTGTAATTTACAGGTATTATTATATTATATATACTGTTCACGCGGTAATGAGTGCTCATAGAGACGGGTAGGTGGGCAGGGATTCTGCGAGGACAGATTATGTAATTTATGTTATGATGGGATAGGGGATGAATTTCATACATTATTTGTATGCAAAAAATGCTGATATTTCGGCTCTAAGATCAAAATATATACCAAAGTATTATGTTAATAATCCTAATATGACTAAATTCAATGGTATGCTTTCATTATGTAATGTTCAAGGTCATAAAAATTGGGATTTTCATTTTAAAAAATCATGAAATACTTTAATGCATAATGTTTGTTATATTTGTATATATGATTTGTCTGTCCTGTCTCGCTATGCGTGAATATGTGTTATTAATTGCATGTATTGTCCTCGTGTACACCTAATGCATGTATGTGTCTGAGGTTATCAATAAATCTTGAATCATGAAACTTTGAATCGTAGTAAGGAGCGTTCGACTCTGATTTTAATTTTAAAGGATTGCCGATTTTTTTTTGTACTGTACGTCGGCATTTCCAGTAAACAAAAAATGACGTCAAGTTTTATATGATTTAATTATATTTTATACTGATGACGTTTTAATTTAAGGATGATCGCTGGTGCAATAGGAAATAAATAGGATAATGACCAGCGAGCATCCTTAAACTATTATTCTATATATGAAGATTTGAGTTACAGCATTACTTTGTGTTTGAAACGTAAATACAGAATCTGAAAAAAAAACAATGAAATCCTATTGTGTTTTTTTTTCTCAGTTACGAAGTGTATATCATGTTTTCTTTTTATTGAAACTGAATAATTTAAATAAATCTTCAGCAGGCATCTACCGCCTCCCAAATATTTATCATAACTTTATCTTATATTATGCTTCCTGTAATAAATAATTTTACTTTATTTTATTTTTTTTTAGTTGAGAGGTGAATGGATTGACAACAACAGAAAATGACGCCATATATATTAACTGTGGTAATTTCCGTTAATAAAATAATGTCTTTTATATCTTGTTAATCCGGTCGTATCAAATTTGATAATCTTAAAATTTAAGTGTCTCAGTAAGTTTATAATTTGTACTATATTTACTCATGAAAACTCAAATTTTCTGTTGTCTCCAAATGTGATAGCATGACCATATACGTTTTATGGGTAGGGATTCAGCGGGTTTTGGTATGCATATAGTGGAGATGTTGATGGTCCACAGTAATTCATGGCTTCTTTTTTCTATGAATACTGAAACATTTTACACACGTCAAAAGCATTATTCACTATTTTTTTCATATAAGATTCATTCAGTGCCATATTTTTTTGGTTCATTCCGACAGAATGCAAACAATGGCCTAGAGTATCAACTTTGACAATATCTTTGACAGTTTTGTCATATTTTAAAGACCAGTAAAACCCGAATAATGTATATTAATTTTATGCTAAGAAAATAAAAAAAATAATTATGATGAAATGTTTATATTCAAGGTAATAACCACAATCACAGCTTACAACTTAACATGTCCGCACATAGGACACTGGGAAATACGGGCACTTGCGCAATGCAACAACAGGGATAAATATGTATGCCTTTGGGATGATATCAAAGAAAAGTTTGCAGAAAGTTGTACCGGACCACGCCCAGATAGGCCAGGTACTTGATAATTACCGATGTTACCAACACAAATATATGTTATATCTCCATAAAGAGGTATATTGGCATACATGCCATGCTGCAGTGATGTTGACTGGCGAGCTAACTGAAATCTTATCTTCTGTTTTCAACTCAGAAAATGGTTTGATTTGTATTTGGAATGCATTTTTATTTGGGTCGTGCCATGTGTGTCTGGAATTTTTTTTTTTATTATTATTGAAAGTATGACCAAATTCATGTCCACTTTTAAAATATTAGAAATCTGTGTCTAAGTATATTTATAATTCAGTCTATTGTAAAAACAAACCGAATTGTAATTGTCATTTACATGTACTTCTCACCTCAATACATACATGTAGTACGCATGATTGTCATAAATGAATCAGTAATTGGAAGCGAACCTTGTTGATAGTGTGCAAACACAAAATTAACTGTAAGATAACGAGGGAAGACTAGTGTATTGGTATATATGTCTTTGAAGATATAGACTTTCTCACATTTACTGATAAATCCTGTATTGAAAAACAACATTTAACTTTTTTGTAAATATGTACTAGGAACAAGTAAAACCTTTTCTAACATAGTAGTTAGAACTGAGCTAGGGAGGTATCCCTTGGAACTCCAAATAAAAACTCAAACATTTTTGTACTTAATTAGATTACTAATAGAAAAAATAATTATTAGATGAGTCATTTCTATTAACTCAACAACTAGACTCAATGTACTGTTGGTTAACATATTATGTAAAATCATAGCTAAAGAAGCTGTCTTAGATATAACAGATTTTAGTAATATCATTGATAACAAAAAACATAGAGTGAGAAAAAACCTTAAATCTACTTTTGAGAAATTTTATAAAGATATGTACAACAAAAACTTGAAGACATAGGTATGAACAGTAAACTGCTTTTATAAAAATCGCTTTAACAATCTCTAAATAGAGAATTTTATTTTATATCAAAATGCTTTGAATTTAAAAAACGTATAGCTAAATTCAGAATAAGTTATCATTGCCTCCTTATAGAAAAATGAAGATATTTAAAAACTCCAAGGGAAAATCATCTATGTATAAAATGTAATTTAGTAGAAGATGAAAAACATTTCCTGCTATATTGCACAAGAAATTTAGAAATACGAAAAACTATTTGGAGAAAACCAAAACAGAAAACCCTTCAATTAATCTTGTTCTTAAAGATGATAAACAAAAAATTCATTATATTTTGAATCCATTAACACCCCAGAAAGTAGAAAACACTGGTTCCTTTTTAAACGGTCTTTAGCACTGAGGACAGGGGACCTATAAACAAATGTAATTTTATTGATTTAGATTTCGTATGTTTATATGTTCATACTTGCTAGTGTGTATTTTGTTTAAATGTGTCACAAATCAATATGATTTATGTGACAATAAAATTTGATTGATTGATTGGTATTATTCATAAGAAGGAAATCCATTCATACTAAAGACGTATCCAGGAATAGAGCTTTGATATTACTGTACTACAATAACAATCCAAAGATACTTATATTAGATATAGTTAATTTATACTATGCTGTATACGACGCATTTCAAGGAGTTACCTCACATCAGCAGTATTAAAACCGAAATATTTGAAAGACCAAAAACCAAACTTATATTAAACAAAAAGTACTCAACCAAAGATACCGAAATAGGAAGCCAAATTTCAGCTAATCAGATCTACCATGTGCAATACAAGGAATGAACCCTTAGTATTTCTATTATTTTTGAATTTTGCTAAATACTGGTACATGTAATTTCTGTAACAAATCAATGAATAATCATGTCAGACAAGTCTGACGACTGGGTTGGCGAATACCCTCGGGGACCTAGGGTCCACCAGCAGAGGCAGCATCCTACTTTGTAAATAAAGTCACAGCTCACCAGTACAATAATATTAAAATTAACTTATTTAACCATGCATGTCTGATTTTGGTTGATATTCAATGAAACGTATCAATAATTAAACAAACGAACAACCGATTTCAATATCCTTTTTGAAGGTTTCTTGGTCTAGACCATTGTCCATGGCAACATTTTGTTTTAGTGTTAGATTTTGGTTTATATAGAACAAACACAATATAGGAAACTTTAACGTAGGACAAAAATGTCATATTACATGTATTAAGTATATTGACAATAACAGTGCATTGACTTGACATAAAATCGATATACGGATGAGGCTTAGAATCTGGCGAAAATGAGAGGAATTCCAGAGAAAATAAATATTGACTTAGTGCATGTATTTTTTAGGTCCTGTCTTCTTTGTTCTCCCGAGTTTGTCAGTTAATACGAATTTTTCCCTCCTTCGAATAACCCTTCGGTATTTCTTGGCTTTACTTAGACCATACCTTAAAATTGACAGAACAGTTGTTTAGTGTTTATTCTTGCAATTTATCCGTATAAAACAAATTCAAATATGTATAGCCAGTTGTTATGCACCTTCGTTTATATTGAATAATAAATTGTCTATTAATTTAAGTTGAATTATCTGAACTGCCATATAGGTGAATCTTTAGTAAGAAACTGCCGGAAAATAAATTGTAGAGTATATTTATAAAGAGATATTTCTATTTAAGTTGTGCTTCGAATAGACTATTTCACACACCCAATACTTTATTACAATGTATATGTTTTATAGGAAATAGACAGGTTTTAAACAGCGGGAATTTCGACAGAAAGCCTTGTGTTTCAAACAAGTTCCAACCGTTTCTATTCAGAACGTTTGGAAACAGTGGATGTGTGTATAAAAAATCTCTGTGTAATGAAGAAGGACAGGTGTTTGAACGGAATCGGAATACAAGACACGATAGAACCTGTAGGTGTGATTATACTAATAGTTATGCGTTTGTTACCAAACCTTTACACACGTGCTATTGTATTCCCTCCGAGGAAGACTGTTCTTGCTACAAAATGCAATGTGATAAAGGAAAAATTATGTCACAAGGTAGGGTTGTTATAATTCAATTATCGTCTATTTCACGTATTAAACGGAAACTCTAATTTCCAGATGACACGAACATCTTCAAATGTAAATTAAACAGTTGCTACATTGTATGTCTATTGCTTTTTTTTCGTGTAAAGTAAAGTTATTTCCTATGCTTCAACTTTGCACTTAGAAACCAGGCTTTGGCTTGATGTATAAAACACACTTATATAGTAATACACATTTTCTATTGTATATCATTCTGTAATTTTTGGAATACCAATGTATCAGGATATTGTACATGTGTAAGCGACAAATTAAGAAATTAATTGCGTCTATCGATCGCCAACACATAAAATATTTGACGCATCTCCATTTTTTTTACATTAAAATAAATACTATCAGATTTTTTTTTCTTTGCAGATTACAATTGCCGTATTGATAGTTATTCGCAAAGAGGATATAACTGCTCTGTTATGTAAGTGTGAAACAGCACATTCTTACATTCAAATTCTTGTAACCAATCACGTAGTACTGGTATTCGATTTCTATATTTAAAAGTGTTCTTTCTAGTTGTCTTAACAAATGATGGTTAATCCGACTATTTGTTCATGTAATGAATCAGTCTTCCATCTGTATTATCTTATGCAAACTGCCCATATTACACATTGATCAAAGAATTGAAATAACTTTGTCGTATGTGTACTCATAACATCATGCATATTTATCCATGGTCCTATATAATGCATGCTTATACATGTATATAGAGCGTTGAAATTCTTTAAGCTATTATATAATATTAAATTGTCATTGACATCTGAGACAGCAAAACTTGATAAGGTATGTTTTTAATGTTTTGAAAGGTATAATACTTTTACCCGCCACTGACTCCAAGTCACTTATAAAGCATTATGTTTACTGATTTTTTTAATTATGTGTCACTCTATATTTTCGTTTCAAGTTAACTTTAAGAAAAAAACAAATCAATTGTTAATACTGTGAGTTAGTAGAAAAATTTTAGGATAAAAATAACTACATGCGAAGATATCTAGTTAAACACTTCACAGCAAAATTCTGGAGAGTTCTGATATTCGTCAATCTGTCAGCTGATCATATATATTTACAATAATTATATTAGACTTCCACGACAGATGTTTATCCAGAATTATTGACCATGACAAGAACATATCTAAAAAAGCACTTATAAATTATAATCCCACCACTACTTCTGACTTCTATATCATTGTGAAGAAGGGATTTAAAGAATTTTAGAAGATATTGAATTATCCATGTTATCTCTACCAACGTCGAAAACTATTTCCAGATGAGCTAACTCAGTAGCAATACATTTTTACATACATTACACGTATAATGAAAAAATATAAAATTGTTGCGTGATGATCTTGATCAAATATTCTCTGCCTCTGATAGCCCCTTCTTAACGTGTCCACGGGTCTGAACCTTTGACTATTATATGGCCGTTACTATTAATGGGGAACAAATATTTTAGAAATCTCATCTGAAACAACTGGGGCGGTTGAAACCAACCTTTGATGAAATGGTTCTTTAGGTTTCCTTACGCTCGGCCGAAAATTCGGGCCACACACCAAATTAGCTTTTATATATATAAATAAAAATATTTACTTTTCTGAAACTGCTAGTATTTGAAATGGAAAAATCACCAAAAAAATTGTTTTTAAAATATTCTCATCTGAAACCAATAAGAAAATTAAGACCATTATTTCATAATGGTTTTATTGAGATAATCTAATAAGTCTGTATGCGGTCACATGATATTCCGTTTATTTTGATTTCTTTGATTAAAAACCATATCGACTCCTTTCACTTGCACTTTCAATCACGTGCCAATCACGCGGGTACTTTTTCAAGCCGTCCAATCAGAATCAATTTCATTTCATTCATCATCCAACGAGATTCGTTGCAACTTCAGCGCTTTGAATAACAGAAAAAAAATGTCAGACTGAAAGAACGGTCGTAAAATTATGGCGGTGGTTTATTTTTCGTGGAACATTTTTGCAGTGTTGTATTCCACTTGTTTTCGAATTTGATGGTAGATATTCGTTTGTTTCGTGCTTAAATAGTTTAAACTGCAATTGCCGGTACAAGGTGCATGGCTTTTTTCATTTCTCGTTCATCGTGTAGGACATTTTTTTAGGTTCACCCGTATATACCCGTCATACATCCCCTACTCCCCTTCAGAATGAAGTTAGAATCAAGTTGAAAACAGAACCATCCGAACAAAACAGTTAATATTTTCCGTGACTATTTAAGTGACATGGAAACGATTTCTTAGCCTTGTATGTTTTATGCAAAATAAATCATTCAATTCGATTATCGAAATTAAATGTTTTTGTAATAATAAAACAATTCAAAATTTTGCCTTAATAGACAAAGTACTCTAAAAGATCTTCTGAAATTGCATGTATGTATATTTATTCCACTTTTGAATAAATAAAATAGGAATTAATAATGAAGATGGTTTTCTATATTGTTTTTTTTTTTTTCTTTTCTTTTTTTTTTGGAGGGGGAGCCTGGGGAGTTACAAGTACAGTCTTTTGTATCGGTCGATATGAGTTTTAATAGACCTAAAAAAGCAATATTGACCTTCCACTTCGGCGGCGGTCAATATTAATTGTTTAGGCCTATTAAAACTCATACCTACCTGTACAAAAGGCTATAATTTTATAATATTTGCTAAAATTGTCCGTGTGCAGTTATTTTTCAAAATTGTGTCTGAGGGTACAAATTTCCCACCAACATAGTCACTATTAAAAGAAATCAATTAATATCGTTGCTGTTATCAAAAATAGAACAATAAGCAAAAAATAAATAAAACATCTCCTAAACTAAAATGAAATGGTCTGTAACGAGCAGACATTTAAAAATGTTCTCTTTTAAAACTACAAAGCAGATGAGCAAGATAAGGATCACTTTTTAAATTGTTTCCCGCATATGTCAAGGGGTCAATACCTGCGACAAGTATCGCTGTTCTTTTTTTTTAAATAAAATGTCTCACAAAAGTTGGTCTTAGATTTTGTAACGGACTCAAGGCCTGCAATTTACAGATTTTAAGTGATAATTTGTTCCCACACGTGAACATGAGATACTACTTGTCATAAAATTACATAAAAACAGACACCAAAGGACGTTCTTTAGCATACACACTCGGGCTATAATGTACTCTTACGACCCTTCATACAGTATCGGATCTTTGGACATACGATACTTTTGAATATAAGGCTGTAACCATTTAATACATGATAAGTGTCTACAGAAGTGTGGTAGTTAATGTACACATATCATTGCTTCATGAATCAACAGAATGCATTTGCACCTACAAGGTTTTAGTTTAGCCAGGACAATATGAATTCCAGAAGCAATTAGTGTGTTATACACAGTAGCTTAAAATATATCTCCGCAACCTTAAAAAATGATAGATATGTTTTTGGACTATTACAAACGCATGTACTTATGTACAAATTTTTAAAATACTGCATGAAAAGGGTGATATCTTTAACATTCTACAAAGGACAAGAAATTAACCCTTATTTGATGAACTACTCTATATTTGTCAAAGATACATGTTTGTAAGATATTATTTGTTATTCTATTAGGGCATGTTTCAAACGCTTTCCGTGTACATTCCTGGTATAATATGGATGTTTTGATTCCAACGTCACAGTCGTCAGGCAACGTCATACTAAATTTTCCAACAAACTGTAACATGTGTAATGGTGTCCTTGTGTCTAAATACCCAAGTTGCGGCAATTGAAAGTGCTGTAGAAACTTTCGTGTTAGAAAAGTAATAATTCACGTTGGTATTAAAATATCACAATTTTACCACAGATACGCCCTTAGTGCCTTAGTGACTAATGTCGATCGTGGTAAAATATTTGGTATAAAAAACCTAACTGTGGTAAAATCGAAGCCACCGTGAATTGTTTTTCAATTCCAAGTATTATAGATTTTCTGTAAAGATAGTCTTGTCATTACAATTGAAATTAGATTAGATATTCCTCTTATGCTTACAGAAAGACAGATCGATAATGTCCCGTAAAAAATTATATATTTTTCTTTTCAAAACTTTTAGGGCAAATTTGCAATTATAGTTCATTGAAAGAATTATAGATATTTAGAATAATATTTTGCGTGAAAAGCAAGGAAGTGAGAAAACAAAGCTGACCTGAATTAAACAATGAGTGTTGTCTTAAAAGAGGAAAAAATATAACAAAATCGACACGACAAATATGTACTAATCAAATGAAGAAACTTTACATCGGTTTTTATCAATTTTAAAAACATCTTCTTAATGAAATTTTCCTTTGTCTCAACATTTAAGGGCATACGATACAGTTACAGGGGAGATAATGGCGTCGCTAACGTCCAACCAGAATTTTTCGCGGACCAGGTTAAATTGTTTTTCCTTTTCGCGCAACGTCGCTAATTCGGATGTCTCCTTTTCGAAGAAAATTACATTACGTCATACGTTCTAGATCCACCACTGTTGGTACTAGTATAAAGGTGCGGTCACAGGTAAGTCAAAAGACGGTATGATTTTTCGTTCGATTTTTAAATGATTTTTAGAATAATGATAACTATTAAAACAGGTGCTTGAAGTGATTTTTCATATATGTAATAATTGTTCTTTAAGATAATGATCATAATTGTTTGCTTTGTGGATCAATGTTTGATCACGGACGTGACGTCAAAGACATAATGACGTCATCTATTGCTCTTGGTTCGCGTCGCCCTTACCCAAAAATTGTTGGAGTTAGACCTGGCTGTCGAAACAAGCAGAGCTAATTCAGTCTAAAATTGCATTACACAAAACTCAAAATGGCGGTATTGACGTGCGATGTTGGTAAAACTGAAAGTAACGCATCGAATGTCAGAAAGACTACGTAGGATACTATCAACATGATTAAATTCGGACTTAATTTCGACTGTATTTCCTAATGTTTGTAGGTATATAAAAATAGAATGTGAGTGTTCATTTTTTACCGTTCACTAGAGTTCAAATGTTGTATAAGTTGTGTGTATACCATGTACGAATGATGCATTCAACTTTCTGCATACACTTGTAAATCTTTTGGATCATGTTAGATTCAATTTCCTTGAACATGCACCAATAAATAAAGGAAAAGTAAGATTAACTCGTTCAAATAAAAAGGTTCCTGTTAATTTGTCTATTTTATTTATCAAGATACTAGTATATGTTAGACAACTTATAACTAATTAATGCTGCATTCATGCGTAAATCTTAATCATACATGTTGTATTTGTATCGAAACAATTGGTATCCACACACCACCAATGCTCGTCGAAAAATGTCCAGTTAACACATTATTCAAAAGCATTTGGCATTTGTTTTCGATGCACTAACTTGCATTGTAAGTACGATTCCTATTAAAAGCAAATAATATGGGAAAATAATAACAGAGATAAAATTTCCTCCTTTGATTATCGCTATATTCATGGCAGTTTTTAGCGGGGAATTTAGCTATGCGATAAGTTACTTTAAAAGCGCATAGGATATGACACCAACATTAGATTTAAAACCCCGCAGATATATCTACGACCGTTGGTATTCGTCACCCTTAAACATTGTTAAATCACATTAAAATAGTGTGCAGTAAGTTCTTGTGCGATTTTCAGGAACTTGGAAGCTGGACAGAGTGTCCATCAACATTTTGTAACATTGTTGCTATGGACAGGACCTCTCGCTGCTTCTTCTTTTCAAAACGCTGAAGTTTTCAAGATCAAGAAGCAGTCGAAGCGATAGGTTCCCCTCTCCGTCCGGGCCTCCACTGGAAGGAGAATTGCATCCTGCAGTTTTCAAGAAGATCATACTAAGGTTGAAAAGGCATCGTATAGATCTCTTGACAAAATACAGACATATGTTTCTCCCGTTCCAGACCAGAAAGCTTTGGCAGTGGATGCAATGACTCTGTCTTGGAAGGGAATGTTCAGTAACATGTTACTTCCACTTCGTTTTCTTCCCAAGATCTTGAACAAAATTCACATGGATGCTTGCAAGACCATTCTTATTGCTCCACCTTGGCCAAGACAATCATGGTTTCCAGATCTTCAACTATGTTGTGCGAACCCGTTGCGTCTTACTCAGAGAACAAATCTTCTTTCTCAGTGCAAAGGAAGAAAGCTTCATTAGGGCATTCAGAATCTTCATCCCTTCGCTTGGTTGTTATCAGGGATTCAGTCAGAAAAGGGGGATTTTCTGGGAAAGAGCCTGGGTCAGTTCGGCAATCAAAAGGCACCGTTTGTGACTGCAGGTGGACCATTTTCTGTTCTTGGTGTTGCTCTAGACAAATTGATCCTCTCGCCGTTTCTGTCAAATTTCTTACTTTATCTTTTTGAAGATAGAGGTTTTCCCTTCAACGATCAAAGGTTATGGATCTGCCATTGCCAGAACTATATCCTTATCAGAAGGTCCAGATTTGGCAATAATGAGGTTTTGTCTATTTTGATTAACAACTTTAGTCTTGAACGTCCTCGACAAAGGCGTATGGTTCCTCAGTGGGATTTGGGTTAGGTTCTAAAGGTTTTACAGTTTCCTCCTTTTGAACCATTATCCTTATCTTCTTTTAAACATTTAACTTAAAAATGTTGTTTCCTCTTAGCTTTGGCTACATGTAGTAGTAGGGGTGACAATCATGCTTTATCCATTACTGAGTCTTGCATGCATTTTTCTGCAGACAAGTCTTCAGTTACTTTACTTACTGATCAAGTCTTTTCAGCAAAGAATCAGTTGCCAGAAAAGGTTTCAGGTGTTATTGTGATTCCTGCTTTACCTCCTTCTGCAGGTAATCAAGGATTATGTCCTGTTCAGACTTTGGTTCAGTATTGATCATCTTCTGCTAGTCTTAGACCTTCAGGTTGTACTCAGACTTTTCATTCCTATTAAAAAGGAACTCGTGATATTATAGTCAAAACCTTCTCCACCTGGATTTGTCAGACAATCATGTTGGCTTACAAATTTTTGACTGAAAACTAAATTTTTAAAATCAAAATTTAATTTTGTAAAATAAATACTTACCATCATAATTTTAGATATACCCTCATTTCAGCCTTATGCAACCTGAAAATCAACCAACAAGAATGCCCAATATATAACCTCAATCCAACCGGACAATGCACCCCTTACACCTTCGTCACTTTTTCACTTTTTACCTATTTCAGAGGCAATAAGGTGGATTAAAGGGTGGTGGGTGGGACCTTTGATTTATGATGGTAAGTATTTATTTTACAAAATCAAATTTTAATTTTAAAAATTTAGTTTTCAGTCATCTCAAGCGTAAAAAATGTACACAGATGATTCTTTAGTGGCCCCTAGGATTTACTGTATCTTTTCAAAGAATTGTTTCCATTTCTAAACAGTTTAACAACACATAAACAAATGATACAAACATATTTTGTATCTAGGTTTGAGAATGTATTTATGATTATGTTTGAAAATTAACGCAAGTATACTGTGTTTTACTCAACTGATTGAACGACATAGATGAAAATGCTGTCGTGTGGTTTGTGTCACACAAAAATCTGTATGTAAGGAACAGTTGGCAACAGCTGAGGAAACATTTCGTTCTTAGGAAGAAAGGTACACGTTTTGTTTTTACAAAACAACGTTTTTCTTGGTTTGGTTTTTTTCTTTAAAAATGTCATACCAATGAATATATATAGATCTGTGTGAGAAAAGAAATCATCTGGAATTGGAAGTGAAAAGTTCGGATGCGAAGGGAAAGTGGAAAGACGGGGTAATTTTATTTTTAAATTTTATTTAATATATTTTGCTTTATGTATTTAATTTGTTATTTATTTATGGGAGCTTCAGTTGTCATTCTACACACTTCAAAACTACACGTGCGTACTAAAAACAAAAGTTCTTGAAAGTAAATTGACTTGGATTCCTTCATTTCCATCATCTCAGTGAATGAAAATCTAAAAATATATGTTAAATGTCCATGCGCTAAAATTGGTAAGTGTTGAACAATTTCTATTCAACATAAAAAACGGACAAACAAAAGGCAAATAAGGTACATAACAGTATTAACAAAACTCGCAAGTCCATAAGACGTGTGACAAAACTGGTATCACACCACTGGAAAATTGCAACCGTAATGGTCCTGACTTGGTACAGGCATTTCAAAAGAAATGGTGGGTTGAATCTAGGTTTTACAGCGCGCCAAACCTCCCGCTTCCATTACGGCATAAAAGTACCAGTGGTGGTAATCAACATAGATATGCTGATGTCAAAGTTGGTAAAGTAGAAACAAAACACCAAGATAAGTTATAAAAAACAATCTTCAATGATAGTAGTAGAAGATACTGAATATTTTTCAACCAAATCTTGGTATTTGAAAAAGAATTTCGTAAGAGACCTTTTTAGACGTATTTCCTCGTATTCCTGGCTAAGAAGTCTGTCACGCAGATGTTTATGGCGTTCAAGGAAATCAGAGTAGTTGGAACATGCTCTAGCGTAACGAATCAATTGAGAAATATAAACACCATATGCAGGAGATGTTGGGATATTGCTGCATAGGTAAGGAAAATTTATAATTTTAAAATCAAAATCGTCTCTTTTATCGTATATCTTGGTGCTTAGTTTACCACTACTGTCAAATTCGAGATGAAGGTCTAGAAAGGATGCTGTACAAGTTGTTTCTGTAGTTTCTTTAATTTCGAGTTCTGGTGGATATATCAATGGAAGCCATTGAGCAAAAGAAGGATTGTTCATGGACAAAACATCATCAATATATCTATATGTGAAATTAAAAGATTTAGCATCTTTCATACGTTTATTCCTCACGAGGTTCTGCAGAAACTCTGTCTCATAGGAATATAAGAACAAATCGGCGAGGAGAGGGGCACAATTAGTACCCATTGGAATGCCGATTTGTTGTTGAAAAATCGCTCCTCCAAACGTGACAAATATGTTATCAATGAGGAAATCAAGCATGTCGCAAACCTGTTTTTCAATGTAGCATGTTTTGTTTTTTGGAGATGTTTTAGAAAAATATGTGGAATTGTAGCCTAATACAACAAAGTTGCGTGAATCATTAAAAGCTTTATGAATCAGTCCCTTTAAACGAGATTTGAGTTTATCATGGGGTAAAGTAGTGTAAAGGGTTGAAAAGTCAAAAGTTTTAATAGAACTGATTTCTGAAAAACTGCGCGATTTAAAGTTGTCAAGTAAATCTTTAGAATTTTTAAGTATCCACATATGATTGATACCACTACGGGAATAGATGGTATCACAACATGCCTGTTGTCCCTCTTTCACTGCAGACAATATCTTTGTGAGGTGAACTGACAGCTCCTTGGTGGAACATGATGATGATCCAGCTATGTACCTTTCCTTGTATGGATTTTTATGGAGTTTAGGAATCCAATACAAGTAAGGCAAGTCCTCACATGTAGTGCTGATATTGAGAGAAGACATGAAAGACTTGTGGTTATTGAGGATATCATCTTTGTCAAAAGTAGTACGTTTATATGTGGTATTACCTGGTGTATCCCTATCAATACCTAATTCATGTATTAGGCAGTTGAGGTAATGAGCTTTACATACAAATACTATATTGTTGGAAGCTTTGTCTGCAGGGACGATAACATACTTGTCCTGGAGAGAAGTAAGGCAGTCAAGTGCCTCACGATCTTTAAAAACAGATTTGGGTCGTTTATGGGAATGTTTTCTGAGGTTAGCAATACGACCCTGTACCAGTGATCGAATGGTACGTACCCAGTCTGACAAGGACTCAACTTCAGGCTCTTGGTCTTTTTCTCTCTTTATCCATGATCTGGCATAATCTTCAACAGCATCCATAATGGTTTTGAAATTAAGATTCCAATTGAGGCGCTGTGGTTCTCTGAATTTAGGACCATGAGAAATGAGATTACGTAAGAGTTCATTCTCAATGATATTCAGATCACCAGTGATGACATGACCAGAAGGAGTGTAGTTAAAGGGAGAAGAAGAGCAATCACAAGTCAGAGGGCATTTGAGGTATTCCTCAATGTTTAGGCTCTGCAATGTCTTTTTATGGTTGAAAATTCTACCACCGATAGTATTAGTATAGCTGTAAGATACAATCGGAACAGATTGATTTTTGAAATATGGTGGAATTTTAGAAAGAACCTTTTGACGATGAAGAATGTTGCTGATGTTGATAGCATCTATTCCTTTGTTCGAAAATGGAATATGGATAAACTTCCGATCATCATTATGAAGAGGTTCAGATTTGACTGGTTTAAAAAGGCGAAATTGCGCTACATCAGAAATAATACTAGACAATCTGTATTTGGTAGAAAAAGGATCGACACCTCCTTCGTCGAGGGCGAAATCTCGGAGATCTTTAAGGATGGTGACGGGAAGCGAAAAAAGTTTTGTCCTAATGTGATGAACGCCTAATGGTTGTTGTAAGGAAGACAGTAAGTTGGTATAATTGTCTTTTAGACTTAATGATTTTTGAGGATCGGGTGGGTCTTTACTCCGAGGCTTAGGTGGTCTTTTACCATGGCTACGTTTATGTCTAGGATAGGTGTTAAATAAGTTCATCACATTGATTTCACTATTACCTGGACTAGATAAATTCCCAATACCTTTAATATTATCATTACAACCATAAGGCATTGCAGTGCCTAACTCTTTTATCCAAAATAACTCTCTTTCGGTGCGGTATGGTGCATGTAATCTCATGTCTGAAAAAATATGAAAACAAATCGAATAGAGTCGAATTGACGTTCGCACGATTTAATTGTCATCAATCAGACCGTCGATTGAAAATTTGACGTCAATCGATTCAGAAATGATCTTCCAACTCCACTTTTGACTTTCTTGTTCACATGACACGAGTTTTGTTCAAACGGAGAAATCTATAGCGAAATCGAATGGAAAATCCCATCGTGTGACTGCACCTTAAAGGTACAAGTCTTTCTAAAGGAAATGAATGAGAGAGACAAGGTTGCTTAAAATACAAAATTCATAGCTTCAATTGAAAGCAAGAATATATCTGTTTTGTTCGGTGTTATGTCAGTTGGGTTGCTTTGATTGATTCGTATGTCATTTTTTACCTTTCCTGTTATCCATTTTGTTGTTTGGTTATACCAATCGAAGTGTCGAAAGAGGAGAAATCTGAGGACAAAAAACAGGAACATAAAAAATACGACAGTCAACAGACACACAACAAATAACACAAAATACTAAAAATTACACACAGAAACGAGCACCAAAAAGCGGGATGAACTCGGGTGCTCCAGAAGCATGAGCAGTACCTGCATTAGGCTACCCTACATGGTGGCGTTTTAATGGGTTTCAGACTCAAAGTTTTTTTCTTAAAAAGGGGAATTAATTTCTCGGACTTCCTTATTTATAGTAATTCGCGTGTCTTCAAATAATTAGAACTAAATATGAAAAACGCAAATGATATATGTTATAAAATAAAATATTGCTTTGGATAAAAACAGATGTTAAATAATCGGCGTAAATTGTCACTGTCTCTAGAAATATATTTGAAAATAAATGATTGCTGTAAAAATTATTTTTATAGTGGCAACGCATTCCACAACATTATGTCCCATTGATGATAGGACATTTAACACAAAAAATGCAATAAACCAAATTGTTTGATCAGAATTTTTAGAAAGATAGTGATTTCAAACCTTTTATTCATACACGCGGGAATGTGGATCAGGCGATGTCCCGTTCTGCATTATGATTGCACGTCATTTCCCGCTTAAAATCAAACTTGTATCAAATCCTTAAAATATTTTTTTTTTTCAAAAATACAATGTATCTAAAAAAAATTGAGCACATGGACCCATAATTTTAAAACTAAAACAACATTATGTGATTTTTTAATTGAATTATTATTAGCAAATTTATTGTTAATACTGTTGTATCGTGTCTAAATTCAAGGTTTTTGGTCATATATCATATCTGTTGAAACAATATAAAGATCTAGATCTTGTAGTAAATAACCGCGTAACTCTATTAACTGAAGAGAAGAGATACTAAACGTCTTTATGAAAAAAAACCCAATGTATTTATCTTTTAAAACAAGAGAGTAATTGTTTTTTTTCGAAATAGCTGAAAAGACGATATTTAGTAAATATCGCGAAATTTAACATAAATATATCAAAAAGTAGCACATGAAGGTCTAATTTTCTTTGAATTTTAGAAAGATCGGTGAAAAAAACACCATTGTGCCAAATCTTAAAGAAAAATCAGCAGCAGGTCGACACTGTATCGTACTACCTTAAAAGTTGTTTACTTATCGTTTTTTTTTTCTTTATGTTCTAGAATGATGTAACGTCGTTTTCAGAAATTAACGTTTTTTTTTTAACTTATTCCTAAAGTTAGCTTTATCCCGATGGATTTAAAATGTCATGAAGGTCACAGATTGTGTTATTTAAATCAATCAACAAAGGATGGATTTGAAATTAATTCAATTTCCAGGCTACGCAAAAGTGGGAGGAACGAACTATTATGATGTTATTAGCAGAGATGGTATAAACTGCAGTTACCAATCAATTTAACGTGTCCAGAATGATCATTTATAAACTGTTGTCTAAGGACACAGGAACAACATCTATCCGCCGACGTTGTGGAATACCTCGAGTGACGAGGTTCAGGACAGGCAAATTATTCTTCCACACCTGTGCAATCGCTTTGTGACCGCTTTAGCTGCAGCAAGGCGCAGATACAATACAAAAGAGGTGTTTTGTTCAAAATCGTAATCTTTTTGTGGAGTTTTTATTCTTGACCTTTGTTTTAATGCTCAAAATATTTCTGTTTCTTCACTTCTTTAAATTTTAAAGCAAAATGTCCGAAAACAGTTTGTCTTTTCAGAGAGTTGAAAGTCAACAACACTGGTGAGGATAAAATACATGCAGTTAGAAAAGGAGATACAGAACTTTTGAAAGGTTTGTAGTAAGGAATACATTATATCCAAAAATATAAACATAAAAAGTCAAATGAATAGAATGTTGAAATACCACTAAACTATACAGATATTTTCATTTTAAACACGGGTGGCTGAGTGGTCGAGGTAGTTCGTCATGACTACTAATGATCACTAGTCTTTCAACACTGGGGTTGTGGGTTCGAATCTCACCTGTGGCGGGTGTGTTCGACTCTGATCTAAATTGACAAGGATTGCCAATTTTCCTACCTAAGGTCGGTGGTTCTCTCCGGGTACTCCGGCTTCCTCAACGGATTTAAACTGGCCGCGCGAATTAGACAAATGTTCTGAAAACGGCGTAAAACCCCGAGTAAACAAACAAACAAACAAATCATTTTAAACACAGGACGCATCAACAAACATGTAATACACTATACGTGTTTGTTTCCGAATATGTGCAGAAATCAGAGCAGACACGATATGAATTTTACCGTGATTTTTTCCTAAATTCGAAATCAATGTTATGATCGACGACATTTAGTTATAAATGTACAATATACCAATAATAAAATTATACAGAAATGTATATGTTGAACCTAATTGACCAATTGCCAGTGTGCACGTTTGCATTCGTCCATAAACTTTCCATTAGAGCCTTGTAACATAATTGAACAAAGCTTGGCATGGATTTTCCACATGAGTATTTTCAGAGAATTTGTTATTGGGATTCCGGTTCACGACAACTATAATTCCTGTTTTATTGGCGCTTCTTTTTAGATTACGCTGTTGTATAACATTGTGAACAGAAACAAAATAGTGTTACTTTCTCCTTCTGACGAACAGTTTAATAGGTGGAAAGCCAACTCAGAAATGATCCTTTGTGCACACTATAGGAAATGAATTTAAAATCCTACACATGGAGAACAGTTAAATAAATTGACACCAATTTGTCAAAAACAATAGTTCTGAATAGCTTACTAGATGTTGTTATTGGCCAATTACATAGGTCTTCGTTAGTAAATTTTTGTTCTTATAGGAAAGTATTTTATACTCTTCTTCTGAGAACGAAGTTTATCAGTTGTTTCGAATTCCCCCCCCCCCCCCCCCCCCCCCCTTCGAATATCCCTTTGGTATTTCTTAACTTTACTTACAAAAATTGAAAGCATCTTGTCAGTATTTCAAACACCAAACTAGACATTATTTCTTCTGGTTAGTTTAATTGATTTATATTACCATTGTACACAACGTTTTGTATGCTTCACAATTTTATATAATCGTGTTTAAATAGAATAATATCAAGACTCAGATAGACTAACACCATTAATGGGAAAAAAATGCTGCGCAAGTTACTTTTTATGGAAATCAGTTTGGTTTAATGTTGGTCTGTGAACTTGTTAATAGAATGCATTTCAAATACTGTTTTAAAACAATGAAGTAATACATACATTTGTATTATTATTGTAGTCAAATATGGCAATATAAAGACTTTCTGGTGTATCACAGCTGCATGTTGTATGCTTGTAATTTTAGGTAATATTTTATATATTTTTATTTATTTATTGAAATATATACATTAACCATGTTGGGTTGTAGTATACAATTTCAACAACAGCAATATACATGTTAAAATGAACACAAAATAACATACATAACCACAAAGTAAAGATAAAACAGTTATAGATCTCCTTTCCTCAGTTCTAAGGACTGCTTAATATAAGAAATCACTGTTTTACTTTCATCAGGTGTTTATTGGTTTAATATGATAGATAATTGTTTTGTTGAACTATAGTTATAACCAGAAATCTACGATTACAAAGTCCGCCTCGTTTCCCCACTTATTTTGGTCTGTGGCTGTGTGGCTCCCCCAAATGCACGAGTACAGCAAGTAATTATTGTAGGTCGCTTGGTATCAGAGAACTGAACTCAGATGTAAAGCTTACCAATTGGTAGCCTTAAGCTGTTTTTGTTTTTTTGTCTTTTGTCGGGTTGTTGTCTCTTTGACACAAGCCCCGTTTCCATTCTCTATTCTATTGTTTACAGAATTTGTCTTTAGTGCCACATGGAGACAGTAGAGTGCCTCCCCGTGCTTAAGGTGTTTGCTCTTATAATATACAAGATACTGGAGTGTGTGTCTGGGCGAGACCTTCTCTATATTCATTACTTTATGTACATGTATCTAAAACTCATATTTAATTATTCAGCCCGCCTATTCCTCTATTTAGTAAAATATCAGGCGCTACCCTGATAAACTTCGTCCTCTGGTTTCGCTTGACGTCTTACACCGGTTCGCTTGACGTCCTACACCGTACCATTTTATCTTTTTACATGTTCAATTTCTGTATGCTGGTTCAGATTCTGATGCCAGTCTGTGCTCCTTTCAACAGGAAACCCGGATGACAAAAAGAAGCTCAGAAATGGAAAAATACTTAAAACTAATCTTGTTCAAAGGGTATCTAATCGCTTATCTAAAAATACTACAATTGCTAACATTTTCAATAAAAAAAAAATTGTGGTTACCCTTCTATCGATAAGTGGCATGCCAAAAAATGACTTTCATGTCCCAGTCTTACCACCAACAATACGGTAAGATCCACATTTAATGGTCGTAAATTTTCCTTAAATTTTGAAACTGCTATAATTGAAAAATTAACAATATTATCTATTTACTTACCTGAAACAAACCGGGCTATGGTATTCAGTACATAGGTGAAACAGGACGCTATTTATCTAATCGCACGCAAAAACGCCTTTACCGTTTTAGAAGACCCAATAAATTTAAAAGTATCATTTATCAACACCTTAAGAAGCACAATCACCATATTAAATATTTAACAGTTCAACCATTAGAAGTATTAAATAAGCAATTCAAAATTTCTACGATCACGGAAAATAATTGAATTAAATTGGATTAAAAAATTACTGGCAGTTTATCCTTTTGGTCTTAATGATAATATCATGGGAATTGGTAATATATCCAGACCCGATTATGATAACATTTTGGATATATTTTCTGAACCTGTACGTAAAAACAGTTCTCATGGACGGACGTGGAATAAATCTCAATAAGAGAAAATTTCGTACTAACAATACAAATATTTCGGACCTAATTACTATTTCTAAAAACAACGACACACATCATCTGTTAACCAAGCTCTGTTTTTTACGTGTCATTAAATTACATCAAAATTTTGGAAGACTGCAACAAAATTCCATATGGCAGTCCTAAGTATGAAATCGTCCAAATTATAATTGCATACTGTTATTTTAAACTGTTTCCCAAAATTTATCTCCCTGAAAATCATAAAAAAAGCATTTTTTTAAAATCAAATATGTCAATAAAGGTTTTGATTTTATAAATATTACCAGTATTCTTAATGGTCATGTAGTTCCAGAACAAATTCCTGGTTATTTTGATAATACCATGCCCCTCTAATTTGTTATGTTTACAAAAAATCTTCCCGGAAATAAGTTTTTAATTATAGCGAGGTGTGTACAGATATTAATATCAATGATAATACACCTACGTCATGAAATTGCAGTAATTCCAAATACATTTATGGCCCCACTTCCCATGTTATAACAGGAGACCTTAACAACGTATGAACCTATCGTTGAAATGATTCCTTAGAAAAGGACCTAAATATCGCCCCGTCAATTATTAAGTGGAATGAGTATCGTAACATCATCCACGACTCATTCCATACTTACTGCAAAAAATGGATAAAACAAGAAGACGTTGACAAAAAATTCTTAGATTTCTTTTTCAATTAATTAATAAAAATACACCCGTAAATACCGGCCCAACTTTGATCCTCTTAATTGAGAAGCGTATTTTAAACAAAGCCTCATTGGTATGTACAGGAAAAACGCCGTTTAAATAACAGTTTTTAACTTCTGTTTCTATCAAAAAATAATATCGCAGCTAAAAGACTACGATTTAGTAACATTTAAAGAAAAAAAACCATGTAGTAATTATATATTTCGTTATTTCAATTTATTTACTTCCGGTCGGATTTCAGTAAAGTCCGGAACCTATCAAAACCGACACCTCCAAAAACCGGCCAATTTGTACGGTCAGATAGCTGTTCGGTTTACAGAGGTTCCACTGTAGTTGATATTCGTATCAAACATTTTAAAAAAACATTTAAATCCTAACAACAACCATAATAGCCCTATATCTCGTATCAAATATGAGCTAAAAGAACTCGGAAAGGAATTTGTTTTCGTCCCAGCTGATAAGGCGGCCAATAATTATCGTTATTTTTCGACTTAAATTTTATTTTGAGGTTCTGCAACAGGAAAGCACAAATTCACCTACACTCCAACTGACTCAATTTTCAGAAAATGACATCGTTAATATATATAAACTTATAACTACCTCTTTACAAGGAGAACCGAATAACATGAAAGTGCCAACTATGTACTGGCTTCCGAAGCTGCACAAAATACCTTACAACTATAGATTTATTTCGTCTTAAAGCCATTGTTCCACTACTATACTGTCTGTTCTACTTACTAGTACACTTGGTACAATCAAAACCCTGGTAATAAATTTTTTAAATAAGGTATACGAAAATAGTTGTATTAAATACTTTTGGAGTGTCAAAAATTCGTTGGAAGTACTTGATAAATTCATTGGCAGATATGTAAAAACGTTTCCAAAATGAAAATGGACCTGTTCCATTGATGTTATCCCCTCCTCATACCGGATTTGACATGGACATCATGGCGGGTGTCATACAGGAAGCAGAGATTGCTTATTCTTTCGGAGCACCCTTTTTTCTACCCCCGGTTTTTTGGTGGGGTCCATGTTGTGCATATGTTTTTAGTTTTTAATTGTAGAGCATGTATTGCTTTTTGTCTTGCCTTCGTTGTTCTCCGGAGTTTGTTAGTTGTTTCGATTGTTCCCTCCTTCGAACATCCCTTTGGTATTTTTTGACTTTACTTACATGCTCATATTGGCGATTACGAATTTGTTCAAAGTTTTTATTTTTCTACCCTATATCCCATTTTGCCTCATAGTCTCATTAAGAACAAAATCACATACTTAATTAAATGGGCATTTAAAAAGTCAGAATGCGAATATATATGTTCAATCTCTTGTACGTCTTCTTTTAGTAACGACAAACAAAAGAACTATGTCAATTGGACCTGCTTTGATATTATAACTGCACTTGACTTTTTACTAGATAACATTTCTGTTCGCTATGGAGATTCCGTATATCGCCACGTTATCGGAATTCCAATGGGGACTAACTGTTCACCACTTATTGCGGACCTGTTTCTGTATTGTTACGAACCACAATTGATATCTAAAATCATCAAACACCAAACGAAGCAACATTTGATACAACAATTTAATAACACTTTTAGATATTTGGATGATATTTTGGCTGTCAATAATGACGACTTAAGTTTGTACATTAAAGAGAATTATTCTGTTGAACTTACTTTAAATAAAGCTAATACTAACAACGATCAGCTCCCTTTCCTGGATCTTGATATCTATATCTCTAACGGGATGCTTAATACTAAAATTTACGATAAGAGGGATGATTTTTCATTTCCTATTGTTAATTATCCGTTATGGCGAAGTTCCCTTGGCACCATCGTATGGTGTTTATATATCTCTACTTGTTCGATTCGCTCGTGTATATAACAAAGTATTTGATTTTAACGAAAGAAATCCCTGTATTACTGTAAAATTATTACGCCAGTGATTTCGATATCACAAACTTGTCAAAACATTTACTAAATTTTATCATCGATACAAGGACCTCATTCGTAAATATAAATCATCGTGTAAACATCTTATATGTCAGGTATTTCACATCCTATCTTTTATTGTAATATTCTATACAAAGCACAAAAATGTCGTCATTCACCTGAAAAGCTAATCAAACCTTTAAACAGACTAATCAACAAGGGATACAGTTACGATACTGTTGCCAAGTCATTTTGGAATTGATATTGATTCACTCATAGGGTTTTTGCATCGGAAATAAACACATTTACTCTAAAACCAGTTGTTGGCATGATACATCATTGTACGGGTTATGGGTCTGACGGGAGGAAAGTTGGCTGATTTTCTGTATATAGACATAATCTTTCGATCAGTTTAATTGAGGTCTGAAGCTGGCATGTCAGTAACTGCTAATAGTCCCTTTGTTAATATATATTGATCATTGCCATTTTTCTTAGTTTCTTCTGTTACCTTTTTAAACATCGGACTTGGAGATCTTTTGAACTGAGTTTTACTGTGTGTATCGCTGTGTGTTTGTTTATTCCACATTGGCTTGAGGTATATGGGGGTTGGGATCTCACAAAACACGTTTAACCTTGCCGCATTTTTGCGCCTGTCCCAAGTCAGGAACCTCTAACCTTTGTTAGTCTTGTGTGTTTTTTGAATTTTGGTTTATTTTTATGTTTCGGAGTTTAGTGTGCCGTGCATTTTACTGAACTGGTATACATTATTGTTTAAGGGCCAGCTGAAGCCCGCCTCCGGGTGCAGGATTTTCGCGCTGCGTTCAGGACTCATTGGTAGCCTTGAGCTGTTTTTTTTGCTCTTTGGTCGGGCTGTTGTCTCTTTGACACATACCCCGTTTCCAGTCTCTATTCTATTTATTTTCTAAAAGAAAATTCTAATCTTCATATCTCGGATTATTTTTCTCTTGAAAACAATAATTTTCAGCAATGACAGTTGATTAAATTGAATAACTTCGCTGTACTTAATAGAGATAACGAAATTATTTGATAGAATTTTATTAATTCTTTTAGAAAAATACCTCCTGTGTGACGTATTAGGATTTCTTGGTAGAAAATAAATTTGGAATTCGAAAAATTGTTTACAGTTGTTCCCAGATTGATATATTTAGTGCAATCTGACGTAAAACATCAGAGGAATCTTAGGCTATGTTAGTGTGCAAATATTCTTTTTACTGTTTTCTTCAGAAATGGGTTGAATATATAATTTCATGGCTAAAACATTATATTTTCCCTATTCTTGAAAAAAAAAATATTGACATCAAATTTATGACATTGCTAAGTATAAATAACTATATTTAAATATTATTCTTTTCAGATCTTTTAGTCATATTTTTTAAGAAGATACGTTCATGTCTACTAGCAGAATGTAAGTTACAAAACATATCTTATTACTTTAAAAATTCAATCATTGCTTTATTCAGCACAAAATAGTTGAAGTAACAGCAATCGTAACTAGTTCCTGCCTTTGCAATCTGCATTATGAATTATTTAATATAATAAAAATACTAAAAGCTCCACCCATTGCAAATAATCAAGACGAAATTAATTTAAAATAAATTAAGGATTTTAAGAAAGTAAAATAACAACATTATGTGAATTTTATATGCAAATATAAAGGACATTATTTTAATACTACTAACATTTTAAACTAGATTTTCTGCTGCATTTACTCTGCAAAAAGTTTATCCAGCATTCTAACCCATGCACTATAAAATATCTAGATAGGGTAATACACTAATAGTATCAGAATCGGTAGCCGCCATTGACTGACACCATTCGTTAAGATATTTGGACAGTATTTTGATCGAGACTGATTATTTCTTTGTTGTCAAATAAATGTAATAACTATAACATAATTCATATTTTACTATGACTCGTAATTGACTTCTTATTTTCTTTAGTAATCTTTTAAGATATATTTATTATACAGCTGTAATTTTAATTCAATGAGGAAAGTTTATTCTAAAAACGTGACAACAAAATATTTCCCCGTATTGTGCAACCGGGAGTCGTTTTTCTTCCATATTGTACAGGTACACGCCTTGTTTATTTTCGTATTGCACATTTTCGAAATAGCCGGTACGTTTTTATTTTTTTTTAGTTTCTTAACCTATACGGAATGAAAATATTTATGTCTTTGGATGTAATTAAAGAGTTATATACTGTCCATCAAACTTTTTTATATTACTTTTTAAAGTTACGATTTTTTTTTAAACTATTGAGTGTTTCCAAAATGCATATCCCTGGCCGGATCTATTTTTGTTCTGCATATTTGGGAATTTCGAAAGTGCAATCTTCTCTACCACCGATTTTTCTTTTGTTTCCTTGCTTTCGGTAATGATCATTGCTAATTATACATGTATTATAATCATACATAAAATGTGCAAAAAACGCATCAAAGGTATAGGAGGGAAAAGTTATAGTTTACAGTTTATGATATGATTACTAAAGATGAATGCAAACATATAGTTTAAAATCTCAAAAAGCCGCAATTTTCATTGTTGAATGTTGTTCTTCAGTGGCGAATATTTAATTCTTTTCAGGACAAGTACCATTTAAAAATTTATCAGACGCAATTCAAAAAGGGGTGTGACAGGATACAAAGCGGGACCAATTTTGAATGCCACTGTAAAAGGGTGGATGGTGGGGTAGGATTGGATAATTAAGTCTCCTGTAGCAGATATTACTTTTTCGGAAACTACAGAATGGGTCTACCGAAGCAAACAGGGAACACATTTCCTACTATGGTTTGTGGTCAGGTTGTTCCATATTATGACCTGTTGGCCACCCACAGAAAGGGTTTCCCTATTCGCCATCTTGGGATGCGCTTAGCAGCTCTATGGGTTGAACTCCGATATCCATAACAGATATGCCACAATTTTATAACTCCTTGAAATGCGTCGTATACAGCATAGTATAAATTTACTATATCTAATATTAGTATCTTTGGATTGTTATTTTGAAACTCCTGGGATGATGCCTCTGCTGGTGGACCCTAGGTCCCCAAGGGTATTCGCCAACCCAGTCGTCAGACTTGTCTGACATGATTATTCATTGGTTTGTTACAGAAATTACCAGTATTTAGCAAAATTCAAAAATAATAGAAATACTAAGGGTTCATTCCTTGTATGGCACATGGTAGATCTCCTTAGCTGAAATTTGGCTTCCTATTTCGGTGTTTCTGGTTGAGTACTTCTTGTTTAATATAAGTTTGGTTTTTGGTCTTCCAAATGTTTCGGTTTTAATGCTGCTGATGAGAGGTAACTCCTTGAAATGCGTCGTATACAGCATAGTATAAATTTACTATATCTAACATTAGTATCTTTGGATTGTTATTTTGAAACTCCTGTGATGATGCCTCTGCTGGTGGACCCTAGGTCCCCGAGGGTATTCGCCAACCCAGTCGTCAGACTTGTCTGACATGCTTATTCATTGGTTTGTTACAGAAATTACCAGTATTTAGCAAAATTCAAAAATAATAGAAATACTAAAGGTTCATTCCTTGTATGGCACATGGTAGATCTCCTTAGCTGAAATTTGGCTTCCTATTTCGGTGTTTCTGATTGAGTACTTCTTGTTTAATATAAGTTTGGTTTTCAAATGTTTCGGTTTTAATGCTGCTGATGAGAGGTAACTCCTTGAAATGCGTGGTATACAGCATAGTATAAATTTACTATATCTTAGTATCTTTGGATTGTTATTTTGTAAAGTTATTGTTTTTGCTTTGTTGCATGAGTATAAATTTACATTTTAAATAAAACAGATATATTTCCCAAAAGTTAAAAGTTCAGTAAATTATATGGGTGTTTTTATTCTGGATCCATTTATACAACGAATGATTTATCTGCAATATTCATGATATACATAATTATTTATTTGCGTCAATTCTATTTCAAAGTCTATAATCGGAATGGTTAGTTTTTCTTGAATCATTATATGTACCATGAGTTGGAATAACCTACGATTGTTATAATATTGATTAAATTTGCATTTGTTGATGAAAAGATGAAATTGAATTTTGTTCAAATGATACCTTATTTCTGAAATTCTTATAGAATTTGGGCTTGGGATTTACGTTTTTGGCATAGTCGATTTTACTTTGGCTTCTGGTGTGCATTTATCCTTGTTTTTGTTAAAATATCCAATTACTTTTCTGCAGATATGAAGGTACATGTATACAATACAATAAGGTTCCTCTACTGATGTTTTGCTGAAAATTGACCAGATGGTCTGCAGTTATCATGTATACATTTCAAATACTTTTTTAAGATATTTTACATCGGTTGTGGTATATTTGAGCCAAAAATCGTATTTTTGTCAATTTTCAGGACTGTCACAAAAAGCTGTCTAATATTTATAGCAACAAGATAGCTTCAATGGGTCTTTTGAAAATATTTGCAACCGTATAGTCATTTGTTCGCTGAAAAAATAATTGATAACAAGTTGATAAACAAATCAGAATACAATGCAAATTTGAGCCCAATAAAGAAATTTTTATTTATCCTCTACTGATTTTCCGTTACACCTAATTATTATTATCTCGAAAGAATGAACTTCAGTGTGCAAAAGAAAAAAGTTTGGGTCCATGTATTATTGCAGAGATATTAAAAACACACCAAATTTTAGGACAGTATAAGGGGTTTTCTTGACGTATACGTTCACGTTACAATGTGTATCACATGTCATTAACACCTACTGTATAGTATTTCCTTAAGCGATTGGATAATATAAAACTATTGAAGATGTTATATTAGTGTCTAAAGCTTGCCTTTCGAGGATTTTGATCATAAAAATGGCGTTCTGATAACCAATTTAAGAATAACACAGCTACAAAAAAAGAGACAGCCTTGTAATACCCTACACTATGTTTCGTTCTATTTATAGCTACAGAAGAAAAATTAAAGAAGCTTGAAATCAAATTTGATGAGACAATTCCTCCACATATACAAGGTAGGCTGTATACTAGATTAAATGGATATATGCTGCATCCTATAACCACAACGATAGTCCTAATTCTTTACTTGTAATAATTTCAGAAAATAACAAAAACATTTCATGCAGGAATCCTTGATTATGAGTTGAACATGTTAATTCCAATATTACACCGTTTTTGTTTTATATCTTGAAACTCCTTCAATCTAAGGTATGATATCACTTGATATTTTTATCTCGGTTTTAATTAATTACCCATTGACAATTGACTGCAGAAGACAAAAAAGAAAAGTAAAAATATTGACACAAGAAAAAGCAACTGAACTACTATGACTGTGCAGGCATATTTGTAAAAATACAAATCCCTGTTGGAAAAGAGGAGTACTAATGTATTTGTGCCGGAGAAAAAACCATCTATTAATCAGCTTATCCTTGAAAAATATAAATGTGATTATCACAACACTTTGATAATTGTTGAATATCAACAGATTTTGGAAATTTTCCACACATACCGAGCATGTTTTATGTCTCAGTCCCATAGAGCAAATCCGAAAAAAGGTCAACAACAGAGGAATATGGCACTAACCCTTGTAACCTATCAAGAAAATTCTTTGATGCCAATTTTGATGCACAAGATGTGCACATTTCGTCGATTTACGATATAGTACAAGAGTCAAAAATATTTGTAGTGACCCTTATTTTCTCTGAAGATATACCTAACAATCCTAAGAATAAGCTGAATATAATATTAAAAAACTTCTACAACATAAAAAACATTTGATTTCTCTACCCTCTATACCCCCATTCCTCATTCACGACTGAAGGAGAAGTTGAAAGATCTAATCCATCGATGCTTTCAAACTGAAAATGGCAACAACTATACATACATTGTCATTGGTAGAGATAAATCATACTTTGTTAAAAACCACTCTAAATCTAACAAAAAATATACAAAGGACGAAATTGTCCTGATAATTGAAATTTTCATCGACAACATATTTGTTGAATTTGGTGCACGTGTTTTCCAACAGACAATATATGGGTACGAATTGTGCGCCACTACTGGCCCACTTGTTCTTTTACTCATATGAGGTCGACTTTCTTGACGGGCTTCTTAAGGAAAAACAGAAGAAGTTAGCCCGTACCTTTAATTTCAGCTTCCGATACATAGATGATGTTTTATCACTCAACAATTCACGTTTTGGGAATTTCTTACATATCATCTATCCCAATGAGCTCGAAATTAAGGATACCACAGACACTGCCAAGTCTACATTTTATCTTGACCTTCACCTCGAAATTGACAGAAGATTAAGGTTGAATACAAACATTTACGACAAACGGGATTACGTTGACTTTCCAATCGTCAACTTCCCATTTGTGAGCGGTAATAGCCCAGAAGCGCTGGCGTATGGGGTATATATTTCAAAACTCATACGTTATTCCAGAGATTGTGACATATATATTGACTTCCTGGAGACAGCCCAGCTCCGGACAGAAAAGTTGCTCAGACAGGGGTATGTTGCTCCTAAGTTGGAGGCATCCTTATTATGGACGTCATCATGACGTAGTTGACAGGTATGAAAAAACCGTTTCCAAAATGAAAATGGACCTGTTCCATTGATTTTATTCCTTCCTCATACCGGATTTGACATGGGCAGCATGGCGGGTGTCCAGAAGGAAGCAGAGACTGCTTACTCTTCCGGAGCACCTGAGTCTACCCCGGTTTTTTGATGGGGTCCATGATGTTCACATGTTTTTTTTTTAATTTTTTTATTGTAATGCATGTATTGTTTTGGTTTTGTCTTAGTTGTTCTCCGGAGTTTGTCAGTTGTTTCGATTTTTCCCTCCATAGAATATCCCTTTGGTTTTGTTTTTATTTTTCCTGCAGTACAAGACTTATCACCTAAATTAAAAAGTGGATAAATCGACCCCAAAATATTTTCGTAGAAATTCCTGAAAAGTTATTACATGTGTTTAAAAGTGAAAAAAGAGAAGTTTTTAAATGAAGAACAAAGGGGGTGAATTTATTTTAGGTTAATCTTATTTTAAAGTTATATTTGCAAGCGTGAAAATATTTGATTCGATCTCAATTTAAAGAGTGGGAGAAGGTTTGCGAGTACTTACATTTACACTATATCACACTACAACAAAAATCATCGCATCGTTTATTAAGACAATGTGAACCAGTTTAACAGATTTTGGGGACGAATCTAAATACAGATTGTGTTGATATGTCTGTTCATATGATAATAATGAGAGAAATGAATCTGGTGATGAAATTCACTATTTTTGCCAATGTGAATTTATCTCTGAAAAAAAAACAAATGTATTCCTCATTACTATAGATAAAGACCAAACACTGAAAAGTTTGAGACTCTATTTAGTTCATTATTAAAATTTGTTTAAAATAATTTTGGTTTGTGTTCTTCCAAATGTTTCGGTTTTAATGCTGCTGATGAGAGGTAACTCCTTGGAATACGTCGTATAAAGCATAGTATAAATTTACTATATCTAATATAAGTATCTTTGGATTGTTATTGTGCAAAATTATCAGTATATCACGTAATTTGTATCTTTCATGATTTACAATTATGTTCTTAGAATTTATGTTGTTTGCACATTACCTTGAATTTATGTTCATTCATTCTTCTGCTTTGTTGTATCCACATACCCCCGGAGGCTTTATGAATTGTGGGTCTTGAATTAATTGATTCATGAATCCTGAGGAGGGGAAACTATGCGTTTCCTGTCTCTACGTTCCATTGAAGAAGGATTTCTTGCTCATGAATCGAGTTTGAACTCAGTAAGGACAGCAATACGACGCAACAGTTACGTAATATATCGCCTGTAAAAGTATACGTGAAGAAAGAACATACGTATTACATGTATTACTGGTCTAGGTTAAAGTGACGATGAAAAGTTTGTTGACTAAAGTTATGAATGTGAATATTAAACCTGTTGCTTTATTGCTTCCGTGTGGGAGAGAGCTTTCGTGGTAAGCCCGGGCAGCTAGATTTTACAACAGAGAAGATCGTGGAGATCAAACGCATTTTCAAGGATAAAGAACAATGTAAAAGGGTTTTTATATCAGAAGACGTTTCGACACTCAAGGTTAAGACGCTACATATGGCGCAGAAGAAAGAAAAGGCTACAAATATGTCTACTTGTAAAAGGAAACTGTACTGCTTCATGAAGGACAAATTTCAGATTCTCCAGATGATTTATTTAAGATTGGCTTTTAACCAATTGAATATAAGACCGTTGGCCTAGCTGACTTGGAGTAAGGAAGGCAGAAGGGAGAAGATTTTTTTAATAAGTTCAAGCTATCACCACCTCGTTACCTTCTAGAAATATTTAAATTTTGTCTATTAACGTTTGTGGGATTTGTTAAAAGGTGAAAAATTCTGATTTTGAAAATTTTTGTTGATGATTTGACCTTAAATGGGGTTTAAGAAAATGTTTTTTTTTTTTTTTTTTTTTTCATTCAATGATGAAATTGTTAATTCCGATTTGTGTTTTATTTAGTGTTGTTTTTATTGCCCATGAAAGGAGTGCTTACAGGTTTTATTGAATGTTTTGATGTTATTGAGCAATATATTTTTCACTCTTCCTTTGTAATGTTTTGCATGGTGTATACCTTAGATCAAATAAGGTTATTTTTAGAGCCCTGTTTCCATAATTGTAGGTTAAAGAGAAGCGAGTCCTTTGTTGTGGTAAGGATGAACCGAAATAAATCCTCATGTTGTTTGATGGTGTTTTGGTTGTACATTGTAAGAATACAAATTAGTATGTACAGTTGCTAATGGTGTCATTCCAGATGTGTTCCTTCTCATCTCAATTAGTTCTAAAATTTGGAATTTGACATTTCAGTTTCTTTGGCCATATATTAGTTTTTATCGACCGGACTCGTCATGTTTTTTTCTTCTAAATTGGTCTGAAAGTTTTCTCAGACTATATGACAAGTCCGACAATTAGCACTGGAAGCTGTTTTTGTAAGCAAGTTTATTCGACTGGAAGAGGGTGGGCCCCACTTTATCACTGCTGACAGAACAAATGACTGGAAAGACCATCAGTCGTTTTTAACTGCAAAGGACATTTTGTATACTGTAAATCACTGCAAAAATAGTTCCAAATGAGTGCAAACGTTGTGTCAGACAAAATATTTGCTGCTATGGTTGAAATATTACTGCCTCAACCTTTTCTGACGTTGGGTCAGACACATTTTAATTGACACATCACATACCTATGTTGTGGCAGTAGAAATTTATCTCTGAAACCTTTTAAAGTTGTAACAGATGCATTTTGTTCATGTCAGTCGATTTTTAACTGTTTAAACTGTTTTTGAGTTGGTACAACGCAATCTTGATATTTACCTGGGTTGTGATAAACTGATAATGACTGCATCAGAGTTTAACATGTTGTCGCAAGATCTGTTTAACTTTTTGGGTGTTAAGATTCAAATAATTTAATTAAAGTAAATAATATGTTATAAAATAAAATAAACGCATGGGGAAAAAACAAGTAATATGTAGCCTATTTCATGTGTATTTGACTTTTTAACTTAAATCATTTTGAAATAAAAATGTTCATGAAATATCAGTCATTTGTCAGTTGTTATGACAGTGTCCACTTCATAAATATAAATAGCAGACACCTTGATGTGATTAGAACGGTACGAGGTGTGACGGTATATGTATCTCGCAGTTATGCATTTTCATCATTCGGTATATAGACAGCCTTTGATTCAGACCTACGCATACGGATTTTGTTCGTTCGTGTTCGAATTCAAAGATCATCTACCCGCACCAGACGCACCAGACGTACCAGACGTGGTTTGTGTATCTTTTCTAACTAGTCAGCAAATTAAATTATTTTTAATTTTTTTGTGTTAAAATTAATATTTAAGTATAAATTGAATTGAATTCCTGAATCAAACATAAATCATAATATATTTTAATATTTCCTGTGTTTAAATAAATAAATAATCATGTGTAAGAGAGATAGAAGTCCTGGTACTTCACCAGCTGGACAACCAGCACCTAAATACAAAAAAGAAGAAAATAGGGAAAATGTGTATAAACCACAAAAGTTCCCCCCATCAGAAACGCTTGTAATTAACTGTAAGGACATGAAATTCCTACAACTGACCCTTATGACTGTCCAGTGCCTGCTTCTGATGGCTCTTGGAGACATAAATAGGGAGGCCCTCTCCCTTAGAAAGCTAAAACGGAGCATTTTAGTTCATGTCCCCTCACCAAAGTTCCGGAAGAAACTCCTGGCAGTAAAAACTTTAAAAAACTTTCAGGTCAGTATTAGTAAATTTGACCCTAATCATAAAACTAAAATACAGCAGGAAAATAAAAAACAAAAAGAAACCAAGCGCAAATTGACATATAAAATCATCTGGAATTACGTCAATACAGATGTCATAACAACAAAAGGACAAAGAGATTTAATTAAAAAAGACTGTGGAATAGAAACAGTAATTAAAGAAGTCAAAAATCCAGGCTTTCTTCTAATTAGCATGCATAGTAAATATTCCAACTAAACCGAGTTTATAACATCTAAATATACGTATAAACTTAAAGATTATAAACCTAATCCTAAATTTTGTACTAATTGCGCCAAATTCGGACATTATGCTAAGGTATGTGCCAAAACATCGCCAACGTGCATTAATTGTTCTGGACCGCATCTCGGCAAAAACTGTAAAAATGCAACACTTAAATGTTGTAATTGTAAAGGCGCACATAAAGCCATAAATAAACAATGCCCCGAATTTTTATTCCAAAAAAAAGTACTAAAAAATATCATGGTACACTCTATGTCTAGAAAAGAAGCCATAGAACTAACTAAATCTAAAATTGTAAACAATAAACAGGATAATGTTGTCATAAAAGACACAAATGTTAAATCTAAAATACCGGTAGTAAAACCTAAAATAAACAATAAACATGGTAATGCTGCCAAAACCTCCAATCAAAACACAAATGTCAAATCAAAGACATATAGCCAAGCCCTACGACTTCCACCAATCACTCCGGAAATTGTTGTAATTAGGGATCAAGAGAAAAGCACACCTGTCAAAAAAGATGTCGTGATAAATAACACCACCACATGTGACATCAATCATAAAAGTACCCAAATAGAGGTCACCCCTAAAACCAAAGTGTCACATCCGCCAAAAAAATTAATTAAAAGCAACAAAACTCCATCTGAAATCAAAACAGATGAAAGCTTAACAGAGATTAACCAATTTATAGACGTGGTTTTGGACATCTGTCAAACAGGTCTCCACAATAAACAAAAAAAATCATAAATTTTTTATTCGGGTGATAAAAATGTTTCACCAAATGATCAAGGCGGACTAAAAACCCACTTTCCTCATATAACTTCAATTAAACTTTAAACAGTTACCGTTAATATAATGGGGTTAAACATTGTGCAATGGAATGCGCGTTCGCTCTACAGCAACGCAAATTCCCTTAAACAATTTCTTGACATACGTGAAAAGCCCGATGTAATATGTATCCAAGAAACACACTTTAAGGGCAATAAACACGTAAAACTAAATGGCTACCATACACCAATAGTTAAAAATAGAAACTTAGAAATGCACGACAAAGGTAAAAATAAAAATAAAAATAAAGAAAAAGGAGGAGGGGTTGCAATATATATCCTAAATACGCTTCCCTATTCTGAATTACAATTTAAATCCGATAAAATCGAATTTGTAGGTGCTAAAATAAACTGCCAAGATAAAGAAATAAACATAATAAACATGTATAGACCCTCATATAAAATTGTAACACTCCAAGATTATAAAGATATAGTAGATCAATTCCCTGATAACATAGTTTTATTAGGAGATTTTAACAGTAAATCCCCACTTTGGGGGTCAGCTACAACTGATAAAAATGGTCAATTACTAGAAGAACTAATAGATGAAAAAAACTTTATAATTTTAAATGACGGGACAGGCACCCATATAAATAACGACGGTAACCTCTCAGTACTAGACCTCACTTTAATATCAAATAATTTGGCTAAAGACAGTCAATGGGCAGTTCTAGACAACCCACTAGGATCAGACCACCTACCTTAAACATTAAAAGACATCGAACATCAAGATGTTAATATATTTAATCAGAATTTATGTAACAAAATAACCGAAATAGCAGATGCCACCATTCCTAGAACATCTGGTAACACCCACACAAGGAAAAACTGTCCTTGGTGGAATAACCAGTGTACAGAATTAAAACAAAATAAACGTAATAAACAAAGACGTTTTCAGAGAACTAAACTTCCAGAAGACCATGAGTCATATAAATTAGCCTTAAAAGAATTTAAAAAAGTAACAGATATTGCCAAACGAGAATATTGGGAAAACTTTTGTTCTAAACTTAATCATAAAAGTGACGTCAGAAAAGTTTGGAATACTGTTAAAAGTATGAAGAGTACTAAAATAAACAATCTCCCTACCCTTCATTCAAATAACCTCATAGCTGCTACAAATAAAGATAAGGCCAACTTGCTGGCACAAACTTTTTCTAAAGCCAGTAGTGATGACAACTTAGACCCAAGTTTTAAAAATCATAAAGATCAATTTGAGGTCGAAAACCCGGCACAAAAAGATCAAAACCAGGAGCATAATAAAAAGGCTATAAATATCCCATTTACAGCAGACGAACTATATAAAGTCTTAAAAAACAAAAAAACAACATCCCCAGGAGATGACAGGATAACTTATGAAATGTTTAAACATATGCCAATTAATGCAATAGACATTGTACTAAATCTAATAAATAAAGTATGGGAAACAGGTAATCTACCATCTACCTGGAAACAAGCCATTGTCATCCGAATAGTAAAACCTAATAAACCTAAATCAGACCCAAAATCATATAGACCCATCTCATTAACATCCAACCTTTGTAAACTTATGGAAAGTATGGTTAATGAAAGACTTAAATATACTTTGGAAAAACAAAATATAATTAATAATACACAGTCTGGTTTCAGAGAAGGTCGCTCAACAATCGACCAGTTATTAAGACTGGAAACCCAAATTAAAAAGGCTAAGGCACGTAAACAGTATTTACTTGCAGTATTCCTCGACATCGAAAAAGCCTTTGATTTGGTCTGGAGTAATGGACTCCTCCATAAAATTAAAAACTACGGTATAAATGGCCGCATGTTTAACTTTATTCCAGACTTTCTAAAAGATCGCAAAATCCAAGTAAGAGTTAATCAAGAAATATCTGACCTCTGTGACCTACAGAACGGTACACCACAGGGCAGCGTTATAAGTCCTACGCTTTTTAATATCATGATTAACGATCTTGCAGATCAAGTAAAAAAACCAGCAGAAATGTCCCAATTTGCCGATGACAGTGCCTTATGGTATAGGGGCAATCAAATAAAACTGTTAACTAATAAAATGCAGGAAACTCTAAATTCCATAAGTAAATGGTCCAAAAAGTGGGGGTTCAAAATCGCAGACACTAAAACTGTAGGAGTAGTCTTTGGTGATAGGTCACCAGGCCCAATTAAACTCACATTAAATAATAAACCAATAACCTTCAAAAATGAGGTCAGATTCCTAGGACTAATTTTCGACCGTAAACTAACCTGGAATAAACACATCCAATATATTCAAGAAAGGTGTAAGCCTGTATTAAACCTAATGAAATATGTTAAAGCTAATAATTTTGGAATGGGCACTGAAACACTACTCACACTCTATAGGACATTATTACGTTCAATAATAGATTATGGGTGTCAGGTGTACAATTCAGCCTGTAAAACAAAAAATAAATTAAATATAATACAAGCCCAAGGTCTAAAAATAGCACTCGGGGCATTACCATCTACCCCGACCGAATACCTACTAATAGAAGCTGGCGAAAAACCACTCCAACTAAGACGGGATGAACTCTCCCTTAAATATTACGCCAGATGTAAACAAAATCCTAAAAATCCCACCAATGAATTGCTTACCTATTGCGTTGAATACAGGGCTAAAGCTCATAAATGGAACGAGCACACTGTCCCATATGGTTACCGAGTATCCAAAGAACTAAAGGATAATAAATTAAAAGATATAAATATAGTTAAACATCAAGCTCCACTTTATCCCCCTTGGGTAATCAAAACAGCAAAAGCCTCATGTGAACTTAAAAATCATATAGACCAAAAAGACGATCCTAATATAATCAAGAATCTAACTTTACAACATCTGGACAATAAATACCAAGATCATTTAAAAATATATACTGATGGCTCAAAAGATCCTAACTCGGGTAAAACTGGAGCAGCCTATATAATACCAAAGGAAAGGGTAAAATTTCATGTGAGATTGACCGATGTTGTGTCTGTGTATACAACGGAAATGGTAGCAATTTTTCAGGCACTAAAATGGGTCCACAACAATGATCGCAAATACGAAAAAATTAAAATCTTGACGGACTCTTTAAGCGCCGTTAAATCTATACAAAATAATAAATCAAGCAGACCAGACATACTGGAATCAATTCAAATCCTAGCTTTCAACCTCAAGCAAAAAAATATAAACATCATAATAGAATGGATACCAGCCCATGTAGGTATCCTAGGAAATGAAATAACTGATAAATTAGCCAAATTAGCACTTAAAAATGATAGAGTTAACATCAATATCTCACTAAGCTCAAACGAATTTAACGCACTAGTCAAACAAATATTTAATAACAAATGGCAAAATATGTGGGACAAGTTTAAAGACTCCTGATTTTATAAACTTAATCCTAATATTATTAAAAAAATCCCTTTTATAAAGGTGGTAGATATCACACCAAAACTATCACACGATTAAGACTAGGACATACCCTTTTGGCTGGGCAAATAGGGCAATATATACGGCAGGTCTCACCACTATGTACAACATGTGGCGTAACAGAAAACATCGAACATCTTCTGCTGCACTGTACAGCGCACGAGCCAGCCAGAAAAAAACTTACACAAGCCCTGTATCAAATTAATATAAACAACCTTACCATTCAAATATTACTTAATCCTGAAAAGAATAACCAGCAATATGTCTATACCAAACTGGTAAACTTTATTTCAGAAATAGACTACCATAAATACATATAGGTACCACATTGATCTAAATCCACAGATAGTTTAGTTATAGTTCAGGAACTACGTAAGAAAAGCGAGAACTCCTGTAAGACAACTAACTTTCTGTTCAGTTCGGCTATTTAATATACGCGCCCTCTTATAAACCCCCATAAGGTAATACTAATCAAATAAAAGAAAAATAAAAAAAAATAAATAAAAAAAATGAAATAAAATAAATAACTACATTTTGGCTTAAATCTGCAGATAGCCTAGTTTTATCTCAGGAACTACGTAAGAAAAGCGAGAACTCCTGTAAGACAACTAACTTTCTGTCTCATTTTCAATTCAACTATTTAGCATACGCGATCCCTTTTAACCCCCCCTAAAATAATACTGGTCAAATAATAAAATAAAATATAATAAAAAAAAATAAAAATAAAATAATAAAAAATAAATAAATAAAATAAATAAAGAATCCCCTGTCAGACTAGTAATAACTTTTGTCGCATCCTACATTTTGGCATTAATCCGCAGATAGCTTAGTTTTATCTCAGGAACTACGTAAGAAAAGCGAGAACTCCTGTCAGACAACTAACTTTCTGTTACATTCTCAGTCTAAACCAAATTAGTATTAAAAATAACAAAATCATATCCAAAAAGCTGCTAGGTTGCTGACTAGTTAGAACTCCAGAGTTGCAAATCACACCATCGACAACAGAACCAAAGATGCCGTTGCTTAGCTGTTCATCATAGACATAGCCGCCAACGACATTTGTCCCTCCAGAACTTTGGAATACCGTCTATACCGCCGTTCCTAAATTCAAAATTCCGTTCCACATCAACTCTCTTGCTTACTCAGCTCCGAAACATCTCAAACCCTAAAATCCGTACACACATTTGGCTTACAACTAATCAAATTTCGGCTGTCACCAGTTTCGAAAACATTTAGGCCTCCGACACTAAATTCTAAAAGCTCTCTCAAATTCAACTAATAAGATGTCATTGATTTTCTTTAATAGTTCAGTGATGAATTAATAAATAAATGCTCATTTTTTTAAAACTTATTATGCAAAAACGTCTATCGAATTTTATAATAGAAAATTACATCATTTTTCATGTATTGTGCTTCTATTGTATGCATTTTATTTAATTTATTTTTTTACACATTTTTATAAATGAAGGGGCTGAAGAATTAAATCCAATTATAAAGTATGTGAATGAATACAATGAACTTTCAATAGTATATATTTATTATATTAAGAATTTTTGAAATCTGATGAATTAATAAACTGTTCACTATATATTATAATAACATTAAACATTTTATATATAATCAACGCAAATTGTTTTTAAGACATTGAGTCATTAAAATTATAAAGAACTTGTATTCCATTATAACATATTGTTTCAATTAAATACCTTTTAGTTATTTAAAAAGTACTACTTTGTAATTATATGACAATTCATTCTTCTTTTTATCAATTTAAACAACTCATGCAATTGTACATTTTAGAAATTCTAAATGCCGATGTAAGTTTATGGCTTTCAAATTGACAGGTAATAATTAATTTTAAAGGACAAGATGTGTCAGCAGGTGTCAAATAAACATCCTGTAAAACGTTGTAAAACAACAGGTGGCTGGTAATGTGATCATGATACATGCATTTGAAATTGATTTCACTGTGTGTACATTACTGTAGCTATTTAAACAGATCCTTAAATAAGAAATATTGATGAGCCCAAAGTTATTGTTTTATTTAATGTCAGGAGTATATTATATTATATAAAAAAATAATAAGTAATTTAGGCCTGGTCTTTATATGTTCATAAATAATTCTACCTTCTATTTTTAGATCTTTAAAGAAAGATATCTTTTACCGAATGAAAAAATATAAATAAAATAAATTTGGACTCAAACATAAAACAAAGTGAAATAATAATAGTAAATTTAAAGAATTTATCTCAAAAAGGTAAAAATCCTCAACATTAACGAATAGTTTTCTCTTTTATCTTTTTACTTGGTGCGAAACAGTGAAAAAAGTATCAATCCTTTCCTTGAAATTTTATTGTGCGCATTTACAAACTGTATAAATGGATAAAATCCATTTAGCCCCTTACTTTATAAAAAAAATGTGTACAAAATAAATAAATGAGACATTAAAATAAAGACAATCGAAGTCGAAATTAAGCATATGAAAGATAAATTGTTATTTCTATTATAAAATGCGATATACAATTTGTCTGCATAATACCGTCAATACGGATACATTTATTAATTCATTCCAAAATTTTTTTTATTAATCAACGGATTGTCATTCATCACTGAAATATTAAAGGTCAATGAAATCTTATTAGTTAAAAATCCCTAAATTACGCCACTTGTGTACTGCAGTTAATTTTATCTTTATAACCTACTGTTCTAATCACAGCAATGTGTCTGCTAATTATATTTTGCAGGTGGACAATGTCATAACAACTCATATTTTATAAAACATTAATTTCAGTGTCATAAAGTTAAAAGTCAAATACACGTGAAATAGATAACTTATTATTTGTATATTTTTTAAGTAATCTGTGGTAAATAAATTTTCTCCGTGCGTTTATTTTATTTCATAACAGATTATTTTTTCAATTAAATTTATTTGAATCTTAACATCCAAAAAGATAAACAGATCAGCTTATGATGTTTGATTGAACGAAATATGTCTGCGGCAAAATGTAAAACACTAATGCAGTCATTATAAGTCTATCACAACCCAGGTAAATAGTCTGCAGATTGTGTTGTACCAACTCAAAAAACGTTTCAACAGTTACAAATCGACTGACATGAACAAAAGGCATCAGTTACAACTTTAAAAGGTTGTCACAAATACATTTCTACTGCCACAACACAGGTAAGTGCTGTGTCTATTACAATGTGTCTGACCCAACGCTAGAAAAGGTTGAGACAGTTATATTTCAACCATAGCAGTAAATATTTTGTTTGACTGAACGTTTGCAGTCATTTACAGTAAAAACATGTCCTTTGCAGTTAAAAAAAACGACTTACATTGGTCTTTTCAGTCATTTGTTCTGTCAGCATTATTTAGTCACAGAACACGCAACTAATCTCACTTTGTAACAGTTTGTAAGTATAATTCTTTGATACCAATTATGATGCACAAGATGTGCACATTTCGTCGACTTACGACTCATCAGTTGTAAAATTTTGAACACCAAAACAACAATCCAAAACGTGAAAGAGCAAATTCAAAATACAGGACTATGCACGAGCCGAGGATATACTCCTTAGATCTCACAAATTTTACAATTTTGTAAAAGTAAGTTCATTTCTAAATTACCAAAATTTGTATTAATGAAATAGTTAAAGTAATAATCCACTAACAGTTGCATCAATACAAGTGCTGTTATGACAGCACATAGTGCTAATGTTAGTATCATTGACTCCTATAAAAACCAGGAGTGAACTCGGGTGCTCCGGATGTATAAACAGTCCCTACTCCGTATACGACACCCGTCGTGAAATTCAACAAAGTCAATCCGGTGGTAGTCACAAATCGGCGGAGTTACATGAAATGTTACGACACAGGGAAGTATCTTAGATATCTTAGATATTGGAACACTGTGGCGACAACCAATTTGAGATGACAACCGTAAAAGTGATGACATCAGCGTATCCTTTATAAAACCGTGGTTAAATAATTTGATTTCAAATTTCCTGCGATATAAATATATCTTGAGTTTGAGTTAACCGAAAGACTTTAAACTAAAGGGAACAAATCTAACGAAGAACTAAATATATAGTTAATTCCAGGTAGGATGAGTTGTCTTCTAGAGACACATATGTATAAAATAAATGACCCTATCTATCTATTACCATCCTGATTGTTTTGATAAAAAAAATAGTCACAACAATTAAAAAGGTTTGAAATTTAAGGGATACATTGTAAAATTATCTATCAATTATAGTCAATCCGGTAAACATACATTAATGAATATATTTGTTTTAATGTTTCCGAGACTTTTTACAGAGGTTACGAATCTACAAACGAACGTTACAGATGTAGAATTTTCTCAGAAGGAGATGCAAAAAGACATGAAAGGTATGTTTTTTAGGTTTTTTAGTTATTTTTCTGGCAATACAATTCATCTCGCATAAACATATTTTAAAGAAGGTAGCACTAGACGAGCTATAAGCGTTTTAAAGCCCATAATAGGAAAATATCTGATGGTATAAGACAAGGATTACACCAATTTAACACATTTTACTTCTAAAGGTGTACAGGAACAAAACATGTTTGTTTTGAACAAAAAATATTGCAGTTGTCCTTTTCTAGTGTTGATATATATACAGTAAAACTGCGGTTATGATTTTTCTTTTTCTAATTTAGTAGATCTCCTTAGCTGAAATTTGGCTTCCTATTTCGGTAATTTTGGTTATGAGTACTTCTTGTTTTTAAAATAAGTTCAGTTTTTAGTCTTCCAAATGTTTCGGTTTTAATGCTGCTGATGAGAGGTAACTGCTTGAAATGCGTCGTATACAGCATAGTATAAATTTACTATATCTAATATTTATATCTTTGGATTGTTATTTTGAAACTCCTGGGACGATACATCTGCATGGTGGACCCTAGGTCCCCGAGGGTATTCAGCCACCCTTGAAATGCGTCGTATACAGCATAGTATAAATTTACTATATCTAATATTAGTGTCTTTTGATTGTTATTTTAAAACATATTGTTTACACAACACATGTGTAACTAACCTTGATAATTATCTGCCTTGCCTGAAATAATGCAAAGTTTGTTTAACAAATAATAAACTAGATTTAGGCAGTCGGGAAAAACAGCTTTCCTCGTATTCCCTTGTTCACCACTTTCACTGTCATATTTTTTTTCGACATTTTTAAAAATAAATCTTTTGTTATATGGCAACACTGTATAGAAGTAAAATGCATCGTAAAAATCTATGATGAGTTTAGGTCACACGCTAAAATTTATAATTTCAAAATTCTACCTATTTCAGCTAAGATTTTAAAATTCAAATTTCCAAGATCTTACTGTTCATCAACATATACTGCAAAGAAATAAAATGCATAAGATAATATTGAAAGAGGAGTTTATTTCACAAGCTTAATTTCACAATTTTATAATTTTTTAAAATGAAAATTCCAACAACCTAAATGCGCATCTGCGAAGAATAATGTATAGAAACAAAATGCATAAAATGAGAAATGAAAGATGAGTCCTCGTCACAACGTTCAATTCAGAATCTTAAAAAATCGAATTCTATAAGATCATTGCCTATCACACTACAGTATGTGGCAATACATACGTGAAGTTAATATCGTGAAAACATGCAAAATGAACAGACATATCTCTGTTTAAGCCTGTTTTGTTTTGATTCAATCTTATTTTATATATAATTTTTCTTCTCGAACAGTTCAAACTTGTATCTGTATGCCGCTAGTACTACTACTTGTAGTTGTACAATATTTAATGGGGAATTTTATTCTGCTGAATTGGACATGGGGCATATATAAAGATATGGACTTTTTATTCCTTGTTAGTCATAATATTTTTCATAAAATTATTTTATCATATCAAATATTACTAATATAAAAATCATCGCATCATACAAAAATCACTTCAAACTACATTAATAATAACGTGAAATCGACACTTAAACATATACATGATATATTTTTGTGATTCTGACATTTTAATTTTGTATTACCCTTGTTCCCTTTCTTAAATTTCGGCCTTCCCAGTTTCCATAATTTTATCGCGTATCAACTCATTGTATTAAAGATCATATGTACGAAAACGAATAAACACTATGTTTCGTTCTATCAATAGCTACAGATGAAAAAGTAAAGAAGCTTGAAAACAAATCTGATGAGACAATTCCTCCTAATATACAAGGTAGGCAGTAAACTAGGTAAAATGGATATATGCTGCATCCTATAACCACAAATATAGTAATATTGATTTACTTTGAATAATTTCAGACATTTACAAAAACATTTCAGGAATCTTTGATCATCGCTGATTATGCAACGCCTTGATTATCAGTAGAAAAAACTAATTCAAATTACACCTTATTGTTTTATATCTTGAAATTCCATTCTATCTAAGGTATGGTATCACTGGGTCTGTGTTTTGCTTACGGTTTTAATTAATTACCCCCTGACAATTGACCGCAGAAGAGAAAACAGACAGGTAGAAATATTTATACAACAGAAAGCTACAAATGAAATACGATGACTGTGCAGGCATATTCGTAAAAAAATGGATAGATGGATGAATTGTTCTTTAAGGTCCAGTGGCAGCCAGGTGCATATCAGGACGATAACAAGTTAATATGATAATGCATAGGATCCCTGCGTTGTACTAGATCGACACGCTGCCGGATTTTGAATCTGCTAGCTCACGAGGTAATTGTCCGCAAGAAGACATATCACCACACTCGGATACATTAAACTGACTCCGACCCGACCAGTTGCTCTTACTCCTAGATGCCACGTGCTTGGCGGAGAAGCAGCAAATACCAAATTAATGTCTGGTTTGACCCGGACGGGGATAGAACCCAAGACCTTCCGCACTTTTCTCAATGTTTTACGAGTATGAATTCCGGAACAGTTTTTAACCGCTTGTGGTTTAAATGAAAGATACACACTATAACTTTTATTTCTACCAGGGTTTAGGTGTGTTAACGCCTACAGCACTGGACTTTTAATCTACAGTGCTGATTTTAAATCTACAGCGCTGGACTTTTAATCTCCCGAGTTGGACTATAAATCTCAAGCGCTGGACATTAATCAAATCTTCAGCGCTGGACTTTACCTCAGCACTGGACTTTAAATCTACAGACGTAGCGCACGCAGTTGTGGGTATTTGAACAGGTCTTTGCATACTTTCGGTGGTACCGTCTGAACGAAAGGACTATAAAACTCTTAAGGAAATTGTTAAACTATTTAAAAAAAAGCACGAAATATTTACAATAATAAGAATTCCAGGGATTAAAGCATATAGAACAAAACTTTTTTTCGGATAAAAATTCTAAAATTCAGCTGTAATGTGTAACATGTTACCGTTATTACAAATGTTCAATTTGCAAGAACTTTTGAATCGCAATCCAGTTTTTTGTTTTTGTATTGTATGTAAAGTAAGGTGGGTATCGTCATTGCATTTATCACGTTTCGTGACGTCAGAAAAGATATACTAATGACGTAAGTATGATGGCAGCCATGTAAATATTTAAGTGTGTCGTTCGCGAACAATTTTTGCAAAGTTTTAATTTATTTAATTACTTAAGAGCAAAATCAAGTGCAGTTTCATGAGTTTCGGAATGCGTTTTTATTCAATTTTAATTCTTTCAAATTTTGGTTGAATATTTTGTTGTTGAAAAAAACAGTTCCACTTTTACAATTGGTTTACTGTGTCTAGTCATTTTATTAAGTCTCCCAAACGAAGTTTGGAGACTTATTCTTTTTGTTGCGTTTCTTATTATTATTATTATTATTAAGTCTCCCAAACGAAGTTTGGAGACCTATTGCTTTTACTCCGTTTCTTATTAAGTCTCCCAAACGAAGTTTGGAGACCTATTGCTTTTACTCCGTTTCTTATTAAGTCTCCCAAACGAAGTTTGGAGACTTATTGTTTTTACTCCGTTTCTTCTTATTATTATTATGTCTCCCAAACAAAGTTTTGGGAGACATATTGTTTTTGTCCGGTTTCTTATTCTTCTTCTTCTTCTTCTTCTTCTTCTTCTTCTTCTTTCCTTTTTCTTTCCGTTCAATGTTGTCCGCGACGTTTCTCAAAGATGCAATGTCCAATCAATATGAAACTTTGGGAATATGTTAAGGGTGACCTGAAGTTTTGCAAACGACTTTTAAAATTTTCAAAATGGCCGCCGTTTCAAAGGTCATTATATAGGACATTGCAATAATTTGAATTTAGGGGGTTTCTGATAAGCTCTAGATAGTGGCAATGGGGGTTTGTTTGGGAGACATCTTGTGACTCGCTGGCGATCACAATCATACCTAGTTATTATTATTATTATTTTTCCGTCTTTTTTTTCTTCCGCTTTCCATTTCAACTTGTCCGACGCAGATCTCGAACACGACTCAACGGAATGGAATGAAACTTACTGGGGTGATAGACCCCAATGTCTAGTTGTGCAATTAAGTTTTAAAATTTTCAAAATTGCCGCCATTTTCAAGATGGCCGCCAAAAACCGAAAACCTTTAGTTTAAACATATTTATTCAAATAAATATTCATACATATGTACAATACAGACTGAGCATAACAAAATAGGATTCAGAAACAAGCTGTAAGCTTATGTAAATCTGTTTCCTTGTTTCAGACAAACAAATAATCAAGACGAAATGCTCGTTACACAAAGAGAAACTATGCATACATAACATTATTTATATCATTCATGACTGTTATATTTAAAAAAAAGAAAGAAAAAGAAAAGTGATGTATCAAGGTGTAAATCTTTTACTCTTTATGATAAAGTTCTGAACTTCGACAAAAACTTTCGCTTTTTGTTCATCTGAAATACCAGGAGAACCAAAAAGCAATAAATTAAAATTCAAAGCTGCAAATAGGTTCTGTCTGTGTAAAAAATATCTAGGACCGTCAAAGAAAAAGTGTGATGAAGATTCTATTGAACCACATACACAGTTAGGGGAATCAACAAGATTTCTCATAAAGAGATGCAGGTTTAAGGAGCTACAATCCATACGAATTCTCGTATGTATAATTTGACCCAACCTACTGCCAACATAGAAATATGGTGGTACTTTGTGGCTACTGTTAGTAATATTCTTCTTATACAGGCTTAAAGAGTCGCAATTCTTAATACTAGCGGGAAGTTTATTCCACTCTTTAATAGTAGAGGGTAAAAAATAATCGGAATATAAATTAGTTCTGGTCCTTATCTCCAATAAGCTGCTGGATTGACGTGTATTATGATCATGCCGATCAGAAACAGTATTAGGAACTAGACTGCTTAAGTAATCGGGGGTCTTTTTATTTATCATCTTATTAAAAAGTACAAGTTTATGCTTTTTCCGTCTGTCGGTGAGTTTTTCCCAGCCAGTTTCATCATATAACTTGATATGTGACGTCAATTTAGTACCCCCCGTTACAATTCTTGCGGCGTCTAACTGTACGTTTTCTAACTTATTGATTAATGTCTGATTTTGTGTGTCCCAAATTACGTCAGCATACTCCAGAATAGGTCGAATAAAGCATAGATATATTTTTTCTAGAGAAAATCTATCTAGAGTCGTCCTCAATTTACGAAGAATATTGACTCTATTATAAGCCTTCTTGACGATATAATCAATGTGGTCATGCCAAAAACCAGAGTTAGAAATAACAACTCCGAGATGTTTGTGGTTATCAACTGTTTTAAGAATCGTGTTGTTCATAAATAAAGGCGGGTGAACCGGTTTATTAATCTTCTTCGATATTAGGAGAGATTCGGTCTTCTGAGCATTAAATTTTACCAACCACTTCTCAGACCAATTTTGAATTTTCTCCAGATCGTCATTTAGTATATCAGCTGCACTCTGAGGGTTATCAACCACTAAATACAAACTAGTGTCATCAGCAAATAGTTTGATATCAGCGCTAATATCTTGAACAATGTCATTAATAAAGATAATAAAAAGCAAGGGTCCCAATATTGACCCTTGCGGTACTCCGGCCTTTATAGGTAACCACCCCGAATTACATCCATTTATAACAACCCTTTGAAAACGCCCGTCTAGATAATTTTCAAACCAATTTAACAAATTCCCACTTATCCCAATTTGCTTTAATTTGAATAAAAGCCCTTTGTGCCAAACTCTATCAAAAGCCTTACTTATGTCACAGAAAACGACCCGCACCTCCTTCCCACTATCTAAAGCTTTGCCAAATTCATTCGTGATATTTACCAACTGATTTACCGCCGAATCTCCCTTTGTAAATCCAGACTGATGTTTAGATAGAATATCGTGATCTAGTAAATAGTTGTGGATGTGTTTATATACACAACGCTCAAAGCATTTAGAAATAATACTGAGTAGGGAAATAGGTCTATAATTCTTTACTTCGTTTGGTTTATTATTTTTATATACTGGTGTTACATTAGCTTTTTTCCACTGACTTGGATATATAGCTTTCTGTAACGATAAATTAAATAATTTACATAAAGGGAACTTGATAACAGAGGCAGCTTCCTTAAGCAATCTGGGATTAATCAAATCCGGACCGGAAGCTTTGTTCGAATTTAAAATCTGTAGAAGATCTTCAATCTCATTTACTGTTAAATGAATATCATCAATACAATTTTGAAATTGAACCAAATTGGATAGAAAACTATCGGTATCATCAATTTCAGACTGTTCAGCAAAATACTTGTTAAATGCATTTGCTTTCTCTGTTTCGTCAAAAACGAGTGTATCATACACTAACAATGGAGGTATACCGGTTTCACTACCTTTAATTCCTGATACATGTTTTACAGTATTCCACCAGTTTTTTTATGTTGCAGGTTCGTTAACTAACTTTCGGATTAGTTCATTACTATATTCATCCTTTGACTTACGAATCAAGGAAGTAACCAAATTTCTAATTTTACGGAATTTATTCCAATGAGCCGGATTATTAAAGCGCTTGGCTTTACGGTGACATCTATTCTTTTTTCTTATCATCTTCCGAATATGTGTGGATAACCAGCGTGGACCTTCTTTCCTAACAGTAATAATTCTATGCGGTATAGAAACTTCCGCTGCGTTTAATATGGAATCGGTAATATTTTCCGTTATCAAATCAATATCATCCGATTGGAACAAGTTATCCCACGTATTATTTGACAAAATAGTTTTGAATCTGTCATAATCACCACGGTCATATAACCAAATCTTACGCTTAAACGTTTTAGCATGTATTTTTGGCGAACTAAAGAAACCAATTACCGGACAGTGATACCTCGTTTGGTCTAACAAAGGCGGTCCGACCCCGCAATAAGTTAGAGCATTTACATCGTTGGTCAATATAAGATCAATAAGAGAGGACGAATATTCCGTAAAATGTGTCGGCTCGTCTATCAGTTGGGTTAAACTAAACTCGGTGAGCAAAGATTTAATCTTTGTGTTAGAAGGATCAAGCTGGTTATCATTAAAATCACCTGTAATGATAATATGATCAACACTATTGTCATTTAAAGCAGTATCTATAGAATTTTCTACTTTTGTCCACACGTCGACATTACTCCGAGGAGGGATATAAAATGTGCCATATAATACCTTTTTCCCACTCAGTTTTAGTTGTAACCACACACTCTCTAAATTGTCTAACTCAAGATCAAATCGTCTGCTTACATTTATATTTTCTTTTACATAAACAATAACACCACCTCCCAATTTGTCTGGACCTCTATCGTTACGAAAAGGTTCATGAAAATTTAATAATTTCAGACAATCGTTAGATTGAGAATTATTCAGCCAAGTCTCGGTGAAAGACAAAATATCAAAATCCTCATATTCAACAGCAATTAGTTCCAACTTTGGAAGTAAGCTTTGAATGTTCAGATGTAAAAAAGAGACTGACGACGATAACATATCACACATGTTTGAAGAACTGGACGAAATGTTTGAATCGGTATCAAGAGATGAAGAATTTGGACCAGGATTACTTTCAATGCCTGCCATAACTAGAAGAATACTCGTCACAGTTAACATAAAACATATGATAAGCAGTACCATATGCTCACATATAATTTTAAAACATTTTACAGAAACATTTTCATGCCTTACAAACTAGCTATTTTTCAGGTTAACACGAGGTTTTACATGCAAATCAGAATTTAACGTTGATAAAAAGAAATGCAACGTTATTAAACATAAAGCATTTGCTTTGTTTGGCGAAAAAAATATCAAACACACATATAAAGATTCTTGTAAGTTAATACAATTGTTCTTTCTGCGAAAGTTACAATTAAAAAGACCCACTGTCATTCTGTATTCATCTATGCCTACAGGCATTGTTACATTACGTTACACCTGACTGATCTCTTAAGTAATGAGAGTGGTCAAAAGAACCATATATGATCAAAACTGGTTTATAAAAAGTCCTTGATACAAAAATGGAAAATATGTTACAATAAATTTCATGAAGGTGAAACATATCATCTTCTAGTATTACATAAATGACACAAAAGAAACAAAACAATGCCTCAAACACAAAAACACAAGCATACTTTTTATTCCAAAATAAAAAGAAAAAAGAAAAAAAATAATTTGAAAAATTTGAGAAAAAATATGATAATATTTATGGTTCATCAGTTTGATTTACATTGACTTATATTCCATTTTTAATGAAATAATTAAAAGTTTTCTATAAATAACTATACATATATTTTATATCACGAATAATTCACAATTGTATGGAGACTGCACGTTTCTTGTTTAAGCTGTCCATTGAAACGTGTTAATCTTATTACACTTCAATTATTGAACGATTTTTTACCATACAATCTCACATCACACTCAACATTTCTGTACATATCTAAATGATTTTGACCTTACAATATCACATAATTACATGCCATAAACAAGTTTTCTGTACATATACACATTTAAGACATTTTCAATAGTAGTTATTAAATTTCATTAGGACAAAGCCAGTGATTCGGCTACATATACCATGCCATTCAGACCAAAGTTTTATGTTGTATAATATTCTACATTTTACACAATTATTAAACTATTTTATATACAGGTAGTTTATCGATTATCAAAAATAAATAAGGTCGTTTATATGTACTAATTTCAAACAGAAGTATAAGAAAACGGAATTATTGACATTGACAGTAAGTCTTGTGCATGTACATGTACATAATGAATTTGATTGGTTAATACGGACATGATACGATTTCATTGGCTAACAGGTGAAAATTTGTTACACATGAGTGATCAAATTTACGCATAGCTAACAATTGTAAACAATAGCGTATTTGAAATTGATTTTGTTGAAAAGATTATTCAAAGTTTATTAGACAATTAACAAATATAGACTGAAGTTCATATATTCAATTAAGGAGACTCATTCTCTCCAATGTCAAAGTCTGCAGAAGCTGCAACGGCAGCATATGATTTTGAGAATGTCATGTCCATATTTACATCAGTAACCACTTTCTTTTTTTCTGGGAATATGTATTTAACGGCAGCCGGAAAATTGTCCTGTACATATTTCTTGAAAGATGACTCAGTGTTTGTAACTTTAATTTGATTTGAATTGTCTTTCACGAAGATCTTTCCGTCTATCGTCCCCTGTTCTTAAGCTGGCGTGCCTTGTAGGCAATGCCACTTCGAATTTTCGTAAGACCTTCATTTATCATTATATGTTCGTAACCTTCAGTTGTTTTTAATTCTTTAGACGTTTTAAGTATCCGCTTTTTTACAATGGGATCTTTCAGTCTGACAATGATTTTGGCGTGGGGGGAGAGGTTTCCCGAACCGATCTATCCTTACAGGATTTCCTACACGATGTGATCGGAGGACATCTCCTTCCTGGTATTCTTTATCTATTGCCTTTATGATATCTATTACTGTGTCAGTTGTGTTTTCCGACTTGTCTACAGGGTTACGACTGACCCTTATAAGTTCCCGACGCCCGTACTGTTCCAGTGCGTCAAGATCTTCTCGCAATGTAACATTTTCGGCCCTTAAAATCTCAATCTCATGAGTGTATTGTTGGAAAGCAGTTTTAACTGATTGCTCAATTTCAGTTTTTATTAAGTTTTTTATTGTGGATTGGATTTCCTCTTTAAACATAGTTTTTAGCTGTAGCACTATATTAGTAAGGTCAGCTGGCTGAAGTGCGAATGTAGTTGGTGGTGGTGAAGACATGGTCTACTGTAAATGTACGGGTTGTTGTTGAGTTTCAAAATCAACATGAGATGCAGATTGATTGTCAGTTGGTGAACTATTTAGATCTGGAGACGGCATAGAGTTTGGTTTCTTTATTTGATCTGGTTCTGGTGGGGACGGTTTACTATCACGACGTAGTCTGTTGTCAGGGGTTGAGAAATACATATGTTGTCAGGGGTTGAGAAATACATATGTTGTGTTGTTTATTATGATTGTAGGACGTACGAATTAATGACCATAAGTGACAGGTGAGCGTTTACAGGTGTTTACAGGTAAGTTTGTTTACAAGTCTAATCACAATGCATCGAAATGTACTCACTATGACCCAGTGGATATCAATATTAATATACAATGACGCAAAACAAAATCCATTTACAGAATAATTCCATTCTTCCACATATCAATTCACTTCATCACTGGAATCTACTGATGAACCATTTTACAAAAAAAGTATAAATGTTCATATTTTCAATTATTATCGGAGAGCAAAATCTTCCATACATTTGCACGAGCATGCGCACATCAACAAAACCTTTGACTTCAATTTTCTCAAAAACTGGCTGGCAGAATTTCACCAAACTTAGTATAAATGTTCAGTAGCACGAGTGGAAACTTTTTATTAAAGAAAAACGGAAACGATATGTCGGCCATTTTCAAAATGGCCGTCAATAGTGGAAAAAAGTGAATTTCAACGATTTTTGGTTTATATAGTAAACATGATATCCCGAGTTGAATGGCGATAACGCAAATGTTCTACCGGCAACCATTTTCAAAATGGCCACCATTTTCCCGCTAGAAAATGGCCGCCAATAGTGGAAAAAAGTGAAGTTGCTTGGATTTCAACGATTTTTGGTTTACATAGTAATTTGGCACAAAGGGTAAACATGATATCCTGAGTTGAATGGCGTTAAAGAAAATGTTTTACGGGCAGCCATTTTCAAAATGGCCGCCATTTTCCCGCCAAAAAAGTGAACTTGCTTGGATTTCAACGATTTTAGGTTTACATAGTAAACATGATATCCCGAGTTGAATGGCAATAACGCAAATGTTCTACGGGCAGCCATTTTCAAAATGGCCACCATTTTCCCGCCAAAATTTCAACATTCATCAATTTCAATGCAATTTGGTATAAAGGGTAAACATGATATCCCAAGTTGACTGCAGTTAAAGAAAATGTTTAATGGGCAGCCCTTTTCAAAATGGCCGCCATTTTCCCATCAAAATTTCAACCTTGTTCCATTTGAATGAAATTATTTCAACCTTGTTCAATTTCAATGAAATTTGGTGTAACGGGTTAGCCGAGTCTATTGGAACCCCTGCTCAATTTTTTTTTGGTTTGGGAGACTTACGTGATCTTTGATCATAAATTTTAATTATTATTATTTTTATTATTTTTCCGTCTTTTTTTTCTTCCGCTTTCCATTTCAACTTGTCCGACGCAGATCTCGAACACAACTCAACGGAATGAAATGAAACTTACTGGGGTGATAGACCCCAATGTCTAGTTGTGCAAACATGTTTACAAATTTTCAATGGCCGCCATTTTCAAGATGGTCGCCAAAAACCGAAAACCTTCGACCTCAATTTTCTCAAAAACTGCCCGGCAGAATTTAATCAAACTTAGTATAAATGTTCAGTAGCACGAGTGGAAACTTTTTATTAAAGAAAAACGGAAACCATATGTCGGCCATTTTCAAAATTGCCGTCAATAGTGGAAAAAAGTGAACGACGCAGATCTCGAACACGACTCAACGGAATGAAATGAAACTTACTGGGGTGATAGACCCCAATGCCTAGTTGTGCAAGAATGTTTAAAAATTTTCAAAATGGCCGGCATTTTCAAGATGGTCGCCAAGAACCGAAAACCTTCGACCTCAATTTTCTCAAAAACTGCCCGGTAAAATTTCACCAAACTTAGTATAAATGTTAAGCAGCACGAGTGGAAACTTTTTATTAAAGAAAAACGGATACGATATGTCGGCCATTTTCAAAATGGCCGCCAATAGTGGAAAAAAGTGAACTTGCTTGGATTTCAACGATTTTTGGTTATGTAGTAAACATGATATCCCGAGTTGAATGGTGATAACGCAAATGTTCTACAGGCAGCCATTTTCAAAATGGCCACCATTTTCCCGCCAAATTTTTAACATTCTTCAATTTCAATGCAATTTGACACAAAGGGTAAACATGATATCCCGAGTTGAATGGCGTTAAAGAAAATGTTTTACGGGCAGCCATTTTCAAAATGGCCGCCATTTTCCCGCCAAAAAAGTGAACTTGATTGGATTTCAACGATTTTAGGTTTAATCAGTAAACATGATATCTGGAGTTGAATGGCGATAACGCAAATGTTCTACGGGCAGCCATTTTCAAAATGGCCACCATTTTCCTGCCAAAATTTCAACATTCATCAATTTCAATGCGATTTGGTATAAATGGTAAACATGATATCCCGAGTTGACTGCAGTTAAAGAAAATGTTTAATGGGCAGCCCTTTTCAAAATGGCCGCCATTTTCCCACCAAAATTTCAACCTTGTTCCATTTGAATGAAATTATTTCAACCTTGTTCAATTTCAATTAAATTTGGTGTAACAGGTTAGCCGGGTCTAGTGGAACCCCTGCTCAATTTTTTTCGTTTGGGAGACTTACGTGATCTTTGATCATAAATTTTAATTATGTCGCCCGACGAAAGTCGGCGACATATTGTTATTCTTCCGTTTCTTTGTTATTATTCTTTCTTTCTTTCTTCCAATGATTAATGTCCGGCTTAGTTCTCGGAGATGCCTGGATAGAATTGAATGAAATTTGGCAGAAAGTAAGATCACTATGTGAAGGTGTGCAATCAATACTTTTTTTTGAAATGGTCGCCATTTTCAAGATGCTCGCCATTCAAAGATCCGTACCCTCCGAAAATTTAAAACGTTTATATCTCAAAAACTGTATTATAGAATTTCATTAAACTTCGTAGGTTTGTAAAGTACAATTAGAAGAACAAACTGATGAAAAAAAATTGCGATCGGTTGGAGACGTTTGGCGGCCATTTTGAAAAATGATGTTAAAATGGCAAAAACTTAACATTGTCTGATTTAAGCAAAACTCGGAGATGCCTTGATAGAATTGAATGAAACTTGGCAGAAAGTACAAAATCCAAGAAGAATAAAATGGATCTCCAATTTTTTTTTTAATGGCCGCCATTTTAAGATGGCTGCCAGGGGCGACATCTGCTATTGCTCGCAATTGCAATTCTAGTTATGTCGCCCCGACGAAAGTCGGCGACATATTGTTATTGTTCCGTTTCTCTGTTATTATTCTTTCTTTCTTTCTTTCTTCCAATGATTTTTGTCCGGCTTAGTTCTCAAAGATGCCTGGATAGAATTGAATGAAACTTGGCAGAAAGCAAGATCACTATGTGAAGGTGTGCAATCAATACTTTTTTTCGAAATGGCCGCCATTTTCAAGACGGCCGCACATTCAAATATCGGTACCCTCCGAAAATTTAAAACGTTTATATCTCAAAAACTGTACGATAGAATTTTATTGAACTTCGTAGGTTTGTAAAGTACAATTAGAAGAACAAACTGATGAAAAAAAATCGCGATCGGTTGGAGACGCTTTGCGGCCATTTTGAAAAATTCTTCTTCTTCTTTCTCGCGCCGCCAACTTTGTCCGGAGCACTTTTGTACTTTATACTTGACCGATTTCAATCAAATTATGCACAATGATAGTACCCCATGAGATGTTGGTCATAATCATTTTTCAAGTGTAGGGGGCCCCAGGGGCAGTGCCACTCCCCTTCAAATACCTGAAAAATTGATATTTTTTGAATAGGAAAAAATAGTTTACATTCCTACCCTATAACAATATATATTATTACTGCTTATGATAAGACGAAGGATTTGGTACCTAAGGGGGTCTGAGGGGGTCATGCCCCACCCCCTCAAATGACAAAAGACTTAATATCTTCAAAACCATTGAGATCCCAACCTTATAACCATATATATTATTACTGCTTATGATAAGACGAAAGATTTGGTACCTAAGGGGGGTCTGAGGGGGTCATGCCCCGCCCCCTCAAATGACAAAAGATTTAATATCTTGAAAACCATTGAGATCCCTAGCCCATAACCATATATATTATTACTCCTTATGACAAGACGAAACATTTGGTATCACATGGGGGTCTGAGGGGGTAATGCCCCGCCCCCCTCAATTGAAAAAATACTTAATATCTTGGAAAACCATTGAGATCCCCACCCTATAACCATATATATTATTACTCCTTATAAGACGAAGCATTTAGTAAATTTCAAGCATTTATATTTAAAAAACTGTATGATAGAATTTTATAAACATTGGTACGTTTGTAAAGTACAATTAGAAGAAGAAACAGAGATGACTGCCAGGGGCGACATCTGCTATTGCTCGCAATTGCAATTCTAGTTATGTCCCCGACCACGAAGTGTCGTCGGGGACATATTGTTTTTACTCCGTTTCTTATTTTTCTTATTATTATACTTTTTTCTTTTTCTTCCGTCAACCTGATGCACGAACTTGTCCGGCTATCTCCTCGGAAATGGATGGACCGATCAATATGAAACTTGGAGGGGTGATAGGTCCCAAGGTCCTACAGTGTTTTTTGCGGTTTATAATTTCAAAATGGCCGCCATTTCCAAGATGGCCGCCAAAAATGGCGAAAAATGTAAACATTGTCCAATTTCAACGAAACTTGGTATACAGGGTATAACGGTGATGGCGACTGATGGCGCATTGTCGGAATTTCTGTAATGGCCGCCATTTTCAAGATGGCCGCCGAAAATCGCGAAAAATGTAAACATTGTCCAATTTCAATGAAACTTGGTATACAGGGTATAAGGGTGATGGCAACTGACGGCGCATTGTCGAAAGTTTTGTAATGGCCGCCATTTTCAAGATGGCGGCCGAAAATGGCGAAAAATGTAAACATTGTCCGATTTCAACGAATCTTGGTATACAGGGTATATAGGTGATGGGGACTGACGGCGCATTGTCGGAATTTTTGTAATGGCCGCCATTTTCAAGATGGCCCCCGAAAATGGTGAAAAATGTAAACATTGTCCGATTTCAATGAAACTTGGTATACAGGGTATAAGGGTGATGGCGACTGACGGCGCATTGTCGGAATTTTTGTAATGGCCGCCATTTTCAAGATGGCCGCCAAATGGTGAAAAATGTAAACATTGTCTGATTTCAACGAAACTTGGTATACAGGGTATATGGGTGATGGCGACTCACGGCGCATTTTCGGAATTTCCGTAATGGCCTCCATTTTTAAGATGGCTGCTGAAAATGGCAAAAAATATAAAGTCTGATTTTAACGAAACTTGGTATACAGTGTATATCGGTGATGGCGACTCACGGCGCATTTTCATAATTTCTGTAATGGCCGCCATTAGTGAATTTGCAATTTTATATCATTCAATTGTGCATGCCATTCCATGTTAAATGCTATTTTTTTTAAGGATTTTTTGTAACCCTTTTTACATATTCATACCATATCTATAGCTTCACAAGTGAAATCCTACTGAAGTTGTCGCTCTTTATCAACTTAGTCAATTTTAAACATCATATGACTGGATACAAGGAAAACATCTTATGACCGGACACAAGGAAGAACGCATTAACATACAGTTTGCCGGATTGTGCTAAGTTTCATGAAGATTTTAACAGCTATATTTCGGAAGTTGTACAAAATTTCATAAAGATTTGATCATCATCATGATCATGTAAAACTGTATCTATATCTCAGTAACTTTTCATTGAATGTTGGGGTGGCAGCGACCATTGATAACATTCTTTTTTGGGGATAAATTTATAATACATATGAAAATTCCTTTATACATAGATTTATGTGAATTGTAATGAAATTATCACTTTCATTATAATTAGAGATTTATAGGCATGGCTGTAGGGGAGGTATAAAATCTCTTTGATAAGGATGAAAGCTGTCATTTGCTAGTTAAGGCCAGATAAATACAATACATAACTGCAGCCATTTTCAATCAATATTAAGGGTTTCTTCAACTTGTTGAAGAGAACAGGCATAAAATGGGCACGGGAGGGGACATCTCACGTTTCGCGAAACGTAAATTTTAATTATTATTATTTTTCTTCATCTTCTTTCTCGCGCCGCCAACTTTGTCCGGGGAACTTTTGTACTTTATACTTGACCGATTTCAATCAAATTTTGCACAATGATAGTACCCCATGAGATGTTGGTCCTGACCATTTTTCAAATGTGGGGGGCCCCAGGGGCAGTGCCACGCCCCTTCAAATACCTCAAAAATTGATATTTTTTGAATAGGTCAAAAATAGTTTACATTCCTACCCTATAACCATATATATTATTACTGCTATGATAAGACGAAGGATTTGGTGCCTAAGGGGGGTCTGATGGGGTCATGCCCCGCTCCCCTCCAATGACAAAATACTTTATATCTTGAAAACCATTGAGATCCCACCCTATAACCATATATATTATTACTCCTGATGATTAGACGAAGACTTCGGTACTATAGTGGGGTCTGAGGGGGTCATGCCCCACCCCCTCAAATGACAAAAGACTTAATATCTTGAAAACCATTGAGATCCCCACCCTAGAACCATATATATTATTACTGCTTATGATAAGACGAAGGATTTGGTACCTAAGGGGCGTCTGAGGGTGTCATGCCCTGCCCCTCTCAAATGACAAAATACTTTATATCTTGAAAACCATCGAGATCCCCACCCTATTACCATATATATTATTACTCCTGATGATTAGACGAAGACTTCGGTACTATAGGGGGGTCTGAGGGGGGTCATGCCCCATCTCCTCAAATGACAAAGACTTAATATTTTAAAAACCATTGAGATCCCCATCCTATAACCATATATATTATTACTGCTTATGATAAGACGAAGCATTTGGTACCATTGGGGGGTCTGATGGTGAACTTCGTTTGGGAGACTTAGTAACAGTTCACTGTTACAATTATGACTCTGCATTCAAAATTTCTAAATTTACGTGTTACAAATTTAGACAAGTGCAAAACAATACCCGCTGGACTGAATGAATGCTAATTAAACATGGTTTAGAAATGATTTTTTACTTAAGACAATTTTTACTTATCCAAAAATCACATATAAATTAGTTTTAGTTTTCATTTTATGTAAAATTTCCCGTGTCCTGGACATTTCCAAGAAAGATAAACCCTATTTACATTTTTTACTTTTATTCAGTAACGATAACTTTTATATTCGTCCAGTAAATTCTCCAGTCGATTGTAATTAGTTCGCAGTAGGATTTCCTAACAATTACTTATGTAATGGCCAAACATGTTTAATGATAATCCCCGAGTGAGAAGAACTAAAAAGATTGCAAACTCTAAAGACGGAACTGAAGAAAGATTGTTCGTGGCTTTGAAATAAAATTTTGCCTTTTTTATTCTTTTATAATAGTTTTTTTCTGATTGTTTTTAACTGTTTTTCATTTTACATGTCACAAACATCTGAATATTAAATGAAGAATAAAGATATAAGCAAATGAATGGTTATTTAAAATCTCAATTATATTTATCATAAGTACTCGATTTCGGTTATAGTAACCATATTTATTTTCGATTTTTATTAATCTTAGCTTGTGTAAATTTCTAAAATAACGAACCAGCATTAGAATGAATAAATCGGGCATTCATTAATAAAAAAAATGCATAAAAACACACTTTTATTTAAACGACACATTTTTTATTTAGTTTGATATCCTTTTTTTTTAGATATACGAATGTCTTATATTTCTAAAAAAGTAAAATTTCACAAAACCGGAATACAGGCTGTTTGGATTCAGATTAACAGGATTAAGAAAGCATATAAGGTTTTCTTCTTTTGCAACTTTCAATCAAAATCTTGGTCCAAAATGCTTCGTCCGTTTCAAATATTAATATAACTTTGATAGTTAATACACAACAATAATGTGTGTAGAATTGAAAAAGAATAAAGATTAATGTTGTTGGAAAAAACTGAAGCCCATTAGTATTACGCGTTTAACACATGTTCAATTTTTTAATATGGTCAAAATTCTTATTTGAGCTGTATTTCATACACATTTTAAGACCAAGAAAGACACAATGAAAGACGCCAAATGCAAATACATCATATTTATGAAAAACTATACAAATCATGTCTATCGTTGTCTTGAATGAAATCTAGAATTAAGACATCTTCTAATCGATAACTAATCAACAAACATTACAAAATATTCAGTTATTTTTTCGTTTATTGAACAGAGTGTAGTTTTTGTTCACATGACTTTCCTATAGAATTTGTTGGATTTGTCTCCCTTACTATACACTAACTGTAGTTCCAATTTGCCAACTGGTTTCAGAGGTATAAAGATTAAACCAAACGTTTATAGGCGACATTTAGAGTCATTTTTTAGAGTTATTTATGGTATCAAAACATTGTTGCAGTCAATCATTTGTTATGTATTTTCTGCCATTTGCCAGTAAAATGTTAACAAAATTAGTTTTAAAAAATCAGTAAAAAAAAATTTGAAACTAGTTGAAAAAGATAATTTGCTCTTGCTTGATATTGGAAAAAATAGTTTGTTCCAATTTTTTGTTGAAGAAAAGTTTTACCCCAGAAAAAAACCCATTTTCCTTAGTTTTTCAGTCATACTTGGCCTTTCAGTGATTAACCATCAAGCATTGTTCCTTTTTAGCTCATCTAGCCAAAGGTTATGAGAGCTTTTGTCATCACTTGATCGTCCGTCGTCCGTCTGTCCGTCGTCCGTCCGTTAACTTTTTACTTTTTAATCTTCTCCTCTGAAACCACTGGGCCAAATGGAATTAAATTTGGCAGGCAGCATCTACGTAAATTCATGTATAAAGATTGTTCATATCGTCCCGATCGGTCAACAAACTTGGCCGCCATGGTCAATTGTTGTTTCTGATTGGCTGAGTTTTAAAAAATCTTCTCCTCTTGAACTGCTGCGCCGAATGGAACAAACCTTTGCAGGAAGCATATATGGGATGTCCTTTATAAAGTTTCCTCATTTCGTCCCGATCGGACTACAAATATGGCCGCCATGCATGTTCCTGTTTCTGATTGGTTGATATAAACAAATCTTCTCTGAAATCGCTTGGCCAAATGAAACGAAACTTGACAGAAAGGATCTATTGGAGGTTCTTTACAAACATTCCTCATTTCGTCCTGATCGGACAAAAAAACATGGCTGCCATAGGCAATTCTTGTTTCTCATTGGTTGATTAAAAAAATATTTTTCTCTCTGGAACTTGTTGGCCAAATGGAGCGAAACTTCAGGACGACAGGAAGCCGCAGTTCTTGTCTTTCATCGGTTGATAATTTTCTTCTTTGAAACCGCTTGGCCAAAGGGAACGAGACTTGATAGGAAGCATCTGTTGGGGGTTTTTCACAAAGTTTCCTCATTTTGTCCAGATCAGAGGACAAACATGGCTGCCATGGGCAATTCTTGTTTCTGACTGGTTGATTTAAAAAATAAATTCTCTAAAACTGCTTGGCTAAATAGATCCAAACTTGACAGAGAGTGTCTATGACATATAAGAAAAAAATACACAGGACCGCAAAATTGCTTGAAACCAAACATGGTCTGAATGTTCCTCTTAAGGTGCTCACCAGTGTTGTTACTCTGGTGCCGATCACTAATTCAAAATTGCCTTCAGCAGAGGACTTAGGTTAACAGAAGACCCTATGCGAAATATATGCAAAAATCTTCTGAAGAACAACCAAATTTTAGAATATTCTGACCTGTAAGTAGAAGGACCTTGATGAAGAAAAATTTGGTTACTACAAGGCTTACCACACTTCATAATGATGGGGAGAAGTGACGTACTTCTCTCTTTGAGGTACATCAATAAAAATGGCTTTTATGCCAGGTGAGCGATACAGGCTCAGTCCTCTGAGCCTCTAGTTTAAATGTGCATACATGTACATATACCCAATGTGTGTCTACTCAGTACTGTGTGGAATTATGATTATTATAATAAAATACAAAGTACAGAGGAAATGATGTTATATTCCTGACGTCTTGAGAAAAGAGATGGACCTACGTGCCTGTGATGTGTGTTGCAAAGATCTGACCTAATCCTGATTCAAATTTACAAATGAGAAGTATATACAAATGTCTTGTTATAAAAACAAATTCATAGCATATACCAGTTTTATTTACTGCTAGTGATTTCATCGGAATAAATACACCTTTTACTTTCTGGGCATTGCTAAAAAAAGAGAAAAAAAATCTGACATGCTAACCAAAAAAATAATTTGGATTGATTGCAGTTGAAAAAAATTGTGGCCATGTGGCCATACCTTGGAAAATAAATTAACAAAACAATATAAAAAAAACCTCCCCCCCCCCTCACACACACACACACACACACACACCCTCACACACTTGAAGTTAAATGGTTGTTCCCTTACGACAGACTCAAATAATCTTGAACTTTGAACGACACAACGAACATATTTAGCTATGTATCTGTGCATTAGTGCACGCTACATGCTATTATAGTATTGAGTTGATATATATATATTTTTTGTTTAAATTTCCTTCAAATACTCTAGGGGGGGGGCCTCGGTGGCCGAGTGGTCAAGGTAGTTCGTCATGACTACTAATGATCACTAGCCTGTCAATGCTGGGGTTGTGAGTTCGAATCTCACCTGTGGCGGGGTGTGTTCGACTCCGATCTTAATTGACAAGGGTTGCCAATTTTCCTACCGAAGGTCGGTGGTTCTCTCCGGGTACTCCGGCTTCCTCCACCAATAAAAACTGGCCGCCGCGAAATAGCCGATTGTGCTGAAAACAGCGTTAAACCCCAACTAAACAAACAAACATTCGTTTTGCAATGAAATAACCAAAGACAACGAGAAACCCCTCTGGTGACGTACCGGAAAATATTATAATAATATGCCGTTCGTGACGTCAAGGGGAAATCCAAAAGAAGTAAATAAATCCTTGCCCTGCTCGTGTTTATCAATTGTTATTATAAACAATATGGGAACAAAAGGAATCTAGATTTCATGAAACCCACAAGCGGTTAAAAACTTTACCGGACTTCATATTTTTAAAACAATGTAAAAATTAAATGTCCGGAATCTCCCCCAACTCAACTTTGAAAATATGGCGTGGGCCTCAGTGGTGTTAACACTGAGTGTGGATTCATGTTTTTAAAAATATGAACTCCGGCAAAGTTTTTAACTTCTTGTTTTCCACCCAATACGACTTGACTTGGACGAAATACAGGATCAATATCAAAACACCCATTTTATGATACTTTTAATAACCAATGACTTAAAATACATTATAAATTGTCTATTTAATACAATTCCATATATATATATAGTCCCGAGACACTGACTCGAGACACTGACTATTTTCCCGACGAGTGGTGTTTTTTCGGTCACGAGTTGAATATTTTCGATATTAGTCAATGTGTCGAGGGGATAAATAAAATGGATTTCTCCCCAAATGACTGTTAAATTAATGTTTTATTATACTTTCACTTTACCGGTCAATAGTTTTCAGTACTAATTACCGGTCGCTATTTACCGGTGATTGGTTTTGGAATAGCAAAATTAATGTCTTTGATTTTTATATAGAAAAAACATACTGAGATATAATAAATCCAATTAAGGACTAATGGCTACATTCATCAAACAAGACAAAACATTAAACAATAAACAATATAACAAACAGTATAAACAGTGCATGTTAATCAAACGAAACTAGCGGTCTCCTATCCTCGGTAAAAGTGACTGTTTGAAAAGGAGCCCAGCAATCTCACTTGTCCATTTGTTTCGGGGTTCAACATTTGTTTCAGTTATTCCTTTGGATTACTTTTGCGCTCAAAATTAAAATGTTTCAAATATCTATTTCTAACAGAATAATCGGGCCTCGGTGGCCGAGTGGTCTAGGTAGTTCGTCATGACTACTACTGATCACTAGCCTGTCAACGCTGGGGTTGTGAGTTCGAATCTCACCTGTGGCGGGGTGTGTTCGACTCCGATTTTAATTGATAAGGATTGCCAATTGTCCTACCGAAGGTCGGTGATTCACTCAGGGTACTCCGGCTTCCTCCACCAATAAAACTGGCCGCCGCGAAATGGCAAAAATGTGCTGAAAACGGCGTTAAACCCCAACTAAAAAAATAAATAACAGAATCATTAATAGAACAATCCGATCGGAAAAATGTTATGGTTTTTTCCTAAAAAATATTCTGATTCCCAATTTGATGAAAAAAAATCAAGCAGATGACAAAACAGAATATTCTGAATCCAGATTTTCCCCATAGCATAAAGTGTTCAATTTTGAAAAAAAATAATTTGATGGATAGCGCTGAAAAACTAAACAAAAATGTCTGACTCGGACAAAAAACCATACCCCCACCCCTCTCCCTTGAAGTTAAGTGGTCGGCCCCTTACATACACAAAATTAGTTATTATTACTAACATGAACAATTACATGTATACCATGAGTATATTCCCTTCAAATGTAGTAAAGGATTAATATCATTTTCATGAAGTCTGAATTATATAGGACTAACTTTTTCGGGCAATAAAATTTACGCGCGACACAATTCTTTTCTAAAATATTGCAAAAATGGAAAAAAATATCACTAACTTTACATAATTTTAGGAGCGGCCGAACATTTTTTTTTAAGGGGAGGGGGGATTTTCAGCTTTTTGGCAAAATAAAGCGTAAAATATGACTTCCTTACATGCAAAATTCGGAAGTTGGAATCTAAACAACTAATTATGCCTTATTTGTTTATTTTATTTTATTTACGCATTATTGCTGTCAAAAACCTATCCCACAGTTATTTCCTGCGAACAAAAATGGACAGAAAAAGATATCATTACAAGGTCATCTATTTTTATCGCTAAAGTGCATGTTACATTGTAAGGTCAGGTATTTTTATCATTAAAGTACATATCAGGTGAGGCGCGAAATATTCATTGAATTTGTGTCTGCGGTAACTAAATTTAATTTATCTGCTGTCGCATAAGCTGCTTCATCATAAAATTCAGCCAAGGCATACATTTAGATAATATTATGGTAAGCTTTTAGGGAAAACATATGCTGAAAAATATTGCGTCAGTTTAATGGAAGTTCTAATTTTTGAGTTTTTATCGTGTAGTGTTTTTCTTTTAAATTGAAAGCTGACTTCGCGCAATTATTTACCATTACACGTATGAAAATATCTGTATTACAAAAACAGCAATTGTCGCGTTAATATTAATCAATATTATATTATATTTATTTTGAAATGCAAAATTATACTCCAAAGGGTTGACAGCATTATTTAAAATTTAAAATAACATAAATACAAAGTAGAATGTAAATAATGATATAATGTGGAAACAAATACACATATTATGCAGATGTAGAGTCCACTTTCCTCAGTACTATGGACTTTTTTTTATAAATGGAGCAACAAAACGCATGAGATCGTTAGAAGATAAAATGAGTTTTAGTTTTTCAAAAGGTGAATAATTATTTTTTTACTTGGTTTTTTGTGTCAATGATGTTATTGAAGCAATCCTGTCTTAACAACAAATTTCGTCAAAGGGAAACTGTTGTGTTTCTTTTAAATTTTTGGATAAAGATTCGTAAGCATAATTTATGCTTGAAATCATTTTCTACAAAACGGAAGCAGATTAGGCCTTGTTTTGGATACAATTTGGCGTTTAATCCCTTTTCAAAATGTCATTAAACAAAATGAAAAGAAAAAATTGATGTATACTCTTAACGCATTTTGAAAAACATTTCAAACTTCGTTAAAGTGGTCTCGATTTTAAAGCAATTTGAAAAATTATTTCAAACCGCGTTGAGGTGATCCAAATTTTTGACGCACTTTGAAAAAAAATGTTCAAGGTGGGTTAATCTTGACTAAAATTGACGTACATCAAAGTGCGTAATTTTTTTAAAGTGAGTGGTAACAGACCCTACTTCTTTTAAATCACAAGAATTTTTAATTGAATTTATGTCCAGCTGAAATTGTGGAGCATTCCGCTTCACTCATAAAAAGTCGTGGTTGCTGAGGAGAGGGAACTCAAACTCTCCATAATGTTGAATTATGTCTTCCCCCTATCCAGAGGGAGACATATTGTTTTTGTCCTGTCTGTCCATCTGTCACAAAGGTTTGTGAACTCAAAATCTAAAATTTACATCGGGATGAAATTAAACAGAATTGATGCATGCCAGGTGCACTAGATAATTTTTTAGGGGTCGGATTGATTTTAGGGGTTTCGTGTATCAAAACATTGACTTTGCCATATTTTCATGATTTACGTGCCTGAAAGTTTTCTGGAATTTGCTGGGTATCCGGATTTTGACTATTTCATTCCCTATATATTCCTACAATGTATATAAAAATATTGGACTCTGGTTTTTGGCACCTTCTATACTTTCACCATGTATTTACATATGTATGGAGAAGTTCGTGAACGCAGAATCCAAGGCCACACCTAATTAATTGTTCGTTCTTTGGATTTTTGGATGGCAAAAATAGGTGCGAGCGGGCGAACTTCTAATTTTTTTTTCCGAGCGCAGATCAAACTTACATGAGGCACACATTTTTAAAGTCAATTATTGCAAAAAATGGGAAAGATCCCAAACATTTTAGGAGCGGGCGAAAATTTTTCATTTTTTTATTTATTGAAAAATTAAAAAAAATTGAGGCGAATTTTCAGCATTTTTGCAAATTGAAGCGGCAAAACTTTTTTTTCTTAAAATTTACATTGTCCAAAAACCGGAGCGACAAAATCCAAAGAATTAAAGATCAATTTGGTATGGCATAATGCATTTGTGGTATAATTGTGCACTACATAATTTTTTTTAATCAGATTGATTTTTTGGTTTCCCGTACCAAAATAATATATATGGACTTCGATATATTTACATGGAGAAGTTTGTGCATGACATAAACATCTGCTTTATGTATTGACCTATGAATATATCCTTTCGGCCTAACTGCATGCGTGGTATTGGTCGGGAGCTTGCGTATGGGCAACTTAGGAATGACGACGTCACAATTTTACGTTAAAGTGCTTGTTTGTCTCCCCAACCCACCCTAGAAAAAGTTTCGTTCGCCGGAAAACGAATTAAATAAAGTAAGGGAAATAACGTGCTTCAAATTATAATTTTTAGAGTCAGAATCTTGATCCCAGTTTCTGGACAGGGCTGTTGCTGTGCTCGCATCATTGGCCACGCCAACAGCATATTATGATGATGCTATATGTTATAAATCATGTCGGGACAATTCACTTTCATAAAGATGCGAAATTCCTCTATTTTGGTAGCGTATGCGAGTTCTAATTCATTTTTGGGTTTACATTTTGCTTTCTTGAAAAAAAAAATCTGCTTTGTTTGAAGTGTGAAAAAAAATTAATTTTGTCCAGACCTAAAAAAATATATATATATATTATCAAGCCCAAGAATCCCAGCGCCACCCCCCCCCCCCCCCCCCCCGTTAATAAAATTGTCGGTGCCTAAGGGATTTTATGCATCTCCTTCGTATGGGGTATAATGGTTTTGGTTCTGAATGTCCTTGGCAATATCGCAAAAGGTGATCGGTGACTTTGTAGGAACGGACGTGGATACAAAACCCTGACTTGGGAGGATGATACAAGACCTTTGTGGAATAGAAAATTTGAACATATTCACGATTAAGCATAACATTTTACACAGTAGAAAGTGTACCCTAGCGAATCAAATATTACTCTAATTAAGACCTCTTACAAAAAATGTAATTGGCCAACAGGTGCAGTCAGTCGACCTAAATGAGTTCCTGTTTGGAAATTTTCCTATATATTACAATTTTTCAAATTTTTGACTTGAATTTTCCTATATATCACAATTTTTCAAAATTTTGACTTGAAGTTATTTTTTGTGATATTTTAGTGAAATTTATATTGATAAGCAGAGAAATATCTATAATTTATACTGACAATATCAAAATATTAATATTCTATTGGTTTTTTTAAATCCACAATTTAAACACAAATATTAATTTTTAACAGCATCTCCATTAAACCTATGTAATTTTGACCCACATAAAATAGTATTTGCATTTAAATGATTTGTCCAATATTAGGAATCGCAAAAAATTTCAAAATTACCTAACATGTCTAAAGAAAATTTAAATACTTCTGAGATTGGTTGTAAAAATTCAATAAGTACATTTATCATATATTTAGTAGTAAATACAGTAGTTTTGAATATTTGATAAATAGCCTGCTCAACTTTGATGCGCACCCTTTATCACACCCCTTTATCGCATGTCTACCCTTTATCACCTGGCTTACCCTTTATCACATAGCTTTTTTCATTTTTTTTTTCAATCCTACTTTTTTGTATTTTTTTTTTTTTTGTTATTTGTTTTTTTCTTGGGGGAGGCGAAATTTTTCTTTTGGGGGGGGGGGGGGTAAATTTAAAAAAAAACAAATGTTCAAATTTTTTCCCGATTATTTGACTTTTTTTCAACCCCCCCTATTTTTTTTATTTTTTATTTCACAAAATATTTTCCCCAATCAATTTCATTTGTAGCAGTAGACTTTAATTTGGAAAATTTGAAGTCCTCTGTTTAAATATATGATAAAGTGTATAATACATGTTAAAATCTGTATCACATGCTGTATCAACCTCGACCAATATCAGCCCTCGGGCCAAGGCCCTCTGGCTGATATTGGTTTCTCGGGTTGATACAGCATGTGATACAGATTTTACCATGTATTATTCTCTATGTATAGGTTTAGAAATAACATCAGGACAGTATTTTGAATTAAAGAAGTTTTATATGAATTATATAGGGAAATTTACCAGTGGGAACTAATTTATGTCCACTGAGTGTATGCCTATGAATTGACTCAATTTTTAACGGATGCAGTAAGGGAAGAAGCATTTGATTCTGAAGCTGGGAGGGTGCAATTTAAAAGGAAATATTTTAGCTTTTGAATAAGTGAAAATTACAATTTTTTGGAAGTATCAAGTTCAAAATTTAAAAAAAAACTGATTTTATATCATTTTATGTATTTATTTTGCCTTTTTTAAATAAATGATTTTTCTATGCTAAAATCAAAACGAATATTAAGACCCATCGATAAGAATCAAATGGTTGTCTCCCAAATCTGGTGAGAGCTTTCCGTGTTAAAAAATTATATAATATGTAAAAAAAAACAAATAAAAAAAGTAGCAGCAAGAAAAAACTCAAACAATAAAAAATAAAAAAATAAAAAACACAAAGAAGAGAACAACATAAAAGTAATGAAACAAAGAAAACCGAAAAGATTTTACATTACATTAACAAAATACGATAGTTAGTTTAGAACAATTAAATTTATTTCTAGTTTGGATGGCAAAAATAGATGTGAGCGAGCGAAATTTTAACTCTTTTCTTGAGGACTAGTTTTTAAGTGTGACACACATTTTTGTACAATAAAATATTGATATACAAGATCGGAGCGGCGAAATCCAAAAAAAAAAAACAACTGAAGATTAATTTGAAGTGGACTTAATATAAAATCTATAGCAACAATTAAACTACTCATCAGATTGCTCAAAACGTATCAGATGAATATGTATATGCATGTATAACCGTTTTACCTTATGAATAATTACAGCAATTCAAGGTTAGAAATATTTCAAGGCATAAATTACTTTATTTTAAATTTATTTTCAGAGCAATTCCAGGCTACAATAGAAGAGTGGATAACAGCCGATAAGAAGTATGTCCCTACAGCAGCTACTAAACATGTGCTAGAAAAATTAAACACAGTAAACAGCTTAACCGTGACAGGGAACGCAGGAATGGGGAAAACATACCTTACCCGACATGTCGCTCTACAGATGGTAGAACATGGATATACAGTTGTTCCTGTGAGTAAACCTGAGGATATTCGAGATTATTTTAAAATGGGACAAAAAATGTTATTTGTTATTGATGATATCTGTGGAAGATTTACTTTAAACCAAAATTATTTAGATTCCTGGAATCAAATGAAAGACCATATCAAAACATTACTGAAAGACAATTGTTGTAAAATCATTTCAACCTGTAGATTACAAGTTTTCCAGGATCAGAAATTTGAAGAATTAAAAGAGATTTTTACCCTGTCAGAATGTAACGTTACATCACCAGAATTACGTTTAACAGAAGATGACAAGATTCAGATGGCCAAAATGTATTTTCCTAAAGACTGGAATAAAATTACTGACTTGGCGAAGTTATTTGATTTTTTCCCGTTACTTTGTCGGTTATACAACAAGGAAACACACGGAGACATTTGTAATTTTTTTACCCGACCCACCGAGGTATTACAACAAGAGGTTAACAAATTGTTACAGACAGATGACGAAGGAAAACTAAAACATTGTTGCCTGGTTCTGTGTACTTTATTCAACAACAAATTAACAGAGAAAATGTTAACGGATGTTAACACCGAAACACGTCGGATTATAAAGGATGTATTTGAGAAATGCAGACTTAACAGGTCTACCTCCATTGATAAATTAATTGATTCATTTAAAGTGTTAGACGGAACTTATGTTAAAATCGCTCATGGAGAATATAGAATAATTCATGACAAACTGTTTGATATTATGGCGCAGAACTTTGGTGAACAAATGTTGTCCGTTTTCATCAAACATGCCGACAGTGGATTTATCCGAGAACGATTTATATGGAGGACATTAGATGTTACAGACCGTGAATTAAGTTTCACCATCAACATTCCGGATGAAGATATCGATAAATATATGGACAGGTTAATAAAGGATTGGACTCAAGATAAAATAGGGTATGTATTTTGTAATATTAACCTTGAGAAGTCCAACAACTTCAGATACAAATTTATGTCTCACGTGAAAAATCTCAGTCCGTCTGATCAACAAGAACTCGCAAATAAAACAGATAAATATGTCGGATTTAAAGACACACCACTTATACAGAGCTGTTTTATTGGTGATGTTAGTATTATACAATGGCTGCTAGAACTCCATGTTGATGTGAATCAGTGTAGATCTAATGGAGCGTCACCATTATATATCGCGTGTGAGAACGGACATGTAGATATAGTTAAACTATTGATCCGACACAAAGCAGACGTCAACAGACAAAAAAACGATGGTACTACACCACCATTACAGATAGCCTGTTATAACAATCATATAAACGTAGTCAAAGAACTTCTGAAATGTGATCAAATTAATATAAATGTCTGTGATCAGAACGGTAGCTCGTCAGTGTACCTCGCCTGCCAGAATGGACATACAGACATTGTCAGGTTATTGTTACAACATTCCGTGGATATAAATAAATGTGACAATAATGGAGCTTCTCCTCTTTACAAGGCTAGCCAGAATGGACATACAGACACAGTCAGGTTATTGTTACAACATTCCGTGGATATAAATAAATGTGACAATGATGGAGTTTCTCCTCTTTACATAGCTAGCCATAATGGACATACAGACACAGTCAGGTTATTGTTACAATTAAATTCCGTGGATATAAATAAATGTGACAATAATGGAGCTTCTCCTCTTTACATAGCTAGCCAGAATGGACATACAGACACAGTCATGTTATTGTTACAACATTCCGTGGATATAAATAAATGTGACAATGATGGAGATTCTCCTCTTTACATAGCTAGCCAGGAAGGACATACAGACATAGTCAGGTTATTGTTACAACGTTCCGTGGATATAAATAAATGTGACAATGATGGAGTTTCTCCTCTTTACATAGCTAGCCAGAATGGACATATAGACATTGTTAGGTTATTGTTACAACATTCCGTGGATATAAATAAATGTGACAATGATGGAATGTCTCCTCTTTACAAGGCTAGCCAGAATGGACATATTGAAATAGTAAATCTACTTTTAATGCGTTCTGCTAAAATCAACCAGTCCATGTGTACCGGTGCTACACCTTTATTTATAGCTTGTAAGAATGGTCACCTGGAAGTCGTTAAAATACTCGTAACAAATGGAGCAGACGTGAACATTTGTGATGAGGATGAAGGATCGCCATTGGATATTGCACTTGCTAAAGGTCATGCAGCCATTATAAACATTCTAAAGGATTACAAGAGTAAGTATTCTATATATAATATATATTTATCTCTCTATATTTTATTTTCAAGTTTTAGGATATTGCAAGTAAATTAATTTTTAATGAAATGTTTTGATTTTTAAAGAAATTTGTTTTGGGAAGAGTGTTAAAATAAACTTTTTGTACCACAGTTTGAAATGTTAATTGTTATTAATTAATGTTTGGTAAATTGAAAACTGTTTATTATATTCCATTAAAAAAGTTTATACATATAATTTTAGGACTTTAAAAGAAATTAACTCTACTGAATTAAAACATTTTGAATTGTTTTATGAATCTGTTTTTTTTTTCAAATGAGGTCAAGTTACATTGTACTTTTATATAAAGGTTTAATTGTTAATTTTGTTTAATGTTAGGTTAATTTAAATGTACTTTGTCAGTTAATTTATATTCATTTTAGTATAGTTATAGGGGAATACAAACACAAATTATAATTTAATAAAAAGTTGTAATGTCGGCCTTATAGTGAATTTAAATAAAATTGTTCAAGTTTGTTTATTTAATATGTAATTATTTTAATTTTGGTTTAATTTAGAGTGATGTGTGTAATCATATTGATACAAAAAAAATATCTAAAGTTTTAAAACAATGTTACAGGTTCAACATTGGATAGTGAAGGTGACCAACATGTAAACATCCCCAGAACTTCAGAAGACAGTGGTAAGTATTCTGTTTATATATCCTAATAATTTTATCTGTATATATTAATATCAGGCTTTAGGAAAATAAAAAAAGGGCTAAATAAAATTTAACTTTTTAAATAAAATTTCCAAAGTGTCAATAGTCAAATATTTCATCTCCTTGAAATTTTATAAAGATAATTGCTGTATTAATAAAAAAATTATTAATTACACCCTATTTAAATATTTGTTATATATGTTTTGATAATAATAATGATAATGACAACAAAATATATGATGTTTTACCAAAACCTGATATTTGTGATAAAACATTACATTGAACATTTTTAAGTATCATATTAACAATTTAAAATATTACCTGTTTTAAAAGTTTTTAGGTAATATTTCTTTATTAGTCTTGGGAATAAATAATAAATTAAATTATTACTTTCTGTAAAATGTTAAAATTGTTAAATTTCATTTATGAAGAAAAAAATTGAAAGTTTTAAGTATTACTTTGTGCTAATGTTTCGTTAATTTAAAAGTACTTTGTCAATTAATTTATATTCATTTTAGTATAGTTAAAGGGGAATACAAACAAAAATTATAATTTCATACAAAGTTGTAATGTCTTAATATAGTGAATTGAAATAAAATTGTTGAAGTGTGTTTATTATGTAATTATTTTAATTTTGGTTTAATTTAGAGTGATGTTTATAATCATATTGATACAAACAAAAATATCTAAAGTTTTAAAACAATGTTACAGGTTCAACATTGGATAGTGAAGGTGACCAACATGTAAACATCCCCAGAACTTCAGAAGACAGTGGTAAGTATTCTGTTTATATATCTGAATAATTTTATCTATATTTTAAAACCCGATCTAAATTGACAAGGATTGCCAATTTTCCTACCGGAGGTCAGTGGTTCTCTCCGGGTACTCCGGCTTCCTCCACCAATAAAAAGCGGCCGCCGCGAAATAGCCAAATGTGCTGAAAACGGCGTAAAACCCCAACTAAAACAAATAAATAAAAATATTTTAATATCAGGCTTTAGGAAAATAGAAAAAGGGCTAAATAAAATTTAACTTTTTAAATAAAATTTCCAAAGTGTCAATAGTCCAATATTTCATATCCTTGAAATTTTATAAAGATAATTGCTGTATTAATTAAAAAATTATTAATAACACCCTATTTAAAGTTTTTATATAATGTTTTGATAATAATAATGACAATGACAACAACATAATTATGTGATAAAACATTATATTGAACATGTTGAAGTATTATATTAACAATTCAAAATATTACTTGTTTTATATTTTTTTTTAGTTAATATTTTTTAATTAGTCTTGGGAATAAATAATACAGAAATTAAATTATAACTGTCTCTAAAATGTTGAAATTGTTAACTACCATTTATGAAGAAAAATTTGAAAGTTTTAAGTGTTACTTTGTTCCAATGTTTGGTAAATTTAAAATAATTCATCACAATTTTGAAAGTAATTCATAAATATTATTGGTACATGTTTAAAGTAATAAATAAAATATAAAGACCTTATGAGATAGTCAAGTATATCTTTTGTCCGAAAGTTTTAAATATTTTTTACATGTTAGATTTAAAATTACTTACCAAGTGATAGTAAGTGGTTTATATATGAATGCTTTTTGAATTCAGCAAAATAGAAAAAAAATTACTTTTAATCAAATTTGTTCATTAGATGGTGCAGGCCATACAGTCAGTGTGAGCACAGCAAAGACCAAACAAGGTCATGGTAAGTATTCCCCTTAAATTTCTTTTTTTTTTCTTTTTTTTTATTGAAAAATTAAGATTTTTGTAACAGTAAATTGAAAGTATCAATTTTTTTGTTGGCATTGAATACTAATGCATTGGCAACTGATCTGCTGGTGAAACCTTTGGGGACTGATTCCAGGCATTGTAATAATAAATTCTTTTTTAATGCAGAAGATGTGCACATTTCATCAATTTACGACTCATCAGTTTTGCTCAATGCTCAAAATTTGAAAGCCAAAACCAAAAATAAACTAAAAATCAAAATGCCAAATTAACCAAAACCATCTGGTTTTCCAAAAAATTAACATTTTTGTAACAGTAAATTTAAAGTATCAATTTCTATACTACCAAATGAGCTGGTAATACCCCTTGGGCACTTGGATTTCACTAGCAGTTGTCTAGACTCGGTGGTAGTAGGAAATTATTTTAAACTAATTTTAATGGTAGATTACTTAGTATTTACCAAGTTGCAATTAACTATTTTTATTATGTTTTTTTGGGATTATTGATGTAAGCATATATTTTTTTTATTTATTTATTGAAGAACCATACTTTACTTAATTTACTTTAAATATTCCTCAAACTAGTGGTCTTGTTACAGTATGCCTAAAATTGCATTGGTTTTATTTACAGAAATTCTTTATCAACGGGAAGACAGAAACTAATGTTTAATTGGAACTTCAAAATTGTAAGTTTATTTTTTTTATCTTAAAAACATTCCAGGTATAATAAGGGATGTGTTTTGTTCAGTGGAATGAATATAGATTCTTACATTAGTAGGTTTAATGGAGTTAGTCAAATGGATTCTGTTTTAATCCTATGACTGCAGAATGACATTTGTTGCCAGGACATGAAAAAATATAAATACATGTATGTAAAAATTCCAGTTAAGAATCCATTAAGTGGTTGATGGCTCCTGCTAGTGTATATGAAATATGTTAAAGGTTAATTTTGAAGAGCAGATTTTTTCTGGACACGGCAATCAAATTTGATGATATTTTGTTTGCCAGTTCAATCTTTGAAAGTAAGAAGAGGATGGTTCTTTTGGAATAGAAAAACCAAGTACATATATATGTACTATAATATCAGATTATCTATTGATTTTGTTGACTGAATAATGTTGTTGTCTCACTGGACACATGTAATAGGATGTTCAACTATCGCCAGGCGGAGCTGTTTTTCTGAAAGTTATTTAAAAACTGGGGTAAACAAATATTAACAACCTATCTATAGACGATTTGGGTACCAGATATAATGTTTACAAACGATGTTTCCACCCAGTTAACTGAAGATCCTACATGTAATCTTGGGTCATTGTTGTAATCTGTCATCATCCTTGCCCTCCTCTGTGACAATTAAAAAAAGCCAAGTGTGGTCAAAACGCATTATCAATTCTTTGCTATTATGGGTATTTAATTTTTTTTCCAGTTGACTGTTTTTCTGGAAACCAGCTACTGAGCAGTTTTTGTACAACTGAAAATCCAAGAATTTATTGGAAATTCAAAGAATTGATGTTTATGTGTCTTCCATATGAAAGAAAACAGCTTATATAGATACAAATGTGAGAACAGAAAACTGAAAGCTTAATTTTTGTCAGAATAGTTGTATTGTAATTAACCCTATTTTTTCATTTTTTTTTATAATTCTTTTGCAATCCTGCTTATCTGTTGTATATTATGTATAACAATTCATCATGCTTCTCATTATTATTTTATTTTAAAAATCCAAGATGTGATTCAAAGTGATATTATTTTCTTGCTGTGAAAATTGTTAAATTGTAGCTACTTAAATACCTTTTAAATTTTCATGAGTGAAGCTACCTAAATAAAGGTCCAAGATCCCCACTGAAGTAATTTTCAATCTCTTTCATAGCCAGTATCAGTTGGGAACAGATTTATATACCATAATTGTATGTACAATAATTGTGGTTAATGTTACGTTATTCCAGAGCTTGTAACACATACATTGACTTCCTGGACAGAGTCTGGCTCCTGACAGAAAAGTTGTTCAAACAGGGGTATGTAGCACCTAAGTTGCATTCATCCTTATTAAAGTTTTATGGACGTCATCATGACTTGCTTGACATGTATTAAAAACCCGTTTCCCAAATGAAAATGGACCTGTTCCATTGATTTTGTCCCTTCCTCACACCGGATTTGACATGGGCAGCATGGCGGAAGTCCTGTAGGAAGCAGAGACTGCTTACTCTTCTGGAGCACCTGAGTCTACCCCCTGGTTTTTTTGGGGGGGTCCATGTTGTTCGTATGTTCTTAGTTTTTAAGTGTAGTGTTTGTATTGTTTTGGTCTTGTCTTTGTTCTCTGGAGTCTGTCAGTTGTTTTCGATTTTCCCCTCCTTCAAATATCTCTTTGGTATTTCTTGACATTACATATTAACAGCAAATATTTCATTGAATCACGTTCTCCAAATTTTGAAATTATTCTGCACATTGTAAAATATTTGACATTACCTATAAATTGATGTGAATTTGAGAGAATATGTGGACTGTTCTGTACAGTGTTTTGTAAATATATTAATTTGTGATTTATACATTTCAATCAAAATTTACTAAACAAGATATATGAAGCACTTAGGCACCGACCATTTTATTACTGAGGGGGGGGGGGGGGGGGTTGGATTTTTTAAAAAATATCTTATGTCCATATTAGTCTGGAAAAAAATCCTCCCTCTGTGACCAAAATATTTTTTCTAATTTTGGGTTTTGAGAAATATTTGTACATATGTATCCCAAAAAATATTTTGGTTTCAGATTCTTTTCGAAAAAAAAAATTTAATTTTTCACCAGAGCGGAAAAATTTTGTATCGAAAATAAAAATCCTGGTCCCTCAGTAATAAAATAGTCGATGCCTAATAGGTGAATAATTATTATATAATTGCAGACTCATTTGGCTGGTGTCTGCTTTCTTTGGAACCACAATTTAAATTCAAAGAGTTGTATAAAATGAATCAGATGGGGGTTATTACATGTCTCAGTCAAACTATTAAAATGTTATTTAGATTAATCATGTTTGTAGTCATGCTGCAAATCTGCTATTATTATTCTTCTCATTCACAACAATATATTAAAGATTTTTGACAAAATCCTTATTGGTAGGATGCTAGATTTATTGTTACAATTATAACCCTTGTAAATATATCATAAAAGTTTGTCTTGTAAGTACAGTATATTTTTGCATGTGTTTATTCAATTTTGTAGAAGGGAAATTTAAATAGTTTTGGAAACATGTCTCATTAACACCATTCCATATCCATGCTTACCATCATAAGGATTTCATAGTTTTTCTTTAGGTTCTAAGAGTATGATTGGTAAAATGATGTTTCAGTCGATATAGGAAATTAAATAAGGATCATCTGTCAGAAATAAAATTTGCCTGTAAATAACCCTTTATCACCTTTTCAGAAGTGGCTGTAGATATACTTCATTGTAAAGAAAGTTTTCACATAACCCCGACCTTTTCAGTCTAGGTTTAAATACCATGGACAGATAATAAGGAAATTGATTCCCCCCCCCCCCAATAGTGTCTGTCTGGAAACAAATTATTAAAATTAAATGAAAATCTTTCTCCAAATGTGGCAATAACTTATGGCTTGGAAACAAACAATATTTTATTTTTATACTTTAAATATCTTATTTAGGCATTACAACTGATTAAGATTTCATACATCATGTACATTGGAGAAGAGTTTTGAAATATACATATTTCAGTTTCTACCTTCATCAGTTATGTTTTATTAAACTTTAATTTCCCTAATTTGTGCGAAAATGTTAAAATTCTACAAATAATTCTTTTGCAAACAAATATAAATTTGTGTGAAAAGGGGAATAACTCTCATTCAATAAAAACAATTTAAAAAAAACAATTTTGCAACTAAACTTAAGGCAGCTGGCTAATATTATTACTTTTTCCATATTTGCAAACTTTTTATGACTTGAGTTTTATTATATGCCAAACAATCTTTTTATTTGGCTCTATCTAAGAATCTGTGATTAAGCAAGGGGAGATAACTGAAGAAATATTTGGTGTCACAAGTAAAAAAACTTGAGATGAACATCATAATGTACATAACCATGCTTATATCATCATAAATACATTTTTCTTATTGAAAGTTATATAACTTGTGTTGAAATTGTAAAAAAAACTTAACAAACTTAAATTGTTTTAGTTAAAGAACCATTCATTAGACAAAATATTTTGTCAACTTCCCTTTTCCTTTATTCATTTTCTCAGCTACATTGTTGAACTATATTGGTACTCTATTTACTATATAATGGAGAAATTTAATAAAAGATATAGAAGGCCAATGAAACCAAAAAGTGTCAATATGGTTTTTTTTATTAAAATGTATTCAAATGTATGTGCGAAAAGTAAATAATGTAAAATGGTTTTGAAAGAATTTTAAAATTGCTTGACCGCAGAATTTACAGCCAAGTCATACTAAGGTAACTGATACAGAGTGTGTATATAGAATCATATATTGTACTTATATTAATGTATATTAAGAAAATCCTTTAAGTGTTAAAGAGAAGGGGTGGAAAAAATATATATGGAACAACAGCTTAAATAATTGCCATTCATTGTTAATTAAAAGAAGAAAGTAATTTTTTTTTTAAATGATATGTTCCGTCTTGCAAGATATTTCAACTGAAGGGAGTTGTAGATGAAATAAAATCCTAATTTAATTTCTAGTTGGTGTAGGATCACGGTTTTCATGGTCGTGGAAGAATATGCCATTTCCTTCTACATAAAATTTGTTTTTTCTTTTGTATTATTCTACATGTTCTAAGCAATCAAAATTTAGGATTTTATGACATAACAGTGTTTGGGATCTATTAAAAACATTTGAAAGCTTTGTCAAATATTTGATTTATTTTATTTGAAATTTGAATTTCATGTAATGATAATAAGCACAAACCAATAACAATATCACTCCTTGCAAAAAATAAAACACAAAAATAGGGCTGAAGTTGGAATATTTTGTAGGCCTAAATTTATGTATATAGACTAAACTTGTGTGACATTTTTTTTTTTTTTAATTTTTCAGTGGAAAATGTATATTTGTATTAAATGGTGATGGGAAATATTATTTGGATTTGCCTTGACAATATATACTTTCTATTGTGTCTGTTAGGTTTATACGACTGTAAATTTTGGCAGATATATAATGGTATGAGCCTGTCGTCAACAGCGTCGGTGTCTTTAGACAATTGAGTTTCTCATGCTCATTTACTTTTGTTCGATTGAATTTTTAATATTTTACCGCAATGGCCCCCCATAAGTCCCAAGATCACAATTATTTCATAGTGCATTTTCATATTAGCCCCAAGTCAAATTAAAAAAAATACAGCGCCTCAAACTTTATAATCTTTCTTTTATTCAATGTACACTGATAACTGGAAAATATATCAAAATTATAGAAAATTCCACCATTGCAAATTCAAGAAAACCTCAAAATGTCTGTAAGGGGTATAGTTATTATTTACATAGCCCCTAACATCCTGATATTGGGCCATTTTGACTTCTGATTATAAAACTGTTTAAAATTAAGTAATTTGACACTTGTGCTTATATTTTAACTACAATATTTGAAAAAAGGCAAACAGAAAGTGGGGAAAATTTATGTTTGAAAATGTAAAAAATACACTATAAAATATGGGGAACTATATTGATGGACAATGAGTTGATGTGGATTAATTGTGGCCTAGGGCCATAAGAAATACAGGTTAGGGTTGATTTTGGGGAATCTGGCCCCTCTTGTTTTTTTCTGGGGGTCATCAAAACTTTTTTGTTAATTTTGGTGTAACTTTTTTAATATTCGTTCTATTGTTATGATTTGAGGTTTTTAAAGTTCCTTGATGAAAATAGAAAAATAGTCCACATTTACTTTATTTCTTTACTTGTCGACATGTTGTGGTAGTATCATGCTGCAATTAGCAAAGCCCTTTATTTTTAACCGGGTTTTCCTCTGGAAAAATCTGGTTATGGAATCGGTGAAGTCGGGCGGGCGAGTGGCTGCCAATCGTGTTTGCCCTATAACTTTCTTGTCTTATGACCTAGACCTTAGATCTGTGGTATGTGGATCCATCACCTCACGACGATGTGTCATGTTTCAAAAATGTTGACCTATGACCTTGACCCTTGACCTTCGTGTAAATAAATATGTCATTTTAGATCATCTTCGTGTCCTGCCTGTAACTTTTTTGTCTAAAGACCTAGGCCTTGGATTTTTGGTGTGTAGGTAGATTATCTCAAGATGATGTGTCGCGTACCAAGAATATTGACCTCGACTGTTGACCTCAAGGTTAATAAATAGGTCATTTTTGGGCGGCTGCCAATCTTGTCCGGCCTATAACTTTCTTGTCTTAAGATCTAGACCTCAGATCTATGGTATGTGGATATGCCACCTCAAGGCGATATGTCATGTTTCAAAAATGTTGACCTATGACCTTGACCTTAGGGTGAATAAATAGGTCATTTTAGATCATCTTTGTGTCCGGCCTGTAACTTTTTTATCTAAAGAACTAGGCCTGGGATTTTTGGTGTGTAGGTAGTTTATCTCAAGATGATGTGTCGCGTACCAAGAATATTGTCATTTTTTGTAACTTTTTTGTCTAAAGACCTAGGCCTTGGATCTTTGGTGTGTAGGTAGGTTACCTCCAGACGAGGTTCCAAGAATATTGACCTTGACCCTTGACTTCTTTGTTGGAGAAAAGTTACTCAGTAAAAATGAAATAGAAGGAAAACCTGGTTTGCTGTCACTCAGACAGCTCTCTTGTTTGTATATATTTTACATTGAAATGTTTGTTTTAAGTTTGTATAATTATAGTACTTCATATACTTTCATAATACATGTACATGCAAATTTTGATTAGAGACTACATTGTTCAAATTTTCTGTGTATTTAAGTATTGTAGACACACAGTTGCAGACCCCAGTAAAATCTCTAGTTTAATTTTTAGCTCACCTGACATGAAAGGTGAAGTGAGCTTTTCTCATCACTTGGCATCCGTCGTCCGTCGTTGTCTGTTAACATTTACAAAAATCTTCTCCTCTGAAACTACTGGGCCAAATTGAACCAAACTTGGCAACAAGCATCATTAGGGTATCTATTTTAAAAAATGTGTCCAATGATCCCGCCTGCCAACCAACATGGCTGATATGGCTAAAAATAGAACATACGGGGTAAACTGCAGTTTTTGTCTTATATGTCAGAAACTAAACCAATTATAGCAAAACTAACATGGGTAAAAATGTTCATCAGGTCAAGATCTACCTGTCATGAAATTTTCAGACGAATCGGTCAACCCTTTGTTGGGTCATTGCCCCTGAATTGTTAATTTTAAGGACATTTTGCAGTTTTAGGTTATTATCTTGAATATTATTATAGATAAAGACAAATTGTAAAGAACAAAAATGTAAGATCTACAAATAAGTCAACATGACCAAAATCATTGATTGACCCCTTATAGGAGTTTTTGCCCTTTAAAGACGGCATCCGGCGTAAACTTTCCTTTAAAGATCTTTTCCTCTCAAACCACTGGGCCAATTGAGACCAAACTTTGGTGGAATGGTCCTTGAATTGGGTGGCCCCTTTCAAAATTATGTCTGGCATCCCCGACTTCCAACCGACATGGCTGCTGTTACTAAAAATAGAAAAAAGGGGGGGGTCGATTTCAAAAATCTTCTTATATGAAACTACAAGGCCAGTTGGAACCAAAGTTGGCAGTAATGGTTCTTAGGAGGTTCTCTTTCAGATAAATGTCCAATGACCCAGACTGTTAACCAAGAACTTTGTTTAACAAAGGGCCTTATTGGAAAATTCATTGAAAAATCTTCTTGTCTTTTACCACTTGACCAATTGGAACCAGACTTGGGAGCAATGGTTCTTAGATGGTCTTCTTACAGAGGTGTGTCCAATGACCTGGACTGTCAACCAAGATGGCTGCCACAACTGAACTTAGTTTAACATAGGGCCCTATAGGAAAATTCTTTGGAACATCTTGTCTGAAACCACTTGACATCTTGGAGCAGGACTTGGCAGCATTGGTCCTTAGAAGGTCCTTTTTCAGAAATGTGTCTGATTTTGTGGACTGTGAACCAAGATGGCCACCACAGCAGAACTTAGTTTAACATAGAACCCTATGGGAAATTCACTCAATAATCTTCTCGTCTGAAACCACTAAACCAATTAGAATAAGACTTGGTAGTAATGGTCCTTATGCGATCCTCTTTCAGAAATATATCTGATGACCCCAGCCACCTTCCAAGATGATTGCCAGAACCGAACATAGTTTAACGTAGAACCCGATGGGGAATCTACTTAAAAGTATCCCGACCATAATAGATAATGATCGAAAATTGTATCTCTTTTTGACCCTGAATGACATAGTCCAGGTAAGCAATACATGCTCCTGGTAGCCTCTCGTGTTATACGTGTATTTAATTAGGAAACAACCATTTGATTTTTATGTTGAATGAAGTGGGCAAAATAGACTGGTGAAAAAGGTTGGCTTCGAAATTTTAAATTGATTTTTTTTAATTTGAAAAGATGACGAAAAATGCAGATTCTTGGGTGTTGCAAAAAGTTTCTTGGATTAAAAATTAAAATTTCTGAAATACCAAATGGTTGCCTTCTTACTTAACTTAATTTTAACATTGGTGAAATTTCCTTTTATGTATTTTAAGATATTTTGTAAATTTTTAAAAGACAATTTATTATTTGAATAATAGACTAACAAAACTTACTTGTATATGATTATATTTTGTAATTTTTATACGACCGCAAAATTTTTGCGGTCGTATATTGGTATGACGTTGGCGTCGTCGTCGTCCGTCGTCCGTCGGAGTCTGTAGACATTTGGTTTTCGCACTATAACTTTAGTATAAGTTAATAGAAATCTATGAAATTTAAACACAAGGTTTATGACCACAAAAGGAAGGTTGGGATTGATTTTGGGAGTTTTGGTCCCAACAGTTTAAGAATCAGGGGCCAAAAAAGGGCCCAATAAGCATTTTTCTTGGTTTTCGCACAATAACTCTAGTATAAGTAAATAGAAATCTATGAAATTTTAACACAAGGTTTATGACCACAAAAGGAAGGTTGGGATTGTTTTTGGGAGTTTTGGTCCCAACAGTTTAGGAATTAGGGGCTAAAAAAGGCCCAAATAAGCATTTGTCTTGGTTTTTGCACAATAACTTTAGTATAAGTAAATAGAAATCTATGAAATTTAAACACAAGGTTTATGACCACAAAAGGAAGGTTGGGATTGATTTTTGGAGTTTTGGTCCCAACAGTTTAGGAATTAGGGGCCAAAAGGGTCCAAAATTAAACTTTGTTTGATTTCATCGAAAATTGAACTATTGGGGTTCTTTGATATGCCGAATCTAACCGTGCATTTAGATTCTTAATTTTTGGTCCCGTTTTCAAATTGGTCTACATTAAGGTCCAAAGGGTCCAAAATTAAACTTAGTTTGATTTTAACAAAAATTGAATTCTTGGGGTTCTTTGATATGCTGAATCTAAACATGTACTTAGTTTTTTTTATTATGGGCCCAGTTTTCAAGTTGGTCCAAATCGGGGTCCAAAATTAAACTTTGTTTGATTTCATCGAAAATTGAACTATTGGGGTTCTTTGATATGCCGAATCTAACCGTGCATTTAGATTCTTAATTTTTGGTCCCGTTTTCAAATTGGTCTACATTAAGGTCCAAAGGGTCCAAAATTAAACTTAGTTTGATTTTAACAAAAATTGAATTCTTGGGGTTCTTTGATATGCTGAATCTAAACATGTACTTAGTTTTTTTATTATGGGCCCAGTTTTCAAGTTGGTCCAAATCGGGGTCCAAAATTAAAGCTAAAAAAGGGGTAAATTATTTTTTTTGGGGGGTGGGGGCAATTCTCCACAGCATATTGTATCGCACAAGAATTCAAAAATTGAATATAAATTCAAATCATATGACCAATTCTAAGTTCTTTATTTCAGTTATTCTGTTTTAGAAACCTATTATGTGTCAAATATTTCAAGAAATTTTCAATTACACAGTATTGTGCAATAGCAAGAATCAGTATAATTTAAACCAATTTACATTATTTACATTACAATTAAAGGATAACTTCAGTAACACCCAACAATGACTTCAATCCAAACATATATATTGAATAAACTTACAAATCAGAAATTTTAAAATTATATGATACTAACATACATACTACTGCTAACAATTAAATATGACTTAGAGCAAATATGACAACATGATTATAAAAATATGTACAAAGAGGGATAACTCTTTTTTTTATCTCAAATTTTGAATATGTGCTGATGAAGCTTTTTTGTTTATCTCATCTAAACTGCTTTTAAATTATGCATATTTAAAATTTGCCATCCATGACTATGATGTCATTTTCTATTTTAATACGTTATGGTGTATTTAAATGGGCTGTTATGGTTGCAAAGTATCAAGAGAAATGGGGGGGGGGGGTGAAAACAAAATTTAGGGGGGGAATGAGAAATTGGGGAGGGGGCAATTTTTTTCTCATTTCATAATTCATAAATTAAAAAGGAAATTTCAAATTTTTTTTAGCAAAAAAGGGGGGTTACAATAAATTTTATTGTTTTTTGTTGTTTTTTTTTTGGGAGGGGGAGTCAATGTGTAACTTCATAGTGTATTGCACAAAAGCTAAAAAAGGGGTAAATTTTTTTTTTTTTTGGGGGGGGGGGGGCAATTCTCCACAGCATATTGTATTGCACAAGAAGCAAAAAATTGAATATAAATTGAAATCATATGACCAATTCTAAGTTCTTTGGTTTCAGTTATTCTGTGTCAGAAACCTATTATGTGTCAAATATTTGAAGAAATTTTCAATTGCACAGTATTGCGCAATAGCAAGAAATTGATATGTGTGCCCAATTTTAAATTGGTTATTTCTGATTTATATATAAAACAAAAAATACTGATATGGTTTGAATAGGTAAATTAAAAATTTTTAAGTTCTTAGACAACATTCATTCTGTGTCAGAAACCTATGCTGTGTCAAATATTTATTCACAATCCAAATTCAGTATTGTATCAAGCTTGAATGTTGTGTTCATAATTGCCCCAACTATTCAGGGTTCGACATCTGCGGTCGTATCTAGCTGCGCCCAGCGGAGCATTTTATTATATTCTAACATAATAAAATATCTAACATAAAGGTTTTATTATTTCCTCGACCAACGGCGCGGATTTGGGGAGGTAATATAGCATTTGTTTCATCGGTTCTTCCGTCAGTCCGTCCCACCTTATAAAGGTCCAGATCTTAGACACTGTAAGTCGTATAGGTATAATATTTCATCAGTGGATGGATCTTGAAAAATAACGAAGGTCTGTATAAAAATTGGATCACCTTGACCTACATTTTATGCATGAGTGACTAGTTAAGTTTGCATTAAGGTCCAGTTCTAAAACACTGTAATTCATATAGGTATAATATTTCAGCAATGGATGTATCTTGAAAAATAACGAAGGTCCCTAAAAAATTGTATCATCCTGACCTACATTTTATGCATGGATGACTCTGGTTTATTTTTGTGTTAAGGTTCAGTTGCTGTTCTAAGACACTGTTAGTCATATAGGTATAATATTTGACCAGTGGATGGGTCTTAGAAAATATCGATGGTCTGAATAAAAATTAGAAATTAGATCACCCTGACCTTTATTTTATGCATGAGTGACTGGTTAAGGTCCAGTTCTAAGACACTAAGTCATATAGGTAAAATATTTCACCAGTGGATGGGTCTTGGAAATAACGAAGGTCCGTATAAAAATTGGATGAACCTGACTTTTATTTTATGCATGAGTGACTCTTGTTAAGGTCCAGTTCTAAGACACTAAGTCATATATTAGGTATAATATTTCACCAGTGGATGCGTCTTAGAAAATAACGATGGTCCGAATTAAAATTAGATCACCCTGACCTACATTTTATGCATGAGAGACTCTTGTTAAGTTTAGAGTTCAGGTCCAGTTCTAAGACACTTAGTCATATATGTATAATAATTCACCAGTGGCTGCTTCTTGGAAAATAATGAAGGTCCGTATAAAAATTGGATCACTCTGGCCTACATTTCATGCATGAGTAATAAGATCACCATGATCTACATTTTGTTTTATGCATCAGTGACTCTTGTTAAGGTCCAGATCTAAGACACTGTAATACATATAGGTATAATATTTCACCAGTGGATGCATCTTGGAAAGTAACGAAAGTCCCTATAAACATTGGATCACCCTGACCTACATTTTATGTATGGGTGACTCTGGTTAAGTGTTGCGTTAAGGTCCAGTTCTAAGACACTGTACATGTAGAATAGCCAATGTCCCCAGCCAATAATCTGTCAATAACATAAATAACAAAACAGAAAGTTGCAAAATCATACGGTAAAATACTTACTGTGGATTCATTAATATTCGTTGTATACCAATTTTCGTGGTTTTCGTGGGTCCCAGTAAACCACGAATTTAAATATCCAACGAAAAATAATTTTTTTTCCTGCTTAAATGCACTGAAGTTTGAAACCACTACCTATGAACAATTGCGTTTTTACAGCATGTACTTGGATACTGACATATATGATGCGTCAGTTGTATCCATAGAGGATATAGTGTTTAGTGTAATTTTGTCTTTGGTAACATATAAACGCTCAAACAAATTTCTTTAAAAATATCTTGACTGTGTAAATTGTCGCGGAATTCACTTCCGGTTTTTTTTCAAACATTCAAGAAAAATATTAATCTTAAGTAGGCCTAAACAATACAGACTTTCTCATAAATTACAGTAAAACAACTTGTCAAAAGATAATAAATCAGACATTAATGATCGTAATCGGATTAAAAATATGTATGTATATGCCCCGAGGTATTTGGTGACAAGTGATTGCAATTTTGTCAAGGGTTCGGCTCTCCGAACACTCCCGAAGTTCTCTGATTCGATTACCGAGCTTGTGAGTTCCGACCCTTGCTTGGAAGTTGGTTTTGTCGCAGTATTTTCATGATATCTGATATGCCAAGCCACGAATTTCAACAACTTTTTAATTTTTTTCTAAGCCAGCAATCCACGAATTTACGTATCCCACGAAATGCCTTTTTTTCTCTATGCACGAAAATTGGTATCCATGAAAATAAATGAATCCACAGTATCTAACCTTTGACATACATTTTGTCAAAATCAGTTGGGACATGAATTGAAATATTACTGTTTTTTTAATATATGGTTACTTAATTCTTACTTTTCCCCAACATATGAAGGTCTTGGTCTTTTAAAATATTTACCAAAGATGGAATTGCAGTGTTTGAAATTGAATTTGATCCACGCAATTGCTGTTTCTGACCTTATTACCTTAATATATGGTTGCTATAGGTACATTTCCAAACTTATGGGTGTAAGAGACTTCCAGCATATTTAACAAAGATGAAATCGCAATGCTTGAAGTTCAATTATTCTAATCAATTGCTGTTTCACACTTCAATATACTATTTGGTTGCTAGGTAATTTTCCAACTGAAGGTCTGAGAGTCATCCAGGATCATTACCAAAGATGAAATTGCCATATTTGAAAATCAATTATTCTCACCTAAGTTAATATGTGGTTGGTTGCTACTCCCCCCCCCCCCCCAAAAAAAAAAAATTAAAGATCTAACAGTTAACCAGAATATTTACCAAAGATAGAATTGAAATATTTGAAATTCAATTACCCCAAGCAGTTACTGTTTGACACCTAATTCAATAATTCCAACTATGTTGTTTCACACCTGATTTATTTAATATTATACGGTTGCTAGCTAGGTATTTTTCATAAAAACCAAAGACGGAATTGCAATGTTTGAAATTCAGTTACTCCAAGCAATTGCTGTTTCAATCCTGAATACTTTATTATATGGATGCTAGATACTTTCCCAATATTTTAAAGATCTGAGAGTCTTCCAGGATATTTACTAATGATGGAGTTGCAATGCTTGAAAACCAATTATTCCAAGCAATTGCTGTTCCGCACCTGACTAGATTAATCTTCCAGGATAATTACCAAATATTACGCATAAATTTCATTAAAATCTTTTGAGAAATGTGGACACGAGTCGAAAGTCAATTTCCCATATTTTCACTATTCAAAGGGGAAGAAGTCTTCAGAAAAATAATCTGTCGGTACTGGTTTTCGAACTCGTCTGAGGGAATTCTTTTTTTTTTTACACCAACTGCATTAAATCTAATAAGAAATGAAGATGCCAGAGTGCTTACAAAATCAATTTCCCATATTTTTACTATTCAAAGGGGAAAACTCTTATTAAACTTATATAATCTTTTAGCCCAGAATTCTAATCTGAACTTTTGCCATAAATTTAAATAAAATCTATAAAGAAATGTAGACGTGAGAGCGCTTACAAATACAATTTTTTAACTGTTCAAGAGCAATAACTCTAAGAAAATCAACCTGTCAGTGCTGCTCTTCGAACTTGTCCGAGGAAATACTGATTTTAAATCTGGTAAGAAATAAGAGACGGACATAAAGACATCAGCATCTCCACATTCCCGCTCTATGTGGAGGCGGGGTACTATAATCGGCAAAACATGCACATACCATGCCCTCAAATTGGTATCTTCAAATATGTATAATTGCAAGGTGCTATCCTAGGACAAAACTCAAGAAGGCGGACAAAAGATAGCTTAGTTATGAATCATGCTCATCTCAAATGGAAATTCAAATACTACTGAGGGCTATAAGTGAGTGTTGTCTTCGATGATCCAGTTATTCAACCTAGATAGCCACCATAACTAAACTTAGTTTACGTAAGTTTCTATTGAAAGCAAGTTGAACCAAACTTGGAAGAATATGTCTTCAAAAATGTATTTGATGACCTAACAACCAACAAAGACAGCTGCTATTTCTAAATGTAATTGAAACGTCTCATTAGATCTTCGCGTGTGAAATGACAGAAAATTAGAACCAAATTTTATATTTTTTTTCTCAAGAAAGCCACAAATCACATATGGCATATTTCTTAATCAAATCTCATGATCTTGCCAACCAAATGAAAGCTAGCACACAAGTCATAACTTCCTGTTTAAAATTCTGAGCAAATCAAATCAAATACCACAGAAATGACCTTTAGGTGTTGTCTTTTAGAATCTAGCCTAAGGACAAAGATGCCCGTAGTGTCAGCCATATTTTAACATAGGGCCCAAATATGAATATTTATGAAAAGATCTTAATGTCTGAGACCATTTGTGCAAATTGGACTATTTTTAGCACCCATATTTAGGTGGTTCTTGCCAAATTATATCTGATGAAACCATCAGAACCCCCTAAAACTTAAAATATAACTGAATATCACAGAAGCCTGTGTGTGAAATCTTTAGGTTACTACCAACAACAACATCTTTAAAGTATTTGGTTTGCCCCGGTTGAATATCATCAATTGAGGAGACCAAAATGTTTTATAACTGTGATATTTTGTCACAACAGGTGGTAAAAACATTGACTAGAGGTGAAAGTAATTCGGAATCTTCAGATTTTATTGTTGCCTTCCTTTGCGAAAGGTAAAAGTTTTAATATCAGTTTAATCAAAACCTGCAAGACATTTATACATGGGACTCCATATCTATATTTCTTTCATGTATTCATGATTTTCCATTTTGTTGGGATGATTTGTCAGATTCCGTTTGATGATATTTTTTAATAAAATTTCTATACGTTCATAGAAAAAAAAACCTGAAGATATCATTTATTTTCACCTCAGATATTTTCATTTTGCAAAAATGCTGAACGTTAGCCCCAAATTCTTCATTTTTCAAGAAAATAATAATATTATCCTAAAATATTGTAAGACTTGATTTTTCCCCATATTTGCGATATAGTTTAGTAAAAAAAAATGTGCGAGTCTTCCAAGGAAGACATGTGTCTCCTGCGGACGTAAATTTGTACAAAAGATATTAAAATATATTTGCATTAAGTTTAATGCACAGAGAAAGTTTCATCAAAATGCTGTGAGCAGTTATGGAGTAGTTGAGGATAGAAGTTTTGACCCAGCCTTTTTTTCCAAAATGTCAGTTTTTACAAAAAACAATTTAAAATTTTGTAAAAATTAAATATATATGCACACCTGTGCATTAAGGTTAATGCACAGAGAAAGTTTCATCAAATTGTGAGGAGTTATGGAGCAGTTGAGGATAGACGTTTTGACCCACCACCCCTGCCCACCCCCCCCCCCCCCCCCCCCCCCACCCCGCTTTTTTTCAAAAACGTCAATTTTTACCCCAAAAAAATGCACAGACAAATTCCTTTGAGCGGTTTACGAGTAGTTGAGGATTGAAGAAAAGTGTAACGACGCAAAAAAAAGTGTGCTGCACGTAAATTTGATCCTTGCTCTAAAAACTAGTTTTGCTCGCTGGTAGCTATTTTTCCCATCCAAAAATTCAAAGAACTAAAATTCTATTTTAGTGCGGCCTTATAATCTATATCTAATTGAAAGCTAACTTTAGAGAACTTTCACAATTCCTTGACTTCTTCCTTCATAGTGGCAGACTTCTCCACAATCTTACTTGATTTTATTTAAGCAACTTCCTAAAATGTGCTTCACTAGGAAAGTTCTCTTTAAGAGAATACAGTACAGTAAGGATCTACCATATACAATTCATGTAATTTAGACACAAGTGTCTCCTTGTTATTTTACTTTTCAGATATCAAAAGAAACTAGAGGCTCTTAAGAGCCTGTATCGCTTGCTTGGATTTAAACTTGTCCACCTTGAGCAGAATCAAAATTTAAGAATTATTATAGCAGTCAATTTGGCTGGTTTTCCCATAGGGTCCTATATATGTTAAACTAAGTTTGGCTGTGGTGGCCATCTTCACCGACAGCCGGTGTCATCGGATATAATTCTGAAAGATAACAAGCTGCCAAGTCAGATTCAAATTGGTCAAGTGGTTTCAGACAAGCAAATTTTTCATTGAATTTTCCCATAGGGTCCTATGTTAAACTAAGTTAAGCTGTGGCAGCCAATTTGGCTGACAGTCTAGGAATTCAGATACATATCTTTAAGAGGACCATGTAACGACCACTGCTCCCAAGTCTGGTTCCTATTGGCTTTGTGGTTTCAAACAAGATTTTTAAACGAATTTTCCATTAGGGTCCTATGTTAAACTAAGTTTGGCTATGGCAGCGATCTTGATTGACAGTCCGGGTCATCGGACACAATTCTGAAAGAAGACTAACTAAGGACCGTTGCTGCCAAGTTTAGTTACAATTGGTTCAGTATTTTCAGACAAGAAGAATTTTAAATGAATTTTCCAATAGGTCCTATGTTAAAAAAAATAACAATCAAAAGATACTATTAGATATAGTAAATTTATACTATGCTGTATACGACGCATTTCAAGGAGTTACCTCTCATCATCAGCATTAAAACCGAAACATTTGGAAGACCAAAAACCAAACTTATATTATACAAAAAGTACTCTACCAAAAATACCGAAATAGGAAGCCAAATTTCAACTAAGGAGATCTACCATATGCAATACAAGAAATGAACCCTTAGTATTTCTATTATTTTTTAATTTTGCTAAATACTGATAAACTATGTTTGGCTGTGGCGGCCATGTCTTGATGAGACAGTCTGGGTCATTGGACATACTTCTGAAAGAGAACGTACTAAGGACCATTCCTGCCATGTGTGGTTCCAATTGCCCATGTAGTTTCATACAAGATGATTTTTCAAATTCATCCTCCCTTTTTCAGAACCATTTCCGTTGGAAGTTGGGGATGCCGGACAAACTTTTGGAAGGGGGCCACCCAAGGACTATTCCAACAAAGTTTGGTACAATTGGTCAAGTGGTTTCAGAGATCTTTAAAGAAAAGTTTACGCTGGACGACGACAGACGACGACGGACGCCAAGTGATGACATTAGCTCAATGGCACTTCGGGCCAGGTGAGCTAAAAAGTAACTTCATGATATAACTTTCGAGTTATATTTCGTCGAACACTATATAAACAAGGGTGGCCTCACTAAATGTCTCGTCTGAATACACACATGGACACATAATAAATATTACCTGATACCCGACATTGCAAGTCAAAGGAAAATGCGTTAAAAGAAATGGTAATGGTCATGCAAGATTTGTCTGAAAAATTTCATGCATGTCATTCAAGCCTGAAACTGTGTCCTAGGTCAGCTGAGAGGTCTCAGACTGGTATGTACCCACCAAAAACTATCTATAGACAAAAAATAATGGGTCTACATACATTTATAACATTTTTATAACTTATTTGTAAAAATGGCATGTCTTAGTCACTCAAGCCTAAAATTGTGGTCAAGGTTAGGCGACAGATTGACACCTACATATACTTCCCAAGAATCTTCAAAGAAAAGTTTAACAGCTGTATTACAGCTACAGATAATTATAAATGGTCTTAATCACGAAACTGTGACTCAAGTGTGAAATTCAGGTCAAGGTCTCATACAGCCATGTACCCACAAAAGACTATCTATAGACCAAATACGGCTGGTCCATGTATTGCAGTTGCTGAGAAACGGACATTATCCCAAAATGTGAAACAAATCACTTCAAGCAGTATGTACCACTAAGAACTTCTATCAACCAAAGCTGAGAAATCATGAAAATTAAAATTCACACAAGCATGAAATTCAGCTCAAGGACAGGTGTTAGACGGGTATGTATCCACTAAGAACTATCTACAGACCAAATATGATTATAGAATAGAGAATGGAAACAAGGAATGTGTCAAAGAGACAACAACCTGACCAAAGAGCAGAAAACGGCCCAAGGCGACCAATGCAATGGATCTTCAATGCAGGAAGAAAATACCGCACCTGGGGCATGCTTCAGCTGGGTCCTAACAATAATACATACTAGAAATAGATGCTACATTAAACTCCAGACATACCAATTAATCAAATTTAAAAAATACACAAGACTAACAAAGGCTAGAGGTTCCTGGCTTAAGACAGACGCAAAAATGGGGTGGGGCTAAACATGTTTTGTGAGATATCAACCCTCCAACTATACCTCTAGCCAATGTGGAATAAACTGGAGGCTCAGTGGGCTGAGCCTGTATCGCTCATCTGACAAAATGCTTCTACAAACTTCCATTAATTCTTTGGTTGAATTTGCTTCAAAAGTTTCAGAGCAGATGATCAAAATATATTTTTCTCATAGGGTCCAAAGTTAAAAGTATTTCCCCCCTGGCTGCCATGTTTTTCTCAGATTTGAACATAATGAGCCAACTTTGTAAAGGAACTTCCATACATCATTCCAGTACAGTTTTATTCAATTTAATATTATAGTTTTAGAGGAGATTATCAAAATATGTTTTTTTCCATAGACATGTATGTTAAACTATGTTCCTGCTGTCAGCCATGATGTTTGTCGCATTCGAACGAAATGAGCAATCCCTTTAAAGGACCTTCCATACATCATTCCAGAACAGTTTGGTTAAATATGCTTCAATAGTTTCAGAGGAGATGATCAAAATATGTCCCATAGGGTCCAATGTTAAACCACGTTCCTCGTTCGTGGTTATGTGTATTGTCAAATTGGAACAAAATGAGCAATCTCTGTTAAGAGCCTTCTACGCATCATTCAAGTACAGTTTGATTCAATTTGCTTCAATAACTTCAGAGCATATGATCAAAATATGTTTTTCCCAAAGGGTCCAATGTTAAAATATGTCCTGCACTGGCAGCCATGTTTTACTGTGGATCGGACAAATTTCGGCAAACTTAGTAAAGGACCTTCCACACACCATTCCTGTACAGTTTGGTTAAATTTGCTCAAGCAGTTTCAGAGGAGATTAACTTTAACATGTTTTCCCTTAGGGTCCAATGTTAAACTATGTCCTGTGCTGGTAGCCATGTTATATGGCGGATCGGAAAATTTTTGGCAATCTTAGTAAAGGACCTTCCATACATCATTCCTGTAAAGTTTGGTTAAATTTGCTCAAGTAGTTTCAGAGGAGAAAACTTTAACCTGTTTTCTCTTAGGGTCCAATGTTAAACTATGTCCTGCTCTGGCAGCCATGTTTTTTTGGCGGATCGGAACAATTTCGGCAATCTTAGTAACGGACCTTCCATACACCATTCCTGTAAAGTTACGTTAAATTTGCTCCATTGGTTTTAGAGGAGATGATCAATATGTGAAAGTTTACGGACGGACGGAGGGACGGATGCCAAGTGATGGCAAAAGCTCACATGGCCTTTGGCCAGGTGATCTAACAAACACACAGTAAAAATATTAGGTATTAAAATTGCTGAGAAATTACCTCAATCTCGATAATGGAACACAAGTCACTCAAGCATGAAACTGAGGTCAAGATCCAAAGACAAGCATTGGAGTGGCATGTACCCACTAAGAACTATCTATTGACCAGAAATAGTGGTCCTAGGTATTACAGTTGCTAAATGGAATTGATCACAAAAATGTGACACAGGTCACGCAACCATGAAATTGAGGTCAAGATCAATACCAACATGTACCCACTATGAAATATCTATAAACAAATAGTATAGGTATTAGCTGTTGAACAAGAGGCTCCCAGGAGCCTGAATCGCTCACCTGGTCCTTTAGCTTTAAGGGAGTCTTTCATGAGCTATTACCCCTATAATAGATCATCTGACAACTTCGACCCAATTCAGACTTTTGTAGAGCTCAATGAGCTGATTGTTTAAGCAAACAACAGCTTTTCTTTATCGACAATAGTTTTCATTCTATAGGGCAAAAACAAGAGAAAACGCTATTTTTGACATTTAAAGGGTCATCTATAAGGCATCAACAGTTATTTTGACATTTAAGGGACAAAACTTTAACTCCTAAAGGGCTAATTTAAACATTTTGCAAACTAAGGGAAATGCTGTGAAAATGGTCAATTTTGATGTTCTAAGGGGAATAACTCCTAAAAGGAATGATCATACAACTGAATAAGTACAAATTTTAAAAAAAAAATCAAGAAAAAGGGCAATAACTCCTACATGCAGTCAGGGGATCTACATATTTAAGTCAGAATGTTTCTTACTCTTAACGGTCAGAAAAAAAATCCGGGAAGAGTTATCTCTCTTTAGTTAATCGTATATTATTCTGACTTGTACAAGTAAGTTTGTTCAAGTTAAGATTTTTCTTCTTGATCCAATTCAAGACATTTTTTGAGTAAGAGTAACTTCCCTTCTCGTTGTTCTTAACTTACTTGTTACAGTCAGAAAATGATGTGCGCATAAACTTGCTAAATAAAAAAAACTAAAGGAGCCGGGTAATAATAAAATACATCTTTTCTTCTTTGGAAAGTTCCGATTTTTTTTTCAATTTCTTATTGTTCATTTTCGAAAACTGCCTTTAGCCTTTTCCGGAAATTGTAATTATATACAATTTCAGGAATAACATTGTAAAATAAAGGTCAAACGTGTAATTTATGATTTAAAGATCCCGTGTTATGTATACATTCGCTGATCCATTTGGGAGTTCAGTGAAACAATTCGGTCACCTTTTAACAAATTAAACAGAGGAAATCTTACCATAAATGATGATAACAGATTTACCATAAAAATGAATGTTTTGTTATATTCTGCTGTGAATCTATAATACTAAATTTACGAATTAGCCGAATAGGCGGCAAAACGCGTGGTTCAAAATAAACGATGTATAGTTCAGATTATAAAGGTTATTATCGGATTTGACAATCTGCATTTATAAATTTAAACTACAGTTTTGTTTATGTGCAAATGGAATTTGTATGCACTTTTCCGATATGAATTCTCCCAACGTATCCCTTAGAAGGTTCTCGAAGGCATCATTTTAGCACATTGATTTAAATAAACAAGTATGCACATATTTTTAATGTATTTCTGTTTGAAATTACAGAAGAAGAATAAAAAAAATTTAAAACATTCTTCTTCGAGTGGGATGTTTCCGCTTTATGTATTCAGGATTGTTTTTCTACAATAACGCAATTTCTCCTAACTGTAAAGGTTATGAACTTTGAAGATAATGAAGAAGTAAGGTAAAGTTCAGAGGAATTCCTAACTTAGTTGTTTTTTGGATTGCTCGGATGTTTACCTTGCACAAAGTGATAAACCAACCATTATCTATTTTTAAATTATTTGTCATGTGACCTGTCTAAATATATCTCTACTGTAAGCCCTAGATAAAAATATTTTTAACAAATGGTCATCTTTATCATTAATGACGAAATTTATCTCGGACATCTTTGATAAATATAAACGTGGACAACACAAGCAGCCACACACTAAAAATGCTTTCACCTTCTGATTATTGGATATATTTGTGAAATTAAGCCTCGCTTGCCCTGCCGATGATGACAATGGAACAATTGGAACAATTATTTTCCAAAAATATGCTCTAATTTACTCACGGCATCTTTTGAAAAATTCATCCGTCACTAAGGAAATGTTTACGTCTACAATTTCATTTTCATATTTATTCTGAAGGAAAAAGGTAATGCATTATGAAATGTGTATTTAATGAAAGCTTTTCATCAAGTTCCAGTTCAGAATTAATTATAACAATAAAAATATTGACAATTTATGTGGTTGTGTTTTCGTCATAGATTTTGACTTTGATGGCACCTTAAGGTCCATTTTGGTAATTCTACGTGGCATACAGTCTACTGCATCAGTAGATACATCTTCGGTAGTAACGAACAGCCATGACAATTGGGTCACGATGACCTACATTTCACGCTTCATTGACTTTGGTTAAAGTCTGCATTAAAATTCATTTCTAAGAATACTACATGCAGCACATATAGACATGAAACTATCAGTTGATACCACCTACTTGACAGGAATGTTTATGGAAGCCTGCCACATCATCCATATTGAGTTCCTGTTCCATGAATGGCATGGCCGCAACAAATTTTTATAGTCAATATGGCCACCACAAAAAAAAAGCTTATTTTCCCGCGCTCGCGCGGGTTTAATGTCTAGTATTAATATAATTTTAAAGGATTGTGTGATAAAAACAGCATTCTCTAACAAAAAATCCTTCTCAATATCCTACTTTCATACCCCAACGTTAACTGACAAGGAACAGCAGGTATATGAATTGGTCACGGAGGAGATACATTTTGCGAAAAAAGATAAGATGAAAAATTTCTGCAGAAGGACCACAGTAATCTTCACAAAAGGGATGCTCCGAACAGTACTTAAATACGATAGCTTCATATTGACATCTGAGCACTATTATGCTTGGCTCAATAAAGCATAGTAATATATAATATCTAGACCGCTTAATCTACAGAACAATAGATTATATAAATTATGTTAAAATTCTACTCAATTAAAAGATGAAAAATATTTCATGACTTCTTTTTTACCACTGTAGTGATGAAAAAAACTGTGAAAGATAGTGTTAATTAGCTGACATAAAAAAAAAGCACTCAACTCAAGTTCATTTACAAGAAATAAAATCCCTATATAAAACTGATTAACAATATCTGGAGAGAGTCGACAAATTTGTATATAGAGTGATCTCTGACGCTAGTCAATTGAGAAACAGGGTCATCAGACGTCAGAGGAATCTCTTGACTAGTATATTTTATGAAGGATAACTTAAATGAGAATATGAGAAAGTAACAAACTGACATCGCTGCAAAATTGAGAGACTATCCCCGGTTTTTTGGTGGGATCCATGTTGTTCATATGTTTTTAGGTTTTAAGTGTAGTGTTTGTATTGTTTTGGTCTTGTCTTCGGTGTTCTTTGGAGTATGTCAGTTGTTTTCGATTTTCCCCTCCTTCGAATATCCCTTTGGTATTTCTCGACTTTAATTTCAATCTGATTTAATCGAAAATAAATGAAACCGAATTGAAAAAATCAGTGCGCACAATTTAAATGAGACCGAACAAACTGACTAAATCCATTAAGAATCTACAAGTTTATGACTTTCAGCTGGGTATTTTCGAATCTGATTTAAATAGATAAGAAATGAAACTGACTTGGGATGAGTAACTTGGCATGGGACCCCAACAAACTGACTTCATGAAATAAGAATCTTCATTTGTTTTACTGCGAGACGGATATATATTCGAATCTGACTAATACAAATAAGAAATGCAACTGACTTGATCAAATAGGAATCTACATGAGTATGAATTATAAGCTGAATAGTTCCGAATCTGACTTCAACAAATAAAAAATGAAACTGACCTGAGAAAATCAGTGGCCTCAATTTAACTGAAACAGTAACAAACTTACTTCATTAAATCAGAATGTCTTCCTGTCTGATTTCAACAAAAAAAGAGGTAAAACAATACAATACTGACATCAGAAACCGGGAAAGATATTTTTTTCAAACTGAGTAGACAAAGTTTTTTGAGAAACTAACATCAAACTATATGATTGTTTGTTTGTTTCGTTGTGGTTTAACGCCGTTTTCAGCGCATTTGGCTATTTCGCGGCGGCCAGTTTTTATTGGTGGAGGAAGCCGGAGTACCCGGAGAGAACCACCGACCTTCGGTAGGAAAATTGGCAATCCTTGTCAATTAAGATCGGAGTCGAACACACCCCGTCACACTATATAAAGATTATTTGCAATCTGAGTTTAAAAAAAAGAAACGAAACTGATAGGGTGTGCACTGGTGCCAAATCAAATCAAAATCATGAAAATACATGTAGTTTTAAACTTAATAAATTATGTAGATAGTCCAAGATTCCTCTGAAGTCAAACCACGCTTTTTTTAATGACTAGGGATCTCATACGTCATATTCCAGTCCATTAAGCTATGCGATTTCGGAATGAATTTGCAGATATTAATTGAGGGTTTCAAATTAATTTTCTGCTGCAAAAACGTTTTGCTTTGGTCACCTTTGAATAATAGTTTTAAAAATGTTGCTTGTCATTTCTGGTCAGGCAAGATAAAAATAGACATCATAAAGATTTGTTAACTGTTAGTTTTTTATAAGAGGGCATTTCATCAAAATATAAACTGTTTCGAGGATATAGAATTAAACTAAATAAGAATTTCTTGGTTCATGATATATGTACATGTAACAGTCGATTTCGAACAGAATATGCAAATTTCCACGTGTTTTTATAGAGTGAGCTCTGGTAACCCAGCCAAATGTATTAACGGCCACTTTTGCACTTTTTATAACTTAACTTTTCAACTTAATTACATGTATACATTACATAAAACTATGAAAATTTGAGAAAGATCACTCAGTGGCAGATTTACGGAGCACAGGGAGCACGTGTCCCCCTCTCCTAAGTTAAGGTCACTAAAAAATGTTATATGAAAAATAAAAAAAATCACAAATCGAATTCCTTGATTATGTTTATAATTATCAAATCTTACAAAATTAATCATTACAAATGATCTCTTGTAGTACATGTAATTGATAATAAATGAAAAATAGTTGTGAAAAGTAACACGCGTGTAACGTTTTACAACGGGATAATACAAATAAGAAGAATGCGATGGAAAGGTATGAAAGTAAAATTAATTTTCCATCATCGTGCATTGAAGATTTTCATTTATTTCTTCACAGACGATGGCTTAAACTTTAAAATCTGCTTTCATTTTTATTTAAATATTTGAATCAGTATATGTGAAATTCATATAGGTACAATGTATAAATTAATCATACAAGTATAGCTTGTTTTTTTATGTTTAGGTTGGTGTTAGTGCAAAAGGGCATTTAAAATATTTTAAACAAAATGTTCACTTTCATTCCTTTTTCATTTAATATTTCTTTATTTTTGTTTAATCTGTTCAGAATTATGAGACGCACAGACGAACGCACGGGCGGACGCAGATCATTACTAAATTCATCCGTCGCGTTGCAGCGAGGGGCAATAATTAAATGTGGGGTGGATGTCACCCCTCCCCAAATTCTAGATTCACCCTTGTCACATCAAAATGTGAGACTACAAAATAAGAAATGAAACTTACATTAAAAAGTGAGTATTATACGTTTAACTACGAAGTTACCAAGTGAGACCTTTGAATATGACATGTATGAGCTGGATATGAATCTATGACAATATTTTACGATCTAAAATTCGGGCCTCTGTTAAGGCAACTCCAAGTTAATATTTTCTGTTGGTCAGATTAAGGCATTCAAACACCTGTGGGTGAAAAAAAAACCTAAAACTGCATCCGTATTATAATCGTTCCCATATCGGAATTACAAACTGTAACATTCGTACATGTACGTAGTATGCATTAATAAAGTCCATTTCCGTTCTTACGCTTTTATTTCATTTAAAAATGATCATGATGATAACGATAATATTCTCTGATACCAATTTCGATGCACAAGAACGACTTTTTACGCATACAATGTCATTTTCCTTTTCTATATATATATCAAAGCCAAAGTTTGATTCACTATGTTTGGCTTTCTTCAACTAAAGAGTAATCAGAATTTCTTACTATGTAAGCATCGGCTTAAATTCCCCGGTAAGGAAAGTGTTGGGGAAAGGGGGGGGGGGGAGGGGGCTACTTGCAGCAGTTTTGATTGTAGAGAATACCACAATACAGATTCCTATTTCCATGATCTTTGTTGTCAAGAAGTTCATATCTTGTCTATTTTACTTTTCCTCATTCGTGGACGATCGAGGCATATTTTATTTTTTTTTTTTATAATTTTATAAAATGAGAGAAATGAAGAAAAAAGGTCATAAAATTAAAATCAAAATGCAAAAAAAAAAAAACCATGAATTTAAAATCTCATTATTATTAGATTCATACATAAATATTTTTCATCGGCACGTGTCAGAGTAAACAATAAGTCCCGTGTTAATTATCTTATCACATGTTTATTGTGTTTAATCGTCCAGAACAAATTCTGAACAGGCATAAACGGGCGGGATAGCTGGTTAGGATGATATCAAGATTTTATGTATTTTATCTAAAAACATGTAGTACTGGTAATCTTTATTGAAAAAAACAAGACGGATAAAGAATTATATATTTTTTTAAATATGAATTTAAATGTAGTAAATGTAAATTTTATTTGTAACTCCGTTATTATGTAATTTTCGTTTATCTCTATTTCATTACATTTCCTTTATTCATTTGTTTTTTTTTTTTGTTGTTTTTATTTTTTTTTTCATTTTTATTTTATTTTATTTTTTATGGGAAAGGGGGTGGGTGTAAATTCGACCGAGATAAATTGGTTTAAATGTCCACAATTTTTTTGTGAAATAACAGTTTTACTTTTCTGAAGAAAAGAATATGTCGTGTCTGCAAAAAATACAAACTACTTTTCTGCAATTTACCCGGTCATCAAAAGTAAGAAAATAATTAGTAAAATAATATAGGTGCGCTACTTCCCAATTTTATTCCTGTCACCAAAGTATCTTTGCTCTAATGAGTATTTTACCAAAAAAAAAACTTAAACGAAAACATCATCAACATCCGATTTGCTAAAGTTTCACCGTTTCACAAACTTAACAAACAGATTATATTTTAAAGTTGTTCGGCGACATTCGGATTTACATTTCAAGCTGCATAAGAAGCTTTGTTGAATGTTCTTCAAGCACCTTTTGAATAATTTAAAGAATCTGGACTTTGTGGATTGTTTTATTGTGGAGTATCCGAAAATGCTTTATTTCCACTATCCAATATATGATTCATGTTAAACTTTTAACTGTATGTTTGAGGAAAAACGGACATAGCGGTACAATTCATGTCGGAATATCAACAAGTAAATAAACAGAAAGGTAACTGAGATTCCCAACTTGGGACACGAGCATAAAATGGTTAAGCAGTTAAATCGAAGAGCCCCCCTCCCCCCACTTTTTTGTGAATATGGTCAAGGAAACTAAAAGAAAAGTATCATAACACACTACAAAAGTCGATCCGACATGCTTCAAACACCAATAGTGACACCAAATTATGAAAGTATTTATTAAACCATTTTTATTGTAGGATATCGATAGTGAAAATTTTTTCAAACCTGAATGTAAAAGCTTTATTCTAATTTTAATTTAATGCACCAAGAATATTTCACGTATGTCTATGATGTGTACAATGTATAATACGTGCAAGGAAAATCAAATGGGTCTAAATCTGGGATTTAAAAAATACATGGGATAAAACTTAAAATTGCTAATTATTAAAATTAATATTTTGTTTATATTACCTATGTTTTATAGATAATCAAGCCCCCCTTTAAATGTAAATCACCAAGTTTTTTACCCCACATTTATGTATCTTTTTTAAAGTCTTCACTTTTCTTCATACGCTTTTCTTTGAATAGGCAGTGAATTTATTGACTGGGTAGCCCAACATGGCTAGTCTCTTGTGATCTTCAGTGAAAGGTTTTAACAAAACTTTGCTATGAAGCCATCATTCTAGAATAATGTACCAAATGTTTAAAAACCTGGCTTGTTCTTTTGGAAACCTCCCAAAAAGAAACAGACTTAACCACCATAGAATTAAAATCCAAATACAACACAATAAGGCATGTTAGCTTAGGGGCCGGTCAATATTTATATGGGACGGGGGGGGTTGAGAATTATTGGGGGTCAAAATGTTTGAAATAAAATTTGGGGGTCAAAATTTTTTGAGACGATAAAAAATTCTGAGAAGTACAGTCACTTAATCTGTCTGTACTGATGGTATTACTTTCCCACATATCAAAGGTAATTAACATAATTTGCTTGTGCCATTCAACACAGCTGGTCATAAGTAGTGGTCTTTCAAAAATCTTATCTCCATCTGTATATGGTACAAACTTTATTATCTTTTACAGTGCTTATCGTTGTACCACATTGTTTATACACATTTATAGACATTGTTTCTGAAAAAATGGATAAAAAACATTGATTTTTTAAAAGTAAAACAATTGCAGTATTTTTTAAAAGCTAGAAGGATCATACAATAATCAAACTGGGGAAATAAAAAATTTGACCAATGACGAAAAATCTAAAAAAAAAAATATTACCTTCTGTTTCAATGTTTTAATAAAACTGATCCGAGAACAAATGTGTTATATTAATAGATAACTTACTGATGAAAATAATGATTACATACTTTCAATCAGCTTAATTTTTGACTAATTGGCTTTGCAAGTTACATAAAATACAACTTTTTTCAGGATCTGGTTCAGAAAATGTCTCAGGTTTAGAGAAATAATTTCAATTTTAAATACTTTCATCCTCTTGATAAAATGTTTGACATTTTTCTGGATCTTCTGATTATATCTTTTACTAAAACTAAATGCTGGAATATTGGTAGGAATTATAAGATGGTAACTATCAATTCCTCTATATGCCATTATATGTCACCCTCCCCCTCTCTCTCTCTCTCTCTCTCTCTCTCGTGTCTACAAATTTGATTTGCCTGGTCTAAAGTTTAGGAATACCCCCAATTGCCATTATATCTTTTACTAAAATTAAATTCTGGAAAATTTATAGGAATTATGTTATATCAAAATGTTGATTTATCAATGCAAACTTGTTATAGTAAACATTATAAGATGGCAACTATTAATTCCCCTATCTGCCATAATATGCCTCCACTAATTGTTTTTATTTTATACAATAGTAATTAATCAACATCTAAATAATCATACATTGTACCGCAGCCTTATCAGGAAGGTCATGACCTCGTATTTAGCAAGAGATGATAACAAGTAATAGCCTTTCTCCCTTTCTTGGCGCATTTCCAAATAAATAAATAAAGTATTATACACACCACCCTCTTTCGGGTTTAAATTATTACTTTTTGGAGTCAACTTGTATATTTTATGACATAATATCCTGCAAAGTGATTTTAATCAGTAAATTTCAGTATAAATTCTCGCTTGTTATAGTCACTGTAACAGTTGTTTTAAATTACAAAATTAATTGGTCATCGCAAGGTTTAAAATTTTACCAATTTTTTTATGGCACGCATTGAATTGACCATCTTTTTAATTGGCAAAATTTCCAGTAATATGTTAAAATGTGTGAATCATCCGTAAAAATTGAGACCTGCTGGAGTGATAATAAATTGTGTAAGAGAAAGAAATTGAATAAATTCATCTGACATTTCTCCTTTTCGAATCATCTGATCGACAGACAGACTGACTTTTTTCTTTTAAAGTTCTGTCGTATAGGAACTGGCTTTTTCATCTCGGTTTCAAACATTTTCCAATGCACAAATCAGTTTTCATGGATCAGGATATTTTGCTATTTTAATACTTGGTAGAGAGAAGGAATAGTTATATATATTATATCTGTGATTACAAGTTTCAAGGTGAATAACACCAATTCGACTTTATGGAGAAAACAGATGAGTAGGGCCACTTTCCCCAGTATTTGTTTCACTCTTAAACATTGATTTTTAATCTGAAATATTTTTCTACTTTTTATCTTAATCGGTTGTAATGCACCTTATAAGAAAAAAAATTTACCCGCAAAGGTCGTGTGCATATATGGGCAATTTTGGTAAATTTGTATCATTTTTGGAATATTGCCAAGAAGGAAATTCAGACCCAAAATCATTCTATTGTCATATACAAAGAGATTCATAAACTCATTTACACCAAAAACAAGTTTTGGTTCTGAGTGTCCTTCACGTGGAAAAATTGTATTCAAGAAGTTAATTTGGCAAATTTGTGTTAAAAATGTCTCCCATGTTTAGGTAAGAAGAATTTTTTTAGTAACTTATATGTTAGATATTACATGTATTAGCAAATCTTAAGGGAACACATACTAGGCTATGCCCACAGAAATTTTTATAGGCCTCAGACGGCTTATTGAAAATGGCCCTAGAAGTGAAATAAATATGGCGAAAAAGGCCTTACTACTTTTAAACGTAATCAGCAATATTAGATTTCATTAAACTGATGACGCGCGTAATATCGTCTAACCACCAACGGTTTAATAAGTTTTTAGCATGATATTAATAATAATAAACTCACCTAAATGTTGACAGAATATGAAATACTTAACAAATACATAAAATGTTTAGCTTAGTATGATTTGAGCTATTTATTTTAAAATGTAAATTTTTTTTGATACATTTTGTAGACTTTGGACTAAATAAGTCACAGGTACATGCACTAAAGATGAAAATTTTCAAATATTAATATTCCCAAATATACGTCAAAACATATTTTATCCCTTTTAAAATGCCTCATAATTTTTTACCCCCAAAAGATACGTTGTGCGTCTGAAGTTTTATCCCAAAGATCTCCAAAATTAGTAAATTTGTAACCCCTTCAAAAAAGAAGTAAAGTATGCCCTACGGACTGGTATACCTTGAGAGTAGTTCATCCCCATACAGAAATAATCCTAGTCTACGTACTGGCAAATCTCTTGTCGTCACAGTTTATGTAGTTCAGATTACGATAAATATATAAAACCGAATTTTGTAAGGGCAGATTTATGGTTGCTGAAAAGCTTGTTAGAAAAATCTGCAACATTGGCGAATTTATAGGATGACACCCCCCCCCCTCCTTGAGTATATAAAACCGAATTTTGTAAGGGCAGATTTATGGTTGCTGAAAAGCTTGTTAGAAAAACCTGCAACATTGGCGAATTTATAGGATGACACCCCCCCTCCCCTCCTTGAGGTAACCAAAAAATTTGTGCTAAAATTACTAGAAACACAGCTTCACATTGTTGAAAATCTTCATATTTATCCAACGAAAATTTTAAGAAAGTGACCATAACATATGCAGTGATCTTTTGTAATGGTTGATTGAAAAATAGATGTGAAAATTAACATGTATGTAACTTTTTACAAATCTGATAATAAAAAAGACGAAGAGTTAATTGGATGGAAATGTATCGCAGCGAAGAAAGTAAAATTAATTTTTCCATCAGTGCCCGTTGAAGATTTGCATGTATTTAATGACTCGCACACCCTTCATATACAATGACTTACACATTGATTCATATATAAACACAAGATTATTTAAAATTGTCTGTCTTTTTAAAACCAACTATTTGAAATTCATTGGTAATTAAACATATCTGGGTAATTAAACTAGATAAGATGTTGTACCTTGAAAGAAAGTCTTTAAATATTCATTAACTAGGAACACATAAGAAGATTAAATTGGAAAATTTAAATTTTACAAAAAAAAAATTGAAATTTTATAAAAATGAAATATATATGCACACCTGTGCATTAACCTTAATGCACAGGTGTGCATATATAGTTCATTTTTATAAAATTTCAATTTTTTTTTTGTAAAAATTGACATTTTTGAAAGAATGGGGGTTCAAAACTTCTATCCTCAACTACTTCATAACCGCTCAAAGCAATTTGATGAAACTTTCTTTGTGCATTAACCTTAATGCAAAGGTGTGCATATATATTTCATTTTTAGAAAATTTTTAAAAAATTAACGTTTAACGAACGCCGTCATGACGTTACCTAAAAATTGCCCACTATTGGTGCTTTTTTGTAATTTTCAACAGTCGAACATGGGAACACACAAATATTTTTTTTTAAATCATCAGAGCTTTCGTGTATGTAGCAATATAATATTACTTTTTCACGAAACTGGAGGATTTACACAATGCTTTTTATGGACTTTTACTTCGAAAAATCAGAAAACTGTAGGATACTTTCAATTAGTTCGATTCGACCTTAACATAGATTCTTCGAAAAATTAATGTAGAATCTTCAATCTTAGAACTCGTTTTCACTCAGAAACATCTCACACATTAAAGACTTCAATGTAAGAAAAATTCAGTCTGACCACTTTAATTCAATGGACCATAACGGCATTATAATTACAAACGTAATAGATCTACTGGGATTTAACAGTCCATTCTCGATTGATCTGTTCAGTAATAAATGGATTGTGTCCGTTGTTTGATAAAAAGGACATCTATCTCTAAAACCGTTTAAATTGCAAATTGTACCAAATTATACTACAGATGAAATCATTTCACAATCCCAAAGTGTTCCGAGTGCACTAATAAGTCCTGACTTTGACATCTGCTTATTAACATCAAGGACGTATATATGTTAATTATACGTCCTTGTTAACATGTGTGTTTTTTTACATTCGATTGTAAGAAAATTTGGAACTGAGAAAACCTATTCTAAAATATTTTTACAAAAAAAATCCCATTATTTACTACATGGAAACAGAGGAAAGATTTTAAACCCATCAACACCCAATGATATAGAAATTTTGATTCATTTTGTATTTCAGTCATTAGAACCGAGGAAGGGAGGATGTAAAGCTATTTTCATATCATGTATGTGTTCGTTGAATTTATCATGAGATGAATTTGTATTGATATAACCCGCTTAGTTTTATATATTAAATGTGCCTATACGCCTAAACCAAAAGTATGAATAAGCCAAGATACAAAGTTTTAATATAAATCAAATATTCACAGAGAATATAAAAGGGGGTAATTGGATATTTTGTTTAAAATGCATGCCCCTTTTGTTTGAATGAAGTTTTATTATTTAATTGGGTTTTGAAACGACTGAAGTCACCCATTTTTTATTTTAGAGTTACCCGCTATATATTTTAGAGTTAAGTCAAATCTTAACGGGCAGGGTTTCAATGAAGTAAGATTTTGCTAAGCAAATTTTTAACTTGACTCGTTTTATGCATACCAATCGGGTAATGTTGGCGGAGTTTACTTAACTAAGTGATTTCTTAGCAAAACCACACCCTTTAATTATATTTTGCCATACTCATACTAACAAGTAATAATAGGGAGTAGACACCCCCCTTTCCATCCGGGGACAATTACGCACTCGATAAATTATGCGAGACGTTAACTTACTGCATCCGTGAATAAAATCTTTAAGTAAAAGCAAATTTAACATGCAATAAGGAAGTTATCTAGATGTTTATTTTTTAAAGTTAGTAGTAGTCATTGTTTACCAGATGAAATATTTTGTACATCCATGAGAAGGAGCAAAACTAGGCCTTCATCCTAACATGCCTACGGAACTACTTTTTACGCTGATCCCTGCATTAAGCTCCAATGCTTATCTGCAAAGAAACTCTGAGGAAATATTACTTCATTTACCATAAAACAGTATTTAAAGCATACATTTACATGTATACACAACTTTCAAATGCAACAAAATAAAAGCAAAATACCTTATATATGTATAAAACTCATAAATGAGATCTGTGAGTTTCCTGTACATAAAAGTACACATATATCTGATTAATAGCTTGTTTTTTTGTTTAGTTAGGATTTTACGCCGTTTTCAGCACATTTAGCTATTTCGCGGCGGCCAGTATTTATTGATGGAGGAAGCCTGTGTACCCGGAGAGAACCATCGACCTCTGGTAGAAAAATTGGCAATCCATATCAATTGAGATCGGAGTCGAACACACCCCGCCACATGTGAGATTCGAAGTTGACAGGCTAATATGACGAACTACCTGGACTACCCGGCCACCGAAGCTACCGAGGTCTGCGAGCCCACCCCCGCCCCCCCCCCCCCCCCGACTTGATTAATTGAGAATCTTAAATAAAATAACTCGATCGAAAAATTTAAAAAAGCAGAATGGAGTACAAAATGTTATATGAATTGAACTTTTAAATTATTGAATGTATGATAGTTTACGCTTTAATATGTAGAACAAGATGCCTACAATTGCTTTTACCATTTCCCTTACAGGATCGATTTCCCCCCCCCCCCTCAAAATGTGACCTTCTTGCGGATTGTAGTTTTTAAAAATGACAAAAAGATAAATAATAAGATGAAAACCAGTTTATCTGGAAATTTTCAAAATGAAAACAAAAATGTATTGTGTCATTACTAAATTAAACAAAATGATGATATGACATATAATGAAAAATATTTGAGCATTTAAAAAAATAATAATAAAATCGTACAAACAATATTAAAATAAGGATATTGTGAAATAGATAGAAAACATTTTTTTTTTATCTTTTTCTAACAATTTAGAATTTTTATAATATTCGAAAATATTCTAGATTTAAGCTTATGTAACTAAAAATAAAATATAACAAAGGAGCTTTTTAAATTTTTTTTTGTACAAAAAAATACAACCTTCAAAGATATTTTTGCCCAATTTTCAGAAAAAAATAGGTTTCAGTAATTGTTTTGGAATTTTTTGGTTGGTAAAATCAAATAAATTTCCAGGCTTTGTCGAGGTCGACGAACAACTTACGGTCTTCAGTAGAAACAATGTATAAGGAAGACGGAGTTATCTTCCTTCTTTCCGATTTTCCTGTCATGCTACTTGCACACGTCAGAATGCAATTAAATGTACACGACAGTTACCATCTTTAGATGCCGTGAACCCTCTCTTATAGGTCGTGAACCTACACCAAAATTTTCTGATTAACGCAAAAATGTGTAAAGATTGCGTAAAAATTATGAGAGAGGTTGAAAAAAACCGATTTAAGACAGTGCAAATAATTAAAGTCAGACTAAAAAATGTTGATTTTTCGTCAAAAACATGGAATAAAATCTATAAACCACTCACTCATGGTGTAAGTCCAAGAGTTTGTAATAGCGCAAGTGACCTCCGAAGTCTTGACTATCAATATTTCTTATTGGAGGCAATAGTAACGTGACAACTTTGAAATATCTTTACATCGGCGAAAGTCGACGAAATTTTTTATGACGTATATACGTAGGTGAGTTCTGATTTTTTTGCATCAGAACAATTCTGACTCAAACAAGTCGATCCCCTGACTGACATGGGTGGTTACATCTTCAAAATTTCAAAGCAGGTAGATCTTGAGGTGTTGAACACTTTAGCTTCCCATCAGAATTTTGATATCTGTCACCATTTTTGAGTTATTTGCAAAAAACTGCAATTTACCCCTATGTTCTATTTTTAGCCATGGCAGCCATGTTTTTTTACAAATCAAAAATCCAAACGATAATTTAGTAGCACTCATGCCAAGGAACAACTACACTAAGTTTGGTTGCAATTAAACTTATGGTGTAAGAGGAGTTAACGATTTTATTACAATGAATAAAGACTGCAAAAATGGTCAATTTTGACGATCTAAGGGGAATAACTCCTAAAAGGAACGAACCTACAACTTCGATCCTGTTACAAATTTTGTAGATCTTTGTGTGCCTAACAATATGAAATTTAAATTTTTCAAATTTCCTTTATAGTATCCAAGATATTGAGCTTAATAAGTGCAAAATTTGGAAAAAATGCAGAAAAAGGGCAATAACTCCTACATGGGTCGTTGGATCTTCTTCAAAATTTCAGGGCAGGTAGATCTTGAGGTGCTGAACACTTTTACCCTTGCCAGAATTTTGATATCTGTTATGGTTTTTGAGTCATTTGCAAAAAACTGCAATTTACCCCTATGTCCTATTTTTAGCCATGGCGGCCATGTTTTTTTACGAATCAAAAATCCAAACGATAGTTTTGTAGCACATATACCAATAAACAACTGTATGAAGTTTGGTTGCAATTGGACTTATGGTGTCGGACGAGTTAACGTTTGAAAAATTGTTAACAGACGACGACAGACGACGACGACGACGACGGACGCCAAGTGATGGTAAAAGCTCACATGGACCTTTGGTCCAGGTGAGCTAAAAATGGACTTAATCATGAAAATTGTATGCAAGTCACTCAACCATGAAACTGAGGTCAAGGCCCAGAGACAAGGGTCAAACTGGCATGTACCCACCAAGAACTATCAATAGACCAAATACAGTGGGTCTAGATATTACAGTTTCTGAGAAATTAACTTATTACAATCACAAAATTGTAAAACAAGTCACTCAACCATGAAACTGAGGTCAACGTCCAGATCAATGTCAGACTGATATGTACCCACCAAGTCTTTTGACAAAATACGATGGGTCTAGATATTACAGTTTCTGAGAAATTAACTTATTAAAATCACAAAATTGTAACCCAAGTCACTCAACCATGAAATTGAGGTCAACGTCCAGATCAATGTCAGACTGATATGTACCCACCGTCTTTTGACCAAATACCGTGGGTCTAGATATTACAGTTTCTGAGAAATTAACTTATTACAATCACAAAATTGAAACACAAGTCACCCAACCATGAAATTGAGGTCGATGTCCAGATCAATGTCAGACTGATATGTACCCACCAAGTCTTTTGACCAAATACGGTGGGTCTAGGTATTATAGTTGCTGAGAAATGGACTTGCCACAAAAATGTGACAAAGACAAAAGTGTAGACGACCTCAAAGATCATTAATAAGGACTTAAAACCTTTTAATCTAATTTCAGGAGAAAGATATATTAACTGTTCAAAAATTCTTCGAAGCCCCTTTTCGACAAGATTTCAAACAGTTTAATTGTTTTTTAATGTGTTCGTGATGAGCAAATTGGCTGAAAAATTGATCCTTTTATTTTATGCTTAATTTTGTTGTTTTTTCTCTCTCTTTGTTTTGCTTATTTACCTTTTATCCATCAGACAGCTAACTCACACTTAAACAGCTATTCCTGTTATGCGTTTTAAAATTGAAATAAAATCAAGTTTTAACATTTATTTTCAAATTGTACAATTTCTAAAATTGCTCATATAAAAACATTTTCAGTGGAACAGTGGTCACCTAAATAAGCTAGAGGTACTGTGATCAAAGCTCATAAAATGATCCCCTGCCGCTTGCAACGTACGTTTTGGAAAAAGAACCCCCAAAAATGATTTTGACCAATAAACAAAATAAAGAGGTGCACAATGGCATTATATGATTAAGAATCTGAGAAAGATTCATCAAATTATGATAAGTTGTTTAGGAGGAGTTGCAGATACAAAATAGGTAGTCGGACAGAAGAAATCAATGTTTTGATAAGTCCTTGTTTTGGAAAAAGAAACCCCAAAAATGATTTTGACCAATAAACAAAATATGAGGTGCACAATGGCATTATATGGTTAAGAAACTCAGAAAATTTCATCAAATTATGATAAGTAGTTAAGGAGGAGTTGCAGATACAAAATGAGTATCCCCAATAAACCCCATATAAAACCACTGGCAAAGTTCATGTTTTGGAAAAAGAAACCCCAAAAATCAATTTGACCAAACAACAGAACAGAAGGTGCACAATGGTATGGTATAGTTAAGAATCTGAGACATTTTCATTCAATTTTAGTATGTGGTTTAAAATTTGCAGATACAAAATGAATACTCCCCATATAAGGCAATGGCGACTCCATGATTTGGGAAAAGAAACCCCAAAAATGATTTTTACAAAATATAAAACAGGATTTGCACAATGGTAGTATATGCTTAAGACCTGTGAAAGTTTCATTAAATTATAATAAGTGGTTTAGAAAGAGTCGCGGATATAAAAGTGTAACATACTGTTACCGCACGAACAAACGTACAGTACAACAGACAAACGGACGGACTTCCCCATCACTATATACCTCAGCTTTACAAAGCTGGGGTATAACAAGAGATGAAAAAAAAGAGTTTGGACTGGGAACATTCAAGCTATTGAAATTCTCCAGAAAAAAAGCAATTAAGTAAGGTAGTTAAATACATCCAAAAAATAAAAAATATAGTTATTTGAGAGATCATTGTTCCACTATGTACAACACAACCACTACATCAACAGAATTCTAAAGATCTCGAAAAACTTAACATAACATCCACCCATATTTTGTAACAGTTTTTCAAGGACACAAAAACATAATTTTCATTAGTCCGAGATTGCTCTGGCATCTGACGGCCTTTTTTGTGACATGCTGGGGCCATGGGACATCCATATAGAAAACATGGAAATTTCCGACCAGACTTGGGGCGGCAGTTTTCAGACTCGAAATCATAATATATCAAATTGTAAGTAGATAAATTATACATCAATCAATGCCTTATTCATTTTTCTCTAAGAATATGTACATTTTATTCACCAACAATCTCCATGTACAAGAAACCAAAGCTTTATTCCGTTCAACCCACCATTTTCATCATTTCACTTTCACTTTGAACAATTTGTCACTTGACTGCGTTATTTCATTTTTGTGTAGTAAATTTATTCATATGACCTTGGTAACCCATATATATTTTCTAAACGGAAGTCCCTTATAACACTTGATGTTTTAAGTGGTATGTAAATATGAGGTTGGCGCGCGAGATCGCAATATCTTGATGAAAATGGTGGGTTGAAGGGAATAAAGCTTTTGTTTGTGGTACAGGGAGATTGTTGGTGAATAAATTGTATATATTCTTAGAGAAAATTAATAAGGAATCAATTGATGTATGATTTATCTACATATACTTAAAATTTGATATATTATGATTTCGAGTCTAAAAACTGCCGCTCCAAGTCTGGTCGGCAATTTCCATGTTTTCTATTTGGAGTGCGCTCTGAGGTCCCATGGCCTAGCATTTCACAGCAAGAGGCTCCCCCAAAGCCTGATTCGCACACCTGAAAGTAGATCTTGCATCAATGATTATTTTAGCTATTTAATGTATACCGTTGCATTTTTTGCCTTTATATTGCACAGCTAAAATAAAGAATCCTTAACCTAAATATATATGGCTGATAGGGATTTTTTCAATGGCCTTGACTCTTGACCTTACAGTTTGACTTGAACAGGTAAATTATAGGGCCCTGAACCCAAATATATCTGGTTGATAGGAACTTTTCCATTGGTTGCTATTGGATTTTTTTCAATGACCATGATCCATAAACCTACATATTGACTTCAACAGGTAAATTATAGCGTCCTTAATCCAAATATATATGGTTGCTAGGGAATTTTTCATTGGTTACTATGGACATTTCCAATGACCTTGACTCTCCATTTTACTTATAAAGTACATTTTAATTTATTTCAAGTTATGCATCTAAACATCTGTGACAATATGTCAGACCATTATTTTTAATGATAATTACTGTTTACATGTACATTATCTTTCAAGGGCAAAAACTCCTATATTACTTTGTAGAACCTTTTTGCTGTTTACAGTTTGTCTTTATCTCTAATAATATTCAAGATAATTACATAAAACTGCAAAATTTCCTTAAAATTAACAATTCAGGGGCAATACCCCCATAAAGGGTTGATCGATTTGTTTGAAAATTTCATCACAGGTGGATATTGACCTGATGAACATTTTTACCTCATGTCAGTTTTGCTCTAAATGCTTTAGTTTTTTTAGATATAAGCCAAAAACTGCATTTCACCCCTTATTCTATTTTTAGCAACAGCAGCCATGTTTGTTGATTGATCAAATCCCCAGATATATTTTTTAAACTAAATACCCTAAGGAACATCCAGGTAAAGTTTGAAAGTATTTGTCCTCGTAGTTTCAGAGGGGAGATTTTTTGAAAGTTCACATAGATGGCGAAAAAAATTTGAAAAATTGTCTTTAAAGGGAAAAATTTCCTATAAGGGGTCAATTAACGATTTTGGTCTGTTAACTTATTTGTAGATCTTACTTTGTTGAACATTTTTGCTGTTTACAGTTAGTCTTTATAATAATATTAACAATTCAGGGGCAATAATCCAACAAAGGGTTGACCGATTCGTCTGAAAATTTCATGGCAGGTAGATCTTGACCTGATGAACATTTTAAACTCTGTCAAATTTGCTCAAAATGCTTTAGTTTTTGAGATACAATTTTTAAACTAGATACCCTAAGGGACATCCAAGTGAAGTTTGAAAGTATTTGGCCCAGTAGTTTCAGTAGAGAATATTTTTAAAATAGTTCACGACTACGGACGACGGACGACAAGTGATGGCATAAGCTCACATGGCCCAAAAGTGAGCTAAAAAAGTCTGTCAGACGTCAGAGCAATCTCAGACTAAATTTGTATGTAATATGCATTAAAGACATACGGGTATAACCATTATAGTAACTGTATAAAAATCTTAGTGGAAGTCAGGAAATATACCAAAGACAGTGGAGTTTTCTCAAATTCAAACTATATCTGTGTTTAGTTTTCCTTAACAATATTTCCAAATTTGAAATTATCTGTTGAAATAATACTCATTTTATTGAATAGAAACCCCAATTCTTGCTAATTTCAACATTAAAAAGCTTGTCCTGTCAATTCCTACCCCCGATATCTTCATATTTTTATAACTTCATGTTAAGTGACCACAGAGTGATGAAAGGGAACCTAAATGTAGATTTTAAAACAATATCTAATGTTTAAGAGAAACTTACATAGTTTTATGGGTGAATAATATTCTCAGGACAAATCAACAAACATTCTTGTTAAAACTTTCATACAATGCAATAAATGCTACTTCAAGATAAATATATACATCTAAAAATAATTATGTACAGATAAATGTATGATAAATACAATAACAAATTAAAAAACTGTAACAAAACATCAAAACTCATGGCCGCATCAAAGATCAGGCCTTAGATTTCATTTGGGGATTGGGGCATGTAAAAGAGTTTAAACAGATCACACACATGAACATGATGAATGCCCCATAACAATAAACTTTATAAAAAACAAATGTTTTCTCACTTACAATAAAAAACATCTATTGAAATGAAATGCCCATATTAAATTTCAGTAATATTATTCTGTTTCTATTTACAATTACAATTTCTTGAACATTTATCCATTAATTGAATCCTTACTTTGATACATGTTAATTTTTAAAACTTTTGTCTAAACTTTACAGTGAAAAATGAAAATATTTAACCCTAAATGTTGCATTGTACCTGTAAAGGCATTTCTATTTAACGAGACAAAGACAAAAGGTAACTTGTCTAAGGATGTTTCTTGTTTAAAGAAAAAGTAAACTTCTCCTATGATTTCTGCCTTCGATATTCCTTAAGAATCTTTTACTAAAATGATAAAACTTAAATTTAGTATTACATAAAACTACTTAAATAAACGCATAGTTAAAATATCAGTAGAAGTAAACAATATTTCATCAAAGTAACAAAGGTATTTCTTCCTGTCAATCAGTTCTGTCATTCATATAATGATTAATCTAATTGGTTGTATCATGGTGTAGGCGTGTCAGGAGGTGTAATTGTCTCTGTTGATGCTGTTCTTTTTGCACATGGTGCCTGACCCTCCTCTAATGCACGTTTCTTTTGACCCGGCTGAAAAAAATAAAATGACAAAATGCATGTGCAAAATGTGCATAAAAACTGGTATGATTTATCATAGAATTAACTAGAGGCTCCCAGGAGCCTGTATCGCTCACCTGCAATATGTCTATCTTGACTGGCAGCCTGGAACATTGCGGTCAAGCCAACTAACTGGCTCACTGGTTTCAAACAAGAAGATCTTTAAGTGATTTTTCCAATTAGGTCCTATGTTGAACTATGTTCGGCTTGGTGGCCATCTTGAATCAGAGGTGGGGTCTTTGGCTATAATTCGGAAAGAAGACCACTTAAGGACCACCGAATGGCTTAGTGGTTTGAGACAACAGATCTAAGTAAATTAAACTATGTCTGGCTCTGGCGGCTATATTGGATGACAAGTTGAGTTATAAGATATAATTCTGAAAAAGGACCACCTAAGAACCATTGCTGACAAGATTTGTTCCAATTGGCCCAATGGTTTCAGAGGAGATCTTTAAAAGAAATTTTATGAGGATGGACGTCAAGTGATGGCAATAGCTCACATGGCCAAAATATTCCCCGATATGAACTGGACTAAAACAATTACACATCTAATTAGACAAGGGATTAGGGTCCTTTAAAAGGCAAATATTTGTATATCTGTACACTTACCTCAGATTTAAATGTAAGTAAAGAATGTTACATATAATTTTTTGTAACCGTAAATTTATCAATGTATCAATAATTGTATTATGTCAATGAATTGTTTTAGATATATATTTCATTTTTAAAATAAATATCCTTCATGTCATCAAAAAATTATTTAACTTTGTCAGATTTCTTAATTATTCCTTTTTAAAATCAACAAGAGTTGACACACAAAAATGTCTCGCCTGTCGTGTATTTCTAATGAAAGTAAATGCTATCAAACATATTGCATACAGTATTCGAAAAACAGGCCAAAATAAAAAACTTAACTATAACCACTGAACCATGAAAATGAGGTCAAGGTCAGATGACACCTGCCAATTGGACATGTACACCTTACAATCCTTCCATACACCAAATATAGTAGACCTATTGCATACAGTGTTAAAAAAACAGGCCAAAACACACCACTGAACCATGAAAATGAGGTCAAGGTCAGATGACACCTGCCAATTGGACATGTACACCTTACAATCCTTCCATACACCAAATATAGTAGACCTATTGCATTTAGTATTCGAAAAACAGGCCAAAACACAAAAACTTAACTATAACCAATGAACCATGAAAATGAGGTCAACGTCAGATGACACCTGCCAGTTGGACATGTACACCTTACAATCCTTCCATACACCAAATATAGTAGACCTATTGCATACAGTATTCGAAAAACAGGCCAAAACACAAAAACTTAACTACAACCACTGAACCATGAAAATGAGGTCAAGGTCAGATGACACATGCCAGTTGGACATGTACACCTTACAATCCTTCCATACACCAAATATACTAGACCTATTGCTTATAGTATCTGAGATCTGGACTTGACCACCAAAACTTAACCTTGTTCACTGATCCTTGAAATGGGGTCGAGGTCAATTGAAAACTGTCTGACGGGGATGAGGACCTTGTGAGGTATGCACATACCAAATATAGTTATCCTATTACTCATAATAAGAGAGAAATTAACATTACAAAAAATCTTAACTTTTTTTTCAAGTAGTCACTGAACCATGAAAATGAGGTCAAGGACAATGTACATATGACAGATGGAAAGTTCGTAACATAAGGCATCTATATACAAAGTATAAAGCATCCAGGTCTTCTACCTTCTAAAATATAAAGCTTTTAAGAAGTGAGTTAACGCCGCCGCCGCCGCCGCCCGATCACCATCCCTATGTCGAGCTTTCTGCGACTAAAGTCGCAGGCTCGACAAAAAGGTCACCTCAGATAAATAGACCTTTCAGATTATCTCTAAACCCTTGTTTATTTAGATGTCTTTTTAGATCAGTAGTCATTCGGGGAATAAACCCCAGGACATGACCTCCTTTTTTTTAAAGAAGCCATAAAATATTATGGCGTAATATTTATTTTACTGACAACTTTATTATTATCATATCAATTTTGGTTAATTAGGTAAAAATAACATGAGACGGTTTATTCAGTTTTAATGAATTTGAAATATAATTCCACATTTCATTAAAGTTTAATAAATTTCACATTAAAAAATAGCACATTCAAATAAATATTTTGAATTTATGAAAAAAATTGAAAGTCAATCGTATTACACTGGCTTCCTTTTTTTTTCACACTTATTTATTTAAAATCAAATGCAATTATATTAAACATTTCACCGTATTCACATCCGACATAAAATCTAATTATTCGTTTCGTCATTTTCCGTTCGTATCTTACCATGTGTACTTACTAAATTAATTAATCTCAAAATGAAAGTTAGTGTTAGTATTAAGTCTCATATGGAGGAATTTTACAGTTTACTGTATATACATACTGTAGGCTTTTTACTTGACGTTTTTCGTTAAGTCAAGAGTAAACTTCATTAAATTAAAACACAAAATAGGAGTTGAAGCTATATGTTTAGCATTGATTAGCAGTTGTCCATTAAAAGATACTTATCTTAACAAAGTATGTTTCAAATTTTAACAAGATATATTGAGCACATCGAAGTCGACACGTTTTTTAATTTACCCGAAAATTGCTAATTTGGTGATTTTTCGTGCATATTTGATTTTTTCATGGACAAGGCGACATAACTCCAGAACAACAACTGACTTTAATAAGGTAACAGTACAGAGGAGCCTAAGGAAATTTCAGTCTTGTGAGTCCTTTTAGTAACTTCAAACTTGGATCACAGATACAAAGAACTTGGCAATATTTTAAAACCATTTTTCACCATTTTAGTAACAATTATTTAAGTTTTTTAGAATAATTATGAATATTTATACTGAAAACAATAAGAAAAATGTTTTCATGTACTTATTAATAAAGTTTCATTTTTTTAAGTAGAAAGGTTACATACTGTTCCCAGAGGAGGAATCATTCCATCGGAATCTGGATACATCAAATCTTTCACTTTCTTTTTCATTTCATCATCCTGAAAATAAATAATATAAATGTAGTTCGAAAATAAAACTAGAGGCTCCCAGAAGCCTTCACTGCTCATACAGATATAATTTGACAATCAGGGAATGAAACATCATTAAAGACCAAGTCTGACATCCATATGTTTGCTGTGTTTTTTTCAACTGCAATTAATATGGTCAATCTATGAAAGTGACTGTAGAAAAAATTTTACCAGAGGCTCAAGGAGCCTGTATCGCTCACCTGATATCTCCATTTGTTTATTGCCAAATGACCTTGAGATTAACATCCTTGCCATGTTTGGTTTCAATCCATTCAGTAATTTTCAAAAAGAAGCCATTTGTATGTAATTCCCATGGGGTCCTATGTTAAATTTATCTCCCCCTGTTGGCCATCTTGGATGACCGATAAGCTCTAAAGTAACAACACCTTGTCAGCACATCATAAGAAACATTCATGCCATGTTTGGCTTCGATCCATTCAGCGTTTCTCTACAGGATCTTTGTATCTATTTCTATATTAAACTAAGCCTCCTGCTGGTGGCCATTTGTGGATGACGGTTCGTTAACAAGGTAACAACACTTGGTCAGCATCTCATGAGGAACATTCATGCCATGTTTGGTTTCAATCCATTCAGCGGTTCTCTAGAAGAAGATTTTTGTATGTATTTCCCATAATGTTGCGGCACTGAAATTTCAAATTGACTGAGACAATACTAAATCACAACTATGATATACATTTTATAAAATTCATTGAGAAATGTAGGCGTGAGAGTGCTTAAAATGTCGGATGGACAGATGCAAAGACAGATGGCGGGCATTTCTATGTCCCCACATCGCGTTGCAGCTTGGAACAAAAATTTAAAGTCACTCAAGAATAAAATGTAGGTCATGGTGACTCAAGTGTTTCCCAATTTTTGTACTATATAAGATGAGAAATTGACCTAAACGCAAAAACTGCTAAACCGAGTCACTCATGCAACAAATGTGGGTCATAATGACCAAACTATTGGAGAAATGCATTATATAATGTAAGAGGATTATACTGATGCCATGGATTCCTAGGATATATTAGAGTTTAAAATTTATTGGAGTAACTCATGCATTTAATGTACATCAAAGTGACAAAAATGTTGCCCATCTGTGTTCAGTCTAATAAGGGGATTGTAGTGTATAATATCATTGAAATATCTCAATGGGTTTCTGAGAAATGGACCTAAATGCAAAAACTTAACCAAACTGGACAGATGGGACGTATGAAAACTTGAGGTTCTCGATAGCCTGTATTGCTTAACTGGATTTATCTTGTCCGGGTTGACCAGGACTAAAAATTTAAGTGTAGCAGAACTTTATGTTGGCTGGTTTTCCAACAGGGTCTTATGGTTAAACTAAGTTCGGCTAAGGTGGCCATCTTTGTTGACAATGCAGGTCAGAGACATTTCTGAAATAAGAAAATCTTAGGACCATTGCTGCAAGTCTGTCTAAAATTGGCCAAGTGGTTTCGGACAAGATTTTTCAATGAATGTCACCCCAAAGTGGTATGTTAAACTAAGTTAGGCGGTGACGGCCATCTTATAAATTAGAAGAGAGTCATCAGACACAATTCTCAAAGAGGACCACCTAAGGACATTGCCAAGTTTGGTTACCTCTGGCAATGCAGATTCATCAAGAAGAAAGTTTGTTTTTAAATTCGTTCCCCCCCCCCCCATTTTTTAAAAAATTTTTAGTAACAGCAGCAATGTCGGTCGAAAGTGGAGGATTCCAGACATATTTTGGAAGGGAGCCATCCAAGGACCATTCCATCAAATTTTGATCCCCATTGGCCAAGTGGTTTCAGACAAGAAGTCTGGGATGCAAACCACAATTTTGAAATAGGGCCATCTAAGGAAAATTCTACCAAATTTTTGTCTCAATTGGCTCAGTGGTTATAAACAGGAAGCTTTTTAATATTTCCTATAGGGTCCTACATGTATGTTAACTATTTTTGGCTGTGGCGGGTCATTAAAAATATTTCTGAACAAAGACCATCTAAGGACTATTGCTGTCAAGTTTGGCTCCATCTGCCCATGTAAGTTTTATAGGAGATTTTTAAAATTCATCCATCCATTTTTTCTATTTTGAGTAGCAGCAGCCATTTCAGTTGGAAGTTTTAGAAGTAGACTGTCCAGAGACCATTCTGTCAAATTTTGGTCCTGATTTGCCGGACGCCTTATAAGCCAGGTGAGTTAAAAACTGCCTGACAAATTGTTATCAGTTGTCATAAGAAAACTTTAACTAATTTGTTTTCCTGGGTAAAAAATACAATGGTATTTGCTATTTATATTTCAATTGCCAGAAAAATAATATCTTAGCCTTGCCTAATCCTACTTTCTTTGAAGGCAATCAACAAGTAATAGTTACATTTAACTTGAAACAAACTTACTTTAAACCACGGATGTTCTAGGGCATCTTCTAGTAATATTCTCTTCTTAGGGTCAACTGTCATTAGTTTCTTTATCAAATCAATTGCTGAAAAAGATGAAAATTTACAGTCTGTTTACTGAAGTAAAAACATAAGCAATATGATCATCATACATATATCAATAACACAGACAAATGAAAGGTCGATAAGCTTAAACCCGTGCTCAAAAATCTTTATTGTGTTGTTTATTTTTTTTAGTTTTCAGTATTTATTTTTTGTGTTTGTGGTTGATTATTTGTCTTCCCCGGTTTGCCTGTCTAATGAATTGTTTTGTTTGTTTGCTCCTTTAGGTAAATTTGTCCTCTTTGTGACAAAAATTTCCATTGTCCAATTAGATGTAAGCCAGGTACAAATTACTTACAATTCATCATGGTCATGCTTTATACAAACTATGAATTACTTCTGGCACATAGTATTGAGAATTTGCAACAAAAAAGTTTTTGACAAGAGGGGTAGACCAAATAATGGACGGATAAACTGCATACTTCTTTGGAGCAGGGGTGTAACAAGTACCACATTTAATTTAACACTGTTAACTGAATTGTATGCAGTACATTTCAGTTGACAGTACTATTCCTAAAATGCACTTTTGGTTTTACAGAAGAAACCAAACTTTTAAAATTACCCAGTTTTGAAGAGTAGAGAGTCATCAAAATTCTAATTTTAACCACATCAATCTCATCAATGCTTACATCCAAACAAGAGTCTCAGTGGGCTGAGCCTGTACCGCTCACCTTGCAGTCACAAACTTTTGATTTGATTTGACAGACTAGATTGATTTCTGGAAACTTTGTAAATGATCTTCTATAAATGCTTCATACCAAGTATAAGTTCATTGGCCAAATGGTTTCAGACGAGAAGTTTTAAATTTCGACCAATAAATGCTCATAGCAGCCATTTTGTTTCATGGACTCGGACAATTTAAGCAAACTTTGTAAAGGACCTTCCCTAGAAGCTACAGGCCAAGTTTCAGTTTAATAGGTCCAAGGGTTTCAGAGGAGAAGATGAAAATGTAAAAGTTTATGGACTGACGGACGCCAAGTGATGTCAAAAGCTCACATTGCCTTTGGCAAAGCGAGCTAAAAAGTCATAAAGGAATGATACAATTATCCTTCTTAACAATTAATGATAGACAGAAAGAAGTTGATATATCAGCTGTTTTGTACCTATTACCTTCCTCAGAAGTATTATTCCAGAACTGTTTTGGGAATGTATAATGTCCACCTAAGATCTGTTTTGGTAGTGGCATATCTTTTCTTTCATCTGAGAATGGTGGATATCCTGACAAGCTGGAAAAGTAGAACACGATTTAAGAGACAGTTCAAGGATATTTAAATATAAGTTATGATTGAAATAAGTCACACCGTGTTAAATTGTTTAAATCTGGTAGGATTTAGTTATTGGGGGTTTTATGTCATTTTCAATGCACTCGGCTAGAGATGTCATGTCATCCAGTTTTAACTGGAGGAGGAAGCCATAGTAACCACAGTGAATCATGTTCTTCTGCATGAACACTGGCCATCCTTGTAATCTGATATCAGCATTAACCTCACCTTGCCAATAATTTGAACTCACAACCTCAATTTTGAAAATAATCATTAGTAGTACAACATCAAGTTGTTTCATCTCATCCTAACCATCTCCCTAATTTTCCATAAACTACAACTGATCATTTTCCACTGTTTGAAGAAAAAACCACGTGTTTCAAATTGAAACATTTGGGGTAGTAAATCTACCAGGTAAATCCAATTAATCTCCAGGTTAAGCCATTGCTTCATAAACATGTTTATTGGATAATAACTACCGGTATGTGTCAGTGTGAAGTTTCAATTAAATCCATCACACTGATTAATCCAATAAATCAAAGCCTCTTTTAAGGCCTGATGGCCAGAGATTTTGTACAGGAATGCCGTACTAACAAAACTAATTAAGAACTTATATTAAAGAAACACAATTGTCAAGTTTGATTCCAGCTGGGTCTGTTATTCTTGAGAAGAAATCTGAATTTCAAAGTTTCAACCAATTAGAAATTAAAAGTGACATGTGTTTCTTGACTAATAGGCAGCAAAATAGGAATAATAGCACTAGAAAATCTGCAAAGATTTCTTACATTATTTTCATTCCTTTTCAAGAATCTTTTAGAGAGAGCTAAAATATGTTCTTCAATGTTTCTGTTTAACAACCAGACATCAGTGACATTAAGCAATACTGCCCCTTCCAGTTTTGTATCTACTGGTTAGCTGCGACGAATCTAACAATCACTTACCATATAAACAGTATGACACCTAGACTCCAACAGTCAACTGCATTTGTATATTGACCACTACCAGCTGTTGATAAAATTTCTGGTGCTAGATAGGATGGTGTACCACAAAATGTCTTCATTATTGACCCAGCATCAATAAACTTCGATAAACCAAAATCTGTAACCTAATAATAACCTTAAATTAGCAAGTTCACATATCCCACAAAAATGGTAAGTTCTGAAAGTGATCTAATGACATAGTTTTTCTATCCTGGGATGTAGGTATGGTTCTTTTTCCCACTGTTTCAAATTTCTATGAAAAGAAACACATCTACGGATTTGTTACGTAGAAATAATAAATAAAATTCAAAGATGTCAAATGAATAATACAAGATAATAATCCAAACCCACCTACAAGATGAATGGTTTCACATTTCAGAAGAGTAAGGAACAAAAACAGGGGCAACTGAAGCGTGGCATCCCCTCAATGTGAAAAAAACTGACCTTGAAATTTGTATAAGTGTTCACAATGGTGTTACGGAATTTACAAGTTAAACTGTGACTTGAAAATCAATATAGTTCTAGATATTCATAAGGACTAAGCATGTGCCAAGTTTGGTAAAAATCCCTTAAAGGATGTCGAGTCTAGAGTGTACACAAGGGTGTTACCGACAGGACGGATGGGCAGTAGCATTACTATATCCCCTCGCAACTTCGTTGGCGAGTGGATAATAAAAGGCCCTATGTAGCAAAAATTTATACATTATGCTTTTAAAATGCTCCTTCCCTCCCAAACTTGTCCCTCCTTTTTGGATTTCTCTGCCTATTCAAAACATATACCTGAACATACCTTAACTAATGTTTCATTGTTCTCTGAGGCTAGTAATATGTTCTCTGGCTAAAGAAAAAACAGAATAGAACATTCATATAAGTGAATTCATTGTAAACATTTATGATTGAATTACAATTAATTACAATTTATTTCATTTATAATTGATTAAAAACAATGTATAACTAGAGGCTCAGAGGGCTGCTCACCTGGCATGAAAGCCATTTTTATTGATATACCTCAGAGAAGTCACTTATCCCTATCATTAAGAAACAACTTATGAGGAACATTCAGACCATGTTTGGTTTCAATCAATACTGCAGTTCTGTAGATTTTGTTATATGCCACAGAAATTTTCTGTCAAGTTTGGCTCTATTTGGCCTAACAGTTTCAGAGATTTTTTTTTTTAAATCAACCAATCAGAAACAAGAATTGCCCATGGCGGCCATGTTTTGTCACCTGATCTGGACAAAATGAAGAAACTTTGTAAAAAACCTATCACAGATGCTTCCTATCAAGTTTCGTTCTATTTGGCTAAGCGGTTTCAGAGAAGATTCATTTAAATCGGCCAATCAGAAACAAGAATTGCTTATGGCAGCCATGCTTGTCGTCCAATCAGGATGACAAAAATTAATTTCATATAAGAATTTCCATAGATGCTTCCTGTCAAATTTGGCTGACAGTTTTGGCCAAGCAGTTCCAGATAAAAACAAGAGGCTCTCAAGAGCCTGAATCGCTCACCTGGTAAACAATGCACTATAAACTAAATTAATATATTAATGTTTGTTGTAAACTAAACTGAGTATTAAAGGTCACGTAAAATGCTGAAAATACCTTTAAAAACCTTTAAGAACCTCTGGAAAGAAATGGGCATGAGTTCTCCCTACGCTTGATTAAGATACAGTCATGGTCAATCTGATGATTCATAATACAAAATACAAGCTTTAATTAATCTTCAAATACAAGTATAAATCTTTTGGTCTATATGTTGTCTTCGTTTTTAAAATGTTTGAAAGAAGTTATGTAAAAATTGTGGGTTAAGGCTTTTTATTGTACTTGAAAAGGAAATATTGCAGGAACAATCATGCTAAGTTTCATCAAATTCCCCCAAGTAGTTTCAGAGGAGAAGATGTTTGAAAATTTGTTAACAACGATTATGAAAGACACCAAGTGATGGCAATTAAAAGCTCACATATTATGAAGTTTAATCATTGTTATACAACATTCTCATCATCACCATTCACTAAGGATACCATGTTTACTTTAAAAACCAAATATTGTTGAAATCCGAGCAAGTGTAAAAAATGGCGGGAAAATGGCAGCCATTTTAAAAATGGCCGTCCAAAACAAACTTTCATCATCACCATTCAACTCGGGATACCATGTTTGCCTTGAAAGTAGCTTTCATCTTCATTTTATTTCTATAATTCAGGAAAGAATAGCAAAAAACAGCATTTTGACCCCTATGTTCTATTTTTAGTAAGGGCGGACATGTTTTTTGACCAATCAAAAATCCAAGCATTAACTTTTTGCAGAATACCCTAAGGAACAATCTTACCAAGTTTCATTTGATTTTGAATAGTAGTTTTAGAGAAGAAGATTTTTGAAATAATAACATAAAAAAAAGCCAAAAATGTCAAAAAAGGGCAATAACTCTTACATCAGTTAACAGATTTTCACAAAAATCAGCACGCAGGTAGCTCTCATCATGCTGAACACTTTCAACCTGCAGAATTTGGCGTAGCCTAATGATTTTTGAGATATTTGCGAAAAACTGTTGTTTGACCCCTATGTTCTATTTTTAGTAACAGTGGCCATGTTTTTCGACGGATCAAAAATCGAAGCATAAAGTTTGTGCAGGATACCCTAAGGAACAATCATGCTAAGTTTTATCCAAATCCATTCAGTAGTTTCAGAGGAGAAGATTTTTGAAATAATAACATAAACAAGAGGCTCTCAAGAGCCTGAATCGCTCACCTGGCAAACAATGCACTATAAACTAAATTAATATATTAATGTTTGTTGTAAATTAAACTGAGTATTAAAGGTCACGTAAAATGCTGAAAATACCTTTAAAAGCCTTTCAAGAACCTCTGGAAAGAAATGGGCATGAGTTCTCCCTACGCTTGATTAAGATACAGTCATGGTCAATCTGATGACTCACAATACAAAATACAAGCTTTAATTCATCTTCAAATACAAGTATAAATCTTTTGGTCTATATGTTGTCTTCGTTTTTAAAATGTTTGAAAGAAGTTATATAAAAATTGTGGGTTAAGGCTTTTTATTGTACTTGAAAAGGAAATATTGCAGGAACAATCATGCTAAGTTTCATCCAAATCCCCCCAGTAGTTTCAGAGGAGAAGATGTTTGAAAATTTGTTAACAACGATGATGACAGACACCAAGTGATAGCATATTAAAAGCTCACATATTATGAAGTTTAATCATTGTTATACAACATTCTCATCATCACCATTCACTAAGGATACCATGTTTACTTTAAAAACCAAATATTGTTGAAATCCGAGCAAGTGTAAAAAATGGCGGGAAAATGGCCGTCCAAAACAAACTTTCATCATCACCATTCAACTCAGGATACCATGTTTGCCTTGAAAGTAGCTTTCATCTTCATTTTATTTCTATAATTCAGGAAAAAATAGCAAAAAACAGCATTTTGACCCCTATGTTCTATTTTTAGTAAGGGTGGACATGTTTTTCGACCAATCAAAAATCCAAGCATTCACTTTTTGCAGGATACCCTAAGGAACAATCTTACCAAGTTTCATTTGATTTTGAATAGTAGTTTCAGAGAAGAAGATTTTTGAAATAATAACATAAAAAAAAGCCAAAAATGTCAAAAAGGGCAATAACTCTAACATCAGTTGACATATTTTCACGAAAATAAGCACACAGGTAGCTCTCATCATGCTGATCACTTTCAACCTGCCAGTATTTGCCATAACTTAATGATTTTTGAGATATTTGCGAAAAACTGTTGTTTGACCCCGTATGTTCTATTTTTAGTAACAGTGGCCATGTTTTTCGACGGATCAAAAATTGAAGCATAAACTTTGTGCAGGATACCCTAAGGAACAATCATGCTAAGTTTTATCCAAATCCATTCAGTAGTTTCAGAGGAGAAGATTTTTGAAATAATAACATAAAAAAAGCAAAAAATGTCAAAAAAGGGCAATAACTCTAACATCAGTTGACAGATTTTCACGAAAATAAGCACACCGGTAGCTCTCATCATGCTGAACACTTTCAACCTGCCAGAATTTGCCATAACCTAATGATTTTTGAGATACTTGCGAAAAACTGTTGTTTGACCCATATGTTCTATTTTTAGTAACAGTGGCCATGTTTTTCAACGGATCAAAAATCGAAGCATAAACTTTGTGCAGGATACCCTAAGGAACAATCATGCTAAGTTTTATCAAAATCCATTCAGCAGTTTCAGAGGAGAAGATTTTTGAAATAATAACATAAAAAAAAGCCAAAAATGTCCAAAAAAAATCAAGAAAAAGGGCAATAACTCCTACATGGGTGGTTACATCTTCTTCAAAATTTCAAAGCAGGTAGATCTTGAGGTGTTTAGCTTCCCATCAGAATTTTGATATCTGTCACCATTTTTGAGTTATTTGCAAAAAACTGCAATTTACCCCTATGTTCTATTTTTAGCCATGGCAGCCATGTTTTTTTACAAATCAAAAATCCAAACGATAGTTTAGTAGCACTCATGCCAAGGAACAACTACACTTAGTTTGGTTGCAATTAAACTTATGGTGTAAGAGGAGTTAACGATTTTATTACAATGAATAAAGACTGCAAAAATGGTCAATTTTGACGATCTAAGGGGAATAACTCCTAAAAGGAACGAACCTACAACCTCGATCCTGTTACAAATTTTGTAGATCTTAATGTGCCTAACAATATGAAATTTAAATTTTTCAAATTTCCTTTATAGTATCCTAGATATTGAGCTTAATAAGTGCAAAATTTGGAAAAAATGCAGAAAAAGGGCAATAACTCCTACATGGGTCGTTGGATCTTCTTCAAAATTTCAGGGCAGGTAGATCTTGAGGTGCTGAACACTTTTACCCTATGCCAGAATTTTGATATCTGTTATGGTTTTTTAGTTATTTGCAAAAAACTGCAATTTACCCTTATGTTCTATTTTTAGCCATGGCGGCCATGTTTTTTTACGAATCAAAAATCCAAACAATAGATTTGTAGCACCCATACCAATTAATAACTGTACCAAGTTTGGTTGCAGTTGGACTTATGGTGTTGGAGGAGTTAACGTTTGAAAAAGTTAATGGACGACGGACGGACGACGGACGGACGACGGACGCCAAGTGATAACAATAGCTCACATGACCCTTCGGGTCAGGTGAGCTAAAAACAAGAGGCTCTCAAGAACCTGAATCGCTCACCTGGCAAACAATGCACTATAAACTAAATCTCATCATCACCATACACTAAGGATACCATGTTTACTTTAAAAACGAAATATTGTTGAAATCCGAGCAAGTGTAAAAAATGGTGGGAAAGTGGCAGCCATTTTAAAAATGGCCGTCCAAAACAAACTTTCATCATCACCATTCAACTTGAGATACCATGTTTACCTTGAAAGTAGCTTTCGTCTTCATTTTCTTTCTATAATTCAGGAAAAAATAAGCAAAAACAGCATTTTGACCCCTATGTTCTATTTTTAGTAAGGGCGGACATGTTTTTTGACTGATCAAAAATCCAAGCATTAACTTTTTGCAGGATACCCTAAGGAACAATCTTACCAAGTTTCATTTGATTTCGAATAGTAGTTTCAGAGAAGAAGATTTTTGAAATAATAACATAAAAAAAAAGCCAAAAAATGTCAAAAAAGGGCAATAACTCTAACATCAGTTGACAGATTTTCACGCAAATCAGCACACAGGTAGCTCTCATCATGCTAAACACTTTCAACTTGCCAGAATTTGCCGTAACCTAATGATTTTTGAGATATTTGCGAAGAACTGTTGTTTGACCCCTATGTTCTATTTTTAGTAACAGTGGCCATGTTTTTCGACGGATCAAAAATCGAAGCATAAACTTTTTGCAGGATACCCTAAGGAACAATCTTACCAAGTTTCATTTGATTTTGAATATCAGTTTCAGAGAAGAAGATTTTGAAATAATAAAATAAAAAAAACTGTTGTTTGACCCCTATGTTCTATTTTTAGCAACAGTGGCCATGTTTTTCGACGGATCAACAATCGAAGCATAAACTTTGTGCAGGATACCCTAAGGAACAATCATGCTAAGTTTTATCCAAATCCATTCAGTAGTTTCAGAGGAGAAGATTTTTGAAATAATAACATAAAAAAAGCAAAAAATGTCAAAAAAGGGCAATAACTCTAACATCAGTTTTATCCAAATCCATTCAGTAGTTTCAGAGGAGAAGATTTTTGAAATAACATAAAAATAAAATGCTCCGCTGGGCGCAGCTAGATCTGACCGCAGATGTCGAACCCTGAATAGTTGGGGCAATTATGAACACAACATTCAAGCTTGATACAATACTGAATTTGGATTGTGAATAAATATTTGACACAGCATAGGTTTCTGACACAGAATGAATGTTGTCTAAGAACTTAAAAATTTTTAATTTACCTATTCAAACCATATCAGTATTTTTTGTTTTTATATATAAATCAGAAATAACCAATTTAAAATTGGGCACACATATCAATTTCTTGCTATTGCGCAATACTGTGCAATTGAAAATTTCTTCAAATATTTGACACATAATAGGTTTCTGACACAGAATAACTGAAACCAAAGAACTTAGAATTGGTCATATGATTTCAATTTATATTCAATTTTTTGCTTCTTGTGCAATACAATATGCTGTGGAGAATTGCCCCCCCCCCCCCCCCCCCCCAAAAAAAAAAAAAAAAATTTACCCCTTTTTTAGCTTTTGTGCAATACACTATGAAGTTGCACATTGACTCCCCCTCCCAAAAAAAAAAAACAACAAAAAACAATAAAATTTATTGTAACCCCCCCTTTTTTGCTAAAAAAAATTTGAAATTTCCTTTTTAATTTATGAATTATGAAATGAGAAAAAAATTGCCCCCTCCCCAATTTCTCATTCCCCCCCCTAAATTTTGTTTTCACCCCCCTCCCCCATTTCTCTTGATACTTTGCAACCATAACAGCCCATTTAAATACACCATAACGTATTAAAATAGAAAATTACATCATAGTCATGGATGGCAAATTTTAAATATGCATAATTTAAAAGCAGTTTAGATGAGATAAACAAAAAAGCTTCATCAGCACATATTCAAAATTTGAGATAAAAAAAAGAGTTATCCCTCTTTGTACATATTTTTATAATCATGTTGTCATATTTGCTCTAAGTCATATTTAATTGTTAGCAGTAGTATGTATGTTAGTATCATATAATTTTAAAATTTCTGATTTGTAAGTTTATTCAATATATATGTTTGGATTGAAGTCATTGTTGGGTGTTACTGAAGTTATCCTTTAATTGTAATGTAAATAATGTAAATTGGTTTAAATTATACTGATTCTTGCTATTGCACAATACTGTGTAATTGAAAATTTCTTGAAATATTTGACACATAATAGGTTTCTAAAACAGAATAACTGAAATAAAGAACTTAGAATTGGTCATATGATTTGAATTTATATTCAATTTTTGAATTCTTGTGCGATACAATATGCTGTGGAGAATTGCCCCCACCCCCCAAAAAAAATAATTTACCCCTTTTTTAGCTTTAATTTTGGACCCCGATTTGGACCAACTTGAAAACTGGGCCCATAATAAAAAAACTAAGTACATGTTTAGATTCAGCATATCAAAGAACCCCAAGAATTCAATTTTTGTTAAAATCAAACTAAGTTTAATTTTGGACCCTTTGGACCTTAATGTAGACCAATTTGAAAACGGGACCAAAAATTAAGAATCTAAATGCACGGTTAGATTCGGCATATCAAAGAACCCCAATAGTTCAATTTTCGATGAAATCAAACAAAGTTTAATTTTGGACCCCGATTTGGACCAACTTGAAAACTGGGCCCATAATAAAAAAAACTAAGTACATGTTTAGATTCAGCATATCAAAGAACCCCAAGAATTCAATTTTTGTTAAAATCAAACTAAGTTTAATTTTGGACCCTTTGGACCTTAATGTAGACCAATTTGAAAACGGGACCAAAAATTAAGAATCTAAATGCACGGTTAGATTCGGCATATCAAAGAACCCCAATAGTTCAATTTTCGATGAAATCAAACAAAGTTTAATTTTGGACCCTTTTGGCCCCTAATTCCTAAACTGTTGGGACCAAAACTCCAAAAATCAATCCCAACCTTCCTTTTGTGGTCATAAACCTTGTGTTTAAATTTCATAGATTTCTATTTACTTATACTAAAGTTATTGTGCAAAAACCAAGACAAATGCTTATTTGGGCCTTTTTTAGCCCCTAATTCCTAAACTGTTGGGACCAAAACTCCCAAAAACAATCCCAACCTTCCTTTTGTGGTCATAAACCTTGTGTTAAAATTTCATAGATTTCTATTTACTTATACTAGAGTTATTGTGCGAAAACCAAGAAAAATGCTTATTGGGCCCTTTTTTGGCCCCTGATTCTTAAACTGTTGGGACCAAAACTCCCAAAATCAATCCCAACCTTCCTTTTGTGGTCATAAACCTTGTGTTTAAATTTCATAGATTTCTATTAACTTATACTAAAGTTATAGTGCGAAAACCAAATGTCTACAGACTCCGACGGACGACGGACGACGACGACGACGACGACGACGCCAACGTCATACCAATATACCAATTTTGCGGTCGTATAAAAAGCCAAAAATGTCAAAAAAAAGGGCAATAACTCCTACATGGGTCGTTGGATCTTCTTCAAAATTTCAGGGCATTTAGATCTTGAGGTGCTGAACACTTTTACCCTATGCCAGAATTTTGATATCTGTTATGGTTTTTGAGTTATTTGCAAAAAACTGCGATTTACCCCTATGTTCTATTTTTAGCCATGGCGGCCATGTTTTTTTACGAATCAAAAATCCAAACGATAGTTTTGTAGTACATATACCAATAAACAACTGTACGAAGTTTGGTTGCAGTTGGTCTTATGGTGTCAGAGGAGTTAACGTTTGAAAAAGTTTACGGACGGACGACGGACGACGGACGGACGACAGACGCCAAGTGATAGCAATAGCTCACATGACCCTTCGGGTCAGGTGAGCTAAAAAGGGCAATACTCTAACATCAGTTGACAGATTTTCACGAAAATCAGCACACAGGTAACTCTCATCATGCTGAACACTTTCAACTTGCCAGAATTTGCCGTAAGCTAATGATTTTTGAGATATTTGCGAAAAACTGTTGTTTGATCCCTATGTTCTATTTTTAGTAACAGTGGCCATGTTTTTCGACGGATCAAAAATCGAAGCATAAACTTTGTGCAGGATACCCTAAGGAACAATCTTACCAAGTTTCATTGGATTTTGAACAGTAGTTTCAGAGAAGAAGATTTTTGAAATAATAACATAAAAAAAAGCCAAAAATGTCAAATAACTCCTAAAAGGAACGAACCTACAACTTCGATCCTGTTACAAATTTTGTAGATCTTTGTGTGCCTAACAAAATGAAATTTAAATTTTTCAAATTTCCTTTATAGTATCCAAGATATTGAGCTTAATAAGTGCAAAATTTGGAAAAAATGCAGAAAAAGGGCAATAACTCCTACATGGGTCGTTGGATCTTCTTCAAAATTTCAGGGCAGGTAGATCTTGAGGTGCTGATCACTTTTACCCTCTGCCAGAATTTTGATATCTGTGACCGTTTCTGACTTATTTGCAAAAAACTGCGATTTACCCCTATGTTCTATTTTTAGCCATGAGGGCCATGTTTTTATACGAATCAAAAATCCAAACAATAGATTTGTAGCACCCATACCAATTAATAACTGTACCAAGTTTGGTTGCAGTTTGACTTATGGTGTTGGAGGAGTTAACGTTTGAAAAAGTTAACGGACGACGGACGGACGGACGACGGACGGACGACGGACGACGGACGCCAAGTGATTGCAATAGCTCACATGACCCTTCGGGTCAGGTGAGCTAAAAAAGATTTTTTAATCAACCAATGAGAAACAAGAATTGCCCTGGACGTCCATGTTTGTTGTCTGATCGGAACAAAATGAGGATACTTTGTAAATAACCTCCCATAGATGCTTTCTGTTAAGTTTTGTTCCATTTGGCCGAGGAATTTCAGAGAAGATTTTTTTATATAAGCCAATCAGAAACAAGAACAGCCCCATGGCAGCCATATTTGTATTAAGATCGGGACGAAATGAGGAAACTTTATAAAGGACCTCCCATATATTCTTCCTATCAAGTTTTGTTCCATTTGGCCAAGATTTTTTTATATTAGATAATCAGAAACAAGAGCTGCCAATGGTGGGCATATTTGGCCTTTGGCCAGGTGAGCTAAAAAGTATAATAGATAATTTGACAACCTATATTGTTAAAAAAGAAAATTTGATCATTTTAATTGTTTTACATTGTTTAGTGTTTCACCTACTTTACTCCTATGAATATAACAGTTTTTTGTTAGAATGGCATATTCATACAGTACAGTCAGCGCGGGGTGCGGCGCATATGCTTTCGCGGTGTTTCCGCCGCGAATTTTCGGGAAACGAGATATTTTCGCGGCGGATACATTTGTTTTCGCGGCGAACGCATCCGTTTTCGCGGCGAACGAGTTTATTTGATAAACATGGATAATCATATAAATTAAATTCACGTTAATGATTCATTTCTTTTCTCTTTTTAGGGACAGATCTAGACTATACTTAACAATCTTAGCTGGAAGTCAAATGTGCAAAATATTTACTTGTATTTCACTATTACTTTGAATAAAATTTAGAATGATATTTTATGTAGAAAATATGTATACATTTGGTATTTGTTTATAAAGAATGAAATATACATGTATCATTGCTACCATCTATTATTAGTTTTGTGTTTTTAAATATATATGATTATGCCTCGTTATATTTTTTTTCAGATTTCGGGGCATTCTTAGTCTAGTAATTTGTTTTAATTTCGTGCACAAAATAAATCACAGGCATTTATAAAAACACTGTTGTCTCGATGTTCATTGTGTTTTGTACACTTTAATAAATCAATCAAACAGCAAGGTAGTGAATATACCATTTTGAATTAGAATAAGCCATCAAATCATCTTGTTTTACTTAAGAAGCCATTTTTGATTATACAAAATCCCACACAGTACATGTTTACAGTGCATTCAAAATACTATATAACAGTTTTCCGTTTTGTGACACTGACAAACACACATGTTGTTACAACTATTAATAAACCGACCAAACTCGAGAAGCAGTTGTTGATTACAAAAAAAAACAAAAAGAATCAATGATTATACAACATATTCTCTTCTAATTGGGGCACTCACAAGCTGACATGTTGTTACAGCTTTTGATAGACCGACCCAATCATTTGTAAGTACTCAAGAAGCCATGCAATTTATACAAATGTATATAGTCTTCGGCTTGGGACTATGTACAGCAAAATCAATCTGTTTTGTTAACCACACATTCTATTTGTTCCAATTCACCATGACACTTCGAGCTCTCTGGAAAGACCAAGGTACACATTTTCTTGTGCATTTCAAGTTAGGTCCAGAGGATTTATCAAGTCTGATGGAAAGGTAGGTTCTTTATTTTCAATTCAAGTCAGTTTGATGTCGCTTTGGGGATTGGATATAAGTTAATGATCAATGTTTTATCGGAGTTTCCACTTACAATTGATAATACGAAGTCCACCTGAACGACTTATAATTTTTGTACGCCTTTGAAAAAGTCTACATGTTATCAAATGCCGTTCTTGCCTTCACACGCTGATAAAATATTTTCCCCCCTGTTTGTTATGATTTTATTCCCATTTCAAGCTGGTAATCTACTGTAAATTTATTATATTAAAAACGATAATATTCGATCTAGTATTATTTAATTTTGTCTACTTATATTTTCTCTTTTAATCAATGCCTTTATTTATACAATGTGGTACAACATTTTTTATACGACTGCAGAATATCTCAATTTACAAAATATAGAAATTTATTCTTTATTTGAAATGCAAATTTATACCCCGAAGGGTTGAAAACATTATTTAAACATTTAAGTAACATAAATTTAAAGTAGAACAGAAATACTTAAAAAAAATGTGTAAACAAATACTTTTTTTTTATAAATGGTGCAACAAACCGCATAAGATCTTTAGAGGATAAAAATAATTTTCACATCTCAAAAGGCAAATAATTATTTATACTTGGTCGTATTTCAATGATGTTATTGAAGTAATCTTTCCTTCACGTGTCATATTTTGGACAATTGAAGAAGAAATGTATTTCATCCTCTCTCATTTAAAGTACATTTTTTACATATTTTGTTTTCTCTTTTGATGTTTTATACCGTCCTGTTTCAAATTTGGTCCTACTAAAAGAAGCCTGCCAAGGTAAATAAAGCCTGCAGGTTAATGGTTATAGGTACATGGAATATTTTTACATATTATGGGAGATGAAAGTATATTATTTGAAAATATCAAAAAAAAAAAATGATTTTGATAGGTTTTTCGACTTTGGATGATTTTCTATTGTCGTATTTGAAGTCTGCAAGAATGCGATGCCATCTTGTTTTACCTGAGATTCGAGTTGACATGTATAGTTTATTAGCCAGTGTATATTGTAAAATAAACAATTTTAAGTAAATAATCACATATTAACATTTTTATATAATTATTAAAAGAAATAACTATACTTAAATAAACTAAATACAACTTGAAATATTCTCACTTAAAAAAACAATTTAATTAATATAATTTAATCACAAAATCATAGCTTTGAATTATACTGAGTAGTGAACTGGCTTCACTTATTAGGATTAATTATCATTTTAATGTTATCATTACAACTCTTAATGGGCTATATGATAATAAAATATTTATTGATAATATAAAAAAACACTCTCTCAACAATCTTTAGAGGTAAATAGATCTTTGGCAATAGATTCAGTAGGAACTTCACATTTGGATAAGAATTCGACATATTGGGCAGTGGAGACGACTGGAGATGGGAATTGTCTTTTTAATGCTATCTCCATCGGAATTCATAATTCAGAAATTCTTTCTGTAGAAATTAGATATAGAACATGTATTGAAATGATTCAGTACAAATCTTTTTATACGGACGAACACAGACATGATGGACTGTCTTTGGTTTCTAACACATATGACGCCGCAGTACAGGTTCTGTAATTATTCTTTTTCATCAGCTTTTGTTATTCATGCAGCAGCATCGGTCATTGGCAAAGCCATTAGATCATTTTAGCCGGCAGTAAATGGGGTATTTGATAATTCTATCGGAATTCTAAACAGAACTTTTTCTCCACGTAATTCAAAAAAAGTAAAAAACCCCATTTGCATTCTTTGGTCATCAGCCAGATCAAAATTCTATTAATTTGCTATTTTACAGAGGTACCATTCAAAATTGAAAAAAAAAAATTAAATTACCAAAGAAGGGTTAGCTGGTTTCAAAATTTACCAAACCATGTTGGCATTCATTTGCTTCAAGTTTATGAATACATTGGCGAATATCCTGGATATATGCCACATGGTAATTCTCGGATAACTTCTCAGCCATTCCGGGCTTCTATATTCTGTTTCAAGTGTTTCATATTGAGAACGGAATCAGAAATTTTGGAACAATTCGGGCATGTCGGGGCAAATATCTTAGAGATAAATTGCTCCCTACATTAAAAGAAAATTTTTTTCTCCCGAGCCAAAACACTGGTAACATATCAAACCATTGGAAAAATAACAATTGTGAGTCAATGAACCACAAAATCAAAAACTTGGGAGACTGGAAGGTGTCGAAAATTCACGAGTCCCAACTTATTGAGATAAGGGGTGCACTTCATGGGAGGGGTTGTTTGGAATTGACAGAACGGTCAAGGCATTTCAGGGTGACTCGTGATATTTGGATTGACTTGACTGACGAGCAACGCCGCAAAATTTATACATTTTAGGCCGCAGTCAAATCGGTTGGTGTCTACAGACGGACAATTGACAGTACCCGTAACCGCTCGACTTGCCAAGAAACCCGGTCAAGTCAAGGGGGTACGGAATGCAAAGACAACATCCGCCAGCAAGCCCCCTAAATTATTGATTTTTTATTCAATTTTGGTTTTTTCTTCTTCCGCATTAGGTTAACGTTTTTCTATTTCTTCTTCCTCTGCTCTCACAGTTTTAGCTGAAATTTTTTTATCAAAATTGTTATTTTGTATATAGTTTTCATTATGAAAAATGTAAAAGTAAATAAATAAATTTTAAAAAAAAGTTTTAGCTGAAAAAGATTTTTTTTCAAAATTGTTATTTTGTATATAGTTTTTCATTATGAAAAAAGTAAAAGTAAATAAATAAATTAAAAAAAAAAAAAATGGACCCAGAAGTAGAACCACGTCCTCGTCGTTGGGTCTGGTAACATATTCATTTATTCATCTCACTGTCTTTCCTGAAAAGGAAATTTAAGTAAGCTAAATATAAATGACTTATTTTGAGTACACAAAATGTGAGCAACAGTTTATAGTGAATAGTATGGGATTACAACGAACACCGGAATGTTTAGATCTTTAACATTATGAATGCATATATATACAAATTTATTTCGACTTTTACCCCAAGCATTAAAAAAAATACATCTATGACACACATGACGACTTTCATTTAGGAAGCTTCAAGTTGAACGACATTCCAGCTCGATTGACTTGGTATAAACATTTGACAAGTTTTTCCGTAGTGCAATGGGTTAACTCATGTCTTTTATTGGAGTTTCGGGGTGTCCTTGCCGTTTTTTCTTTCAGTTCTTCTTTTGTTCTTGCCGTTGTACTTTGTGTGTCCATTCGAATGACGTTTTTGTTGTTTTGTTGATACCCCCTTTGAGCTTTATTATTTTCTGAAAAGGGGTCGTGCTTATTAAAATAGCTTCAAAATTAAACGACTGATATAGAGATTATATTTTCGTCCTTATTTTTTCTAATAGCCCGGGATTTAGCCTTTGAAAATGGATACATGTAAGAAAATTTCTGCACTACTCACGCATGTTCTAGCTGCCTTGTATATACTGGCAACAGAAACAAGGATTCAAATACAAAGATATACATGTGCAGATGCCATACACAAAGTCGGTCATATTATATCTCTCATCAGTAGCAATGAAACCAAATCAATTGGAAGACCGAAAATCATTATTTAAAACATGAAGCACCAATTACAACTGTAAGGGTTCTACGTTCGTAATATGTATTATTGAATACTGAGTCAATAAGATTATTACAATTCGTGTCAAAGGCACTGTCCAAGATATTTCAAATAACAAGCTACTATACCAATTTTAACTGTAATGTAATCAATGCTGATCAATGATGCTCTAAATCTTTCCTATGTTATATGTTTTATAGTATTTTAATGAAATCAACAAAGAAAATTACTGTTGAATATCATCAATTCCATACCTATATAACACACACAAAATGCATCTAAAAGGTACTAAGGTACGAACAAAGGTTTTATTGTGCCTTTTTTTAAATAAAAACGAAATACATTTGCAGCAAAACCATGTCTTTGAATACAAATCATGACAAGTCGCCGCGAAAACGTCCGCTTTCGCCGCGGAAAAAACCGCGATCCACCGCAGCGAAAGTCCGTCAAGTGAAGATTAAATCCGCGCTAAATCCTCGTTTTTTCCGCCGCGAAAAGATGGAAATCCGCGGTGTTTCGCGGCGATTTTACATTGCGAAAGCATATGCGCTTCACCCCGCGCTGACTGTGCTGTATGTAATGAATATGAATGCTCATATTTAAAGGGGAACTTAATTTTCTATTTAAAACAAACCTTTAAATCTCTGTGTGAAATTCCTTGATCATGAAGATACTGGAAAAGAAAACAGAAGTTAGCTGAAATCAAAGCAAAGAGTCACAAAACCATCCACTGTCCTCTTCCTCACTTAATAATGTCATTGTGACACAATGAAAGGTATAGTAATTCTACCTTAATTTCTACTTTTTTAATCAATTAAAAAACATATTTTTCAGGAAATTTGAAAAAAGATGAAAAATTTGATTTATTATTCTAGGTTTGTTGGAAGATCAACTGTTCAATGCACAGTATGTATAAACAAAACAAAATGAAATTCTGTACTTGCAAAAACAACGATCATAAATTTCAAATTATCTGCCCTGTTTTGATACGAAGGCAACATGTGGTCATAATCAAGGATTCACCTCTTCCATCCATATTAAAGATCAATGACACTTGCATTGATACATTTAAGAAACAAGAGGCTCCCAAAAACCTGTTATTTTTTGTGTTGATCTTGCATCAAAGATTATTTTTGCTATTTAATGTATACCATTGCATAAGTCACCTTAATATTGACTTTTACAGCTAAAATATAGAATCCTAAACTCAAATATATATGTTTGCTATGTACTCTTGATCTTTCTTTTTGACTTGTAAAGATAAATTATAGGGTCCTTAACCCAAATATATATGGTTGCTAGGGATTTTTTCATCAGTTGCTATGGACTTTTTCAATGACCTTGACCCTTGACCCTCAATTTTACTTGTACAGCTACCATTTAATTTATTTCAAGTTATGCTGAACATTTTTGCTGTTTACAGTGTGTCTTTATCTATAATAATATTCAAGTTAATAACCTAAAAATGCAAAATTTCCTTAAAAATAACAAAATAACAATCCAAAGATAGTAATATTAGATACAGTAAATTTATACTATGCTGTATACGACGCATTTCAAGGAGTTACCTCTCATCAGCAGCATTAAAACCGAAACATTTGGAAGACCAAAAACAAAACTTATATTAAACAAGAAGTACTCAACCAAAAATACCGAAATTGGAAGCCAAATTTCAGCTAAGGAGATCTACCATGTGCAATACAAGGAATGAACCCTTAGTATTTCTATTATTTTTGAATTTTGTTAAATACTGATAATTTTTGCAACAAATCAATGAATAATCATGTCAGACAAGTCTGACGACTGGGTTTGCGAATACCCTCGTGGACCTAGGGTCCACCAGCAGAGGCATCATCCTAGGAGTTTCAAAATAACAATACAAAGATACTAATATTAGATATAGTAAATTAAAACTATGCTGTATACGACGCATTTCAAGGAGTTACTTCTCATCAGCAGCATTAAAACCGAAACATTTGGAAGACCAAAAACAAAACTTATATTAAACAAGAAGTACTCAACCAAAAATACCGAAATTGGAAGCCAAATTTCAGCTAAGGAGATCTACAATGTGCAATACAAGGAATGAACCCTTAGTATTTCTATTATTTTTGAATTTTGCTAAATACTGATAATTTCTGTAACAAATCAATGAATAATTCAGGGGCAATAACCCCAAGATAGGATGACTGATTCATCTTAAAATTTCATGGCAGGTAGATCTTGACTTCATAAACATTTAACTGCCTTTTTCAGATATGAGCAAAAAAATGCATTTTTCACTTATGTTCTATTTTTAGCCATTGCAGCCATGTTTCTCGATGGACAAAAAAATAAAACACAAACTTTATACTAGATACCTGAAGGATCTTTCAGCCTAAGTTTGGCTGAAATTGATCCCATAGTTTCAGAGAAGATTTTTGAAAGTTTACAAAGATGATAAAAAAATGTGAAAAATTGTCTTTAAAAGGCAAAAAATCCTATTAGTCGTCAATTAAGGATTTTGGTCATGTTGACTTATTTGTAGATCTTACTTTGATGATCATTTTTGCTGTTTACAGTTTGTCTTTAGCTATAATAATATTCAAAATAATAACCTAAAACTGCAAAATTTCCTCAAATTCAGGGGCAATAACCCAACAAAGGGTTGACCGATTCATCTGAAAATGTCAAGCTCTAAATGCCTTAGTTTTTTAGGTATAAGCCAAAAACTGCAGTTTACCCCCATGTTCTATTTTTAGCCATGCATGGTGGCCATGTTTCTTGACGGTTAAGGAAATAAAACACGAACTTCATACTAGATACCCTAAGGATCATTCCAATTAAGTTTGGTCCAAATTGGCCCAGTGGTTTCAGAGGATATCTTTAAAGGAAAAAAATATACTGGACGACAATGGACGCCAAGTGATGGCAATAGCTCAAATGGCCTTTTAGTCCTTTTAGGCCAGGTGAGCTAATAAAGTAAAAATTTTAATTTTGTAATATTACATTACCAATTCTCCAAACAAAAACTGCATTTTTAAGACTCTTATATCAATAGGTATTGTACAGTAAGTTACTAACTAGAGGCCCATGTTGTAAGCCTGAAACTCTAACATGCCATCCTTTTCAACATTTCATATTTGTTCATTTAGGTATTCGGTTTCTGGCACTTTTTCTACATGTAATTTGATCAATCAGATATATCAAAATGTTTATGGCTGCAATGTTTAATAGAGCGACAGTATTCAACCTTTAGCTATGACAGCCTTAGCTAGTTTTTGTTAAAATGAGCAAATTCTGACCATGCTATCTAAATTACAGACCATCCAACTAAATTTGTCAGTTCTAGAAAGCAGTCACCTTGTTGGTATTGGATTCTATAATATGTTTTATACAACAGAGTCTCAGGAAAGATAGGGGAGGTTTGGGATCCCATAAAACCGTTTTAACCTCACCACAGTTCAGTCTCTGTATCAAGTCAGACTATCCTGACTTTCTATTGTGTGTATGTTTGTGTTTTGTGCCCTTTTACGTCATTTTTTGTGTGGGGTTCTGCCTGTTGGGTAGTATTGATTGATTGGTATGTTATTGTTGACCTTTCCTGTTATCTATTTTGTTGTTGGTTTATAATAGTTTTCTGAGCAGTATAAAATATACAGGTCCTACCATACATGCATCATACCAATGTCAGTTTGTCTTTTTTTTTTATTTGACCAATTTTGACGAGATATAGAATTTGTTCATCGAAACCATGTTAGTTATCTGATCAGGACAAAATATATAAACCTTCTTAATTTCCTCCAATAAATGCTTAATAAGTTTCAGTTAGCGTAAAAGGCCATGCATAGTCCGCAGTTATGTAAAATCCGCACCCCTATTTTGGCCCTTAAGGTCTGAGAAAAAAGATAGTTAGGGTGTATAATACGCATCTACTTTTAGACTATTTCCTGGAACAACTGATGTGTGAAAATGACTTAGATATTGACAAAAAGTCCGCGAATATCAATGACAAAATCTTGGATCAAGATCATTTGCTTTTTCAATAGATAGGTATTTTTATATTTAAAAATAAGTCTGAAAATGAAGTTTTGCAATCAAATTTTTCTTTTAAAGGGCAAAAAACAAATAAATCTTTAAATTCAATGACACCGAAAATCGTCTGCTATTAACAAATTACAGAAACATCGGCAAAATTAAAATTTACCATCAAAGAAGAATTGTTTGACTGTTAAATAAAGCTCAAATGGACGTCGGTAAATAAAAGGATTTTCATTAAGATAATCAAGCTCCTTTCAGTTCTAAATTTATTAATTATAAAAATTAATTAACTTTGATGGGTTCTGATATTCTTTTAAGTATCACATATTTTAAAAGATTGCTTTCCGACAAAACAATACCATAAAGATTCTAAATTATTGATGAAAACCACTCAGACTGTAAAAACTAAACCTAAAGACCATTTCAACAGTCAGACATTTACCTCCAAATTGTCATTGCGATGATGGGTAAAGTAAGACAATCCTTTACCAGAAAAGAAAACTCTTAAAATCACATAAAATCTATTATCATCAAACATGTTTGTTTATTACTTTTATGTATTTGATATTGGTTTTAATAGCTCTCGGCTTTGAACGACTACTGTAAATTCAGAAATTATTGCGTGTATTTATTATTGCGATATTGTCATTTTAGACCAAAAATGCAATTTTAATGTTTGAAATATTGGGAAAAATCCCGCTTCATTAATATAAAAATTCCAAAATGCAAGTTTAAATTATTGCGATTACAACCCTGTCGCATTTTTTGCAATAACAAAAACATCGCAATAATTTCTGAATTTACAGTATTGACAAGTTTATTGAATTTTCACACCTTTACAAAGCATAATTAGCCTCTGCAGACCACACCCGCCAGACTCTCAAATTACCTGTATTATAGTTTCGTATATGATCATTTTATTGACAAACAAATTAAGAATGTTATACCATACAAAATCACAAGATAACATACCGATCAATATTTTTCAAATTTAAGCAGTAAAACAAAAGGGTAGAAAGTATTTATTATTTTTGAATACAAAAATACAAGCAGATCTTATCACAAAAATCAAATAAGAATTACAATGTTTAGCGGTTTGGTCTTGGTTACAAGAAACACAAACATCTTCTAATGGCTAGGTAGAAGTTTGTTTTATCAGGAAAATACGTTGAAAGGAATACTCCGACAACTGTGACAGAAAAGTATGTTTTGGGCTGGGAAAAAGGGAGACAACAAAAACATGACAAACAAACACTGAAAAAAAGACAATATTTTATTTTTATTTAAAACAAATACATCAATGTTTATTAAAAAGATGTATCCATTTGCACGCCAACAGTGATGCTCTTTGGACCTTACACTCAAAGAGGTCGCTCTTTCATTCACAACAACCTGAAAAAAAGTTACTCAGAGCCTATAGTACTGTATAATCCACACACAAATCCCTTGAATTCGATTTTAGGGTAAAATTGTGCAGACTATACATGACCGTTTACAGTAATTGGCAAAGGCTTTCAGAGAAGATCATCAAAATGTGAAAAGTTAATGGTTGGATGACAGAAACAAAGTGATGACAAAAGCTCGGATAACCAACGGAGCCAAAATTTAATTCTGCTTTGTGTACATACCTTAACTGCACACACCATCTGGTAAAATAATATTTTAGCTGTAGGTTCATCATATTGTCCTAGACTTACTACTTTATCAAACAGTTCACCTCCCTCTACCCTGTAAAAACACATAAAATATTTGATATTTTTCATCTGATTTTCTATTTTTATAATACCATGCATCACTGTCAATGTTTAGTAATGCCATGCACAACATACATGACATACATACCATAACATGAGGAAAATGAAATATTTAAAATGAAACTAAAATGATGGCAAAAGCTCATTTGATGAACTCATTTATAGTTATAAAGACAAAGAACTCTGGAGACCATACAGAACAAGTATAACGGATTGCGCAATGCCCACGTTCTTTGACGGAAGCCCACCAACTATCCGATCCACGTTGGCTAGTTATTGTCCACGTTGAACGTGGGCATCCGTTATCAGGTGAAAGTTCGTTTTTGACTGTGGAAAAACACGGTGGACGGTCAGCAGATCGATATAATAAAACGGGTTAAAAATTTACGTTATGTGTTCTTTAATACCAGAATTATTAATTTAGTTCCAATCCTTTTCATAATTATATAATTTTATATGCAGTCGGGAGTTGTTTTATGTTCATAATAACAGATTTGTCCAATATCGGTGTCAGCATAAATAAATGGGTCATCCTGTAGACTAGACAATGATTGACAATAATCTTGACCGCGGTATATTGTTTGAAGTAACAGGTCAAGGTATTATGGATTACAAGGAAGGCGTGGTATATCGATGATTTGTAACATGTATTGACAAGTGTCAAATTATGTACCTGTGACAAGACCGCACAATTCTTGTGCAAAAACTGGCGGGAAAGTATATGACAGTACGATAAAATCTTCAATCAATACAATTTGGAAAAATAACTTGTATGGTACATGTTATATTGATTTTTTACTGTGTACTTCTTAAATAAAAAACAAATTAAGATACATGTAGTTTTATCAAATATTGCGGCAGACGAAATTTTTTGTTTTTGCTTAGGACTATTTTATAAATGGAGCAACAAACCGCATAAGATCGTTAGAAGATAAAATAAGTTTTAGTTTTTCAAAAGTTGAATAATTATTTATACTTGGCTGTATTTCTATGATGTTATTGAAGTATTAAAATAAAAAATAATACATTTGTTCTATTACTAATCCTTGTGCTCTCTCCTTAACCCATTGTCGGAAACTCAAGGCCAGTCGCGCTTACGCTTTGCTTCCACTTCCCGAAAGTGCAAGGAAAGCGTAAGCGGGACCGGCCGTGGGTTTCCAACGATGTTCTTAACCTTATTTTTTCTTTTATTTCATACCGTATAAAATATTGTTCCTTTCAAATATTAGAATGAACTGCAATCTTTGCATGTTTTTTTTTTAATGAGAATTAATGTTTAGAGATTCTCCTTTCCCTCCTTTTTATGTTATATTTTTCTCTAAACTTTATGTTTCCAACGTCTGGCAGATAAGGGTAGGTATACACATCTATAACAAAACCCTTGGTCTGGTAAATGTATAATAAACACAGGTGTCAAAAATTAATCTGTCCATTACCTTACAACAATTCAAGCGAATCTCCTATATATTACGTTTGAAACAACACCTTGTTGATTAACATGTGAATAATTAAATGTACACGTGTATAAAACATTTTAATCCAAAGGATATTGAGTTTTTTGTAATAAATATCTGTATTTAAAAATCACAATGTTTTTTTTATATTAATACAATGCATTGAAGAATTACGCAATTAAGGAAAAAACTAGTGTTGACAAAGTATTGTGTATTAATTTATAATTTCGAAATTATAGTTTTGAAGGGTAGGCAATGTTTTAATATTTAAAGTTCTGAAAATCCACTTAAGACCTTCAGCATCTATTCCATATTACATGTAGATTTATATAATTACCGGTAACACAATCATACTCTGAAATCACGCTTTAATCATAAGCTAACAATTAACCCCTTCAGTTTGAGTAACAGGTGTGTTGTAAGGAAGAAATACATGTTAATAAACAAAATTATTTTTTCTTTTATTTCATACCGTATAAAATAGTGTACCTTTCAAAAATTAGAATGAACTGCACACTTTGCATATTTTTTTTAATGAGAATTAATATTTAGGGATTCTCCTTTCCCTCTTTGTAGATTTTTATTTCTAGGTATATTTTTCTCTAAACTTTATGTTTCAATCTTCCACAATACCAAACAGCTTGACGTCTGGCAAATGAAGGAAAGTATACACACCTACATGTATAACAAAACCTTGAACACAGGTGTCAAAAATGAATCTGCCATTACCTTATAACAATGCAGTGAATCTACTATATATTACATTTGAAACAACAACTAGTTGATTAACATGTGAATAATTAAATGTACACATGTATAAAACATTTTTATCAAAAGGATAATGAACCTTTTCTAATAATTATCTGTATTTAAAAATCGCAATGTTTTTATATATTAATACAGAAATGCATTCGTTGAAGAATTGCGCAATTAAGGAAAAACTAGCGTTGACAAAGTATTTTTCGTGTGTTTTTATAATTTCAAAATTATAGTTCTGAAGAGTAGGCAATGTTTTAATATTTAAAATTCACTATAGATCTTCTATGACTATTTATTCCATACTATATGTATAAAATTACTGGTAACACAATGTCACTCTGAAACCACGCTTTAATCGTAAGCTGATAATTAACACCTTCAATTTGGAATAACAGGTGTGTTGTCAGGAAGAAATACTTTTAATAAACAAAATTATATGAAAACTCACTGCAACTACGCAGTATTTGGACATTCCAAATGAGAAAGTATACCTAGTTGTATTTACGATTGACACTGACATTCTCGGAAACGTTTTTTTTTTTTTTTTTTCTCAGAAACTTTTTTTTTTTTTTTCTTCTTAGAAACGTAACTCACCTGAACAAGAAAAATAATTAGTATGTAGCTACATGTGTAATCAGTGCACTTTATTAAAAATAAATAATTGATCATAATTACATTGAAAACAATTGAAGCAATGAACTCTGTTGTTACCGGCGTTTAAGGTAACAATGGATAAATTACTAATACCGCAGACGCCAGAATAAACAATGACACATTTTTATGACACACCTGAACACCTGTGGTGTTTACCCCAAAAAAATATCCGATTTTAAACGTAAAAAACACGGGATTGTTAAAACAATAATCGCTTTAAAAATACGTTCAAATTGATAATATTCGTCCAGTTAACCCATATGTTTTTGCGTCCGTGATCGTATCTAAACTTTATGTTTCCGTCGTATGGAAGATAAAGGTAGGTATGCACCTACATCTATAACAAAAACCTGTCAGATAATAAACACAGGAGTAAAAAATTAATCTGTCAATTACCTTACAATGACTATTTATTCCATACTAGATATATATAATTACTGGTAACACAATCATACTCTGAAACCACGCTTTAATCGTAAGCTGATAATTAACACCTTCAATTTGGAATAACAGGTGTGTGGTCAGGAAGAAATACTTTTAACAAACAAAATTATATAAACACTCCCTTCAGGAACTACCCAGTATTTGGACATTCCAAATGAGAAAGTATACGTACATGAATTACATACATGTATTCACAACACATAAGAAGATGTATTTACGATTGACACTGACATTCTCAGAAACGTAACTCACCTGAACAAGAAAAATAATTAGTATGTAGCTAATCAGTGCAGCACTTTATTATAAATAAATAATTGATCATAATTACATTGAAAACAATTGAAGCAATGGACTCTGTTGTTATTGGCGTTAAAGGTAACAATAGATAAATTACTAATACCGCAGACGCCAGAATAAACAATGACACATTTTTATGACACACCTGAACACCTGTTGTGTTTACCCTCATAAAATATCCGATTTTAAACATAAACAAGAGGCTCACCAGAGCCTGTATCGCTCACCTGGAGTCTGGTTTTCATTGGACAATTAATCAACTATTTGACCAAGTTTTTTGCAATTGGTTCAATTGTTCAGGGAAAATTTGTTGAAGATTTATTTTTCATAAGGTTTAATGTTAAAATACATGTATGTTCCCTGATGGTGGTAGTCCTGGCAGGAAGTTGATAAAACTGACCAGGAATAAGGGTGAACCTTAAATAAATGTAACAGAACCCAACCTCAAATTACACAAACCAATAACTCCAAAATAGAATTTGGGATTCCCTTCAAAATTTCAGGGTAGGTAGATCTCAACATGGCAAACATTTTTCAATTTACATTTCACTTCTATCTCAAATACTTTTGGAGATAAATGCAAAAATGTTAAAATTTTGAAAATTTGACAAAAAAAGGGCAATAACTCCTAAATGGGTTTTGGGATTTCCTTTAAAATTTCAGGGTATGTAGATATCAACATGGCAAACATTTTTCAAATATACATATCACTTCTATCTCAAATAGTTTATGGGATAAATGACGAAAAATGTTAAATTTTCAAAATTTGATGAAAAAAGGGCAATAACTCCTAAATGGGTTTTAGCATTTCTTTCAAAATTTCAGGTTAGGTTGCTGATCAATTTTACCCGATGTCAGATTTTTGATATCTGTAACGGTTTTTAAGTTATAAGCCAAAAACAACACATGCACCCCTATATTCTATTTTTAGCTACGACAGCCATGTTTTACGTCAGATCAAAATAAATTGAGGATCGTTTGTAGAGGACATGTCATAGATCATTCCTATAAAGTTTCAAACCAATCGGCCCAGCGGTTTCAGAGGAGAAGATTTTTGAATGAAAAAATTTTGAAAATTTGACAAAAAAAGGGCAACAACTTCTAAATGGGTTTTGGGATTTCCTTAAAAATTTCAGGGTAGGTGGATCTCAACATGGCAAACATTTTTCAAATTTACATTTCACTTCTATCTCAAATAGTTTTGGAGATAAATGACAAAAAATGTTAAAATTTTGAAAATTTGACAAAAAAAGGGCAATAACTCCTAAATGGGTTTTGGAATTTCCTTCAAAATTTCAGGGTAGGTAGATCTTGTCATGCTGATCAATTTTACCCCGTCAGATTTTCGATATCTGTAACGGTTTTTGAGTTATTAGCAAAAAACAGCAATTTACGCCTATGTTCTATTTTTAGCAACAGTGGCCATGTTTTTCATCGGATCAATATAAAATGAGGATCGTTTGTGGAGGACATGTCATATATCATTCCTATGAAGCCTCGATCCAATCTGCCCAGCCGTTTCAGAGGAGAAGATTTTTGAAAATCAGCCAATCAGAAACAAGAATTGCCTCTGGTGGCCATGTTTCTTGACCAATCAGAACTAAATGAGGAATCTTTGTTGGGGACCTTCCATACACCACTCATGCAAAGTTTGGTTGGAATTGGCCAAATGGTTTCTGAGGAGAAGATGTTTGAATGAAAAGTTTACGACGGACGGACGGACGGACGGACGGACGGACGACGGACGAAAAGTGATGGCAAAAGCTCACATGGCCTTTTAGGCCAGGTGAGCTAAAAACTTGGGATTGTTAACACAATAATCTCTTTAAAAATACGTTCAAATTGATCAAATTCGTCCAGTTAACCCATATATTTTTGCGTCCGCGATTGTACCAATCTGCCCACCGTGGTTTTCCTTGTTCAGTGAGAAGTGCCCTTGAAGGGAAACGGGATTTAGAGGAAGAAACACTGGCTGTACTGTATATAAAGATAACTTTTCAATTCTAGGGGGAAGTGTCACTTACCTGAAATCTTATGAAAATCTAATTAATCTAATCACAATGAAAAGGTTTTTCGATTCAAGTCATATTAGGCCATTACCAGTACCTGTGACTATTTTTAGAACAGCAATTAACAATTTTGAAAATTGCCCCCCCCCCCCCCCCCCCCCCACCCCCTCCTCATAGCATTGAATAAAATATGCTCCCCATTTTGCTTTTTGTTTATTAGCGAATTACATGTATCATATGCATATAAATGATCACTTTTTACATAGCCTGTCCTATTCTCATATCTGTAATGTTTTTGAAGAGATTCCACTTCTCAAATTTACAATGCAAGCAAACTAATGTCTACTAAATTAGTAACTCAGTAAACTTATCTTCCAAAATACATGTATATATAAAAACTAACCATTGCTTCATTCCCATTCTCTTTTTCAGAATGATTTCTATGGGCCAAGTGATATTTGGATGCAGTTGACTTGTATTGTTTCTTATCAGATTACTTCTCGTCATTTGTGCTAAAAAAATTGGGGGCTTGGTTTTTGTTGCCTTTGAACCATATTTTATACTCACAATTCTAAAACTATATATAATACATCTGGTAAATCTATAATTTCTTCTATATCTATTATACATGGCTGAAAGACAGAAATATGTATTCTACTATGAATATATTATTTAATAATAAACTTTTTCTTTTTCAAAACTAAACCCGAGAATCCTGAATCATTCATCTGGATTTTAGGTGACCACAACTGACAAAGCGGTTGTAGATGATATCTGTAAGGAATTGTTTCACAATGTCCAGCGCTTCAAGATAAGAAATGTAAAGAATAAACTCACAGTGTCCAATGTTAAAAATGTTAAACTAAGTCCAGCTGTGGCAGCTAGCTTGGATTCTGATCAGCACAAAAACATAACTGTTGTAACAGACATTTATTCAAGGATCTTCATGCAACACAAACATTTCAATTGGCAGTATTTTCTGACAGGAAGACTTTTGTACAAATTTCTCCGTACGGTCCAATGTTAAACTAAGTCTGGCTGTGGCGACCATCTTGAATTTCAAATCGGTACATAAAACATATCTTTTGTAGTTTCATTGAATCTATGAAATGATCAATCACACATCAAAAACATTTTAATTGACTTGGTATTTTCTGACAAGAAGATCTTTGTACAAAATTACACATAGGGCCTAATGTTAAACTAGGGACCAATGTTAAACTAACTCTTTGAATTTCAATCAGCACATAAAATATAACTTTTGTAGAGGTTCATCCAGTGCTTGTTCATACATAAAAACATTTCAATTGGCATGGTAGTTTCTGACAAGAAGACCTTTTTTATAAATTTCCCATAGGGTTCAATGTTAAACTAAATCTGGCTGTGGCGGCCATATTGAATTTCCAATAGCACATAAAACAAAAGTTTGTAGTGGTCTATCAAATGATTATTTACACATTAAAACCATTTCAATTGGCTTGGTAGTTTCTGACAACAAGACCTTGGTACAAAGTCCAATGTTAAACTACCGGTAAGTCAGGCTGTTGCGACCATCTTGAATTTCCGATCGGCACAAAAAACATACATTTTGTAGAGGTTCATCTAATGCTTGTTCATATATAAATACATTTCATTTGGCTTGGTATTTTCTGACAAGTAGACCTCTAAAGATAAGTCCAATCAGAACAAATTATCTGCCCCTGGTAACCATGTTGAAATCCAATCGGCACAAAAAAGATATATTTTGTACAGACCCATCAAATTGACATTCCTGCCAAGTTTGGTTCCATTTAGACTGGTGGTTTCAGAGAAGATGAAAATGTGAAATACGGAAAGATGAGGGATGGACAGCAGATGCAAAGTGATGGCAAAAACTCACACGGACTAGCTTTTATTATTAGAATTATTGTCCATTGGCTATTATTTAATGCATTTCATGACGAGAACATGTTGGTATGATATGAATATGAACCCTGCTTGGTACTAGCATGGCCTATAGGCCAGGTGAACTAAAAAGTTAGTAAATACAACATTACGCATGAAATGTCAATTTATGTTCCAAAATTGCAACAAAAAATCCCATAAATTCTAATTTTTTATACATAAATATTCTTTAAATAGGGGCAGCAGAGAATGAAAATCTATCAATAAGTTTTAATTGCCCTTACAATATTATACATTGTACATTATGGTGTATGATCTAGTATACAATGTCTACTTACATGTTTTAATGCTTTTAATATTTTAACTTCAGTCATAACTTGTTTACTCAGATCCTAAAAATAAAATGTACATTTATAACAGTGGTTCAAAATATTCTAGAATACAAAAGTGATCTCCATGTGCCCTCCACGTGCCCTTTTAGCATCTCCGCACTAGTACAGTAGTGCTGTATTTCTTGGCTGTAGCACAATATAGCACCAGAGGACTTTTTATTTCAGCTGAAAGCTATAATTTTCACCAGGTTAAAATATGTTTGTTTGTTTAGTTGGGGTTTTATGCCGTTTTCAGTACATTTGGCTATTTCGCGGCGGCCAGTTTTTATTGGTGGAGGAAGCCGGAATAGCCAGAGCGGACCACCGACCTTCTGTAGGATAATTGGCAATCCTTGTCAATTTAGATCGGAGTCAAACACACCCTGCCACAGGTGAGATTTCAACTCACAACCTCAGTGTTGATAGACTAGTGATCATTAGTAGTCATGACGAACTACCTAGACCACTCGGCAACTGGGGCCCTGGTTATCGCTTAGATAATGAAATGATTTATTGAGCAATCTTTTTTTCAATTGAAAGCTATAATTTGCACTAGGTTAAAATATGTATCGCTTTGATAATGAAATGATTTATTGAGCTATCTTTTTTTCAATTGAAAGCTATAATTTTCACTAGGTTAAAATATGTATTGCTTAGATAATGAAATGATTTATTGAGCTATCTTTTTTTCAACTGAAAGCTATAATTTTCACCAGGTTAAAATATGTATTGCTTAGATAATGAAATGATTTATTGAGCTATCTTTTTTTCAACTGAAAGCTATAATTTTCAGTAGGTTAAAATACGTATCACTCAGATAATAAAATGATTTATTGAGCAACTTTTTTTCAATTGAAAGCTATAATTTTCACTAGGTTAAAATATGTATCACTCAGATTATGAAATGATTTATTGAGTTTTCTTTTTGTCAATTGAAGGCTATAATTTTCACTAGGTTAAAATATGTATCACTCAGATAATAAAATGATTTATTGAGCTATCTTTTGTTCAATTGAAAGCTATAATTTTCACTAGGTTAAAATATGTATTGCTTAGATAATGAAATGATTTACTAAGCTATCTCTTTTTCAATTGAAAGCTTTAATTTTCACTAGGTTAAAATATGTATCGCTTAGATAATGAAATGATTTATTGATTATAACACATACTTGTGAACATGTTTGGATAATTAAAGTACACGTTGTTATTAATCCATTATGGTGATAAATGTTCCATGTTCTTGAGAATCAGGTAGCCATGTGAGATTAGCTTGTTGTACATGTATCAATAAATAATAAGACATCTGGAGATTGAAGTAGATGTTTATTTAAAAAGAAAAAACTTTGACTGAATGTCTGCAACCATATGAACACAAAGTTATTGACCAAAAATATTTGCATGTCTATGCACATGATGCAACTGGCAAACCATGGAGGTGTAGAATATTGAACAACAAAACTGATGTTGGAGATACTTTTCCAATATAAAAATCAATTTTGAGATTTGTGGTTGACTTCCAGAGTTAAAGTCTGGAAAGCTAAGGTTAAATGCTAGTTATAGCCAAATCTTGTTATATTCTTGAATTTGGAATGAAAACTGACATCACCTACACTTTAAAGAGAGAATTTAAAGACCTACCTGTATTTTAATTTATGTGTAAGTAGTTCAATAAATATTCAATTGACCTTTGATTTTCTTTATATTTAATGTATTTCACTGTTCAGTGGCATTCATATTTGATTATTTTTCTCCTTGTTTTTAATGTAAAAACAATGAAAAATAAAAAACATGAAAAATTAAACAAAATGGTCAAACACAAAATACTCTGGAAATACAATGTACAGAACAGAACTGTGATCTTTCCTGCATTTTAAACAATAGTAGAAACCTGAGATCAATTAAATAAAACACTTAAAATGCAGGAGGTCTGCTCAAAATTAGAGGTCTCCACTCAGATTTCAGGATGTCCAATCAAAATTTGAGTGGGCATTCTTCAATGAAGATATCTAAACTGCTAGTAGTATCCATGCCGCTATCCAAAATCTCTAGTGAGAACACTGTATGCACATGATAAATTATTAAATTTAAATCATATTTCCTTGAATCTGAAAACAGGAGTTTTCTTTATTTACATGTACATATCTAGATTGAACATACACATGTAACTTCACTTTCCTGAACAAACTTCTCATATACACATGTATCTATTCTATAACATTTTTATAAGATTAACCCTTTCGCTGATGGATTCCCCACAGGAAGTAACCCTCCCTGACAAGATAGCAGACTTGAGTGGCTACTTGTTTGTTAATGCTTTAGAGCATTGATTTTGGGTCATTTATTCTTTATTTGAATAAAAATGTTAATAAAATATGTTCTCTTCGCCATCTTTTAGTTTTTGAATGAAAATGCGAAGATTCTGTAACAAACAGGGGTTTCCGTGGCTGGATATGTTGAAATTTTTCAAATATCGTTAAAATCGCTCTAAATATGCAATTTTGTCATTAAAAATTGTAAAAATTATTTCAAGAAGTAAACTTCCAATCATCAATGTCCATTCCAATCAATTTTGGACAAATTTGGCACGTTTGATACGAAACAGATACTTTCCTGGCATCCAATCTTGCCAAAAAATTTCTAAAATTTATTTTCCTAACTTTAAAATCCCATAAAATCCTCAAATTTTAGTCTTTTTTCACACAGTTTTATGAAAAAGATCCACCATTGTTTTATCTTTATCCTGGTTTCAAATATAAGAACGATAACTCTTGATGTTCGCTCCAAGAGCGGGAAATATAAAACCTATGTGACAATTCCAGTGAACCGGAACTAATCGTCAGCAAGTTGACTCAGGAATCCCTGTAAACCGGAACTTGTCGGCAAAAGGATTAACACATTATTGATGCAAATAATTGTTTTATAGATACCCAGAAAATAAAAGGTAAACATTCCAATTTTTGTTTTGATTAATGTAACTAGAGGCTCAACTGAGCCTGTATCGCTCACCTGGCTTCTATTAAAGATGCAAGCTTTTCTGTATCCACAAGCTAGGCTGTTCATGAAACAAGAAATGTCAAAGTGGCCTTGACATTTGACACTGGCATTTGTCCTCTGCTTGCTCTGCCCTAAAGTATGTGGATCATATGCATCAATGATGACAAAATGATGACAAAAGCTCACATGGCCTATAGGCTAGATGAGCTAAAAAGACATTTCCAATGTGGTTTCCATGGAAACTTGGAGAAGCCACAGCCATCTAGCTGGTGAGCAGAAGTGAATCTCAACCAAAAGTGGATCATATGTAGAGGGTATTGCTGTCATGCAAAGTTCAAAAACATTTCATGATGTAGTTTCAGAGTAGAAGTTTGTTGAAAATTGCCCAATTAAAATCTGCCTCTGGCAGCCATGTTGTTCATCAAAACTACACCAAAGGTGGAAATTTTGTAGAGTTCCTTCCATACATCATTCTTGCCAAATTTGGTTACAATCCACAAAGCAGTTTCAGAGGAGAAAATCAAAATGTGAAAAGTTTACAAACGTAGGACAACAGACGCAAACTAGATGACATAAGCTCACATTGCTTATAGGCCAAGTGAGCTAAAAAGGGACCATCTGTATGTTTGCCTTAACCAACATACACAAAAAGAAGATAAATCTGAGTTTTATATTTTTGACTGATCTTAACCGGACTCTATACCATTGTAAAATTTTACTGTACTTACAACTTGATGTTTGCCACCAACAGAAAATTTTTTCTTTGATATGATTTTCACTGCAAACTTTTCACAAGATCCCTTTTTAAATGCTAATTTGACCTCACCACATGCACCTCTAAAATATATAAAGAAAAAAAAAAATTATATTTGTTTAAAGATGAAAACGGGGGAAAGGAACATAAAATTCTATTAGTTCTAGTACATGCATATCCTTCCTTATAATTTACCATAATAAAAATTTTTTGTCAAAGTATCAGTTTGAGCAGCAAGAATTATTAACAGATCGAGCAGAGGACCATAAAAATCAAACTCAAGCCTGGTATTAACATTTAATACATTAATGTTACGATCAAATGGCAATTATTCACAATGATTGTAACTGACTGATTTAAACACAGTTTTATGCCTTGTATACCCTATGACATCATTAACATATCCTGCAAGTTTCAGCCACATTTCACTGACTGTCAGCCTGACTGTATCGGTGTAAAGTCCTGCACGAGACATACCTCACTGCAAGACACAAGAACAGCAAATTTTAAAACTGTTGTATATACAGTACAATTTTTTTTTGTCTGGGGTTCTGTCTGTTTGGTGGCATTGACTGACTGACCTTCCATTTTGTTGTTGCAATCTTCCTGGATCGCCTGGATTCAATTTGCCAATCAAAAGCCATATAAGCAGCAATTGAAAAGTTTCTTGGTTGGTGATTGGGATCAATGGACATATGTTTTTATATTTTGTTTGTTTGTTTAGCTGGGGTTTTATGCCGTTTTCAGCACATTTGGATATTTTGCAGCGGCCAGTTTTTATTGGTGGAGGAAGCCGGAGTACCCGGAGAGAACCACCAACCTTCGGTAGGAAAATTGGCATCCTTTTCAATTTAGATTAGAGTCAAACACACTGCCACAGGTGAGATTCGAACTCACAACCCCAGTGTTGACAGGCTAGTGATCATTAGTAGTCATGACGAACTACATTGACCACTCAGCCACTGAGGCCCCCCTGTATTTATATTAGATCATCTACCATTGCTACCAACATCTGTTTAAAAAGGATCAAGTTTTACAGAAGAAGAATTTATAAAGTCAATTTTCCCATCTGATCCCATGTTAGGCATTGGTGGCCAGCTGAGTTGACAGTTTTGACCATAGAATAAATATCATTGCTGCCAAGACTGGCTTTACTTTGCTCATTAGTTTAAGAGAATTATTTTGTGTTATCATAAACATTACTGAAAAAGGACAATCTAAGGGTATTTCAGTCATCATAAATATAAGGTCAGGAAGAGGAAAATCTAAGGACAATTTCAGCAAAATCTGCATCCAACTTTCTAAGTGGTTTCAGATAAGATTTTTAACTGAATCCTATGTTAAACTATGTTCAGCTGTGGTGGCCATCTTTGTTGATAGTCCAGGTCAGTGGATATAATTTTGAAAGAGGGCCATCTAATGACCACTGCTGACAACTCTGGTTCGAAATAACCTAATGGTTTCAGACAAGAAGATTTTTAAATGAATTTTCATCAGGTCCTATGTTAAACTTAATTTGACTGTGGTGGCCATCTCCGTTGGCAGTCTAGCTCATCTGACAAATCAATGAAAGAGAACTACCTAAGGACCATTGCTGCCAACTTTGGTTCCATCTGGCCAAGTAGTTTCATAGAAAAATATTTTTTAAATTAATCCTCCATTTTTTCTATTTTTGCGATGGAATTATCTTTGAAAAGGGTCCACCCAAAAAATATAAGACCAAAATTTGGTCCCAATTGGTCCAGTGGTTTCCGAGGAGAAGATCTTTAAAGGAAAGTTTAAGATGACCACGGACACAAAGTGACAGCAATAGCTGACATGGCCCTTTTGGCCTGATGAGCTAAAAATTCCATTTTCAGTAAAAGTAACCTTAAAAGTGTCAATCTATTCAATCTATTTTAATTACTTTCCAGTGTGATCCAACATACATTTGTAGATCTAATCCTATTTTGCAGGCCATCCTAGATTTCATTTTCAGTCTTGAAAGTAATCAATCAGAATCAAAACACAGTGAAATCAACAACTGAGGTTAAAGAATTATATCCTTGGGGGTTTTTCCTAGGAACTTTTATCACCTAACCAAATGATAAAGATTTGTCCTAACAAAATATAACCTCATTAAGATAATTATGCGAGAAATGTTATTTGGACATTTCTTTATAATGATCATGTAGATTTTGATTAAAATGGCACAAAAACTTTTACCTTTCATAATGAAAGTCAGTGATAAAATTCTAGGATCTGCACTGCTTTCACCTCAATGTTTTTTACTCCCTGTGGTGATAAAATATCTCCTATTCTAATTCTAATATATATATGTATATATTTAAAAAAAAATGCACAAACAAAAACATAATACAATATCTTTCCAATTTACTGTTTAATTCCATTAAAATATAAACATTTAAATCAAGGTAGAGTATTATGATATATACATGTAGTGTTATGCAACATAACTACTGCATGGTATCCTAAGTTTTAATATTACTCCAATTTCCTGCAAATTACTTTATTTTAATTTTCTTACCTGCCAAGTGTCTTGGTTATTGTATATTTTTCTTTTATTTGTTCTGGAATTCCAGCTTCCTCATCTACACTCATATCTAGATACATGTATGCTAAAAAAAAATACCAGCAAAAACATTTAAAACTGAATACTTAGAACTGTTTTAAGGTGGCATTCAAAATGTCAAGTGATAAAATTTTTGGCTCCTACAAATGTATTAACTTGTCATTTTTTTTCCAGGTTCTGTCTGTTGGGCAGCATTGATTAATTGGTATGCCATTGTTGTCCTTTTTTTTATCCATTTTATTGTTAATTGTTTTGCTCAGATGTATTCCATATGCATACCGGTAGTATATTGTTTGTCTGTAGCAGCAATCTTTAATTGATGCGCCATGTGAGCTAAAAATATTAATTTACATGTATCTCCAAAATTGTTGTTCTAGTTCTAATCAATACTCTTCACACTCACATTGCTAAACAGATATTCAATAGTGTCTAGTCAAATTCTTTGCTTGGGTGAACACTAGTATAGTTTGTGGTTAATTTTTAAATGCTTATATTCACTAGCTTTGTAAGTGATTCAATTTTACTAAACATGTGGTCTTCAGTCACAATTCTGGTCAGTGATATAAGTGTGCATTACATGGCCCTCGTCTGTTTTCTCTTTGAGGGAAGTAATAAATAAAATTCTTTGATACAAATTTTGATGCACAAGATGTGCACAGTTTGTCAATTTATGACTCATCAGTTGTGCTCAAGGCCTAAAATTTTGAAAACCAAAACAGTAATCCAAAAAGTTTAAAAGCAAATTCAAAAATATCAAAACAACCAAAAGGGGCAAAGCTAAAACCATCTCAGGACAGAGCTATGCAGAAGGGATATACTCCTTAATTTTCACAAATTTAACAATTTTTGTAAAAGTAAACTAATGAACTCTTTCAGACATGGTTGTATGAGAGTTGCCAAGTGATTGCAATTCTTCACATTACATTTTTGGCTAAGTGTCATCCAAATCATCTGAATCAAAATACCATACAATGGTAAAGACTATACATGTATTTATAACTGTATATTTAGATCTATTGATTATAACTCACCTTTGTTCTTTTTCAATGCTAATGCTATTTCATCATTATTTGCTAAAACTTGTTTGTTTCCCTTCCCTGAAAGGAAGAAACAAGTAAAAAATCAAATCATATTGTGTCATCATACATTTACGGAACTGATGCACCATTTCCATGATCAAATTTCAGAATCCCAACTGGTAACCAGTTTTCAGCTGTATTGATTGTCATTAGTCTCCTGTACCAGATTCAAATGTGAAAGCAATTGAGAAAGTTACATGTACAATTCTTTATTTTTAACTATTATAGCTATGAATAGCTTTAATTGCAATTTTCAGTGTAAAAGTTTTGTGTTGTACAATGACACTCAAGTCTAATAAGAACCTTGACAAATAGTGAACATGTAAATTGGAATCCTAATTTAAGTTTAAAGATTAATCAAATAAATGTTAAAGTCCATTTATCTCCCCTTAAGAGTCAGACTGGAAATATTTTACTTTCACCAATGATGTCCTTACAAGACGTCAAAGAAAACCATGATGAATTCCATGATATGTTGGCAGACTTAAGCTTGCTTCTTCATTGTTAATGTTGAAGAGCATTGATTTACATGTAAGTTCATTTATTTTATTTAAAATCTTAACAAAAAAATTTGCAATATTTTTCTGTTTTGAATGAAAACATGAAGATTTCGGTGATGATCTTAATTTTGATGGATGGATGAATTATTGTTTAACATCCAGTGGCAACCAGGTGCATATCAGGACGAGAACATGTTGATATGATAATGAATATGATCCCTGCTTTGTACTAGACCGACACGCTAAATCGGATTTTAAATGTGCTAGCTCATGAGGTAATTGTCCGCAGGAAGACATATCACCTCACTCGGACACATTATACTGACTCAGAGCCAACCAGTATTTGCTCTTACTCTTAGATGCTGCCTGCTTGGTGGAGAAGCAGCAAATACCAATTTTATTTTCTTTTTTAATACAAATTACACATACCCATGGGTATTTCAGTGGCATACAATCTTGCCAAGGATTTTCCCTATCCGTAAACCTGAATGTTTTGGAGGATTTGCACAAGCAAGATCTAAACCATCAAAATAAAAACAAGAGGCTCACCTGGCTTAAATTTCATTTGGCCATTATAAAATGTAAGCTCTTTTGTATTCAACAAGGCATTTAAAGTAACACAAAATGCCAAAGTAACCTTGAAATTTGAATTTTGACCTAAAAAAAAGTGGATCTTTTGCATCTGTCCTTCCATATGACACACTTGCCAACTTTGGTTACAATCTGCCCATTAGTGTCTGAGCAAATGACAAAAAAAATCTTTCCCCATATGGATTCAATTGAAACTTTGAACACCTGCAGGCATCAGTTGATCAGATGAATCTCAAGCAAAAGTGGGATTTTTTGTATAGGGTACTTAGCCATCAATCCTGCAAAGTTTCAAAATATTTCATAATGTACTTTCAGATGAGAAGATTTTTGAAAAGTGGCCAAACAAAACCAAAAATGGCCTCTGGCTGCCATGTTGTTCATACAATCGGCATCAAAGCTAGAGAGTGGTAGAAGTCTTCCCATAAATCATTCTTGCCAACTTTGGTTCCAATCTGCCCATTACTTTCTAAGCAAACAACAAAACAAACCTTTTCCCATATGGATTCAATGGAACTGTTTAGGTTCACACACATCCTAATATGACATAGTAATTTAGTTTAAAGTTTCATTACAACAGTTTGGGAGGAGCTGTGCTAACAAGATACATGGACAGACACTCAGAGTGATTGTGGGTGGTATAATAATACTTACCCACTTTTTCACCATTAACAAAAGTTCCATTACTACTTGTGTCTTCAAGAAAAACATGTATACCAGTACTTGTATTTTTCTGTAAATAAGAAGAGAATTAAGTCATTGAGAAACTTATCTCACTTACCAAAATAACCTAGGAAAGACAATTCAAATTGTCATCTTGTTGTTTACAGTCTGATAGAGTGGGTTTTTTATTGAAAATATGAAAATTATAGATTTACATCATGTACATAGTATTTTCTATATGGGCCCATGTATCATCCACCAGGCTCCATTGTCAGACCAAGGGGTTTAGTCAAAGGTACAATATGTTTGTTTGTTTGTTTGTTTAGTTGGGGTTTAATGCCGTTTTCAGCACATTTTGGCCATTTCGCGGCGGCCAGTTTTTATTGGTGGAGGAAGCCGGAGTACCTGGAGAGAACCACCGACCTTCGGTAGGACAAATGGCAATCCTTGTCAATTAAGATCGGAGTCGAACACACCCCGCCACAGGTGAGATTCGAACTCACAACCCCAGCGTTGACAGGCTAGTGATCAGTAGTAGTCGTGATGAACTACCTAGACCACTCGGCCACCGAGGCCCCAGGTACAATATGGACCAAGGAATGATACCACAGCTGATGTGGAAATTTGTTTATCTTAAACGTATATTTCAAATTATGAAATATGAAAGAAACTAGAAATGCTGCACATTTTCATAAATGGTATGTCAAATTTAAAATTAATATCACAAAGATGAATTAAAAGAAAAAAATCTCCATTAAAATTGGTTGAAAAAAAAATACATATCAAGGCATATTACTTTTGGCCCTTTTAAAATCTTAAATCCCACAAACTGTTAAAGACTACTTGAAACACTCATCAAGATGAATTAAAAGAAAAAATCCCAATTAAAATTGGATGAAAAATAAATTTTTTTAGATGTCCTGCAAAATAGCTAATTCTGGCTCCTTTAATCACCTTTATCTCCTCAACGACAAAAGTAACACAATAGATTTATAAATGAATATTTCCACAGGGTACTGTAAAACGGGATATTTTGGTATAGGGATATGTTGGCCATTTTTGCTAAATGTGTAATTTTGGCATTTTCAGAAAAAAAATAAAAAAATAATTTTTAATAAAAATAAAACTTAAAACTAGAGCAATGTAGAGGCTCCAAGGAGCATGTATCACTCACCTGGAAATCATTTGCAGAATAAAATGTTTGACTACGTCCATCTTTACCAGCAGTCTGGAAAATTGTGCCAAATTGTTCACTGGTTTCAAACGATATCTTTCAGTGAATATTCAATGAAGGTCCTATGTTAAAATATGTAACTATGTTTTTGCAGGCAGAATTACAGATACAATTCTGAAAGAGGGGCAACTAAGGACCATTGCTGCCAAGTTTTGTCCCAACTAGCATTGTGGTTTCAGACAATAAAATCTTTCAGCAAATTGCCAATAGGGTCCTATGTAAAACTAATTTGGCTCTGGGGGCCATCTTGGATAGCTGATGGGGTCATTAGAAATAATTTGAAAGAGGACCACATAAGGACTACTGCTGCCAAGTTTTGTTCCAATTGGCACAGTGGTTTCAGCAAGAAGATCTTTTAGTAAATTTCCCAAAAGGGTCCTATGTTAAACTATGTCCGGCTCTGGTTGCCATCAGGGTCATCTGATATAATTCTGAACTTTATTAGCTCACCTGGCCAAAAGGTGATAATTATAATATAAATATGATTACAGCAATTTATCAACTGACAAAATAAATCAAAACATTGTAACTTTAATCAAAGTAAATAACTTTTCTAGATCTGACACAATTTGTTTGAAATTTTTTGGAACTTTTTTTTATTTATGATATTTTGGTGTGTTAAATTAGTTTTGGAGGATTTACAACAAGCGCCAAATAAACCAAAATATAACAACAGCTTAAATATAGATCCCAATTTAGATTATGCCCTTAGGCTAGGTAAAACTAAGTTTAAATGTGGTGACAATTTTGGTTAATAGTCCAGGTAATTGCAATCCTATTAAGGGAAGTTCCTGTACTGATTTTTTGTTTAAAATTTACCATATTGTCAATTTGTATATATACTTTTCATATATGCAAAGAAAAACATACCTTCATGACTTAGTTTATAAGATATTTGACACTTATTATATTTGAACAAAAACCCTTAGTTTTTCATTTTTCAAGACTTTCACAAAAAATTGTAGAACTTTTTTTTAACTTCACCAGATCTTTTGTAAAATATTCCTAAATGCATTGAGTGCTGACATTGTTCTCTGATTAATAACTGGTTGCAAAAATCAATAAACTAAGAAGGAAAATATGCAAATTTTGGCCAAATAAGGAATATTGGTAATTAATTGTTAACTTTAGATGCATGTAGAAAAAATCCCTTACTGAATTTTTCTTCAAATTTTAGTACAATAATCTTGAAGTAGTGGACTTTTGTTTGCAAAAGAAACTAGAGGCTCATAAGAGCCTGTATCGCTAACCTGAATTTAACTTTTCCACCTTAAGCAGGACTAAAAATCTAAGTGTAACAGTTTAAATAATTCGGCTGTGGTGGCTATTTTGGTTGACAGTCTGGTTTATCGGACAAAGTTCTGAAAGAGCAACATGTAAGGACCTTTGATGCCAAGTTTAGTTCCAGTTGGCTCAGTGGTTTCAGACAAGAAGATTTTTAAATGAATTTTCCCATATGGTCCTATTTAAACTAAGTTCGGCTGTGGCAGCCATCTTTGTTCACAGTCTGGGTCATCAGACAAAATTCTGAAAGAGGACCTCCTGAGGACCACTGCTGCCAACTCTGGTTCCAATTGGCCATGTAGTTTCATAGAAGAAGTTTTTTAAAATTCATTCCCCCCCCCCCTTTTTAGTCACAGCAGCCTTGATATCCATTGGAAGTTGGGGATGCCGGACATAATTTAGGCAACCCTAGAACCATTCCATCAAAGTTTAGACCAATTGGCCCAGTGGTTTCAGAGGAGAAGATCTTTAAAGGAAAGTTTACGCCAGACATCGTCTTTAAAGGACAAAAACTCCTATAAGGGTTCAAGTAATGAATTTGGTCATGTTGACTTATTTGTACATCTTACTTTGTTGAACATTTTTTCTGTTTACAGTTTGTCTTTATCTCTAATAATATTCAAGATAATAACCTTAAACTGCATATTTCCTTAAAATTAACAATTCAGAGGCAATAACCCAACAACGGGTTGACTGTTTCGTCTGAAAATTTCATGGCAGGTAGATCTTGAGCTGATGAACATTTTTACCCTAGTCAGTTTTGCATTAAATGCTTTAGTTTTTGAGATATCAGACAAAAAGTACAGTTTACCCATATGTTCTATGTTTAGCCATGTTGGCCACCTTGGTTGGCAGGCGGGGTCATCGGACAAAAATATTTAAACTAATACCCTAATGATGCTTGTGGCCAAGATTGGTTCCTTTTGGCCCTGTAGTTTCAGAGGAAAATTTTGTAAAAGTTAACGGATGACAACGGATGCCAAGTGATGAGAATGTAAAAAGATATTTAATTGAATTTTCCATAGGGTCCTATGTTAAATTAAGTTTCGCTGTGCCGGTCATCTTGGTAGACAGTATGGGTCATTGGACACAATTCTGAAAGAAAACCATTGCTGCCCTTTTTTGGTTCCAACAGGCCATTTAGTTCCATAGAAGATTTATAAAATTCACCCCCTTTTTTTAATTTTTAGTAAAAGCAGACATGTCGATTGGAAGTTGGGGATGCCAGACACGATTTTGGAAGGGGATTACCCGAGGAACATTCCACCAAAGTTTGACTTTGCTCAGACTGACATTGACATCTAAGAGCACTAAATTCCACCTGAAATGATTTTATAATAATGTACATGTATCTCACCCTTATTAATTTAAAATGAATTTTACTGTAAGCTTGAAAACACTGATTTTTCTTTGCAGATTCTGTGTTGAAAGGAATATCACAGCTGTCTCCTCTTCCAAAAGAATATTCATCTGCTGTCAAATCTGCAAAGAAAAAATTTAAATCATGGAATTACTGAACATGACTATATAAAATTAAAATAACCAATAAAAACAGTATGTACTAAGAAACAATTTGACCAATTTTTAAATGCGAAAATGTGTGTCTTCCAAGGAAGACATGTGTCGCCTGCGGACGTCAATTTTTACAAAAGATTGTAAAATTTTCTACAAATGAAATGTATATGCACACCTTTGCATTAAGGTTAATGCACAGAGAAAGTTTCATCAAATTGCTTTGAGCGGTTTACAAGTAATTGAGGATAGAAGAAAACTGTGACGACTCAAGATGACAGAAAGTGATCCCTATGTGTCGACCATGCGTTCTGCAGGCGACACAAAAAAAGAGACCTTAATTGATTTTGCACTTTTCTGATATCCAAACTGAATGTTTGTTGTTGCAAACACTGGTAAGAGCAACAAATGGCTCCGTAGAGCCTGAATCACTCACCTGTAATTTTTTTTTGTAGATCTTGTCCCAATGATTATTTTTGCTATTTAATGTATACCGTCACATATATGTGCAATATATTTCACTGATCTATGAGATTAACAATGTACAGTGGTGTGATACATCAAATCAACCATAAATGAGATGACAATAAATATCCTCAGTGTTTTTTCTAAGATACTAATAAAAAATTTTAATCAAAGTAATCATCTGACCAAATGATAAAACTTCATCCTGTCAAAAAATATAACCATTTAGATACACAAGATGTAGGGTTTTATTAAATTTACATAAAAACATTTAACTTCCAGATGTACAAGTAGCTGTTGTGATATGCTCATGATGCTTTGGTTTTACCCTGCCAGGGATAAAACCCATGACCTTCCACACTCGAGGCAAGCACACTACCATGAGACCACCAAGGCAGTCAAACTTTATTGGAGTCACTCATCCATCAAATGTAGGTCAAAGTGACCCAAATGTGGCTCATCAATGTTGAGTCTTCTAAGGGGATTGTAGTGCTATAGCATCATTGATGTACAGGTCAATGGGTTTCTGAGAAATTAAGCTAACCAGGCAGACTGACGAATGTACATATGTAGATATACATACAGACAGGAAGTACAAGGGTAAATCTAATATGCCCCTTTCACTTTCTTTGATAAGGCATAAAAAATATAGGCTAAAAGAACTATATTAGTACAAATTAAGAAACATTCAAAGTTTGTTGTAAATGTACAACCCAACCATGTTGTGTCGAACTTGTGTACATGTGTATGCAAAAAAAAAACTTGAAATTGTCAAGGTATTTTATAGGTCCAGACAACTTTGTTAAGTTGAACTTAGTTGATTTAAAAATTGTTGTTAATGCGTAAATTTTGAAGCGAACTTCAAGAAATAAGACATTGCTTAACCTTGTGGCATTTAGTGTTGTGCCATTCTCCTGACTTTGTCTTTTACTTGGACTTTGAATTTGTTGTGTTTTCCCACTGTTTTGTTGCTTCGATATTCTTTTGCAGATATTTAACCTTGATGTGTCAAAATTCCAACTAAAGAAAATTTTCAGCTTTGATAAAAATGAATTATTCTGTAATTACATGTGTAAATTAGATGTTTGCAATTTTTTCCAAATTAGTTAGCTATTAAAAATTAATGATATTATGTTTGAATAATGCTTAAATATACTGAATACTATTAGTAAAATAGCTGACACTTTTGATATAATTTACATTGTAATTTATCAAGCGGAAGATGATTGTTTGCTTAAAAAAGTTCTTTTTTATTGAATAGAATATTTAAGGATTACATGTTTGATGTTTGACTGGCCAATTGTCAATAGTGATCATTCAATCTCTTACACATAGACATTTATTCTTGCTCTTGTTTGCAAGGGATTCTGGGATACTGATACCTGATTAACATTTGTGTATTGATATGCAGTGATTTTGTCCTGATTTTTAAAAAGTGTCTCCCCCTTTTTTAATTAGTTTTTTGGCAAGTGCGTAAACTGACATTGCATTTTTTTTTCTAAAAGAAATACAAGGATTGCTTGGCAAATTTTTTAAGAAGTAATACAATGAAGCTTTGATTTCACATTTAATTTGCTCTTATTATCTTCCTGTCATTTAGGCCTTTGAACATACATGTAGTCACAAGTTTCTCAAGTTCCTGGATATTTAACTCTCTGTTGACATGGCAGATTTGTATGCTGCATCCAATTTTTTTGTGATGGCATATTTATTTTTGGAGTTATTATGTTTGACATCAGCTACAACAGTGGAAGATCAGAATAAAGACAGATTTTTAACATATTTAGAATTGTGCAACATTTTTACCTCTGGGGTCGTAAAGCATTAAATCACTGCAATTTCGAATAAGCCAGGGTTCGAGTCATCCTAGATAAACTGTGATGTCATGCTTTTCACATATTATTGTAAGGCATTTGCTCAGATCAAATTCTGTTTTGGTGTTTTTGTGCCGAAATACATCTGTTGGTTCTATTAATTATTTAACATGCTCTATATATATTTTATTCTGAAAATACTCTACATTCTATCAGTATTAAAGCTTTATATTAGACCTTTGTAATTCATCACATGTCAGTGATTTTTAGTACGCCTCAACGACCCTAACATTTTTGTCGCGATTTTGAAAACTTTTCAACGTGCAGAAAAACATTGGTTCTGTTCCCACGACGTCTGGAGTTTTATATTTATCAAAACAATCATGTCGATCCACCTGCTGGTTCCAGCAGTTTATAAACTTGAAGCTTGTTGCAATAATGATTGCTTCACCACAATGTGTTTGCTACCATATCTATACATATTTGAAGGTCGCATCGTCACATAAGGATCTGCTATAAAACCAATCCAGAGTATCTGTGATTGTTTGGATTCATGTTGCTATCAGATACCACTGCACATCCTGTGAGTGGAATGGAAACCATACATGTATGTTGTAAAAATGTCAAATCTATTTCCCCCCTTCCAATAAAAAAGCAGACCTACCGACCCTATTTTGTAAACTGATGTAATATTTATTTTGTCTTATAAAAGTGCACAACTCTAGTACAGTAAATGACTTACTCCCCAAATTTTGAATTCTGTCTGCATGTTGTGGTTCTTATTACATGTATTAACATTGTGTATAAGTTTCATAAAATTTGGATGAGGCAAATTTAAGCTGGAGTGCGGAAACGAAAAATTTGCAATTTTCCAAGATATAAAGGGGCATAACTCTAGAACGGTATATGATTCACTGCCCAAATTCTAATTCTGTCTGCATGTTGTGGTTCTTAGCATTGTGTATGAGTTTCATAAAATTTGGATGAGGAAAGGCCAAAATAAACAAGAGGCTCCCATGAGCCTGAATCGCTCACCTGTTACTTTTTGTGTAGATCTTGCAACAATGATTATTTTTGCTCTTTAATGTATACTATTGCTTTTCACATAAATATTGACTTGAACAGCTAAAATATAGAATCCTAAACCCAAATATATATGGTTGCTAGGGACTTTTTTAAGGGAAAACATTTTGACTTGAAAAGGTAAATTGCAGGGTCCTGAACCAAATATATCTGGTTGCTAGTGGCTTTTCCATTGGTTGTTATGAATTTTTCAATCATCTTGACCCTTTCAAGGGAAAAAACTCCCATAAGGGGTCAATTGACGATTTTGGTCATGTTGACTTATTTGTAGATCTTACTTTGCTGAACATTTTTACTGTTTACAGTTTGTCTTTATCTATAATATATTCAAGTTACAAATTTCATGGCCGGTAGATCTGGACCTGATGAATATTTTTACCCCATGTCAGTTTTACTCTAAATTCTTTAGTTTTTGAGATATAAGCCAAAAACTGCAATTTACCCCCTATGTTCTATTTTTAGCCATGGTGGCCATGTTTCTCGATGGACAATACTAGAGGCTCTCAAGAGCCTGTGTCGCTCACCTGTATCTAATGTGATTTTGGAAATTATGTAAAATTATATAATGATTGAGACCAAGATTGGTTTAATTTGACACAGTATTTAAAATTAAAAACAGGTCATCTTAGTGTAGTCTTACAATAGCTACTGAAGACATCTTATCATTATTATTTTTGAATATGTGGTCAAGTTGTGACCATTCAGAATTTTTTTTATAATTTTCTGATAGACTTCTAAACATCTTGGATGATGGATCGGCAACAAAGTAACAACACTTAGTCAGCACCTCATAAGGAACATTCATGCTATGTTTTGTTACATTCCATTCAGTGGTTCTCTAAAAGAAGTCATTTGTATGCATTTCCCATAGGGTCCAATGTTAAACTTAGTCCCCCGCTGGCGGCCATCTTGGATGATGGATCGGCTACAAAACAACAACTCTTGGTCAGCACCTCATAAGGAACATTCATGCCAGATTTAGTTTCATTCCATTCAGTGGTTCTCTAAAAGAAGTCATTTGTATGCATTTCCCATAGGGTCCTATGTTAAACTAAGTTCCAAGGTGGCGGCCATCTTGGATGATGGATCAGCTACAAAGTAACAAGACTTGGTCAGCACTTCATAAGGAATATTCATGCCATGTTTGGTTTCATTCCATTAAGTGGGTCACTAAAAGAAGTCATTTGTATGCATTTCCCATAGGGTTCTATGTTAAACTAAGTTCCCCGCTGGCAGCCATCTTGGATGATGGATCAGCTACAAAGTAACAACACTTGGTCAGTACCTCATAAGGAACATTCATGCCATGTTTGGGTTCATTCCATTTAACGGTTCTCTAAAAGAAGTCATTTGTATGCATTTCCCATAGGGTTCTATGTTAAACTAAGTCCCCCTCTGGCGGCCATCTTGGATGATGGATCGGCTACAAAGTAACAACACTTGGTCAGCACCTCATAAGGAACATTCATGCCAGATTTAGTTTCATTCCATTCAGTGGTTCTCTAAAAGAAGTCATTTGTATGCATTTCCCATAGGGTCCTATGTTAAACTAAGTTCCCGCTGGCGGCCATCTTGGATGATGGATCAGCTACAAAGTAACAACACTTGGTCAGCACTTCATAAGGAATATTCATGCCATGTTTGGTTTCATTCCATTAAGTGGGTCACTAAAAGAAGTCATTTGTATGCATTTCCCATAGGGTTCTATGTTAAACTAAGTCCCCCGCTGGTGGCCATCTTGGATTATGGATCGGCTACAAAGTAACAACACTTGGTCAGCACCTCATAAGGAACATTCATGCCATGTTTGGTTTCCTTCCATTCAACGGTTCTCTAAAAGAAGTCATTTGTATGCATTTCCCATAGGGTCCTATGTTAAACTAAGTCCCCCGCTGGCAGCCATCTTGGATGATGGATCGGCTACAAAGTAACAACACTTGGTCAGCACCTTATAATGGTTCATTCATGCCTGATTTATTTTCATTTCATTCAGTGGTTCTCTAAAAGAAGTCATTTGTATGCATTTCCCATAGAGTCCTATGTTAAACTAAGTTCCCGCTGGCGGCCATCTTGGATGATGGATCAGCTACAAAGTAACAAGACTTGGTCAGCACTTCATAAGGAATATTCATGCCATGTTTGGTTTCATTCCATTAAGTGGGTCACTAAAAGAAGTCATTTGTATGCATTTCCCATAGGGTTCTATGTTAAACTAAGTTCCCCGCTGGCAGCCATCTTGGATGATGGATCAGCTACAAAGTAACAACACTTGGTCAGTACCTCATAAGGAACATTCATGCCATGTTTGGGTTCATTCCATTTAACGGTTCTCTAAAAGAAGTCATTTGTATGCATTTCCCATAGGGTTCTATGTTAAACTAAGTCCCCCTCTGGCGGCCATCTTGGATGATGGATCGGCTACAAAGTAACAACACTTGGTCAGCACCTCATAAGGAACATTCATGCCAGATTTAGTTTCATTCCATTCAGTGGTTCTCTAAAAGAAGTCATTTGTATGCATTTCCCATAGGGTCCTATGTTAAACTAAGTTCCCGCTGGCGGCCATCTTGGATGATGGATCAGCTACAAAGTAACAACACTTGGTCAGCACTTCATAAGGAATATTCATGCCATGTTTGGTTTCATTCCATTAAGTGGGTCACTAAAAGAAGTCATTTGTATGCATTTCCCATAGGGTTCTATGTTAAACTAAGTCCCCCGCTGGTGGCCATCTTGGATTATGGATCGGCTACAAAGTAACAACACTTGGTCAGCACCTCATAAGGAACATTCATGCCATGTTTGGTTTCCTTCCATTCAACGGTTCTCTAAAAGAAGTCATTTGTATGCATTTCCCATAGGGTCCTATGTTAAACTAAGTCCCCCGCTGGCAGCCATCTTGGATGATGGATCGGCTACAAAGTAACAACACTTGGTCAGCACCTTATAATGGTTCATTCATGCCTGATTTATTTTCATTTCATTCAGTGGTTCTCTAAAAGAAGTCATTTGTATGCATTTCCCATAGAGTCCTATGTTAAACTAAGTTCCCGCTGGCGGCCATCTTGGATGATGGATCGGCTACAAAGTAACAACACTTGGTCAGCACCTCATAAGGAACATTCATGCCATGTTTGGTTTCATTCCATTCAGTGGTTCTCTAGAAGAAGTTCAAAATGTTAACGACGACGACGGACGACGGACGCCAAGTGATGAGAAAAGTTCACTTGGCCCTTTGGGCCAGGTGAGCTAAAAATCAAACAAACTTTATTCTAGATACCCTAAGGATTATTCAGTCTAGGTATGGCTGTAATTGGTTCAATGGTTTTGGAGGAGAAGATCTTTGAAAAGGTTTACGATGGACGACGGATGCCAAGTGATAGCAAAGCTCACATGTCCTTTTAGGACATGTGAGCTAAAAACATGTTTGCACTAATGCGCCCAACCCATTAAAAAGCCACAGACTCAAAATCTTTTATTGCTTTTTAATCGATGTCATTTCCGAAAACTGAAGCAGTCATTGTTTCCTGTATTAATTCAGTTAAATCCACAGGGAACTATTTGTTTGACAAGATCAATGATCCTGGCGATATTGATATGAGAACTAGAGGCTCTAAAGAGCCTGTATCGCTCACCTTGATTTAACTTTTCACCTTAAGCAGGAATAAAAATTTTAGTGTTGCACTCAATTTGGCTGGTTGGCTCTCCGGACCGTAGGAACGAGAGCCTTATGCTGTGGGTAGCAGAATTTTCGTGATTTTGTGAGCTCGAGATCTCCAAAACGGTAACTTACTGCAAATTGTGCATTTGGATGCATTCGGTATTTAGGCTGAAGTTGTGCATGCTTTTTTCAAATCTAGTTTTACAGGTGTGGAATGCGAAATTTTGTAATGACCTATATTCCCATTATACACCATTGTAACAAAACAGTTAAAGTCCTTGACATATAATTAAAGTTGCACCGGCTGAATGTTGATAAGAGAAACAAACGGATTACCTATTTATCTTGTAAATTATACACACACAACAGTCAATACAAGATTTGAATGACACCTATACGGATTAAAGTTTTAGGAAGATACCTAATGATACCTAATGATATTTGGGTAAATATATACACATGAAAGCATCAGTGGTAAAGAAGATTTATCTGGGAAGGCGGAGTCTATATATTATTGAGCTTTGCTCAATTTTTAGGTAAAAATAGATACTGGAGATCTCTTTGTTTAACGGTCAGTTGTGCAGTGTTTTGCATAGAGAATATCATGTAAAAACTAGATATAGTACCTTCATAACAAAAATTAATTGCTTTCTTCAAAAGCATGTGGAAATGGTAAGATTGAAATGAAAATACCGGAGATCCATGTGGCCATTGGCCTCTTGTTTTTCTATAGGGTTCTATGTTAAACTAAGTTCAGCTGTGGCAGCCATCTTGGTTGACAGTCCAGGTCAATGGACACATTTCTAAAAGAGAACCACCTAAAGACCATTACTGCTTAATCTTGTTCCAACTGGCTAAGTGGTTTCAGACAAGAAGATTTTTAAATTAATTTTCCCATATTAAACAAAATTCGTCTGTGGGCCCTATGTTTAACTGAGTTCGGCTGTGGCGGCCACCTTGGTTAACAGTCAGGGTCATCGGACTTTTATCTGAAAGAGAACCTCCTAAGGACCATGACTGCCAAATTTGGTTTTAATTGGCCTTGTAGTTTCATAGAAGAAGTTTTTTAAAATTCATCCCCCCTTTTCTCTATTTTTATTAACAGCAGCTATGTTGGAAGGTAGTCGGGGATGCCAGACATATTTTTGGAAAGCGGCCACCCAAAGACCATTCCACCAAAGTTTGGTTCAAATTGGCACAGTGGTCTCAGAGAAGATAATGAAAATGTTAAAATTCCCATAGGGTTATATGTTAAACTATGTCTGACCATGGCCATGATGGCGCCCGGGAAAACCAATAAAAATTTTAAAGGGGACCATCCGAGGACCATTCAACTAAAGTTTGGTTTAAATTTGCCGAGCGATTTTAGAGGAGTTGATGAAAATGTGAAAAGTTTACGACAACGACAACAGCCACAAAGTGATGAGAATAGCTCACCTGGCCTTTTAGGCCAGGTGAGCTAAATGACAGCGTCGAACAAACTTAATAATCTGCTGCAGTATTTGAACCCAATTTTTATGATGTATGTAATTCTCAATGTATGCCACTTATCATCTGTTTGATTTTTTTCAAAATTTCCGATTGTAGATAGAGTCTACCGAGGAAACATTTATACCTAAGTTCCAAACCATTGAATGGAAATATAGTAATAATAATGTATACCATAGTACACCAGTTTTTAAACTAGCACATACTTTGGACTGTCAGCTATAAACCCATGGATTTTTCTACCATTCAGTTGGGTCCGGTAAAAGGACCCATTCCCAATGGAAATTATTTTAAAATCATGCAGAATTTCCAAAAATGTTAACTTACACCTCTAATTTTTGTTCCGAATTGACCAAAATTTTTCCCAAAATAGGCCAAAAACAACCCTTACCAATAACCCTGGATAAACCCCTGAAACCTCAATGTCCTAATTTAGTTTTTAGTCTGTGTTTACATCCATTTGTCTGTTCATCCAACCATCACACGTTTGATTTTTTTCTATGAAGATGGGGGTCACATCTTTATGAAACTTGGTACATACATGTATGTACAGGTATACTATAGTGAATTGGAAAAATAGTTTTACAAGCTTATGCTTATCCCTCACCTTGGCAAGTATAATGTACAAGAGTAGCATTTCAGGCTACTCTTTTCAACATCCAGAGGGGAGTCTCTGGCGAGCTAAGGTCTTGCTCTCTCTTAACACAGGACAGCCATTTTTTGGCCCAATTCGACTCACAACTTTTTTGGGACTAGCCTCTCAAATGGTGTCATTAATTTATTTCAAATTTTCATCCCGAACTGTTCTTACAATAAATCATACATCATATATGTACATGTTAACAGGTCTAGTCGAACTCGCAAAACCGAGTATACTCTCAAAAGCGAGTTTTCTTTCCCGGCATTCAATGTTTTTGATGAAATCTCCAGTACTGAGGCTGGAATAGTATCTCAACAGAGTTTCGTATTTTTCGTAAATATTCAAAAATTACAATAGAAATGAAAAATATAAATTTGTAAATACATCAATAATTTTTATAAAACAAGAGTGGACACCCACAAAAATGTCTTGCCTGTCGTTTATATATTAAGATAATTACATTCACCAATTATATATTTCATCTATTACATATACCATCTTAAAAAAATATACCAAACAAAAAAACTTAACCATGAAACTTAGCATTGAGCAATGAGCCAAATAAATACACCAAATATAGTTGACATATTGCTTATTTTTCAACAAATATAGTCCAAACCACAAAAACTTAACATTGAGCAATGAACTGTGAAAATCAGGTCAAGGTCAAATTAAACCTGCCAGACTGACATGTTCATCGTAAAATATTTCCATACACCAAACATATTTTACCTATTACATATATTTTTATAAAAAATACCAAAACACAAAAACTTAACTTTAACCACAGAACCTTATAAATGATGTCAAGGTCAGATGACACCTGTCAGTTGGACATGTACACCTTACAATCAATCCATACACTAAAATATAGCAGACCTATTGCATACAGTATTCGAAAAACAGACCAAAACACAAAAACTTAACTATAACCACTGAACCATGGAAATGAGGTCAAGGTCAGATGACACTTGGACATGCACACCTTAAAATCCTTCCATACACCAAATATAGTAGACCTATTGCATACAGTATTCGAAAAACAGGACAAAACACAAAAACTTAACTATAACCACTGAACCATGAAAATGAGGTCAAGGTCAGATGACACCTGCCAGTTTGACATGTACACCTTACAATCCTTCCATACACCAAATATAGTAGACCTATTGCATACAGTATTCGAAAAACAGGCCAAAACACAAAAACTTAACTATAACCAATGAATCATGAAAATGTTGTCAAGGTCAGATGACACCTGCCAGTTGGACATGTACACCTTACAATCCTTCCATACACCAAATATACTAGACCTATTGCTTATAGCATCTGAGATATGGACTTGACCACCAAAACTTCACCTTGTTCATTGATCCTTGAAATGGGGTCAAGGTCAATTTAAAACTGTCTGACGGGGATGCTACCAAATATAGTTATCCTATTACTCATAATAAGAGAGAAATTAACATTACAAAAAATCTTAACTTTTTTTTCAAGTAGTCACTGAACCATGAAAATGAGGTCAAGGACAATGTACATATGACAGACGGAAACTTCGTAATATAAGGCATCTATATACAAAGTATAAAGCATCCAGGTCTTCCATCTTCTAAAATATAAAGCTTTTAAGAAGTTAGTTAATGCCGACACCGGATCACTATCCCTATGTCGAGCTTTTTGCGACTTAAGTCCCAGGCTCGACAATAAAAATAATAAATAAAAATGGATCAAAGACACAAATGGCCGGGTTGCTTTACTGGGTGTTTACTGTAGTGGTGACAAAGGTGATTACAACATCATATTGCACATTGGCAGTCATGAATATTTAAATAGACAAAATAAGACACATTGTATGTTGGTGTACGAGCACAGAGGCAGTCATCAATTTAATTAGAAATAGGTGAAGTAAGCAATATTTGATTGATTACATGTTGATAAACACTTGTTTGGAAAAATGGGAAATAATTCCTGAAATAATTCCATAAAGTGAGGTGCACATCTTCAATATATATTAAAAGATTCTGTGAGGTTTCAAGGATGCGGGTGAAAAACTGTAGGAGGAGTTGATTTCGCAAAATAGGTACCCTCTATTGAAGATGTCAATAAAAAACGACTAAGTTCCAAAGTTTGGAAAAATTGGAAATAATTCCATAAAGTGAGGTGCACATCTTCAATATGTATTAAACGATTCTGCAAAGTTTCAATGATGCGGGTGAAAAACTGTAGGAGGAGTTGATTTCGCAAAATAGGTACCCTCTATTGAAGATGTCAATAAAAAACGACTAAGTTCCAAAATTTGGAAAAATTGGAAATAATTCCTGAAATAATTCCATAAAGTGAGGTGCACATCTTCAATATGTATTAAACGATTCTGCAAAGTTTCAATGATGCGGGTGAAAAACTGTAGGAGGAGTTGATTTCGCAAAATAGGTACCCTCTATTGAAGATGTCAATAAAAAACGACTAAGTTCCAAAGTTTGGAAAAATGGGAAATAATACCTGAAATAATTTCATAAAGTGAGGTGCACATCTTCAATATATATAGAAAAATTCTATGAAGTTTCAAGGATGTGGGTGAAAAACTGTAGGAGGAGTTGATTTCGCAAAATAGGTACCCATTTTCCCCGCCCGCCGCTGCCGGCTGCCTGCCAACGGCCGCCCACCCGACATTAACCATACTATAACCCGGATTTGCACTCTGTGCAACCAAGCCAAAAACCAACTAAAGAACTACTAAGACATTTTGAACATCTTTAGTTTCGTATGTAGAAGTGACTTCTGGTTAGGTATTTTCTAAAAATAAACATTAAAAAGTCATAAAAAATTCAATTTGAATAAAAAAAAATTCTTTCCCTACCTTGTTCAACAGAAATAATTCCTTTTATGTAAGATTAAGTCACAAAAGATAGATGATATGTGTCTTTATTATCTATGCCAAAAACGTCCGAAAGATCGCCCAACTTCGTCCAGCTTTATATTTCTCCATATAAATTGCACGGTATATTTTAAATTTGCTTGGTAGAAATGTTCAAAAAGGTATTAAGAATGTATATCCTAATTTACAGGGATGAGGGATTACGTGTTTGCATTACAGGTGAAATAATATACAACCAGGTGAAGAAACTCGCATTTGCGAGTAAATTAATGACATATACTTGCGTTTGCCAGTTCGATCAGACCTGGTTAAACCATGACAATACAAGATAAACATTGTGACCAATGCTAAATTTAAGTAAGTTAGCATTAATGAAACAAGAGTAGACACACTACATGTCTTGCCTGAGTATGCACATGGACACAGAATAATGATAATCTGATATCCGACATTTTGAAATTGAGGTCAAGGTCAAAAGGCAGGTGTCATACCGACAAGTATCCACAAAGAACTCTCTATTGACCAAATATGGTGGGTCTAGGTATTAAAGTTGCTGAGAAATGGACCTAATCTCGAAAATGTGACAAGTCACTCAAGCATCCAATTGAGGTCAAAGTCCAGAGACAGGTGTCAGACTTGCATGTACCAACTAAGAACTTACTATAGACCAAACACAGATGGGTCTAGGTATTACAGTTGCTTAAAAAAGGACATAAGAAATTTGGATGAAAGTCACTCAACCATGAAATTAAGGTCAAGGTCCAGAGACAAGAGTCAGACTTGCATGTACCCACTACATTTGTAAGACTATGTATAGACCAAACACAGATGGGTCTAGGTATTACAGTTGCTGAAAAAAGGACTTAAGAAATTTGGGTGAAAGTCACTCAACCATGAAATTTAGGTCAAGGTCCAGAGACAAGTGTAAGACTGGCATGTACCCACAAAGAACTATCAATAGACCAAATACAGTGGGTCTATGTATTAGTTTCTGAGAAATGTACTTAACAACGAAAAAGTGACAAAGTCATTCAAGTCTGGAATTGAGGTGAAGGTTCCAAACCAGGTGTAGGACTGACATGTACCCACCAAGAACTATTTATAGACCAAATATGGTTTGCCTAGACATTACAGTTTCTGAGAAATGGACTTAACCACGAAAATGTGACCCAGGTCACCCAGCATGAAATTGAGGTCAAGGTCAAAAGGCAGGTGTCAGACTGGCATGTACCCACCAAATTGACCAAATATGGTGGGTCTAGGTATTACATTTTCTGAGAAATGGACTTAACCACGAAAAAGTGACAAAGTCACTCAAGCATAAAATTGAGGTCAAGGTCCCAAGCCAGGTGACAGACTGGCATATACCCACTAAGAACTTTGTGACAAAGTCACTCGAGCATGAAATTGAGGCCAGGGTCCCAAGGCAGGTTACAGACTGGCATATACCCACTAAGAACTATCTATAGAACAAATATGGTTCGCCTAGGTATTACAGTTGCTGAGAAATGCATTTAACCACGAAACTTGGTCGCAGATTTTAAATTCATGTTTATGAAGTCAGTGAACCATGAAAATGAGGTCAGGGTCACAAGACAAGTATACTGCGGCAAACCTTATACAATAAGCTACCTTGTGGACCATAAATTTTAATTGTAGGTATTACATTTGCAAAGTTATTAAAATTTTTAAAAAGTTTACGCCGCCGCCGGAAAGAAATACCTATATCTCGCCTCCGCAACTTTTCGACGCAGGCGGGACAAAAACAAATGATAAATCTTTCTTTTGACCATAAAAAAAGCCTACCTACCTACCCACAGCTATCTTTATTTTGTAATAATTTTGGGAACCTGAATAAAACAGCAAAGTTTATTTGGCTATTGACTAATGAAAATATTAGGCCACTATTAAAAAAATGTATGTTTCCCCACACCCCTACCCACATTGTTGTAAGTGGGTAGGTAGGTAGGTTTTTTTTTTTTTTATATCTTGAAAATTTTTTTTAATACCCAACAGAGCAAAACAAATCGATCATGTGTATGTCTGGCACATATAACTATTTGTAGCAACTTTAATGTAAGTGTTAGAATGTCTAAATCTTTGTAGCTCTCAGTGTCAGGTGTCAACTTGACATTAATTCCATCTGATTTTATTTGAGTTTGTATCTCAGAATTGTTATGACTGATGTTTTCCCTCTCAGTGCATACTAGTAGCAAACTGTTTTAAATATATATGCATGTACTGTAGTTGTTTAACCTGAAGAATGTTCCATCAAATAATTTACCCTCTGACAGCACATGACTCTGTATTTTGCTTCTGACATTGAGGAAATCACCAATATTAATAAAATTATTAGAATGAACTTTTATTTGAGCTAAAAGATAGCAAACTAAACTAAATACGCATTAGTCTTAATAGATACCACGTGATTTTTTAGTCCTAAGTAATGAGGGGTAGATTCTTTGCTGGAATAGCCTTGACACTTATTTATCAATACATTGGACAGATTTTAATGCTTTAATAAATTTTAAATAAAACAAATGACTAGATTGGAAACAAATTAATAGAAATGAAACAAATGTCTGACGTGTGTTTTCTCTGCAAAGAATATTTTCCTTTAGGATAGGGGGACTGGCCAAATTCTTTGCAGTTTTTAAATTTTTCACATACGTGGTCGGCCCATAAAATGGGGATCCGGCGACCATCACGTCTATAAAAAAGGAGCTGCAACATTTAAAGGGTTCAATGGGAAGCGGTGGTCAGGAGGGAGGTAACAAGCTGCTTGATTTGAAGCTGTAAAGTCTGTTCGAGACAACGTTTTTCACCCTTCCGTCCGAATATTTTATTGAAATATCTGAAAATATTGTTGTTTTTGTATTATTCTTTTTCTCAGTAATTAGCAGTAAGAAAACTGAAAAGTTTTTATCCATTATTCTTTTTATAATTTTACTTTATGAATCCATGCATGTCATGCAGGTATACAAAGTAAACATGTATAATTCCTACGAGTGTGGCATTGATTTTTGTTGTGCTTGCTCAGACTGGAAAGGTTTCAGCGTAGCAATTTGTTTCTTCAATTAATTTATTAATGAAATTTCACCAATAATTAACGAAAAAAATCAATAATCTCCAGATTTTCTCCCAAATTAAAATTTTAATAAAATAATTTCTTCTCAGCGTCGAAAGCAAGAACACGTGTATGAAGGTTTCCACATATCCATGTATCCTGAAACGGCGCGATTTGTTCATCATTTTCCGAATCATCTTCATCAAAATCTAAATATTCTTCTTCAGAATCATCCTCAAGAAACATTTCTGTTACAAAATCTGGATTTTTCAGGGTAAAACTTCTCTAAAAACGTGTCGCCGTCCGCAACCTTCGTCTACTTCAATATTGTTTCAAACTCGATGTAAACAAACTACGAGGTCAACATTTGTCATCAAAATAATTTTAGAATAGGATGTTGGAATTGACCAATAAAAACTGTTTTCTATAGGGAAATCCTTTTTCTGACGTAATATCAACTAAATATAAATATATCTGCTTGATTTCATTGGCTGGAACTCAAAAAGTCTACCTAATATAGAAAGTCGATATAGTGACGACCTGCAATGAACGGAACTACCGGAAGTGCTCAATATATCAACAACCGGCAGTACAATAAAGTTGTTTTGGCAATCACTATATCGACGTCGTGCAGTACTAGGGTTAAAAAAAAATTTTGAACTCAGAACTCCAAAAAATTTTTTGAGTCGGCGGCTATTTTCTCAGTCGGTCGGGGCGTGGGGAAACAAACTTAATTTTAATTTTGGCCTTAATGTCCAAAAAACATTGGGTATATTTATAAATAAGTGTTTAGAAATAAGAAATTTTATATAATAACATGCAAATATTTTAAATGATATATCATGATAATATAGATATTCTGCATATAGTATGGCTCTGACCTGACTGCGGTTATTGTGGGTTTAAATATATATATATATGTAAACTGTATATGTACCTCCAATGATATAAATCATTTGTAGTTGATTGCTTGCTCTTAATGGGCCCTTAATTGGAAATAAAATTCTTTATTAGTCATGGGTACACCGTTAGTGCTAACAAAAATGTTTTTAAGTGTGGCCAAACAAAAGTTACAGTGTGGAAACCAAAATCAGATGGATGGTCAAGGGTAACACTTAATGTTCCCTTAATGAAGAGGTGAAAATTAGGTATACCCAAATCAATCATATTCAACTTATATGTGATATATGACTGTGAGTTTGACTGGTCACTGTGTGAGAATGACCGTTTCTTTGTTTGTTTAGTTGGGGTTTTATGCCGTTTTCAGCACATTTGGCTATTTCGCAGAGGTCAGTTTTTATTGCCAATATAATTTGGTGGAGGAAGCCGGAGTACCCGAAGAGAACCACCGACTTTCGGTAGGAAAATTGGCAATCCTTGTCAATTTAGGTCGGAGTCGAACACACCCCGCCACAGGTGAGATTCGAACTCACAATTTCAGTGTTGACAGGGTAGTGATCATTACTAGTACTAGTAGTAGTCATGACGAACTACCCACAGCCCCTGTGAGTGACCGTCAATCGCTCTTCAGTTTTTTTTTTACCGACAGAAGAGAAGCTTCCTCCCAGTGGAAACATTTTTCCCCACGCTTCTTCATGCTGACTATTTTCCTCATAGTCTGGACCATCTATCAAATCTGAAGGAACAGTCTGCATGTCCATCTTTTCGTGCAATGTTTACAATCTAGCGGAAAAGCGGTATACAGTACACATGCGCAGAAAAATGTGGATGTTTAGAAAAGTAAATAACTGATCGCATCCGGATTTTTCTTCGGAAAGTATTGCTTACATATCTTTGTTTGAAATGCAAAATTATACCCTGAAGGGTTGACAGCAAAAGATAAGATAAGAAAATTTTATTTTGATTCGGCATGGCATGAAACATATTTAATCACAAACTTAAATGCTCTAAAGGAAATTATACTCAGATGCAGGAACTCTATATGAAGTTAGTATTATATATATATAAAAAGGACAAATATACCTAAGGAGCAATCAAAAAAACGTAATCCATTGGATAGACAAACCCGGGAAGACAAATGAACAACCACAAGCACAACAAATAAACACAGAAAACTAAAAAACAATGAACAACATGAACTCCTATAAAAATATATGATCCCTGTCAGATGTGACAATAACTTTAGCACCGGGCTAAGTGCACTTAAAAGCACCTAGCCCATATCGGATAGGATATTTATTATCTTTTTTTCACATTTTGATAATTACTATAACATAAAAACATTATTCTAAAATTTGGTTTACTGATGAATTCTAAGATAAAACGAAGTTATTACACTTTTTCTTGGCACGTGCCATATTCCGTCAAAGTATCGCTTCGAGTAATTACCTAGTCAAGCTGAAGGAATAATCAATTATAAGCATGTTGTTTAACAATCAGTTGTATATTACGAATTTAAACATCCTTTCATCTTTAAGTTATTTTTAAAACGTTTGTTTACTGATTTACATGTATGGCTTCTTTCGAAAAAAAAAACAGTAAAATGTTTGGAATTTTCTCAATTTTGAGTAATTAAAAACCAAATGTTATACCAATTTTTTTTTACCAAGACATTTATTCTATTTTGAATATAGATGTCTAATAATATTATTTACGAAAGATGTGGCGTCATTGAGGTTCAGGAAAGCCCATTATTCCAAACTGTGACAATGTGTGAAGAGTCTTTAGAAAGGCTAAGTGATGTAATTATTTAGGTTATGAATTGTTAATAAGTATACACTTTACCAGTTTACAAAAAAACATGATGAAAAATTTACAACGACATTATTCTGAAAAGGAATTTGTCATGATAAATTCCATATTTGGTAAGATCGTCCATTTTTATGTACAGAATATTATTTAAATTGCAAAGTAAGAATGTTTCGTTATATATGTGTTTTTGTTCAGGATATAAAAAAACATGATAAAACAGATGTATAACGACATGCTTCTGAAATGCAATTCCTCATGATAAATTCTGGCCTGTAAACAGTACAAACAATAATGTTAGGAATTTATTTTTGATGAATGTCATTTTTTTTCTTACAGGCATCACAGCATAGATTCCAGTATCTTGTATATATCGTCAATAGAGAGAAATATGATCTTTCTCCTTTTAGTGTGCCAAGGTTCAACTACAACTCACAAAGAATTGTAGACGGTATATCGCAGTTTTACTTGCAACAGTTTGACAGTATTAACCTCGGTACTCCGTACACAGTTTATGGCAGTTATATATTTAATGCTGGATCTTTTGCATTTCAAAGTTCAGTTCATAGATTTGAAACGATCGATTTTTTGGAAAAGAAAATTACGAATTGAGTGGTACATACCATAGACATCTTGTATCTTACCAGACTTGGCAGTCGAAATTGAATGAGCAGCAAGAAAAAATTATGAACAATCTATTTAAAAGATGGAAACACAAAAATGATAATATTAGATCTTCTTTTAAGGACCTTTCAGTGCCCCTTACGAAACGTATAGTGGTCGTCACAAATCGGTAGAGGTAAATGACATGTTACGACAATGGTAACAGGTCCAACGTCATCTTAGATATTGGAACACTTTAACGGTCAGTCAATTCGTGATGACGACCGTAAAATTTAATAAGTGATGACATCAACTTCTCCCTGATAAACACTTGGTTAAGAAGTCGAAGTCATCACGTTTGTCATAAAGTTTTGTCTTCAGATGTCCGTCATTGTCTATTTAGAGAAACAAATTCAAATATGAAGCGGACTTTGATGTATCTATAGTATCCTTAATTTCAAGCTCACTGGGGTAGATGAGATGCAGAAAGTCATGAAATTTATCGTTATTTAACGACAACACGTCATCTATATAACGAAAAATGAAATTAAAGGATTGGGTTAGTTTCTTTTTGTTTTCACGTAGAAGCCTTTCAATGAAGTCCGTTTCATATGAGTACAGAAACAGATCGGCGATGAGATCGAGGAGCACAGTTGGTTCCCATTGGAATGCCGATTGTTTGTTGAAAAATTCGTCCGCCAAGTTCAACAAATATGTTGTCTATGAGAAAATCTAACATAGTGGTAATTTCATCTTCAGAATACTTTTTGTCAGAATCAGAGTGGTTTTTAACGAAATAAGCCTTTTCTCTACCTAAAACTAGAAACTTAAACCTGCGTGTGTCATTTTTCTTGAAAAAATATTGATGAACTAGTTGTTTATAAAAAAAAAAGTAACTGTTATAAATAGTAGCTACAATCTATTTTCATTATTATATGCATATGTTCGATAAGCTTCGTATATATCAACTTGAAATAAATATTTATATTTTCAATAATTTTCTTTTTGGTATCATTTCTGTCATCGGCATTCAATATGTGATTTTAATAGGTGACAAATTCCTTAACGATCTGATGGGCGTTTAACTAATTACTCCGGGTGGTCATCTGACAGAATTCGGCACGTGCAAAGAAAAAACCTAATATCTTCTTTATTTTTGAAAATTAATCACCCAAATTTTAGTCTATTGTTTTTTAGGATATTTTAATTACAAAAATGTAAAATTAGGGGTACAATATCGACTCCAATACGGGCTAAGTGCGTGATCGGTGCGTCTAAACACCGCATAGCCCGGGTTAAGTGCAGATGGCCCTATAAAAAGCACCTAGCCCATATCGGAATAACTTTAGTAATGAATTGGACAGTTGAGACAGTAGTCATAATGTTAAATGAAGTGCGACTGATTAGGATATCATAAATTGATAATATAAATACATGTAATGAACTGTTTTTATGATCACATGTTCTACTAATTAATTGTAAATTTTACCAAGTTGGAATATCAATTTTGGAAAAAATTGAATGGTTAGCCTAAGTCTTGTGACATCAATAGTTATTAATATGCATGGCTGCTAAATACATTTCCCAAAAAAATGAAGATCTTAGAGTCTTTCAGGAAATTTACCAAAATTGGAGTTATTTTTTTTAAATCCAAATATTAAATTTAATTTTGGAAATTTAATCATTTCCTATACAGCCGTTGCTTTTTTGTAAACAAATATGTATGGTTGCTATGTACTTTTCCAAAAAATTCTTAGAGTCTTTCAGGAAATTAACCAAATTTGGAATTCCATTTTTGGAAATTCAATGGTGACCTTAACTATTATGGTATTAATGGTTTTTAATATGCATGGTTGCTAGATACATTTCCAAAACATGAAGGTCTTAGAGTCTTTCAGGAAATTTACCAAAGTTGGAAATATTTTTTTTTTAAATCAAAATAATCCATTTAACAGCTATTATTCTGTTAGTGTCTGATAGTATGGTTGATTGGTAATTTTCAAAAATTGATAAGCCTGAGACTTTTAGACTTAGACTTAATAAGATATCTTATAAGCTAAATGAGATATCTTATTAACTAATAGCGATATCTTAAAAACTTATAGAGATATCTTATTAACTTACAGAGATATCTTATTTAACTGGTTATAAAGATATCTTATTAAATATATAAGATATCTATATAAGTTAATAAGATATCTCTATTAGTTTATAAGATATCTTATAAACTTTATAAGATATCTAATAAAGTATGTGTTTAAAAGATATCTTTATAAAGAAGTAAGATATCTTATATACTTTATAAGATATCTTACTAACTAATAGAGATAACTTATTAACTTATAGAGATATCTCATTAACTTATAGAGATATCTTATTTACTTTCAAATTAAATAATATATCTTATAAAAATTAAAGATATCTTAATACTTAATAAGATATCTTGTTAAATAAATAAGATATCTTGGAACTTGAATAAATATAAAAACGGCGTGCCATACCGGCTTAGATAACATAGATAAATAGAGTAGTAAAAATGTAAAAGTATAATATCATAAAATAGTATATAAAAACATGACCACAACAGAGAGTCAGGATAGTCTGAATTGGTACACATGGTACATACACTGCAAAATAGTCATATAGTGGTAGGGCTATCTGTATTCATTCAATATATACACGTATATGTTTCAAGATTTATATGCATATATTGTTGAAATATACGCGTATATATATATATACTTTAATGAAGTTAGTGTTTATATACGCGCGTAATTTAACTTTTTTACGTGTGTATATATATATACGTATACTTTAACTTTATACGCGTATATCATGTATATATACTAAAAACAGGACAGGTCAAAATCATGTAATTATTAAGTTTTGAATTGCATAAAAGATATCGATACAATTTAAAGCGATTTGGAAAAAAAAAGAAATAAAGTGCTTTATTATGATAATATATTAAAAATATTTATTAAATAAAAAAATCTTGACAGGACAAGAATTTTTATGGAAAAAAATGACTAAAAATTTCCTTACCTGCGTACATAAATTATCAAATAAATTCATCAAAAGACCCCAAGACCACAATTAATCCGCATCAACTCGTAGAATATAGTCTGATAGTTCCCCATATTTTATAGTGTATTTTTTCCATTTTAATTTTCCCCACTTTCTGTTTTCCTTTTTTAGAGTATCCTAGTATTAAACTATAAAGCATTTTATAAAGGGTCAAATTTAAAAGAGGTTCTTAAAACAGTTTTTTTTAATCAGATGTATGTAAACTTTTTAAGTTGCTGACAGTCAAAATGATCAAATTTCAGGATGTTAGGGGCTATGTGAATGATGACTATATATATTAAAGACATTTTGGGGGTTTTCTTGAATTTGCAATGATAGAATTTTCAATAATTTACAAAATGATTTATATATATGTTTTCCAGTTATGAGTGTATATTGAATAAAGGAAAGATTATAAAGTTTGAGCTGGTGCAATGTTATGCTAATATGAAAATGCACTACATAAAAATGATATAATTGTGGTCTCGGGCCAAAATGCAAGTCTATCAAATAATTCGTATCTATTTATATAGTATATACATTATGGAATATCAAGATATATATTTTACTAAAAAAATGATTTAATAACAATGAAAAATCTTCTGACATGTCTAATGCTAACGTTAACTTCTAACTTGAATAACATTGTCAAAATTCGTTCTGTTGATAAAGTCTGCGTACATACCACATTCCCGATAATTACGAAATAACTTCGAGATATGCACGCCGTAGGCTGGCGAAATTGGTGTGTTAATACCACAAAGGAGGGGAAATTTCCAAATTGGAAAGTTAAAACCATCACTTCTGACTTAAAACTTCGTTGTTTTGCATAAATACAATTCTTAATATGAAGCGGAGGTAGCAGTATCGGCCGGTGGTCTCTTTAAAATCAAATTCAATGGGGTAGATAAGATGCAAATTGTAATCCTTGAAGTCAGTATTTTTAAGTATTTTTAAGAGAAAATACATCATCTATGTATTGGAAACTATGCTAGTTTCTTTTCTTTTTTTCTGCGGTAGCCCTTGTAAAATTTACCTTCAGCGTACGAAATCAAGAACAGATCGGACCACAATTTGTTCCATAGGCATATAGGAATACCGATGGTCTGTTGAGAAACTTGTCCTCCAAACAATTATGCTGTCGATTAGAAATTCCAGAATGTTAACAACATAGGTGCCTGAGTTCTTTTCGGTAGAATCAATGTGTTTTTTAACAAAGTAAGCCTTTTCTTTATCAAGTACCATGTATACATACCTTTTTGTACCCTGTTTAGTCCAGAAGCACTAGTGGATAAGTTCACGAAAAACAGATTTAAATTTATCATGTGGAAGGGTAGTGTACAGGGTAGGGAAATAAAAAGTTCTAATACTGTCACAGTAATTGAGGTTGCCAGAAGAAAGATACTCTTCAAGATTTTTAAGAATCCACATCTGATTCAAACTATTTCTATTGGTTACACTGTCCGTTTCTCTGCTTGCACAGACCTGTAAATAGTACGTGCTGTATTAACATTTTAATAAATTACTGTGGGCTTAGATTTTTTTATTCCCGGACTGTATGAGTTTTAACTACACCAAACAGAAGAAACTTAAGTATTTGTAATACAAAATTGACGGAATTTAAATATATGTTTCTCGGAGATGAAAGATTTCATTTGCGGAAATGAAATAAAATTTTTCGCGCACATGAAAGGCCATTTTGTTCCGAAACGGTGTGCTTAAAACAACATTTTCATTGGCTACGGTGACAGGACAAACTAACACTTATACAAATGAACGCGTACATATACATGCACGTATATTAACGAGTATATTGATAGCGACCTCAAACATTTTATGGGCAAAATAATTCGGTAAAACAGTCCAGGGCATAACATTTTTAAATAATGGACTTAGCCATTCTGCGTATAGGATGGAAGAATTCTTTAATACATGACTAATATTCATGCTGAGAGAGGAATATTAACACCTCTTTATTTCTGTCTTATTATGAAACAAGTTAATTGCATATTTGATATCAAGTTTGTAATACTATTTTTTGTTGCCTCCTGTTAACATGCGTGCGGGGAGGGAGGTGGGGTGGAGGGGTGATAGAAATACGTGTTTTTGTGTGCAAAAAACAAACTTTAATATTATACAATTATTGCGCTTCTATGAGATAAATATGAGGTTTTACGGAGCCAAAAAGTAATATTGATCGAATAAAGTGCCATAATTGTTTTATTACATTGTGACGTTATAAAACCAGATAGGCGTATCAAAGTGACGTCACCGTGCAATATCACTTTTTATCATGATTAGCAGTGCAATATCATTTCTTACCGACTAGACGAAGCTCTTTGCTATATACAGAGAATTAAAAGTATAAATGTAATAAATTTCCTGTATATAGGATTGTTTTAATTTTGTCGGGTGTTTAAATTGATTGATGTGCCAATAAATATAATATCTACTGCTTACTTTATATTATCAAATGATTCAGTTGTATCAGACATGTCGAAGTTGAACATTTTTCTGAAATATTCTTTAAGTTGGAATTTCCACATAACAATTGAATGTAAGTTACATCTTTTTTACTTACTCTAATTACTACTATTAATAAAAAATAATCAAAATTTCGAATTATCAGAATTAACTCAACCAACAGACAAATAATTCGAACAAACGGACATTTCGAGACAAATTCGACCAGAAACTTTTTACGGATTTGGTTCATTACACCAATGATCCTTTTGCAAATTTTAAAGTTATTGAAACCTGTACATCGTAAAACCTATCAAAGTATCTAAAGAGATACAAATTTAACATGCAAATTAATAAATCTCGCCTAGTCTCTACACTGTTAAAATGCATTCCTCTTGATCATTATTGAGTGGGGATAAACATGATAAACTTAATTAAGTGTCATATCTTGCCTTGCAGTGAATAGAGACTAATCAAATGCATTAAAATTAAAAACAAAATAAATTAATCTCTTTTTAAATGAGTTCAAAGTCATTCCTAACTGTCATAAATTAAAAACTAAATATTAAATGAATCTCTTTTTAAATGAGTTCAAGGTCATTCCTTAGTGTCATAAAAGTTAAAAGTAAAATATTATTATGTGGGGAAACATTCCCCAACTGAAACTACTCAGAATATATACATGCAATAACAAATATATAACCAATTAATGAAGTAGTTCCAAGTGAGCTTGTTGTAAATAAGTTTGAAATTTGTTTTGAACATAAAGACTTCAAGTCTCCTTTTAGACTAAAACCTTACTACTTTGGACCAATACAGACCACTGTTACTAATAAACAAATGTAACCAAAAAGACCCTCAGAAATCTCATTCAGCTAGGCCATGAATATAAAAAGTTTGTTAGAACCATTGTTATGGGTAAGTGCCATTTCAGAATGATGTACTGATGTCCCAATTTAACATAAACTACAGAAACTTGTAGTTACTTTATATATTGTAAATACTCCTTTTTCATACAAACCTTTCCATTAAATGACCCTGCTCAAACTGGATTATAATACTTGCAAATACTGCAATTTTAAAAGTTATAAAGGGCATAACTCTAGAATGGTAAATGAACCAGTGCCCAAATTCAACTCTGTCTGAATGTTGTTGTTCTAACTTAGCATTGCATTTGAGTTTCATAGAATTTCGATGCGGCAAACTTAAGTTAGAGTGCGGAAACAAAAAAATTTGCAATTTTCCAAGTTATACATAGGCATAAATGAATCACTGCCCAAATTCAAACTCTGTCTACATGTTGTGGTTCTTAGCATTGTACATGAGTTTCATTGAGTGTGGAAACCAAATCAGATGGACCAAAGGACGGTCAAAGGTAACACTTAATACCCCCTTCATCTAGCAGTGGGGGCATAAAAATAAAATTCAATGCCATGTGCCTGAAACCAATATAGTCTCTGTACTTAAAGCAGATATTGGGTGGGAAAAAATCAACATATAGAGGAAGAATGATACCCCGTCCATCACCCCCATGTAGTTCGTTAACTTTTATGTAAAGAGAAGAATTTTTACCCCATATATGACACACTGTCTGATGACAGGCAATATTAATAATTTATTTTGGCATGCTAAAGATATTCACAAGACCTGACTGTGTATTAGATATGGGGTTAGATGTAACACTTGTCGCTTTGCAAAAGACACATTCCAACATAATTCATGACACACCTACTGGAAGTGAGAAAGGGTACATGTACTACAAAGTACCAGTAGAATAATTATCCTTCAAAACCAGTAAAAATGTTTATGAATTGATATTATTATTGTTGAACTAATTATTTCATGACTTTGGTGTTGTAAACAGATGATCCAATTCTATCCATAACCCCATTTGATGATTGACACTAATGACTAAAGATATCATAATAACCTCTAACTAAAGGCATTTTAAAATTCTTCACTAGTCATGATTTTGGAGGTTACATAATGCAGCTAAATTCACTTTGTGACCTTGAACATGCAGACAGGTAATGGGCAACAATATCACTAACATACAAACATTGACATAAAAGTGATCAGATGTTCTGCTAAAGGTAGGATTATATATTTGTATTTGGGCAACAATATAAACTATCGGGTTTATTTTCCCATCCATGACAAAGAGTGCCGTACCAGAAACCATTTTCATATGTCTTATAAACTAACTGCAATGAACAAATACAGACTGCAGTATTGAAGAGAGAGCATGGCTTGTGTCAGATGCACATACTGACTATAATAGGGCAACCAGTCTGCCTTTTTCATCAAGGGTCTGGAAAATAAAATCTTAAGTTTATTAAACAAATTATTAACATTTTTCTGACAAGCAAATATAAGACCTAAAAAATACATTCAAGAAGTGCATATCTTACAGATTGATTTGTTCATTACACTAATAAAATTTTTGCAATATCCACTATGAAATTTCTATCTTTGGTATAACAAAGGCATATTTCCTAGTCCGCTCTGTAGGAGAATCTTTGCCATTTTCACTTTCATTGTTAGCACCATTTTCAATGTTGTTTGATTTTATTGTTTTCTCTTTGTCCCCCTTGTTAACACGTTTCAGGGGTGTCCACAAAATAGGACTGAGCTGGGCAGGACCTGCTGGATCTGTTATACTATCACAGGAAACATTTAGGTCACGCACAGTGACTTCTGACATTGATCTTGATTCGTTTGGAAGACTTTCGGTTGATAAGGCCCTGATGAAGCGTACAGCAAGAGAAGTTTTTCGGAAGGCATTGCCATACATGCTATCACTCTGGTCCCCACATGAGATGTGGGATTCAGTAGGGGAGGCTGGCCGACCTTGAGCTTGAGCTTCTTTGTATTTTGCTTGGAGTCTACAAACAGAATTTATATTTTCAAAATTTTTTAATTAACAGGAAATAAATACCAGTACATACTTATATCAAATTCATTTTCTCCTTTAAATATACACACATCTAATATGGAAACACTCTCACATCTGCTTGTCTCAACAGATTTTAATAGAATTTATGTAAAAGGTTTAGATCATCATTTTCTCTCATTACAAAGGGTTGAGGACAATGTTAACAAGTGTATGACACACCCATTGAATATCAATGTCTATACATAAGGTAAAACAAAACGTCATGTCATATTATTTTTTTCCATCATCACGTAAAAATGTAAAGAAAACATAAAATTTCCATCATTTGGACCAAATATTTCCAAAAAGAAGTGCTTATAACTTGAAAACTACAAATTGATATAGATTTAGAATTTACCGGTAGTATAAAAACCAAATCATATATGATATATGATCTTTCCAGGAATCATCGTATTTGTTTTTCTCTAATTTTCCAGCAAATTTAACAGTCTCTCGGCCCATGTTGGAAAAAGATACTGAGGGACAGATAGGATTCATTATTAATATTAAGGGTTAAATTTGAACATGCCGTGTTCTTCTTGTTCCTTTCCATCCACAATTGTGACAGCTTTTGTGTAATACAACTTGTGCTAGGAAAAATAGTTCCAGTTTAGATGACAACTGACATATGAAAATAATCTACCGTGTTTAACAATGATGTTAAATTATATTTAATTAAGATGTGTATTTATTATGATTGCTAAATGTAAAGTGTTGCATATTTTTCAATACAAGGTTCGCATGAATACATACTGTTTACCATAGTGACAGGAAGACACTGGGAGAATATTATGACGTTGACCAGTTTTTAAAGTGTTTTGAAACTTAGAGAAACAGCGTCTTATATTTTGACTCATGGCAAGTGCTGAAAATTCCTCCAATCTCGATAGTTAAATTACAGAATTTTCAGCACTTGCCAATTTATGGTCGATCGTGCTCAAAATTCTGTAATTCAACTATCGCGATTGGAGAAATCCAATACTCCACTCGTAAAAATGAATGAAGCTATATTTCTATAGAATCACTTATACTCTATATAGAACTTTCTATCATGGCAGCTGTTTTCACTTCTGATTATTCTTTGAATTTTTTTTCAGTCTGTAATGAGAGAAAATGTATCATTCATACAGAAAGATGTAGGATAACAGAATTCCAACCTTGGTATTATATTTTGTATTGTCAGACACACTGACCCCTTGGGTCATGTCAGTTGAATTCCCCTATACTATACTACATCTTTCAGTATGGATAATTATAGTCTTGGAAGAGCTGAATTACTACTGACTGATCTCACATCTTCATGTCTCAACAGACTTTAGTGAAATTTATATCTAGCACCAAGTTGAGATTAATATGCATTGTTTTAATAACAATTTTTTTTTTTTCATTTCCAACACAATTAGAGGCTCCCAGAGCCTGAATCGCTCACATGTTATTTTTTGTTTAGATCTTGCTCAATGATTATTTTTGCTATTTAATTTATACCATCACATTTTTTCGCCTAAATATTGACATGTATAGCTAAAATATAGAATCCTGAACCCAAATATAAATGGTTGCTAGGGACTTTTACATTGGTTGCTATGGACTTTTTCAATTACCTTAACCCCTGAATCTCCATATTAGCTATATATATAGCTCCATTCAGCTATATTATAGGGTTCTTATCTAAATATACATGGTTGCTAGGAACTTTTTCATCCGCTGCTATGGACTTTTTCAATGACCTTGACTCTTGACCTTTCTTTTTGACATGAACAAGTAAATTGTAGGGTTCTTTACCCAAATATACATTGTTGCTATGGACTTTTTCATCAGTTGCTATTGACTTTTTTCAATGACCTTGACCTTTCTTACTGACATGTACAGGTAAATTGTAGGGTCCTTAACCCAAATATATATGGTTGCTATGGACTTTTTCAATGACCTTGACCCCTGACCCTCCATTTTACTTATACAACTACCATTTAATTTATTTCAAGTTCTGCTGAACATTTTGCTGCTTACAGTTTGTCTTTATCTATAATAATATTCAAGTTAATAACCTAAACTGCAAAATTTCCTTAAAATGAACAATTCAGGGGCAATAGCCCAAAAATGGGTTGATCGATTCATCTGAAAATTTAATGGCAGGTAGATCTTTACCTGCTTTAGTTTTTGAGATATGAGCCATGTTTCTTGATGGACAAGAAAATAAAACACAAAATTTATACTAGATACCCTAAGGATCTTTCAGCCTAAGTTTGGCTGAAATGGATCCTGTAGTTCCAGAGGAGGAATTTTGAAAGTTTACAAAGATGATGAAAAAATGTGAAAAATATTTGTCTATAAAGGGCAAAAACTCATATAGGGGTCAATTAACAATTTTGGTCATGCTGACTTATTTGTAGATCTTACTTTGTTGAACATTTTTGCTGCTTACAATTTGTCTTTATCTACAATAGTATTCAAGATAATAACCCAAAACTGCAAAATTTCCTCACAATTAACAATTCATGGCCAATAACCCAACAAAAGATTGAGCGATTTGTCTGAAAATTTCGTGGCTGGTAGATCTTGACCTGATGAACATTTTTACCCTGTCAGTTTTGCTCTAAATGCTTTAGTTTTTTAGATATAAGCCAAAAACTGCAGTTTACCCCCTATGTTCTACTTTTAGCCATGGGAGCCATGTTTCTCAACAATTAATAAAATAAAACATATATTTCATACTATATACCCTAAGGATCATTCCACCAAAGTTTGGTCCCAAGTGGCATAGTAGTTTCAGAGAAGAAGATCTTTAATGAAAAGTTTATGCTGGACTACGACTGATGCCAAGTGATGGCTAGAGCTCACATGGTCTTTTAGGCCAAGTGAGCTAATAAAAAACTATAACTTTTTCTTTCATTTGAACTTAAATTCTAAATAAAATAATATCAGATAACATAAGATAATGTTTATTGTCAAATTAATGGTTGCTCTAAGGGGCAACAAGTAATACTGTAACAAAAACATTGAAGATAAAAAGAGCTATCTGATATCATCATAATTATGATTATTTAAAACTAGAGGCTCCATGGAGCCTGAATAGCTCACCTGGATTTTAGGTGACCACAACTGACAAAGTGCTTCTAGATAAGATCTGTAAGGAATTGTTCTGCAGTGTCCAGCACTTCTAAATAAGATATGTGAAGAATTCTTCAATTTGTCCAATGTTAAAAATGTTTAACTAAGTCCAGCTGTGGCAGCTAGCTTGGATTCTGATCCACACGAAAACATAACTTTTGTAGCAGACATTCTTCCAAGGATCTTCAGGCAACAAAAACATTTCAATTGGCTTAGTATTTTCTGACAAGAAGACCTTTGTACAAATTTCTCCATAAGGTCCAATTTAAAACTAATTTTTACATTTCAGATCGGCATAAAAAAAACATAATTATTGTAGAAGTTCATCCAATGCTTGATCATACATAAAAATATTTCAAATGGCTTGGCAGTTTCTGACAAGAAGACTTTTTTACAAATTGTCCATAGCGTTCAATGTTAAACTAAGTCTGGCTGTGGCAGCCATATAGAATTTCTGATCAGCACAAAAAACATAGATTTTGTAGAGGTTCATACAATACTTGTTCATACATAAAAACATTTCAATTGGTTTGGTAATTTCTGACAAGAAGACCTTTGTACAAAATTCCTCATAAATATGTAGGCTCTAATGTTAAATTCAGTCTGACTGTGGCGGCCATCTTGAATTTCCGATCGGCATGAAAAAAATTCTTTTTGTAGAGGTTCGTCCAATGCTTGTTCATACATAAAAAAACATTTCAATTGGCTTGGTAGTTTCTGACAAGAAGACCTTAATTTATACAAATTTTCCCTTAGGATCCAATGTTAAACTTAGTCAGACTGTGGCGGCCATCTTGAAATACAGATAGGCACAAAAAACGTAAAATTGTAGAGGTTCATCCAAGGATCATTCTTGCAAAAAATAAATTCAATTGGCTCTGTAGTTTCTGACAAAAAAACTTTAAAGATAAGTCCAATCAGAATGAATTATCTACCCCTGGTAGCCATGTTGAATATCCAATCGGCAAAAGAAATATAAATGTTGTAGTGGTCTATCGAATGATCATTCACACATCAAAAACATTTCAATTGGCTTGATAGTTACTGACAAGACGACCTTTGTACAAAATTCCCCATAGGGTCCAATGTTAAACTTAGTCCGGCTGTGGCAGCCATCTTGAATTCCAATCAGCACAAAAAACATAAATTTTGTAGAGGTTCATCCAAGGATCATTCATGCAACAAATCAATTCAATTGGTTTAGTAGTTTCTGACAAGAAGACCTTTGAAGATAAGTCCGATCAGAATGAATTATCTGCCCTTGGTAGACATGTTGAATATCCAATTGGCAAAAGAAATATAAATGTTGTAGTGGTCTATCGAATGATCATTCACACATCAAAAACATTTCAATTGGCTTGATAGTTACTGACAAGACGACCTTTGTACAAAATTCCCCATAGGGTCCAATGTTAAACTTAGTCCGGCTGTGGCAGCCATCTTGAATTCCAATCAGCACAAAAAACATAAATTTTGTAGAGGTTCATCCAAGGATCATTCATGCAACAAATCAATTCAATTGGTTTAGTAGTTTCTGACAAGAAGACCTTTGAAGATAAGTCCGATCAGAATGAATTATCTGCCCTTGGTAGACATGTTGAATATCCAATTGGCACAAAAAACAAAAATTTTGTACAGAACCATCCAATTAACATTCCTGTCAAGTTTGGTTCAATTTGGACTGGTTGTTTCAGAGGAGAAGATGAAAATGTGAAATGTGGATGGATGACGGACACAAAGTAATTGCAAAAGCTCACATGGCCTTTTAGGCCAAGTGAACTAAAAATGATTCTTGGCATATTATCATGAATAAATAAATACATGTATAATTAATCCATCACAGTTTATCACTTGCTGACAAGAATATAAACATAATGCTTCATTTGAATTCAATTTTAGCTTACCTTCTTAGAGTCTTTGGGAGTGGTTTATTGTACCCATTTTTACCAATAAGCCAATAAGTCTTCTGTAATCCTTTTCCCTGAAAGAAAATAACTTTAGTTTCAGGACCAGTCACATGTCTTCATTATCAATGCCAATTTTGATCTAAATTTAAAAAATGTATGGTTGTTTCTTCAATAAAACACACTGAACATTTTCTATCTAAAAATTACTGACCAGAATTTTTTTATCGTATGTTTTTTATGTCAGGAAAAAGGTATTTTAATGAAATTTATAGCAATTAATTCTGAATAAATTTCTGCTAAAAATATTCTTCAAACCAAAATGAATTTCAAAGAGTACTGTCTATTTTTCTGCACCTTTTACATTTTGCCTTTAAATATGGTTGAAGGGATGAAAATTGCCCAATAAAAATTTTAAAAAATACTCTAAAAGTTCATCCTAAATATTTACCAGTAGACGAAAAGTTTTTATCTGACCATCCACAAAGACTACTTTACTGAAGAAATAATATGTTTTGAATTGTTTTTTTTTTCTGTTTGTTTTTTTTATTTTTGTTTTTATTTTAAAGGAAAAAAGGGTTTGTAATTGTAGTATGTTTAAAATTTTCACTTTCCAACAAACACTTATCAGCTCATTGTTTCCAGTCTGTCTAATTGTGTTATTCATGATGGTTTTAGGCTGATTTTGTATCATTCACAAAGATGGTCATATTTGCCTTATCAAAATATGCTGTATTTTAAAGCGACAACATCAAGGGTACATATGACTGATGACCAAGACTGTGTTAAACTTGAAAATGCTCATTTAATTCAACTTTTTGATCAGCTGTTTCAAATACTGTGATCAAGCTCATAAAATGATACTTCCTTTGCAATATATCAAGACGGAATTATATGTTTACTCATAGTATTACATACAACGTATGAAACCTTATTGTAAAGTTTTACTGAAATCAATCAGATACCATACTGTGCATACATTTGTAAAAACATGTCAATGTCATATGATGAATCCAATAAACGTTTCAATCATCTACATGTAATACCTTTGTATAAAGTTTCATTGAATTCCATGAGATGGTTTAGGAGGATCTACACTTACAAGCAGCTGGACTGGGCAATTCCTACACACACACCAAAAATTCTCTCAAAGACTGGAGCATTTGTAGAGGGATTGTATAATGTAAAGCATATTGCATTTTATCTGTCTGATTCACCAGAATGGACTAAAGGTCATATATATGTATATACACCTAATCCTATAATACAGGGAACTGTCAACTATTTGAAATGAAATATGTGCAAACTGAGGGGTTTTATAAAATGTCAAAAGATAATTGGAGAAAAGTAAAAAACAGTTTTATAGACTATAGTACATTGTATTATCAACATCCTTTACCTTCACTTCAATTACTCCTCTTTCAATTGTCATAAACCCCCATTTCAATTCCTCTAATGCAGTATTCATGGCTGAGCTTGTGTGAATATGCAATGCTTTCCCTGTGGATTCCATTCTGGAAGCCATATTAACAGTGTCTCCAAACAGACAATACCGAGGCATGGTAAGGCCAACAACTCCTGCAGCACAAGGACCCATGTGCAGACCGATTCGTAACTGTAGCTTTTCATCTGGCATATGTCGTATTCTGAAATTGGTAACCCCACTGAGTAGATCTAATGCCATGTTAGCTATTTCTCCTGAATGTCTTTTGCCATTTCTCCTTGGAAGACCACTTGCACACATGTAAGCATCCCCAATAGTTTCTACCTAAAGAAAAAGTTTCTTTTTACATGTATTTTCTCTTCCATACTGAAATATAAGATCCTCCATATCTGAGAAATTTCGATAGATGCCAATTTATGGAAATGGATAATATGATCCTTAAAAAAAACACAAGAAAAGTATTTAAACTGCCCCAAAAAACACTGGGAAAAAAATCCTCTTAATTCCCTTGTATTTTCTTGTTAAAATTTCTGTTTGTTTAGTTGGGGATTTACGCCGTTTTCAGCACATTTGGCTATTTTCAGCAGCCAGTTTTTATTGGTGGAGGAAGGCGGAGTACCTGGAGGGAATCACCGACCTTTTGTAGGAATATTGGCAATCCTTGTCAATTTAGATCAGAGTCGAACACACCCTGCCACAGGTGGGATTCGAACTCACAAACCCAGTGTTGACAGGCTAGTGATCATTAGTAGTCATGACAAACTACCTAGACTACTCGGTCACCGAGGACCCTTAAAATTTCTAAATACATGGAATATTTCAATGTAATAATCAGAATAACTAATCTTGAAATTCGAATACCAAAGATCTACAACTCGTGACCGAAAAACACTAATAATTCACTCGTGCGCTCGTGAATTAATGTGTTGTTCGGTAATTCGTAGATTGTTAGGCATTCACATTTCAAGATTAGTTATACAATAAATAATGTGTTGAAAAAAAAAATAAAATGCGATATTTTTTATACTGTTATAAACTTCAAATCTGTGTATTACAATGTAGTTTACACAGTTGACTGCCTTGGAGGTCTCGTAATAGCATGCTCAACTTGTGTGTGGAAGGTCGCGGGTTCGATCCCCTGTCGGGTCAAACCAAAGACATTAAAATTGGTCTTTGCTTCTTCTCTGCCAAGCACGTGTTATCTAGGAGTAAGAGCAAAGATCGACTGGTCGGCTGAGAGTCAATATAACGTGTCACAGTGGGGTGATATGTCTTCCTGCGGACAGTTACCTCATGAGCTAGCACATTAGAAATCCAGCTCAGTATGTAGGTCTAGTACAAAGCAGGGATCATATTCATTGTCATATCAACATGTTCTCGTCCTGATATGCACCTCAGGTTGCCATTGGACATTAAACAGTATTCATCCATACATCCATCCTTCACAGAGTTGTAGTTGAATTATTGTCTATTGTGTTTATTTTATTGTTTGTTTTTGTTGTCTATATGCCTTCAACCCCTCAGGGTATAAATGTGCATTTGACTAATAAATAAATAAAGTATATGTAACAATGTTCACATAAACTGAAATGGGGATCCAAATTTCAACTGTATTCCATATGACCAATAATAAACCCACAGGGGGTATTGTAAATTGCATCATGGCATAAATTGTCATTAATATTAAATTTTGAAAGTTTTTAAAAATAATGCTGAAATTAAATCATACGTAATTCACTTCTGTGTCATCAAAAATATTACAATGACATAGTGTTCAGGTTGGCACATGATAATAACTGCTGATAATGCAGCTTACAATAAGAAATATTTTTTCAGTTTTAATCCATTAGTGTGTAAAAATGAACAAAAATGCATGTCATGTATATTCAATAAAAATTGCATATGGCTCAAGACCTGCAATGAACTTTGACCTGAGGGATACAAAAGAAGTCCATTAAAAAAATTATAATTGCACCATGATATATGGACCTACTGTAACAAAACCAACCATGATAACTGAATAACTAGTGTTGTTTTAAAGGCGTATTTACCTGAGACATTTGACATAGAAATATTGAAAGGATTAAATGAATAAAACCAAGAAAATTTTTATTCTACATGGAGAGCATGAAAGAGGTACATTTTACTTTGCGGAAGGAGACTTTTTTACCATGGCTCGTGATTTCTCAAATTACGGAAAAAGTAGACTGACTTCACACCCCGAGATTTTAACTGGATATGTGCCATTGTATGGCGATCGTTTTGAGCCATCTCCCATGTTTCAACGAAACGTACAGACTTAATGGCAGCCTATTATTTCATTACTTCTGTAACAGGAAAACAATTGCGCGGCTTGACCCATATACAATATTTTACATGCGCATGCAAATGGTGTTTTTAAAATTACAATTTCTCTTCACTGAAATGCTACAAACATAATATACTGGTGATTGCATTTTTGGTACATGGTGAATTTTGTGTTCCGTGCCATTGGACAAATGTATTAATTCATACCTTGTACACATCATGTTTGGCAATAATCTCATCAAAGGTTGTATACAAATCATTTAATAGATCCACTACCTGTAAAGCAAAAACAAAATATATTTGTTAACAAAAGATACCATTGATACATGTTATTGTGAATTAATTTTTTCATTTAGATTTCAATCAACCCTGAACAAGAAAAATATTTTATTTCTATCTGATTATCATTAAAACTATGCAAATTAATACAAAAAAAAACAAACAAACAAGTTACTGTCATTCAAGTTTTTGAAAACAGACAGGACAAAATCCTGAAAACCCGAATTAACAAAATAACAAACAATTTGGGGCAGTATATGAGTTGAAAAAGATCTACCACTTAATTTTCATTGGTCTTCTACATTTTCTGTGTTTTTCCGATACCAATTTTAATTTTTTTCAATCAATGGAGTAAAGAAACCATGAATTTCAGTACTGTATTTATTTCATAAATTGTACTCATATATATATATATATATATAATATACATGTATACTACATTATCAGAAAGTGTATAGAAGCAATAAGAAACAGGTAGAAAAACTTGTAAGGTTTGCTCTAAACAATTAGATTTTCATTAAACTACCAATAGAATCAATCCATAGTATTAGTTTAGTTTGGTTTACTTGGGGTTTTACCGGTATGCCGTTTTTGGCACATTTGGCTATTTCGCGGCGGCCAGTCTTTATTGGTGGAGGAAGTCGGAGTACCCGGAGAGAACAATCAACGTTCGGTAGGAAAATTGGCAATCCTTGTCAATTAAGATCAGAATTAAACACATCCCGCCACATGTGAGATTCAAACTCACAACCTCAGCGTTATAAATAAATACAACATGGATCAAACTTTCAGACACAGAACTTGCCCATATTCTGTAACTAACATTTGTTCATGATGACACTATATATACATGTATGAAGCCAAATTCAATAAAAATGCACACAAAAGTTGTAAAATCAGCTCTCTGAAATATTTGGCATATTTCAGCAGCAGAAACAACAATAATTTATTATGTCTATTGGAAACAAAAGGTAGCATAATAAATTTTTTATTTTCATTTTAAAGAAGCAATTGAGATATTCCCAAAAAAATCACTTCCAGTTTGAAAAAAGACCCACAGTAAAAGCATCTGTAAACCTGAAATCATCTTTCATTGGTGAAAGACAATGCCATATCACTGTTGACTTACAATCAAGCTGGACAATATCAGTTTCAGCTGATCAATTTGAAAATAAAAGCTTTTCTACCTTTGGAACTAAGAAATAAATATAATAATTCTGAACTTGAGTGTAAAATTGCAATTTACATTTTGAAAATCCACTGCCTCAGAAAACAGTTTTGAGATCCATGAGTAATCAACCAACTTTCAATTTGAATTCAAATCCTAAGCTAAAACACAAATTTGGTCTAAAACAGAGTTACTTTGGATAGGGGAGACCATATTCCACTGAAAAGTCCCTTAAATTTTATTTTCTCATTTGAAAATTTAATAAATTCAATTGACTATTCATGTATATATTGACAACGTAAATTTTTCAACCTGTCCTACCTGTAAAATTTTCATAATATGTTACCTGAAGAAAACATTTATTTTTAGTCTTTAGATACCTGTAAAGGCTGACTAGTACTGGAGATTGTGGTAAATCCTACGATATCAGAGAAGAATATGGATACTTCTTCAAAGGTTTCTGGTAATACAGATTCTCCTCTCTTCAATTGCTCTGCTACAGACCTATCAATTATACAGTGTATAGAGGGTGCAAATAAAATACATTAAAATTAAACTTTTACAAAAGAGCACAAACTTGAAAGAATCAGAAAGAATGAGGATGAAGTTTTAGTTCATTTGGATCTGCAGTTTCCAAAAAAAAAGATTTTACTACAACAGAATGTCCCTGTGTGAGACATACTGGGTATGTTACTGCTTATTGATGATGAACTAGAGGCTCTCAAGAGCCTGTATCGCTCAACTGTATTAAACATATTACCTTGAGCAGGACTAAAAATTTAAGTGTTGCAGTCACTTTGGCTGGTTTTTCTATAGGGTTCTATGTTAAACTAAGTTCTGCTAGGTCAATGCACACATTTCTAAAAGAGAACCATCTAAGGACCATTACTGCTAAGTCTTGTTCCAACTGGCTAAGTGGTTTCAGACAAATATTTTTAAATGAATTTTCCAACAGGGTCCTATATTAAACTAAATTCAGCTGTGGCAGCCATCTTGGTTGATAATCAGGGTGATCGGACATAATAATGAAAGAGGACCATCTAAGGACCAATGCTGCCAACTTTAGTTCAAATTGGTTCAGTAGTTTCAGACAAGAATTTTTTTGAATGAATTTACCATAGGGTCCTATGTTAAACTAAGTTGGGCTTTGTTCACAGTCCATGAAATCAGACATTTCTGAAAGAGGACCTCCCAAGGACCATTGCTTCTAAGTCTGGTTCCGATTGGTAAAGTGGTTTCATACAAAAAGATTTTTCAATGGATTTTCCCATAGGGCCCTACGTTAAACTAAGTTCAGCTGTGGTGGCCATCTTGGTTGACAGTCCAGGTCATCAAACACAATTCTGAAAGAGGACTATCTAAGGACCATTGCTACCAAGTCTAGTTCTAATTGGCTTAGTGGTTTCAGACAAGAAGATTTTTGAGTGAATCTTTGCCATCTTTGTTCACTGTCCAGAAATTGGACATATTTCTGAAAGAGGACCTCCTAAGGACCATTGCTGCCAAGTCTGGTTCCAATTGGCCTTGTAGTTTCATAGAAGATGACCATTCCACCAAAGTTTGGTCCCAATTGACCCAGTGGTTTCAGAGAAAAAGATCTTTAAAGGAAAATTTATTTTGGACGCCATCTTTAAAGGGCAAAAACTCCTATAAGGATTCAATCAATGATTTTGGTCATGATGACTTATTTGTAGATCTTACTTTGTTGAACATTTTTGTTGTTTACATTTTATCTCTATCTATAGTAATATTCAAGATAATAACCTAAAACTGCAAAATTTCCTTAAAATTAACAATTCAGAGGCAATAACCCAACAACGGGTTGACTGTTTCGTCTGAAAATTTCATGCCATGAAGATCTTGAGCTGAAAAACATTTTTACCCTAGTCAGTTTTGCTCAATGCTTTAGTCTTTGAGATAAAAGACAAAAAGTGCAGTTTACCCCTATGTTCTATGTTTAGCCATGTTGGTTGGCAGGCGGGGTCATCGGACACATTTTTTAAACTAAATACCCTAGTGATGCTTGCTGTGTCTCAGAATAGTTCCTGAAACTGACCTGATTGCAGCATCCACGTCCAAGTACAAGCCCTTCATATTGTTGCTTTCTCTTTTCCTCTGCAGAACGACATGATCGTTATATTCAACTTCAACTGAACTTTTGTGTACAAAGTTGGAAAACAATGAGCAGGGTAAGCAGAGTAAAATATTGACAGGGAATCAGACATTTGTCTGTATACAATCGGGACATGCTCAATCATTGAAAGAAAAGTCCAAGTATGTTACGAGTGTCTCCTAAGCTTGTGATTTTGACCACCAATCTCGAAACTCAATACGATGTATTTGGCTGTTCACGCATTACTTGAGGGAACTTTTGCATTTTTGATTTATTGAATTGGGTTTTCTAAATGCATTAAAAGACAAAACTATTGGGTTTTGAGCATTGAAGAATTACATAAAAACTATGTCAAATATAATTTGAGACTCCCAAACTTACGGAGGTAACATCTGATATAACAGCAAGTCTGTTTTCTGTTTTTCTCTCGCAAGTTCTTCTGTCCTTTCTGATACCAATGCTTCAAGATTATTGCTATATGCTTCCAACATTTGGATCATGTTGTCCATGATGTTGGTTTTTCTGTAAATTTTAATACTCTTAGTAATTATTTAAACCCCAAGTGATTTGTTATAATTCACATTGTGTTTTCTCTTGATACATGTATATAAAAATTCCTGATTTTCTAAATTATTATACAATACTGTCAAAAAAGTAATTAACTGTAATGAATTAATTTAACTAAGTGGAAGAAAGGCATATACATATGTACACTGTATATCAATTAACTGATAAAATGGACAAAACTATAGTTTATATGCATATAACTTAACGATGTATGGACGTCTTTTTCTTTATTTTGTTACATGATATAAGCCAATTAAGAAAAATTGAACTATAATATCACAAGGTGTTGCCATATTGTAATTCTAAACAATAATCAAAACCGGATCTGGACCTGCGTCAAAGCATGCAATTCCTTGATTGGCAAACAGGACGTGGCGGCATGACATATCCAAAAATTTCTTACTTGCTACAACTCAACATTATCATGCTGCAGACAATATATTATATCATTCCCTTTTGTAGAAGCCAAGAAAACTTTCAAGAAAATTTTTCCAGTGTTTTGACAATTGTTGAATTTTTAACTATGAGCAAACAGGAAGTGGCTGCATGACAGATACAAAAATTGCTTACAGGCTAAATCTCAACATAATGAAGCTGCAGACAAGATCTGAAATCTTCCCTTTTGTAGAAGCCAAGAAAACTTTCTCGAGAATTTTTCTAGTGTTTTGAGAATTGCTGAATTTTTAAGTATTGGCAAACAGGAAGTGGCTGCACGACAGATCCAAAAATTGCTTACACGCTACAACTCAACATTATGAAGCTGCAGACAAAATATAAAATCATTCCCTCACTATAGAAACCAAGAAAACTTTCATGAAAGTTTTCTAGTGTTTGGAGTATTGTTAAATTTTTAACTATCAGCAAACAGGAAGTGGCTGAATAACACATCCAAAAATTGCTTACATACTACAACTCAACATTATGAAGCTGCAGACAAAATATAAAATCATTCCCTTCTGTAGAAGCCAAGAAAACTTTGACGGATGGACGGTACGACAGACGGATGGATGGACAAACAGAGTCAAGCGGTTACTAGACCTGCATTCGCTTTTGGTGATGCAGGTAAAAATGTATTCAATGTCACTAAGAATCACAATTGTCCAATTATCAAACATACTTTCCACCATTCAAATCTATTAATTTTTTTCTAATATGGCTGAAGTCTGGACGACTATCTGGATTTTCATTCCAACAACTTGTCATCAAATTCAAAGCTTTATCTGGGATGGCACCGTCATCAGGAAGAAAGGGTCTGTAGGGGGGATCTTCTCCTTGCCGTACTCTGTTTATTATTTCTGAATAATATTACAAAAAGAGTACTAGATTCTATCTATTTCAGTTTAATTTGTTGAATAGCAAATCTCATGATTTTCAAGTAAACATCTGCATAGAACCACCCATTTTATTAATATATGAACAAAAAGACTGAAAAACAACTGATTTATGATTTTTTTTCTGCATATAGAAGGTTTACTTGTTTGGGCAGATAGTAGCTACTAATCGGTTTTTAGTCATACCTTATCCTCAAGTTGTTCTGTTGTTAAAGATTAATGTAGAGAATTGGCTAATAAAAGTTGTAATGACTAGTTATTCAAGTATTTCTATTCTTACTAAGACTCAATTAATCAAGCCATCCTTATGTTTGTTTTTTCCCGCTGTTTTAGAGTTATAAAACTTCCACTGGATTTAATTATTGTACCTTTGGAAGAACTGACATTATTAAAATAATATGGAGTACATCTGAGAAATATTTCTTGTAAAATAATGCCAAAACTGTAGATATCTCCTTTCTGTGTGCCTTTGTAACTTATCTTATTCAGTCTTAAAAGTTCAGGAGCTGTCCAAAGTAATTCTGAAATACAAATTAAAGTTGAATAAAAAAACCTTTTCTGTTAAATTTTTATTCTATCTTTTCAAAATGATAGTACAGTCAAACCTATGTATAAAGAACAGCCAAGATATTAGAGAAAAGTCCCCTTGGTAAGCAGGTGCCCTTTATATAAAGGTTAATTTTACATGCTTTGTACTTGACATGGAATTTTACAGGGTGTCCTTTATAGACAGTGATTTGCTATATAGAGGAGCCCTTTAAAGCAGGTTTGACTGTACTGTAAATGTTATTCCATTTTATTCTCAATGTGGAAATAATAATTAATCACTTATTATTAGCAATCAATTAACTGCAATTATCTAATTCACAATTATCTGACTTTATGCATCACTGGTGAAGTTTTAATTTTTGTAAAGTGTATATACATGTAGTGTATTCCATTACATATAATATTATAAAGCTGACTAGTTCTATAACCTCAACTTGCTGAAATCTCAAATTGTTTGCTCAATTCAAGATAACAATTATTTAGTATTATAATACTGAGCAATTACCGTACCTAAAGAGTGTTACAGTGTAACTGAGCTTCAATCTGTAATTTTAATCATATCTGCTTTGGCTTCCTTTCTATTCATGAGTATCTTTTTTCAGGAAATTTTGTCATGTCAAGGTGACCAAATTTCATGGATTTGTAATTTTCTCCTCTTAAAGCACAATATTAAATATGCAATTCATTGAAAACTTGAATTTGCAACTAAACATGAAACAATGAAAACTAATATCAAAGAAAAACAGAATGGAGATACAGTATGTCATTTTTATTAACTGGTGTGCAATTGAGAGAAAGTTGCCTCTTTTACATTGAAATTAAAAAAAAACTGATAATGCTAGTACTATCATGAACACCATACTCTAACATTGTTTCTTTGCTTTAAATTTTGCCTATAGTATATATATATGTGAATTGTGGGACATGAATTCTTCTACCAATTTGAATAAACAACTTACCTGATGCAATATAGGGCGCAAGAACATTCTAATATAAGAATTTTGCAATCATAAAAAATTACAATACTCACTATTATAAAACTCATATTCCCCTGCCTCCTCATTTGGCTCCTCTGGTCTAGAGGTTATTGCACCATAATCAGTAAGTTTTAGCACCCATCGACTGTCAATCACACAATTACTGGATTTTAAGTTGCCATGGGAACGTAAATGACTTTTATGTAAAAATTCCATTCCCTGTGAAATATAAAAAAAAAACTAAAACTTGACACAGCTAAAATTTGAAAATTTTCATTTAAAATTTTAAAACCACTACATTGTCAGTCAAATTTTACAAATATAGAAGATGGAAATATTCAATCTGCAAAACTTGCTATCTTTGGTGAAAAGATTTTCAAAAATTAATGTAATAATTAAAAGACCTTGTGACTACAAGCAAATACAAATGAATGTTTGGTAAAATACATTAATAAACAGTTGAATTCGCGACTACCTAATCATAACTGTTATTAGTGGTCACAGGGTGGAACATTTAATGATGTTTTAACAAGTCTTAATTAAATATACTAATCAAATATGACTAAATGGCAACAACAAGAGGCTCACCAGAGCCTGTATCGCTCACCTGGAGTCTGGTTTTCATTGGACAATTAATCAACTATTTGACCAAGTTTGTTGCAATTGGTTCAATTGTTCAGGGAAAATTTGTTGAAGATTTATTTTTCATAAGGTTTAATGTTAAAATATGTTCCCTGATGGTGGTAGTCCTGGCAGGAAGTTGACAAAATTGACCAGGAATAAGGGTGAACCTTAAATAAATGTAACAGAACCCGACCTCAAATTACACAAACCAATAACTCCTAAATAGAATTTGGGATTCCCTTCAAAATTTCAGGGTAGGTAGATCTCAACATGGCAAACATTTTTCAATATCTCAAATAGTTTTGGAGATAAATGCAAAAATGTTAAAATTTTGAAATTTGACAAAAAAAGGGCAATAACTCCTAAATGGGTTTTGGGATTTCCTTTAAAATTTCAAGGTATGTAGATCTCAACATGGCAAACATTTTTCAAATTTACATTTCACTTCTATCTCAAATAGTTTTGGAGATAAATGACGATTTGTCAGATTTTTGATATCTGCAACGGTTTTTAAGTTATAAGCAAAAAACAACACATGCACCCCTATATTCTATTTTTAGCTACGACAACCATGTTTTATGTCAGATCAAAATAAATTGAAGACTGTTTGTAGAGGACATGTCATAGATCATTCTTATTAAGTTTCAAACCAATCGGCCCAGCGGTTTCAGAGGAGAAGATTTTTGAATAAAAAAATTTTGAAAATTGACAAAAAAAGGGCAACAACTCCTAAATGGGTTTTGGGATTTCCTTTAAAATTTCAGGGTAGGTAGATCTCAACATGGCAAACATTTTTCAAATTTACATTTCACTTCTATCTCAAATAGTTTTGGAGATAAATGATGAAAAATGTTAAAATTTTGAAAATTTGACAAAAAAAGGGCAATAACTCCTAAATGGGTTTTGGAATTTCCTTCAAAATTTCAGGGTAGGTAGATCTTGTCATGCTGATCAATTTTACCCCTGTCAGATTTTCGATATCTGTAACGGTTTTTGAGTTATTAGCAAAAAACAGCAATTTACCCCTATGTTCTATTTTTAGTAACAGCGGCCATGTTTTTTGACGAATCAAAAATCCCCACATCAGTTCTATGCAGGGTACCCCAAGGAACATTCATACCAAGTTTGGTTCTAATTAGTCAAGTAGTTTCAGAGGAGAAGATTTTTGAAATAATAACATAAAAAAAGCCAAAAATGTCAAAAAAGGGCAATAACTCTAACATCAGTTGACAGATTTTCACGAAAATCAGCATACAGGTAGCTCTCATCATACAGAACACTTTCAACCTGCCAGAATTTGCCATAACCTAATGATTTTTGAGATATTTGCGAAAAACTGTTGTCTGACCCCTACGTTCTATTTTTAGTAACAGCGGCCATGTTTTTCAACGGATCAAAAATCCCCACATCAGTTCTATGCAGGATACCCCAAAGAAGATTCATACCAAGTATGGTTCCAATTGGTCAAGTAGTTTCAGAGGAGAAGAGTTTCGAAAAATTGTTAACGACGACGACGGACGACGACAGACGACGACGGACGACGACGGACGCCAAGTGATGGCAATAGCTCACATGGCCTTTGGCCAGGTGAGCTAAAAAAAGCTGTATTACAATAAATACCCAATCATGATGATTTTTTCACTATTAAATAGAAGGAAAATGACTGGATTTGAAATTTGGTCTTTTATACATTCAAGAAACACAAAGAGTTAAATAATGAATTCGAAAGTTCTGCGTGTTTTGGATTGCTACCAACTTAATGTAGTCTTCAACATATTCTAAAAACACACTGCATGGCTGAGAAATGCCTGTAAAGGCCTACAGAAATAACATAGCTGAATTAATTCATGAACAGGCAATAACTATAAAAGGCCTTTTGTATCACATGCTTTGAACCTTTAACCATCGACACTATCACTACTTACTATTTTTTGAAAAAAATGAATCAGATCATTAAAGAAAACATATTCCAACAGAAACCTTTTATGGAAGCCGTAACTGACCACCAACATATTTTTGATATGGGAAATAGGTCGATTTTTGAAGATATTTTTATTTTTTACAATAATCATGAAAAAAATTACATAAAAGAATTATAATATTCCAAAAATACTAATCAAGTTCCATAGTATCTGAAATGACATACCTTTGCTAAGTCTATGGCAAATGACATTTTAAACATCCAGTCTAATTTAATATCATCATTTTCTAAAATATCCTGAAACAATATTTTGAGAAGATACTATGAGAAGATCATTTTCTGAGGATATTGATATTTAGTTTATTTTAAAGAAAAGAAATCTGTTATAAAATGTCACATAAACTAGAAAATGTGTCTATAAGACATGGATGCCCCGCCCTAAAGACAATATATATGTTGCTGAACTGCATTGTACTATACAAAAGGACTGTAGTGGTGAAATATTGTTGATATATTACTATAGGTTTATGAGAAATGAACCTAAATGAAAACTTAACCAAAGTCACTGAAGCATGAAATGTAGGTCATAGCGACCCAAGTGTTGCTGAACTGCGTTGTACTATACAAGAGAACTGTAGTGGTGAAATATCACTGATACATTACTATAGGTTTCTGAGAAATGAACCTAAACGCAAAACTTTGCCAAAGTCACTGAAGCATGAAATGTAGGTCATAGTGACCCATGTGTTGCTGAACTACATTGTACTATATAAGAGGACTGTAGTGGTGAAATATCATTGATATATTACTATAGATTTCTGGGAAATGGAGCTAAACACAAAACTTAACAGAATCAGGACATACGGATGGACGGACAAGGGAAAATCTATATGCCCCAGCCACATTGCATAATAAAATGCTCCGCTGGGCGCAGCTAGATACGACCGCAGATGTCGAACCCTGAATAGTTGGGGCAATTATGAACACAACATTCAAGCTTGATACAATACTGAATTTGGATTGTGAATAAATATTTGACACAGCATAGGTTTCTGACACAGAATGAATGTTGTCTAAGAACTTAAAAATTTTTAATTTACCTATTCAAACCATATCAGTATTATTTGTTTTTATATATAAATCAGAAATAACCAATTTAAAATTTAAAATTGGGCACACATATCAATTTCTTGCTATTGCGCAATACTGTGTAATTGAAAATTTCTTCAAATATTTGACACATAATAGGTTTCTGACACAGAATAACTGAAATCAAAGAACTTAAAATTGGTCATATGATTTGAATTTATATTCAATTTTTTGCTTCTTGTGCAATACAATATGCTGTGGAGAATTGCCCCCCCCCCCCAAAAAAAATAATATTTACCCCCTTTTTTAGCTTTTGTGCAATACACTATGAAATTGCACATTGACCCCCCCCCCCCCTCCCAAAAAAAAAACAAAAAACAATAAAATTTATTGTAACCCCCCCTTTTTTTTGCTAAAAAAAATTTGAAATTTTCTTTTTAATTTATTAAATATGAAATGAGAAAAGATTACCCCCTCCCCAATTTCTCATTTACCCCCCCCCCAATTTTGTTTTCAACCCCCCCCCCCCCCCATTTCTTTATACTTTGCAACCATAACAGCCCATTTAAATACACCATAACATATTGAAATAGAAAATGACATCATAGTCATGGATGACAAATTTTAAATATATATAATTTAAAAGCAGTTTAGATAAGATAAACAAAAAAGCTTCATCAGCACATTTTATATTGGCAAATTTCCAATGGAATTTGTTAATAATAAAGTTTTGATAGCAGGGCACACATATCAATTTCTTGCTATTGCACAATACTGTGTAATTGAAAATTTCTTCAAATTTCTGACACAGAATAACTGAAATAAAGAACTTAGAATTGGTCATATGATTTGAATTTATATTCAATTTTTTGCTTCTTGTGTAATACAATATGCTGTGGAAAATTGCCCCCCCCCCAAAAAAAAAAAATAATTTACCCCCTTTTCAGCTTTAATTTTGGACCCCGATTTGGACCAACTTGAAAACTGGGCACATAATAAAAAAACTAAGTACATGTTTAGATTCAGCATATCAAAGAACCCCAAGAGTTCAATTTTTGTTAAAATCAAACTAAGTTTAATTTTGGACCCTTTGGACCTTAATGTAGACCAATTTGAAAACGGGACCAAAAATTAAGAATCTAAATGCACGGTTAGATTCGGCATATCAAAGAACCCCAATAGTTCAATTTTCGATGAAATCAAACAAAGTTTAATTTTGGACCCCTATTTGGACCAACTTGAAAACTGGGCCCATAATAAAAAAACTAACTACATGTTTAGATTCAGCATATCAAAGAACCCAAAGAATTCAATTTTTGTTAAAATCAAACTAAGTTTAATTTTGGACCCTTTGGACCTTAATGTAGACCAATTTGAAAACGGGACCAAAAATTAAGAATCTAAAAGCACGGTTAGATTCGGCATATCAAAGAACCCCAATAGTTCAATTTTCAATGAAATCAAACAAAGTTTAATTTTGGACCCTTTTGGCCCCTAATTCCTAAACTGTTGGGACCAAAACTCCAAAAATGGGTCAAAGACACAAATGGCCGGGTTGCTGGGTGTTTATTGTAGTGGTGACAAAGGTGATTACAAGATCATATTGCACATGGGAAATAATTCTTGAAATAATTCCATAAAGTGAGGTGCACATCTTCAATATATATAGAAACATTCTATGAAGTTCTAAGGATGTGGGGGAAAAACTGTAGGAGGAGTTGATTTCACAAAATAGGTACCCTCTATTGAAGATGTCAATAAAAAACGACTAAGTTCCAAAGTTTGGAAAAATGGGAAATAATTCCTGAAATAATTCCATAAAGTGAGGTGCACATCTTCAATATATATAGAAACATTCTATGAAGTTCTAAGGATGTGGGGGAAAAACTGTAGGAGGAGTTGATTTCACAAAATAGGTACCCTCTATTGAAGATGTCAATAAAAAACGACTAAGTTCCAAAGTTTGGAAAAATGGGAAATAATTCCTGAAATAATTCCATAAAGTGAGGTGCACATCTTCAATATATATAGAAACATTCTATGAAGTTTCAAGGATGTGGGTGAAAAACTGTAGGAGGAGTTGATTTCACAAAATAGGTACCCTCTATTGAAGATGTCAATAAAAAAACAACTAAGTTCCAAAGTTTGGAAAAATGGGAAATAATTCCTGAAATAATTCCATAAAGTGAGGTGCACATCTTCAATATATATAGAAACATTCTATGAAGTTTCAAGGATGTGGGTGAAAAACTGTAGGAAGAGTTGATTTCACAAAATAGGTACCCTCTATTGAAGATGTCAATAAAAAACGACTAAGTTCCAAGGTTTGGAAAAATGGGAAATAATTCCTGAAATAATTCCATAAAGTGAGGTGCACATCTTCAATATATATAGAAACATTCTATGAAGTTTCAAGGATGTGGGGGAAAAACTGTAGGAGGAGTTGATTTCACAAAATAGGTACCCTCTATTGAAGATGTCAATAAAAAACGACTAAGTTCCAAAGTTTGGAAAAATGGGAAATAATTCCTGAAATAATTCCATAAAGTGAGGTGCACATCTTCAATATATATAGAAACATTCTATGAAGTTTCAAGGATGTGGGTGAAAAACTGTAGGAGGAGTTGATTTCACAAAATAGGTACCCTCTATTGAAGATGTCAATAAAAAACGACTAAGTTCCAAAGTTTGGGAAAATGGGAAATAATTCCTGAAATAACTCCATAAAGTGAGGTGCACATCTTCAATATATATAGAAACATTCTATGAAGTTTCAAGGATGTGGGTGAAAAACTGTAGGAGGAGTTGATTTCACAAAATAGGTACCCTCTATTGAAGATGTCAATAAAAAACGACTAAGTTCCAAAGTTTGGAAAAATGGGAAATAATTCCTGAAATAATTCCATAAAATGAGGTGCACATCTTCAATATATATAGAAACATTCTATGAAGTTTCAAGGATGTGGGTGAAAAACTGTAGGAGGAGTTGATTTCACAAAATAGATACCCATTTTCACCGCCCGCCCGCCGCCGCCGCCCGCCGCCCGCCGCCCGCCCGCCGCCCGCCCGACATTCACCATACTATAACCCGGATTTGCACTCTGTGCAACCCGGCCAAAAATCAATCCCAACCCGCCTTTTGTGGTCATAAACCTTGTGTTTAAATTTCATAGATTTCTATTTACTTATACTAAAGTTATTGTGCAAAAACCAAGAAAAATGCTTATTTTGGCCCTTTTTTAGCCCCTAATTCCTAAACTGTTGGGACCAAAACTCCCAAAAACAATCCCAACCTTCCTTTTGTGGTCATAAACCTTGTGTTAAAATTTCATAGATTTCTATTTACTTATACTAGAGTTATTGTGCGAAAACCAAGAAAAATGCTTATTGGGCCCTTTTTTGGCCCCTGATTCTTAAACTGTTGGGACCAAAACTCCCAAAATCAATCCCAACCTTCCTTTTGTGGTCATAAACCTTGTGTTTAAATTTCATAGATTTCTATTAACTTATACTAAAGTTATAGTGCGAAAACCAAATGTCTTCGGACGACGACGCAGACGACGACGACGACGACGACGACAACGACGACGACGACGCCAACGTCATACCAATATACGACCGCAAAAATTTTGCGGTCGTATAAAAATGAAGTAGGTCTTTTTTTAATTTCTATATAATTACTGGTCTACAAAGTTTTCAAAGTTTTTGGATCTGCCTCTGAAAAATAAAACAATTCTGAATGAAAGGCTTTTTAATATTAAGAGAACAAATCTTTATAACTATGAAAATTGATAAGTTTGTGAGTAAAACATTTTAAGCAAAAAACACAACATACTCATTATTTTAGTTTCTGATCGTTTGATTTCTATGAAACACATCTTACCTGAAGACTTCCTTTTGAGCAGTACCTTGTGAGTATATAACTATTATTTGGTTCCAAACTAGCTCCAACAAAGGGGTTCAGGTTATCATGTTGTAGCTCTCTCAACTTTAGAATAAATATAAAATATAAGACAACTAGAAATTGTGTCTGTAAGACACTGAGGCCCTGTCTAAAATGTAGGTCACCATGTATTATGCTCAGTACTATCCAAGGCACATTCACTGATGAAGTTTCATTGATGCAATCTTTTTGGTTCCAAAGAAATGAATTTAAATGCAAAACTTAACCAGAGTTGCTCAAGCATAACATGTATGTCATGACCCAATTATTGTATGACTGCTCAGTTCTACCCAAGGCACATCCACTGATGAAGTTTCATCGACATACTATGCTAGTTCCAAAGAAATGAACATAAACACAAAACTTAACCAAAGTCGTCCAAGCATAAAATGTAGGACATAATGACCCAATTATTGTATGAATGCTCAGTACTACCCAAGGCACATCCACTGATGAAGTTTCATCAATACACAATGCTTAGTTCCAAAGAAATGAGTTTAACCATAGTTCAGACGTACGTACGGACCTAAAAGGGTAACTCTGCCCGATCCACATTCGTAACTGTCTTTATTCTTATTATCAAATAATACATATTAGAATTTGATTATTGCAGTTAAAATAATTTGTGTGTGTGTGTTGGTGTTGCCTCATTATTATGTTACTTTTATCCTGTCATGTAATAAGTATATTGATTATGGACATTAAATGGCTTCTTATTTTAATATATAAATAAAATATTATGTATCTGGACAATAAATGACCACATAATCCATCCAGATTTTTTTTGTTCCTCAGAACATAATGGGAATGACCTCAGTATCAATCGACAAACTTCAGAAATGCAATATACGTAACTTATTTTCATGGATACTGCAAATTAAAACAACAAACTGTGCTTAAATTTAAACTAGAGGCTCTCAAGAGCCTGTGTCGCTCACCTGTATCTAATGTGATTTTGGAAATTATGTAAAACTATATAATGATTGAGACCAAGATTGGTTTAATTTGACACAGTATTTAAAATTAAAAACAGGTCATCTTAGTGTAGTCTTACAATAGCTACTGAAGACATCTTGTCATTATTATTTTTGAATATGTGGTCAAGTTGTGACCATTCAGAATTTTTTTTACAATTTTCTGATAGACTTCTAAACAGTTAACTTCTATGTTCTTTTTTAGCAAAGGCAGTTTGATGGCAGGGTCATCCGATACTTTTTTTCAAACAAGTCATGATAACCTACTGAAAATTGTGGCCAAGTTTCTTTCTATTCAGCCCAGATCAAGTGGAGAATTTTGTAAAAAAAATGTTGAGAATTGCATATATAATGGCCATAAAGGGGTCAATTGACCAGTTTGGCTATGTTAACATATTTGTAGATCTTACTTTGCACATTATTGCACTTTACAATTTATTTCTAATTATAATAATTAAAAGCTGAAAAATGATCTTACAAATACCTAACAACAGGTTTGGTTTGATTCCATAATGTGGTTCTCTAAAAGAAGACATTTGTATGTATTTCCCATAGGGTCCTATGTTAAACTAAGTCCCCTGATGGCGGCCATCTTGGATGATGGATAGGCACTAAAGTAACAACACTTGGTAAGCATCTCATAAGGAACATTCATGCCATGTTTGGTTTCATTCCATTCAGTGGTTCTATAGAAGAAGACATTTGTATGTATTTCCCTTCGGGTCCTATGTTAAACTAAGTCCCTCACTGGTGGCCATTTTGAATGATGTAACGGCTACAAAGTAACAACACTTGGTCAGCACCTTGTAAGGAACATTCATGCTATGTTTTGTTACATTCCATTCAGTGGTTCTCTAAAAGAAGTCATTTGTATGCATTTCCCATAGGGTCCAATTTTAAACATAGTCCCCCGCTGGCGGCCATCTTGGATGATGGATCGGCAACAAAGTAACAACACTTGGTCAGCACCTCATAAGGAACATTCATGCTATGTTTTGTTACATTCCATTTAGTGGTTCTCTAAAAGAAGTCATTTGTATGCATTTCCCATAGGGTCCTATGTTAAACTTAGTCCCCCGCTGGCGGCCATCTTGGATGATGGATCGGCTACAAAGTAACAATACTTGGTCAGCACCTCATAAGGAACATTCATGCCAGATTTAGTTTCATTCCATTCAGTGGTTCTCTAAAAGAAGTCATTTGTATGCATTTGCCATAGGGTCCTATGTTAAACTAAGTTCCCCGCTGGCGGACATCTTGGATGATGGATCAGCTACAAAGTAACAACACTTGGTCAGCACCTCATAAGGAATATTCATGCCATGTTTGGTTTCATTCCATTAAGTGGGTCTCTTAAAGAAGTCATTTGTATGCATTTCCCATAGGGTTCTATGTTAAACTAAGTCCCCCGCTGGCGGCCATCTTGGATTATGGATCGGCTACAAAGTAACAACACTTGGTCAGCACCTCATAAGAAACATTCATGCCAGATTTAGTTTCATTCCATTCAGTGGTTCTCTAAAAGAAGTCATTTGTATGCATTTGCCATAGGGTCCTATGTTAAACTAAGTTCCCCGCTGGCGGACATCTTGGATGATGGATCAGCTACAAAGTAACAACACTTGGTCAGCACCTCATAAGGAATATTCATGCCATGTTTGGTTTCATTCCATTAAGTGGGTCTCTTAAAGAAGTCATTTGTATGCATTTCCCATAGGGTTCTATGTTAAACTAAGTCCCCCGCTGGCGGCCATCTTGGATTATGGATCGGCTACAAAGTAACAACACTTGGTCAGCACCTCATAAGAAACATTCATGCCAGATTTAGTTTCATTCCATTCAGTGGTTCTCTAAAAGAAGTCATTTGTATGCATTTGCCATAGGGTCCTATGTTAAACTAAGTTCCCCGCTGGCGGACATCTTGGATGATGGATCAGCTACAAAGTAACAACACTTGGTCAGCACCTCATAAGGAATATTCATGCCATGTTTGGTTTCATTCCATTAAGTGGGTCTCTTAAAGAAGTCATTTGTATGCATTTCCCATAGGGTTCTATGTTAAACTAAGTCCCCCGATGGTGGCCATCCTGGATTATGGATCGGCTACAAAGTAACAACACTTGGTCAGCACCTCATAAGAAACATTCATGCCAGATTTAGTTTCATTCCATTCAGTGGTTCTCTAAAAGAAGTCATTTGTATGCATTTCCCCTAGGGTCCTATGTTAAACTAAGTTCCCCGCTGGCGGCCATATTGGATGATGGATCGGCTACAAAGTAACAACACTTGGTCAGCACCTCTTAAGGAACATTCATGCCATGTTTGGTTTCATTCCATTAAGTGGGTCTCTAAAAGAAGTCATTTGTATGCATTTCCCATAGGGTTCTATGTTAAACTAAGTCCCCCGATGGTGGCCATCTTGGATTATGGATCGGCTACAAAGTAACAACACTTGGTCAACACCTCATAAGAAACATTCATGCCAGATTTAGTTTCATTCCATTCAGTGGTTCTCTAAAAGAAGTCATTTGTATGCATTTCCCCTAGGGTCCTATGTTAAACTAAGTTCCCCGCTGGCGGCCATATTGGATGATGGATCGGCTACAAAGTAACAACACTTGGTCAGCACCTCTTAAGGAACATTCATGCCATGTTTGGTTTCATTCCATTAAGTGGGTCTCTTAAAGAAGTCATTTGTATGCATTTCCCATAGGGTTCTATGTTAAACTAAGTCCCCCGATGGTGGCCATCTTGGATTATGGATCGGCTACAAAGTAACAACACTTGGTCAGCACCTCATAAGAAACATTCATGCCAGATTTAGTTTCATTCCATTCAGTGGTTCTCTAAAAGAAGTCATTTGTATGCATTTCCCCTAGGGTCCTATGTTAAACTAAGTTCCCCGCTGGCGGCCATATTGGATGATGGATCGGCTACAAAGTAACAACACTTGGTCAGCACCTCTTAAGGAACATTCATGCCATGTTTGGTTTCATTCCATTCAGTGGTTCTCTAGAAGAAGTTCAAAATGTAAAATGTTAACGACGACGACGGACGCCAAGTGATGAGAAAAGCTCACTTGGCCCTTCGGGCCAGGTGAGCTAAAAAGATTTATCTAAATAATCCATGATTTAAACTTTTGGTTAAAGTTATTTTCATTCAAAAAGATACATTTACACAATAGTGGCTCATGATGAGGGCAATTCCAAGATATTTGGACTGCCCAAGTCAAGTACTTTACTAGAAGTAGTCGTTATCTAGTACATCAGTTCAACTGCGAAGCGTGGCATCCCCTTGCGGTGAAAAAATTTGACACTGAAATTTGTACATGTATATGTGTTCACAAGAGCGTAAAGAATTTACAAGTTCCACATGACTGTAACCTATGACCTTGAAAATCAATAGGGTTCCAGATATTCATAAGGACTAAGTAAGTGCCAAGTTCGGACAAAATTCCTTGAGTTATGTTGAGTCTAAGAGTGTTCACAAGGGTGTTATAGACAGAATGTTGGAAGGACGAAAGGTAGCGTTACTATAACCCCTCACCCACTCACAACTTCGTTGGCGTGGGAATAATTAAGGAACAAGCTAACCTTCATGGTAAACAATGATCCACATCAATAAAATTTAACTTCAACATGATGATTGACTTTTTGCAAGTATATACCCGATAATAAATATTATATTGGAAAGTGTCAATTACTGCTGTAAAGATTTGGTTCAGTTATTCATATTCAGCAAAAAAAATATGTTTTATTATTTTCATAATACCTGAACATAGGCTCAATATACCAATAAAATGTTAGAGATAAGTCAGAATTTGTATCTTACTGTTTTAAGATCTCTGAGGACTTCTCTTGTTAATCTTATTGATCGTCTCTGTATACTTTTAACTGCAACAACTGTTCCCTGTAAAAAAAAAAATATTCCTTCAAACACTTCCGCTTTCAAGAGCTTTATTTTCTAATTTTAAAAGTTCAAACATTTTCAAATATTTTAATTTTTATTAAATTGATTGATTGACTATTACTTGCTTAATGTCCAGTTCCAAATACTTCATGCTTCTTCAGTATGACTACCAGTTCAACAATTTATCATACAATATTCAAACAGGGGAGCGTCGGGACACAAAGGGGAACCAATTTTGACTGCCACTGTAAAAGAGATGTTGTTGGGTAGGGTTGATAATTCAACCTTCTGTAGCGATCATCAGCCTAATCTTTTTCGAAAACTACAGAAGAGGTCTTTAGCTTGCAAGAGTGTGGCATACTCCCAAGACTTTACCCACATAAATGGTCCACGGTCAGGCTTTCCATATTATGGCCCGACAACTCCCCAACAAGAGGGTTTCCCCAATCCACTACCCAAGGACGCACTTGGCAGCTCTGTGGGTTGAGCTCCGGTGATCAGTCACAGATGCATAGCATGTTTATTAATATCATGGCCATATTGGGTGAAAATTCCAATCCGAGAACACAACTTTTTAAGGAGATTATTCCAAATACTTTGGTACTAGTAGTTTTAGAGCAGATTTTTGTTTGTTTAGTTGGGATTTAACGCCGTTTTCAGCACATTTGGCCATTTCGCGGCGGCCAGTTTTTATTGGTGGAGGAAGTACCCGGAGAGAACCACCGACATTCGGTAGGAAAATTGGCAATCGAGCAGATTTTTAAATGAGAGTTTATGACAACAACAAATGTGCATTGAGGTAAAGTGACGACAACAGCTCCCATGGACCTCAAAGTCAAGTGTTTAAAATGAACATGTTGAAATGCTTACCTTGTAATTACCTATAGGTGTATAGAGCAGATTTCTGTCAAGACTAACTGATGATCCAAACCCTAGTGTACCTCTGGTTTCCTGTAAAAAGAGATATTGTTTTACCTCTACAAAATGCATCAGAGAATTTATTTTTATAGCTTTTTTAATTTCGTGGAAAAAAAAATCATTTATAGGAATGTTAATCAGATGAAAGTGGCATTTGATGAAAAAAGAGGAAAATTTTGCCTGGGAGTTGGGGGGCTGTTGAAGCCCCCAAGCAGAGTCCTGGGGTGAAGCTGCGGTGATGGAACAGGCAGAAAAGCCCTTAAGGTCCTGAAATTTAAGTATTTTAAGCTTAATATTTCTTACATGTCTTGAATATATTGTTTCATAAGTTTGCATACCATGGGCATGGGTTTTGATATTTACCCAACAGTTTAGTGACAACTTTAAGAATCTTAGAGAAAAGAACAAGTTTTCAGAGTATAGTAAGGTTATAAGACATGCAAATTGCAGTACTCTATCAGTAATTTGTTTTTCATAAAAATTTGGGTCTTTAAAACTATCCCTCACATAGGCCATGAACTGATACCATGTTTAATCTAACTTGCAAACAGCTGAAAAGCATGTCAGCAACTAGTCCCAAATGGTTTATGGTACACAAACCAGTTTGGACTGGTTGCTGACATTCTGGATATCGATATTCAAGGCATACCTAGATAGAACCAGTTCATGGTTTACATACCGATCACTGATAAAAACAACAGAAAACAATCACCAATCACCCAAATAATCAGATAGATTTTACTGATCTCCTCTGAGCGACTTTAAGGCCTAAATAAAAACTAGAGGCTCTCAAGAGCCTGTATCGCTCACCTGGATTTAACTTTTCACCTTGAGCAGACCTAAAAATTTAAGTGTTGCAGTCAATTTGGATGGTTTTTCTATAGGATTCTATGTTAAACTAATTTCAGCTGTGGCTGTCATCTTGGTTGTTAGCCCAGTTTCTAAAAGAGAACCATCTAAGGACCATTTCTGCTAAGTCTTGTTCCAACTGGCTAAGCGGTTTCAGACTAGAAGATTTTTAAATGAATTTTCCTATAGGGTCCAATATTTAACAAAGGTCGGTGTGGCAGCCATCTTGGTTTACAATCCGGGTGATCGGACATATTTCTGAAAGAGGACCTCCAAAGGACCAATGCTGCCAAGTCTGGCTCCAATATTCCAAGTGGTTTCAGAAACAAGATTTTTCAATGAATTTTTCCATAGGGCCCTATGTTAAACTAAGTTCGGGTGTGGCGGCCATCTTGGTTGACAGTCTAGGTCATCGCACAAAATTCTGAAAGAGGACCATCTAAGGAACATTGCTACCAAGTCTAATTCTAATTGGCTTAGTGGTTTCAGATGAGAAGATTTTTGAGTGAATTTCCCATAAGGTCATATGTTAAACTAAGATCTGCTGTGGCAGCCATCTTGGTTCACAGTCAACGAAATCAGACACATTCTGAAAGAGGACCTCCTAAGGACCAATGCTGCCAAGTCTGGCTCCAATATGTCAAGTGGTTTCAGACAAAAAGATTTTTCAATGAATTTTTCCGTATGGCCCTATGTTAAACTAATTTCGGGTGTGGCGGCCATCTTGGTTGACAGTCTGGGTCAACGCACAAAATTCTGAAAGAGGACCATCTAAGGACCATTGCTACCAAGTCTAATTCTAATTGGCTTAGTGGTTTCAGACGAGAAGATTTTTGAGTGAATTTCCCATAAGGTCCTATGTTAAACTAAGATCTGCTGTGGCAGCCATCTTGGTTCACAGTCAACGAAATCAGACACATTCTGAAAGAGGACCTCCTAAGGACCAATGCTGCCAAATCTGGCTCCAATATGTCAAGTGGTTTCAGACAAAAAGATTTTTCAATGAATTTTTCCATAGGGCCCTATGTTAAACTAATTTCGGGTGTGGCGGCCATCTTGGTTGACAGTCTGGGTCAACGCACAAAATTCTGAAAGAGGACCATCTAAGGACCATTGCTACCAAGTCTAATTCCAATTGGCTTAGTGGTTTCAAACGAGAAGATTTCTGAGTCAATTTCCCATAGGGTCCTATGTTAAACTAAGTTCTGCTGTGGCGGCCATCTTGGTTCATAGTCCATGAAATCAGACACATTTCTGAAAAAAGACCTGCTAAGGACCAATTTTGCCAAGTCTGGCTCCAATATGTCAAGTGGTTTCAGACAAGAAGATTTTTCAATGAATTTTCCTATAGGGCCCTATGTTAAACTAAGTTCGGTTGTGGCGGCAATCTTGTTTGACAGTCCAGGTCATCGGACACACCTCTGTAAGAGGACCATCTAAGGACCATTGCTGCCAAGTCTGGTTCCAATTGGTCAAGTGGTTTAAGACAAGAAGATTTTTCAATGAATTTTCCTATAGGGCCCTATGTTAATCTAAGTTCGGCTGTGGCGGCCATCTTGGTTAACAGTCCGGGTCATTGGAGATATTTCTGAAAGAGAACCTCCTAAGAACTATTACTGCCAACTTTGGTTGCAACTGAACTTCTAGTTTCATATAAGAAGATTTTTGAAAGTCACCCCCCTTTTTTTCTATTTTTAGTAACAGCAGCCATCTCGGTTGGAAGTCGGGGATGCCAGACATAATTTTGGAAGAGGGCCACCCAAGGACCATTCCACCATAGTTTGGTCTCATTTGGCCCAGTGGTTTGAGAGGAAAAGATCTTTAAAGGATAGCTTACGCTGGATGCCGTCTTTAAAGGGCAAAAACTCCTATAAGGGGTCAATCAACGACTTTGGTCATGTTGACTTATTTGTAGATCTTACTTTGTTGAACATTTTTGCTGTTTACAATTTGTCTTTATCTATATCAAAATTCAAGATAATAACCTAAAACTGCAAAATTTCCTTAAAATTAACAATTCAGGGGCAATAACCCAACAAAGGGTTGACCGATTCGTCTGAAAATTTCATGACGGGTAGATCTTGACCTGATGAACATTTTTACCCGTTGTCAGTTTTGCTCTAATTGCTTTAGTTTTTGAGATATAAGACAAAAACTGCAGTTTACCCCTATGTTCTATTTTTAGCCATGTCGGCCATGTTGGTTGGTAGGCGGGGTCATCGGACACATTTTTTAAACTAGATACCCTAATGATGCTTGTGGCCAAGTTTGGTTCAATTTGGCCCAGTAGTTTCAGAGGAGAAGATTTTTGTAAAAGTTAACGGACGACGACGGACGACGGACGACAGACGCCAAGTGATGAGAAAAGCTCACTTGACCCTTTGGGTCAGGTGAGCTAAAAGCAACAAAGAAAAGGCAAGGGCTCATCAAGCTGCCCCCCCCCCCCAATCTTCAACAGATTTTCATGTATCTCAAAAATAATTGAATCAGCAGAGGAAAAAACATAAATCCGTGAATTCACAAAAAAATTTCATCCCTGGTTTATAAATGAACAAGAGGCTGTCGAATGACAGCAAACCGGATTTTCCTGCATGGATATGATGTTTGCAAATCTGGATTCCCAAACAGGATGAAATAAAGAAATATAAATGAATTTTTGTAGGGTTTTGTAGGGTTCAGAAATGGAACTGCTGAATATCTCATTTTCTGCTATATGAAGGGCCACGAATATGCCACAACAAAAGTAAAAAGTAATAACTTGACAACAACAAATGACCTTTGCATGGAAACGACGACTTGAACTGCCTTTTTTCAATTTTTTAGAACCATAACTCCTGAACGGTGAAAGTGAAAATCGTCAATATCGGAACGGTGAAAGTGAAAATCGTCAATATCAAACTTGACCTCCATTTTGTCATCAGTAACAACATATTAAAATTTGAAAAGCTTTGGTTGAACAGTTCAAAAGTTATCAAACAGACACCACTGGGAAAGCCAATTTTCAATCTTTCAAGAACCATAACTCCTGAACGGTGAAAGTGAAAATAGTCAATATCGAACTTGATCTCTATTTTGTCATCAGTAACAACATATTAAAATTTGAAAAGCTTTGGTTGAACAGTTCATAAGTTATCACACGGACACCACTGGAAAAGCCATTTTTCAATCTTTCAAGAACCATAACTCTTGAACGGTGAAAGTGAAAATCGGCAATATCAAACTTGACCTCCATTTTGTCATCAGTAACAACATATTAAAATTTGAAAAGCTTTGGTTGAACAGTTCATAAGTTATCACACGGACACCACTGGAAAAGCCATTTTTCAATCTTTCAAGAACCATAACTCTTGAACGGTGAAAGTGAAAATCGTCAATATCAAACTTGACCTCCATTTTGTCATCAGTAACAACATATTAAAATTTGAAAAGCTTTGGTTGAACAGTTCATAAGTTATCACACGGACACCACTGGGAAAGCCATTTTTCAATCTTTCAAGAACCATAACTCCTGAACGGTGAAAGTAGAAATCGTCAATATTGAACTTGACCTCCATTTTGTCATCAGTAACAACATATTAAAATTTGAAAAGCTTTGGTTGAACAGTTCATAAGTTATCACACGGACACCACTGGAAAAGCCATTTTTCAATCTTTCAAGAACCATAACTCTTGAACGGTGAAAGTGAAAATCGTCAATATCAAACTTGACCTCCATTTTGTCATCAGTAACAACATATTAAAATTTGAAAAGCTTTGGTTGAACAGTTCATAAGTTATTGCACGGAAACTGTTTGCAGCCGCCCGTCCGCCCGGCTGCCCGCCGTACATCACCAAATTAATAACCGATATTTTCATATGAAAATCCGGTTAAAAAAGTCAGGATAAGAGAAACACTAATAACCTCAAGAAGCTCTCATGAGGCTTTCAACAGACAAGCCTCAAAACCACAAGACAAACACTACATGGCTATAGAAATAATGATATCAAAAATTCATTAGAGATTACCAAAACTTTCAAGATAAATACATTATTCCAACCAATAAACTTAAAGTAACAACAGACAATTATCAACAGACTTAAATGCTGTGTTATGGACATGTTATTTACATAACAAGTGAATTTGAAAATGTAAGGATAAGGAGTAGGCTTCAGCGAGTCATCCTCCCACCTGACTGAACACAATAAAAGATGTCATCTACAGTCAGTGGCAGTACCAAATTGAATTTTTTCTATACAGTAAATTATATATAAAACCATTATTTATCAAACATTTATTCTGAAGTTATATTTTGTTTGATTTTAATGAAATTTGTTTGGATGGGCTGAGAAATATCTATAATTTATTTAGATAAAATCGAAATACTATATATTTTGCTGTTTTTTTTAAATCTAAAATATAAACACATAAATTAATTTTAAACAGCATTTTCCCAATCAAACCTATGAATGTCTTTTGACACACATAAAATCTATTTTGTGTTTACATAATGATTTTTCTTAAAACATGAATCACAGAAATATTTCAAAATAACCTAAAGAAACTATAAATCTCAGATTTTTTGTAAAAATTTCATAATTATAGGGTAATACATTGTAATATCATGACAGTATTTTAAAATAAAATAGTGTATGAATTGTAAAGGGAAATTTCAATTGGGAACCCATTTAAGGCCACTGCCACAGTGTAATAGTCACTGTGTGGTACATGTATGTTACAATGTATAAAATATAAAATGTACATGTATACATGTATACCAGTGTGAATCAATCAAACGATATCCAATGTACAGAAACGGGAGGAAATTTATTTACACCTAGTGTTTGTCTTGTGGTCTATTATAAAATTTACCAAATTGATAACTTAATTACAACCTTATAAACTTAGTATTACCATTCTAACAAGCTTTTTCTTTGGGTGATTGACTTGACCTTTTATTGCTGGTGATAACGCAGTACATGGAACCACATTTTTTTTCCTCATTTTTACTTCATTTTTGTTTACCTTCCATAACATTCCCATCAATTCTTTCTCAAAACGAAACTTTCTGAAAAATATGTTTTAAAGAGAATTTTCTGAAAATGAATTAATCAAGAAAAATAAACAATGTCTGCATTAATTGTTTAAAGACAAAAATTCTATTCAATTATATAGGTGATTTTTCTTTCAAATTTTGTGTAAAGATATTTTTTGATATGGAGAATAATGTTGCTGAAAAAAAATATTGGGGTACCAGAATGAATTTGTCTCCATAGCAACTTAAATTTCATGTTTTTTTTCTATATTGCTAATTTGTGGAACTTCCTGAAAATAATAATAATTTTCTTAAAATATTTGGAATAAAGAGACAATTTTCTGACATGATGAATACATGTAGTTTATTCCAATTTTGCATGTTTTGGTACAGGTACTTATAATTAACTGTTTGAGGATTTAATTTTTGAATAAAAAATGGTACTCTATTTGCTTCCTGCTAAACCCATCTGTGAAAAATGATGATATTTTCTCATCATACTAACCCACCCTCCCAAGTCAGGGGTTTGTAGGAACGAACGTGGATACAAAACCCTGACTTGGGAGGGTGGGTTGACATCACACATTCATATTTTGTGGGTCAAACATAGCACCACCTGGTGTGTGACTGAGAAAATTCTACCTACAATGCAAATGGATTCCCTTTTGACCTTGAGAAGAACCAATGAAACTTGTTCACTTCTGTCCCGCAAAATATTAATGTGTGATGTCAGGGGTTTGTAGGAAGGAACGTGGATACAAAACCCTGACTTTGGAGGATGTACTTACCATGAAGTCAAACCTATACCTATTGTTTTGATTTTATAAAAAGGAATCACATTGAATTTTAATGGTTTGATTTACAAGATAATCATTGTGTAAGAAAATGGTTAAGGGGCCTCGGTGGCGGAGTGGTCTAGGTAGTTCGTCATGACTACTAATGATCACTAGCCTGTCAACGCTGAGGTTGTGAATTTCGAATCTGACCTGTAGCAGGGTGTGTTCGACTCCAATCTTAACAGACATGGATTGTCAATTTTCCTACCAAAGGTCGATGGTTCTCTCCAGGTACTCCGGCTTGTTCCACCAATAAAAACTGGCCACAGCGAAATAGCCAAATGTGTTGAAAACGGCGTAAAACCCCAACTAAACAAACTAGAGGCTCTCAAGAGCCTGTATCGCTCACCTGGATTTAACTTTACACCTTGAGCAGACCTAAAAATTTAAGTGTTGCAGTCAATTTGGCTGGTTTTTCTATAGGATTCTATGTTAAACTAATTTCAGCTGTGGCATTCATCTTGGTTGACAGTCCAGGTCATCGGATACATTTCTAAAAGAGAACCAACTAAGGACCATTTCTGCTAAGTCTTGTTCCAACTGGCTCAGCAGTTTCAGACAAGAAGATTTTTAAATGAATTTTTCCTATAGGGTCCAATATTTAACAAAGGTCGATGTGGCAGCCATCTTGGTTGACAATCCGGGTGATCGGACATATTTCTGAAAGAGGACCTCCTATGGACCAATGCTGCAGAGTCTGGCTCCAATATGTCAAGTGGTTTCAGACAAGAAGATTTTTCAATGAATTTTTCCATAGGGCCCTATGTTAAACTAAGTTCGGGTGTGGCAGCCATCTTGGTTGACAGTCTGGGTCATCGCACAAAATTCTGAAAGAGGACCATCTAAGGACCATTGCTACCAAGTCTAATTCTAATTGGCTAAGTGGTTTCAGACGAAAAGATTTTTGAGTGAATTTCCCATAGGGTCCTATGTTAAACTAAGTTCTGCTGTGGCGGCCATCTTGGTTCACAGTCCACGAAATCAGACACATTTCTGAAAAAGGACCTCATAAGGACCAATGCTGCCAAGTCCAGCTCAAATATGTCAAGTGGTTTCAGACAAGAAGATTTTTCAATGAATTCTCCTATAGGGCCCTATGTTAAACTAAGTTCGGTTGTGGCGGCCACCTTGGTTGACAGTCCGGGTCATTGGACACATCTCTGTCAAAGGACCATCTAATGACCATTGCTGCCAAGTCTGGTTCCAATTGGTCTAGTGGTTAAAGACAAGAAGATTTTACAATGAATTTTCCTATAGGGCCCTATGTTAAACTAAGTTCGGCTGTGGCGGCCATCTTGGTTAACACTCCAGGTCATTGGACATATATCTGAAAGAGAACCTCCTAAGAACCATTACTGCCAACTTTGGTTCCAACTGGCCTTGTAGTTTCATATAAGAAGATTTTTTAAATTCACCCCCCTTTTTTTCTATTTTTAGTAACAGCAGCCATGTCGGTTGGAAGTCGGGGATGCCAGACATATTTTTGGAAGGGGGCCACCCAAGGACCATTCCACTAAAGTTTGGTCTAAATTGGCATAGTCAGAATGTTGTCAATGGTGCATTGTGCATGCCCTAATGTCAAGAAACTCATTTTTGATATGCTGTGGATTCATTAATATTCGTTGTATACCAATTTTCATGGTTTTCGTGGGTCCCAGTAAACCACGAATTTAAATATCCAACGAAAAATAATATTTTTACTCTTGTTTAAATGCACTGAAGTATGAAACCACAAAGTTTTAAAAAAATTGCGTTTTTACAGCATGTACTTGAATTCTGACATATGATGAGTTAGATATAGCCACAGAGGATACAGTGTTTCATGTAATTTTGTCTTTAGTAACATATAAACGCTCAAACAATTTTCTCAAAAAATTTTGACTGTGTAAATTGTCGCAGAATTCACTTCCTTTTTTTTTTATTCAAACATTCAAGAAAAATCTTAATCCTAAGTATACCTAAACAATACAGACTTTCTCATAAATTACAGTAAAAACATCTTGTCAGTGGATAATAAAGCAGAAATTATTGGTCGTAATCGGATTAAAAATATGTATGTATATGCCCTGAGGTATTTGGTGACAAGTGATTGCAATTTTGTCAATATATATTTCACACCTGTTTAACCCAATGAGTAAATAATTACGGATTTTGTTAATCTTGTTAAATTTATGACAAGCTTTAATTGTTCCGTTACAAATTTAAAGAATCTGTCTGTTAGACTTTCGTTTAATGAGCGCTTTAAATCAGTACTTTACTGTACAATATCAAGTCTGATCGGCACATTTGTCGCAGTATTTTAATGATATCTGATGTGCCAAGCGACGAATTTAAATATTTCAACAACTTTTTATATTTTTGTCTAAGCCAGCAATCCACGAATTTAGGTATCCCACGAAATGCATTTTTTCCTCTATCCACGAAAATTGGTATCCACGAAAATAAATCCACAGTGTATGGTCATGTATGAGGATCATGAAATTAGACATAGTTTTTTATTGTGTCATCTCTATTTTTCCCTGTCCTCGAGAACACCTTACTTTGTATGGTCAAGTGGATAACGTAAATATTTCAAGGTGATCTGGAAAACGCGTTAAGTACATGTAATATTGTTTAGAGGAGGGAGTGTATCTCTCTGACATTGTCAGCATCCTTTCTTTTTAAATTTGTAGAAGATCGCCAAATACTTAGAGGAAACAGATACCCACATGTGAAGGCAAACCGGAAATGATGGGGGCATTTTAAAAAGGAAAACGTAACGGAGAAATAATTCCGTTTTGAAAGGATGATTTCTAGAAATGATCGGAAATGGCAAAAATTGTTTGGGAAATATAAATGTTGCCTTTTTTCAAAGATTTGTCCATTTATAAGAACATTTAGTATCCAGTTTTTTCGTTTTTTTACCTCTATTTTTTTTTCAACATTAAAGTTTGTCTCCCTTTGATAGTTCTCCCTCCTTTCTCCCGCCCCCTTTCTCCCTGTCTCCCAACACACTTTCCACCCCCTCAGATCTTCACCTGATAAACATTTTTACCATGTCTGTTTTGCTCTAATTGCTTTAGTTTTTGAGATATAAGACAAAAACTGTAGTTTACCCCTATGTTCTATTTTTAGCCATGTCGGCCATCTTGGTTGGCATGCGGGGTCATCGGACACACTTTTTAAACTAGATACCCTAATGATGCTTGTGGCCAAGATTGGTTCAATTTGGCAGTTTCAGAGGAGAAGATTTTTGTAAAAGTTAACGGACGACGGACGCCAAGTTATGAGAATAGCTCACTTGACCCTTTGGGTCAGGTGAGCTTACAAAAAGAAAATGTTATCCTCTCGTTGTACCACAGACTTAACATTCGTGAAATTTCTCCATCCACCATATATTTGACACCAAGATCAAAGATTTCATCATAAAGCCATAGTTGTAATGCCATTCAGCTATGTGCATGAACAAAACGAAGTTTATTCTTAAACTCAATGATATTTAGATACAGGACGTGTGGAAAATTCGGGTCAAGATTTTATGAAACAGGCAGGATTTTGGGTCTGTATTTTTTTACACTCTGAAGAATTCCGGTAAGGTTTTAAAAATTTCTACAGATTTTTATAAATCACTGAGGAGAATTCAGGTTGACTTTTCACACTGTTAAATGTATAAATATGTCTCATCATGATAACTGCCTTTTATTATCTTTGGAAAATTTCGGGTATGTAATTTTAGCTTTCTCTACTTGCTTTGGTGTTTAAATATAAATATGTCTCATCATGGTAACTGCCTTTTATTAATTTTGGATGATTTCGGGTATATAATTTTAGCTTTCCTGAATATTTTCGGGTCACAAATTTGATACAACATCTATAATTTCGGTTAGGGGTTTTAAGTTCACCGACACACCCCCCTCATAAAATGGTCAAGTTACCCCCCCCTCCCCCGCCCCCATTAGACAAAAGTTTTCTGCATTTTACTGTCATAGAAAGGCCATCAAGATTGATATGGCAAAAATCTTTGGTTATACATGTATGTCACATCTGTATAAATGAAGAATGATAGACAAACAGTTCAAACAGAGATTTGCCCTTCATGAGTTAAACATGATATATAGTTAATATTTGTATGATTCTTTGTAATTGAGCTTCAATTAGTAACACATGTGTTGAGAGAGGTGAAAAACGAAGCCTTGATATCACTAATCACAGTTATTGAAGTGTTATTGTAATTGGTCATTCCTAAAAAATGTCTTTATAAAAGTAATAATTATCATTTATCCTTCATAGGCCATTTTAAGTTAAATCATAGATTACCATTGATCTCATCTAAAAAAATGTAGCTGTGAAGATTTTATATTTTTAGTACATTTCTGTCGTCAATTCATAAAACCAGTTTGCATTAAAATTTGCCGTCTGCCAAATTTATCCAAATAAAGTCTTGTGGATCATTTGCCACTCACAAAGTCACTGTATATCAAATCAAACATTTTACTGGAACCAACAAAAAATTACTAAAATTAAAAAATATATGGGCCGTTTGAATGACCAGTTAGCTTCAACGGACCTTACCTGTATAGAATAAGAACTGTTATACAAATAACCAGGACAATCAACACACCTACACATGACCCAGCGATCACCGCTGTCCTCTCGTTATGGTCACCTGCAAAATATATCATATACACACTGCTTAGTGTAATCATGGTTAGAACAATGGTAAGCATAAGTCCATAGAATAGCTTTTAAATAGCATTAATGAAGTAAGATATAAAATATGAATTATTGTCTCCGTATAATTTTCCTATGCTCTCTATACCTGCTAGCCATTCATGTATCAAACAGCTTGAAATTTTATCAATGGCTTTTGTGATATGACTTCTGAACTGTGAAATGTTAAAATTAAAACAGCAATAAAAATCTTTACTCTTAGTTAATTTTTTTCTGAACTTGATTATTGTTTACGTCTATAGCCATACATTGGGTAAATTCTAAATGGATATTATTATCCTGGTAATGAAAACAACATCATGGCCAATAGCATAGTATTGATACTAAATATTACAAATTAGTGCCAAAGCTAAACTATTTTTATGCTCCGCCTGTAAAGCAGGCCGGGTATATAGTTGTTCGGTATGGGTGTCCGTCCGTGGTACAAAGTTAATTCCAGGTTTAAGGTAGTTTTTCATGAAGGAGTTATGGTATCATCATGAACCTTTGTACATGGATAGCTTGTGATATGAACAGCAGCATTTTGATGTGAAACAGATGCTGTGACCTTGAGGTCATGGGTCATCAAATTTGAATTTCTTTATAGAATTTCAATATTAGAATCCAGGTTAAGGTTTAGGTTTAATGTATTTATTCATCAAGGAGTTATCTGGTATCATCATGTAACTATGACATGGATAGCTTCTGGTATGAACAGCAGCATTCTGATGCAAAACAGATGCTGTGACCTTGAGGTCGTGGGTTATCAACTTTGATTTCTTTATGGAATTTCAATGTTACAATTTCAGGCTAAGGTTCAGGTTGAAGGTAGTTTTTCATGAAGTACTGGGACATAGTATTTCATCTACCCTATCATTAAGGATTCAACAATATACAAATATAATTCTATTTACTAAATACTTACATCATTGGCGGGGCATGTAGTGTCCATTGGACACATAGGTATATAATTGTTTTGTATAAACCTGATAAGGCAAGTATGGGAAATATGTCAATTTGTTTTATAAAATTAATTTATAGAGCACTCAATTTTTCAAAACAGTCAACAAACAAAAAACTAATAATTCCCTAAAATGTTAAATACAACATACATGTGTACATTTGTTATATTTCTGGGTCAGTCTTTTATTCTATTCCCTGTATCTAGTAAAAAAATATTGAATTTTTAGCTTTCTAATCCCACATCTAATATCAATGTTTTGCTTTGCAATTTTTTAACACCATCATGTTTTTTTTTTATCTGTGTTGCCAATGATGAAAGCAGGTCTAGTAACTGCTTGACTCCGTCCTTCTGTCTGTCTGTCTGTCTGTTAGTACAAAAGACCTTGGGTAGGAAACTTTCTTCACAGTTTTCTTGGCTTCTACAGAAGGGAATGATTTTATATTTTGCCTGCAGCTTCACAATGTTGAGATGTAGAATGTAATTTTTGGATCTGTGGTGCATCCACATCCTGTTTGTCCATAGTTAAAAATTCAACAATACTCAAAACACTAGAAAAATTTTAGTGAAAGTTTACTTGGCTTCTACAAAAAGGAAAGATTTTATATTTTGTCTGCAGCTTGCATTGATAATGTTGAGTTGTAGCATGTAAGCAATTTTTGGATATGTCATGCAGCCACATCCTGTTTGCTGATAGTTTAAAATTCAATAATTATACTCAAAACACTAGAAAAATTTTCGTGAAAGTTGTCTTGGCTTCCACAGAAGGGAATGATTTTATATTTTTTTTTTTTCAGCTTCATAATTTTGAGTTGTAGTGTGTGAAAAATTTTTGGATCTGTCGTGCAGCCACATCCACAGAAGGGAATGATTTATATTTTGTCTGCAGTTTCATAATGTTTTGGATCTGAACTGCATGCTGCGATGCAGGTCCAGATCCGTTTTTTATCTTGTTTTAAACTGGACATACCCAAAAGAATTTTTCAGATCAACATTTTAACATTGATCCTTTCCTAAATTTCTTTCAAGGAAGTTTATCCAATTGCTGCACACGTTTTATGTAAGAAATATATTTTCATAATAAAATATTTTTCTTATCTAACTACATTTGAATATTTTTGGATATCGAGTTTTTTTTTTTTGCATTGACAACTCCTGATCTGAAAAATTTGCATATGTACATGATGTACAGTTCAGATATTTTATGTAGGCATTACTGGTTTATACATAGATTAAATTATTTTGAAATTTTCTGTTGCCTGCATCAGGGTCGAGTTCATTGGTTTTACTCATTTCAAAAAGTGGCAACATAAAATATGTCTGAAAAAGGATCCTTAAAACTATACTGTATGACTTCTAATTTTTATCCTTCAATAATTCATTGGAACTTGACAAAGTTTTCTTATAAACTTTTGGATTAATCTTTTTCTTTACATTAAAATAAATTTAACACAGACATTAACTTTACCCTACTTTTCACACCACAATGTTTCCCAGAAAATCCACATTTTGGTCTATCAGAAGGCCTGCTGCCTCCTATCCATACAATGGGTTTGACTTCTTGATAGTTGGTATGACCTGTAATGTTGGCCACAATCTGGAATCGGCCATTTTGAAAATGAGTCACATGATACCTTCTGACAGCTCTGCCATCTACAAACTTTTCTATGTACCCAGAAAAACCTAAATAAAAAGAATAAGCTTACCATAAACTGAGTAGTAATATTTTAAAACTCATTACATATCCAAATGTCTGGAAAATGTTCATTATTCAAGAGAAAATATATTAAGAGATTAAAAATAAATGTATTCAAATTGAACAATTGCAGAGGCTGTAATACAACAGCAAATATCAACATCTTGTGAGAAAACTTAATTTGTGCCAGTAAATCTCCTATTATACTTCTGCATATGTTCAAATAGGATTATTCAGTATCTCCAATTCTAATGCAATGTTGGTTGTAACATTGATTTTCATTGGATCATGTTGAAAATTTCTGACCGTGAATTCTGCAATTTATGCCCTCAGATGACGACACGTGCACAGCATCATTATCGGATTTCAAAAATCCTTTTTTTTTTAAATTTTATTCCATAATTGTGTGGTTTTTTTTAATCTTTAAACATGCAATTGAATTCAGATAACAGTATTGTAGTTTAATATTTTGCAGGCATCAATTGTGATTTAATTTGATGGTTGCAAATATCCATTTACTGACTCTGCTTAAATGTGTCACCAGTAAACTATATTTTCAGGCATCAAAGTGATAATTGATGCTAACAAATATTAAAATATAATACAATTTTAGATAACTTTTTTGTCTGTACAATGTATATGTTTTTTAACCAAAATGGATTTATTTTAGTTGAAAGTAATTTTGGCTTTAACTTTGTTGATGAGAAATGTATAATATATAGTATTTAAATCTGTCTTGCCTGAAAAGTTTGTGATAGAAGTAACAGTAATGCTTTGGTTGTATAATACAATGGCATCATAAAGGTATGAGGCAAAGTCATCCACCTGAAAAAAAATATAACAGCAATTAATAATAGTGGATAAGAAGACCCATCATGGGCAAGTAATGGTTTTCGACTTCCATTGCCAATTCAAGGAAATAAAGGTTTCAGACTTGCTAACTATGTAATCTCTGACTATTTCAAATTAACAGACAAAGTCAAATGGCTACCAAAACTAAATGATACTGTCTTTAATATAAAATATGCTATTTTAATTAAATAAACTTCTATCATTTCATTCAATTTATTAAATTTATCTCTAGGTAAATCACTTTGTTTGAATAGATGAACTACATGTAAAATTTTACTTTGTCTTCTTACAAAAATATAATACATATACCATTCAGAGTAACATTTCTTCTACTGAAAAACACCAAACTTAACCTTTATCTCTTATAATTATCTTAAAAGTTTTGGAACTTTTTTACAAGCACTGATATGTCAGTGAAAGCCACCTTCCATTCCATAGTTAAAAAATTTGAAAAAAATTAATTCAAACAGAATGAAAATTTTAAAAGCATGTCACCAGAAACAAAGGATTCATGTGAATTTCAAACTGAATTTTTTTCAGTTTTTGTGTATTTTTCAGTACTTACGAAAATGTATCAGTGCATGAAATATAAAAGATATTGAAAACAGAGGGGAGTGCACAGAGAATAAGAAATTTAAGAATATTTCAGGATCCACAAAAATTTTTAAATTGCATGTATACAGAGTCACCTTTTAGCATGAAAACATGTCACATCAAATAAGTCTTCTCATCATCTTTACAAAACATACCTGGTCAGTGAGGTGAACAGAAGTGTCAATAAACTGCTCATTGACATTTTTAACATCACTGATGAAGGAAGAGTATTTACAAGAGATTGGTCCAACTTCCAACAAAGAACTATAGAGATTAGAGAGGGTTGTGGTACGATTAAGTCCTGCTCCAAAAGTCAGATGTATAAAAACATATTGTCCATTTGATGTCAATCCTTTATCAAAGGCTACTGTCATAAACTGGTCAATGTACTTCTCAGGAAAGGACAGGATTATTACTGAAATAGAAAGAATTTTTGATATGTCATTTATACTACATTCTTAATAAAATTTCTGGTCTTTTTTAATTTCAGTTTTGTGTGTGGTACCTATTACATGCTTGAAAAATATGGTAGATAGGTTTTAATTTTACTTTTTTATTTAGAAAATTTTGGGAAAGCATTTGGAATTAGTCATTTTGTGGTTAATACATAAAATCTGTGTATATACATGTAACTTTATTGTCATTAAACATAAATAATAATGTTTACGGCAAACATATTATTATACAAAACATATACAAATGTTTTATTGACATTCATGTCGCCCTTTTGAGCTATCAAATTAGAACTGAATTTAATACGATTGATAATTGAAATTATTAGGCATAAAATATTATATATACAAAAATAATAATAATAATAATAAATAAAGTACAAACTGTAGTACATGTTTAGATTAAGAAACTTCTGACCTCAGTTCTAATGAACGTTTTAAAAAAGAAGCCAATAATTCTTAGATGCCTGAATGAAGACAGATTTAATAAATATGAAATTTTTTCATCTAGATCCAAAATTTTAAAGTTAATATTTCTCTGCAAGATTTAGGAAGTTTATCTAAATTAGCAAATAGGTCGTTTTGCAAATTTGGATTTATCTAATAGGGAGTGGTTCTCAATGAAAAATGCTGTGGAAATATGGCAATCCACTTATTAAAATTGACGTATGACAAAATATCTCCGCAAAGTTTTAGACTTATAAATTTTCGTACTATGAACAGCTAGAAAAAATGATTTACAAAATCAGACATTATCATAAGGCCCAAAAGTTGTTTTGTTTACGATAGTCATGAGAAGAAGTTCTTCCCCGCATCTCCCTAATCCTTCTGGAATATTCATAACACCTGTGCAGGATAATAATGAGGTAAATTATTTCGTGCAAGGTGTGTTTCTCGAGTTTCTATTGAACATTATCATTTTATATACAAAACATAACTTTTGTGGTATTAATTAATTTCAGTATATGATGTAAATGTGCATTTTTATCGAACAGAATATATTTTCTTAACACAAGCATAAATCCACTATTTGCTAATAATGATATTTCTGATTTTAGTACACTGTCAAAAGTACTCCAAAGTACAACGAATTCGCTAAAAGTTTTGTGCAGTTTGCACAATTAACATTTACCATTATTAACATTTGGATGAATTTCTTCCAACCCAAGTTTCTCATTACTATCACACGCTGTGGTACCAATTTTCAATATGTCAAATTTTCTATCTATATAAAACAATTTCGGAAATTTTTATCTTACAAGTGTCATTATTTTGCAACATAACATTTCACCCCCTTATAGCAGATGACATGTTGGATCAAGATTCCTCATTATTAAAATTACTGGAAGCTGGTAGATGGTGATATTAGCAACCGGAAATGTAAAAACTAAATAAGGGATCACGTTGCGGTAATTACAAAATCCGTATAAAACAATCTCCTTTCTATTAAAAAATTAACTATACTTGTACACTGAAGTTTGAAGTGTTGTTTTATTCAAAGTCTACCGATGTGTGTATGTATGTTTTTGTATCTTTGGGAAAAAGGGTGTATCACGCGCACTTACCGCGTACCGTATCTATCATGTTGTCAATAGAATTCTCCATTTCCGACCTTGTAAAATTTACAATGGTCTCTTCCCTTCTGATATTTATGTTGGTTAAAGGGAATGTTATGTTTATTATCTCTGAAAAGGTTTGTCGAATTTCGTCATAACTGCTTATCAATCCTGAAAAAAAAGAAACGAAAATAAACAAGCTTCTCCCGCATGCATGTCTTTTCTTTAACATATTCACATCTTTACTCAGTCGGTTGTCCAAATCCAGATGTCCAAAGAGGGGATTATTTAACTTTTTTCATACAGCATGAATTTTTTTTCCATTTTTTCATTCAGTATAATGTAATGTGGTCCGCCTTTTCCAATCAATTTTTTTAACGTATGATACGTTAAACGGTAAAAATATAAATGTAAAAAAAAATGTAAAAATGCAAACAAAATATGTAAATGTTCTCAAGTTATCATAACACGAAAAATAAAATTATAAGATTGACAGTGGTTACCTCGATGAACTGTTGATCTTCCAATTTATAAAATACAATCAACGATAAAAGAAACATTTAATTTTACTTATCAAAATCAAAACAACTCTGACAAGTTGTGTATTTGCTTTCGAAGTATTTAATCAATAAAGTTTGATCAATTTCAAAGTCAAATAATTATGATTGACACTGTTTAATTTTTAAATGACAAACTGGATAAAAGTTAATAGATAAGAAATTAATCTTGGAATGCATCCAAACGCCTTTAAAATTTTGAAGCAGTTTTCAGTTAACATACATTTTTTTCTGCCTTCAAAATATTATCAGTATAACTGGATGAGTCGTAAATTTGCACATCTACTGAATCAAAACTGGGATATTTAATACGACGTAGTCGAGAGAACTGCTAATGTCTGAAATTGGTACTGTTACAGTAGAGTTTGTTAATACTGAAGGTTTGTATAAAAATGTAATGAAGGGAATCTCTCTGTCCCATTGTTATTATCCCCCCACCCCCCAATTGTCGTTTCTTCACTATTATTTTATTATTATTATTATTCTTTCTTCAGTAGCAGTTTTGTGCGCGAGTGTTCTCAAACGGTTGAAACCAAACTTGGCACAAAAATAGGGCACCATCTGAAGTTGTGCCTTGTCATACTAAAAAATGCAAGATGATCCCCATTGTCCAAATGACCGCCTTCAAAGTTTAATAAATTCTTTAAAAAAATAGAAAACAATTCCAGACAGCTCCAATTTTAGCATACAAATGTTCAGCACCATCGAAAATGGTATAGACGACCATTTTGAAAAATCAAAGATGGTCGCCGTATAAATTGAAAAAATCGGGGGAAAAATCATAAAAAAAATCAAACAAATTACTACTTGCGTAAAAATGGATATTTTGGGCTAGAGTGGCAATAATTACTATAGAACACAAATATATATAAAGTGCAACCCCAGAAGCACACTGATTGTTTGAATAGCTTTGATCACTGCCTGTTAAAGATATGTGATATTCTGATAATAGTTAGAACCAAGATTTCAAATCATTCCCATCGATGGTATAATGGCAGAATTATATCTTGAATGATAAAGGGCGATAGATCATAGGAAACCCCTGATGGTGTAAGTCTACATGCAACAGAGGGCAATACATGTATAAAGCAACTAGAACTTGAAAAGCCAATTTATCAGAAATAAGACCGACAAACCACAGCACCAACCATGGAGGGATACCGGAACCTTTTGGTCAGTAGTGCGCCTCTCATCCAACTGAGCTACTGAAGCTGTACTGTAAGCAGATATCAGATCTAAGTTCAGTAAGACTGGTTGATACCTTTCACAGTCACCGTATATACATGTAGCTTGTTTTTCACTTACCAACATTATTCCACTGATGATATCTAAGCACAGTTACCAACACTTTAGCAAGATCCTGAAAGGTCCCGAAAGTACTAATAAGAGAAGACCTTTGATGTGAGTTATGGAGGGTACTGTCTGTCGGAGTCCAAGTTAAGAAGGAAATATTCCATAATGTTGCCATTTTTTCGACGAAAGATATTGCTGAAAAAATATATGCAATGTAGGTCAAACAAGTTATTAAATTGTTCTTTAAATAAAAAATACTTAAATAATGCCGTTTTCATCCATGAAAATGATTAATAGAACTGGTATAGATTTCTGTATTCTGACTCTTCAGTGAGAATTAAAACTTGTAACAAACCGAACGATGGTCAATGCGAGAGATCTACATACTACTATTTTGTCACTAGCCTTCTAATTTTAAGACTGCAAATTGTAATGGCCAGATCGTGGCGAGTTCGACATCTATCTAAATTTACAATGATTGTCGGATTTTTGCTGCCGCACGTAAGCTGATATTGTTACAACGTATACACGTGCCTCTTTTTGCTTTTCAATATTTTAGGCCTTCAGCACAACTGATGAGTCATAAATCGACAAGATGTGCATATCTTATGCATAAAAATTGTTATCAAAGAATTATATTTCATCGTATACGTATATATAACAACAAAGGGTGCTATATGTTCACTTACCCTGTTGACAAACTGGTCCAACTATAATATCAACGTTACTACTGTTTAGTTGTATGAACTGATTTAAGGCTTCAGCATCGCTACATTTGCTATCGCGCCATTGGTAAGTCGCATTACTTCTCGATCGAGCCAATAGGAATGCTTTTCCTGAAGTCGTCACACTCGGAAGATGGTTTGTAATGAACGTCTTCGGAATCAAGAATCCAATTTTAAATCCATAAGTTGCTATCATAAAACTGTATAAAATAGTAGCCTTAATAAACAAAAGCGATGCTTTCATCGCAACTTTCACAGTTTGGAATATAAATGAATTGTTATCATAATATAAATAAAAATAAAGTGAGCGGGTGTTCCTGGTTCATTATCTTCCTCCAACTATTACCAGATACAATAAACTTTTATGGTAAACGTTCTTATAAGTTGTATAAAAAACACACGACCATGGAGTACAAATAATTGTTATCTTCCTATTCTATGATATAATGATTTATTCGATCGCGAGAAGATAAGTATAAAAAGCTCTTTTAGACTCGATGTCTCTGTGGTTTTGCAGTTGAAATTATTTAAAGCACAGAAATATCAAAACCACTAGCCCCAATAGCATGAATAGTTTTCTTCAAGATAACTCTTACAGCTCAAATTTCCACAAACTATCAGATGTCTCCATCCACTGGTTTCTTTTGTACATTTGTTGAAACTATAAAATAATTATATATTATATGAAAAATCCGTTATCACCCCTAAATGCGTCAAATCCAAAAACCAATTACATCATCTCATAGAATCCTGGGGTGACGCTCTGTCTACTTGTCATTCTTTATGTAATCCTTCTCCATCGCGTGAAAAATGTAATCTAATATTAACTTAAATTAGAATAAAATAAGGATACTTAAAGATAAACAAGCCCCTATTGTTCTGTAAGGTAAACATAGGTACTGCGTGTTTTCTTTAAATTTTGATAAAAATTGAAGTTATTAATCCAGAGAAGCCCATAGTTCGATTATCAATCCACTATCTGTTGGTGCTAAGTTTTGTATCTATTCATCTCATTCAAACGACAGTCATTTGTTTTAAGAATTTATAGTCCACAACAAATTTTCCTGTAAATTTAATCTCTATATCCAACTAAAGACTTGCCATGAATGTATTGTCCGTAAAATTTCCTGACCAATTGCAGACTAAGATACTCAATATTTGCTATTTTTTTCTCAATTATGAAATTAATAATTTCCATTTACCAAGAAAAATTAACTTTAACTTATTTTTTCATTTGAACCATTGAGTCCAAAACGGAAATTTAAAAATAAACAAACTTTAATCAAACAGTTTAAAACAGAAATGTCGACATGTTTAACAATTTGTATTTAATATTGATTAAAATGTTTGACTTTAAAAATAAATTACAGTAGTCAAAAAAGTGTTACAATTGATTGGATAACATTTAGGTGAATATTGGGGTTCTGATAGTGGGATTTAAAAACGATTTTTAGTTCACATTAATTTTTATTTCAGAAATAAAAGGATATGGAGCGTGCGTAAATGAAACATCATCATATTAAAAAGTTCACAAGAGGGGTTAAATTTCATGTTTAACATGGTTAATAGGTGCGAATTGATGTGTGGTTTGAAAAGGAATACTTTCTTGTGTAATACATGTAATAATACACAATATATAGAAAGATCAAGAAACTATATAATTTACAGATAACAAAATTACATATTGAAACCAGTACTTTGTGGGTTCGTGTAACACTTAACAATTCAATATGTTAAAAACGTTTCAAATTTTATGTTTTTCAATTTTTAATCAAATTTTTAGATATCAACATTCCAAAATTTTGAAAATTTAAAATTTTCACCAAATAATTAAAATTTCAAAATTATAAAACTCGTTTTAAAATTTAATATTTTATATTTTTAATTAAACTTTTAAAATATTAAACTGAATGTACAGTTTTGATAATTTCGCTGTTTGAAAACTGGAATTTTTAATGTTTTGATTAAAAATTAAAGAATCGAAAATGGACCAAAAAGGGTCTTTGGGACCATTATTGCGTTTGACACTTTGACACTTGAGCCCACATTGATAATAAACAAGAGACATGTGCTTTTGAATTCAGCTCCAAAAATAACCTTATACAGTTAACCTTATACAGTTTCCATTTTTTAAGCGCGATTTTAAGATAGGCAATGAAATTTTATGGTTAAATGCTGAAGAAAAAATTCGGATTTGAAGAATGCGTTTTGAGAACACAATTTCCACCTACATGAATGAATCACAGTTCTAACTTATAGTTTATAATCATATGAAGATAAGGGTGAGACCATTTGAAAATTGAGAGGGGTGCGGGGTTGAGTTTTGTTCTTGGTAAAACAATTGTTTCTCATACGCGAAGCAACAGAATACTTATATCTTAACAAGTCACTCAAGCATAAAATAAAGGTCAAAGGTAAGGTTTCAGATGTTTAAGTGGTATATACCAACTAAGAACTTCTATCAACCAAATATTGTGGGTCTAGTTAGTACAATAGCTGACAGCTGACAAATAGACTAATTTTAGAATACAAATGTACATGAAGTCGCTCAGGAATGAAATTCAGGTTAAGTTCAGGTGACAGGTGTTAGACTGGCATATCCACTAAGAACTATCTACAAACCAAATATGCTGGGCCTAGGTATTACAGTTGATGAGATATGGACATAATCTCGAAAATGTAACATAAGTCACTCAAGCATGAAATTGAGGTCAAGGTCCAGAGACAGGTGTCAGACTGGCATGTTCCAATAGACCAAATACGGTGGGTATAGGTATTACAGTTGCTGACAAATGGACTTAATCACGGAACTTGGATGCAAGTCACTCATAGGTGAAATTGAGGTCAAGGGCCGGAGACAAGGGTATCAGATTAGCATGTACCCACCAAGAACTATCAATAGAATAAATACGGTGGGTATGGGTATTACAGTTTCTGAGAAATTGGAAAAAACTAAACAATGAATGTTTCTTCAGATTTTAGTATTATTATATTGAAGTAATGGGCATCTCCATGTGCTTATCACGGACATATTTAAGAAAAAACCTCAAATTTTAAGATATTATGAGGCCAGTAAAGTGCTTTTCTTGCTACGGACTACAATATTCTAGTTTTAGGGAATAAATTAAACTTTTTAAAATATTAAATTGTTAAGTGATACACGGACCTTTGTGGATAGAATATAAAATCGTTCCAATCTATTCCAACAAACCTTTCAGAGAATTTTCGGCACGCAGATTTTTACGTATACTAAAACTTTGTGAACTAGCCTGGCAACGAATAGGTTCACCCCATACGGCAAGCATGCACGACCGAAAAAATACTCAATTTCAAACTCTCACAAAAAAAAATGGTGGAAGAAGAACCAGGAACCAGGAACTCAAGAATGATACGTATGTAAGTTCTGCTCCATTAACATTGCAAGTGCCGGCTAGGTATCATCCGATAAAGTGTTGAATAGAGTCCGATGAGGTGTCAATTCCAGCCTATTTTGAAATATAGGGCAACATAGTGTCAATTCCGGTCATGTGCCAGTTCCAGTCATGCACAGTCAAATCAATCAGACGATATGTAGCGGAATTTTTGAAGTTATGAAATTAACAAAGACCGAACAAAACCATGATTTAGCAGTTAGTTCAGTACTAATAATTTTCCCTGCTTATAAACAGTCATCATAACGATTACAATGAATTACATATGTATCAGGTCTGAAAAGTGAATATCTTATGAAAGGCTGTATGTTACCAAGACAATAATCCAAAATATTTAAATAGCAAATTCATCAATGCCAAATAACCAAAATATATAGTAATTTGCGATAAGTTTTTGAAAGGCGCTGTAAATACTTTAACAATGATCATAGTAAAACTTTTTCTTACATTTTTTTTCGGAGTAAATTTTGATGGTTCTTACAAAATTAACTGAGTACAGACCCTCAATATGAAAATTTATAAAAGGCTTACAATGACAACAGAGGTATGTCATGATATGTCGGATTGCTTAGATGTATGATAAGAAATACAATCGCTGAAGTGCTTATACTTGAATTTATATAAAAGTTCGAGATTGATCCTTCAGAATGATAAAAGAAAATTGATATCATTCAATGATTTTTATCCAATTAATTATAGAAATCGTGATTTCATACAACTACAAACAAAAACGTAAAGTTTGAACTATTATTTGGTGTAACACAGAAATTCTGATATGCGATTTCATTCGCCACAAAATTAAATTAATGCATCATACAAATAGTTTAAATTAAAAATAAGCGAACAAACGAGCTTTTTCATGATAATTTTTAAAAATGTTTGTCAAATAGGATTTTACGTCACTTTCAGCGCAATCATGATTGATTAGGCTTCCTTGTATTAAATTATTTCAACGGAAAGAGATCCATGATCCTTGCTTTATATTTTCTGCAACCTGATATTTTCAGTGCACATTTCGAGAAGTCATGTTTTAAAACGTTTTTTCAGCAATTAAATTCCACGTCCTTCGAAATTCTCCCCGAAAAATTACATGGTTGCTCTCTTCCCGTGAGAATTATTGGTTTGAAGTTCGTTTTTTTTTCTAATTTAAATGTTTTATACCCATCTCAACAATAAAAAAGTCTTTGTACCGGGTATGATGAAATTTAGAAAAGGGACGTGCGGCAAATTCGGGTCATGATTTTACAAATCCGGCGGAGATTTCGGGTCAGGATTTTTTGACACTCTGGAGAATTCCGGTCAGGATTTTTATAATTTCTGCAGATTTTTATAAAGCACTGAGGAGAATTCAGGTCTATCCATTTTTTTTTGATATCATAACAAATGTTATTATTTTCGGGTATGTAATATTAGCTTTCTTGGATAATTTCGGGTAGGGGTTTCAAGTTAATTGACGCACCCCCCCCCTTTTTTCGTCCACTATAATAATTATTATTTGTTTATTACTAGTATCATTTCATAATACATGCTTATTACACAGCCAAAGACCTGTTCATAAGCTTAGGGGTTTCATAAAATGGTCATATTACACGTACCACCCCCCCCGCCCTTTTTTTCGTCCACTATAATAATTATTATTTGTTTATTACTAGTATCATTTCATAATACATGGTGATTACACAGCTAAAGACCTGTTCATAAGCTTAGGGGTTTATTTATTTATTTATAACAATCTAATAGCGGTCATTAGAACTGAGCGGACAGGAGAAGCTAGCTAAGTATATGTTTATGTTTGTTTCTGATTGTTTTATTGTTTTTCATTAATATGTCACAAACATTTCAATGTGTAATGACAAATAGAAATTAATGTGAACACTGACATAAAAAGTATACTGTCTTTTACATAATAGAACAGATAAGAAACCGAAATTAAACGGAGAAATAAATCTCCTTACCGATGTTCATTTTGTGTTTTACATTACAAGTAAAGCCCATAGTGATATGTGTGAGAAAGTTTTGCTCGGAACAGGTGTTATGAAATAAATGTGTAAGCGAACACTACGTGTTGTGTAAAATTTAAGTCTTCAAAAGTTCCGTTGTTTATATTTGATTGCTAACAGTAATGACAATATTGTCTTAAACTGATGTTCTAGATATTGAACCAGGATGTGTTCCGTGACTCGTCTGTTTACAATATTTGCCGTAATTGCTGTTGTATTAGCCGTAATATTTACCTTTGACATTTTTAAACCATATCGCGAAAAGATTATTGATGTTGTCCCGAGTTCCGTGAAAGAGAGATTTTCTGATTTGCACAGTGGTAAAAGGTCGAATACAAAAAGATTATTTACGAAAAGTGAACTTAGCAAATTCAAAGGAGAAAACGGGTCGCCTGTATACTTAGCTGTTCTTGGTCATGTATTTGACGTTTCAAAGGGAACAAGACATTATGGACCTGGAGGAGGATATGAATTCTTTGCAGGTATTTGTTAAAATCGTACACAGTTGTAGAATGATCATGATGATTGTCGGTCTATTGCATGTTTACAAGCTCTCTGCCCGGTTATGACATTAATGTAAATTTTCTGAAATTTAACATTATTTCAAAGGTTTTACCTGTTACGTAAGAAAACGTTCTGAAAAATATAAATGTATTGTACATTAAGTTAAACATGAAAATACATGTATCAAACAGACAAAGGCCACTTTAATTTGATACTGACTTCGACGATTTCTGTCCAGAAATATATATTTCTCCTGAGGCTTCTTATAGTTTATAGCCTCATACCGGTCACAACATATACATTTTCAATATCAGAAACAGATCTTTGTTATAAATTTCAGGGAGAGACGGTACAAGAGGATATGTTACTGGTGAATTTAATGACAAAGGTCTTATAGATGACATCAGTGGCTTTAGTTTAAGTCAGATACATGGTGTGGATCATTGGTTTCAGTTTTACAACAAAGAATATAAGTTTATAGGTATCTGATTTGTTTTTAATAGCTATATAGTGGGAAATAGTTTTGGGGATCAGACACTGTGAATTTCTGTGTGACTTTATTTCATGTATTCATTCATTTTTACTTCATATACATACAATTTAATCACATTTTACATGGGTTTGGATTCATTTGTATTTTATCCAAGTGTCATATGTCAGATTGAGAACTTAGTTTAGCACTTCGTCTGATTATACATACTAGTCAGTATGGGTTCTGTTTTTAGTTTCTTGATCCCTGATTATGATACTTGATTATTAAATTACCTTAAATCTGTTTCAGCATTAAAACCAGTATAGGACACAAATTATACCAGTTTAAGCAATAGTAACCAAAATATTAGCTGTTCAAAATAGTAGACAGATGTATAGAAATCCCAGTCTTTCACTTTGAGATTGGAATGTGAGTTGTAGATCTAGAGCTCTGTATGGATATATTGATATCCAACTGAATACATGCTTTCAAAATTGCATGCATAAAACTGTTTTATTTTTATGGCACATTTATGCATGAAGTGATCTCGAATCTTGGAAATTCCATTCACAAGCCTGGATTTTTTCTATCATGCATAATGACTTCTCTTAATAAACCAATAGTATATTGCTTGTAATTGATCCAGGTAATATTCAAGCCCGGTTGCTATGGACCATTCGGGTGCAAGCCAGGATTTCAACGTCTTTGCTGGCTGGTCTGCTGTTTGGTTTTATTGTCTCGCCTGCGACGAAAAGTCGCGAAGGCGAGGTATCTCCGACGGCGGCGACGGCGGCGTAAACTTTTTAAAAACTTTAATAACTTTGCACATGTAATACCTATATAAATTTATGGTCCACAAGGCAGTTTATCGTATAAGGTTTTGTTGCAGTATACTTGTCTTGTGACCCTGACAGAATTTTCATGGTTCACTGACTTCATAAACATGAATTTGAAATCTGCGTCCAATTTTCGTGTTTAATCCATTTCTCAGCAACTGTAATACCAAGCCAACCATATTTGGTCTATAGATAGTTTTTAGTGGGTAAATACCAGTCTTACACGTGGCTTGGGACCTTGACCTCAATTTCATGCTTGAGTGACTTTCTCACTTTTTCGTAGTTATTCCATTTCTCAGAAACTATAATACCTATACCCACTGTATTTGATCTATTTATAGTTCTTGGTGGGTACATGGGAGTCTGACACTTGTATCTGGAACTTGACCTCAATTTCATGGTTGAGTGACTTTCGTCCAAGTTTATTGATTAAGTCCATTTTTCAACAACTGTAATACTTAGACCTACTGTATTTGGTCTATTGATAGTTCTTGGTGAGTACCTGTCAGTCTGACCCTTGTCTCTGGACCTTGACCTCAATTTCATGGTTGAGTGACTTTCATCCAAAATTTCTTGATTAAGTCTTTTTTTCAGCAACTGTTTGGTCTATAGACAGTTCTTAGTTGGTACATGGAAGTCTGACTCATGTCTCTGGAATCTGACCTCAATCGCATGCTTGAGTGACTTTACTTTGTCACATTTTCGAGATTAGGTCCATTTCTCAGCAACTATAATACCTAGACCCACCATATTTGTCCAGTAGATAGTTCTTAGTGGATACATGTAGGTATGACACCTGCCTTTTGACCTTGACCTCAATTTTTTTAACGCATTTTCTTTTAACTTGCAAAATGTCGGGTATCTGCAGATAATAATTATTCTGTTTCCATGTACATACTCAAACGAGACATGTAGTTTGTCCACTCTTGTTTAATATAAAGTTCGTCTGTGCAAGGAAATAACTAATTTTAATATTGATGATTTTTTTTTATAACATGGTATATGTATGATAGATATTTTAATATAAAATTTGACAGCTAAATTATATAAACAATCTGCATTAAAAAAGCAAATGAGACACCGATATTTTGATATTCAATGCAGAAGAATTTTTGAAAACAAGGAAATGCATGGTTCATTTTTTTATACTTGTAAATTGGCAAGGTGGTCGAGTGGTTAAGGCGCTGGACTTTAAACCATGGGATCGACACCTCTGTGGGTTCGAACCTCACATGTGTCAAGATTTCCAGGCACCTACCTTAGCTGGGGGTTTCACCGATTTTTCGGCCAGGAACATGGGGCTCCCCCCCCCCTAACAAGCCTGGCGACCATGCGAGAATCCCATATCTACCAAACGGTCGTTAATCTCGCCGTCGGTAAAAAGCCCTACAGAGCTAAATATGGTGATTGTTGACTTGTACACATATGTGTACACACCGACGTTAAATAAAACTTAGCTTTACCATTACTTTTAGTTTAAACGTGTGTTCAATCTCTAACACAAGACTTCTATCTAAATGTGCTGAGTGCAGAAGGTTGCGGGTTCGACCCCCGGTCTAGTCGAACCATGCAAAGACATTAAACTTCTCCGCAAACCACGCGGCATCTAGGAGTACGAGCAAAGGGCTGGTCTGCTTGGAGGCGGTATGTATGGTTGTATGCAATTTTTGTTGTGGAATGGTCCCAACCATATGAAAATAACGTGTCGAAGTTGGGAATGGGCTGACTGGCCACACCAAGTAAAATTTTATCTTCCGGCGAATCACACCATAGCCCGTAATTCCTACAACTCCGGGCGACAACTTTTGTACCTGTCACGGCTCCATTGTCAGTGCACATTGAGGCTGACATCGGGGCTTATTTAACACAAAATTGTTTTATGACATAAGTTCCTGAACAAAGAAAAGTTTCCATACGGAATAAATTTTATATACTTTTTTTTCACGTCCTCTGGAGCGTAATTCAAAGGAAATTATTTTGGCTTTCACTTGCATCTTGGTGGAAATTCAATTAATGTTCTTTTCAGTTGGAAATTGACGATCGACTTGATAGTTGCACTGACATAAACATCCAATCATGGCAGTAAATTCCACTGAAGTTTTGCATTTAATTTCTCATACTAGGAAACCATCGTGTTATGATCGCCATAATTCTGTTACATAAAACCACACCAAATTGATCTTCAGTTCTTTGGATTTCGCCGCTTCGATTAACTAGTAATTTTAAGAGCCGTTATATTTTGCCAAAAAATGCTGAAAAAATACCCGAAATTCTTCTTTTTCAAGAAATTATAAATAAAAATTGTTTGCCCGCTCCTAAAATTTTGTAAACATTGTTATTTTTACCCATTTGTGCGATACGTTAGTTGGAAAAAATGTGAGTCGCGCGTAAATTTGATCTTCGCCCCCAAAAAACTAGTCCTCCAGAAAAAAATTAAAACTTCGCTCCGTCGTACCTATTTTTGCCAAAGAATTAAAAACTAATTTGGCGTAGCCTTATATAATTGATTTCTGAAACAATTGGAACATATTGACCTACATATTTGCATGTACCTGTCATGCTTGAGTGACTAAGTTAAATTTTTGCCTTTAGTTCCGGCGTTTCTAAGAAACGTACAATACTTAAAGAGCCCATTGTAATCCATTAAAGATATTTAAATACAATATGACCTACATTTCATGCCTTAATGACTTTTGTTTAATTTTTGCATGTGGGTGTATTAGACGATTAGTGAAGTACTTGTGGTGATATATTAAAAATATTTCACGAATGAATCACAACACAAATTATCAATAATTGAGTTAATATAATCTACATTTTATGCTTGAGTGATTCTTAATTTTTTTTTCAATGTTGTACATTTCTCAAAAACTTATCATGGTATTTAAATGATATTTTAGAACTAGAATGTCTTTTTAATTCAACACAGATCAGCAAAATATGAGACAACATGACCTACATTTGATGCCTGGATGGCTCTATTGAATTTAAGCCTCTGTCCGTTATATTTAACAGATACCAAATAATTTAAATGATAGATGGGAATTCTGTGTTCAAGTGGACGTGGAAAATATAGACCAAATTTCTAGTTTCAATATAAAAACATGACTCCACCGACCTTAACACTTTCCATCTTAGTTATAAAAATGACCAAACATTAGTGATATACCATCTAATGCCCCTTTCTCTACAGCTTTCCTAATATACGATGATATTAATGATATAATAAAATACACGTACGATCTAATATCGATGATACTGCATGATCTAGTCCCCCATAAAAATGTTATAATTAGACCAAAGGATAAACCCTGGATGTCAAACGAAGTCCGTCATGCGTTTCGAGTTCGGGATAGAGCTTTCTCAAAATATAAGAGAATACCTACGGGTGATAATGAACTAAGATTTATCATTTCAAGGCGCGAGGCAAATAGACTCAAGCGAGAAGCGATGAAAAGGCACGAAACCCGACTTATTGATACATTATCAAACCCTACGTTGAATGTAAAAAAAATTTTGGTCATTAAGCAAAAGTTTACTTGGGTCAAAATCGCAACATAGTATTCCTCCCTTGTTCTATAATGGAAAAATGATTAGTGATAATTTACAAAAAGCTGAACTCTTTAACGAATTATTTTGGTCACATATGAAGTTAGATTCAAACTATACTATTCCATTGCCAGATTTTCACTCGATATGTAACGAAAAACTCGAGCAAATCCAAACAAATGAGTCTGAGGTATTAAAACTTTTCCAGTCTGTCAATATTAATAAATCATCTGGTCCTGATTGTTTGAATAACATCATATTGAAGCGTTGTGCACATTCACTTTATCAGCCTTTTACAAAAATTTTCAATTATTCTTTACGTCAAGGAATAGTTCCTTCCACGTGGAAAGTTTCTAATATATGTCCAGTGTTTAAAAATGGGGACCGACAAAATATTTATAATTATAGACCGATTGCTCTATTGTCCTCTATATCTAAATGCCTCGAGAAAATAGTATTTAAGCGCTTATATGATCATTGCTCGGAGAACCATTTACTCATAGAAAATAACAGTGGTTTTAAGAAAAATGATTCTACTGTAAATCAGTTGGTAAATGTAACTCATAATATTTATAAAAGTATAGATGAGGGAAAAGATGTTTGTGCTGTGTTTTTGGATATATCAAAAGCTTTTGACAAAGTCTGGCACGAAGGACTTCTTTTTAAATTACGACAATTTGGGGTGGGTGGAAATGTCATAAACTGGCTTCAAGATTATTTAAGTGGTAGGTCCCAGAAAGTTGTGATAAACGGTAAAAGTTCTACCACTCATTTAATCTCTGCAGGAGTTCCTCAAGGGTCTATCCTTGGACCTCTTTTGTTTTTAGTATACCTGAATGATATAAATAATGATATTCGCAGTGAAATCAAATTATTTGCAGATGATACGTCTCTACTTAGAAAAATTGTGAATAATCAAGACATTAATGAGATAAACACTGATCTTGAAAAACTCAGCAGATGGTCAGAGCAATGGAGGATTACGTTTAATGCATCTAAAACAAAGTTTTTAATATTTTCAAAAAAGTTAATTAAACATTGTTATCCACCATTATTTCTAAAAGGTGTGAAACTACAAGAAGTTAATAAACATAAACATCTCGGTATATATCTGTCTAAAAATCTCTCTTGGCATACTCATATCCTTGAGATGTCAAAAAAGGCACACAAACGTCTAGATATCATAACGCGCGTTAAACGGTATCTACCTCGTATATGTCTTGAAAAATTATATAAAACAATGATTAGACCGATCTTTGACTACGCTGATGTTATTTATGATAGGTGTACAAAATACGAGTCCGATCTATTGGAAAAAGTTCAGCGCCGTGCGTCAATACTTATTACAGGTGCGTTTAAAATTACTAAAAACGATAACCTTCTGAAAGAATTAAACTTGGTACGATTGAAAGATCGACGAAAAATTAACCGTCTCGTACTATTATACAAGATTAAAAATGGGAAATGTCCCAATTACTTAAGGGATACTTATCCCCTCGTGAACCATAACACGCAAAATTATAATTTTCGGAGGGTTCATTATATAATCCAACCTCCATCGAGAACTGTTGCTTTCTCATCGTCCTTTCTCCCAGCCACTATCAGAGACTGGAATTCCTTACCATTAGAAATACAGGAATCTACATCCATAAACATGTTCAAGGAAAAGTTGTTAAATGTTTTGATTCCCGAGTCTTCCCCTAAATATTTCTCATTTGGCAATGGAATTGGTAAAATTTATCATACTCGATTACGACTTGGTCTAAGTGGTTTAAACGATCATTTATTTCACTATAATTTACTCCCTTTTCGAAATTGTAATCGATGTGACCTGGGTACCGCGGAAACCACTGATCACTATTTATTACTATGTCCTGCTTACAATAAATTAAGGAAAGATTTATTTTGTGAGTTGAAACAAATTTTGTGTCCTGGGGTTGATTTCAGTTTGTTTGTGAAAAACTGTAAAGAATATATCGTAAATATACTTTTGTGTGGCAGTGTTGATCTCTCCTTAGAATATAATTTAAAAGTATTTTACAATGTATTTGAATTTCTTGTAAAGAGTAAGAGGTTCTGCACGTAATTAAAACATAAACATGCACATATATATTTTCATATATATTTTTGTATCACTTTATAACTTAACATATAGTATGTTGTTAACATAATTATGTATGCTATTTGTAGAATTTTATTTCTTTTTCTTATTTTCTTCTCTGTCATTGTCTTTAACTTATATTATTATTTATCTATTGTTGTTTTTGTATATATGTTGAGGAGAGCTACTAGTGGCCTTGTGGCTGTTAGCAATCCTCTATAAATAAATAAAGCATTAAATTAAATATACCATATCCTTTTCTTGGATAATTTTAGTGAATTAACTTTGATACATTTAATGATTTAATTTTTCTTCTGTTTCTATGAGAAAGTTTTTCTCGTTTTCAGGATACTTGGTTGGAAATTTCTTTGATGAAGATGGTAATCCAACAGATCAGAAAAAAGATTATGATAAGAAATTAATTGATGCTAACAAAGCAGAAGAAAGTAAAGTAGAGGATATGAGGCGATTTCCGCCATGCAATTCTCAGTTCAAACAGGGTCAGGGAAGAAAACTGTGGTGCTCCAATTACAGGTAACTCATTTCAGACAGGGTCAAGGGAGAAAATATGGTGCTCTGACTACAGGTAACTCACTTCAGACAGGATCAAGGAGACAACAATGGTGTTCTAATTACATGTAATAAATTTGGACAGGGTAAAGGGAGACGACTATATTGTTATAATTACAGGTAACTCATTCGAGAAAGGGTCAAGGGAGACACTATATGGTGTTCTAATTACGGGTACATAACTTTTGGGCTGGGTCAAGGGAGACAACTATAGTTACAGTTAACTCACGTCAAGGGAGAAAACCAGTGTTCTAATTTCAGGTAATTTCACTTAAGACAGGACCAAGGGAGATAACTATCATGGTGTTCTAATAACAGGTAATTCAGTTCAGACAGGGTCAAGGGAGGAAACTGTGGTGTTCTAATTACACGTAACTTACTTCAGACAAGCTCAAGGGAGACAACTATCATGGTGTTCTAATTACAGGGAATTCAGTTCAGACAGGATCAAAGGAGAAAACTAGAGTGTTCTAATTACAAGTAACTCACCTCAGCCAGGGTCGGGGGTGAAAACTATTTGATTAAATAATTATAGGTAATTCACTTCAGACAGGTTAAAGGGGAAAAACTGTGGTGTTTTAATTACAGGTAAGTCACTTCAGATAGGGTCAAGGGAAACACTATGGTGTTCTAATTACTGATTACATACTTCAGACAGGCTCAAGAGAGACAACTATCATGGTTCTCTAATTGTAGGTAACTCACTTCAGACATGGTCAAGAGAGAAAACTGTGGTGTCCTTATTACAAGTAATTAACTTCAGACAGAGTCAATGGAGATAACTATCATGATGTTGTAATTACAGAAAACTATGGTGTTCTAAGTTCCATTAGGACCAGGGGAGAAATCTTTTGAGTGGAGTGATTAGAGAGCAACAATTTGATATTTGATTTTTAGGGAGGGTGGAGGGCTAGGATCAAATGTTTGATCCTTCCTATTTTTTAGATGGAATTTTGGTCCTGTGTTCTTTTTAATTTCCATATAAACCCAAAAATATCCTGATTTACACAGGTTCTGCATTTTTTTTTTACACCTAAAGTGGTCCTGTCTTGATTTTTCCAAAATCCTGGTCCTGCCTTTTTATTTCACATTTTATCCCGTGTTTATGTTTTCCATGTTTATTGTTTATTTGTGTGTATACGCACTTATTTAGCCTATATATACCAGATATTCGTATAAACTATTTCAAACGAACACAAGTTGATTTTCATAATTTCTAGTATTTCAGTGGGAAAACTAGCAGGAGCTGCATTATGTATTATTACGAGTAAATTTGTTTACATTTCAGTGGAGGTATTCAGAGGCATTGGGTTGGTGTTCCCAGACAGTATTTCAGACCTGGTGATCCTAATCCCAGATGTGCGTGTGTAAAAGCAGTTGGGCCTCCATCGGACAACCCTGGTGTAAAAAATCATAAAAACAACGGTGATTTAGATAATCCAAATATGAAACTCTATGAAGGCTGTGATCCTAATGCTGATAGTTGCTCATTTCCAGAATAATAAATTTTTATATATTTTCATATTTACTAGTTTTGATGTTCTGCGTAATGTTACATTTGGAACACTAAACAAAAATGGTGGATGTGAGTATTTAGTTAATCACACAAAGAAGTAGGGCCATTTTAAAAATGTCGACTAAAACCGTTTTAATTCTCTAGAGGCATAGCCTGGTATGTTATCTCTAAAGATTTGCTAATAGTAACTAACAATTAAGGGAAATGTCATAATAAAAGTCCAAAAAACTGGAAAGGCCGAGAGACACGCAATGAACCAGAACAACCGGAAAGCAACAATCATACTCCTGACTTGGTACAGGTATTTTCAGATGCAAATGGTGGGTTAAACCAGTTAAATCTCCCACTTATATGATAGTTGCTATAATTCTGAGTTGTTTACGGAAATCAGTACTAGTATTTGTTAAAACAACAGACTCATAAGTCACATCAGTAAACAGTACATATCTCAAGGAATTTCATCAAGACTATCCTTAATAAATTTTGAAATAGGAACTGAATATTTTTCTATCAAGTCTTGATATCTTCGAAAGAATTTTTTGAGGGAACGGAGAAGTCGAGATTTCTCATAGCCTTGATTTATCAGACGTTTATGTCCTATTGATTGCTTCAAGCTCTAGCACATCGAATTGAGAGATATAGACTCAATATGCTAGGGAAGCAGGTAATAACTTTGTTACTTCTGAGATGTTAAAAATTAAAATCATCTCTCTTGTCATAAATTTTTATTCTTAGGCGACCACTGTTGTCATTCTCGAGATTAACAGATTAAGGTCTAAGAAAGAGGCGGTATAAGAAGTATCGGTGGTTTTCTTAGTTTCAACTTCAGAAGGAAATATTTTGGGGAGGGGCTGCGTCGGTGAACTTGAAACCCCTACTCAAAACTACCCACGTTATATCAAATTTCTGACCCGAATATATCCAGGAAAGCTAATTTACTTACCCAAAATTATCCAAAAATAATAAATGGCAGTTATGATGATGAGACATATTTATTAATTTAACATTTATATATTGAAACGTTTGTTAGGATATCAAAGAAAATTCAATTTTTTTAAATCATGACCGGAATTCTCCAGAGTGTCAAAAAATACCCACCCGAAATATCCGCCGGTTTTGTAAAATCTTGACGCGAATTTGCCGCACGTGCCGTATCTAAATATCATTGAGTTAGTTACCCCCCGAGCTATAAATGATGCGGAAAAAATGACAATGAAAGTCAGGGGAGGGGTTGCATAGAAAAAGAGGGAAGCAGAGGAAAACGGGGCGGGAGAGGGGGGAAGTGTGCAACACACTAAACCCATCCTTCAGTTGTCTGTGCGATATACTATAAATCGTGCGTTATTCAAGGTCTGGCAGAGGGAGAAATAAGGGTGAAAGAGAGGAGATAGAATATTTCTGAGTTCTTAACCATTTAGATGGCGATCTTACTGTCTCTAGCTGAATCAATAGATAACAAAACATGATAACTTATAATTTTCACACATCGCTGGGTAAGACCGAAAAATCTCACTTTACGAAAATGATGAAATATCCAGTTGAAGGGATATAAGAAAAGCTATTCAATCAATAACGGTTACCGTACATGCGCAGGTAGTTTCCTAGTGTAGAAGTATATCCCAGAACAATGTATTTGTAGCCCAGACTAGAATTGAAAGCCTTTCGAATTATTTGTTATCCGGTATATGTTGTATAGTCGTATAAAGTGTCGAAAAATCAATTATCTTAATAGAATTAATTTGTAAGCCAGAAAGACAGTTCTTTTGTGGAACATGGTGATTAACAGGTTATAAACTTTTCTTTGTATAGATTTTTGTGAATTTTAGGTATCCAATACAAATTTGGTAATTCCTCTGACTGTTGGTGTATAGAAATGTTCAACTTTATAGTTTTTAGGAAGGAATTATGGTTAGCCAGCATTTCACCGAATTCCAAAGTAGTGTTTTTGGATAACGAGGAAACTAAATGGAAATGGTGAGCTGTCAAAAGGGGCATAAAACGACTTAAATGTACAAAATACACAAGCCGAACAAAACCAAATGCAAAATCGTAAAAAAACGTGTTGACTCTTGGAAACCCAAAACAAGACTGAGTCTGTACATAAAAGTACCGCATAAAAATAGATAGCAATAATAAGTAAAATAAATTTGTCTGACGTTCAGTTGTATATTAAACGTAGTTATGTAGAATTTAGATGTACTGCAAGATGTTAGTAGACTAGTGTGCATACATTTTTATGTACTTTGTAAAAAAAACTGATACTAAGAGGTTTTGACATTGATTGCACGGGGTCAGAGGGTCCATAGTGATGTTACGGTTGCACCTGTAGCACAGATGCATTTCATCGTTGTTGTCCGATATCTTTTCCTCTTCTCCATTTGAAGCTTCTCTTCTTCCGTAAGCATATCCATATTTGTTATTTATATATTATATTCCATTATTTTAATTTTTTTTTTAATAAATCATCATCCAGGAATTCGAGTCAACGAGGGTGTGCATTTTCAGAATTTTGGCGTACTGAAGCACCTAAAATTAAAATCCATGTGGGGCACAAATCTCATTTCTCTACTACTTTGCAATGATCATTCATGACAACGTCCAAACAATAGGTGAAGTAAGTTCGGAGAAGTGGAAATTTAACCAAACACAATACATTGTACTCTTTTTGACCTGGAAGGTCTTTAAACGTAACCAATCAGAAAAGGCCCTTTTTGCCTCGTAGCCACGAGTGAAATAGGGATCCCAGATATCACTTCCACTAAATTTGGCATCAATCTACTTTATTGTTCTTCTGATAAAGAATTTAGAATTATTTCTCACATGGTCAAATGAAACATTGTAGAGATGTTTAAAGATGAATTTTTTTCACATATTTACATTTACTGTAAAACAAAACTTAAATATTATTGGATGGTAGTAGACCAATCGTATGCATATAGAGACGGAACTAACAATGCAAAGGAATCAAGGAACCGGGATCGGGAGATAAAAAGTTACTATTTATATCATATTAGATCCGGAGTTATGTTAGTTCATGTAAGATGTATAATTGTTCTCATTCGTGCATACCTGTTGACTTCAGGTGATTTTATCAGTTTACCCTTGTGGTTATTTTGGTATTTCAATTTGTTCGTCAACGTTTTGGTTTGTTATTTCGGCTTTCAAAATTTTAGACTTTAGAGAAGAAGATTTTTTAATGAATTGTCACATACTAGTATAGTCCTATGTTAGACTAAGTTCGGCTGTTACAGCCATCATTGTCGACACAATAGACCATTTGCAAAGGAGTAAGGCCACTTTCCGTATATTTGTTTCTTAACCTCATAACCAATTATTTTGGGCTACTTCTGAAAATGGCCCTAGAAATGAAATAAATGCAAATGGCCCTACTTCTTTCCGAACTATTTAATCTATATTTTATAACATATTTTCCGTAGTTTGTCACATCTTTAACATGTTAAAGGGTTTAAAAATAACAATCCAAAGATACTAATATTAGATATAGTAAATTTATACTATGCTGTATACGACGCATTTCAAGGAGTTACCTCTCAACAGCAGCATTAAAACCGAAACATTTGGAAGACCAAAAAACCAAACTTATATTAAACAAGAAGTACTCAACCAAAAATACCGAAATAGGAAGCCAAATTTCAGCTAAGGAGATCTACCATGTGCAATACAAGGAATGAACCCTTAGTATTTCTATTATTTTTGAATTTTGATAAATACTGGTAATTTCTGTAACAAATCAATGAATAATCATGTCAGACAAGTCTGACGATCTTCCTTAAGGTAGGACATTCTTGTCCATACATATTTTTTTGTCGATGTGTTTAAATTGTAAACATGTTTATAGACTATTCTGAAAGAGGAATGTTTTAGAACCATTGCTGCCATACCTACTGTGGATTCATTATTATTCGTGGGATACCAATTTTCGTGGATTTCGTGGGAACAGGCAAACCACGAATTTAAGTATCCAACGAATTGTAATAATCCTGTTGACTTGTTAGAAAGGAACTGCAAAACCACGAAATTAAGTATCCTGGAAACCTTATAATTTTCTGCAACCACTAAAATTGGTACCCACGAAAATAAATGAATCCACAGTATTTCCAATTTAGCAAGTGGTTTCAAACAAGAAGATTTTTAAATGAATTTTCTCTTAGTGACCGTTTTGAAGGCCATATAGTTTTATAGATGATTTTTTCAAACCTACCCCCACCCCCATGTTTCCATTTTTAGTTACAGCAACCCTGTAAATAGGAAATCGGGAACGCCGGACATAATTTTGGAAGAGAGTCACCCATTTTTCAATCAATGTTTGGTCCTTATGGTTTCAGAGGAGAAGATCTAAAAACGAAAGTTTACCTCGACGACGGACGAAAAATGATGACAAGAGGTCACAAGGCCCTTCTAAGGTGATATCTTACACAGTTACCAATGACACAATTCTTTGATACCAATAATAATGCACAAGAAGTGTACATTTCGTCTATTTACGACTCATCAGTTGTGCTCAAGGCTTACAATGTTAAAAACCAAAACAACAATATGAAAGGTTGAAGAGCAAATTAAAAAATACGAAAATGACGAAGAGAGATAACGCCAGAACTATCTAAAAACAGAGCTATACACAAGGGAGATACTTGTTAGTTTTTACAAATTTTACAAAATTTAACAGTAATAAACTTTATCACAAAATACCGAAATAAATTGATGCACTGTATGGCCATTTCGTTGAATGCCAACTCATTAGCAGCGCTCGAGATCAAAATGTTGGAAAACCGGTTAAAGATAGATAAATTAATCAGCACAACCATCAAAATACAAAACAATTTAAACAAACAGGAATCCAAACTCAGCTAAGGGTTACCTCTGCATCGAAAGGAAGAGCCTTAGGAATTTCTAGAATTGTTTGTCAAATTTTGAACGGAAAATTTAAAGTCATTTAAGTAATGAATCATGCCAGGATAAAAATTATGGCTACTGGGCTGATAATGCCCTCGGGAACTCACAGTACACCACCAATTGGTAGTAATAAACTGTATCACAAAATACCGAAATAAATTGATGTCCTGTATGGTCATTTCGTTGAATGAAAACTCATCAGCAGTAACAAAATTTAAGTATCAATTTCGGGTTGGTATCGAAATACTAGTAATTGGGCTGGGGATACCCTCGGGGACTAGGAATAATTCGTTCAGCCATCTCAACACAATATATTGAAATTTGCTAATTAATTATATTCTTCCAAACTGAATGCAAAGGTATAGTACATTATCGTTAACATTCGACCATTTAGATATATGGTTCTTACGAAAGTTAATTTTGATCAAAATTTATGTTGAAGATTTTTTTTTTAAACTCCTACGTTTTACATTGTTTCAACTATTAACCTGATCGTGCCAGTTTGCCACGAGTTAATTGTTTTTCTTTATCGTAAATTTTGACATATATACATATATAAGCTTTCGTGGGTTCTAGTTCCGTCAAATGGCCAGATAAAATGAAGTATACATGGTATAAATACTGCTGCGTGCTTGGTAGAGAGAAAGTTTGCTGCAGCTATGCTCCAGATAACCTTAGTTCTTATTTATTTGACAATATTGGGTAGTGGTAAGTTTTAATACTTTTGAGGTATAAGCATGTAGTTCTTATGAAATAATTGTTCGGGGTTTAAGTAAAAGTATCTAGTATATTATTATACATTGTCGATTAAACTCCATTCGGCATTTTTCATGTAAGGTAAAATATCACCCCCACCCCGCCCCCTCTCCCCCTAAATAAACAATAAAAAAACAAAAGAAAACATAGATGAAATATATTAATTAGGAAACGAATTCAAAATGGATTGCAGATATCACAGTTTACTGACCATTATCATGATTACGCCAATATATAGTTTGTGCTCTCATTCATTTCATACATTGTATGTATTTTCGAAAATCCTGTTATTGAATCTTGAAACTAACAGTAAAAAAAACTCTGCAATTTCTATTTTGTTTTAATTTTTATGACGATTAATAAGTGAAGAAAATGGTAATTAAAACTGGATATTCTTAAGAATTCGATCCATTCGGTATATAAATATGTTCAGACTTACATATGTATGTCAAGCTTGTTTTTATGTACATGTATGTAGAGTAAATTGAATATGAAAACAAGAAATTGAGTCTGATGTCTTAAATTAGCTTGGATTTTAAAGTGAATAAGTTTTTTATTTCAATGTTTGGTATATCTACAGGTACAGATGCTGGTAAGTGTTTTACGTTCTAAATAAGACAAAGTTCAGCTCAGTATTAAGTTTCCTAAGTACGCAGAAAGGATGCTTTTGTGTGTGATAACTTTAAAAGGAAGATGAATTAAGATAAATACCTTTTCATTTGTTTTACTTCTTTTTTCTAATTAGATGAATAAATAATTTAAAAAAAACAATATTTCAGTACGCATGGTACTTATAATAAATGTTATGTTACAAAGATTGATGCACAAGATGGCAGCAAATTGTTTTTTAATGTGAACTCTCTACGGCTGATATACTATATACATGTACCTGTCAGTCTGCTCGCAAAGATTCAATATGCAACATGCAGTTTTTTCTAAAATTTACAAGCGTTTTTGTAAAGTATCCATACAATGCTCACGCATTCTTTTGGTTTTTTTTGGGTTTTTTTTTTTTTTTTTTTTTGGTATTTGGCTTAAAGTTTGCATATTTCTTATATTGTGATATAGCGGAAGGATTGCGTGACTATTAAGTCATTTTAAACTATTTCATTTAAACTTATGAAGTCTGAAATGAAGTTGAAAACCCATTTTTCCTCTGGTTATTTGTTCTTTCAACAAAATTGCTACTGTCCTATCAATATATAATCTGAGATGAGTCGTTATGTGTAATATTGCTGAAAACGAGAACAAAATCAGTTACCATTCGGCACTCCTCGGCAGATTAGAAGGGTAGCAGAATCTGCTAAGGATTGCCGATTGACCGTCATACATCTAGGGAAGCGGAATCTGCCGAGGATTGCCGATTGACCGTCATACATCTAGGGAAGCGGAATCTGCAGAGGATTGCCGATTGAACGTCATACATCCGAGGTTAAATGAAGGGTAGCGGAATCTGCCGAGGATTGCTGATTGAATCAGTTACAAGTAAATACTTTACATATCAGAGTATTGCTCCAGGAAAAAAAATAGGTCAGGGTTTTTTCTGGTTTTTTATTGCTTCTGACAATTTAAACACCTATTATTTCTTATAGCACCACATAGGATATATAGTTGTGAGGTAAACGGTACACTTGGATTAGGTTCAAGTGCTTGTTGGACCCACTGTTTGTTCCTCGGTCACAGAAATGGACAGTGTGACGCTAACAACTACTGTATTTGTTCAAACTGAACTGTGGTCAAAGGTATGTGATGTTGAAGTTTCATTGTCTTGTGGGTGGTGGCATGGAAAACCCGTCTGAATGTTTTCATTTTTACCGTTTTCCTTCCAGGAAAATTCTTTTTATTCATGTACATACATGTATTAGTAAGAAATAGAATTTTAGTCCTCAAATATTGTTTCATAAGCGTGATGCTTACAAATAGCTTTCGCATCGTAAACACTGTAATCGCAACGAACGCATCACGTTTACTTGAAAATGCAATTGGGGGAATTTTGCAAGTGAAAATAATTACGTTTTCAAAACTACGTATTTCGGAACTTAAACAAATAAGTTTCACAAAAACCTTATTTGCTGTACCTGCTTATATTGGACATTTGTGCACCATTACAACACTGGAAGCTCTTCAATTCCTTACCCATATTTTTAAATTATAGAATATTCCTTTGATGTTACTGATGGTGACCTGTGGTATGAGATCATCAATTTTTTCCCTATAATTTAACTGTTTTAAAAGTAATAAAAGGATTAATGAACAGAATAAAAAATCTGTAATTAGATCTTATAGTATTTTCTTGATCTTTTGACGGTACCCTACGTGTATTTCCAGCTTTTGACTGTTTTTGCAATGAATGCAATGATTATTCTGTTGAATACTTAAAAGAGGATATGATAGTTTTTTATTATAATTGAAAACAAATTATCATTTAACTAAAGAACCTGGCTGATAAAGAAATTGAAAAGTGATGCAAAGTAGTGGATTGAATAACAATTATATGGAATGCAAAAATTGATGCAATACATGTACATTTTACGTGCAAATACTTTGTGAAATGTAATGTATTACAAACTCGCATACCCCATGCCCGCATATATACTTAACAGTGTAACGTCCCCTATCCTTACCCTCCAACGTGCCAGCACAGTACGAAACAGTTATCTTATCTTTTCAGATACTTATAGAGCCAATGTCACAAAACTTTCGTTATCATTGTATAATAGCAATACTTATGCATAATTCCATTTTCAATTTCCGATTGAAAATATCAACAAAATTATGTTTCCTCTGCAGTCATGGCGGTACTCAAGACCAGAAATATTACATTCAGAACAATAATGCAAAATGTTGTGTCGATCCACACTCTTTGTTGTGTTTATGTTTGTGTGGTGTGCTCTTTTATGCTAATTTTTGTCACGGCCGGATTTCAGTTTGTTGAGTTGCTTTGATTGATTGGTAGGTCATCGTTGACCTGTCCTGTAATAAATTTTGTTGTTAATTAGAATTCAGCAGTTTGGCTCTGTACGCAAAAAAGTACAATAGTCTTTTGCATTGTATAAAATATTTTAATAATCTGTTGAATACAATATACTTTCTATTTTTTTTACAGATATGTGGTGAAGACTGAAATGTGTTTTTTTTATTGTTCATTAAAACATCAAATATAATCTTTATTTTTCTTGACAAGTTCTTGAAATACATTTTTAAAATTATATGCTAGTAGTTAGCTTGTGTTTCGGATGTGAAACAGTTTCGGTTATACAGTTCTTGAAATCTAAATATATAAAATACATATATATGGCAAAATTAGTCATGAATATTTTCCAGTATGGTAACTTGTGGCGAATTTTTGTTTACTTTCTCCCACAAATATTAACAGCCTCGGTGGTCTCGCGGTAGAATGCTCGCCTCGAGTGCGAAAGGTCGCGGTTTCGAACCCCTCCCCCCCGGCAGAGTCAAACCAAAGACATTAAAATTGGTATTTGCTGCTTCTCCGCCAAACACGCGGCATCTAGGAGTAAGAGCAAAGATCTACTGGTCGGCTCGGAGTCAGTATAATGTGTTCGATTGGGGTGATATTTCTTCCTGTGCACCGTTACCTCGTGAGCTAGCACATTAAAACTCCGGCTCAGCGTAACGGTCTAGTACAAAGCAGGGATCATATTCATTATCATACATGTTGTTCTCGTCCTGATATGCTCCTGGTTTCCACTGAACGTTAAACAACAATTCATCCATCCATCCCAAAAATATTCGAATTCGGAAGTGCTTTATGTAAGCCTATTCGGTATTGATTAATTGAAGCATGGAATTGTGATGCAGCATGAGCCTTTAGCTAGTGTGAACTGTCGAGTGCTATACTTGAAGAAGTTTTGTCCTGCTGTTACCCTATGGTTCAGTAATTATTAAGTGCATGTACATATTCTTTCCTCCTGCTACTCTATGGTCCACTAATAGTTCAGTGGTTTTAAGTATTCTGTCCTCCTTATGGTCCACTAATTATTGAATGGCTTTAAGTATTTTGTCCTCCTGTTACCCTGGCGTCCACTAATTCTTTATTGCCTTTAAGTATTGTGTTCTCCTGCTACCCTACGGTCCAATAATTATTGAGTCATGGTGAATTTAAGTATTTTGTCCTCCTGTTACCCTGGGGTCTATCAATTATTGAGTTTTCTCCTACCATCCCAAAAGCATTGTTCAATATCGGCAAAAGAATACCGAAGGGACAAAACAGTCTGGAAAGTCCATGGAATTCAGATAATATACCACAGCAAACAAACAGAAGGATACCCGTTTAACTAAACAATTAGAAACGTATAATAGAACAAGACAGCACAGAATCTGAACTACAAATCTGAAATCAGCTACCATTTCTTTTCGTCAGTATTTTACTTTTATAAATATTGTAAACCAGAAAACCAAATCAATAATCCAATTAGATAGAGTAAAAAATTCAAAAATTACCAAAAGAGTAATGCCAAAACAATCTAAAGACATACATATGAACGAGAGAGGTACTTCTTAGTTTTCGCAAAAGTTTAAGTTTTTGTAACAATAAATTTAAATATTTGCGGGCTAATATAAGCAATTGGGACTATTCATACATACATTTTTGGTATGATTTTTACTCTTTATTATATTTTTTGGGCATTTCTAACTCTTGTATTCTATCGATTTTAAATTGTCAACAGATACAGTGAGTAAATGTGTCGTTTTCTTCATGCCACTTATCTTTAACTGTGAGTATAAGACAACACCTGAAAATCAAAAAATGCTAATCAACTTCTTTATTTCCATAAAATCGTATCTTCGTAAAAGTACATACATTGTATTTAAGAACCAGCATAAAGGAAGAATTAAACTGATTACATAATATTGTAATATCTAGACATACATTATTATACAGTTATTTAACAGTTTTGGGGGATATATCCATTTTATTTGTCCCGAGACAATGACTATTTTCCCGACGCGGAACGTAAGGAAATAGTCAATTTGTCGAGAGACAAATAAAATGGCTATATCCCGAAATGACTGTTAAATAACTGTTTTATTTATTTTTTTATTATACCGAAACACTTTACCGGTCAATAGTTTCCAGTACTAATCACCGGTCAGTATTTATCGGTGATTAGTTTTGAAAACTACTCACCGGTAAAAAAAAAATAGTAAAATTAATGTCTCGATATTTATATAGAAAAAACATACTGAGGTATAATAACAGTATCTAAACTTGTTTTTGTGTTGCATGGCCATAACGGTATTAAATTAGTAACAGATTAAGTAATTTGTTTTAAGCAAATGAATTCTTTAAAGAAACCATGCCGTTACCTTCTTCTACCGACCTTTATTTCTGATAGTTTTAATACATGACTAATCGCTTGATGCCAAATATTACCGTTAATTCAATTTTTGTGGGAAACAAGTCAATGGCATAACCCGTAAAAAACCTGTAAGTATAATATCGTTGGACTGAGGCGAAGTCCAATATGGCTAGCCAAGGACCAACAACGAAGTCAGTATGGAAAATCTTTCACAATTATACCTTTATTGACTAACCAATCTTAGTATCTCATATTAACTAGTCCAATATGATCTTTTATTCACTAACCGGTCAGATATGGCATATTGGACGGGTATGTGTCGTATTGGCGTAATTAGACATTTTGTATTGTACTGATAGGTTTTATCATAGCCTGTATTTCCGTATTGGTCCAGTTATTGATCTTCATTAGCTGTGGACATCTAGTATTGAATGGACAATTTTAAACATATTTTAAATAACTGGCTAATAATGCATAATAATCAAATATGTTAAAGAACTCACAATTAAGCATCCGAATTTCTAATTGGTACGAAATGCGACTTAAAATAAAGCGGTATCGGGATTTTGAATAAATTTATATTTATAGTAACGCTGGCAATCTTGAATGATGGGCAAGGCTGTTGCATATACATTTGAAAGAAGACCACACGAGGACCATTCAGCCTAAATGTGGTTCCAATGAATTATTTTGTAAATTTACAATACTAGTAATTCCAGTATTTTTCCCAGTATTGTAAATTTACAATACTAGTAATCCCAGAATTGTACTGTCCACAATTCTGGATTTCCCCGTGTTGTAAATATACAATACTAGTGACTCCAGTATTGTTGAGATGTGCAATTCTGGAGATCCAGTATTGCTCTAAAATTATTGTATATTGTGTGGCAGTTTTCCTGAATACTGGTAAAAGTTATTGTCCCAGTATTTTATTAAAAATCACGAATAATTCTGGAAATCCCAGAATTGATCTTTAAAAATACGTTGTCGCGTCTGAAATTATTTAAATAATGCCAAATGCATCTAAAAGGTCGTGTATTGAATATATAATATCGCTCTTTGATTACCAGATAATGTTAAGAATATTCCAATCACCATTGGTATACTTATTGGATCGTCGAAAAGTATATATCCGAGTATAATCGTGAAACAGAACTTCACTTGCCCTGTCATGTTATACCTGATAACTGTCAAGGAAAAAGTTTACTGTGCGTATCATATAAAGTTTAAAAACCACTTGAGAACTAGCTTTTTTCAAGTTTTGATCACTAAGTACGAATTACAATGTTTTATGCAAGTACATTATATATTATATGCGGCCATTGAACTAGAATTGAAGGGGAAAGAACTGCCTGTTGAGGGTTTTTTCTGTTGTTAACAAAGGATACGTCACTGGTGAGGTATTACCAATTATCCAAAATATTGATAGATTCACCATAAAAGCTACCAATGCCGAAAATAAAATCACCATCTGAAATTTTAAAAAATGTTATGCACCACAGTGGTATTATTGTTTCTGTATATTATTAATAGTCAAACGTGACATACACTGTAATTATATTAAGCAAAGGAACAATGTTCTGATTGTTGATCTTCATTTGCTGATGTCCCAGTGAGGCCTTCATCACACAATAATAAAGGAGCATGATACGACAGCAGCATGTCGTCAGGTAAACAATTAAAGTCAGTTTGGGCAACTATTAAATGCTTGACCTAATAAAGAGTTGGATACTATAATTTATCACATATTTAGTAGTAGCACATTTGATTTTACACAGCAGATATGACCAGAAGTGGATGACTTATATTTGTAGTAGATCGATAAAACCCAAATTTGCCCTCGAAAATCCGTATTTGCCGCCGAAAATCCATATTTGCCCCCGAAAGTCCATATTTGCTTTTATTCTCAGATAGATAAAACTTTCTCTGGAATTTTTATTAAAAATACATTCCAGCTAAATTTATATTCTGATTATTTTTTTTAGCCTGAAATATGTGATGAATAGATTATGACATGGCACTTTCAATACTGGCCCTGGTATCAGTCCTCGACCCATATTGGCCCTCGGGCTGTACCAGGGCAAATATGGAAAATGCCATGTTATAATCTGTAAATACATTCCACAGAAATATTGGACCTACCACAAAAACCAGATAAAATAATAGAAGTCCAGCTACAAGATGTGAGATCGCTTCCCTGATAATCAATTTGTTGCTGCCGAACAAGTGTTTTCCCATGGGAGCTTTACATTCTGAGTAAATCACTTACATAAGACCCTGCTGATAATTCTTCTGTAGATTGTCCATTACTATAGATATCTGGTTCATGCAATGTTGCAACAAAACACAACAGAATTGATGACAAAGGAGCCTGGTAGTATAACAGCTGTATTGCATTTACATTGAATTCTTCTTGCTTTTCTCCAACCAGCTGGAATTGTCATAAAAATATTTTTTGAGAAAGCTGCAATTTTTTTCTGAATAAAATATATCACAAAATACCGAAATGAATTTGATGCACTGTATGGCCATTTCGTTGACTGACAACTCATCAGCAGAGCTCGAGATCAAATTGTTGGAAATCAGGTTAAAGATATAATTATAAATTAATAAGCACAACCATCAAAAACCAAAACAATTAAAACAAACAGGAAGCCATACTCAGGTAAGGGTTACCTCGGCACCAAAAAGAAGAGCCTCAGAAACAGCAGGGAAAGGAATGGTTGAATCTCAAGATACTGCATCTTTTACCATGCTATATTTTTATGTTTATTCGGAATCAGGAGTTTCTTTGCGTCGGTTGTGTATTTTATAGCTTATTTTTTCAGACATTGTGTGGTTTAATTTCTTTACGATGTTTTAATATGAAGCATTTAAGAACTTTTTATGGACTGTGGGCACATGTCTCGTGTAAAATCTAGCGACCTTTCCGTACATTAAGAATTTCGTTTCGGGCGTGGTGTCTCATCGGCAATCATCCCGTATTACCTATGGTTTTTGGGTAATATTTTTTTTTCAAAATATATAATAAAAATGAAAATGAATCTTATGATCAATATAAAAAACCTACCACCTGATAAAGAGATGTCACAATAACCCCAATGAAAGCATATATGATTCCGGTCGTATTGAATTTTAGGTCATGGCATGATGTCATAATAACTCCAGTAACAATAGGAATCTGGAAAAAAAAACAGTAAATGGATCTGGGGAACGAAGTTTAAATTTTAACAATTTAAGAACATTTGGAATTATATTGAGTTTTAAGCTTGAATAGAAATACATGACAAATAATTTTGCTAATGGGAACAATCAATTAGATTTTATTGAGAGACAAAACCAAATATGTGAAAAAGAAGTATGCAGCTCTAAGAAGTGGCGAAAAAACAGATTCAAAGATTTTCTTAAACTAGAGGCTCAGGGGGCTGAGTCTGTATCGCTAACCTGACATGAAAACCGTTTTTATGATGTACCTTATAGAGAGACGTCACTTCTCCCTATCATTATGAAGTGTTGTAAGCCTGAAGGGACCAAATTTTTCTGCATCAAGGTCCTTCTACTTACACGTAAGCATATTCTAAAATTCAATAGTTCTCCAGAAGATTTTTGCATATATTTCCCATAGAATCTTATGGTAACCAAAGTCCTCTCTTGGTGGCCATCTTGAATGAGGGATGGGAACCAAAGTAGCAACACTTGGCCAGCACCTTTTGAGAAAATTCAGACCATGTTGGGTTGCAAGTAATTTTGTGGTTCTGTAGATTTTTGTTATTAGCAATAGACACTTTCTGTCGATTTTGGCTCTATTTGGCATAGCAGTTTCAGGGAATAATTGTTTTTTTAAATAACCAATCAAGAAAATTGTTTGTCGCCTGATCTGAACAAAATGAGGAAATCTTGTAAAAACACCTCCCACAGATGTTTCCTGTCAAGTTTCGTTCCATTTGGCCAAGCGGTTTCAGAGAAAAATATTTCTTTACATCAGCCAATCAGAAACCAGAATTGACCATGGCAGCCAAGCTTGTCGTCCAATCATGATGAAAGAAAAAACATCATAAAAGACTTTCAATAGATGCAGTTCCAGAGATTTATTTTTTAATTAACCAATGAGAAACAAGAATTGCCCATGACGGCCATATTTGTTGTCCAATCGGGAAGAAATTAAAAAACTGTGTAAAGAACCTCCAATAGATGCTTCCTGTTAAGTTTCGTTCCAATTGGCTCAGCAGTACCAGAGAAAAAATATTTTTTAATCAACCGATGAGAAAAAATAATTGCCCATGACGGCCATGTTTGTTTCCCGATTGGGACGACATGAGGAATCTTTGTAAAGAACTTCCCATAGATGCTTCCTGTCAAGTTTCGTTCCATTTGCCCAAGCTATTTCAGAGGAGAATTTGTTTTTATATCAGTCAATCAGAAACAAGAACTGCCCATGGCGGCCATATTTGTAGTCCGATCAGGAAACTGTATATAGGACCTCCCATATATTCTTCCTGTCAAGTGTTGTTTCATTTTGGTCATGCGGTTTTCAGAGGAGAAGATTTTTGAAAACTCAGCGAATCAGAAACAACAATTGCCGATAGTGGCCATGTCTGTTGTAAAAGACCTTACATAAATGCTTCCTGCCAATTTTACGATGACGGACAGACGGACCACAGACGCCAAGTGATGACATATAGCTCACATAGTGTATAGGCCAGGTGAGCTAAAAATCGTAAATTAATATTACAACCTAAAACTTTCAGTTTTTAAAAAGTATTTCATTACTTCCTTAAAACGATTTTTAAAAACATTTGTGGAACTAAGGAGTATCTCACTGATTATAGTTGTTTTTGTACGTCTTTAATGCACATGAATAAAATTTCCATAATAGATTTGGGTAAATGTATTGGCTTTCAACACTGTCGGTCTTTGAAATGTGTATCAAATTTCGTATCTCATAATAAATCGATCATTAAGTCAAAAATAGGTATCAAATAATTTAGCGTCTACAAAATTATTATTTTCATTGGAGTTTACAATGCTTATTTTCCATTTTATTTATTTATCATTTTTTCGACTTGACGTTGACGTTTCCAGATCAAGGGTCAGATTCTACGTGTAATATAAAGTTTTCATTCTACCGTATTTGCAAGTATGATATCGAGAATTAAAATAGATAAAATATATATACCAGTGCTAGTGGACCCGAAGTCCCCAAAAGTATCATAAGCTCATTTGTTGGTATTTCGTTAATACTTGAATTTTACTGTTACAAAAATGTTTAAATTTTATAATTTAATAATTAACTTGTTTAAACGTTGAACAACTGCAATGAACTAGTTGTTTTTGTTTCATTGGACATTTTCTCTATCGAAAATTACAAGATATTTTATAAACCTAGGTTCAGTCTTTAGGTTTTAGTGACTTAATCCAGAGCAGTACTCTTTTTTCCCAAATTAGTTAAACCATGATAATGGAACAATCCAAAAGAACAATTAAAACAAACACATTTTAACTGGTCATTTACAGTTGTGGTAAAGACAATTCTTAATTAACTCATTAAGAAAATATTTGGATAAGATGTGTTATAAAAAGATTGCTTTTGGCATCGCTCAACCCTCCTCCCCTTAAAAATATACAGCCGAAAAATATCCCAAAATACTTTGGAGGGATTCGAATTAAAATTTAATAATTATAAAGGTAGAGCGAAAAACAATCAAAAGTACATAAGGAAATACATAATGGGAATTCTCAACGAGCTTATTCGCAGAGATACTAAGAAAGGACAAATGGCTATTCAAGATTAAAGTAAAATTATATATTATACAATAATACTAACAATATACGTTACGTCCACCATCGACAAAAAAGAATCCTTTGTTTGTGAATATCCTTTATACATACGTTGATGGGGGGGGGGTTATAGTCACATATGCACATACTTTTATTTGGATGAAGGCTATCAAACGACCGAGTTTGGCACCAGTTGTAAAGAAAATAGTGTAGAGATGCATATCGGCAAATGAATACAAAAGCGACAAAACAGAGTATTTTTTTTATAAGACACCAAAGCAGTGTTAACCCGTGACATCCAGAACAGTATAAATGTCATGCTCCGTTTACGACACTCATCACATTGCCATTGTGTAAAATCCAGTGATGTGTATGGCCCGCTAAGGTGTCGATCCCAAAAGGACGTAAAATCGAACCGGAGATATCCATAAGTTAGATAGAAACTTCGTATTGGCCAATCAATTCGTGATGACGTAAATTTTTTGGAGCGATGAAATTAAAAACGACCGAACCTCACCCTGTCTTAGTTTATTTGTTTAAATCCTTCTTTGCATAGAAAGTCTTCGTATATATCGCATGCAAGGCATTGACGAATCAACTTAGACGTTGGTATATTTCTGCTAATAAAGGGAAAGTTCACAGTCGGAAAATTAAAGTCATTATGTTTATTATAAAGTTTTGATCGGATATTAGCAACAAGTTTTTTCATTCATATCAAACGGACATAAAACACTTACCATTGTTAACTTCACAGACGCGTTAGATGTCTTTTTATAGAACAAAGTCTGAATACACATAATACACGGTGTTGTCATTGTTTTAATTATCTGGTAAACTCCAACAGTATTACATGCTAGGGATAAATTTGTAAACACAACAAACCCGCAAAATGTCACCGCTAAAGGAATAACTTTGATGACCGATAGATCAACTGGCTCAAATATATTCGAAAATCTACATACGTACAATCCAAGTGATGTTATTACGAAGTGAATACATGTTAATGTTATATTTGGAAATTTATATTGTATATATATCCATTTGTTTATCATAATAACTGAAATAGAACAAAATACATTTACAATCCAAACTAACAAAAATATTAAAATTGACGAATGATTTCTATCCATGTTATCTTTTATTTTAACATTAAAGGATGGTTTTAAAAAACCTGTTCACATGTGTCACATTGTATAAAATTATATATGAGAATCAATATTACTACACTTAATATATTAACTTTTTATTACAATAATGGTTTATAAGTAAACTGGGTAATATTTTTATAAGACGGCTTAAAAATGATAAGTTAAGTAAATAAAATATCTTTGCATATGTTATTTTTTGTACCTGAGGACGCTGTTTGTCAGTATGCATTTGATGACTGGTCATGAGGGGAACAGTCAATTTATTACCCTAAGGTACAAACTATTACCCGAGGCAACGCCGGAGGGTAATAGTTTGTACCGAGTGGTAAAAAATTTACTGTTCCCCAAATAACCAGTCAACAAATGTTTTATTATACTGAATAAACAAAACCCAAACAAAAAAGTTTCATTAAAACCCATTCCATAGAAATTATATTTGTGCATTCAGAGTGACCGGTGAAATAGTACAAACAATGACCCCACGAAATATGAATACAGTACTGTTCCCCCGGTGAACAGTACATAAACTTGATGTCCGATAGCCAATGAGATTAAGGGAGGAAAAAACGCAAATTATGAATACAGTACTGTTCCCTAAGTGAACAGTACATAAACTGATGACTTGTGAAATAGAACGAACAAGGACTTTTGGATGAATCAGTTGAAATGTTACACTAGATTTACTATAGGAAAAAATATTAAAGTATAATAATATCAGATCACACCCTCAGGCAAACCTGAACCCTCAGACAGCAAGAAGGGTGCAATAACTATTTTACATCCCAGCTATTCTTAAATAATTATAATCATTCATCTTAGATTTATTTGAATTTAAATGTCAAATAAAGGTCAAATAAAACGTTTTACATACTATAACATATAGTCATTCTTAAAAATGAGCCAGTGAAGGACCATCTTTATTTGCTCACTTTGTACATTTCTAGCTTTTAGTCTGCCGTTTTTTGCTTTATTGTTGGAAGGGATGACAGCACGGATAAAAAATAGTAAACCTGATGGCCATTATATTTTGGTATCATGACATTAGTAACATCGGCATAGAATAATTACACTTAAAAATTCGTAGCCTTATGACTGACCAAGCCCGGCATCCCGAGTCTGGCATTCCACCATACTCATCATTTTCAAACAAGTAGACTCTTCAATTTGTCCTATTACTTAATAATTGGTTATGTCAACAAACGAAATTTGTCTAAAGATTCTCAGTTATATGTAAATTTCGATGGTTCATTACTTACACGTTATCAGTTTATTTCCGTGTTAAAAAAAATTATCATTTTGTGAAAGACCCAGTTATTTTAAACCCCATTCATTCAGAATAGGTGGCGCACCTGAATTCGAAGCTAAGAGTCTTTGGGTTCAAGATGACATTACCAGATGAGACAATGGGGTAGTCGATTTGAATTCCACGAATCCTATCGTATCTAACCTATGTGTTTTGCTATATTCAATGTGATTCTAGTCCTTGTCAATTAAGATCTAAATCGAACACATCCCGCCACAGGTGAGATTCGAACTCACAACCTAAAACTGCAGTGTTTACTGGCTAGTTATCCCCGCACTCTCGAAGAAAGTTCGGGAATATAGCGATTGTCTTCGTCCGTCCGTCATACTTTCTTGTGACACCAACCCCTCCTTCATTTTTGGGTTTAGAAATTTAATTTTTATATAGAATGGTAGCATACTACCTTTAAATGCGCAATAAAGTTTTAGCATTTTGATTTTCTAAACAAGGGGCCTACAGGGTCGAACTTCGAATAACTTTCAATTTAAGCTTGTGACCTAGACTCGTCTTTCATTTTTTTCAAAACAGGCATTTTATTTCTATACAGTACTGTCACGCACCACTGCAGATCGCAATAAGGTTTTAGAATTTTGATTTTAAAAAACTGGGTCCCACAGGAATCGAATTTTGAAAAACTGTCAATTTAAGCTTGTGACCTAAACCCCTCTTTCATTTTTCAATTTATGCATTTTATATCTATAGGTATTGTCATACAACATATGCAGATGCGCAATAAGGTTTTAGAATTTTGATTTTCTAAAATTGCGACCCATAGGGGTCAAATTTTGAAAAATTCAATGTAAGCTTGTGACGTAAACTCGTCTTTTGTTTTCAATTTATGCATGTTATTTCTATACCGTATTGTCAGACACTATCTGCAGATGTGCAACAAGGCTTTAAAACTTTGATTTTTCTAAAATTGGTGTCAAAATGTTCAATTTTCAATTTAAGCTTGTGACTTTGAACTCGTCTTTTGTTTTTCAATTTATGCATTTTATTTGTATACAGTACTATCAAACAGCATATGCAGATGTGCAATAAGGTTTTAGGAATTTAATTTTCTAACATTAGGGTCCGCATAGTCGAAATTTTCAATTTTCAATTTATAATCTTGTGACCTTAACTTGTCTTTGATTTTGCAATTTATTCATTTTGCTTATACAGAGTATTGTCCTACACTATATATGTAGTTGCACAATAAAGATTTAGAATATCGATGTTTAACCCGGGGGTTCACTCGGGTCAAATTTCCAAAATTGTCTGTTTAAGCTTGTGAACTAAGGTTTTTTTCAGTTTTCATCAGGTTTATTGATTTAATTTCTTTATAGAATGATAGCATATTATTTTATATTTCTGACTATAGGTAAGTGGCCCAACTACTTACAGTGGGTGCGGGGATCATTGTCGATTCCGACAGTAGAGATTTCGAATGATCATTAGTAGTCATGACGAACTACCTATAGACCAATCGGCCACCGAAGCCCCCATTTTGCATATGTAATAAAAGCATAATTTGACGCGTGTTATTTGCCCCCCCCCCCCCCCCCCCCCCCCGGGGCAATAACATCATACGAGGGCAGATAACATGTTATCTGCCCTCGTATGGTGAGTTATCTGCCCTTCCGCTCAGCTGTAAATAATCGTCTGATAATTATTAATTTGTCAATTAACCATTCATAAATGTTCTAATCAGCTTTAATTTGGGGCTTATAAAATTTATTTGTAGATCTCGGGAAAAAGCACAGGAACTGATGTTGCATTCACTTGCTTGAAGACTGGAAAATCTAATTCAACAGTAAAATTATTTCTTGTTATTGGCAATATATGTGATAAATAGATTAATACAACTGGGCGATATCAAGGTCTCGGGCTGATAACAAGGGCAATATGAAAAAGACCATGTATTAATCTATAATTATCGGAAAAGGTCATAGAAAGGGCACGCAAACATTAGGAATCTTATTTCAAGTATGCAGGGTCTTGCAATTAAGCACAACCATATTCATTCCATAGATATTAATTTATATATGTTTGACATGTTTGATGGAACGATTTTGTCAGATGTGTGCTTGCGTGTCTATATTTACAAAATTCAAGGCGCTTTCGAAAATATTTTGACAACAGCTGGACAAGAAGCTTATATGTATATAGTGAATCAAATTTAAACAAAACTAGAGTGAGACAGTCGGAAACGACAGCTATCCCCGCAATACCCACATTTGTATCCCTGTGCACCTTTTTCACAATTATACCGGCTTTTAATACAGACCCAAATTTTGAAAAATCTTATTGCACATCTACATACAGTATGTGACAATACTGTATATAAATCAAATGCATGAAATGAAAGAGGAGTTTAGGTCACAAGCCTTAATTCACTTTTTTGCGAAAATCGACCCCTCTGGGCCCCAATTTTTGAAAATCAAAATTCTAAAACTTTATTGCACATCTAAATACAGTGTGTGAATCAAATTTAAACAAAACTAGAGTGAGACAGTCGGAAACGACAGCTATCCCCGCACTACCCACATTTGTATCCCTGTGCACCTTTTTCACAATTATACCTTTTAAAACAGGCCCAAATTTTGGAAAATCTTATTGCACATCTACATACACTATGTGACAATACTGTATATAAATCAAATGCATGAAATGAAAGAGGAGTTCAGGTCACAAGCCTTAATTCACCTTTTTGCGAAAATCGACCCCTCTGGGCCCCAATTTTTGAAAATCAAAATTCTAAAACTTTATTGCACATCTAAATACATGTGTGATAATACCGTTAAGAAATTAAATACATAAAATAAAAAATGAAAGATGAGGTAAGGTCACAAGCTTAAATTCCAAATTTTCACAATTCAACACCTGTGGGCCCCGAGTTCTGAAAATCAAAATTCTAAAACCTTATTGAACATCTAGATATAGTATGTGACAATACTGTATATAAATCAAATGCATAAAATGAAAAATGAACGGGGAGTTTAGGTAAGAAGCTTAAATTGCCAATTTAAGAAATTCGATCCCTGTGGGCCCCAATTTTCGAAAATAAAAATTCTAAAACCTTATCTTAATACAATATGTGACAATCTTTTATATAAATTAAATACATAAAATGAAAAATGAGAGAGGAGTTAAGGTCACAAGCTTAAATTCACAATTTTCAAAATTCAACCCCTCTGGACCCCTGTGGACCCCAATTTTTGAAAATCTAAATTATAAAACTTTATTGCGCATCTAGATACGGTATGTGATAATACTGTATCTAGATGCGCATGAACTCGAAAATGAAAGAGGAGTTTTGGTCACAAGATTCAATATCCTAATTTTCGAAATTTAACACCTGTGGGCCCCAATTTTTGAAAATCAAAATTCTAAAACCTTATTGCGCATCTACATACAGTATGTATCTACTGTATATAAATCAAATGCATGAAATCAATCAAAGTGCATAGCACTGGTAGGGTTAGGTTGCTAGCATTTGACTTTTATTTGTACAAACATTGCTGATGATTATTTCAATGCTTTTTGTTTGTACAATGTATTGCAAAATAGGTTTTGGTATTGAATTCTTTTTATTAACAGTATTATTTACAAGGAAATATATCAATTATGAAAGTTAACGAGCTCTGCGGAAAAAGTGTCTATTATATAATAATGTTCCTGTGGGTAGGTGACTGATTTTTTTTTAAATTGACAGCATATGTATTTCTTTGGTTTCAAAATATACAGTGATTTTTTAAAACGTATATTTTCGCAACACAGTGTATCTGAGCTGAAGGTTCTACTATTCAACTTTACTGCGCATGTCTGTACATAAATATGCACTAATCAATCAAAGAAAGCACGAGTCGGCTAACGCTTCTTGAATTATCACTCTAAATTGAATTTTTTAAAAAGTCAAACGCATAATAATGATTTGATGAATTAAAATAAACAGAAATCAAAGGTCTTCAAGTTATTAAGGTTATATAAAAAGACAAAGTTTGGACAATTGTAGAAGGGGGTCATTTCTATTTACACTACATTGCGCATGTGCAGGTAGATCAGAACGTAAACATCCAAGCTTTCAATTAAAATAAACCCATTATACCTTCGATAATACAGTTTTCTAAATTAATGATAAACACAGTGTTTTTCAATCTTAATGTGCAAGTTGTCGGAATTTCAAATAACCTGTATGCAATTCTATCACTGACCAACAGGTTTGACAAAATGAAGTCACGATGATCAGGTCAAAAGGTTAATCAAATACACAAAAAGAACGTAAACATTCAAGCTTTCAATTAAAATAAACCCATTATACCTTCGATAATACCCTTTTCTAAATTAATGATAAACACAGTGTTTTTCAATCTTAATGTGCAAGTTGTCGGCATTTCAAATAACCTGTATGCAATTCTATCACTGACCAACAGGTTTGACAAAATGAAGTCACGATGATCAGGTCAAAAGGTTAATCAAATACACTAAATACCATCAGAATTACAAGAAGAATAAGCAAATAATGTGCAAAATATGTTCTGTATAAGTTAACAATCACGTTCACAACAAAAATGGAACTTACCTTTGAAATCTTTTGAAAATAAACCTGATTGTAATCCTTCCCAAAATATCCGTGCAAATGTAAACATTCAAAATCCTTACGCCGATAGCATTGTACACTTTAAAAGGTCCGAATACTTTACACGGCTTTCAAAACAAAAAGGAAATCGTCAATAAAACACACATCTTTTATTAAATAACTGGACAATTACACTTCTCAGTGTGTTTCAGTTACATTTCTATTAAAAAACAACTGCACCAGCAACAACAAATATTAGGACTATTTTACCGCGGAATGTTTATTTTCTTATATGATATTCCAATATAAACATAGTCGTAATTCGAAAAATATGGAGGTTTCTTTGCGCATGTGTCATCTCAAAATCGAGATAAAAAGCTGCTTAACTAGCCTTGCTTAAGCTTCAATCCTAGATAAGCTTGCATATTTACTCATAAAAACATAGTTTCAAAAACTTCTGGTCCAACTTTTTCCACAAAACACCAGATTTCCAAAGTTTCCTTCATTGTCTAACCAAACGACCGACGGCATAAGGGTTTTGGTTGCTTAGCAACCTAACCCTAAAAATGAAAGAGGAGTTTAGGTCATAAGCTTAAATTTTTGAAAATGAAAATTCTAAAACCTTATTGCGCATCTACATACCATATGTGACAATACTGTATAGAAATTAAATGGATGAAGTTAAAAAAGAACGAGGAGTTTAGGTCAGAAGAAAGTGTGACGGGCGGACGGTACGACAGACAGACGGACAGACGGACGGGGGCGATAACAATATCGCCGAACTTCTTCGAAGTGCAGGGATAATCAGGAGGACTTCAATGTAGGTTATTTTGGTACTGAATTTGTATAGACATAATCATTCGGAGGAATCTGGCAAGGAAACGGGGCATGATCTCCATATTGTATGTTTGTTCATAGTTTGGAAATTTTCTTGCAATACCACAGAATTTTAGGTATTGGCCATCTCTGGCTTACCAGTGGGATCAGTTCTTAAATCATTACCTTTATTCATTTCCTCTTGCCGTTCCTTGTTGTCGAAATTATTAAATTGTGGTCGTATTTCTTCCGCACAAATTAGTTATTGTATTGATTTTGCCTAGTCGAAATAAAACTTTAATTAATCGTTAAATTATTATTTCCGTATGTATTTTAAAATTGACATGCTATTCACTGATTAAAGTTATTAAGAAGAATCCACATCTCTTTGATCAATAAGGGAAATTTTATTTTTCGTTTTTATTATTGACACATATTGTAGGCTTTTTACTTGACGTTTTTCGTTAAGTCAAGAGTAAACTTCATTAAATTAAAACACAAAATAGGAGTTGAAGCTATATGTTTAGCATTGATTAGCAGTTGTCCATTAAAAGATACTTATCTTAACAAAGTATGTTTCAAATTTTAACAAGATATATTGAGCACATCGAAGTCGACACGTTTTTTAATTTACCCGAAAATTGCTAATCTGGTGATTTTTCATGCACAAGGCGACATAACTCCAGAACAACAACTGACTTTAATAAGGTAACAGTACAGAGGAGCCTAAGGAAATTTCAGTCTTGTGAGTCCTTTTAGTAACTTCAAACTTGGATCACAGATACAAAGAACTTGGCAATATTTTAAAACCATTTTTCACCATTTTAGTAACGATTATTTAAGTTTTTTAGAATAATTATGAATATTTATACTGAAAACAATAAGAAAAATGTTTTCATGTACTTATTAATAAAGTTTCATTTTTTTAAGTAGAAAGGCTACATATTGTGCAGATGTTTCTTTTACATAAATTTACGTATGTAGTTAGTAGTTATCGTTATAAATGTTTAAAAAGTTGTGAAAATATCAGAATGAGCAGTCGTAGCTAAGTACCTTATCGGTGCATGGCGATTTCATGCATGAATTTAAACGAAGCATTGAACGCAATTAAAACTTGCAATAAGCATGATAAGTGAGAAAGACTCAATATCACAGGGCTTCACAGGCAGCCTAAGGGTACAGTATTCCTTTAATAAGCAACTCCTCTCAGGTTATTTAGAGTTCGCTCAGTAATTGCCCTGCCAATGTAGATTGTGCCAAATGTTTCGGAATTTGAATAGCGGCCCTGGGCGCCGAGCTACATGGGTAGCCTTAGGATATATTATTCCTTTGCCACGCAACTCCTCTCATGTTATTTGAAATACGGAATTGAAAGTCGACTCAGTAATTTTACTACTAATGTAGATTGTGCTAAAGGTTTCGGAATTGTTTTAAGATGCGGTTCCAACGTTGGTAAATTTCCTTGAAGTCTCAAAGACCATTATTTTTTTTAAATTTTTGACAAGAAACCATGTATTTTCTGGATCACACCAGCAGTAACACATATTGGGATCATCTAGATGTCAAAAATATGTGATTCCAACTTTGGTAAATTTCCTGAAAGTGTCTAAGACTATTATTTTTGGAATTTTACTTAGAAATTATATATATTTTTTTATCATATTAGTTTAAAGACTTATCAAGATCATATGGATTTCAAAAACATGTGATTCTAATTTTGGTAATTTTCCTGAAAGACCCAAAGACTAGTTTATTTGTGAATTCTACATAGCAACCATATATATATGGAATCACTATACCAACAGCACTAGTTTGGACTTAATGGATTTCAAAATAGGTGATTCCAATTTCGGTAAATTTCCTGAAAGTATCTAAGACTATTATTTTTCGAATATTACTTAGCAACTATAGATTTGTTTTATAATATTAGCTTTAAGACTAATCTAGATCAGTTGAATTTCAAAATATGTGATTCCAATTTCAGTAAATTTCCTGAAAGACTACTTTATTTGGGATTTCTACTTAGCAACCATATATATGTGAAATCACTACAGCAACATCACTTGTATGGATTGTATGGATTTCAAAAACACAAGAGTAGCGCGGGAATATGCAGCGGGGCTGGTTCGACTAGTTAATTAGTTAAAATTCAAGTATAATAAACCATTTTGATAACCTTTGCAACCTCCCTTGGAGGACAGAATCAAGCCAATAACAACTGCTATGAAATATTGTCTGTGGAAGGACACTATTTCAGAACTATTGTGGTAAATTCTGTCAGGGACAAAATTTCATGACAATGGACATTATTTATCATTTAATTCTGTGAAAAACTGTCCAGGCGGACACTACATATGTATTTCACAGGACATTATTTTGTCTTACACGATACGAGGTATAGAAGGGCGATGTTGTTTATTTGAAATATTGACATGATTGACGGATTTTCCTGACATTGCTGGCCTTTTTTATGAGATACCGAGATTTTGATGCACATATATGATACAGAAATGTGAATTGCTTAGACAAAAATTTGTTATAAAAACGCCTCCCAAAAAGTTAAATCTGTTTTTTTTTAAACATGAGTAAATTAATTAGTTTAAACTTATTTATTTATAGTGGATTGGGAAACCAAGTTATACCAACTTATACTAATCCCTCTCCACTTGGTAGGTGTGAAAGCAGCCCCTGTATCGGCATTTTAGCCTACTCTTTTTATACAGGACAAAAGGTGTTGCTCTCCTTTAACACAAGACAGCCATTTATCGTCCCCATTCGACGGACTAGCATCGTTTATCGAGACCATCCTCGCAAATGGTGTCGATAGGGCGTCGCAAATTTGAGCCCTGAAATTTTCATCCCGAACGGGAATCGAACCAGGGACCGTTGGCTTCGTAGTCCGATGCGCTAACCACTACACCACGGCGCCTTTTTACGTAAATCAATTATGGCGTATCTTACAATTTTCATTGCAAGAAATGCCTTTTACGAATATAATATTTTTTTCCACTGCAAATATTATGAGAGAGGCATCATAGGAGGTTCGTAGGCTGCCAGCTTGTCAGGTTTTCTTATTTTTTGTTCCAAGAAAAACGGTCAATGTGGTCTCTTTCGTTGGGATATGTACGTATCATTAAAGTTTTGGAAGACGGTTCGTGATGTAACACTGTCTAAGACAAGTACCACACAATTTAGCATTTTGAAATGAAGATCATTTCACATTGTTGATAAGTATGTAATGTATTAGAGTTAGATATTTCCTCTTTTAATTCGTACCCTCGTTCTTTAAAAAATAGAGCTTTAAAGCAATGGTTCGGTGAAAAATGGGATCAATTTCTCTTATATGCGTAAGAGACTACCTTTCATCTGCAAATGTAAAATTTAGTTCATTCGAAAAAGGTGATAATATAAACAAATTAGAAATTGGTGCCATCAGAAACGATGTCAATCCCCGCACTGCATAAGTAAAAAGACAATTAACAGTGAAAAATTATCAATTTAACAATTTAAGTCTGAAAATTGGAACACTGAATCAAATTTCAAAATTGAAAACCTTATTGCACATCTACACATAGTGAAGAACAATATTATATACAAATGAAACCACTGAAACAAAAAATGAATGAGTATTTCCAGAGACAAGGCAAAATTAGCAGTTCCACCATTTTCGGTCCCAAAATTTGATCCCTTAATAGATTTTCAAAATTAAAAACTTTTCGCATATCTACAGAAAATAATGAACAATATTATATATATTCAAATAAATTTGTTAAATCTAAATGAAAAATAAAAGAGGAGTTTAAGGCACAAGCTTAAATTCACTATTTCCGAAATACAACCCCTGTGGGCCTCAAGTTGTCAAAATCAAAATTCTAAAACCTTATTGCGCATCTATATACAGTATGTGACAATATTGTATAGAAATTAAAAGCATAAAATGAAAAATTAGTAAGCAGTTTAGTTTAAGTTTCCAGTTTTTGAAATTCTACCCCTGTGGGCCCCTATTTTTTAAAATCAAAATTCTAAAACCTTATTGCGCATTTACATATAGTATGTGACAATATGGTATAGAAATTAAATGTATGACGTGAAAAATGAATGAGGAGTTTAGGTCACAAGCTTAAATTCCAATTTTCGAAATTCGACTCCTGTGGGCCCCAATTTTTAAAAATCAAAATTCCAAAACCTTATTGCGCATCTACATACAGTATGTAACAACACTGTATAGCAATTAAAGCATAATATGAAAAATATATGAGGAGTTTAGGTCACCAACTTAAACTTCCATTTTTTGAAATTCTACCCTTGTGGACCCCAATTTTTAAAAATCAAATTCGAAAACCTTATTGTTATATGTGATAATACTGTATAAAAATTAAAAGCATAAAATGAGAAATGAATGAGAAGTTTAGGTCACATGTTTAAATTTCTAATTTTCTAAATTCGACCCCTGTTGGCCCCTATTTTTGAAAATCAAAATTCTAAAACCTTATTGCGCATCTACATACAGTTAGTGACAATACTGTATAGAAATTAAATGCATGAAGTTAAAAATAAACGAGGAGTTCTGGAGACAAGATTTTCTAACGGACGGACAGACGGACCAATTACAAATATCTCCAAACTTCATTCGAAGTGCGAATTCGAAAAACACTTCTTTCCTTGAACGTGGCTTTCTGGCACGGACGGCTTTTTATCGTGTCCGTTGGGTTTCAACAAAAATGATACAAGTCTGTATAACCACGGTGTGATAATACACTGAATGAATAGCAGATCTTCCAAATTATTTTTACATAAACACGCTTTAACGGCTAACGGGGGACATGCACTGCTTATAGGTTTCACATTGTTTAAACGGTGTTCCAGGCCTGTGGGGGTTGGAATAAAATTTGACAATATGCCGCGCTCATCCACAGAAGAAAAGTGTGCAGCACAAATACTTTTGTGAGCGAAATGTTTCAAATAATTTAGTAAGCATATGTTATAGAAACAGGAAGAATAAAAAGTTGAGGTTGCAAATAGCAGGATTATTGAATGAATATTGATGTAATTTATATCTGTTATATGTCGCAAAATTTCTGTTCACTCCCAATATATGATAACTAAAGGTTTTAATTTTAAGTTTTTTCATTTCCTTAAATGACGAAACTTTTACATTTTGTTTCATTTGATGTCTGCAATATATGCCCCTGCCATTACATTTCGTATACTCCTTCTTATCTAGGTCAGTCAGATTTCTTAAACTTGATAAGAGAAATTTAACACGATAAAAGTAATTACTGCATAGACGATTTCTATACTCGTAAAATGTTTTCCATATTTCTACTGGTATTTCTGGCAGCTCCTATTTGTTTTGGAAATATTCGTCAAAACAATACAGTGGATGGGGAACAAATATCAGCTCTGTGGAAAGAGTTACAGCAGACAAATGCTAAACTACAGATGTATGAAGATAGATGTGGTATGTTAATAGTGCTCTCTTGGGAGATTGTAGTTAAAGCCTATGGTAAAAAAGATAAACAATGTTTGGATAGAGAGGTCTGTCATTCCTTATGAAAAACTTTGCCTTCAGATAATCCATTATATTGTTAATAGATTTAATAATTATGTATAAACTGAATATAATTAATTCCCAGCTATACTTCCAAGAAAATTTTACTAAAATATCGCTGTATATATTATGATTTGCTGGTTATTTTATATTTCTTGTCTTTTTGGCGTTCTAAATATTTCAATAAGAATGTCTGAATTCAATCACGTTTACCATAGCGATAATAACGATTGATGTGAGTATTATAGATAACATACATGTGACATTACTAGTTAATATCTGTTATTCTGTCACCAAATATCATTACTGGCTTTGTTTTGTGTTGAGAGCAACCGTTTAATTTTTATTGAAAGTAGAGGATGGGAAGGTAGTGATCTCAGTCTTAATTGGATTAAAATTCTCTAGGTAATGCTTCCATGGCTTCAGAAAAGAGAAATTCTCAAAATTATAATTAAACTATAAGCTCTCTGTTGAAACAAAACGCACAAAATCCGACTAATGCATTGATAATTAATAAATTCGATATCAAACAAGACTGGATTGAAAATATATAATCTGAATATTTTTAAACTACAGAACGGGAATTCATCTCTAAATCGCCTCGGGGGTCTCATGGTAGCGTGCTCGTCTCGAGTGCGGAAAGTCGCGGGTTCGATCCCCGCCCGGGTCAAACCAAAGATATTAAAATTGGTATTTGCTGCCTCTCCGCCAAGCACGCGGCATCTAAGAGTAAGAGCAAAGATGTACTGGTCGACTCGGAGTCAATATAATGTGTCCGAGTGGGGTGGTATATGTTCTTGCGGACAGCTACCTCGTGAGCTAGCACATTAAAAATCCGACTCAGCGTGTCGGTCTAGTACAAAGCAGGGTTCATATTAATTATCATATCAACATGCACATGGCTGCCACTGGACGTTAAACAACAATTCATCCATCCGTCTATAAAGCATGTATACCGAAAATTGCTTGAACAAATGTATAAAAGAGGACAAAAGCCAGTCCTCCTACTGATAAAACTACTGAATGTTATTGTAATATTATTGTTACTTAATCGAAGTGACATTTTAGCGTCTCTTACGAATGTTGCAATAGAAACTAAAGGTGACATGGGGTAAATATCAACCTACATGTAACTAAAAATACAAAAGGGGGCGTGATAAAGGTTCCAATTAGGGGAGTGTATCAACTTTTAAAAAACAAGAGGCCCCATACTTACAATTTGTTAACAAATTCAGTCGAAACTACTGGATTTCTGCAAAAAATTACTCAAAGTACTAGTTTAAAGAGTATTCAACCATCCCTCTGTTTCACCTGTATCAGTGGTGGGACACACAGCCAATTAGAAAAAAAGACCACTAAAAGCAGCACTAAACAACTAACTCAATCAGTGTGGAACTTGAATAGAAAGTCAAACAATTAAACGACTAGCCTAGTTTGGTTTAGTTTAGTTGAGGTTTATGCCGTTTTCAGTACATTTGGCTATTTCGCGGAGGCCAGTTTTTATTGTTGGACGAAGCCGGAGTACCCAGAGAGAACCACCGACCTTCGGTAGGAAATCCTTGTCAATTAAGACTGGAGTCGGACACAGCCCGCCACAGATGAGATTCGAACTCACAACCTCAGTGTTGACAGGCTAGTGGTCATTAGTACTTATGACGAATTACCAAGACCACTCGGCCACCGATGCCCCCATGACCAGACCTAAAAGTGCTAACCAATGAATGCTTGCTGTTAGGTAAGTTATTGATCTTACGATAAAAAACAACATTTTATGACACAAAATTTAATTTTTTATCCATTTTAGCATTTACTTGGCGTATTTTGCACGAACACGTCATTAAAGATCAAGACAAGGTGATAATAAATATTGACTTCACTCGATTAAAGTATCCGGACGATAAATGACCGCCCGATTTTTCTATATGTTCCGGATGTTCCATACAATGTAATGGCAATGACCTCGGTAATTATCGGCAAAACTTCGGAGACTCAATACACATAACTTAGAGGCCGTATACAAGCAACAAAATGCGTTTAAACTTTGGAAAGCTATATGTAAAGTCAAGAAATTAAATTTATTCATCCAAAATAAAATTTGCCGACATTTTGCTATCTACGGTTAAAATTGTCCTGTGGCGCCATTTCTGGTTCTGGTGAGGTGACTTCAAACAGGAGAGGTAAATAAACCAAAGGAAAATAAAAACAAATTGATATTTGAAGGGATATTTGAAGGAGGGTAAAATCGAAAACAACTGACAAACTCCAGAGAACAACGAAGACAAGACCAAAACAGTACAAACAATACACTTAAAAACATATGAACAACATGGACTCCACCAAAAAACCGGGGGTAGACTCAGGTGCTCCGGAAGAGTAAGTAGTCTCTGATTCCTACAGGACACTCGCCATGCTGCCCATGTCAAATCCGGTATGAGAAAGGGGCAAAATCAATGGGACAGGTCCATTTTTATTTTAGAAACGGGTTTTTCCATACCTGTCAACCAAGTCATGATGACGTCCATAAAACTTTAATAAAGATGATTGAGCAACTTTTCTTTCAGGAGCCGGGCTCTGTCCAGGAAGTCAATGTGTATGTCACAAGCTCTGGAATAATGTATGAGTTGTGAAATATACACTCCATACGCAGGCGTTTCTGGACTTTTACCTCTCAAATATCTATATCTATGCAATTCCTGCCTTAATTGTTTTGGGTTTTGATGGTTGTGCCTATTAATTCATCATTATATCTTTAACCGGATTTCCAACGTTTTGATCTCAAGCACTGCTGATGAGTTGTCAGTCAACCAAATGGCCATACAGTGCATCAAATTTATTCGGTATTTTGTGATACATTTTATTAAACTCTTGGTATAATTTATTGCTCATCAAAAGATTCCGTAGTCATGATCTGTTGTTGTCCAGATACCTCAGTATTAAAGTCAGTATTATATAAAATCCGAACGTCAAATGATAAAAAGGACTGGAGTCAACGAGAAAGTTTTAATTTTAGAGGAAAGGACAGACATACGGACCAAAATGGAACAACTCAAAAATGATTTTGAATACCTGAAAACATGTATGGCTGCTTTGAATTCTGGATTTGAAGAGGGTAAGTATAAATATTGATAGTAAATTTATCGTTTCTGGAGCCCAAGATGCCAATTTGTCTTGGTTAATAATACTTTGGTCAATATTCTTTTGGTACTATGTTTTGTATTGTCTTTGGATATCCAGTAATAATTACTTTGGTATCCCTAAAATAACAATCTAAAGATACTAATATTAGATATAGTAAATTTATACTATGCTGTATACAACGCATTTGAAGGAGTTACCTCTCACCAGCAGCATTAAAACCGAAACATTTGGAAGACCAAAAATACTTTTCGCAATAATCAACGAAGTTGACGGAGAGTTTTTTTTTAAATCCGCTCTTGTAAAATAAACGACGCATTTCAGCAATTGAAAGGACAATAATTATTAGGACTCTTGAAAACAAAAAGGGCAATAATATTTTTAACTTTCATTGTCATGTAATATTCGAGATATTCATGAAAAACGGCCTTAAAAAATACAAACAGGAGAGGTAAATAAACCAAAGGAAAATAAAAACAAATTGAAAATTGCTGGATAAAATTTTCAATCATTCGACTAAGCAGTCTTAAGTAAGAAATTTTTTACATTCAAAATCTCATTAAAATGGCAGTCTTTTGTAGTGCTTTTTATGAGTTTTGTGCTGGTCTAGTGTGTTTTTTTTTTTATTTAGTCGTAACTACTTATTATCACTGGGTTATCAGTAATATGTCATTTCAATATATCATTGTGTGTAACGGAAGTAGTTTGCGGACACAGATGACATGTGATTTATGGCGGTGGAGTAAGAAGTCACCTCACCAGAACCAGAAATGGCGCCACAGGACAATTTTAACCGTAGATAGCAAAATGTCGGCAAATTTTATTTTGGATGAATAAATTTAATATTTACGAAAGATACACACTCAAACAAGGCACAGTTATCCAAACACAGGGTTTCTTATACACTAATTCACATAATATAACGGGAATATTCGACAATTCCAAGATTTTATTTTGTTTAAAAATATTCTATTTACATTATATCACAATTCTGACAACATATTTAGAAGAAAAATGGAAAATGTTTCAGTTCGTGAAAATTTAAACAAGATTAGAGTAAATATAAACCTGCAGATTCTTTCTTAGGTTAATTTAAGGGAAACACTGATTTGTATCGTCCAATTATCAATTTCAGAATCAGACCAGAAAAGGCTTCTTCAGTCTGAGGATATATTACATCAAGTTCAAGTTGACATTCAAAATCTTAAAAGCCAAATGGTGACTATTCAAACAAAAGTTGGATCTGGTAAGGTATTAGTTCAACAGACGGAGACGATTAATGAATTTATTTATTTATTTATTCATTTATTTTTGGGTTTTTTTTTACGTTTTAACGCATTTTTAATACCTTAAAAACAATACGTTTTTCACATTACTTATCCCCTGAAGATTTGTAAAGCAGAGAGAGAGTACTAGCAATATAAAATGTGTGAAAATTGACGAATTCTTTTTTAATGTTTATTCTTTCGCCAGTAATAAGAGAAAACTAGCACATGTGATCTTTAATAATAATGCACGAGGCGGGAAAACGATCACGGGAAACAACTTGTAACATACATGTGCATGAACAATGGAGTAAGGAAGACAATACAATATCAATACAATACAATATATTGTCGTTTAATGTAAATTTACGGTCATTTATTTTTCATTTTTTAATTTTTAAGAAAATTGATGGAGGGTAATGATGTCGAGGGTAGTGATTGTGATGTCAGGTAACCCCATGAAAACTCATAACTCCTGAAATTTAAGGTTGTTCCTATTTTCCTCAATAAGATCATGGAATTCAACATACTGAGCCCACTTATTTAAGATTATTGATCTTAATTATACCTTATGTAAGAATGATGTAATAGAGGAGTATTTTTCACTAATAGTATGTATTACCAACTATTTGAGAGGCACTGAGCGTTGTATTTGCCACTTTTTACCCTCTGCCATGGTATCTGCCAATTTTTACCCTCGCGATTCGGTAAACTTCTAATTGAAGTGTAAGAGAAGTCCGAAAATTCATAAAAACGTAATGGCAGACGAGACTGCTTCAAGTCGTTTTGGAATCTGTGAATATTTGAATTTGCTTTATATGCTATTATGAAAATGAAAACTGGTCTGATACTGAAATTTGAAACACGGTTGGTGTAATTAAACAGATACATCATGGTTTTGAGGGATATTGCGAAAAATACCAGTATCGAGAAGTAATTGGCATATATACTAGTATGCGGAATTTTCAACAAAAGATCTCGTGAAGTTATCTATGTGGCTAAAGATAAAATATTTTTTTCCTGAAAGTCGTGAAACTGTGAAGGAATAATCTCAAGTACATATACCAAAATCAGTGTCAAACATCTTAAAAGAATACACAAAATGACCGTATTTTAAAATTCTCAAAAATATAACAATCCATTGTGGAGACTTATATACTTTCTTATTCTTTTATTCATGTATCAAACTAAAAAAAAATCGATTTTCTCGAGGATAACCACTCATTTAGTTGCTTCATAAAAATAAATTTTTCGGTATTTAGCAGCAGATATATATTACTTCTTTAATGTGTTCTAGACTATGCTGAGTAAAAAATTATTACTCAGAAAGTTTTATGGCGCCGGGCCAGATATCAACGATACTGTTATTGAATGGTTGTTAGTCAAATTTACATGCAGGTTTCCAATCTAGTATTACATGCTTACGTTATTAATAATTTTATTACGAATCAATATTTATATTTTATAATGTTTTAAGATATTGTTACAGGCCAAAAACCAGAAATAGGTTTCACAGCTGTTCTAAAGAATGACGTTGTAAATCTTGGTGACAACCAAATCATTATATTCGATGTTGTCTATACAAACCTAGGAAACAGATATAACCCTCACACTGGTGTTTTTACATGTGATGTGCCGGGCATGTATGTTTTTTATGTTCATACTTTAGCAGAACCAGGGAAGCACTTAGAAACAGAGATCGTCAAAAATCAGGTCGTTCTTGCATATACATATGCGTACGATAAGGAGTCCTTTTCTTCAGGAAGCAATATGGCTGTGACAAATCTTCAGAAAGATGACACAGTATTCGTACGATCTCACGGAAGTGCCCATGACCATACTGGCCCAATTATAGATTTTTGGTATTCATCGTTTTCAGGATTTTTGGTACAAACGTCATAATTCGTTTTCAATAAATGGGTCGTAAGTTGATGTTGATTTTCTATATAGGCCTCACAATTAGATGTTAATTTTCTATATAGGCCTCGCAATTAGATGGTGATTTTCTATATAGGCCTCACAATTAGATTGAATTTAAGTGCATATTTATGCATATTTTAAGTTTGTTTTTAAATGTTGTACACACAATACAGGCTGCTGGGAGTGTTTAATTATATCAACTAAGACCCAGGAGCCTGTATCGCCAGTGGGTGCAAAACATTGAAGCTGAAATTCCCGTCTTGAATGTTTTAACAGAGATGTATTGGTTCCCGTTTTCTACGGCAACATAACATCCGATTTTTTCATTAATATACAGAAGTAGAACATTGGGGTCTAGTGAAATTTTTAATTTAAACCTCCAAATCATTTGTATTTAATTGGCTTACCCATAATGAAGACAATGCATGTTTGATCGTTGCCAATGCTAAGAAACTTTTCAAACGTTATCCATTATTTCTGAAATACAAATGGTATTCAAGGAATTTGGTGACATACATGTAGTTTTTATACGCATGCCTTTAAAGACGGGCCGTATTATGGTTTACCGTCCGTCCGTCCGTCGTCCACACGTCAGACAATAACTCAAAAACGCTTTCACCAATTTCAAGAAACTTTTGTGAATCGTTTATATCTATTGACATAAGCTGCCTTTCGAATTTTATAAATTTCCGATTTTATGGGAGTTTATTCATAAAAAGGGGGATTTTCCAGTTTTCGGACTATAGCTCAAAAATACTTCAAGCAATTTTCATGAAACTTAAGTGAATTGTTTGTGTCTTTTGACGCAAGTATTCTTTCGATTTTTATAAATTTCCGATTTTACGTTTCGAAGTTATGAAACTTTATTCTTAAAAAGGGGGCATTTTCCAGTTTTCGGACTATTACTCAAAAATGTTTTGTGCAGTTTTCATGAAACTTTGATGAATTCTTTATATTTATTGACATTAGTTCTCTTTCTATTATTAAAAATTTCCGATTTTACGGTTTTGGGTTATGGGACTATATTCATACAAAAAGGGGCGGCGGGGATTTTCCAGTTTCGGACAATAACTCAAAAACGCTTTGAGCAATTTTCATGAAATTGACTTGTTAGTAATGACGTAAGCTCCCATGTGTTTTTTTTTTTTTTTAATTATAAATTTTCGATATGACATTTCGGAGTCATGGAAATTATTCGTTGAAAAATCTTCGAAAACTGTCAATTTTTCACACTTTGGACGGTTATGGAATTTTATTCGTTCAAATTTCGGAGTTATGGAACTTTGTTCATTAAAAAAGGAGGAATTTTTCACATGTCACGCTGTATCTTAAGAACGCATTGTCCGATTTACTTCAAATTTTAAACAGTTGTTTGTTGTGATAGTCTTCAGGTCTTTTATACTTTTTGGTGAAATTTCGATTTCCTGTTGCAGAGTTGGATGTGACTTATTCATCATGGATAAGGAACAAAATCAAAGGGTCTATATGTTAATTGGTGGAATTTAATTTTTTTGACAACGGGCGTATCATGCGCTCATGGCGCAACTGCTTATTTTTATTTCCATTGAGTTGATACCGCTACAGGTCTACGGAATTTATAGCTTTTCGAGTGTAATTTGTTCGACAGTGAGACGATTTATATGTGCATGTATTAAAATTTTCACTTTATAATTTTCGATTCTTGTTAGAAGTTGTCCAATTTCCCCATGTACGTGTTTTGCTGCTACTATTATGTTTTCTTAGCGCCTGTTCGATTTCAAAGTTTGGGTCAAGAGCGTCATGAGCGTGCGCGATTAAAGCTATATAATAAAAATATACGCATACGCAAGGGATGTAGTAAAATTATAAACTGTTGCCTTTCGTTTGAAATGAAACGGGATTATAAATGTAAGTGTTCATATTTTAGCTGTGTGCCCAGATCGCTCAAATAATGTTACAAATTAAAAGACCAAGAATACCCCAGACTAATAGAGTTTCATAGAGAGAAAGAGTAAAATTAATTGAAAGAATCGTGTGAATGACATTTAAAAAAAAACCTCTAACATGTCTAAGGCGACACCAACAGTATAACTGTAACATTTCATTCATATCATGTTTTGGGCCATTATATATCATCTGTTAAAGTAGAAGTAATGATTTTTTTCTTTGTGCTTTCCCAATTAAAATTTCCTCTTTATCCTATTTTAGATTTTTGTAGGATTATACTATTATCTTCGGCAATAATTTTCGCTGTATTTTTAATTTGTTTGAGGTGGAAAGTAGTTTATAATTTCTCAAATAATTATAAGTAGATCTAGAAGTATAATGTTTATTAAGATATGTATTAATAACTCTCCGTCTGTTTAGCTATGGACTAGAAGCCGAGGTGTTTTGTAATAAATATATGATGTGACGCATCAATTACATGATTGTGCCAAAGTACTACATGTATATATCAATTTAGCAACACAGAGAACTTCCGTTGAAAATTTGAGTTATACTTAAGGAAGCAGCGACACCCGCAAACATTACATCGTATACATTATACCGTGAAATACGTTAAATAATGTATCTCGGCAGTGTAAAACGGCAAAATGCCAAGAAATAACTCAAAAATATTGTGAAATATTGTGGCCTTCTTATCGCGCTTCATTGACTAAGTTCAGGTTTACGTCCGAGTTCAGATCTCCGATACCAAGGGACCTACAATCATATTATTTGGTATGATGGTGCATCTCGGGGAGTAACACGGCCTCCCATCAAAATAAGGTCACTCAGACCTACTTATCGCGCTTCTTTTACCTGGGGTAAGTTTTACGTCCGAGTTCAGTTCTCTGAAACTAAGCGACCTACAATCATATTACTTGGAGTCAGGGTGCATCTTGGTGGTGACCAACGCACCATCCCACAAAATTTTGGTCACTCTAAGCTACTTACTGCGCTTCATTTACTTAGGTTAGGTTTGACATGCGAGTTGAGTTCTCCAAGCGACCTACAATCATACTACTTGCTGCAAGGGTGCATTTTGGGGAGCTACACAGGCACAAACCAAAGTAAGTGTGTATGTGGGGGGGGGGGGGGGCAAGGCGAACTTTGTAATCGTAGATTTCTTGTTTTATACGTTATAACAAAGCCATATAATACATATAAGGGTAAAAATATAAAGGTACAACAGTTTGTTTTTCTGGCAAAATAAAACAGCTGTTTGTTTTTATTTTAATCCAGTCAATAACTGTATATCATTTTTGTTTCAGGCTAGTACTATTTATAGTTGCATAAGTTTTCCTTCCGAGAACGTAAGCTGTTCAAATTATCACCGGGTATGGTTAGCATGTTTTTAAGTTAAACAGGATGTGAATAAACGTCATGCTATACACACATCCAGGAAACGTTTAACGGACAACGAAGTCACAATATGGCGAGTCAAACGTTGCAATATTCACAAAAACAAAATATATATGTTCGTAAAATTGAATAATTGTTCGTAAAAACGAATATATGTTCATAAAAAGAAATATATATTCAATAAATCAAAATATGTCTTCATAAAATAAAATATATATGCATAAAACAGAAATATATGTTCAGAAATGAATATTTGTTCATAAACAAATTCATATAACATATGTTCATAAAAACAAATAATTGTTCATAACAATTAAATATGTATTCATGAAAACAAAATATGATTTAGATTTCTGTGGAAGCCATCTCTTTCACAACTATACCAAATCTTCTATTTTGATATTTACATATTAATATACCATATCAATCCCATTTCCATAACTAAATCTCATAGCAAAAATTTACAACTTATTCAAATCATTGTGTAATGCATTTTATATATTCCTTCTACTATCATTTACATTTATACTATCAAACACCAGAGTAGCGCGGGAATATGCAGCGGGGCTGCTTCGACTAGTTATATCTTCTCTTTCAACATACTTATATCGGGCGCATGGGATGACAGTATTCGTAAGATTGATATGCATGTTAGTGTATGTATCATGTTGATACATCTCACACCTGTTTGCTTCAATAGCACAAGTGTGACAGGATAGTCTTTTTTGGCAATGTATGTTACCGTATTATCGTATTGAAGGTAAGAGGGGGTTGATGATGCAGAAAAACGAAGCATTACCCTGTTACCTAAGATTAAGTGACATGTATATGGGAATTTTGTGTTAACAAATACTAATGATTTCTTTGGTAATTTTGTACAGAAAGAACAAATGAGTTAAAATTCACAATTTCAAAACTTGTCAAAACTATGTGAAGTTTAATTTCTTACATAATTTTTACATGCTACGATATTAATATAACTTTTTTCTACATCAACCAAAAAAGCGATCCCTTATATATGTATATGCTTTACTTAAAATCTTATTAAACCTAGACTGTTTATAAAATCGAGCATTAGTTCCAACAATATCGTCCACAATTTCATTTGCCCGAGTAAGGTTAAATTGGCAGTTTCTAATAATCTGACCATCCTGCATTGAAATATCTTTAAATAAAAAGGGTCTACCAGATGATGTTTTTCTTGCCAGGAAATGAAGGAGATCCTCAATTTCGTAAACATAAATTGAAGATTCGGGTATATTCTGGCCCAAAAATCCTGCAGACCACCCAGTAAGGTTATCGTCAAAGTTCCCATTAGAAGAATCGCAACAAGCAGCGGTCCAAAAATAATCCGGTATATTGACCCTTTTTTGGTCTTTTAATGTTCTTCCACCTGGCACTACCCCTGTAATAAGGTAGCGTCTAGCACCAACAAAATTGCAATATGTATTCATCTGGTCTAAAATAGCTTCTTCCATAGTCCTCCATACACCTTGATTAAAATTCGGAACCTGAGGCGCAATGTTAGTCAAAGTAAATGTTGCAAGGTAGCTATCAGGAGTTTCTCTATGATACGATGCAGGATTAAGATGACCCCTATCATAGCCACTGCTTTTATAATCTAAGTCTGTGGCTTGATTGTCTATATATTTCTGTTGTCCTCTATCCTCTACCATATCTGGCCTTTCTTGTATACCCTTAATTTGTGGCTCGAGACACCAATTTCTTCTAAAAGCTGTACGTCCGACAGTAATATCGAAAGAGTCGATTTTGTATCCACTGTAATGGGGAATTTTTTTGGCGACGTTATAATTGGTTCCATAAAAGTAACGGTTTCTTCTTCTCTGACAAATATGGCGCTCGTTTCTCAACCCATTCATGAAAGGTGGCTCATCATGATAAAATATATCCCTACATCTGGAAAATTTATCTGAAACCTCCGTTCTGATAAACTGTGGTATAAATGAATACAATATCAAAAAATCTAGTGTTAGGATGTAATTCATTGTCTTTCAGTAGCCTAAAATGTAAACATATATAGTCAGTTACTCTAAACGAAATACCAGAACTTCAACAAATTGTTTCCACCTTTCTTAAGCCTTATCAACTATGTTTTTGGAGATATCAAGGAAATATTATCTGTGTGTTCAGAAAATCTTGTGTTCTTTCTTAGATTTTTCAAACAGCAGCTCCTGTCTTTAAACCTCACATCATGTTATAATAACCCAATCCTTTCAGAGTTAATATATTCTATAGACTATGTGTTTTAAGTTGTGTTTTTTGGGTTTATGATTGAAAACAAGTTACCGTGAGCATATATAGTTATTAGTTATCGTTGACCTTTTACTGGTGACTTATGTAGACTTTTTTGTGACAGATAGTCCGGAGTTTCTGAATGTTAAGATTAGAAAAATCAGGAGAAACACTTTTTAAAACTTCTCCTCTGAAACTATTGGGAGAAATAAGATCATTCATTGAGCAAATGCTTCTTTCTTGGTCTCATTTCAAAACGATGTCCGGAGTTCGGACCACTGACAAATATGGCCACCGTAAATGATATCCTATATCCGTGGAATTGTATTCCTGGGCACCATAACCTTACTAAGTATTTAAAATCAAGTAAACTATGTTTTCATATAAAACTATCCTGACATTTTTTTTCACTGACAAAATAATATGAAAATTTCACGACAATTAAAAAAAATAAAATTCAAATTATATCATTCCAATTGAAATAATAACTAGACGTCCATAAATCCTTATAGCCTGGGTGGTCTCGTGGTAGCGTGCTCGCCTCGAGCGGAAGGTCGCGGTTTCAATCCCCGACCGGGTAAAACCAAACACATAAAATCAACATTTCCTGCCTCTCCGCAAAAAACCAGTACGAATAAAGGTTTGGTTTAGTTTGGGTTTTAAGCCGTTTTCAGCACATTTGGCTATTTCGCGGCGGCAAGTTTGTATTGGTGGAGGAAGCCGGAGTACCCGGACAGAACAACCGACCGTCGGTAGGAAAATTAGCAATCCTTGTCGATTAAAACAGGAGTCGAACACACCCCACCGCAGGTGAGATTCGAACTCACAATCTCAGTGTTGACAGGCTAGTGACCATTAGTAGGCTAGTGACCATTAGTAGGCTAGTGACCATTAGTAGTCACGAGGAACTACCTAGAGCACTAAAGGACTGATCGGCTCGGAGTCAATATAATGTGTCTGAGTTGGGCGATATGTCTTCTTGGTGAATTAGCACGTTAAAAATCCGACACAGCGTGTCGGTCTAGTACAAAGCGGGGAACACGTTCATATCATATCAATGCGTTTTCGTCCTAATGGCTGCCACTGGACGTTAAACAATGTTTCATTCGTCAATCCATCATTAAATCCTTTTGTGAAATTTTGAAGACTGAGGATCGATTCTTGACAAAACATCCTTTGCATGAAGATTCCACGTGAACAACAAAGGCTCGTAAGAGCCTCTAGTTTACATTTTTTGATATCTAGTCATTCTACTGATTCATCGATCGAAAAATGTACTGGATATCCAGAAGAGCAATACAATTGACTTTTGTAATATGGTCAAGTATAACAATGGTTAATTCCTTTCGTAAATTATCGACAAAATCTTCATTTTCAAAAGGAAAACAATAAGAATTTCAGATTTTGAATAGATTCACAGCTTACCTCTAAGTTAATAGACCTTTTAACATCTTTCTCAGTATAATGCATGAAGTGAAACAAACATCTTTACAAGTTATTATAAGTAGTCATTTCCTGGTGTATAGAAAATGACCTAATACAATGTACTTCCTGTTCAAATTGTATTTATAGTTATTTTCATTTTCACAGACCCATAGAAAAAAACAATCAAAGTAGTCGAAATGCTAGGATTAAATTTGAAATAAAAGGGCCAGACCAGGATTTTGGGACAGGATCACTGTATGTTTGAAAGAACAATGCAGGACCTGTGTCAATCAGGAAAGTTTTAGGCGTAAATGAAAATAACAATTTAGGCCGCCAAAAATAGTGAAAAATATAGGCACGATCAAACTTTTGATCATAGCCCCCCCCCCCTCGTCCTTCTATAAAAATCAAATGGTTTCTCCCTTATAAATACCGGAAACTCATATTGCCCCGTTATGAATCCTCTAGGGCAACACAGCTTCCAAACAGGGCAATGTGGAATTTCATACGGACCGGTTTTACATACTATTTTGTCATACAGACTGGTCATACGGGCCAGCTGAACAGACTGGCTTGTCATACCGACTGTTTGGATTATTTTATAAAAGTGTTACGAACTTGCTGATTCTGTATTGGCCATGTATTGATTCTCGGTCAGCTGTAATGGCCAATACAAAATTAGCAAGTTTTTAACACTATAAAATTTGGAAAGAAATGTTCGTTTCTCTCACTGATGGACGTTTATCAATGTCTTACAACTTTAGAATTTAATTCCTATTACACTTTGTTAAATTTTTCACTCAATCTCTCAATTAATGTCTTAACTAGTGTTGGCCAAAACATGCTGTTCTCTGGTTGATAGTTTGCTTGTTTTTGTTTTGTATGTTACTGTCATAATGTCTAAATTGTTTCGAAAAGAAAATGATTGGACGATGCAAAACATGCGACACTTGTCCAAAAACGAGGATAGTCTTGTTGTAATGTATCTGAATGACTGTGATTACTTGTAGTTATTTCAAGTCCATTTTAATTGTTGATATTCTAAAACGGAAAACATGACATTAGAGAGGCCTATCTTTAGTTTCATATCTGATAATTATTGTTTCCGGTAGATAATAACATGTACATGTAATAACAAAATTTCCAGTGGAAAAAACTCCTTAAAAACTTCATTCACAAATCTGTCCTAATTTTTTTTTACCAATTTCATAACAGGTACCAAGATAATCATGATAACGGTAACTGAATTCGAGCGCTGGCATCGAGTTAACCTTATGTAATATTAATTTTGATGCTCTGTCTGTGCACATAGATACAATCTACATCTCATCAGTTCTGCCCAAGTCGAAAGAGAACAACAATGAAAGAAAAATGTTCTACAGCCAATTTAAATTCCAAAATGACTGAAACGAAAATAATCTTATGAAAAACCTATGAATCTTTCTTTTTGAAAATATTACTTACATGATCTGTACGTATAGATATTAGCTACTGCAATAGTGAAAATGACACACATTTTTATGATACTTCTAAAAGTGTTTTTTTAAGAAAAGAATCGACTGTACAGTAGGGTTGTTCTTTTGAGAACATTTGGACAAAGAGACATCGCCTAAGGCCCTAAGGTAGCAACCATTTGATTTTTATAGGGACCAAGAGAAGGAATTTGTCAAAAGTAGGATACAAAATGTTTGTTGATTTAAATGGCAGACTAAAAAATATGGCGAGAAAGGCAAGATTGAATATCACTCCGCACCGTAAAAAAAGATACACTAATGGATGCCGCGAAAAATTCCACGAACCAGTATCACTTCCTTAACTCCCACCGCCACCTTTAAAAAATAATCAAATAGTTGCCAAGAAATGAAATTTTTATTTTGAAGGTGATGCTGGAGAAAAGAATTGTGATTTATTTATATTATTATATAGATTGTTTTTTTTTTTACTCTTATGGGATATGTTTTCCCTTGGGTTAGATTTTTTTGGGTCTTTTTCATGTATGTTTTCATATATATATATATATATATATATATATATATATATATATATATATATGTGTGTGTGTGTGTGTGTGTGTGTGTGTGTGTGTGTGTGTGTGTGTGTGTGTGTGTGTGTGTGTGTGTGTGTGTGTGTGTTTTGTATGTTTATGTCACAAATCTTTAATGATTTATGTGACAATAAAATGATTTGATAAACAGAATAGAATGACCAGATAAAATAATATAATTATACATAATTAATATTCTGATTCATACCGACAGATACAGACAGGAAAGACTTCCTTTTGGCACCCCTTGGTTGACGGAATAAGCATAGACATACGCTGAAGGGGTGCCAAAAGGAAGTCTTTCCCAGATACAAATCATTTCATGCATTTCAATCTCTAAAAGTCACAACCTTTAATTTTAGATTAAAAGTAGATTTTAGGAAAGTATCTCCTCGAGTAAAAAAACGCAACCCACTCGATCCTTTCGTAACTTTCTCTAACTACAGATTAGACTGTTAGGTTAGATGACATAGGTAACATGGTTAATTGATTGGAACGGTCACAAATGTATCCACCCATAGGTACGTTAATAAACCTTACAAAAAATTAAGGTGTGTACGGATGAAACATTCTCTTTGTAGTCAACTTACACCATTTTATGTGAAAAAAAAAAAGTAATTTTATCCCACAAATATTAATGGCGTCTACATATTTATATTGCAACTGGCCTATTTCACTAAATAATTTAAGTTTAAATTTTTAAATTATAAGAACAATTGCGCCCAATAAAGGGTGTCGAATATTTTGTTTGTTTCGATATTCGTCTAGTAGGCGATTCTTATTTCTGACATTCGATCGATTGATTGATTGATCGTTTCTCTTTATTTCCTCAAGTAATCTGAAGATTTACATGTTTTAACAATGCATAAATACAGATATATGAATCCAAACTACAAAGGCAAAATCAAAACACATATATACACACATAATGTATACAGATATAAATAACCAAATGCTAAAAATGTAAATGAGACTATATTATGTTGCATAATTAATTCTATGTTGAAACAATTAAAACGTCTTTAGATTTATTGTACATAATATATGAGTGATCTGCCAAGCAGTACATCAAATTCGACCAAACATCAGAGCACAAAATTTCAAAAAAATCATTTACACCGCCTAGTAGAGCCACTAAAATTTCAATCGTTTTGTTAAAAAAGTTAAAAAGTTAAAAAAAAAGAAGTCTCGCTCTGAGTTTCAAAGAGTCAACACCTTTTTATTTTTATTTTTTACATGCTCGTGATCAAGACCGTATTGGTCGAAAGGTTGGACATTTTTAACTTTTTAGTTTGTTGTTGATTTTGTTTACGATTTTATTTTTGGTTTTGTTCGACTTGTGTATTTCATACATTTTAGTCGTTTTACGCCCCTTTTGACAGCTCACCATTTCCATTTAATTTTCTTGTTATTACTATCAACGTCCTTATACTTTTTAGTCATGTTAGTATAAGGGCGTTGATAGTATATGCCACATTGATAATAAAAGCAGAATATTCGTTGTTATGGTAAATATTTATTGAAAGTATTCGTGAAAAAAGACAACAACAAAAAAATGAAAAATGAATAAATAAAATCCGGAAGTCGGGCCCCTGTGCTAAAACTATATTGACGGGTTAATTGTGAAATTTATCCATTCTCGATGATTAAATTTTCATTTTTTTTAACTTGGTCGGACAAGCCTCGCAGTTTAAAGTGAAAATTTAATTCTCTCGAGTTAATAAATTTCATAATAAACTGGTCATTGTTGTAGAATTTTTATATCTCCAACGAAAAGCTATTAATAAAATATTTCAAGGGGCTGCTCTTTTATATTTCAGAGGATATACAAACTAAAATGATTCGGGAGAAAGCAGAAGTTTTATAGAGCAAGGCCGCCCAATTTTTCGTGTAAAACAAGACTATTATCATCTTATCCACTTATATTGATTTTCTTTAACCTTGTCGTACCGTGCAATATGTGAAATGCATAGAACATGGTCACTTCCTCGACCCTCCCACCTCCATCCGAACCTGAGAAAATAAGTGATTTTAACTTAAGCCTGTAAATAAATCCTGAATCAATGCCTTTTAGTGAATATAACAATAAAAACAAGTTCCTTATTAATAGATGTGTATAATTTCATAATCGATTATTCACTTAACTACTTAAAATTGGATTATATGCAAGAAAATAAACATCACTGAAAATCGATATTATTCAGAAAGGTAGAAAATTTAATAATTTATGAGTTAATTATCGTTAATTATTAAATTCCTTCGGTTTATATTGGTACCACCTCTTTAGCTCAATTAAATGCTTATCTCGTTGGCCATTTTAGATATACTTAAAATGTTATTACCTGATTTTAAAATATATATTATACAAAATTTAAAAGTAAACGATCGAACCCCAAAATATATGTTGAATCATATACTTGCGGGTGTGTTGGTAACGCTTGGGTAGATATGTAGTTACTGTATAAACAAGGTGATTCAGCTTGCATTTTCGTTAGCAGTTGAGAGGAAAGTAGTCGGTAATCGGGTACCTGCGGAGGACTGTGTAGTTTCTTCAGGAATTGTACCAGGGTTATTTACACGACATAAGGTGAGACATGTTTACATGATAACTAAAGCTACGTCTTTGTTTACCATAATAAATTGGTTTTTTTTTTCAATAAACAAGTCGATATACTTGTTTTATCCTAGATTCAGTTATAGGTATGTCATACCAGTACTAGAGTGAAATTTAGACTTAAAAGTAATTTTGCCATTTTGTTTTCGTGAAATGTGCAGATGTGCATCAGCATTTGTATCATGAAATATTAACCTTTTTTTTATTTACTAATGATGGATGATGTGGTTTCTTTGTATTGGTTGTATTTGAATGATAATATGTTACATAAAGCTGTCAATGTTATCATGGTTATTGCTCGAAATTTTTGGCGATGGTAATTGCTAGTGAGACGCAAATGTCCAACTCCCTTTTCCAACTGTCTAGGACCATCGGACGTCAGCACCAGTGCCATGTTCCAAAGAAAATCTATTTTAGATTAGAGAATCAAGGACTAATATACATACAACCACACTATACAAAACAGAAATATTTATTTTCGAGATAAAAGACTAGATTATAAAGATGGCAAGTGGCATCTTTGTGTTTGAAGACCCTAGTTCACATCCTATATTTTGTAGATCTTTTACTTTGATTAATAACGTATCTTTTATTTATTTCTGGAGTTGTCTTTGTCTGTCATGCTTCCAGTGTTTTATCTTGTAAAATTCAATAATGCATAATTTTGTTTATGAAGGTAGTAGTGCTTGGTTAATTTTGTAATAATAAAGTGTTCGTAACGATTGAATTTATAATCTATTTTAATTTATATCAACGATGACCAATCAATCAGAACTAAATTTTTAAATCTGTATGGTGTGTTTTTAACCCCATCACTGCATGCTCGGTGTCTGTACCAAGTCAGACTTTGCTGACTCTGTTGTGTTTATGCTTGTTTTTTGTGTGTCCTCTTTTGTGTTATTTTTGTCCGGGGTTCTGTCTTTTTGGTGACGTTTGTTGATTGATATGTTATTGTTGACATGTATCCATTTTGTTGTTTGTTTGTTTGTTTGTTTATCTTGCCATTATGGATGTACGTGGAATAAAAATAAATAAAAGAAATTTATTTGACCTTCCTCGTTTTTCAAACCATTTAGGACTTAATATAAAAAAAGTTTTAAAAATATAAACATTGTCTTTAAAATAGAAAACAGGAAAAAATTAAACTTTGACATTATGTTGAAACATAAGAACATACGGTTTTGTGACGTGCAGATGTGACTTTAGTGTCAGGAAATTGAAGTTACATGTAAGGAGAATACTTATGAACGACTCAGTGTGATAGACTTGCTATTATTTATTTTATGCAGTTTTATATAAAAGAATATTCATAATATTTTTTCACTATTCGACACATCTAAAAGGTAAATCCTGGCTATTGAAATGGGATATTTATTTGATACAAAATCAAACAAAACAGTCCCTATATGCTTTATATAACTTCACCAAAGCATGTTATTTATTCAAAATGTTTGTTTAGTTTAAAAGCTATATCGATATGATTGAATGCAATAATGTTTTACTGGTGCATTATCTGTCTCGTGTACACGTAGAGAGTAGGCTGCGTGTAGGAGTTGTACGTACATTGCACTAGAGGGCGTGACTTTAACAGGGTTAAAATCTCAGTCCAGTCATCCCATTTATTTTTTTTTAAACGACCCAAAGGTTAGTAATTTAAGAATTACAAGTAATTTAATACTTCATTTAATTCGCTATAGAATGTTGTCTTTGTTTACTTTAATATAGCTGTTTTAACATTAAAAAATACATCACTTTCTAGGTTTAAACTTTTGACATTTTAAAGTCTTCCGTGCATGAAGACGGGACAAAAATGATGGATGGATATGGTCGTACAAATATGTTTACTTTATGAATAAGCCATTTATACTTTTTTACGTGTTGTGCTTTATTTGATATACAGTTGACTCTCGTTATACCAGAGTGGAAGGGACCAACAAAAATAGTTTGAGATATCAGGAGGAAATATAGTGCAAAGTTTAATCTAGGGACAAAAAAACATTACTTTGAGATATCAGGAGTTTTGAGATAAAAGATTATGAGATAACGAGATTCAACTGTATTTTAAAGTTACCCGTTGTGCTTTATATGATATACAGTTGACTATCAAAGTGGAAGGGACCAACAAAAATAGTTTGAGATATCAGGAGTTTTGAGATAATCGAGTATGAGATAACGAGATTCAACTGTATTTTAAATTTGCAAAACCAGTTCATCATACATGTATTGTAATCAATTCATGTAACTTTTATGATAAAATGAGAGAAACTCAAATACTATTATCAATATTCGGACAGCCAAAAGGCGGTACAAACAGACGAAAAGCAAAAAAAGACAGAACATACTGTTGATGGGTAACATGACTGACTATCTCAGGTTCTATTGAAGGACAAGGAGTTCAAAACTTAAATACAATGAATTCATTATTATTCGTTGTATACCAAATGTATACCATGTCCCAGTAAAACACGAATTTAAATATTAAACGAAAATTAATAGTTAGACTTTATCTTAAATGTAATGAAGTTTGAAACCACGGAGTTTTGATGTACCTATTCGAGATGACAATGAACAATTGCGGTTTTTACAGTATGTACTTCGATACTCACATATGATGAGTCAGCTATATAACTCCCCCCTCCCCCCCCCCCCCCCCCACAAGAGGATACAGTGTGTCATGTAATTTTGTCTTTTGCAACATATAAACGCTAAAGCTAATAAATCCACAGTATACAAAAGGTCCAATCACGACAAAATGAATAGTCTAAAAATTATATATAATAAATAAATATTAAAACTGTAAGCAATATAAATATCAGTCTCTTCGAAAATTCGATTTACAAGAAAACACGATGAAAGAAAATAATTATTTTATAGTACTTATTTTTTTCTGTGCACTCAAAGATACAGACATAAACAATATCACACGTATCCCTTGTATCGCTCTCATCAATATTTATATTTCCCATACAAATCGTCCTTTTAAAGATACTGAGATGCCAACTTTTAATATATTTTTCAACTTACTTGAAACATAAATTCATAAAATATTTCTCCTTTTTAATGTTGCTACAATATCCATCCAAAGCTATATCAGAGAACTGAAGCTTGGTTAAAACCCACAAAGTTTGATCATTCAGTATAAATCGAATAGTGTCAGTTTTGATTTTCCTACATTTTGTAGCTTAACAAACGTAACATTGTGCCTTTGTCTTCTTGTTGGAAATTAAAACCCATTGGCTTTATAACTATGCGTCAGATTATTTTGAACGTATTTATGTATAGTGGATTGGGAAACAAGTTAAACAATCTTTTACTTATCCCTCTCCACTTCGTGGGTGCGAGAGTGCCCCTGTTGCGGCATTTTAGCCTACTCTTTTTTCGACATCTACAGAGAAGTCTTTAACGTGCTAAGGGTGTTACTCCCCCGTAACAAGGGACAGCCATTTTTCGTCCTCATCCCACGGACTAACATCTTTTACGGAGACTATCTTTGCAAATGGTGTCAAAAGGGCTTCGCAAATTTGACCAATGAATTTTCATCCCGAACGTGAATGCGTGATGCGCTAACCACTACACTGCGTCCAGTGTAATTTCACCTCTACCAATGTCTGTTCCAGATCGGACCAATCCTGCATGACTCTATATATTTTACGTATGTTAATGTTGGTTTTCTGGAGGAGGTCTTGTTAAATGAACGATATGTCGTTGTTCACCTTTCCTGTTCAGTATTTCTTTGGGTTTTGTTTTTATTTGTAAATAGTTCGATCATCAGTTGGAGTGTGGTGATATTCTCAATGGAAAGTTTACGTACCAATCATATTATAAGCAAGTGTGGGTCTGTGATTTTCTTTTTCTTTTAATTTTACATACCGATGTATTTTTAAAAGGATTTTATGTTATTTTAAAAGTAATGAGAAATGGTATTGACCGAGTATCTTTACATGAATTATAGAAAAAAAATATAAATTTGCGCAAAATCTCAAAACCCACTCACCCTTTAATCTACTTGGACATATTTCACAAACATTCTTTGACTACGATAAATCGTAAGTGTTATCTGATATCTGGTCTTCAATGTACCAGTTCTATTGTATGTCCTGGCACCAGTCTCAATGTATCGCAATCGTACGAATGTTTGTCAAAATGGGACCTGTAGTAAAATGTTTTCTACGTTACGTAATGTAGTGTACATACATGTAGTTTTCCATAAAAAGTCAACATTATTCACTCATATATATGCAATCTGTTTATTTTTAAACTTTATTTTACAGATCCAGTAAACCTGTCTTTTCGATACTCCGACCAAAATGGGTTTCTCAAAGACACAAATTACTGTTCTAAGCATGGGCTGCTGTGCATTAATTTCCCTGAATTTGTTCCTTGTGTCACTGTTATCACCGGGTTGGTTAGTGTTCAATGATTTCAACAATATGGGACTGGAATTACACATGGGTCTTTTTTATTTCAATCAGTGCGTTAAAAAAATGTGCTCATCAGAAATGTACGATGAATTCATTAAGACATTGGGAGAGAAGGGAGGTAAGTACGTTTTTGAATATTTTAATATAAAACTAGCATGACTAGTGTGTAATACTACACCTTCAAGTATTAGAATAATATATGGTAAAGAACTATAATGTATCGCTATAAAAAATAGAACCACATGTTGCACCTTATAGAAAATTAATCCCGAAGTGCTGATATACTGATTGGGTTCACGGTAAGGTATACCGTGAGATAGAAACTTCGTATCGGGCCACTCAACTCGAGACGTTTGGAGTTATTATATTAACAGAAACTGAACATTACCCTTTCTCATAAGTTTCATGATGTGACAACAATTCTGCCGAAAACTTTGCGTGGAAGTAACGAATGAACTGTGAAATTTACACCCCATAGGCTGGGTACCTTGGTGTGTTACTAGAAATAAAGGGCAGTTCATGATCGGAAAATTATAATCATCACGTTTGTCATAAATTTTGATTTATTTTTTGTTTTTCCGAAATTGCCTTCCTTTGTTCTTAACCTACTGCCAACAGATACGGAGTTTTGACTTTGAATTCGATTCATTGGAATTCTATCACTTTGAAACTCCTGAGGGATTACAGAATCTTCAAATAAATTTAATGAGTATTGTAAAAATTGGCAACTTTCAATAAATAATAAAAAATCAAAAGTAATGATATTTCAACAAAAGAACATTTTAGATAATAAACATGATTTTTATTTAAATGAATGTAAATTAGAAAAATCTTGTAATATAATTATCTTGGAAATATCATAAAAACATCTGGAAAATTCCATTCCACGCATATAGAATTATCAAAAAAAGCCAATAAAGTTATGTTTTCCATGTTTAAATATCTTAGCCCTTTGGAAAATATTTATGTCAATATTCATAAAAAAAACCTGTTTGAATCCTTAATAAGACCTATTCTGATGTATAATTCAGAAGTATGGTATGGATTTTTACCAGAAAATTATTAAAGCTTCTCAGAGACCAAAAGACAATAATGATACTAGATTTGATATAATGTCTTTAATAGACACAAGTTTATTAGAAAAAAGTAACTTAAAATTCTGTAAATATTCTCTTGTCCTAAGCAAACAGTTGGTTAATATTGCAGCCAGAGCTGAATTAGCCCAGTGTCCAATTGATACATTTATTAAATTATTAAATATTTAATTAGAGTGGAGATAATAATCCATTGTTAAATGATGCCTATTTATTATCAAGATCCTGTAATTCATCATGTGGACAATATATGTGTTAGTAATGATATACTATCAGCCAAAAAATATTAATTTAACTAAACTACTACAGCAAAAACTTACAGACAATTATGAAACATTATTTTTTCTCCAAAATGCATACAATGACAGAAGATAGTAAACTCTTTTTGTACAGTAAAATCAAAACTCAATATCAAATAGAAAAATGTATGAATAATTTAAGTTTTGAAAATAGAAAGAATCTTATAAAAATGAGAATAAGTGATCATGTTTTAGAAATTGAAAGAAGAAGGTACAAACAAAATTAAAAGAAATAATAGAATATGCCAAAAATGCAATTTAAATTTTAATTGAAGATGAAAAACATTTCTATTTTGTATGTCCAATATATAATACTTTTAAACAAGAATTAATAATGTTTTAACCATATTACCAGATATAAATAATTTATCAACTTCTGAGAAACTAAAAAGAATACTCTCTCTTAATGATCTTATGCAGTTTACAGCTCCATTTATAAAAAGTCTCTCGAACTTAGGAAAGTGGACTCTACTCTACAACTGCATAGATTTTGTACAAGTTTGTGTATGCTATATTAATATGACTTTTAAATTATTCTACTTTGTTTATTATGCTCATGGTGTTTGCTGTTAACCCCTAGGGGTATAAACATGCATTAAAAATAATGTATAAAGTACAGTTGAATCTCGTTATTCAAACTCTTTTATCTCAAAACTACTGATATCTCAAAGTAATGTGTTGGTAATTAGATTAACCTTTGCACTATATTTCCTCCTGATATCACAAACTCCTGTAATCTCAAACTATTTTTGTTGGTCCCTTCCACTTTGAGATAACGAGAGTCAACTCTATTTAAATTGCTCGGCTAACTATTACATGTATGATTAGAAGCTTCTTGCGATCCAGTATAATGTTGCGTTCATACGTACATGTTACGATTCGAATTCGTGCATGTGTAACCATACGAGCCGATTACGTGTTATAAAATACGCAATAAACTTGATAAATACAAGTTGTATAATGCGAATTAATAGTGCACTACGTGCAAACTCTGCAAATCAATTAGCCACAGTAGTGACATTTGGGAAATCAAACGGACTGAAATCAAACTTTTATAAAAAAAAAATTTTGACGATTTTTTCCTAAAAATTCATATATATCAATTAAAAAAAAATCTTTTAGATCCGCCGCTTGGGAAAGGTTAACAAAAAACATAACAGAGCACAAAACGCTTTTTATTGAGATTTATCAAATTTGCACATTTTCACATTTGAAGTCAAGAACAACACCTATTTTTATTAAATGTTTTAGTGGTGTATTAAAACATTTAAAACCCAGTCAAGTCACATGAGTAATGTTACAGTAAAAATTCACTTTAAAAGTGATCGTATATACTGTCATTTATTTGAAGTAATTATAGAAAACCGGTTTTAAATACACAAGGTAAACATCCTTAAAATGAATCATCTTAAAAATTTTTTTTATCTTTCTTTGAGCGATTGTTATTTACGATGCTATATGTATGTAATTTAAATACGTTTTGTAACTGAACCAAGTATTAATTTTTACGAAGTAGCCTCTGGTAAGAGTTCAGTAAACCGTAGGAAAGTAAATTAAAATTAATTTAAAATCATCAGGAGATAGGATAGCGTTGTAACTCGCTATGAATTAATTTATTTTGGAATGTGGGTTTGAGAGATGAAAAGTCACGCATGAATTGTTCATGGACGATAAAAATCAAATCAGAAATAAATAGTGTTCGGGTAACTTAGGTTGATGGTAGGCCTCAGGTCGATAATAAAATGTTATAATTTCTTCACTGTCCACCTACCGACATGTAAAACTCGCCCCCCCCCCCCCCCCCCTTCATAAAAAAATTGGCTGACCATCAATTTAAATAATTAAAAACTTAAAAAAGAAGTGTGAACTAATGAAATATAAAATGTCTTGAAAACAGATGACTAAATATAGACCTACTTGTACACCTACACTTTCGGTTTAGATCGCAAAAATAGAATATCGGCAAAGGAATACCGAAACGACAAAATGGTGGAAAAAGTTCATAAGATTTGAAATCCAATGAAATACAGTCATGAGAATGGAGCATAACAAACAAACGCCACAAGGAACATGCATAACAAAAATAATATAAACGCATATAAAAACCTTAATAAAAATAGATCAACACAGCACAGAAACTAAACCACTACCAGTGTGAACTCCCATTACAAACCGGGAGTGAGACAAGAAACAAGACTTATACATTCAGGGGCGGGTGCAGGTGAGGGCGTAATGGGCGTACGCCCCCCCCCCTTAAAAAAAAAAAAAAAAAAAAAAAAAAACGTAATCTGCTTATATTGTATTGAATATGGCAATTTATCATATTCATTAATTAAACACATACTCTAAAATATACATGCTCCAAGTCAGGAACCGTTACATTAGTGCATTTCTCAATTATTTTATGTTTTTTTAGCAAAAAAAGGTCCAAAAAAATTTTCGCCTCGCTCCGCTCGGCCAAAGTTTTATTATACGCCCCCCTTTCAAAAATTCTGGAAACGCCCCTGACATTTTAAATACAACACTTACCAATCAATACCATGCTAAAAACAAGAAGCTTTCCGGATTGGCAGTATTTATCCCACCTGCTTATCTTTGTCATGCATAAAATTTTATAATGACATTTTTCTGCTTTTAATAATTTCAAAATTCCAGGAATGTGATTCGATGTCTAATATCATTTTCTTAGTGTATTTGTTCAGTTGGGTATCGAGACTCAGTATAGCTCCAAAATGCGCTTTTAAATAAATTTCCAATCTCTTTCAGACGGCAATTTTTTCTTGGCAGCCCATCTGCAACAAAATTTGTGTATCGTCCAAAGTTTGCCAATTACAGTCGACATATTGTAATAATTCAACCATAACCAATTATGAATTAGAGAGATATAAGTGCACGTGTCGCATATGGGTTTTAATAAATCTACTGACGTGAACATGCAACAAACATACTCTAAACTGCATTATGAATAAATAAGCAAATGCATGAATAGCAGATTTATGTGTAAATAATTTGATTGATGTTATAATGTTTATACAGTCCACAGAGCTCAATTGCCACAATTTTAAGTTTCAGTATGATGATAGACAGATAGGTATAATTGTAAAATGAAAACGAGGAGAGAAAAAATCTCTCAAGCATACATCCCCCGATACCATTTCACAGCCTACTGTAGAAATGGTATTTACACATAAAGTATGCATGTCTCGTCAGCAGCGCTCAAGCCCGAAAATGTGAAAATCCAAATGGATTCAACCAGAGCATTGCAGAATTGAAATGCCAAGGTGACGAAAGAATGCAGAACGAAAATTCACCAAAGGACAATGCGAAATCCGCATATTATAAAGTAAACATCCGAGTATCTAGAAACAAACAAAATTACATGTATATCATTTATTCTTCAAGGATTGTGAGGTTTGCTAATTGTTTGCGATATTGTTTTTGTTTTTTGTGTATTATTTATCTGTTTTTGTTAATTGTTGACTAACCTTTATCTGTTTCTTTTTGTACAGGTGTGTCTCTTTTAACGGGTAAGTGTTGGCTTTATATAGGAATTTTCTCTTTTTTTCGCGGATTATTTTCAAAGAATTCAGGTGCTGGTAATAGTTTAAATCTGTAAAAAGGGAAATATTTTATAAAAAATTATAATTTTGGTTCATTTGTATGTTTTGGATACAATTTATATGTATACATTCAATAAAATATAATATTTAAATTTGCTATTTTATTTGTAGTTCGTGTTGAATTTCATAATTTGACGAATTATTCATACCGCTTCAAAATTCTATACATTATACAGTGTTATCCTTGTATTTGAATAGATGCTTAATTTCTATTTTCCAGCAGTTTTAGTCGGACCAGGAGAACATGATTTTTATGAAGAGTATCTTGCTGAAATGATTGTTTCGATAGTGATCATGCTGTTTGCTTGCTGTTTCGTATTTCTATACGTCAGAATAAAGTCGCCTGGTTTCATGGCTATTCCAATTATATTGTTGCTGATTCCTGGTAAGCATAGTTTGTGTCCCATATGTGATTTCTGAAAAACTCCGAAAATTATAACAATTCTGTACATTTAAAATAACAATTTGGTATATCCCAAAAGTCAGCATGGTTCAAACCTTGGAAACAAAACTTGCACATATTCATCATACGTCACATGTATTTGTGGTGATGTTATAATTTATGCAAAATCAATGGATTCTACATAAAAATGGAAATGCAGATAAAGGGAAAATATGCTGGTTTTGCACAACAAAAGAACAAAATGTTTAACTTAACAGTTCTCTTTGGATAGTGTATACCGGATAAATATCTGAAAGTGGCCATCTTTGTCGATAAACTAGGCATACAATTCTGAAAGAGGACCACCTAAGTAAATTGCTACAAAGTTTCGTTAAATTTTGTTTCAGACATAAGGTTCTTTAAGTTAAATGTCACATAAGTTCTTATGATAAACAAGTCAGATTGTGGCTGCTAAATTTGTATCTTGGTTTGCGATCCTGAAAAGAGACAATCTGAAGACCAATACTGCCAAGTTTAGCTCAAACTTGTTCAGAGGTTAACCCAAGAAAACTCTCCGTGAAAGTTCCCATAGGGTAATATATATCACTATAAGTTTGCCTGTGCTGCTCATCTCGGTTAGAGTCATTGTTTACTATTCTGAAAGAGAACTACGTACGTACCATTGCTGCCAGGTTTGGTTCAAACTATTTGTTTGGTTTTAGCCAAGACGGTCTTCAAGTAAAATTTTCCATAAGATTCTGTGTTGAAATAATTTTAGTTGTAGTGGCTATCTTGGTTGGCGGCCAAGGTTATCTGATATAATTCTAAAATAGAACTACACACTGTACTTAAAACCCTTACTTTCTAATCCAGTTCGGTTCCAATTAGTTGAGTTGTTTCAAACAGAAAGATCTTTAAGTGAAATTGCCAAGGTGTCCTGTGTTAAAATGAATTTTGCTTTGGCGGCAATCATGGATGGCGGTCAGGGTCATTGGATGCAATTTTGAAAGAAGACCACCTAAGGACCATTGCTGTCATGTTTGATTTCAATTGTTTGTATGGTTTAAGACCAGAACATTTTTAGGCGTCCATGTTATTTTCATACGTTTCAGAGGAGAATATCTTGGAATATATTTTCACATAGGCTACCTCGTTAAAAAATAAATAAATTCGGCTACGCCGGTCATTCCAGTTGGCGACCGGTTTAGATAACGGATACGTTTCTTAAAACGGATAACCTAAAGAGCATTGCTGCCAAGTTTGGTCTCAATTGGCTCAGTTTTTTTTCAGAGAAGATGAATGAAATATTATTAAAAAAGTATCATATTTATGAACTTCAAAATGCTATAATTGAGTCAAAAGTAGGTCAACTGAAACTCGCATGGAATTTGTTACTAGTTATTTTACAGTAAATATCAGCTAAATACTTTCATAGCTACAAAATATTCCCTTTTTGTAAGATTTACTTCCGTGTTCTATGTAGATCAATGGCAGTAATCATGGTAATGTTGGTTGGTCTGCGACATCATTGCATATAATTTTGAATCTATATGTTCTAATGATGATTGTGGCCAGGTTTGCTTCTATTTGGCCAAGTAGTTTCAGATTAGAAATATCTTTTAAAAGCTTACGGCAATAGCTCAATGTGAGAATAAACAACAAATGATTTCTGTCTTCCATCTTGGCTAAAACTTGTATCGACACTAATTTATTTAAAAATATTTTTTATTTTGTCTTTCAGGAATTTTGGTTTGGGTTGCCACAGGACGTTGGATCTACTATGAATATTACATTAGAGGAGATATGGGCATACCATACTGCCTTATCCTGAATGGCGTGGGAGCAACCCTTTGCTTTATCATTATATTTATCCTTATCGTCGTTATGTTGATCGACTGGAATAAAAAGTCCAAAAATGATAGGCGCGTACTCGTCACGAGACAGGAACCGGTTTCGGTTTCTAATCCTCGGTATGTCTATGAGCAGCCACAAGAAAAGTCACAAATTTTGTATTACTAAGACTGAATATGGAATGAGCTGGATTACCGTAAATTTTATATTTACTGTAGAAATAAGAAAATTCTTTAGCAGTTAAATATATTGAGTATAGTTTCCCAACTACGCTTTTAAAACTATTAATTAGTAGATATTATATACAGTTCTGACAGTCATGGTAATATAAAGAAAACCTATGAAAATGAACGTCAAATTAAGGATAGGATTGTACAATTACTATTACGGGACGTCATGAGTTCATGCGCAAACCGGAGTATGACTATATCAAGTCTTGTGATTTAGTTTGGTTTTATTCAAATCATCTGAACGGACTAATTTATTTGAATTTTCACTTGTTCGCAAAAACTTTTGTTTTTATATAATACTCTGCTGTTGTCTACCGTCAAGCCACCCGTATATAGCCAGATTAAACTATGACCGCATCGTATGAGTTGTTCATTAGGTAGCATGTTACGATCACGCCTCCGTAATGTTTAAATTTTCTTACTTCTTTTATTTTTGAATGCTTACAGCAAATCCAAAAAGACGTCAAAACGAATATTGCTTTCGACGGTTTTCATGACATGCTCCGTATGTCTTTGTGGAAACAAAATCAAGATCATGCATTTTTATAATTTGTTAAAAATATTTCGGTTTCATTAAAGGAGAAGTAATATTGCTTTATTTTGCTATTAATTAATCATTATATGATAAAATATTGTACATAATGAATATTTTATATTTTCAATATTATGCATGTTTATATATATTGTATATAAAAAAATAAAGATTATTAACTTATTTTTTTCTAATTTTGGTTCTTTAAATATAGAATTGGCTAATTAGGGCCGGGGATTTTGTGTCCCACAAACTTAAGAAACGATACCATTATTTAAGAAAAGTGAGAGAAAATTCTGTCAAATCAATGATCATGTGTGTCGTGAAAGCCTGTTTAAAACTCTAGAAAAAACTTGTCCAAAACTTCCACATTCCTTATAGTCATCACATATCGCACAAAAATATATTGAGAATGAAGTGCCTTTTTGTATCGGGGTTTACCTTAACTTGGTACTCTGGTACATGCAATTTTTTTATGGTTAACACGAAACTGTAAGGGACGAGATCAAAAGTTCAATGTCGGATAAAAAACTTAATTCAAATAGTTTGGGGGTGGGGGAGTAAAAATCACTGGAAGTTTTGTTATCCGACATCGATTTTTGTATACGCCTATATTGGTCAATCAATTTTTCCCAAATTAAGTTAAGAGGGGGGTGGGGGGGTCAGTGAAAAAACTATGTGAATTAAGTTTTTTATCCGACATTGAACTTTTGATCTCCTCCCTAAGAAAGATGGATTAAATTTAATTGAGGAAAGTCTAACTTTTATATATATGATACAATGTTTTTGTCTATTTGGGGTTGTTTTTTTTCTCATAACATGGCATTGCGTTTCATGACATTCGATCAAGTCTCCATTTCTTTATGCACGATTTCGTCTGCTATTTTTCGTTCCTCGCCCCATTCGCTTTTGATATTCTGTTGGAAGCCTAAAGGATTTGTAGTATTCAGTACATTAAATAAGCTCTAAGTTGTGGGCCCATAAAGTAATTACATACGCCTGTGTAGCCTGCAGATAGTCAACGTCGTGTAAAAATTAGAGTTTTTCTTTCAATATCGTTTTCTCACGACATGGATAATTATACAAAAGTATGCATTCGTCTTCTAGACGTCAATCAGGAAATGCATTTAAAGTAGGGGGTACCTAAATCCGCTATATTATGTATTTTACTGGGTAATATTTTTCTGATAATTTTGGCATAATTTCTTTTCATGAGTATGTACTGAGTATACGAAAGATTATAAAGTTGATATTGGTGCAATTGTTATTCAAATATTGCCACAGTAAAAATTCCGGACGGGTGGTCGGATCCAAACAGTAATAAAGGATTTTTGTCAATCAGACAATTCGAATTGATGCTGCATGCACTATACAGTAATTGTGTCCTCGGCTGAGATGGTTCATGCTAGGCTTTGATTGTTTTTGTTTGTATTTTGTAACCCGAGGTGTAGTTGGTGGACACTCAAGCAATGCATTGGATTCAGGGCGAAGGCCCTGCAAAGCTCATGAAGTTTAGCTAATCAACTTTGAAGACGAGTTGTTCGAAAGTGGCGTAACCCCTTTCACTGTATTTGTTGTCCCTTAATGGAAATAAACGCTGATCAGAGATGTATGTATATATTTATAATGATGAATGAAAAACTCAGTATTTACATGTAAATGCACAAAATTACTACGGACACACCAATGAGTCCAGAATGGGCAAGCGATCTCCGGTGGAGTTGCACGTGTACCGACTTTTGTTTTAAAGTTCCCGAACCATATTTTTATCTTAATGATATTTCTAAAAGTGCAAGTAATTTTCTGGAATTTCCCAAATGTTTCTTCAAAATATAAGGCAGCTACATGTACCATTTGATTTTTATGGGGGAGCTAGAGTATGATGAAATATTTGATCTTGCCTATTTTTTCTCCAAAATCATGGTCCTGTCTTTTTATTTCAAATTTCATCCTAGTTCCCTCATAAAAATCAAATGGTTGCTCCCCAAGACAAAAGTATTACACTACCTCTTGTTTAATCACAACATTATAATGTATAGCAAGGTTAAAGTATTCTTGCCATAGATCCAATGAATGTTAGTCCCCGGTAGCATTATCAGGCCAGTAGCCAGAACTTTTGTCCTTGCATGATTCATTACTCAAATGCCTTTAAATTTTCCGTTCAAAATTTGACAAAAATTACCAGAAATTTCTAAGGCTATTCCTTTTGATGCAGAGGTAACCCCTTAGCGGAGTTTGGATACCTGTTTGTTTTAATTGTTTTGAATTTTGATGGTTGTGCTTATTAATTCATCATTATATCTCTAACCGGTTTTCCAATACTTTTATCTCGAGCACTGCTGATGATGATTTGTCAGTCAACGAAATGGCCATACAGAGCATTAAATTTATTTCGGTATTTTGTGATACATTTTATTATCAATGTCTGTCAAAAATAATGACAGATCAGTCTGTAGTGATCAATTGAAATTCACACAGATGACTGATAAAGTACATTATCACACATATCATTTGAAATATTATACAAATAAAACCTTCAACACTGGTTCCTAACATAAAGAGAGTGGACAACACAAGACTTTTATTAAAATCTGTATGTTTGAGTGAACTTGAACAGAAACTGGATTCTATTACCTGCATAAAAGCCAAATTTCGTATGTAAAAATTATAGATTAGCAAAAAATTGATCATTCTTAAGGAAAACTTTTATTCTTCAAATGTACTTAAACTACCAGCAAATGAAGGTGTAAAATCATGGATTTGGAATTGTTTACTGTAAAAAAGATATTTTTACTGACAAGAGTTAAAATTGACCTAAGAGGAGAGGTACCAGCTAGGCTAAACTTTTTAAGGTTAGATATGTAAGAAAAATTCCATAAAACAAAATCCACACAATTATGTGACAAAAAAGTTCATTAGTGTTCCTAACATTTAAGTTTAAAAGGTATTCATGATCACTTCTTTGCAACTTCATGGCAAGCCTTAGTGCAGGTTTGAGTCTTGTATTAAGGAGGCTTCCATCCTTATCTGCTATGCTATTAAACAGGTTTAATAACATGTATTTAATTTAAAATGACATTTTAATATTTTTCTGAAATAAAAGTTTTACCACTCATTATCTATAATGATCACAAATCAAGATTGTCTATGCAATACACTATTCACCATTACATATAAATTATGTTGTAAAGAAATATACAAATAGTTACTTATACATATAACTTCTACAGGACAAATGACCTGCATAAAAAAATCAAAGACAATTGATATAAAAGTAATGTAAATTACTGTGTCCAGAATGAACATGAAAGTCATTCATGGGGAACATCTTAATACTGATGGTAAACTATTGATAATAATGTGGATGCCTCCTTTTGTTTCCTTGGTTACAATAATGTGGATGCTTCCTTTTGTTTCCTTGGTTACAATAATGTGGATGCTTCCTTTTGTTTCCTTGTTACAGGTAATAATGTGGATGCTTCCTTTTGTTTCCTTGGTTACAATAATGTGGATGCCTCCTTTTGTTTCCTTGGTTACAATAATGTGGATGTTTCCTTTTGTTTCCTTGGTTACAACTAATAATGTGGATGCTTCTTTTTGTTTCCTTGGTTATAACTAATTATTGTCTTCTCCAATGCTCATGATCAGATGTCTCAAAAGTAGAGCAGACTTTCTGTTTTCATTGTACAATTCATTGGGTAACCATAAAACTGGTTTGTTGTATGGCCCAAGTCAGACTATCCTGAGTGACTCTCTATTGTTTAATGTGTTTCTATGTTTTGTTTTTTGCTCCACTACGTTATTCATGTCTGGGGTTCTGTCCAATGGATTAACCTTTCCATTTATCTATTTCGTTGTTTATTGATATTTTTTCAATGTGTCTGATGACACCAAACACATATTTATGTATAGTCAAACCTGTGTACAAAGGGCAATTTTACAAGCTTTGTTCATTACAGGGACATTTTCACAGTGCCCTTTATAGATAGTGATTTGCTATATAGAGGTGCCCTTTAAAGCAGGTTTGACTGTATATGTATTTGAACAAAAAAAGTTTTCTTTCTAAACATTTGGACCATGTTGACTGAGAATATGTTAGAAATACTAAGGGTTCATTCCTTGTATTGCACATGGTAGATCTCCTTGGCTGAAATTTGGCTTCCTATTTCGGTATTTTTGGTTGAGTACTTCTTGTTTAATATAAGTTTGGTTTTTGGTCTTCCAAATGTTTCGGTTTTAATGCTGCTGAAGAGAGGTAACTCCTTGAAATGCGTCCTATACAGCATAGTATAAATTTACTGTATCTAATATGAGTATCTTTGGATTGTTATTTCATCTTTGTTTGAAATGTCTAAAATTTCATTGAGCCATGACTTGAGATTCAGTTTACAGAGTTAGTGGAATACATGTTAGAAGGGAATGCCTAAATCAGTGTGGATAAAAAGATGTGGTAGGTAAACTCTAAATACATAATTCAGAATATGATCAACTTCAAGCAAAGTAAGTTGATGTACTTCGTCTTAAAATCACAGGCCTATATCATCATATTATATATTTAATCTGATGAGGAGATAGCTGTTATAGAAACTGATATAAAAATTAAAAAAATTAATATATATGGTATTATAATATCAAAGTGCAAATTTCAATGACTAACAGGGGTGGATCCAGGATTTTTGAAGGGGTGGGGGGTGGGGGAGGGCTGGTTATTATTGGCTGCCAACAACATTATAACTACTGGTATATAATATAAATATGAACTTCCAATTCTCTGATTCTTTGTCAAATTAAACCTTTCTGAACCATTTATTTAATCAATTTGTGGATGAATTGTGAAGACAGGAGTTCATAGTCTGCTAGAACGACTTCTTATTTTTGGATTTGTCGGAATCGATTTTATTTATAACATCTCTGATAGCAACATATAAACATATTGTGGAAGGGTATACCTGGTAATCTAAAAATCAGGCATGTTGAAGCATTCAAAGGAAATATTAGTTTATGAAATATGATAATTCATTTGACGATCATTTGAGAAAAAGTTTCTTACATTTTTCCTTGACGATTATTGGATTTACCAAATATCTATAGTTAAATTGTCACAAAGGCTCGAACTTAAAAATTTAATAATTTGATTATCTCAATTAGATAAATCTGATAATCCACTGGTATATACTAAGGATTTAAGAATCTATATTATATGATAAAATAAAAACAAATATTTCAGGGTTACATTAATAGCAAGAACCAACATTCCACCTCTTCATTTGTTGAAATATTTTTTTGCCACATGGCTTAATACTTTATCTTAAAAGTATGATTACAATAATATTTGCATAAAAATTTTGCTTATGATGACATACTTTTGGTTAAAAATAAGAGTGAACACTGAAAAATGTCCTGGCTGCTTTAACTTGACCAATATTAAAGTGAAAATGATTTCAGGAACATGAAACAACTGTTGGACTCACGTATACTCCTCATTATCATCTACATACTGAATATAGTTCAGACCTATTCTAAAAACTTTACCTGAACACTGGAGCAGGAATAGCAGGTCAAAGACATGCTACACCCGTTGGATGGACATATACTCCTACAACAAATGCAAATGGGTTCAGGATAAAGTGACAATGAAAATGACTGTTATGCTGAACTCACAAACAACCTGTATGCCAAATTTGATTAATCTTGGTTCAATAGCTGCTACGCAATCCTTTGATAATGACATGATATTGCTGCTTTTACAGCCAGAATAGCAATATCTACATCTTGATTTCAATGGCTTTTGTTGCAGGTGAGACAAGACAAGCATTCTAAAGTATTGCTGCGCAATACAATGTCCCCTACTGGCTTCAGCTGTGAGAAAACACGAAAAATCTCTTTGAGTATGTGAATTGGACAAAGATGTATGGACAGACTCCTAAAAATCCTGAAACTATGTTTGCAAAGGATACACAATAATTACCCGATCAGCTTGCTCTGTAGCTCATCATTATAAGCTAACATACCATTAATAAGATCACTTGGTAAAAGGGTTTGCAAAAAAAGTCCAGAAAATTTTTAGATAATAGTTCCTATTTCAAGGGCAATAACTCTCATAATAATTATCTGATCGGTACGAAAGTCAAACTTTGATGTGTAGCTCTTCATTATAAGCTCACATACCAGAAATAAGTTCACTTTGTAAAAGGGTTTGCAAAAAAAGTCTGGAAAACTATGTTTTGACAATAATTCCTATTTCCAAGGGCAATAACTTTCACAATAATAATCCCATCAGAGTGAAACTCATGATCTGTAACTCATTGTAAGCTCACATACTAAAAATAAGATCAGTTGGTTTAACAGTTTCTGGAAAAAGTTCGGAAAACTTATTTTGGCAATAATTCCTATTTCCAAGGGCAATAACTCTCAAATAATTATCCGATCAGCTTGAAACTCAAATTGGATCTGTAAATCATCATTATAAGCTCACACACCAACAATAAGATCACTTGGTAAAAGATTATTTGAAAACTGAATTGTGGCGAGTGCAAACCTATAGTCCCCTTCAGCGTTGACATAGGGGACCAAAAAATTTGATCAACATTGTAATCACACATTACATCTTTTGCTATTCTTCATCTGGTTGTCACAGTAAGAACTTCAGTACACAGTTAACTTTCATATCTCCATAAAAATTCCGGTGGAACCTATCAATATTTTGGCAGAGTACCTTGATAAAAATCAATAGCACCACTAATGCGCACTAAAAGGTGAATGAAAAGATCACAGACAAAACATTTTTTGATAACACCATGAAATTGAACAGATGTGCAGTAAAAAAATCAAAACAGCTAAAATCATTTTTTTAAAAAGATAAAAATTAAAATCTGGTTAAGAACAAATTCCAAATACAACCTCATAAAAAGTATAAAAGATTTGTAATACTAAGAAAAGTTAATGTATGACTTTGGTCAGCTTTCACCACTGTTCCCTGTTTTAGTTCCTAATACCTTTGCATAATCCTGAAAAAAAATTGAAAACCAAATTACTGCATGTTGCAACAGAAACCAAACAAATGCATGCAGCCTTATTAAAAAAAATGTGTGAGTCTTCCAAGGGAGACATATGCATTTGTTTGTGAATATATATTTCATTTTTAGAAAATTTTAATATCTTTTGTAAAAATTGACGTCCGCAAAATTTTTTGCAAAAATGTCAATTTTTCCCCATAAAAATTAAAAATTTTCTAAAAATGAAATATATATGCACACCTGTCCATTAAGTTTAATGCACAGAGAAAGTTTCATCAAATTCCTTTGAGCGGTTATGGAGTAGTTGAGGTTAGAAGTTTTGACCTCCCCCTTTTTTAAGGTTAATGCACAGAGAAAGTTTCATCAAAATCCTTTGAGCAGTTTACAAGTAGTTGAGGATAGAAGAAAAGTGTGATGATGCAAGAGGACAGAAAGTGATCCCTATGTGTCGACCATGAGTTCCGCATGCGACACCAAAAAGTTTCCAAATAATTTCAGATGTAAGAAGGTCGGTAGGACCTTTTTCGGGATGTCGGGATCCCGATTTCCGATGAACGGGAATTCGGGATTGGTCTATTTCAACGTCGAGAATACAGGATGGAAATGAGGCAGGATTCAGGAAAATTAAACTTTTTGAGTCCGGAATTTTGGATACAAATATAGCGGAATGAATTTTTTTATGTTGAATAAATCTGTCTTATCCCTAATTGTATTTAAAATGATCAACTGATTAATTAAATATAAAGTCGAACAATTTATTACAGTAGAACAGGAAGTTACCAAATTATATACAATTATCAGACTGAGAAATTAAAATTTATAATCAGAAGAAGACAACCTAGGGTCACGGTATATAACTCGGTCAATAAAAGTTTCATTGTGTATGTATTATGACAATTTTGGACCAATTGGCAGTCCAGATCATCTGGAATTTGGGATAAGCTCTTTTTTGCCTTGGATTTGCTATTTTTGTCAATGGGAAGTCGGGTTCAGAACCCTCCTATCCTCCACCCCATGTAAGTTACAATGAAATGCTTAGAAGTGCAAAAAAATTTACTTATCCAACATTTTTTGCTAATAAGGCTGCTGAGCCTGTATTGCTCATCTAGCAATTCCATTAAATAGATCTATCTATTTTGCAATTAATCAACTTTGAGTTCATATTGTCCAATCAGATACAAAATAAGGAGAAGAGGTTTAGAAATCAACATGTCAGACACAACAATTGTTTATCGCTACCAATTAGAGCAGAACATTTTTTTTTAATTTAACTTTTCAACCAGTCAGAATAGAGAATAGCCATATTAGTTGACAGATGAAAATTTGATAAATTTCTCATCACAAGTGTAAGTTCATTTAAGCAAATTTAAATTTACCTTGGTATATAAAGAACCAGTTTTAGAGTAGAAGTTTTTATAAAATTTTACCAATAAATATGCTAAAACTATCAATGTCATGTTGGCTGTTCAAAAAAATCAAGGGCTAGAATTATCAATAAGAGCCACAGGATACAATATGTAAATTTTAAAGAAATTGCTAGATAAAATTTACCTTACCCATCTCTTATACATGTAGATATTTAGACGTTTGGACAAGACCTCTTTTTATGAACTATTCTTTAATGGCCTAATTTGCACACTAACATAAAAATACTATTATAATGTTAGTTTTTTTTAACACTGTAGAAAGTAAAAATTACTGTATTTTCTGGACTATATGTCTATGTGGACTATAGGTCTAATTGATACTTTTTTTCTCCATAGACCTATAACGGTAAAATGGTCATTTTAAAGTAAAACAGTCTCAACCTATAGGCAGGAAAATACAGTAATTGTCTATTAATTTGATAAAACAAAAAGTAGTAATTTTAACTTGTTCAGAAAATACATTTAAGATGAAGAAAATACCAGGCCATTGTTGACTTGAAAAAATATGACAGTTTTGTTGCAAATTGACTCAAAAAAATATGTACAATCTCCAAACCTTGGACATGCTTTTCTCTTGGGTTCAAATCTTATGTTGAAATGAGACTATTGTGTTAAAAGTTTCATTAAGTTTAATCTATCTGTGTTTCATGTCACAGTAAAAAAACAGAAATTTGTTTATATGGATTGTTTAAGCCTTCTAAAATATTTCATGTAGGGATAACATAGAAACTAAATTATTGTTGATTTTGTTCCTAATCTCAGTATAAGGTAATGTTTGAGATAATGAAACCTGTAGTATCAAAATGAATTATAAAGGAAATATCTGGGTTATCTACCGTTCGTAACTTATTTAAGGGCAGATAATTTGAATTTCATTTGTCCCTAGGACTAGAAGGATATTTTCATCAAACCTAGGTAACTCAGCTTAAAATAAAATTCATAGAATTAAAAGATAAATAAAGAAGAAGCTACGTACCTGATTGACAGAATACAAAATTTTCCCTTTTTATTGTTTGTAGACGTCCATAAGCAGAACCACCCACCTTCTGGAACGAGACTGGATTCATTGTCAATAAATAACCACAGATGTTTCATACGCTGCATATTTTCCCTTAGATCAAATAAAAATATTTCTAAGAAATTCTTTAATCTATCTGCAATTACCTTTATACTGGTACCTTGTTTTATACTGTATATCTTATGATAGCTCTTTCCAGTGTAATTCAAGACATTAGTTGACACAATTTGAAGGCCACTGTTTTTCATCAGCCAATCTTTGTAACATTGTACAATAAACCTATTTGTATCTGTTATATCAGGATCTTCAAGATATTCATTTATCTGAAGAAAAAGAGACATAAGTCAGAATACGTTTTTAAATTTTGAAACTTTGACACTGGTTTTTTATTTCATATTGTGATTTTTATTTGGACTTTTAATGCAGAGGAGAAGGCTGGTGGCATTTAGAGCTTTCCCTTCTGATGATGGGTAAGTTACACATGTATCCTACACCATAAAAAAATAATGAATCCACAATACTAAATTCATTTTTTGACATGTGGAATAAAACATTTGTGTGATTGGGCAGAAAAAAAAGAAGAAAAACTGTATAATGTACTAAGAATAAATCAAGCATACTTACATCAACCCATTTACAGTCTCCAATCTCATGAGGACATGGTTTTATCTCCTCAGAGATTGGTCGCATCAAACATATAAAGTACCAATCGGAGCAGCCGTATCTGAACTGGTGCTGGTGTCTAAAAGCTAACACAGATATAAATTCTGCTTCTATTCCTGTTTCTTCAAATACCTCTCTCCTTGCTGTTTCTTCCAAACTCTCACCTTATAAAAAATATTAAATACTTTTTTTTTATCAAACCCGAATCCACCCCCTACATTTAATATTAATAAAACGATTTAAGAAATGTGCTTTTGACCTACATGTAGATACCAATAGTCCAAAAAATTATGGTAATTTGTCCTATTTGATGCATCGACCTATAGCACGAAAAATTGAAGTTCAGGTTATCCAATGTAACTCTATCCTGTACTAGTGGCACACCAGCAGACTTTAAATTTTTTTTCTGAAGGCATCACTATGAGTATAAGACAAAGAACTACAATAAGAGCATTGCTCCAACATGTCCAATACTTAAACCTTTGTCGTCTATGTGAAGAAGTAAAGTCAAGAAATACCAAAGTATATTCGAAAGGAAAAATCAAAGCAACTGACAAACTCCAGAGAACAACGAAGACAAGACCAAAACAAATACATGCACTACAATTAAAAATTAAAACCATATGAACAACATGGACCCCACCCAAAAACGGGGGTAGACTCAGGTGCTCCAGAAGAGTAAGGCACTCTCTATTTCCTGCAAGACACCCGCCATGTAGCCCATGTCAAATCTGCAGAACTTATCATATATACACTATGATTAACTTTTTATGTGGATACCACTTTTTAGGGTTATTGAAAATCTGTCATTTAAAAGATGCCTAATTTCATGTTTTTGTACTTTTAACAATACGATATTGCCCCACATGGGTGATAGTACAGAAGGTTTGAAAATCTGGGAAACGGAAAGAATACAATATTTTATATAAAGATTATCTGGAAAAAAAATTTCAAATCCTAGAAATACGCAAAACTTTCAGGCATGCAGATACTTAAATTTTCAGTTCCACCACATCCATATTTAATGAAGAAAATTTATATTCCAATCTCAAGTTTCCCAAAAGTCTTTTACTTTCAATTATCTATAAATTTTGTGCATTTTGATTGATTTCTGTAGATTTATGCCAAACATCAGTATCATGAACTGGAAATTGTCAGAATCAGAAAACATGTCGTTCTGTATTACATTTATATACCTGTATCAGCCAAACCACCAGGCAGCTTCCAATGTTTCTTTATCATGTTAAACTTCTCTTGTATTACCAACAACTGTCCTTTATCATTAACAACAAAGCCAGCTACACCTGCAATGTAAATTCAAAACTAAATTTAGAAACTGAACTAAGCTCTCAACAAATATGCAATAATATGATAGCTACTGACATTACATACATGTAAGTGTGCCATGAGAATATAAACCCCCCACCCTTTCCTAACTTCACACTTTTAAAAATTTGAGTCAAATAAACTCTTGCAAATTTTTTAAATTCTAAAATCTGTCAAAATTGAAAGCAAGCTTGTGTACGGATATTCTGATTTCATGTCACTGTATAATACATTGTAGGTTGAAAATAAAGTTCTCATTACAAATATGAAAATTTGAAAAATTCTGAAAATGTCCGATAAATCTGGCATATCACATCAATATCAAAAACAGCCTTGAGAACAATTTGTAGGTTATCAATTTTTACAATATTCCGTGGAACACTGTTACTGCAACAAAGATATTCTCATAAGACAGACAAAAACTGCCAACTGAAAATGAGTGTTTTTCTAACAAGTTAAGGTTTGAGAAAACCTATATGACAGAAAGGCTGAGTTATTAAAAAAGTTATAGATGCATTGAGAGAAAACATCAACATTGTCACTATTACATACAATTTAATAATTTTAAACCTAGTAGCGTCCACTATTGCTAAAATTCATACAAATTCCCATGATTTTTTGACATCATAAAGAAAAAATATGACGTCACAATTAAAAAAGCAATTGTTCTACAACGTCAATAGATCAAGTGGAGATGAAGTTCTACTGTCAATAGGTATACAGCAAAAATTTGGATCTAATGCAAATTTGTAATGCCCCTCTTAAATTGGTGAACATATTTCTTAATTGTTTAAAAATTTATTACCAGTTCCTACAAGTAACAGAATAAATGGTTTGAAAACTAGAGCCCCAATCAGACAATTTATACTACATGGTAAAACTGTTAATAATTGCTCATTTCTTACAATTGAAAACAAATTTAAAGGTACTAACCAAGATATTGATTAGCATATCCAGGAATTCTGTTTTCTATATTGTCTGGTAGCCATCTTGTTAACATCGCATATCCAGTTTGAGCATGATGAAAGTCAAAACCTAACTATGAAAATAACGAAATTGAGCTAAAGTTCAATATATCCACATAACAATCAATTCATGCCATCCAATGTCAATTTCTGTACTATTTGATGAGGGGAAAACAGACATCTTATTCATTTTTTCTTTAAATTTTAGCTTCTAAAACACACAAAACTAACTAAAGAACTCAAAACTGAAATACAGATCTTTACTTAAAATTCACTATTATCTCCAAATTTTCTAAGAAAGTCAGAAATTCATTTTCTTAAATATTCAAATTCCTTCTTTTACTTCTTATACCAACGAAATCTACAAAAATTGATGTGCAATGAAATATTACTAGTCCACAATCTTTTTACATGCACACGCTCATGGAAATAACACTTTCTCTAGTTTGTCTTGACCTTGACCCTAACTGACCTTTGTGCAAATTGGAATGACATCTGAATTTTTGGTTCTGACTTTGATCCAAATACCTTTGATTCCAACAGCTTTCCAATTTAATACTGCTTCTGCAAATAAAATAACATTCCAATGAACTGATTTTTCAGTTTCAGGGGAACTTTGTGGCATAAATTCTTGTCCTTTCAGAAATAAATTATACAATTAAAAATTCTTAACATTCTTGAAGATGCTGAACCTGTCAACACAACCTCTGATCTCAAGCTGTTTGGAGCATGTGCATTTTTTGGTATTTTTAATTTTAAATATTTTAATTTTTCACATCTGTCATGTGTCTGTATTAACTAGATTTTAAATATTTTATTAAACTAATGATGAGTTTGGTATACTTACCTAAAAATACAGTAAGAAATTTACTCTCTCAGATAGCAAAATTAAGTTTCAAACAATCTTCTAACTTAGATGTTTCCTTGCAAAAGAAGACCTTATCTTTTCTAATAAATTCCACGAAAATCTGGTGTTTGGGACTGTGTTGAACTTTTAGTGAGGTAAACAAAAATTCTCTGTGTTAAATTTGGAGGTTTTGTTGTGAATTTTAGATGAAGAACAGCAATAATAGCACCGTTCCTCACATTGAACATTTGTGTGTTGATTTAGTGCAAAAAATTTATCAACTTCTTTATCTATTATATAAAGACCAAAAATTTACTTTAAAATGGAAAGCATATACATGTATTCTTCTCAGTAATAGAACCAAAAAGGATTTGAATATACAATCAAAAGGTCACAATTTACGAATATTATTGAAAGGCTTGTTCATTCATTGATTAATCACTGTGTATTGAATAATCAATAGAATTGTAAAAAGAAATCTTCATTAATTTGTTTTTGCTTCAGTAAAGAGTTAAAGAAATTACTGTATTTTCTGGACTATAAGTCTATGTCGACTATAGGTCTAATGGATACTTTCTCAATAGACTTATAATGGTAAAATGGTCATTCTAAAGTAAAAAAGTCTCAACCTATAGGCAGAAAAATACAGTGTGCATTATATCAATATAGATAACACAATTTAATCTTCAGTGAAAGTTATCTAAAATTTGAAATCAAGAACAGGAATTTAATGCTTTAATCAACCTTGGAATAATAAATTTAATTTTACATCCCCAATATATATTTTGACTCCTCCAATATAAATTTTGGATCTTACTTTGAACCATAAATTTAATCTGACATAGCCAAAATCTTGACTCATCCAATTTTAACTCAAAAGTACTAAAACTATATGTTTAATATGGAACAAAGTTTGAGATGATTTTCAGAAATAACATATCAACAAAGCCTGGACAGTGATAGTTACTAATTTTACTACCCAAAGAATTATATGGTACTTGCTGATACGTGTACTTGCAATTTTTAAACATCCTAAATTTTGACATCAACTTTGTTTATTGGTTCCTGTAAATAAATCTTTAACCATACCTGGTAATTTCTTTTCAAAGTCTGCTTTTAAATTGTCACTTTTTTGATATTTTGTGTCTATTGTGAGTCCATTATACCTAAATAAGATAAAATAAAAATTTAATATACAATGTAGTTAAGTCTGATTATCTACTACATGTAATTGCTAAATGTACAAAATATATTTTCCATTTTGCTATATGATTTTTCAGACATTTTTCTCTAATAATTAGAAATATCCACCTTAAATGTACATGTAGCTGAAGCTGATTCTTGATATTTATATTCTATGATAAAATCGAATGGAATTGCACTAAACATTTTTGCATAAATGAAGGTTGTTAAAAATATGAAATAATGAATATCAAAGAATTTTATTCTTCAAATGTCATTATACACCTTTATATACATTTTAAATATGTTCAAAAATCTGGGTGCAGTTGATTACACAAAATTTTTAACCTCCATAGACAATTAAAATTAAAAATCACTAATTTCCCATGTGGAAAATATGGGAAAAATTCTGCTTCATACACATCTTCAATATGTCTGAAAGTAAAGAATAAAAGAAAAGAAAAGAAAAATTCTATTCTAGAATAGAATAGAAAGATTTATTTTCCTAATCATACATGTACATAAACATAAGTAGTATAAACAATAAACATAAAATAACATTTTGATTTCAATGATTGCATATATAATAGGGTAGAACAAAAAAAAAAACACTTTGTAAACAACAACAAAAAAACCCAGAGAAAATGGATATAAGTTGATAGAGGGAGAGTCAGCAGGTCAAAGGGACATAACTCTATATTATACAATATACCTTACAAAATATCATCTCAATATGACATGTACATAATATACCTCATAAAATATGAGCTCAATATTACATAATGTACCTAATAAAATAGCATACAATATAATCATGGTTTAGCATGTTTAGTTCTTCTGACATTATAATTGGTACTTAGATAATCACTAAGAGACAGAACAAATTCTGCATTTTCAACATTTTTGGACATAAATAAACAGATAAACAGTTCCAAATTATCTAGATTTGACAAATTTGGATATTTGTGAAAAAAAAATTTTAAAAAAAGTTTCTCTATTTGTTTTATAAAGTGTACACTCAAAAATGAAATGCAATTCTTTTTCTGTAGAATTTTTGGTACATTGTTGGGAAAGCTGTAGGAGTTGATCACACAAAGTATGTACCATATTTTTCAAGTCCACGCAACTGTCCAATGGCCCGACCTCTGACATTCATGATACTAATAACTGTATTTGCATTATGTGCAACCTGGCCAATAAAAAAATCACCCTGACATTTCCAAATTTAGTCTCAAAGATCCTTTGTGTATAATAAACCCTTGTACCAATACATCATTAGTAGCTAGTATATGTATCCTTGTTGACAGATGCAAGAATTGAAAATAAAAACCGTGCCAACTGTCCAGCACTACTGGTCATTTAGGGTATTAACACTCTTACTAATCAATGTCAATTTGTGGAATGAATCTACAAAAAATTTAAGAACTAACATATCTTTTTTCACACTAAATCCTTCAGAGGTGAAAATATCTTTGCTCTTTTCTGCCATTTTTGCTTTCCTTCTGGTTTACATCTTACCGGTTAATTAATCAGTTTCTGAAAATAAAATTGTAAAGTAAGGTTTAGGTTACAAATATAACGTCATGTAATTGTTTTCAGGAAAATCATGCATTTGTCATCATATTTCATTCATGCATGTACAAATATATCAAACAGAAAAAAATTTTCAGTGTGAAGAAAAATATATTTTATCAATGGCTACACGTTTTGATGGGTTGTGGTCTCATTGACATATATCCTATATGCTTTTACAACTATATTTCGTATACCGGTATCATTTATTTTTAAAGTATATGAATGATACATATAATTGTAAATTTTGGAACCAATGCATGAGAGATTAATTTATGTGTCTGATTATTACATGTTTAAAAAGTAAGGTCAAGAAATACCTAATGAATATTCGAAGGAAGGGGAAATTGTAAATAACTGACAAACTCCGGAGAACAATGAAGACAAGACCAAAACAATACAAACACTACACTTAAAAACTAAAAACATATGAACATGGACCCCACCAAAATACGGGGGGTAGACTTATCTGCTCCAGAAGAGTAAGCAGTCTCTGCCATGCTGCCCATGTCAAATACGAACTACACAAGAGTAAATCCGATATTTTATGTTTATTCAGTCACAATTTTGAATTAATTTTGTGTTTAATGCCATTTGATAATTGAAGTCATATCCTGGCAGAAACAAGTTTAATTAATTTATTTCGGGCTGTATTTTGTTTTATATGCATTTTATAATTTAAACTTTTAGGGACTAATGAAATGGTAGTCTCAAAGATAGTATTTGTGAAGGATATCCTTGTTTTAATAACATTCGAAGATGACATTTAACGTGCTAAGGGTGTTGCTCTTTCATTAAACAGGGCCCATTTTTTATCCCCATTCGACGAACTAGCTTCTTTTAGCGAGACCATCTCCACAAATGCTGTTGATGATAGGGCATCACAAATTTGATCCCTTAAATTTTCATTCCCAAATATAATCAAACCAGGGACCTTTGGCTTCATAGTTCAATCCACTAACCACTACACCACAGCATCCTTTTAAAATAAATGTAATAAAATGCTCCGCTGGGTGCAGCTTGATACGACAGCAGAGGTCGAACCCTGAACAGTTGGGGCAAGTATGATGTTAAAATCAAACTAAGTTTAATTTTGGACCCTTTGGACCTTAATGTAGACCAATTTGAAAACGGGACCAAAAATTAAGAATCTAAATACACAGTTAGATTCAGCATATCAAAGAACCCCAATAGTTCAATTTTTGATGATTCAATTTTTGATGAAATCAAATAAAGTTCAATTTTGGACCCTTTAAACCTCAATGTGGACCAATTTGATAACCCGGCCCAAATATCAATTTCTTGCTATTGCGCAATACTGTGCAATTGAAGATTTCTTGCTATTGCGCAATACTGTGCAATTGAAGATTTCTTGCTATTGCGCAATACTGTGCAATTGAAAATGTCTTGCTATTGCACAATACTTATTATAATAATTTACACATCCTGTTTGGTGTGTATCTCTTGCCTTATCATTATTATTTGCTTTTATATATAAATCAGAAATTTAATAATAAAGTTTTTGGCAAATTTCCAATATACATAATTTAAGTAATTGTCCATTAACCTGGAAACCCTTTTCCCCCATTTTTTGCACCTTACTCCTTAACGGTTTGAGCCATAACTCCCAAAGACAATTCTTACCATCCCTTTGTGGTATTCCAATATCCAAAATCTAAATACATTCAGCATATCAAAGAACCCCAAGAATTCAATTTTTGATGAAATCAAATAAAGTTCAATTTTGGACCCTTTAAACCTCAATGTGGACCAATTTGATAACTGGGCCCAAGTATCAAAAATCTAAATACATGGTTAGATTCAGCATATCGAAGAACCCCATATATTCAATTTTTGTTGAAATCAAACAAATTTTAATTTTGGACCCCGATTTGGACCAACTTGAAAACTGGGCCCATAATAAAAAAACTAAGTACATGTTTAGATTCAGCATATCAAAAAACCCCAAGATTTCAATTTTTGTTAAAATCAAACTAAGTATAATTTTGGACCCTTTGGACCTTAATGTAGACCAATTTGAAAACCGGACCAAAAATTAAGAATCTAAATACACGGTTAGATTCGGCATATAAATAACCCCAATAGTTTAATTTTCGATGAAATCAAACAAAGTTTAATTTTGGACCCTTTTGGCCCCTAATTCATAAACTGTTGGGACCAAAACTCCCAAAATCAATCCCAACCTTCCTTTTGTGGTCATAAACCTTGTGTTTAAATTTCATAGATTTCTATTAACTTATACTAAAGTTATAGTGCGAAAACCAAATGTCTTCGGACGACGACGACGCCAACGTCATACCAATATACGACCGCAAAAATTTTGCAGTCGTATAAAAACAGCAGGCTAAAATGATGCTATAGGGGCTGCTCTCACACCCACCAAGTGAAGAGGAATTAAAATAAGTTGGTATAACTTGTTTCCCAATCCACTGTAAAAAAATAAGTTAAAACTATAGACTCAGTAGGCTGGGTGGTGTATTACTTGTATCAAAGAAAAGATGAAAAACATATTCTACTAGAGAGTAAATGCTTAAATGACCAAAGGAAAACATTTATCAATAAAATAAAGAATATAAAAATTTTAATTTGTTATTGTAACAACTACAGACAAATTTAATTGGCTTGTGTCTTCAGAAGATTACATTGTATTAAAGGGACTTCAGCACCTTAATGAAGAATTATTTAATAAGAGAAATTTTTGTCAGGGTCTGATCTGGATCACAGTGCGTAATTATACACACATATATATATAGTATATGGTATTAAATGTTCTAAGTTTTCTTTAATTATAATTTCCTTTTATTTACATTGTACAATCATATTAATAGTTTAAAATGACATTCATTATCCTTGTTTCATCTTCGTTTTATATTTTGTTCAATTAGTGATTGTCATGCCCAGTAATGGGCTCCATGATTGGAAAAATAAAGATATCTATCTATTTATGATATTACAGCAAATTTTGGGCCATTCATAGTACTCCAGCCAAAACAGTAATTACCTCAAAACCTTGTACATAGCTCATTCATATACCTCGATAACTACTAATAATAAAGTCTATACCAATCTCAAGACAGAGCTGCAACTGTGGAAAAGTCTCCTTATAGTATATTTGAGGCAACAAGATTATATTTATGGATTGACTGTAATTTTTTTTCAGTCTATGAAGAAATAAACTCAATCACGTGGTGCACACTAAATAACCCATTTGAAAGTGTGCACCATGTGCATTGATGTTATTTCAAATAGACTGAAAACAAAATTACTGTCAATTCTTATAATTTAATTCCAACAGTTGTTTTGACGTCTAAAACATCGGTATTCCCTTTAATGACACCATAGTAGAAAAGAAAATTTAGTCTATGATATGATAGCCCAAAAAATTGACCAATCAAATGACGTGTTACATCCAATATTAAATTATTCATACATAGTATTGAAATAACTTCCAACTGAAAAATAACATATTTAGATTTGTTTTTATGCAGATGTTTATTTTCCAGCAGAATTTTTTTAGCCATATCGATGTTGACTCATTTTCATCACTACTGTTCAAACAAATGCTTGTTTTCTTTTGTTGTTTTTCTAACAGAAGCTTCACTTTCATTTGGTTTTGTCCTGTGTTATGAATTTCCTCTCATTATTCTATTGCATCTAAAAATTGTTTTCTGTCCTTGCTGTGAGATGAGGGTTTTTCTTTTTTTATTATTTTTTGTTTAGAAGCCCTGTGACAGAGCCATCAATAAAAGTGTGGTTCATTTTAACTGAACGTTTTCTCATGTTCTTCCCACTTCATTAATTTCAATGAAAAGATGGATGGATGGATGAATTATTATTTAACGTCCAGTGGCAGCCAGGTGCATATCAGGATGAGAACTTGTTAATATGACAATGAATATGATCCCTACTTTGTACTAGACGGACATGCTGAGCTGGATTTTAAATGTGCTAGCTCACAAGGTAAATGTCCGCAAGAAGACATATCACCCAACTGAGGCACATTAGACTCTGAGCCGACCAGTAGATCTTTACTCTTACTCCTACATGCTGCGTGCTTGGCGGAGAAGCACCAAATACTAATTTTAATGTCTTTGGTTTGACCTGGCCGTGGATCGAACCCACGACCTTCCGCACTCGAGGCAAGAACATTACCACGAGACCACCGAGGCGGTTTCAATGAAAAGAAGGAAATGCATTAAAAGTCTTTATTTTTTAGGCACAAGTCTTCATAACAATCATGCAATTCTTAAAATATCTGATTCATCTTAAAAAAGTCTAAATATTTTTTGTTGTAAATAATGTCTTAAAATCTATTGCGTTTTACCATAAATTAATAGTTATCTCCCTTTATTTACATATATATAGTGTCTTCTTTGGAATTGATATCCACTATTAAAATGGATTATGTGAAGTTTGGCACATGATGTTCTGTAAAGCATTGTATTCTAAATAAAATATTTGAATAAAAATGACCTCCTCAGTGATGCTGACTGGCAAAAACATGAAAATGTAAAACAAAGTCCTAAAATACAATGTCATGCACATGTACCACACAGAAGAAAAAAAAGAGGTCAAAATATATAAAACAGTACAACTTAAACAAAATGAAGACATGTAGCTATAGAAATTTTATATGGAAAGATAGTTTTATGGAAGTAAATCATAATTATTCATCTTATCATTCATCATAACAACTGACTTTCAAATTCATCGACAAAAAATTGAAAATATTCATAGACAGCTTGCAATTAAAATTCTACCATTAGGAACTGGTACTTTGACTGTCAGTTTTTGGGGTTTGACAGCTTCAGGACATTGTCATATATACCCGGTATTAGGGTCCAGAGCTGCTGTGAGTAACTTCAAACATTCATTTTTATACCTCGGTTATAAGTCTTTCTTGTTAATGTTGAGGTATTTTTCTAACGGACTGAATACTTTCCCTGTTGATTTTTAATCTATATCCATCTGTATTTATATTTCTGACTTTTGGCCATTAATTAGGAGAGAGTTTAGATCTAGTTTAACATTACCATATATTATTTGCACCTGTCCCAAGTCAGGAATTACATGAATGCAATATTTTTTCTTTTATAATTCAAGTGTAAATACCATATTTAAAACAAATAATGATTCTTGAGTAATGCTAATGCAGAAAAAAAATTAATTTTAACTAAATAGTTTGCATCTGGACAGAAAAATATTTAGTTAGAACTTAACAAAGATTGATTTTATTTCTTGTTTCTTAAATAATTGTTACATAAAAATTGTAAAACTTTTATTTACATGTAAAATGAAGTGACAAAATGAGAGCTAGCTCCTTCCATACAAATTGTTTAAATCAATCAGCAAACTATATGAACCAAAACATATAATGCAAAAATATTCTTGAAATGCAAATACCTAAAATGCTACGAGTTATCGAACAACACATTAATTCATGAATGCGCGTAATGCGTGAGTGAATTATTAGTGTTGTTCGGTCAAGAGTTATAGATTTTTGGTATTCAAATTTCAAGATTAGTTATTCTGCTTATTACATGACATATTCTGTGTATTCATACAATTTAACGAGAAATACAAGGGATAATGCTTTTATGTGACTATGTGCAGATGTTTGTATAGGAGCATCGTTGGCGACAGCTATTGTTAAGTCATTTCCTAGATTGAAATATGACATTGTTCTGTCTTTCTCATGTTTCATAAAAAATCTCCAATTAAAGGATTTCCTCAACATATATATGTACTTAACTTAAATACTGCCCAATCAAATGGCTAAAATCTATTGCACAGGAAGTTTTAGTCATTGAGTTGAACAGGCTGGTTCCATTTATATGCAGAACCATGGGAAAGTATATTTTTCCAAAACTATCTGTAATTAATTTCATGGTTTAAAAGGTTAAAATAATTTGATTTGGACATGAAGACATGTCAGTACATATGCAGACGACACTGATCACCAGGCAACAAAACAATAAATATAATGTCAAAACTTAATATTCAATACAAATCAATTATCTGTCGAGTTTTTTTCTAATTCCATTCTTTGCTTAAAGGCTCTTTTTATTTCCTGTCTTTTTTTATTTCTTTCTTTACTTGCAGCTCTTTTCTCTTGTTTTTCTCTCTTCTCTGTTGCTAGAAAACTATTTTCTCCATTTATATGAACATCAAGTCGTTCTTGTAATCTTTTCCTAGCAATTTTCCTGTTTTCTGTTAATGAGCGTGTATCATGACTCTGAAAAGGAAATTATTAAAGTCATGTTAAACACTCACTGAAACATTCAAAGAATAAATGTAAAGGCTATTCTATTAAAATGAATGTGGGAGGGTAGAAAGGGACGTTCAAAATACATTCATAACCAACAAATTCTTTTTAGATAATTTTATGTACTTTTGAAAGACACACATTAATAAAATGCTCCGCTGGGCACAGCTAGATACGACCGCAGATGTCAAACCCTGAATAGTTGGGGCAATTATGAACACAACTTTCAACCTTGATACAATACTGAATTTGGATTGTGAATAAATATTTGACACAGCATAGGTTTCTGACACAGAATGAATGTTGTCTAAGAACTTAAAAATTTTTAATTTACCTATTCAAACCATATCAGTATTATTAGTTTTTATATATAAATCAGAAATAACCAATTTAAAATTTAAAATTGGGCACACATATCAATTTCTTGCTATTGCGCAATACTGTGCAATTGAAAATTTCTTGAAATATTTGACACATAAAAGGTTTCTGACACAGAATAACTGAAATCAAAGAACTTAAAATTGGTCATATGATTTCAATTTATATTCAATTTTTTGCTTCTTGTGCAATACAATATGCTGTGGAGAATTCCCCATCCCCCCCCCAAAAAAAATAATAATTTACCCCTTTTTTTAGCTTTTGTGCAATACACTATGAAGTTGCACATTGACCCCCCCCCCCTCCCAAAAAAAACAAAAAAACAATAAAATTTATTGTAACCCTCCCCCCCTTTTTTTGCTAAAAAAAATTTGAAATTTTCTTTCTAATTTATGAAATATGAAATGAGAAAAAAATTGCCCCCTCCCCATTTTCTCATTTACCCCCCCCCCCCCTTAAATTTTGTTTTAAATCCCCCTCCATTTCTTTATACTTTGCAACCATAACAGCCCATTTAAATACACCATAACATATTAAAATAGAAAATGACATCATAGTCATGGATGGCAAATTTTAAATATACATAATTTAAAAGCAGTTTAGATGAGATAAACAAAAAAGCTTCATCAGCACATTTTATATTGGCAAATTTCCAATGAAGTTCATTAAACTAGAGTTATTGGCAAATTTCCAATGGAATTTGTTAATAATAAAGTTTTGATAACAGGGCACACATATCAATTTTTTGCTATTGCGCAATACTGTGCAATTGAAGATTTCTTGCTATTGCACAATACTGTGCAATTGAAAATTTCTTGAAATATTTGACACATAATAGGTTTCTGACACAGAATAACTGAAATCAAAGAACTTAGAATTGGTCATATGATTTGAATTTATATTCAATTTTTATACGACCGCAAAATTTTTGCAGTCGTATATTGGTATGACGTTGGCGTCGTTGTCGGCGCTGTCGTCCGAAGACATTTGGTTTTCGCACTATAACTTTAGTATAAGTTAATAGAAATCTATGAAATTTAAACAAAAGGTTTATGACCACAAAAGGAAGGTTGGGATTGATTTTGGGAGTTTTGGTCCCAACAGTTTAAGAATTAGGGGCCAAAAAAGGGCCCAATAAGCATTTTTCTTGGTTTTCGCACAATAACTCTAGTATAAGTAAACAGAAATCTATGAAATTTTAACACAAGGTTTATGACCACAAAAGGAAGGTTGGGATTGATTTTGGCAGTTTTGGTCCCAACAGTTTATGAATTAGGGGCCAAAAGGGTCCAAAATTAAACTTTGTTTGATTTCATGGCAAATTGAACTATTGGGGTTCTTTGATATGCTGAATCTAAACATATACTTAGTTTTTATATTATGGGCCCAGTTTTCAAGTTGGTCCAAATCAGGGTCCAAAATTAAACAAAGTTTAATTTTGGACCCTTTTGGCCCCTAATTCCTAAACTGTTGGGACCAAAACTCCAAAAATCAATCCCAACCTTCCTTTGTGGTCATAAACCTTGTATTTAAACTTCATAGATTTCTGTTTACTTATACTAAAGTTATTGTGCAAAAACCAAGAAAAATGCTTATTTGGGCCCTTTTTTAGCCCCTAATTCCTAAACTGTTGGGACCAAAACTCCCAAAAACAATCCCAACCTTCCTTTTGTGGTCATAAACCTTGTGTTTAAATTTCATAGATTTCTATTACCTTATACTAAAGTCATAGTGCGAAAACCAAATGTCTTCGGACGACGACAACGATGACGACGCCAACGTCATACCAATATACGACCGCAAAAATTTTGCGGTCGTATAAAAATCACCCAGGACCCATGTCCTATAATAAAACTTCCCTTCCTACCCTCCCACATCCATTTTAATGGAATAGCCCTATCAGTGATTTTAAATTCTAAACAATTATGGTCTACATTTAGTATTACCCATCTTTAAAAACTGGCCCGAGACCACAATTATTTCATTGTGCACTTTCATATTAGTATTCAGTCAAATTAAAAAAATTGCACCAGCTCAAACTTTAAAATCTTTCTTTTATACAATGTACACTCATAACTGAAAAATTCTTTTATTCAATGTACACTCATAACTGGAAAATATATCAAAACTATAAAAAAATTCTACCATTGCAATTCAAGAAAATCCCCAAAATGTCTTTAAGGGGTATAGTTATCATTCACATAGCCCCTAACATCCTGAAATTGGACCATTTTGACAGTCACCAAATTACAACTTTTACATACTTCTGATTAAGTAACTGTTTAAAATTAAGTAGTTTGACCCTTGTGCTTTACATTTTAACTAGGATACTTGAAAAGAGGCAAACAGAAAGTGGGGAAAAATAAAATGGAATAAAATACACTACAAAATATCATGCATATGGGAAACTATATTTGTGGACAACGAGTTGACACAGATTAATTGTGGTTTTGGGCCCATTAGGGGTAGAAGGAATTATCTGATTCAAATAAGATTTTGTGCATATCAAATACAGTTTATTTCAAGTGTTTCAACCAAGTTTCATGACAATCTGTCAACATTTCTACAATTTATGCCTATAATTAATAAAACAATAATTAATTATACTTCATGGTACAGCTGTCCAATTCAGTACTATTCACCTGAGAAATTCATTCTATCTTCTCCTATCACAGAAATATCTATCTATTTTAACAAATGGCATATGCTGTAAATAATAATACCAGTCTTTCGCACTAGAAATGTAGAACAAAGCAAACCCTTAGGGTACAAAATCTTGGTTTTTGGTATTACAGGGGGCTACGATATAAAGATAAAATATTCATTTATGAAAATTTAATGGTAAATTTTCTCAACGATATTATCATTCTCAGATATTTTGCTTTCTTTTTTAATCAAAAAAAGGTACGCATGACAATGCAATTAAAAAAATAAAGGCTCAAACTGGCAAAGCAAATCTGTAATAGTATTTCACATCAGCTAGAATTTTCACTTAATTTTTTTAAAAAAAGTTGACGCGGATTAATTGTGGTCTCAGGCCAACTGGCAATAATGATAGCACAATTAATTCAAATAACGTGGAATTTGTGATAGAACATTACTGCAAACAATTTATCAATTTTAATCATTTTGTTACATAATTTCTATTTGATTTAAAGTTCCATTTAAATTAATTTCTGATTTACAGTTGTGCAGTTAATTTCATATGGTTTATGTAAAATAAAATACAACATGTAATATAAATATGTGCATTAACCAGAGACCACTGCCAAGACATTTAAAAAATTCTTAGAATTTCTCACATACAGACACTAAAAATAGCATATTGTACTTAAAAGTATCTAACCTCAACTGGAAATCTGCCCCCCCCCCCCCAACCTTTCACAAAAATTGTTCGACAGCAGTTCTCTTAACTGTGATGTCATTGCCTAACATTTTACATAAACCAGAATTTTTGTGTTTTTTTTTAGAAACACCTATTACAAATTTTATTAAAAATAAAGTTTCATCTTGCACAAAAAGCCTGTCTTAACTTTGTTTTTGCTATCCTCTTAAGGCAACCATCAATTCTGTTGCCTACAATTTTATGAAAATTTTTGTGTTTTGACATTTTAGTCATGTGTGTATTTGATAAAAATTTAACCTGCCAATATACTAGTACTTAATATCCGAGTTTCAAATCTTTTTCAAAATTGACATTACCCTGACAACTGTTCCTGATGGTATGTGTTTAAGTACACAACAATTATTTGTCTTGGCAACTGCCTGTCCTCCAGGTCCACTTCCTCGGACAAAGTGCTCCTCCAAATCACTCTCAAGAATCTCTGGAAACTGATATTTCTTACGAGAAACATATCGTACTGGCTGATAAATACCATTCAGGCATGGACTCAATGCTTGCGTTGTCATATATTCATGATATTTGCTGGTTAAATTATTACTGGTAAATTCTAGTCCACCAAGTACATAATGTGTATTAAACATGCAGGAAATCTGTTGTGATAACAATCTTGTAGCTGCTTGTGAAGTCCTGGCAAATGAAACTGTTGTTTGTGTCACCAACTCCATTAATGTTGCCATTCTAACTGCTAAAACTGACATTTCTTTATGCTATGACACCTTTCAAAAGGAGCATGAAGTCTACACATGTATATTGGCATCTGCCACAGGTGATATCAGCTTATTGTATTTAGATATATTTTTGGCTGCTGTAAATTCTACTGAATATGTTCTACATAACTGGTTTAATTTCAAACCCACCTTTTCCTATTGGGGAAATAAAGTCTATTACAGCGGATTGTTTTTTTTTCAATTCTAATAGTGTTTACTACTCACTTTTAATGGCTACCGCATATTGATCCCTATAAAATAATAAAATAAATATTGTTAACATGATTGATTAAATGTATGAATGAATGAATGAATGAATGAATGAATGAATGAATGAATGAATGAATTTGGCAATATTGCAATTACATAATAAATACTAAAAAAAAAAATAACATTACTTCATTCAATTTTAGTTGAAAATAACATACAATTTGATTTTTACAATAATACTGAATGTCTATAAGAAATGTAATAAATTTAATTTAATATACAAGATTGTTACAGGTAGCCACAGGAGGGTAAGGTAGTTTTTAAATCACTCATTGGCATGCTTGGTTAGAAGACGACGAATAATTGTAATAATAAACGGCAAACAGATTAAAGGAGTAGTGTTCACAATATGTTATCAAGTTATAAATGGGCGAAAAATTATAAGAGTTCCATAACTCCTAACAAAATATGTTGAATCAAAATGGTGCGATAGTATGGTGAACTACACATCATAATCAACAATCCTACAAAACAGGAAAGCAATCCAATCATCAGTCTCAGAGGAGATAATAAACTTTCTCCTATTCTTGACGTGTTTAATCGGTGGGATAAAAATACTTAATATTTTTAACCACTTTCCAGTGATTAAATTTCTACGTGGGAATTACCGCCGAGTTATTGGAATGATAAACTAGAGAAGTCCCGAAATGACGTCTATGTAAACAAACTACACAGCAACAACATTTTCTTGAGGTTTTTGTCGAAAATCATAGGAGAAACAGATTCTTCTTCAATTTACTCGTGAGTTATGGAATTTCTCCACCCTCAATAGTTAAATTTTAGATTTTAACATGCTCGCAAATGCTCGCGTGTTGAAAATCGAAAATTTAACTATCTAAGGTGGAGAAATTCCATAGCTCACTCGTACCTGAAGGAGAATCTATATAAATCTCATAACTTCTATAACAAGAGTTGACACACAAAAATGTCTCGCCTGTCGTGTATTTATAATGAAAGTAAATGCTATCAGTATTCGAAAAATAGAGCAAAACACAAAAACTTAACTATAACCACTGAACCATGAAAATGAGGTCAAAGTCAGATGATTCATGTCAGTTGGACATGCATACCTTACAATCCTTCCATACACCAAATATAATAGACCTATTGCATACAGTATTCGAAAAACAGACCAAAACACACAAACTTAACTATAACCACTGAACCATGAAAATGAGGTCAAGGTCAGATGACACCTGCCAGTTGGACATGTACACCTTACAATCCTTCCATACACCAAATATAGTAGACCTATTGCATACAGTATTCGAAAAACAGGCCAAAACACAAAAACTTAACTATAACCACTGAACCATGAAAATGAGGTCAAGGTCAGATGACACTTGCCAGTTGGACATGTACACCTTACAATCCTTCCATACACCAAATATACTAGACCTATTGCTTAGAGTGCACACAACAGTTTTTCTTAGAATTTTTCATGACGTCATGAATTGAAGGAACATACTCAAAAGATTGATAGCTGGACAATTGGCTGTATCATATACCCATAGACAACCATATATCAAATAAAACATATTTCTTCAAGCTTTCACTGTATACAAGTATTTTTAAAGAATTCCTTTCCAAATTCTTACCATTACAGAAAGATAACTGACAAAAAATAGGCCTTCCCCCTTCAAATATTTCAAAAACAGACCAACCTCAGAGCATCCTAGCAAAGACTCCTGCGTAATTTAGAGAACTGAGTATATGTGTTTTCCAAAGTACACATTCAACTGGTTTCAGCACATGTAGTTTCAGGGTACATTCGCCGCCTTTTAAAATTGCTACATGAAGTGGTATAAAAATGTTCTGTTTTCACCTACACTAATTTTGGATGTTTTCAGAGTAGTCTCCCATTAATAAAACTTTTATGAAAATAATTACTTTTTTACATTTCATGCATTTTTTTAAACTTAAAATAAAGCCAAGACTCTAATTTAAATAATGAAACCAAAAAACAATCAGAAATCAATATCTAGAACTTATAAATAGAGGGAATTCCATACCTATGACATAATATATTTAGGGAAAAATCACTGGAATTTTATACGAAACTGTTGTTTGCATTCTTATAGTATCTGAGATATGGACTTGACCACCAAAACTTAACCTTGTAAATGGGGTCGAGGTCAACTGAAAACTGTCTGACGGGGATGAGGACCTTGTAAGGTACGCACATACCAAATATAGTTATCCTATTACTAATAATAAGAGAGAAATTAACATTACAAAAAATCTTAACTTTTTTTTCAAGTAGTCACTGAACCATGAAAATGAGGTCAAGGACAATGTACATATGACAGACGGAAACTTCGTAACATAAGGCATCTATATACAAAGTATAAAGCATCCAGGTCTTCCACCTTCTAAAATATAAAGCTTTGAAGAAGTTAGTTAACGCCACCGCCGCCGACGGATCACTATCCCTATGTCGAGCTTTCTGCGACTAAAGTCGCAGGCTCGACAAAAATCAATAAATCAAAATGTAGGTATAGCATAATAATCTTCATATCATAGGTAACAATCCTGCAAAATATAAACCAAATCTGCCCAGTAGTTTCAGAGGAGTTATTTGGACGGATGGACACACAGACGCAGACCATTATTAAGTCAATCGGTTGCACATGGAACAATTATGCACTTCTGAACCTGTGATGGCTTTTACAATATGATGAATAAGTTTATTTGAAACATTAATAATAACAACGGCTTATTATAAGCTGGTGAATGAAACTCTTCTTATACATTTTATTTCTATACAGTATTGTCATACAGTGTGTGCAGATGTGCAGTAAGGTTCTAGAATTTAGATTTTCCAAAAAATTGAACTGATTTCAAAGATATGATTGTGAGAAAGGTGCACAGGGATACATCATGTGGGGAGTGCGAGGATATCTGTCGTTTCCAACTGTGCCTTTGACCTATGACCTTGAAAATCAATAGGTTTCTAGACTTTGATCTTGACCTTTGACCTTGGAAATCAATAGGGTTTTAGATAAGGACTAATTATGTGCCAAGTTTGGTCAAAATCCCTTGAAGGATCTTGCTTCCCGAGTGTTAACAAGGGTGTAAAGAATTTACAAGTTCCACTGTGACCTTGACCTTTGACCTATGACCTAGAAAATCAATAGGGTTTTAGATATTCATAAGGACTAAGTATGGTCAAAATCCCTTGAAGGATTTTGAGTCTAGAATGTTCACATGGGTGTTGCAGACCGAAGGATCGACGGCAGCATTACTAAATCCCTTTGCAACCTTGTTGGCCAGGCTATAATAAATGTAATTGACATTAATGTATGGAGTACCTAAATAAGACTACATTCAAAATTTAAAGAAAAAAATCTTTGACAAGGCCCGTTTAGGTGCATTTTGTTTTCTTTCAGAATTTACTATTATGTAAGTTCAGGTAACATTCTATCCTGCCTTTCTTTCACCTTTCAACCTGCATTTTTTAAAATACCTCACTACCCTGGCATGTCTGTTTAAAAGCAAAAAGGCAGGTGGAAGAAAAATGTATGGCAAATGAGAAAATGGATCCTGTGACAGGCAGGGATGATTTTGAAAACCATCTAGAAAGAGCAGAAATTATACTTCAGCAACAATTTTACTATGTATAATAAAGTACCTGTAATAGACAAATTTGGACTTGCATAAGCGGAATCCCACCTTAAAGCGGAAAAAATCAGGAACAAAGTTATTGGGATGTCAGATGGACAAAGGGATGCAGACCATTATCAAGTCCCTACATTGCAAGGGGAATAAGAGACAAAGTCTGGATCCTGTGGAAGGTCAGAGATGGCTCAGTTAAGAAAAATAAATGGGTTTTTCCTTAATATTTCATGTTTATGGACACAATGGTTCCTTAATTCTGATCAGAATCATTTTCAGAACTTTTTTTCTGCTTTTAAAGTGCACTGATTTGATTTTTTTATCAAATGTTGGTGGATTTGCAGATCTCAAAGTCTGCAACAGACCTCCTGAACATTTAATGAAGAAATACATGAATTTTCAGCTTTTTCAATTCTCTTTAAAAATTATTAAAAGTATGAATTTGATTGCATTTTATTGCACTGCATCGATAAATGTCTTGTTCAATAAATCTTGCTATGTTTCGATTTCATATCTTAGTTCAAAGATTTTGTTGTGTTTCGAATCGTTTTTTTGATTTACAGATTTCATTTCGATGTCACATTAATACTGCATTTTCATTTCTTGGTTTATAGGGACCCTCATTTGCCAAAAAAAGTTCTAATATAGTGATATTGTATTTTATTTTATTTTATTTTTTTCAACTTTTTAATTTTTTAATATACTTTTAAAAAATTTTGCTGAGATTTATGAATTGTCCCCCTTGACAAAAAATTTGATCAACTACTAGTAGGTTCGTGACTCATGTCAGTAATAACTGAATCAAAGATCAATACACACAGGTCTTACTCTATCTAAAATTGTATATTAACAGATGGGAAATAAATATTTAATGATACTGGTTGGTGTTTAGTGGATACACCTAGCACCTTACATCTTATTTGATAGATTTACAAGCGTCTGTTGAACCTGGATGTATTTTTGGTGGAATTAGAAGCGAGCTGTTTGTTTTGATAACGAATACGGATGACAAACCATAAAATGTGATATCATTCAGTAATTTTCTGAATTAGTTATCAATCACACTAAACAAGCACGTGATAAAAAGCTTACTTTGTTTGTAGGTATGACTGAATATTGGTAAAAATTACAGGCATTTGCTTTTGAAGTAGATGACACGCGCCCTTCCAGCACAAGTTTTGACCTGAAATATATTAAAGTAAGGAATTTTAATTGCTTCTAGAATACATTAATATCCCATAACTATGACACACAGTTTAATTTTTATGGTAATAATTAATTTTCTTACCTCTGAAACAGTATTGATTCAAATATACTTGCATGCACAAGTTTGGAAACATGCCATTTATAATACATGTACATTGATTTGTTGTTTGCTTAATGTCCAGTTGCAGGTATTTCATTCATCATGACAAGAACCAGTTCAACAATTTATGAAACTATTCAAATAAGGATGGGATGTAGATCTTCAGTTAACGCTAGGTGCAGCACATTGTATCTGGTACCCAAATCATCTATAGATAGTTGATAAAGATTTCTTAACCCAGTTTTCAAATAACTTCTGGAAAAAAAGCTCCGCCTGGCATTAGTTGAACATCCTATGGAATGGGAAACAGAGGTGAACCTATTTTGACTGCCACTGTGAAATGTGAGATGAATGGGTAGGATAATATATCGCCTTCTGTAGTGGCCTTAGTCTACTGTTTTTCAAAAATTACAGAAGGGGTATATACAGTATGACAACCCCCCAATGAGAGGGTTTCACCTATCAGCCAACTTTAGAGGAGCTGTCTAGGCAGCTCTGTGTGTTGAGCTCCTGTGATCCATCACACGAGCCTAGTTTATAATTATATAACACATGTATTGACACCAGAATGTTAGCTTCACTTGACCCCAAAATGCAGCTCCACTTGACTTACTGATGTCATAAACAATTACTTTTTAACATTTTAGCTCACCTGTCCTAAAAGGACGTGAGCTTTTGCCATCACTTGGCGTCCGTCCCGTGTCCGTCCGTTGTAAACTTTTTCAACTGTTCAAAGATCTTATCCTCTGAAACCACTGAACCAATTACAGCCATACTTAGTCTGAATGATCCTTAGGGTATCTAGGATAAAGTTTATGTTTTATTTTCTTGTCCATGGCTAAAAATAGAACATAGGGGGTAAAACTAAAGCATTTAGAGCAAAAATGACATGGGGAATAATTTTCATCAGGTCAAGATCTACCTGCTATGAAATTTTCAGATGAATCAGATGAATGCACTTTTTGGCTCATATCTCAAAAACAAATGCAGTTAGAGCAAAACTGTCAAGTAGTAAAAATGTTTATGAGGTCAAGGTCTACCTGCCATGAAATTTTCAGACAAATTGGTCAACCCATTTTTGGGTTATTGCCCCTTGATTGTTAAATTTAAGGAAAGCAGTTTTAGCTTATTGACTTGAATATTATTATAGATAAAGACAAACTGTAAACAGCAAACATATTCAGCAAAGTAAGATCTACAAATAAGTCAATATGGCCAAACTCGTCAATTGAACCCTTATAGGAGTTTTTGCCCTTAAAAGATTATTTATATGTAAACTAAAAATAATGGTCTGACGATAGTCACGTATGTTTAGAGCATAACTTCAAATAAATTAGATGGTAGCTGTACAAGTAAAATGGAGGGTCAAGGGTCAGGGTCATTGAAAAAGTCCCTAGCAAGTCTCTAGCAACCATATCTGTTTTGGTTCAGGATTCTATATTTTAGTTGTACAGGTCAATATTAAGGAGAAAATAGTGATGGTATAACTTAATAGCAAAAATAATCATTGATGCAAGATCTACACAAAATATAACAGGTGAGCGATTCAGGCTTTTGTTTGCATTATTGCTATGGTTTCTGTTGACGCAAATCCACTTTCTACTACGATGACATCTAGCGGCAAAAGTTTTAAATACAAAGTATAGTTTATTTTTAGGAAACTGCAGTTTCTGTAGCAGATGCATTACACTACATATAATCCATTGTACAATTTCACTGTATGTGAATTAATTGCTCACTTGATGTATAGTTCCATAGCATTTTGATTTTTCCCGGCAATTCTTGAACCCTTGTGATTATAAAGGATTTGTCTTTCAAAAAAGCTTTGCATTTTTAGTACTTTCATTACATGTAGTTCACCTCAACAATGTTGAGGAGGACTAATGGAGTACCGCCTGCATACGCGTACACGTCCACAGCCAGTTCTCGGTTACTAGTTGACATAGGGTCATATATTTTTTTGTGCAGGAGCACTTTGAAGAGACTGACCATGTAACCTAAGATGAATGTCATATGACCCATATTACAGGTTGGCTAGCTTTTAAGTTTTATGTCAAAAATCAATTTTAATATACAAAGTGACCTACAATCATATTACTTGTTGTGAGTTGGGAAGTAACACAGCCTCCCACCAAAATTAGGTCACCCTGACCTACTTATTGCACTTCATTGACTTAGGTTAAGTTTTATGTCCGAGTTCAGTTCTCTTATACCAAGGGACCTACATTCATATTACTTGGTATCATGGTGCATCTCGGTGAGTAACACAGCCTCCCACCAAAATTTGGTCACTCTGACCTACTTATAGTGCTTCATTGACTAAGGTTAAGTTTTATGTCCGAGTTCAGTTCTCTGATACCAAGGGACCTGCAATCATAAAACTTGGTGTCAGGGTTCATCTCAGGGAGTATCGCAGCCTCCCAACAAAGCAGGTCATTCTGACCGATTTATCGTGCTTCATTTACTTAGGTTAAGTTTTACGTCCGAGTTCAGTTCTCTAATAGCAAGGGACCTACAATCATTATTTCGCCTCAACGAAGTTGAGGGGCCTATTGTAGTCAACCGGCATCCACGACAACAGCCAGTTCTCAGTTATTCGTTGACATAGGGTCATATATTTTTGTGTGCAGGTGCATCATGAAGAGACTGACGATGTGACATAAAATTAAGGTCACATGACCCATATTACGCGGTTGACTGGCTTTTAAGTTTTATCCAAAAAATCAGTTTTGATATACAAAGTGACTTACAATCATATTACGTGGTGTGAGGTTGCATCTCAGGGAGTAACACAGCATCCTATCAAAATAAGGTCACTGACCCTCTTATCGCACTTCATTGACTTTGGTTAAGTTTTACATCCTAGTTCAGTTCCTCGATACCAAGGGACCTACAATCATATTACTTGGTGTGAGGATACATCTCAGGGAGTAACACAGCCTCCCCACAAAAATTAGATCACCCTGACCTATTTACCACACTTCATTGACTTAGGTTATGTTTAACATCCAAGTTCAGTTCTCCGATACCAAGGGACCTACAATCATATTATTTGGTGTGAGGATGCATCTCGGGGAGTAACACAGTCTCCCACCAAAATTAGGTCACTCTGACCTACTTATCATGCTTCATTGACTTCGGTTAAGTTTTATGTCTGAGTTCAGATATCCGATACCAAGGGACCTACAATCATATAACTTGGTGTGAGGATGCATCTCAGGATGTAACACAGCCTCCTACCAAAATTAGGTCACTCTGACCTACTTATCGCTCTATATTGACATAGGTTAAGTTTTACGTCTGAGTTCAGTTCTCCGATACCAAGGGACCTACAATCATATAACTTGGTGTGAGGTTGCATCTGGGGGAGTAACACAGCCTCCCACCAAACTTAGGTCACTCTGACCTACTTATCTTGCTTCATTGACTTAGGTTTTGTTTTATGTCCAAGTTCAGTTCCCCAATACCAAGGGACCTACAATCATATTACTTGGTGTAATGATGTACCTCGGGGGTAACACAGCCTTTGACCAAAATTAGGTCACTCTGACCTACTAATCGCACTTCATTTACTTAAGGTAAGTTTGATGTGTGAGTTCAGTTTTCTGATACTAAGCAACCTACAATCATATTACTTGGTGTGAGGGTGCATTTTGGGGAGTAACACAAACTCCGACCAACATTAGGTCACTCTGAACTACTTACTGCGCTTCATTGACTTAGCTTAAGTTTTACACCTGAGTTCAGTTCTCCGATACCAAGCGACCTACAATCATTAATTGCTGTAAGGGTGCATCTCGGGGAGCTACACAGCCCCACTCCTAAATTAGTTGGGGAACGAGGCAAACTTTGTAATCGTAGATTTCTGGTTTTACTTGGTGTTTGGATGCAACACAGCCTCCCACCAAAATAAGGTCACTCTGACCTACTAATTGCACTTCATTGATTAGGTAAAGGTTTACGAGTTCAGCATGTTCAGAATGTCAGAGTTCAGTTCTCCGATACCAAGGGACCTACAATCATAAAACTTGGTGTCAGGGTGCATCATCGGGGAGTAACACAGCCTCCCACCAAATCAGGTCATTCTGACTGATTTATCGTGCTTCATTGACTTAGGTTGAGTTTTACATCTGAGTTTAGTTCTCTGGGAAGCAACACAGCCTCCCACCAAACTTAGATCACTATGACCTACTTATTGCACTTCCTTGACTTAGGTAAAGTTTGACGTCCAAGTTCAGTTCTCCGATACCAAGCTGGTTACAGGTATGTGAGCTTGTAATGATGAGCTACAGATCAAGTTTGAAAATCATATGGTCTATGCCCAATTCAGATAGTTGAAGATCATTTGGTATGTTTTCTCATAGCTCTAGCCAGTAGGGGACATTGCTTTGCTCTGCAATACTCTCAGAATGCTTGTTTTAACTTCTTATATACAATGTACATGTAAAATATATTTTTCAAACACAGTCTTTTTCAGTTTTGACAAATTGTTTTAAATTCTGACTCTTTAGTTACCACGTTATTAGTTCTCAATAAGTGGGAAATCATGTATGATGCTTTGATTTCAAATAAATTTCAGCTGAAAAGTTATTAGATTTAAATCATTTTATGTAAATGTTTATTATTTATCCAGACAAAAAATAAGAAAAAAAAATATAATATTGTATATTACGAATAATTGACACGCTCATAACTAAGTTATCTTTTATAAGCAATTAACTTGACAGAAGCAGACATTTATACATGACCATGATGACACTCGAAAGATTTCGCATTTCTATTTATGTGTGATTGCATATGTTTCATTTGAACTTGAACATCAAAAGTTCACACTGGTATCAGAGCTGGTAATATTCGAGTCTTACCTGTTCAACAATCTTTTTAATTTATTGACATACATTAGATTATAATTCATTATGTCATTAGGGCTAGCACAGTATTTAAAACATTTTCTCTGTGACCATGGTGACCAAGATTAAAAACAAAATAAATGCTTTTCCTTTCAAAAATCGAAATGATTAGGTTCGCTTGTACCCTGTACGATATGATTAAGTTGAAATCATAACATTGTACTTTTTGAGAAGTTGATTGATTTCTTATTTAAACACTTTTGAAATATGTAAAAAGTCTCAATTGATTTATGATCAGATTAAACATTCATTTATGACATTTTCAGTTCTATTACAAATAAGTTCAAACTCAACCTTATATTATATGTGGACTACTAATTTGTTTAGTTCTGTCGTGAAGTTATTGCTAAGAAAATTTTCCTTCTGACAGATAATTGATGATTGATAAATAAATTAGGCTAACATAAAAAAAAATTCTGGAAACATAGAAAGACCAATTAGATGTCCGGACCTGTGTCGCACGCAAATAAGAGTATTTTTAGCATCCACTGTTCCCAGTTTCCATCAGACTTTTAAAAGATATCTACCATTGGAAGATTTATCTCTGGATATCTATATTGATCTAACCTGCGAAAAATCAGTTTTATTTTATTTATTGAGAGAAAAGGCACAATTTTTTGGTCAAATGGTTCATATGTTTCTAATATAATTCAATTTCTATGACACAATCCCCATTTCCATTCTTTCTATTGTATTAAATGACGGTATCTGACCTGCCTGTTCAGCAAATGATGATAAGTTTGACATTTTTTTCTTAAATCACCCACAAAAAGGGGAGGTGCAAATGTACATGTGGTAAAAAATAACAGCAAAATTTCAGAAATGCAAGGTGAAAGACAAGAAAGGTGTTTGAGTTTCAGATTACATAAACTAGATACCCTTTGTACAGAAAACGCACAAGAATGACTAAGTTCAACAATTGATAGATTTGACAATTTTCTCTCAACTCACTCCAAACAGGGATGTACATCTTCAATCAGTTCAGAATTTTAATTAAAATAAATGCATTGAATCACATATAAAGTTTGAGTTATCCCCCCTTGGATTGACACTACAGCATGTACAGCGTAAGATCCAAATGTGCTCACCAAACATATTTGTTTTTGAGGAGAACTTTGAGATTATCACATGATTATATGTCTGGATTAAACTATTTCTCATACTGATGTGTATTTAAAGTGTGTCTTACAGAAAGAAGACATAACTCCAGTTATTTTAAGAATATAAATTCATGAAAGTTATTTCATGACTACAGTGTATAGTTACCCACATAAAAAATTGTCAACCATACTCCTGTTATACCTAGATTCGAAATAATGTATTGACAAATTTGCATTGTTCTATTCCTAAATAGCAAAGCTCATACTGGAAATGTTAAGCAGTCAATCAATTATATATACATTTCAGAAACAAAAAGTAATATTATGTACTGTAAATTTGGAAATGAATGAAATGTTTTATCAATGCCAAAATTGCATTGGGATTGAGATTGCAATGAATAAAATGTTCATTTAATTATTTCCTAGTTATTTACTAGAATGAAAAGTACACTTGCAATATAATTGGCTGTTACACTGTAGTGGATAAATAATTTACACACTGAATTCACAGTAACCAATTAATTTGGAAAATATTAAAGGGTTATTGCGTTAATATTGAGAGGTCTTGTGATTGCAATACATGAATTCAGCAATTTAAATACAACAGCCATTTTATTTTATTACCAGATCTTTAAGTTGTCAGATAAATAGTAGATTCTACAGTGATGACCAGAAAGAAATAAAATATTATTATCAAGAGTAGATAAATTGCATAATTAACGTGTCATTTGTTTTAGAATCTTTTTACTCTAATGACAATGTAAAACTCCAAGCGGTCTTCTGAATTTTTTTTTGCTGGGAAATTTCACAAGCATTTAACCAAGGTGTGGCGATATCGGAATCTATCAAATATGTCAAGAGATGTATAAATGTGCATAGAATTAGAGAAGTCTATTTTCTACATCAGTGACGTCTGTTTTGAAAGCAATACAGTGTATTACATGTACAGGGAGTGCAATAATGTAGAATATTTCATGCTAAAACTTGGTTTACATTCTATTTGGAATATTATTTTGCTATACGATAAATGTAGATACTGTATCTGAAAAACCTTTATACGTCACGACATATATTTTTACAACTGATTTGTCTGCTGTAACTCTTTTCAATCCTGTCCAACATTTATTCTATTGTCTCCATAAATGTTTAATCCTCGTGTAACCATCTTATAGATATACCCAAATAATGTAAGTGTTGATAGATGTCAGTTTAAAGGTTACTTTTGTGTAGATTTTAATGCCATTTAAAGATGCCTAAATCTTTTATATATATACGTTTCAAGATTTATTACACCAAGTTAATAAATAAAGATAAAAGATATAATTTAAATGGACAATGATCATGTTAAATAAAATTGGAGATAAATTGTCTACGACTTGTAAAATTTGACATGTTTAGGACAGGTTCAGGAATGTTAGATTTATCAACGACTCCAAAAGATCAAAGTGAAATAATAACCAAAATATGCAAATTAAGTGTTCTTTTATTAACTTGTCTGTGGCATACTAATTACTCAAAGTGAGGATGAAATTTTTGATAGGATTAAAAAGTGCCGGATACTTTTAACCTAAAGTTCATGGTAAGTAGGGATTCACACATGTATTTTCCTGGAATGATAGTAAAGTCTAGATTAAAATCAGGTTTGTTTGCTCGCCGACCTTTCCAAAATTGGCCTGACTCAAAAACTTTTTATCGACCTTAAGTGACAATTTTTTTTTATTTCCATTTTCAGTAGAATCACATATTTTGTTTTTTTGTTATCCCTACCGGTACATACCTACCTAACTCAATATGGGTCAGGCTCTGACAAACACAAAATTATTTTAAGCCAGATCAAATTTGCATGACTGTAAAATTTACTGAAGTAAAAGATTCGTCTTAAGGTAACCTGCAGGGGTACTGTGTCTTTCCTTAAACCTATTCTTTTTAAATGTAAAATCACATATAATACAAAACAGGCAGCAAGAAAACATTCTAACTCCTTTTTCAGAAAATCAAAATGTGAAAATTTAATGGAAAAAGATGTGAAGTGATACAAAATTTGGTTCTCAGAAAATATCTAAGAATGTGTGTGAGATTAAGATAGGAAAGCCAAGTTAAATTAGAAAGCTTTATTGAATATATATATGAAGAGTACACTTATATACATGTATAGAGTTATTTCCCCTTTTTCTCATATTAGTTACTGGCCGGTTCGGTGAAATATAAATCATATGAAGTAAAGAAATGATATATATTTATCTACATGATGAAATAGATTTCAGATTTTTTTTAATCTCTTTTTTAGCATAATGGAGTCTCCTTTAGGAGATAAACAACAGCTTGAAGAAAATGGAGATTCCAAGAAAAAACCTGAAGATGATTCAGAAAGAGAATCAGTAAAGGATGATGTAGTTGATTTAGAAACTGAATCTGTGAAAGAAGAAGTGAATGGTCTTGGAATTAAAGAACAAGCTTTGAAGGCTGGGAAGGAAGATGAAGATTTTGATCAAAATTTTGAAATGGAAGAAAAAAATACCTTTAAAAGTGAAATAGAAAATGAAGGAGCAGACAATATTGTTTCTAAGACTGAACCTGACACACAAACAATTTGTGAAGCATTTGAGAATAAAAATGGAGAGAATAATTTAAAGCAGGAGGAATCCATTAATACTATTGTTCCTCTAGAAGGTCAAAATCTGGAAACAAATGATAAAAATGAAAAGGTTGAAGGATGTGTTGAAAAACCTGTAGAATTTGAGTCAAGTGAAAATCAGATGGGTGAAGATCAAATGAATGATGAAAATGGAAATTTTCAAGAAATTTCTGAAGAATTATTGATTGTCAAGCAGGACAAGATAAATGCTGAGTCTGTTGGTGAAGCTGGTGATGTCTCTGAGGGTTGTCAAGAAGAAGATATTAAAAGTACAAAAAGTTCAGATAAAAGTTCGGAAGTTATAGATATTTTGGATTTTGGCAATGAAGAGGACAAAACAGTGCAAACAGAAAGTACAAAGTCTGATGCCATTTTTGTTGAAACACCGGAATATGATCTTGCCGAAAGAGGGGAGGAACTAAAAATTGAGCCAAAAGAGGCCAGTTGTCCGATAGAAAATGAAAGTACAGAGCGTTCCGTGGATCATAATGATGTCAGAATCGAAGATGATGAGGATGATATAAAAAGCAGTGGAACTGATACTAGTAATTTGGCAAATTTAATTGTGAAACATGTACTAGATACTGCTGTATCATCATTCAACAATGATACTTCATTTTCGTCTAATGAAGGGCTTGATAATGAAGAATCAGAGTCAAAAGAAAGTTTGGAACTTGTAGGAAATGAAAATGGAAGTAAGCTTAAAGTTGACTTTGAAGAAGCAGATGCAGACACTGAAAAGCTAGAAGATTTAGTTTTACAAAAAGATTTAGAAATTCATGTCAAAGAAAGAGCAGATGGACAGGAAGCCCAATTTGATGAAAACGGATATAGGAGAGGAAGGCCTGAAGCACCATTTAATCCAGTTGCCCTGGAAATTGCTGCTGCCATGGTAACAGATTCTAAAGAAGCTGAGAAAAATCGTATAACTGATCAAATTAGAGAGAACATTCAAGAAATTGCAGAACATATTAGTTTAAATGATACAGTTGACACTGAACAGAATATTTCAAGAAACATTGAAAATGGTGACCAGCATGTACCGTTAGACAGTGACAGCAAAAATGAATTAAAGCTACAGTTGTCTGATGAGAAGGAAGATCAGGACAAAAAAACTCTTGAAAGACAAGCAAGTGAAGACTCCACTTGTGGAAGTCAAGGTTTACAAAAACTTGATCCCCTCCCCAATTACCCTGATTTCCCAATTAATTATGGAAATTATAAGGTGTGTCGGAATCTTTCGCCTAGGGAACGGGAATGTTTGATCATCGAAACTGGAGAAATATTTACATGTAAAGATAAAACTACAAAGTTATCAGAATCAAGTCAGGAAAAAACAGACATGACAGAGAAATCAAAATGTGAAGTGGTCCCAAATCATATTGTAAATTCTATAAGATCAGACAGTCGACAGGGGATAGAAAGTGAAATCAAAGAAAGTAATAATTATGAACGGTCAAGCACTCCTCAGCAGACATTGAATAACTCATTTCATCAAAAATTGGATGAAGAAGGTTCACAAAGTCTGCTTAGAAATGGAGAAAGCTCTTTTAGAATAATGAAAAATTCTTATGAATTAAGACAAAGTCCAATTCCCTGTTCTTCTCCAAGAAGTGAATTTAAAGTAAATAATATGGTGAGAGGTCAACAAAATTTCCCTGAAAATAGTGACTATGCTCATGTAAACTTTTCTCAGACAAGGTCTTCAGGAGAAGATTTAAGAGGTTCAAACATTTCGCAGAGTCAAAATGTCTTGACTAAGCATCAAGATAACACTGATCAACAGTCAAGCAGACAACTTAGCTATGACGAACAGCAACAAAAAATGAACAATGAGAATGATTTCAAAAATAATACCATACGGACTAGAATACAGCAAGATATGACACAAGCGCCATCTATGAATTTGCATCAAATGCAAGGTAACATAGATCTATCCGATCCTAGTGTTATGGTTAGATATCAGCGTAATATTCTATCACAAAATCTGCAACAGAATTTTGCAAATGCATCACTTCCAACATATTTGAATCAACCGACACAAAATTTTATTAGTTCCAGTGCTCCATATTCTTTAGACTTCTCAATTCCAAATAAAGGTTTAGAAATGGACAGAAATATGTTTTCAGATGTCTCTGCACATTATGGTCATGCCTCACAAAACAGGAATATGTCAGGAACTTTTAGCGATGAACGTGAAATTTCTTCTACTTCTGAAGCTGTATCAACACCTCCTAGATCAGGGCCTGTACCAGGGTATAGGACTTTGCATGAACAACAGGTAAATGTCTTACAAAATATACATTTAAATATGCAAAAAACAAACTTTTACACCCAAAATAGAAGTATCACAATAATCATGGCTATTTACTGAAGTTCAAATGAGTATTAATTATTTATTAAGATTGAATGAAATTCCAAATTAACTCTGCTGTAAAATTGATTTATTGTACCAAATGCATGTAATTTTAATTTGGAATTAGAATTCTCTGATTTACATGTATAAAACAACAGTTATGACATGTACAATGGCAATGGTGAGATGTCAAAAAATGACTTAAATATACAAAATACACAAGCAGAACAAAACCAAATACAAAATCATAAAAAAAAACAACCAAAGTAAAAAGTGAAAATTACCCAACGTTTCGACCAATATGGCCTTGATCACAACCTTGAGAAAAATTCAAAATTAAAAAAGTATGTCCGTCTTTTATTCACACTACAGTTTTCCAGATGTTTTTCAGAAATCGTTTAACCAACTGATCTTGTTTTTGGTATGTGAGCTTATAATGATGAGCTACAGATCAGTTTTGACTTTCATGCTGATAGAATAATTATTTAGAGAGTTTTTGCCCTTAAAGATAGGAGTTGTTGTCAAAATATTAGTTTTTGGACTTTTTTTGCAAACCCTTTTACCAAGTGATCTTATTTGTGGTATGTGAGCTTATAGTGATGAGCTACAGATCAAGTTTGAGATTCAGGCTGATCGGGTAATGATTGTGTACCCCATAGTTTCAGGATTTTTAGGAATCACTCTGTCCATATGCCTGCGTCGGAATCACATAGTCAAGGATAATTTGATGTTTAGGTATACGTAGGGGACATATAATGTATTGCTCAGCAATACTATCAGAATGATGGTTTCTTATACATAATATGCCAAAAAGAGTGCATATTAATTAATTTCTTGTGATACAGCACATGATACAGCAGTAGTGTACATTTTCATATGTTTTTTTTTAAATGTAATTTGAAATTTGTTTTATGTTTTTATAGTTTTGAGTATATTTTGTATAAAATTTGGTGTTTTGTATAGATACAAAAACCATACAAAATTATTTTTATATTGCCACCTGCCTGCCTTAATTTTTTACCAGTCAATTTAGTACAAATGTGTACTGTATACTGGGTGTGGCACTTCAACAATGATGAACTGAAATCTGATTTCCTGGTCACTCAGACAGCTTCTTTTAATATTTTATAGGCATGCCTGACAATGATCATGTGTGTGGTGAAACAAACAAAAACATTAATTTACATTAGAAACTACATGTAAAACTTTCCCAAATGTCTCATGTTTTTCTAATACAAATTTTCATTAAATTCTATAAATTACATGTTTGATTGCCTGTATTGAATTTTTATTTCAGAACACATGGATGCAGATGTTTCGGACATTAGAAGAAAAACATCAGCTTGAATTACAGCAACAAAATCGTCTCCATAAAGAGGCTTTATTTAACTTGCAGCAACAAATGGAAGATGAGCTCTTTGATCAACAAAGGAGTTTCCGGGAAAAATTAACTTTGCATAAGGAAGCCTTGTCTCGGTCCTTAAATCGTTCACTCAGTCCTATAAACTCTACACATGATGATCACAGTAAATCTTATGCCAGACTTAACAATTCGCAAATCTCGAGAACAGCTGAGGATCTCAGTCATGGCAAAGATGGAACTCTATCATATCAAGAAACATTTCATACCCATAATTCACTGCTTAGAAATCGATCTCCATCTTGGAAAGAAATTTATAAGGAAATTCGAGGGGTTGAGGCGAGTGATGATGAACCATCACCAAGGGAACCAGTTAGAAGGTCATTAGATAAAGATTTTTTAAATTCACCAGAAAGGTCAAGGTCCAGCTTTGAAGGGAAAGATAAGAAGGAAGAGAATGTGAGATCACCAAAGGAACGAACGTCTAGGTCAAAACAAAAGGATCCTCCGAGAGCTGGTGTATATAGCAGTCCAATGCCGTTATTGAGAGGGAAAGTAAATAACACACAGGTAATATAGAATTATAAAAGTAAATATTTTGACATTTATATGTATATAAAGATTTAGGTAATATATTAATTAAATGATAAAGATAATCAAAACCTGCAGATGGTACCAGTATTCTTTCTTATCCAGATTTTCATTATTGAGTATCGTAAATTTAAAAATTCATGTGAGCATTATTATCAAGATTTAATATCTGAAAATATATTTTAAAAAAAAAGTCTTTTGTGTTGTGGTCTCTGAGTGAAAGAAAATCAGACATTTTGCATGAAAAATGTTAACAATAGACACTGCCTACAACTTTGCTATACATAAAAATATACAAATATGATTCCCAGTATATCTTTTCTTGATAAATCTTCTAATATAAAGACTAATTACGTGTAAACTTAACATTTAGATACCAAATATACATCTCATGACTTAACAACATGAATTGATTCACTCATAAGTTGTGTGCATTTGTTTTTCAGTCACTTGTTTTAGATTTTAGGTATTCAAATTTCTGTTTTTCACATTAAAGTCAGAGAAAGGCCTTTTTAAACCCATTACAGCCTAATATAAAATTAGGCAAATACGAGGAGTTGTACATTCAGATAACCACACAATCCATAAGTGTGGCTAAAATGTACAGCAATTGGAGTAATAGTTATATGATTCTTCTAGACTTTTATATTTTATTCTTATTCAGGAATTAGATCAGCAGTACATAAAAACTCCCCCACAGAGAGAAATTAGAAACACAGTTACCTCCCCTTCCATGGGTGAAAAGAAGCAGAGTTCATCACTTCAGCGTCAGCTGGAGACTCAACACAAAGAAAGACTACTACAGCAGGCACAGAGAGATACAGAGTTGATTGGAAATTCGCTGGACTCTGATGATGTGTATCTTTCTGCCAGGTAAATTATGTGAAACTGCTTGCAGTAGTGATATTGATACCTCCCCTTCAGGTTTCTTTTCCCAAATAATTATGATTGTTTTTAAACATTGAAATTGCAGAATATTTCATACACAAGAAGCATACAGATCTTATAACATTTATTCATGGTGGGAAAAAAAAACATTTAATTTTTACAATTCATTACACAAACATTAAGAGAAACATTGATTTGTGTAAATGTTCAGGGTCTTGCATGAAATATGTTAAAAAATTTAAATTACAGTTGACTCTTGTTATCTCAAACTTGCTTAAGTCAAATATTTTGGATTTGTCGTAGTCAAATTTATATGGTTCAAATATTCTTTTATCTAAAATAAATTTTGAGACGCAAATTAAATACAACATACTTTTAGTCAAAGTAATCATAATCTGTCATTAAGATTGCCTGGCAGGTAAAAATTTATTTCCAGTGATTGACAATCAGCAGATCTTGTGCTATTGAAAACAATTTGTTTTAGATTAATACATTGTAAGGATCAGTTTATTTACAAAGGTTTTAAATGTAGTTATCATAAATTATCTCCCCTTTTTAAGTTTTGCTCGAAAACTAAGAATGTTTGTTGAAATATAAATACATGTACATTTTTCTCATCTCCTCCTAAAAGATTTTTATAAATAATTATACTTGAAAACTACCCTTGGAGATCTTGTTTCATATAATTATAGGTTTCACAATGAGTGAGAATTAGATATCGCTTGATATCAAATCGAGTTGTTTAATTTGGACATAATAATAAACGAGCCTTTGGTGAGTTTATTATTAAGTTCAAATTAAATAACGAGAGTTGATATCAAGAGATATCTAATTTTTATGAGTTGTTCAAATTATTTCTCTTATGATTCTTCAGGAATATTTGTTTGTTTGTGATTCGGTGTCTGACCCGCAGGAAATCTTAAAGTTCATTTTTCTGTAACGTCAAATGTTGCTATGCCACATTGGCTTTCAACGATGACCGCACAGATTTCAACCCATTAGAAAACAGCGACGTTTCGATCAAGGCCAATCAAATAAAAGAATTTCTCGTAACATTTGTTCATATCATATGATGGGGAATTAGTTATGACAAATAATATAATTAACAACGCACCATCAGAAATGAAAATACAACCAGAACTGTAGATTAAATCCGAATTTAATATTAGAATGCGTATGAATAATTCCAATGTTGTTTTCAAAATATCAAATGCAGTAATTTCATTGGCAAACAGCAACTTCCAGTAAAAAGTTTATAACTAGATAAATTCCTTTCATGATCATGAGATCGTGCATATGAATACGTATGCATGCAATATAATGCATGAGGAAAATGTTAACTTCAAATGGAAAACGTCATATTTCTGCATTATTTTGGAATTATAAGTAATAAATGTTATTTTTACGGAATTTATCAATGTGTAAACTCAGACTTATTACTCATAAACTTTGCATAAGGTCTTTCAGACTTAATTTAGTTTGTGAGTGAATCACATGAGTTTACACATTGATAAACTCCTTCAAAATAACCTTCATTACTATAATGTATACATGTGATGTAATAATCAGAAATGTACATATTTCTCTACTTCTGGGTCAAATAAACTTTTGAACCCATTGTTCATCAAAATATAACCATGTGTGGCTGATGATTGATGATCACTGTTGATGATTGGTCAGGACAAAAAGTCATTCAGAAGGATTTATATCTGTCAAGGCAGCAAATCTCCCTTCAGATCTTTTTCTTTGATTTCTTTTGCTCTGTAAAATTTACTGATAAAAAAAACCGTGTGGATATATATGAAGTGGTGTGGTCTTCAATAGTGAACAAAAGTTGAAACTGCAGGTGCAGAATGACGTGTAGTCATATAAAAACATAGTCCCTTCTATTTTCTTATTAAATCTTCTGAATATTTCAATTTAATACACAACTGCCTAGGTGGTCTCGTGGTGGCGGCCCAAGTGCGGAAGGTCGTGGGTTCGATCCCCGCCCGGGTCAAACCAAAGAAATTAAAATTGGTATTAGCTGCTTCTCCACCAAGCACGCAGCATCTAAGAGTAAGATCAAAGACTAGTTGGCTAGGAGTCAGTATAATGTGTCCGAGTGAGGTGATATGTCTTCCTGCTGAACATTTACCTCGTGAGCTAGCACATTAAAAATCTGATTTAGCGTGTTGGTCTAGTACAAAGCAGGGATCATATTCATTATCATATCAACATGTTCTCGTCCTGATATGCACCTTGTTGCCACTGGACGTTAAACAATAATTAATCCATCCATCCATCAATGTAATACAATGTAATATACAGAATAACTATTCTCACTTATGAGACAGCCCAGTACCTATTTTTACCCATGTGAGATATCCTTGTCTTTCCCGTGGATGAGATAAGAATTTCACGCTTGTTTTCCCGCAAAATTTTCGCGGTTCCGACAATCGTGATTATTTACTGTTTGAACAATATTTAACAAATAGTTTGAGTTTTTATTAGTCTTTCCTATTCCATATTGTCCATATCGTTTATATTTAAAGGTTTCACTCGTCGGTGGCTTGAATTATTAAAAATACATCCAATACACAACTTTCATGGGGAGATAACTCCATTTGTTTACGCTGTATGACACATTTGCTTAAGTAAATATCAGTGAGAAAAAGGATCAAAACACCGGTGTTAAAGTGCAAGACGGAAAAATCTCAGAACCCGCGGGAAAGATTTCCATTGGTCTCCAACTCGGCGGAGCCTCGTTGGAGACCAGAAATCTTTCCCTCAGGTGTCTGAGATTTTTCCGTCTTGCACTTTCACCGGTGTTAGATCCTTATAATCTTTAAAATACCAAAAATCTACAACTTGTGACCAACCAATATTAATAATTCACTCACGTTTGAAGTGCATTTGAGTATTACATGTATTAGTGTGTTGTTCTGTTACTCCTTGTAAGATTTACATAATTATTCAAATATCAAGATTAATTATATGAAACTTATTTTTGACTGACTCCTTTCAGCTTTATGAAAATAAAGAAGAATAATTATAACTAGAATCGCTATTGCGAGAAATAGCAGATGTTGCCCACAGTGCCATTTTGAAAATTTTTGTATTTCAATGATTGAATGTTGTTCCCAAATTTAGCCTAGATATCATTTTTCATTGAAATCGGACAATGTTCAGTTTTTCGTCATTTAAACAACATTTTCCAAAATGGCCGCCAAACGTCTCCAACCGATCGTGTCTTTTTTTTCATGAACATGTTCTATTAATTATACTTTACAAAAGTACAAAGTTTCATGAAATTCTATGGTGCAGTTTTTGAGATATGAAAGTTTCCCAAAATTTTCATACTTTTTCAGTTTCAATGGCAACGGGAGCCATTTTGAAAAATTTTAATGTTACATGCACAACTAGACTTGGTGATCATCATTACTGTGAAGTTTCATAAAGATTGCTCCAGCCATCTCTGAGAACTCGTCTGGACAAAATTAGGTGGAAGAATAAAAAAAATTAAAAAACCAAAGAAATGGAACAATAACAATATGTCGTCCCAACCCCGTCTGGGGGCTACATAATGAAAAGACAAACAGCAAAAACTGTCTCAATATGTATCATTAACTATCCACAAAAAAATTATATAAAAAAAAGAGTACCACAATTTTTTACACTTTTTATAATGCAGTGAATCTTAACAATAGTGAATTTATAATTGTCTTCCTGTATAAAAATTCTTTCTGTACTCAGTGATGTTTATTGTTATCAGTTTATATGATTTTGAAGATTTTTATCAATAAAGACATTTCAAATAAGTCTTCCATAATACACTCCAATTAGTTGTTTCAAATTTATCTCAAAAACCACGAAAATAGTGATCTCAACAAAATACTATTAAAAAGATCTATAGTACACATATTTTATTTCAAATTAATTATGTCGCCCCGACGAAAGTCGGCGACATATTGTTATTGTTCCGTTTCTCTGTTATTATTCTTTCTTTCTTTCTTCCAATGATTTTTGTCCGGCTTAGTTCTCGGAGATGCCTGGATAGAATTGAATGAAACTTGGCAGAAAGTAAGATCACTATGTGAAGGTGTGCAATCGATACTTTTTTTTTCGAAATGGCCGCCATTCAAAGATTGGTACCCTCCGAAAATTTAAAATGTTTATATCTCAAAAACTGTACCATAGAATTTCATTAAACTTCGTAGGTTTGTAAAGTACAATTAGAAGAACAAACTGATGAAAAAAAATCGCGATCGGTTGGAGACGTTTAGCGGCCATTTTGAAAAATGATGTTAAAATGGCGAAAAACTTAACATGGATAGAATTGAATGAAACTTGGCAGAAAGTAAGATCACTATGTGAAGGTGTGCAATCAATACTTTTTTTTCCGAAATGGCCACCATTTTCAAGATGGCCACCATTCAAAGATCGGTACACTCCGAAAATTTAAAATGTTTATATCTCAAAACCTGTATGATAGAATTTCATTAAACTTCGTAGGTTTGTAAAGTATACAATTAGCAGAACAAACTGATGGAAAAAAATCGCGATCTGTTGGAGACGTTTGGTGGCCATTTTGAAAAATGATTGTTAAAATGGCGAAAAACTTAACTTGGATAGAATTGAATGAAACTTGGCAGAAAGTAAGATCACTATGTGACGGTGTGCAATCAATACTTTTTTTTTTAAATGGCCGCCATTTCCAAGATGGATGCCAGGGGCGACATCTGCTATTGCTCGCAATTGCAATTCTAGTTCATTTTTCTTTTTCATTTACAGCACAAGAGTTAGTTTACGAGAAAAACATGCAAAGCATATGGCAGATTTAAGAGAATATTATGAAAAAGAGTTGAGAGATCTCAAGGCCTCCTTGCTGTCAGACATGACTGATCAATCACCTTATAAACGGGTATCTAGTGAAAACCAGAATCTTGTTATTGAGAACAGACTTTTAAGGGAGAAAATTCAAGACTTAGAAAATGAAATATCAGACCTTGACAGGTACATATACATTGTCTATGTTGTAATTGCCTTACATACAGGTACCGATCACATGTATCTTACATATTAGGAGATGTCTTTTTACTTAAAATCAGCTAACACCTTACATTTAGGGTACTGTTTTTGTTGACTTACAATAATATACATGTACATACACTTGTTTTGCATAACAAAAATCATTAATATAGCATCTATACCTTTCTGTTAATGTTTTTTATTTCGCCTTACCGTACTTCCCTGCGTCTATATCACCCTGCTAAGCCACTCTCTAATCTCCGTATTTAGGCTTTGTGGCATATGAGGAGAAGTTATCATCGACAGCAGAAATTAACAGCGACATCACAATATGAGAGCAGGACTTATTTGCGACATCATAATGTGAGAGCAGACGTTATCAAGCTTACCTCCAGGAGGACAACAAAGCATTAAAAATGGCTTACGTTGGCGACTAAATTGTACAGAATTTGTACAATAAACAGACTATCGGGTTTTCTGTGTAAAGGTATTGTAAAATATCAGCTGCTCAACACAATATGAATCTTTTAGGCTTGTTCACTGCGCTTACTCGCCAAAAAACTTCATATTGTGGCTCCGGCTGATATTTTACAATATCAATGTGCAGAAAACCTGATAATCTATTCTTACATACAGTAGATTTATAATGGCTTTACTATGTTGAAATATCTCATTTAATGTTTAAGATTATTTTGATTTAAATTCCATTTGCTAGGATGTCAAAATGTGTTTTTTACAAAAACCGTTTATATTTATAGATGAATAATTTTTCTGTTATCAATATTAATTCACATAAATTCAGAAAGAAAAAAAATATTAAGAGAGGGGATAAAAAATTTGATAATTTATTAGACACATGTATTTCAAAATTATGTAAAATTTTGATTGAAAATTAATTGACACATAAATTGTTTATTTGTTGCAGACATAACAGAAAACTAGAACAGATAAATCATGGTTTAGAGGTCAGGGCAGTAAGTATAAGGATTATAAAGGACACTTGTTTTTGAGTTTTGTCCAACACTGGAAAAAAATTACGTGTGACTTTATTATGTTACATGTATTTACAGGTTTCTGTGGTTGACCTGTATCCTGTGTTCTGTCTTAATTCATCAAGCATCAAACTTCATTCAAATAAAATGAGAGACAATCAAAGTTGCCTTAGATTTTATTTCTTATTTTCTTTATATACATTTGTACTTTTCCTTGTCATTGTTTGCTCCTGATTTTAAGTGTTCAGTGAAATGCAGATTTCTTTTTTGCAAAAAGTCCAACTAAGAAGTTTTTTGATATCCTCAGAACATAAATTTAGTTATAAAGCATACATCATATAGTAATGAATGTACATATATACTGAACCGCAAAAGAAACGTCGCTTTTTCAAAATGTTAGCAAAATTCAAAATAAATATTAATTAATGATTTTTATATAATCAGTATTACGATTACATCACCAGGTAAGATTAAATTACCTGTGAATTAAATTTTCGGTTGAATAATTTTCAGTTGATATCGTAGAGCGACCGTACCTAAAACCGCTCGTGGGACACACTTGGCGGTAATTTTTCTTAAATCTTAAATGTTCGTGAAATTCATGCTCCTTTATGGGTATAAAAGGCCGGAGAAAATTAAACAGTGTTAGTATCAGTGTTGACACAGAAGCTATGTCACGTCTGACTCCACAACAGAGAGAACAGGCCATTGGTCGATTGGATGCTGGGCAATCTGCCAGAGTTATTGCCAACGACTTCAACTGTGCTGTCCGAACAATTGAACGTCTACGGACACGGTACAATGCAACAAACAGCACAAATGATCGTCCACGGAGTGGTAGACCCCAAGTCACTACCCCTAGACAGAATAAAGGCATTGTTCGTCAACATTTGATGAATCGGTTCACCCCAGCTGCCGAAACTGCCAGAAACACTGTTGGAACACATGGACGACCCATAAGTGATGATACGGTTCGTCGGCGATTAGCTGCTAGAAACATGAGATGTGGCCGTCCAGCAAGAGGACCTATTCTTACTCCTCGACACCGTCAAGCTCGTCTTCAGTGGGCCACTCAGCGACAGAATTGGCGAAATCGACAATGGCGTAACATCATCTTCTCTGACGAAAGCCGTTACTGCATTTCAACAGCCGATGGCAGAACCAGAGTGTGGAGAAGACGCGGGGAACGTTACGAAGACAGTTGCATTCTGGAAACAGACACGTGGGGAGGACCTAGCATCATGGTATGGGGTGGAATCGGCGTTAACGTTAAACTTGGTCCAGTCATCTTTCAGAACCTTGGCCCAGGCAGAGGAAATGGCGTAACAGCTGCCCGTTACATCGACCAAGTCTTGACACCCCATGTTCAGCCCCATTTCGCACGTCATCAAAACAAGACTTTCCAACAGGACAATGCACTTGCGCATACAGCAAGAGCCACAAGAGACTTCCTACAGCAGAATAACATTAATGTTATGGATTGGCCAGCTTTGAGTCCAGATTTAAACCCTATTGAACATTTATGGGACGAAGTTCAAAGACGGTTGAATAATGAGCAGCCAAGTCCGACAACTGCAGCTGAACTTTCACAAGCTTTTCAGAGAGTATGGGCACGTATTCCGATGGCGTTTATTAATCGGCTCATCAACTCCATGTACCGAAGATGTGCCGCAGTAATTGGTGCCGGTGGAGGACATACACGTTATTAACGGACGTGGGAGCACAGCATTGAAAACATGTGACGTTGCGACAATTGTGACGTTTTTGTGAACATTGTAACCAAAAGACTGTAAATCATTCATTAAATTTTGTAAAAATTAATTTAAAATATATAAATGTCACTTTGAAATAAATGTATGTGAACATGTCATTTTGTGCGACGTTTCTTTTGCGGTTCAGTATATAACCGAGAAACTTATTTTGCTAGAACATTGTAATCAGAATCAAATTAGAATATATGGCACCAATCAAGTCATGTCATCAGAATTTTGTTTATTTATTATTGTATACAAACTTTTTAACAGTGCTTGTAGTGTCTTAAAGCTATCATAAATCTGATGTATATAAGGCAAAATAAAAAAGGTTCTGTTGAAAGGTTTTTGTGCCTACTCCAAAGGTTTTATTGATGTTTTATTACCATTAAAAATCAAACATTTCTCCCTATAGCTAAGGGACAAGGTTATAATATTACTAAAATGAAAAAAAAAAAAATTATGTAATTATAGATATATATCTATACCCAAATTTTTATAAGCTGATAAATATTTATCCAAACAACACACACATTTCAGGTGATATAGGATGTGATATAAGTTTGGCCATGTATTATTCTCCATTTATCGAAAAAGCAATGGAGGAAACCGTTCGTATGTGACTCTCTAGATTTTTATTCACCTTTCATCAAAGCAATTTTTGGGCCTCGGTGGCCGAGTGGTCTAGGTAGTTTGTCATGACTACTGATGATCACTAGCCTGTTAACGCTGACGTTGCGAGTTCGAATTTCACCTGTGGCAGGGTGTGTTCAACTCCAAGGATTGCCAATTTTCCTACCGAAGGTCGATGGTTCTCTCCGGGTACTCCGTCTTCCTCCACCAATAAAAACTGGCCGCCACGAAATGGCCAAATGTGCTGAAAACGACGTAAAACCCCAACTAAACAAACAAATCAAAGCAATTTTATAACAACTCATTTATTGTCTCATAGTCAAGAAATAATGTATATTTTTTTTATGTTTTCAGAAAGAATATGCAGAAAATTATAACGAATCCCAGGCAAAGTTAGGCAACTTTAGAAACAAAATGGAAGAGTTACAGTTCTACTATCGAGAAAAAGATGAACTCGCCCAGCAATTAGAGTATCAAGTCAAACATTTAAATGAAAAGTTGAAGATATCAAAAAAGGTAAGTTTGTACATTAATTTGAGTGTGGTTCATCACAAAAGTCCTGAATTTCTCACCTTTTATATCATTTTTAACCGGATTTTCATAGGAAAATATTGGTTATTAATTTGGTGATGTATGGCGGGCGGGCGGGCGGACGGGTGGTCGGAAGGACAGGCGGCTGCCAAACAGTGTCCGTGCAATAACTTATGAACTGTTCAACCAAAGCTTTTCAAATTTTAATATGTTGTTACTGATGACAAAATGGAGGTCAAGTTTGATATTGACGATTTTCACTTTCCCCGTTCAAGAGTTATGGTTCTTGAAAGATTGAAAAATGGCTTTTCCAGTGGTGTCCGTGTGATAACTTATGAACTGTTCAACCAAAGCTTTTCAAATTTTAATATGTTGTTACTGATGACAAAATGGAGGTCAAGTTCGATATTGACGATTTTCACTTTCACCGTTCAGGAGTTATGGTTCTTGAAAGATTGTAAAATGGCTTTTCCAGTGGTGTCCGTGTGATAACCTATGAACTGTTCAACCAAAGCTTTTCAAATTTTAATATGTTGTTACTGATGACAAAATGGAGGTCAAGTTCGATATTGACGATTTCCACTTTAACCGTTACGATGAAACCACAGACTATCATTCTTCCATCGACCATACATATATTACAAGACAACAACTGTTTGAAAGTGGGAATCTGGAAAGTTATTGGAGTGACCACAAGATTCTTTGGATTCATATAAAATAAGGTTATAATCTCATTGGCGTATTTCTTTCATTATTGACTTCATGATTTCTGCCTACCAACCCCTGCTTAACAAATGTGTGTGTACTTATATACTCTCAAAAATTCCAATATTTGTCACTTACTATAAATAGGTCAAGATTGATTTTTGCCTTTCCATTTCTGAACCCTACAAAACCCTACAAAAATTCATTTATATTTCTTTACTTCATCCTGTTTGGGAATCCAGATTTGCAAACACCATTTCCATGCAGGAAAATCCGGTTTGCTGTCATTCGACAGCCTCTTGTTAGTATTCGACTGAAAAACAATTTGAGTGCATTTGAGTAAATTTTCAAAGGTTCCGGTAAAGCTATCAATTTGATTATTTTTTAAATTATTTATTTCATAATGGGTCATCCAGTGGAAACAACAAAACCATAGGATATTGAAATACTTTATTCAAAGTTCACTAGATAACAGAATTGATGCCAACAAAAATAAAAGAATCCTTATGATTGGTTATTCGGCAAACTTCAGAAACACAAAATGCCAATATACATAACTTATTTTCATAGAGAAAAAAAAAACAAATGAGTTTTAACTTGAGAAAGATAGATCTATGCAATTTCCGCTTTAAACTTACGGTTCAATTTCTGTTTTAAACTTACGGTTCAATTTCTGTTTTAAACCTACAGTTCAATTTCTGTTTTTAACCTACGGTTCAATTTCTGTTTTAAACCTACAGTTCAATTTCTGCTTTGAACTTACGGTTCAATTTCTGCTTTAATTAACGGTTCAATTTCTGCTTTAACTTACACTTCAATTCTGTTTTAGACTTTTGGTTTAATTTCTTCTTTAACTTACGGTTCAATTCTAGCTTTAAACCTTCAGTTCAATTTCTGCTTTAAACTTACGGTTCAATTTCTGCTTTAAACCTACGGTTCTATTTCTGCTTTAAACCTACAATTAAATTTCTGGTTTAAACCTACGGTTCTATGTCTGCTTTAAAATTCCGGTTCAATTTCTGCTTTGAACCTACTGTTCAATTTCTGCTTTAAACCTATGGTTCAATTTCTGCTTTAAACCTACAGTTCAATTTCTGCTTTAAACTAATGGTTCAATGTATTTTCAATAAAAATAAAAGAATTTACAGTCATGATATGTTATGGTGCATATAGCTTAAAAAAAAAGACCTTATTCCTAGAATAAGGATTTTCAAGATGATTTAGTAAAATCAGGCAGTAAGCTATGTCAATTCATTACTAGGACATGTTATATTGGTTACTAGGCAATCATTCTTACTGGTGGCTAATCCCATTTTTATACGCCCGTCAAATTTTTGACGGGACGTATTATGGTATACAAATGTCCGGCGTCCGTCTGTCCGTCGTAAACATGTCGCGCCGTAACTTGAGAACGACTCGTCCAAATTTCACGAAACTTAACATATTTGTTTCTTATGATGGTCAAACGATCTGTATACTTTTTGGTGAAAATTAGATTAAAACTTTTTGAGTTACGGGACTTTGTAACTAAAACAGAAATGTGTTTTTTTCCACATGTCGCGCCGTATCTCAAAAACGATTTATGATTATTGCTTAGAACTTTACACACTTCTTAGTTATATTAATCTTAAGATCTGTATACTTTTTGGTGATGATTCAAAATTTTATTTTAGAGTTTTTTGAGTTTTTTGTTAAAAAAAGGGGGGGTTTCACATGTCGCGCCGTATCTCAAGAACGATTTATGATTATTGCTTAAAACTTTACACACTTCTTAGTTATATTAATCTTAAGATCTGTATACTTTTTGGTGATGATTCAAAATTTTATTTTAGAGTTTCTGAGTTTTTTGTAAAAAAAAAGGGGAGGGGGGGGGGGGGGGGGGGGGTTTTCACATGTCGCGCAGTATCTCAAAAACTATTTATGATTATTGCTTAAAACTTTACACACTTCTTAGTTATATTAATCTAAAGATCTGTATACTTTTTGGTGATGATTTTTGGTGATGATTCAAAATTTTATTTTAGAGTTTTTTATTTTTTTGTGAAAAAAAAGGGGGGTTTTCACATGTCGCACTGTATCTCAAGAACGATTTATGATTATTGCTTAAAACTTTACACACTTCTTATTTATATTAATCTAAAGATCTGTATACTTTTTGGTGATGATTCAAAATTTTATTTTAGAGTTATTGATTTTTTTGTTAAAAAAAGAGGAGGGGGGGTTCGCATGTCGCGCCGTATCTCAAAAACGATTTATGATTATTGCTTAAAACTTTATACTCTTCTTAGTTTTATTAATCTAAAGATCTATATACTTTTTGGTGATGATTCAAAATTTTATTTTAGAGTTATTGAGTTTTTTGTAAAAAAAAGGGGGGGGGGGTTTTCACATGTCCTGCCGTATCTCAAAAACTAATTATGATTTTTGCATAAAACTTTACACACTTCTTAGTTATATTAATCTGAAGATCTGTATACTTTTTTCGTGATGATTCTTATTTAATTTTTGAGTTATTGAATTTTTATTGAGCTTTTTGGTAAAAAAAGGTAGTCTTTTTTGGTCATGACGGGCGTATCATGCACTCGTGGCGCAGCTGTTTATTATAGAAGACAAGCATTAAAAGGCCTCTAAATACCTTTATCCAAACCTCAGTACATACATTAGGCTTGGTACTTGTATCTCGAAATTCTTCATGCCTCAAGGTAATATGGTGGTTCTAATGTAATTCTTCTCACCAGATTTACTCCTTTCATCTCATATTAAGTTTGGATGGGCTGATAATTGAAATTGTCCATGTATATACTGGTTTCTCATGCTGCACGTAATGACCTTACTTTTCATGTCCACTTTATAAAGAAGGTTATTCTAAGTCATGTGATTTCAGTCCTAAACATACTATATACAATCACACTTACATTTAATTATATTCCTAAGTTTCTTTGTTAAATGGGTCAAGATTCTTTCTATAAATTGCAGACAAACCAGGAGTTAAGTGAACAAATTCAAAGAGAGAGAAGTGTTCTCAAAAAGGTAATATATATTGATAAACTGCAATAAATATTTTATCACTTATAGAATCTTTTCTGCATAAATATTTCTGTTTTATGATAAAAGTTTTCCTGAAAAAATTCATGAATGATTTTGACATTACTGTTTTTATCTATACTTTTATAAAAACTGAAACTTATAACATAGGATATTGTCTCCAAACATTGGCAAAATTAAAAGATACAATTATATTATTTTATTCATTTGTATAAATATAAATTATGTACATGTTCTCTTCTGTTGTTTCTGAATATAATTACCAATTATTGCCTTTGAATGTACATGTAGCCAGAAGCCAAATATTTATGGTTTGCAAAAATCATATGGGAGTTCTAGGACATTAAAATATTTCATATCTTCTACTTAGGATTATTAAATAGGTCAAATTTTTCAGAAATTCTCAAAAGATAAAAATGTAAATGTTTCTTTGACATTTAGTATAAGGGTTTATTCTGAAGAACTGTTTACATGCTAAGTGAGTGTTTGTTTTAAATTGAAACATCTCACCAATAATTGTTATCAATTTTTAAATTTTTTTTTTTTTAGATTTCTGACAAGTATGAAGAAGCTGAAAGAGATCAACAAATGATTAAAGTAAGACAATTTTAACTAAATAGTTTTGTTCTGAAACCTTTATGGTACCTATGGCTATATAAAACTTAATAATTTCCTCTTTACCAAATAAATTTGTTGCTTTTAATTCTCTTTTGGGTACTTATGGCAATAGACCTCATAAGGGAATGAAGGCTTTGGAAAATAAATATGCTGCATCTAAATAATATTTGGGACAAATTCGAATGTGGTTCTTGATAACTATGAATAATCATTTGCCTATCACCAAAAATATTTTGTGTTCAAACCCAGGTGGTAGTAGGATGATTTAGATTAATTGACAATGTTTGTCAGTTTTTCACAAGGGGTTGGTGTCTCATCTGTTTATTCTCAATCACTAATATGACTAAACATTTGTGCTCAGTTGCACTATAAGTTGACTGAACCTCCAATAAATAAACAAAACGACCTCAAGAAATCTGCTGTTTTTATACGACCGCAAAATTTTTGCGGTCGTATATTGGTATGACGTTGGCGTCGTCGTCGTCGTCCGTCGTCCGTCGGAGTCTGTAGACATTTGGTTTTCGCACTATAACTTTAGTATAAGTTAATAGAAATCTATGAAATTTAAACACAAGGTTTATGACCACAAAAGGAAGGTTGGGATTGATTTTGGGAGTTTTGGTCCCAACAGTTTAAGAATCAGGGGCCAAAAAAGGGCCCAATAAGCATTTTTCTTGGTTTTCGCACAATAACTCTAGTATAAGTAAATAGAAATCTATGAAATTTTAACACAAGGTTTATGACCACAAAAGGAAGGTTGGGATTGTTTTTGGGAGTTTTGGTCCCAACAGTTTAGGAATTAGGGGCTAAAAAAGGCCCAAATAAGCATTTGTCTTGGTTTTTGCACAATAACTTTAGTATAAGTAAATAGAAATCTATGAAATTTAAACACAAGGTTTATGACCACAAAAGGAAGGTTGGGATTGATTTTTGGAGTTTTGGTCCCAACAGTTTAGGAATTAGGGGCCAAAAGGGTCCAAAATTAAACTTTGTTTGATTTCATCGAAAATTGAACTATTGGGGTTCTTTGATATGCCGAATCTAACCGTGCATTTAGATTCTTAATTTTTGGTCCCGTTTTCAAATTGGTCTACATTAAGGTCCAAAGGGTCCAAAATTAAACTTAGTTTGATTTTAACAAAAATTGAATTCTTGGGGTTCTTTGATATGCTGAATCTAAACATGTACTTAGTTTTTTTATTATGGGCCCAGTTTTCAAGTTGGTCCAAATCGAGGTCCAAAATTAAAGCTAAAAAAGGGGTAAATTATTTTTTTTGGGGGGTGGGGGCAATTCTCCACAGCATATTGTATCGCACAAGAATTCAAAAATTGAATATAAATTCAAATCATATGACCAATTCTAAGTTCTTTATTTCAGTTATTCTGTTTTAGAAACCTATTATGTGTCAAATATTTCAAGAAATTTTCAATTACACAGTATTGTGCAATAGCAAGAATCAGTATAATTTAAACCAATTTACATTATTTACATTACAATTAAAGGATAACTTCAGTAACACCCAACAATGACTTCAATCCAAACATATATATTGAATAAACTTACAAATCAGAAATTTTAAAATTATATGATACTAACATACATACTACTGCTAACAATTAAATATGACTTAGAGCAAATATGACAACATGATTATAAAAATATGTACAAAGAGGGATAACTCTTTTTTTTATCTCAAATTTTGAATATGTGCTGATGAAGCTTTTTTGTTTATCTCATCTAAACTGCTTTTAAATTATGCATATTTAAAATTTGCCATCCATGACTATGATGTCATTTTCTATTTTAATACGTTATGGTGTATTTAAATGGGCTGTTATGGTTGCAAAGTATCAAGAGAAATGGGGGGGGGGGGGGGTGAAAACAAAATTTAGGGGGGGGAATGAGAAATTGGGGAGGGGGCAATTTTTTTCTCATTTCATAATTCATAAATTAAAAAGGAAATTTCAAATTTTTTTTAGCAAAAAAGGGGGGGTTACAATAAATTTTATTGTTTTTTGTTGTTTTTTTTTTTGGGAGGGGGAGTCAATGTGCAACTTCATAGTGTATTGCACAAAAGCTAAAAAAGGGGTAAATTTTTTTTTTTTTTTTTTTTTGGGGGGGGGCAATTCTCCACAGCATATTGTATTGCACAAGAAGCAAAAAATTGAATATAAATTGAAATCATATGACCAATTCTAAGTTCTTTGGTTTCAGTTATTCTGTGTCAGAAACCTATTATGTGTCAAATATTTGAAGAAATTTTCAATTGCACAGTATTGCGCAATAGCAAGAAATTGATATGTGTGCCCAATTTTAAATTGGTTATTTCTGATTTATATATAAAAACAAAAAATACTGATATGGTTTGAATAGGTAAATTAAAAATTTTTAAGTTCTTAGACAACATTCATTCTGTGTCAGAAACCTATGCTGTGTCAAATATTTATTCACAATCCAAATTCAGTATTGTATCAAGCTTGAATGTTGTGTTCATAATTGCCCCAACTATTCAGGGTTCGACATCTGCGGTCGTATCTAGCTGTGCCCAGCGGAGCATTTTATTACAGCTGCTTTCATTTATTTCCTTTTAAAAAAAATTAATAGAATTATTCCATGTGACATATATGACCAGTACACATATTCCATCAAAAATAATTTCAAAGAACAACAATGGCCCTCAAATGTGAAATGTAGAATATTTTTGGATAAAATATGAATTTCCATCCTATTAGTTTGACCAAATTGGTAAATGCAAGCTGAAACTTAAGATTTTCTTTAAATTAAGATCCAAGGCCATGAAAAAAAATGAGTGTTTCTCAGGCCTCGCCCCCGTCTGTGAAACTGTTGTGCGTTGGCATTTGTTACCCCTTAATTTCGGAACAAAGTTTTTTGTTGTTGTTTTGTTCAAAAACCTGTTAAATGTATTACCGTGGTCAATGATAGTTATCTCCCCTTATATTTGAAAAAAAAGTCTGACAACATTGTCGTGAGTGTGCAAGTACATTTGGAAGACGAAATCAAAACAATGCTAGTTCATGGTAATTAACCTGTGTAACACAAAGTGCCTGTGCCTGTGAGAAACAATAAACATTTTTTTCAAGGTAAATTTCAAATGTTATAACAATGAATATTGGATTTACAAATCATGCATACAATCAAGGGAAAAAAAGAAAAAAAGGTGTCCGTCTGCACCAAATTTTTAAAAAAGGCCTGAGAAACACACAATTTTTCATGGGTGATGGAGGATGACAATTTAAAAATCAGTGTGATGCTATATTTAGAAATGATTTATATTTTTCAGGAGTCCATGAACAGCACAGAGAATAAATTATATGATGCTAGAACAGAAATTGTAGAATTGAAAAGGTATGTAGTATGAACCGTTTAAACATGTATGACTTATCTCCCTCAGTCTTGTTTGAAATGGTGGGTTTAATTTTTGTGAAAAGTTCATTTTACCCATAGCATAAGAGAAATTAAAGTCTAGCGATGAATATTTCCAACAAACCACAAGTTTCTAAGTTTGTCAGAAAAACAGAACAATGTGCAGCCTTCATTGTGTAACATGAAAGTTTTGAAAGTTGTTAGCAAAAATTAATGATAGGATAGAGAATGGAAACAGGGAATGTGTCAAAGAGACAACAGTCCGACCATAGAGCAGAAAACAGGCCAATGCCACCAATGGGTCTTCAACGCAGCGAGAAACTCCCACACACGGAGGCTGGCTTCAGCTGGCCCCTAAATAATAATGCATACTAGATTTACGAAATGTATGCCACACCAAACTCCGGAACATAGAAATGAACCAAAATTCAAAATGAGTTTATATTAGCCAAACTGTATGATCAAATTTACTGGAACTAAAGAAAGAGTTACTACCAGGCAAGGGCAATAACTTGTCTTCAGAATGAAATATTGGAAAAAAAACCTCTTGCTTTCCTATTACTTTGTAAAAGTTTGATTTTGTCTTTTCAGAACTGTTTCAAAACTTGAGTTGGAAAACAAAAGACTGTCTAGAGAAAATGATAATTTACACCACTGGAGAATGCAGTCTGGGAAGTAAGTTGCAAACTGATATATATTCTACGTGTATATAATCTTAATTGATTAAATTAATTGGTTTAAGAAATTTTGTTTTTTGTATTCATTTTTTTTGTTTTGTGTTGTTTATTTTTTTATTTTCAATAAAAAGAGAGGCAAAAAATAAAAAATGAAAATACTAATGGAATGTTCTGAAATATTCAGGTTCAATATATGTTGTGTAGTACAATGAAAGTTCATGAACTCAACCATTTAACATTTGAGATATTTACTGGAATGTAGTGGTAATTTAATTATAGATTTCCTTTTCTGATTAAATTCTCAATCCTTAAAACACAGAACAAAACTTTAAAAATAAAAAATCCACAAGATATTTGATAGTCTTAGATTGGATAGACAAAGTTATTAAAAATATAGAAAAAGCTAAATATTATATAACAGTATAAGAATTGCATGGTAACATACATTGTATCTCACCTCTTGATTTTTGTTAGTTTGTCTGCAGTCCAAAGTAGCTTCCACGATTCTTTCGAAACTCAACCACCTGGTTATGTATCATCGCCAAAACTAGACAGCTCTTTAGGAATTTTACGATCTCCAAGGGGAGGTAAATCACCAAGAAATGAAACAGTATTGCATCGAGATGAGACTACAAAGCAAGACAAATTTAATGGATCAAGTAGTGATGTTCCTTTACAAAAGTAATTATTTGCTTACTTATTGCATAGTATAAAAATAATAAGTGAAAGTGTTCTAAAAACTAAACTATAAATATTCATTGTCAAAGATTTCACAAAGCTATAAAATTAATGAAAATAACAATCAATTTTTATAATTACATTTCACATATCTGCAGTTAAATCCGAGGCCTTGGTGGCCGAGTGGTCTAGGTGGTTCGTCATGACTACTAATGATCACTAGCCTGTCAACACTGAGGTTGTGAGTTCGAAACTCAACCAGTAAAAATTATTCTTCATATGGCCAACATATGAGTTTGTACCACAAGTCAAGCATTTTTTAATTTTCAAATTCAAATTCAAATGTTTATTGTCATATAAACATAAAATGTTTGTGACATATAATACAAGTAAATAAAAAAAAAAACATTATAATTGTATATACACAAGTAAATCAGTAGTCCCCCGTCCTCAGTTCTAATGACCTTTTTATAAAGGAACCAAGTCTATTTACTTGTGATGGTGTTGATGGGTTTAATATAAAGCTTAATTTCTTAATTATACTTAAATCATCAAACCCTGGATTTTCATTTATAATTTCTGTTAAATATTTATTTCTAATACAAGAGTTTATTTTGCATTCTAAAAGGAAATGGCATTCATTATCTAAGCTATTGCAAACTTTACATTTTCTATCCTCTCTATGTATCTTTAAATGCCTGCCTTTTTCTATTAATAAATTATGATCGCTAATTCTAAGTTTTACTATAAGTTTTCGATATTCAAAATTTGGATTTACTAAGAAATTTTCGATAAAGGGATTATTATAATCTAGTTTAACTTTATTATATAAATATAATTTACTTTTTTCATCTATTTCAGTCATTTTATTTTCTACTAAATTTTCATAGTATTTTTCAACTTTTGACTTTATTTGTTTTTTCTTTATTTTTAAATCAGTCAGCCTATTAATATTTTGTATTTGGTCAGTATCAACATCTGATTCTTCTATAATGTTTTTGGCATAAGTATACCACGTAAAGATTCCATATTCATCTAATTCTTTGCACAGTGCAAAGGACTCTTTCAGAAGAGGGTTAATGCTCTCTGAATAAAGTCTTAATAAATATAGTATGGATTGAACTTTTATATGATTTTCTAAGGGAAGTCTTCCGAGTTCCATTCTAGTTGCTAAATTACAAGCATTTTTTCTTGTTCCCAAGATATATTTGCAAAAAGAAAGGTGTAGATTCTCAATTGATGATTTATCAATAAATGAAAATACATTAACTTCCTTATTTGATTTATAAGCTCTCTTTTTAGCTCTAAATAAGGAAATATAGGTATCTAAATAAGTAATCTCTGCATTGTATGTAGCTATTGGCGTAACCAATACATCAAAGAGATTACAAGCCACTTTAACTGGCAAATTGTTTAAGGAATTTGCATATGATTTTAATATTATATGAGTGATAAATTTAACAGATAAATTTTAAGAAATATGAAAGTTAAACTACATATATAATAAACATCCATCCCTATATTTTATATGAATTGGGGATGTGAAATATGTATGATGATCAACAAACTTCAATATGTTTTTATCTTGAAATGAAAGAATACAGTAGAATCTCAATTTCTCGAACTCGATGGGATTGTAAAATGAGTTTGAGGCATCAGTAGTTCGAGCCATTGAAGTTTGGAAAAATTCTGACTTTTTGTAATATGTTCGATACTTTTCCATTTTGACCTTTTATCAAGACATGGTCACGGCGAATTGTTGTTTTATTGTAATTTGTTTGTGGAATTAAACCATGTGTTCGTGTATGTATATTGATTTTTGTCATTTTATTATTAAATAAATATAAACTTAATCATTGAATGAAATTCATTCAAGGAAATACCCAGCATTCACTTATTTATACGAAATAAAATTTTGCAAAATTACAACTTGGATATCTTATTAAATATAGTGTTCGAGTTATTGAGACTAAATACCACTGTATGGATCAGAAAATTAGTTGGAGAAATTGGTGTTAAAAAAACAGAGAGTAAATTAACATAGACATTAAGGATAAAATAACCGGACCTTTAAAAAGGTTCGAGAAATCCATGGTGTTCAAGCGATCCGAGTTCGAGTCACTGAGATTTTACTGCATAATCTAGGGTAGTAGTGTAAAAAGAAATTCTTTTTGTATGATAACTAGATGTACTGTGAGCAAAGCTCACAAAGGATACCCCCAGGTTTGAAGTCCAATTGTCTCCCTTGTGTGATATTGGAAAGCAAAGATTTTTCTTCATGCACATCTTTGGATGATGTACTTCCTTTCTGTAAAGTTTCGTTGAAATCCATTGAGCGGTCTAGGAGGAGTTGTGCTTACAAGATATATGGACAGACGGACAGACAGACAGACGGCGCGACAGACAGATGGACAGACAAGGTGATTCCTATATACCCCCCAAACTTTATTTGCGGGGGGTATAAAAATATGAGCTCCAAACATTGCGAAATGCAAGTAGGAAGATTCCAGAAGATGGTATATGTATTTTTTATGACTCATCCAACATTATCTTCCATACAGAATAAAACGAAATAACCTTTAACCATTGAATTATTGACTTCTAATTCGCAAACATTCAAGGTAAATTTATATAATAGGATTAGGATAAATTTGATATGCTTGTGCATATTTGTTATTTAGAATCGATAGCAATAGATTTAATACGAGATTAATTCATACAAGATTGATTGAATAATCCCGAATTATTTCATGAATATTTAAACTTAAGTGATTTTTATCATTAGCTATACAGTTAATTTATAAATTATTTATATTATTTTTACATTAATTTCCATGTTTTGTAGCACATCAGTATCCAGGTCGCCTTTAAGGCTGAGTGCTAATGGGATGGATCGACAATGCAATAGTCGTGAGGATATAGTGGTTTCTAACATATCTCCTGTAATGAAGGCTGAGCAAGATTTATACAGACTGAGAGACATGATGCGCGAGATCAATCAGACGCCAAGTGAACCCCCAAAATTGAAACTGAAGAAGAAATTTTACGGTAGTGATATTCAAACTTTGTCTAGAAGTAGGGATTATTCCCCTTCAAGTAGTCCAAAAATTCAAAAGAAAAAATCCCCAAGCAATTCACCTAGGACAAAGTCAACAAAATCAAAAAAATCTCAGGAAACCGGTGTTGGTAATGTGACTTCCCCTAGCAGTCAAAGTTCAAAACCTAGGATATCTGTTAATCCAGAAGAATATGCCAGTCCAACCAGATTTGATATTAGTATGGAAAAAACTCGTTCAAAAGGAGTTATTCCTAAACGACAACCAGGTGACGGTGAAACAGAGGACAATCAGACCTCGAAGAAATTGAAAAAAGATCAAAGTTCAAAGGTTGAAACCACATCAAAATCTAAGAAAGTATTGAATGGAACCCATGGTAGGTACATTGTCTCCAAAGCAGATGCTACATGTATATTTGAATAATTTATTCATGTATATTTATCCTGAATGTGACTGAACATTTGAGCAATGGATTCAAAATTAGCCAGGAGTTGGTAAAATAAATAATATGCTTGAAAAACTCAATTGAGCTTAATTTCTTGCATTGTGACGTCAAAATGATGTCATAACATTGTTTCATTTACAAAATATCTTGAAAATAGCAGATTTTAAGCAGTTTTCCATGCACATTTTGCTTGAGAAAATATTTTGCGTATTAGAGAGAAAAAAAATATTTCCATAGATTTATGCTATCCGAATCAAAAATATTCTCCTCTGAAAGAACAGAATCAATTTCATCCAAATTTAGGCTGAAAGATCCTTAGGGTATCTAGTATAAATAAAGTTGGTGTTTTATTTTCTCGTCCATCAAGACACATGGCTGCCATGGCTAAAAATAGAACATAGGTGAAAAATGCACTTTTTGGCTCATATCTCAAAAACTAAAGCAGTTAGAGCAAAACTGACCAGAAGTAAAAATGTTTATGAGGTCAAGGTCTACCTGCCATGAAATTTTCAGACGAATTGGTCAACCCATTTTCGGGTTATTGCCCCTGAATTGTTAATTTTAAGAAAATTTTGCAGTTTAAGGTTATTAACTTGAATATTATTACAGATAAAGACTAACAAAAGTAAGATCTACAAATAAGTCAACATGACCAAAATAGTCAATTGACTCCCTGTACGAGTTTTTGCCCTTGAAAGATTATTTACATGTAAACAGTAATTATCAGTAAAATTAATGGTCTGACATAATGTCACAGATGTTTAAAGCACAACTTGAAATAAATTAAGTGGTAGCTGTACAAGTAAAATGGAGGGTCAAGGTCACTGAAAAAGTCCATAGCAACCGATTAACAAGTCCCTAGCAACCATATACATTTGGGTTAAGGACCCTATAATTTAGCTGTTCAAGTCAAAAAGAAAGGTCAAGAGACAAGTTCATTGAAAAAGTCCATAGCAACTGATGAAAAATTCCCTAGCAACCATATATATTTAGATTCAAGACCCTATAATATAGCTGTTAAAGTCAAAATGGAAGGTCAAGGGTCAATGACATTGAAAAAATCCATAACAACCATATAGATTTTGGTTCAGGATTCTATGTTTTAGCTGTACAAGGCAGTATTAAGGTGTAAAATGAGACAGTATACATTAATTAGCAGATATAATCATTGATGCAAGATCTACACAAAAAATAACAGGTGAGTGATTCAGGCCCTCGGGAGGCTCTTTCTTGTATATATTTCATGCTCAAAATATTAACATTTATATTTATGATATGTCGCTAGCTTATGTTCCTAATCTCATTTAAAGATCCAAATGAAGAGACGAGAAATGTCGTAGAAAATACTCTAAACAAGATTAGAACTGGAGAATATATCAGTCGGCCACAATGGGAAGATTTGTATACGTCCATGGCAAAACCTTCAGAAAAACAACCTGTGCAATCTTTTGTAAGTCAAATAAGCCTCAAACCGTCTTATGTTTGGCCTTGGTGGTCAAATAATATAGGTAGTTCATTGCAAATTTTAACGACAATTAATAAAATGGATAACAGGAAAGATCATAATTGATATACTGCTATCAAATCCTCAGACCTTTAGTTGAAAACTACACACATAGCATACAGTAAATGTAGAATCAAGAGAGAGTCAGAATAGTCTGACTTGATATCAGGTTGAATCCTGTTCAAGGAAGGGTTTGTTTCACTCCAGTCTGGGATTGCCAGTTTTCCTGTCAAAGATTTGTTGTTTTGTCCATGTTCTCTTGCTTCCTCACCAGTAAATGAGACCCACTTATTTATGACATTCTTTGTATGTAGAAATAAACGTTAAAAAATTTCAGAATATTCTGACTTGGTACCATGAGTTCAAATCCTGTTTTCAGAAGGGTTTGTTTGACTCCAATTTTAGATTGCCAGTTTTCTTGTCAATGATTTGGGGATTTGTCCATGTTCTCTTGCTTCCTTAAGGGTAAATGAGACCCCCTTGTGTATGACATTGTTTTCTATATAGAAATAAAATTGTTTTACATCAAGTTGTTGTAATCAATTACTGGTAGGTATGTATGATGTGATGAATTTTTTTTGTGGACATTTTATGATATTTAGCTTTTCATTACAGATAAGAGAAGAAAAGGTTAGAGACAGAATAGGTACTATAACAGATTTAGAACACAGATACGATGACCTCAGTGCCGAAAAAAGAAAGGTAAATTCTAATTTCTGATATCGTGAGAAATTTCGCGGATCAATGTACAATGTGTATATATGAGATGATAGGTAGAATTGGTATGTATAATATTGAAATATTCTTACAGGATTTCTTACCTAAGATCCTGGATATCCCATAAGTGTAAGAGAAAAAGGAAGAAAGCCTGATCTAATCTCTTCTCAGACTGTTACCTGTGATTTTTGTTGTAGGGTGTAGAAAAACTGTCTTTTTCTTCACAGATTTCAGTTGTGACATCATGAAGCCATCAATGTTCTTAGTACATAATCAGAACAAGAACATGCGTCTTCCATGGAAAATGTTGAATTAAAGAAGAAAATTTATCTTCCAAATTGAGAATTATTTTTACTCAAATGTAGAATCATCTCCTTTCTTACCTATATATATTGCTTTGATAGGGGAGGTAATTTGAAAATTGTTTTGCAGTGGTATAAAATCTCTAATCCAACAGCCATCTATTTTAACCTATTTGACCTCTATTTTAAACAGGGCCAATTGATGACATTATTGTTAGACATTAAAGTTTAAGTAACTGTTTGTAAAATGTATGTTTTTGTTGCTATGGTGCTAAGAAATTTAGTTTGAAAAGTAAGGAAATTTACATTCGGAAAGAAATAAAGGAAAAAATTACCAAATTCTAATAAGGTTTTAAATTAACTTAAATTTGGCAGCAGCTGTCCTTGGTTTGTTGACAATTGTACCATTATCATTTCATAGAAATAATATTGTGTAAATACATTGTACATATATGCTTTTGCTGTCTGAGGCATATTTGACAGAAAATGTCTTGATTGATACAAAACAGATATTCTTTAGATAAAAATTATACATATCACTCCTAGGTGGAGATGGATGATATAAGCTCTTGGGAGTTATTTATAAACCTCCACAAACAGATATCCAAATATCTTTGTTTAACCCAGAATTTCTTGTTCCCTCTTTGTTATGTTGAATATCATAAAAATTGGCAGTTGTAATGAATACCAGGGTACCCAAAAATTCTTATTGCATGCTTCATTAGTAATCCTTCATGAAAAGGTCCTTCAATCTCTTAGTTGTAATTTCTGGTAGGTTGGCTTTTGCATCAGAGGTAGCAATGTCAGTAAACACTAGGGGCGCCACTGGTTGGAAACTAGGGTTTGTTTACAGTATACTGGTCCCAAAATAGGCTGGAAAAGGTTGTAAAGAAGCGGAATCCAGTTTTCAAATAACTTCCCCCAAAACTGCTCCACCTGGCGTTTACTGACATTGCTATCAGAGGCTTTTAATTTTTCGTTTAGTTTATAAAATAGAATTGACCTTTACAGCTTTGTGTAATTAGTTAATTTTTTGTGTATGTCATTTCAGCTGGAATCAGCTTTGAGTAGAATACCATTGCATGGAAAAGGTCGACAAGAAAAGGTAATTGGAATTATTTAAGGAAATATATTTTGATCCATAATTGTTAAGATTTCTTTTCTCATGTGTATTTTTTTATACTACCTTGCATCTGTAATGACTTTTCAATTGATTGCATATATAATAATAATATTTGAATATGAAAATAAAAAGATTTGGTGTCTTCAAAGATTGGAATGTGTTACAGAATAACAATAATTCAAGCAGATAAAAAGAAAACCTCAAGTCATGATACTTGAATCAATGTTATGCAGGTACCGGTACATATATCAATGTAACAGAGTCTTTATTACTTCCATATTTTCTTTCTTTCTTGTTAGGAAAAAGTTGAAGATAAATTGGATCAAGTGGAAAAAGAGTTGGGATCAGTAAGAATGTCATTGAAAAGATACAATGTGTTAAAGACATCTATTTGAAGAACATTATATTAATACATGTTTATCATCTTCAGTATCAAAGTAACTTGTCATTTAAAGAAAGCATAGTATTTAAATGAAATCCAGATTTTAGATTAATGTATAATGTATAGGAGGAAATTATTAGCCTTTACTTAACTATTAACTTTAGTCTTACTGGTAGATATTTAAACCATAAAGTAATTTATTTTCATGAAATATGAATTTTACTTGGAAGGAGATTTTTCAAGTTGAATCCTATCAAGATTTTTTTTTTTATTTAAGAAGTGATTTTACATATATTCAAGAAAAATTGTGTATGGGGAAAAATAGTGCATGGGAGATTAGCATACATCACAATGTATTTTATTTATGTTACATTTTCAGTGTCTTGTAAGCCTAAATTTGCCAGGAAAATGTATATGTATTAATGTGAATGTTTAAATTTTGTGTAACAATTGATTTGATTCTACCTCATTCATTCTACAATTCATACACAATATAGAACCAGTTATATCAGTTGTCTCCCTTTTCAGTCCCTTCTATCACTTAAAAAGAAAGAAATCCAGTAATTTAGTAAGTTTTAGAAGTATAGAGAACTCCCATTGGTTTTGAACACCTTCCAATATCCCCTTTGCACATACAAATTTTTCCCGGTATTGCTTAAATAATAAAAAAGTTTTGTTTGCACAGTAATATAGATTCTTACGTTGTTTCCAGATGTTTATCAGATTTATCTAATGGAGATAGTCAAATTATCTAATTTTAAAGTCTGAGCCTTGCCAATAATTTAAAATTAGAAATTTTAACTAAGTAACAATGTAAAAATCTGTTTCTCTAATGATTATTTAGTAAATTTTCACATTTTCTAAACTCAAAATCCCAATTTGGGTGCCTCCACATCCCTAGCTGGTCTGATTGTTACATCATGCAATTGCTCAAAATGTTTATTTGTTGCTATGGTGTTATTGTGCCAGTGGGTTATGACCTTTTGTCTTAACCAATCATTAATGAGGTCATCTGCAAGCACGCATTGATTAAATTTTTAATAAACAAAGGTTCAGAAAGGGTTAATTTGTCAAAGATTTAGAGAAAATTTTATGCCCAACACAACAGCTTTGATTGAATTGGTTTTGATAGTGTATGAAATTTTCATATTTTTTTAATATTCTTCAATAATGTTTGATATAAAGTGCATTTTGTTAGTTGTAATTATTTGATTTTATCATTATTATTAATATTTAATATATTATAAGTTTGTTCAAATTGACTTTGAAATTGTTTTGTTCAGAAGTTAATTTATAACTGTTCTTTGTTACATGTCATTTTGACTCTTTTTAATATGTCAAGTCCTTTTTGCAGATACATTTGTATTAATGCAATATGAAAACGAGTTTTTCAAATGATTATTTTTAGTAGTATTTAATATAAATTCTTTGAAAATTATACTAAAATTTAATAAAAATACATATAACTTGCAGTACAAGAAATAATTTTTAAAAAGTACATTTCAGCATTTTGTTTTGATAGAATTAAGAACAATGGAATATCAGCCATTTATTTGACAGCATTTAAATTTTGTACATGTATGTAAACAATGAAATTTCCACATTTCGTTATAATCTGTGTGGTATTTGATATTTTTGTTTTTTCTTAAAAATCATTTCAAGAGTCAGTTGAAAATAATTCATGGATAATAAATACTTAATGGTTACCAGAAGTTTGTAGGAGATTTTACAATGGATAGGCCTTATTTTTGTGTAAATTTACCTAGAACATATCTTTATATGCGAGTTAAAGGTTATGAATCCATTCTTCGAAAAAGTCTCTAAGATCTTGAGACGTAAAACTTATGAAGTCAAGGCTGTCCATAAATCATTTTTATTCTAATATTTCACAATGTACAAAGAGAATCAGAATTCTGGATGTATTGGTTGACACAATGATGTATTTTGACACAGTAATTTCTATGAAAGAATAGGTTTTTGCTGCTTGTCGTTCACTGGAAATTTTATTACTGCTCTTTATGATATTTACAACATAAGAATTTAAAAGACAGTATCTCAAATTGGAAAATAGCTGTACTTGTGAGGAACATTTTTCAAGTTCCAGATTATTTAGTCAGTATCGAAAAAATATATTAAATATGCGTTCATTCTCATAGAAATATCTGACAGTATAACAAATATTGGTAGATGGAACTTAAGTTAATGTAGGGCCTTTTAGCTCCTTAATATAAGGTATCCGGACCATAATAGATAATGATCGAAAATTGTATCTCTTTTTGACCGTGAATGGCTGAACCAAACAATTTAAAGCTGGAATTTTGTATATATATTTTTCTCAAGTTGAAACACACTTTGTTGCTTATATACAGAGTCTGTAAAAATAAGTTAGTTATATTGGCATTTCCGAAGTTTGCCGATAATTACCGAGGTCATTTCAATTGCGTTGCATGGAACATTCGGGAACTTTTAAATAATCACGTGGTCATTTATGGTCCGGATACCTTAAACACTTAAATTGTATAGCATATTATAGGTTATGTTAATTGATATTTTGTTACACTTTAATAAAAATCTAAAGGTTTTATTGTTTTATTTATTTTCAGTATGTACCAGTTTTGATCCTCAATTCTCACCCTAGAAAGGCAGATAGAAATGAAGATGGTAAAAAATCAATGCAAAATGATTCAGCTTCTAAGCTGTTCAGTAGATTTTGAAGTACCAACTTAATGGATGTATAACATATCTGCAATATTTGTGAAATTAGTTTTACATTTTTGTACTATTCAATATTAAAGATACTACTTTTCAACAATTTAACAGGCCACGTAACATAAAAAAGATAAATCAATTCTTGGGTACCGTTGAAATGAAATTTTCTCTGTGAGAAAAGATTCAGTTTCCCTCACTTGTGTACGGGAGTCAAGATACAGATCATATACACAGATAAAAAACATATGTATTATGTATATTGGGTACATGTATAGATTGTCTCATACTTTGAATAAGACTCGTTTTATGTAAATGTTAATATTTTTAAATTGAACTGAACTCTCTTATCTAGTTACACTGTAGAAGAACTTACCATTGTGAAAAATAAAAATGGGCACAACCGCGAAGGGAATGAACACAGGACAGAAACATAACAACTTCATATCTGTGTTTGTAAGAACTCCAAGGATATTTCTTAGCTAATTATCATATTGGTCGTCCTGAAGAAGCATGAAATATTTGCCACTGGACGTTAAGCAACAATCAATAAATCAATATCATATAGGAATGAAAACTTATTCTGCTCAAATAGATGAAAAGGTACTCGCTAACAATTGTTCTGCACATTTCAATGTTGATAAGATTTGACTTTGAAGTCAACATGGGTCTAGCTTTCTGAAACATCAACGTTGATAAGATATGACTTAAATGTCAACATGGGTCTTGTTTTTCGAATCATATGCACTTGACTTTTTCAGTAATTTCAGATTATATTCAGAACTCTATAAAAGACAGAAACCAAAATCCAAAAAATCACTTGAACTCCAAATGTAGCCAGTGGCGAGCAGATGCACAGGAAACGGAATCTGAATATCTCCTGCATTACTCCCTGCCCCCATTCCCCACCCCCAAATGCAATAAGAAACTATTCTATTTGGAAAGAGTGTCAAAGCCAGATACAGGTCTAAGCTGTTTAAAAGGTTGTTTGCTGTTCATATTTTCAACTTTTTCATTGTCAGATTTGTGGATTTCTCTATATTTATCACTGTCATTAAATTAAATGTTTTTTTTCTTAAATCCTTGTTAGATTAAAAACATTTGACAATCATCCTTAAATTTAATGGACAATTATGATCTTCATCATTTGCAATTTCAACACTGGCAAAATGTGGTATTTTTCTTATTTATCATTCATGCAGAATAATCATTCTGTGTTAACAAATGCACAATATCTGCATATTTCAACAATTAAAAATTCGTAAATCGATAAAATGGCAACCAAAATTGGTATCAAAGAATGAATTATTACCACTGTCCATGAGGGTATCAGTCCAGCTCAGTTGTTATGAGTTATTACCACTTTCCATGAGGGTATCTCCAGCTCAGTTGCTAGTATTTTGATATTACTTTAAATTTACGGTTACCAAAATTTTAAATTTTATGAAAACTAATGAGCATCTCTTGTGCATCAAAATTGATATCAAAGAATTTATTATATTCTATTAATAAATTATTAAATAAATTGACTATGCCTTTGGGTTAACAATTAAACTGTAAATTTTCTTTTAGAAAATTTGAATTATTTCCTGTTAGTTCCTTGAAAAGGGAAATGAAAGAATAACATGGTGTATACTGATGACCCATAAGAAACGAACCAACACATAATTTACACTATTTATTGACATTATTAACTCTTCACAATCCTTACTGACTCTAGGTTTAAGCTGTACAAGAAATCTTAGACGTCTTCCAAGTGATAAAAATTTGGAGCATTATGACTACATGTATGTGTGAAAAGAACATTTGGTTTCCTTGATTTCTTGTAACTGACTCTTGTGTTTGATAAATCTTTGGCATATTTCTCTCCAATGTAATTTTAATAGATCCCTTTTCTACTCGTATGGTATCAGACTCATCAGCGATGTTCTGAAATACTGAAAGAAGACACGTGATTATACAGTTTTTAAGAATTTGCCTCAATTAATTGCATATGATCATCGCATTTTTTCAAATTTTACCGAAAATATGATAAAACTCGTTGAAAATTTTGCAAATAGCCAACACTTTTTCTCATTTTTTCCAGTACTTTCTTTGAATAAAGCGAATGTTGCTATAAACTGCTTTGCAATTAACTGACATATTTAACATGTGTTGAATGGGAAATGGTTTTGTGCTGGGAATTTTTTTGCAAATAACAAAATTTGCCATCAACAGGTTTGCAAATAAGTGTAGTCGACTGTATTAATTATTTTTTTACAGTGACAATGAACACATTTTTGAAGTTAGTATTTAAATCACATGCTATCAACCAAATTTTTAATTTAATAGGTAGTTAATTAGTAATCCTGTTGGTAGCTATGGTGATGGTGTAACGTTTTACATGTTTTGTACAGAGGAAGAAAATAATGCAAGAATCTTGACCAAGCCCCATTATCCTGACTCTATGCTAATATTTTACAGTGGCGTAGTTCCATTAACACAGTGAGGCAGTTGCCTCACCTAAAATTTCAAATTTAATTTTTAACCAGTGCTATTTTCAATATGGTTAATAAAGATGGTAGTTTCCAATGAATAGATTCTCCAAGTGATTAGTGTATAATTGTGGATTTTTTTTTTATTGTTATCTCTTTTAAAATTAATAAAATAATTCTATGGGATGACCTTTTACCTACATTTCATTTATATGAAATGTATTTCTACAAGCAAAATCGTTAAGCATATTGGGTTAAAAATAGTTCTCCAATTGTACCGTAAACTGGGGCTGGAGTCTAATAGGGCCGATGTCACTACTCTACTTTTTTGTGGGTGTTAAAATTGCCAGTTCTTTAGTTTTGATGTCTTGTTCCGATTCATATTGGTTTCTTGTTTTCATTGTTACTGTTCTCGGCCTTCTATAAATCTTGTTGCTTCGGTAATCTTTTGCTGGAATATACCATTTCGGGATAGAATTACATTTTCTTATGTTTTGCTGACGTCAAATATTGTACTACAAACTAAAAGACTAACCTGTGCCGTCTTTGTATGCTGCTAGTGGGAATGTCTTTGTGTAAACTGTGTTGTTTACTTTGTTACAAATAATGGCTATTACCTATAAGATTGAAAGACTTGCATTTAAAGAAAAACTGAATTACAGGTTGAATCATTAATAAGTTTCCACAAAAGACAGCTTTGAAATTAATATGTTGTGTATGAGGGATAATTCGATCTGTACAATGTACAGAAATTCTACATTCCCGCTTTTGAGATAAGCCGTTTTTTTACAATACAATACAATTGGTATCAATATTTTTACCACTAATTTGATGCCTCTGTCCATGGAATAAAGTCCCAGTAGTTATCAATAGATTTTGGTATTAGCCATAATTTTCATACTAAAAATTTACTGTTGTAAAATCAGGAAATTTCAGAGCCGAATGAGGGTCATAAATGGGAAGGGTTGACATTTTCCAGACACATACATTAGGGCTCTCTTCTTATGTACATTTTTGTCTCGCCTGCGATTTGGTATATAGGTTCCTTGCAACGTTTAAATGTCAGTCAGACAGGGTTCACCTGACCTTGACCTCATTTCATGGATCAGTGATCAAGGTTAAAGTTACGTGATTAGGTCAGTTTCTCAGATACCGAAAGCAGTAGGTCAAGTATATGTGGTGTATGGAATGATTGTAAGGGGTACATGTCAGTCTGGCAGGTTTCATCTGACATTGACCCATTGTCATGGTTCATTGGTCAATGTTAAGTTTTTGTGTTTTGGTCTGTTTTTCAAATACCATAAGCAATAGGTCAACTATAGTTGGTGTATGGAATGATTGTAAGGTATAAATGTCTGTCTTGCTGGTACCATTTGTCCTTGGCCTCATTTTCATGGTTCATTGGTCAATGTTAAGTTTCTATTGTTTGGTCCTCTTCTCAGATACTATTTAAGTTATAGGTCAGTATATGTGGCGTATGGAATGATTGTAAGGTGTGCATGTCTGTCTGACAGGTTTTATCTGACCTTGACCTCACTGTTCATTGGTCAATGTTAAGTTTCTCTTGTTTGGGTTCTTTTCAGATGAGTAATAGGTCAACTATATTTGCTGTATGGAATGTATTTTATTTTTTAACTGCTGATTACTTGTATTGAAATAGTCTCATTATTTTATCAAAATCTTTAAATAACATTAATAATGATAATAAATAATAAAAAACTTTTCAGGGATCATTACTAAACAGTGATTAACAAAAACATTGGAAGGTGTGAAAATAATAAAATAAGGTCACTCATGCATGAATGTTTAACATAGAATACAGTTCACTCCAGTCCCTTCATAAAGACTAATTGTTTTCATGTTCATTCATCATTAAAATGTTAATTTAATGTAAAGCTTATATAAACTTATTTTTTCTACTTTCAACATAGATTCAATTGTGAACACTGAAAAGTCAGGCGAGAGATTTCAGTGTGTCCACTCTTGTTGTTTATAATCTCCGTCATGTTGGCATTTGAATCAGACGCAGGCGATCTAGAAACAAAAAATACGAAATATCTGTATTTAAAATCTTTTCTTCATGATTATCCATTATTTCTGTCAAAAGGTTTGTCCACACAGGCGCAATAGTAATTTTTTTCTGAGACAAGCGCCTGTGTTTGTCCACTATCAATTCATCTTTCTTCCGTCTAGCTCTTTACACAAAAAATAAACCAGGAAAATAAAACATATACTGAGACAAAAGCAAAATGCCCACCCTCACATAGCTATAGCCCTGTTTGAAACTACTGCCCATTGCTCTGAATACATAAAACTTTATAAATGTTTGCTTCTATAGCACGGTACCTGTTTGTTATTTCCACGAGCAAATATCAAAAAATCGTCGTCCACATACAACTCGACTTGTGGTTCAGACGAGAAATCAATGCTACTCTGTCTCCTAAACATGCTGACAGTAGAAATAAACTAGAAGAGAACATTAAAATTCAAATTGGTTTTGTTTATGAATATCAATCTTGTATCATATTTCTTGTTTTAGCTTTTTCCCAATTAACACTGACTTTGAAATAAATAAATAAAAAATAATAATCATGATAATAACATGAACAAACAGATGTAATTTAATTCATATTTTCTGGTTTGTCATTAATATATGCAAGTTTGATCTACTAATACTAAAGTTCACTTACTTTTAACTTACTACAAAACATCTTAAATCCGAAATTGTTTTTTTTTTTCTAACGAGACAAACATTTGAAAGATTTCTTTACTTTTATGCATCTACAAACTGAAGTGTATTATTATACAAACTTTGTACATTATAGACGTCCCGTTGTAGATGGGCCACAAAGCCTCTCTATTCAATGGATCATACGCTCCATTAAAACCTTGCTCTGTGCCGTAATAAACAATTGGAATACCCTTAAAATAAATAATCACTTAATACAATGTAATAATAAACGAGAATTAAAGAGTAAAGTAGCTATGAAAATTTCTATAAGTACTTACAATAAATAGTCTAACCACTCGACCACAGAGACCCTATAGTCATTTATTAAAGTTACAATATGCAAAATGCACAGAAAATTATGAATATTCATTTCTCATCAGTATTACATGTAATTAATGCTTATTAATCAGATATAAGTACTGTAGTCACTGATAGTCTGATATTTAAGATGAATTTAATATTTACCACCACCATAACCAAAACAATACCATTGCTGGTGGACTAAAATGTATGGCAAGCCGTTTTACTATTTATTCTAACTTCAAGATATCTCATATAATATATAAGATATCTTATATAATTTAGTTTTTATAAGATATCTTATTGAGTTTATAAGATATCTTATAAAGAAAATTATATGAGTAATACAGTTGTATATTGATTCCAGTCCATAACTTTTCAATTATATGGTTTAAAAAATAATATAAAAGTCGTCAAATGTTATGGTAACATGGGTAGTAAGCGTATTCCTGATAAAGGTAGACCTGCAAGATGCATAAGATATGTTCACCGCAAAAACACCAACTTTGGTGGACTTCACAGCTTATTTATAAGTAGATTATAACTAATAATTAACCTTTGTCAAAAAATGTTAGAATATGAGATATGCAATACTGTAACACCTGTTACGGCCGAAATCACCTTTAAAATGTAGCCAACAAAAGACACAAATCAATAATAAAATTTAACAAGATTTATTATATATACAAAGTTTACAAAAATATTACAAAAAAAAACTAAAATGTCAACTTAACTGTTCAAAATCCTGTTTTTTCTTGATCCGGAATTCTGGTCACTGTTGCCTGAATCCAAACGGAATATTATATCCAATCAGTCACAATCTAGTATGATGTAATGAAAATAACAGTCTGTCAAGTACGATGTATGAAACGTAAATAAATCCAACAGCTGAGAACACAAGAATGTCTATGTACGGTCCAATATGCTATGCTCTGCAAGTTTAACTTTCGTGTCCATATATATACTGTAGAACGGAAACTTCTGGAATACGGTAGAAGTTCGAATCACACCATAATTATTACGTAAGTCAAATAGAAAGTTCTAGTCATTCCACCAGTATCCATTATTGTTCCAGTGATTTCTAAACTGCGCAGTTATAATTATTATTTGGTAAACAACTATAAGTATTATGTAAACACATTATACACGTCACAAGGCCACACAAAACAAACCAGGCCAAGATAAATAAATATAATAATTACAATATCATAACACCTCCCCCCTTAAAAGAAGTTTGAGTGTAACGAGAACTTCATGAACAATATATACAAAAATATATATATATATATAGTATGTATACAGTGTTTTAATAAGATCTAGATAAAGCATCTGCTATTACATTATCTTTACCTTTAATATGTTTTACAATAATATCATATTCCTGTAACAATAAACTCCACCTAGTCAACCTCTGGTTCTTGTTTCTCATTTTATGTATGAAGGTGAGAGGATTATGATCAGTATAAACCAGAATAGGATGCATAGTGGGATTTAAATATACATCAAAATGTTGAAGTGCAGACAACAGTGCAAAACATTCTTTTTCAATAGTGGAATAATTTTTCTGATGTTTATCTAATTTCTTGGAAAAATATGATATAGGTTTCTCAACATTATCATCTGTTTCTTGATATAAAACGGCTCCAACTCCTACATCACTTGCATCAACGGCAAGTTTGAATTGCTTTTTAAAGTCTGGAGTGATAAGAACAGGACTGTTAATTAAAAGTGATTTGCTTTTTTCAAAAGAGTTTTGACAATTATCACTCCAGATGAATTTAGAATCTTTCCGTAAAAGATGAGTCAATGGTTGAACAACAGTAGCAAAATTTGAACAAAATTTTCTGTAAAATCCAATCATGCCTAAATATCTCATAAGTTGTTTTTTATTTGTAGGAGGAGGAAAATTGGTAATTGCATCCACTTTAGCCATAATAGGTTTCACTTGACCTTGGCCAACTGTGTGCCCTAAATAATCAACAGTGGCCTTACAAAATTCACTTTTAGCAAGATTAACAGTCAAATTTGATTGTGACAATCTATCAAAAGTATCATATAAATGTGTTAAATGCTCTTCCCAGCTATCACTACATACAATAAGATCATCAATATAAGCATAACAACAGTCTAAATCTTTTATAACATTATTGATCATTCTTTGAAACGTAGCTGGAGCATTTTTCATACCAAACGGCATGACAGTATATTGAAATAAGCCGTCTGGTGTGACAAAAGCTGATATTTCACGAGCTCTCGGTGTCAGGGGGACCTGCCAGTAACCTTTTAATAAATCAAATTTGCTTACGAATTTTGATTGTCCAATGTTATCAATGCAATCCTCTATCCTTGGAATCGGATAGGAGTCAGATTTTGAAACTGAGTTGACTTTTCTGAAGTCAGTAACGAAACGAAAGGTTTTATCTGGTTTGGGCACAAGAAGACAAGGAGAGCTCCATTCACTGTTACTCGGCTCAATAATATCATTGTCAAGCATATATCTAATTTCTTGTCTCATAACATCAAGTTTAAGTGGATTGAGCCGGTAAGGATGTTGCTTAATTGGAGAAGCATCGCCTACATCAACATCATGACAAACAGCAGTGGTTTTGTTTGGCACATCTGGAAAAAGATTTTTAAAAGAAAATACCAAAGTTTTCAATTTTTGTCTGCGATCGAAAGACAGATGTGCAAGTTTTGAGTCTAAATTTGACAAAATTTCTGAATTTTTCAATCTAACAGTTTGTTCCATAGTCTTCGAATCAAAAGATGGTTCAATTATATCTGGTTTGTCATGATCGTTCTCTGATTTAACCATGGCTAAAGTGGCAACTGGTTTACTCTCACCTTCATTAGTACGCTCAAAATATGGTTTTAACATATTAATGTGACACACTCTATTTTGTTTACGCCGACCTGGAGTTTTTACAATATAATTCAAATCATTGATTTTACTGTCAATTGTATAAGGACCACAGTATTTAGCCTGTAAAGGATGCCCAGGGACTGGCAAAAATACAAGTACATTTTATCACCAGGCTCAAAAACTCTGTTCCTGGCATCTTTATCATACCATATTTTCATCTTATTCTGTACAGTTTTTAAGTTTTTCTGAGCAATTTGACAAGCAGTATACAATTTTTCTTTAAATCTAGATACATAGTCTAGAAGATTCAAGTCAGTGTGTTCAGTAAGCCATTTTTCCTTAACCAATTTCAAAGGTCCCCTTACAGTATGACCAAACACTAACTCAAAGGGACTAAAACCAAGGGATTCTTGAACAGCCTCTCGGACCGCAAAAAGTAGAAAGTGAACACCATCATCCCAGTCCCTGTCAAATTGAAGACAAAAAGTTCTAATCATGTTTTTCAATGTTTGATGAAAACGTTCTAAGGCACCTTGAGATTCTGGATGATAAGCACTTGATCTATACTGAGCAATCCCTAACTGGTAAACGACCTGCTGAAATAAACCTGACATAAAATTTGAACCCTGGTCGGACTGTATAGACTTAGGAAGTCCTACTAATGTGAAAAATTTGATAAGAGCTTTGACAATAGTTGGTGTCTTGATATTCCTTAAGGGAATAGCCTCAGGAAAGCGAGTGGATGTACACATGATCGTCAGTAAATAAGCATTTCCTGTCTTGGTCTTTGGTAAAGGTCCAACGCAATCAATAAGCACTCGGCTGAAAGGTTCTTCAAAGGCTGGAATTGGCAGAAGTGGTGCTGGTGGTATTTTCTGGTTAGGCTTGCCAACAACCTGGCATATATGGCATGATTTACAGTATTCTGTGACATCATTTCTAAGTCTGGGCCAGTAGAAATGTTGCAAGATCTTAAGGCAAGTCTTCCTTATACCTAAATGTCCAGCCAAGGGGGTGTCATGGGCAAGACCAATAATTTCTTGCCTATAGACTTTAGGCACCACCACTTGGTATACCACTCTCCATTCCTCCTCTGGGATAGCATCAGGGGGCCTCCACTTCCTCATCAAAATGCCGTCTTGATGGTAGTAACATTCGGCCACTTTTTCTGCTTCTTCTTGTGGTAGAGCCCTCTTGCAGAGTTGAAGAACCTCAGGGTCTTTATTCTGTTCTTCCCTAAATGTTCTTTTGTCTAATGAATGGCTGTTCGCGTCTGGCCATGGCATAATTACACGTTCGTTAGTACCAGGTGGTCTTATTATGGCTTTTTCTGAAGTACCGGGACCTTCAATGTCGGCAAGAAAAGTGTCAGAAAGATCAAAATAATCATACTGGCCTTCTTGTAAATCCTCATCTTGTTGTTTTCTTGCCATTGCCCTAGTAACAACACAAGCTGGATACAGTTCAGCATCATCTTCAGGTGATTTAACATCCACCACCGGTTCACTGGTAACAATTGGTTCAGCAACCACTTTGTTCCTAGCTAGATCATTTCCTAGCAATAATGAAACACCCTCAACAGGGAGAGTAGGACGAACACCCACAACAACTGGTCCAGTAATTAAATCCGACTTCAAATAAATACGATGGAGGGGAACATCTATACAACCTAACTCCACACCTCGTAACAAAACGGAGGCACCAACGGACGTCTCCTCGGACAAAGGCAACACACCTTCTAACAACAAAGACTGAGAAGCTCCAGTGTCCCGTAAAATCTTAATAGGCTGAGGAGTAGTATTATTAACAATAGAAACAAACCCATCAGACATAAAGGGCTTATAATCCTCCATGTAATCACAAAAACTGGACTTAAAAGCCTGACTCGCAGGACATTCCAACTTATTGGTAACAACGGGTGTCGTACAAGCACTGGACTTGGGCTTATGATCTCTTTCATTCTTCTTCTGGAGTCTAAAACAATCAGCCATCAGGTGACCATTTTTCTTACAATAAGCACAAGTTAGTGACTTCTTCTCAAAAGTATCAAATTTTGGACCAGACATGTTATAACTTGACGGACTCTTATTCTGTGCAACAGGCTTACAATCAGTACGCTCAGTGCTTTGATTTTTGTAATTTCCGCTAGAAGTATTAAAATTTTGACCTTTGAAACTTCTTTTATGTGAAATGGTATAATTATCGGAAACAACAGCTGCATCTTGCAATGTCTCAACAGTTTTGTCATCTAAATGTGTTTTTAAGTCTAAATTAACACACTGCTTGAACTCTTCTAATAACATTAATTGTCTTAATTTATCAAAATTTTTATCTATTTTCTTTGACGTAAGCCATTTATCAAATAAATCTTCTTTTTCCCTAGCAAATTCAACAAAGGTTTGTGTTTCAAACTTTTTATAAGACCTAAATTTCTGTCTATATGCTTCTGGCACTAGCTCATAAGCTTTCAAAACTTCCTGTTTAACAGTGTCATAATCAGAACTTTTTTCTGAAGAAAGTGCTGAGTAAATTTCAGCGGCCTTGCCCACAAAAACACTTTGCAACATTGTAGTCCAATAAGGCTTTGGCCATTTCAAATTTTGAGCAATTTTCTCAAATTGTGGAAAAAATTTATCCACCGTTTTTTCACAAAATTTGGGAACCAAACGTATATTTTTTGCTGCCTCAAATTGTTCTGATTTTGACTTAGTGTTGCTTTCTACTTTAGCTATTTCTAATTTTATTTTCTCCATCTCTAACCTTTCTCTCATTTCAAGTTCTGCCTGTAATTGTTTTTCTTCTTTTTCTAATTGTTTTAATTTAAGTTCGTGTTCTAATTCAAGCTGTTTTAATTTTAAAGCATCAACATTTTCGACCTTGAGGTCAAGAGCCTCTTCACCAAAAATTTCTAAATCAACTAAATTGTCTATTACCAAATTTTTTATAATTTGTTTTCTCATAGATGTTCTAAAATCTATTTTTAGATGTTTAGCAAGCAACACTAATTCTTCTTTCTTTAATTTATCAAACCCTTCCAGGTCTGGCGTTTTCAAAAATTTACCAGCATCAAATTCCATTTTGTAGAATTTTGTTGGCTAATTCTAATAAAAATACTGAAAAAATTTATTAAGATATTAACGTTCTCCCGAGACGAGCCCCCAATTTCTGTTACGGCCGAAATCACCTTTAAAATGTAGCCAACAAAAGACACAAATCAATAATAAAATTTAACAAGATTTATTATATATACAAAGTTTACAAAAATATTACAAAAAAAAACTAAAATGTCAACTTAACTGTTCAAAATCCTGTTTTTTCTTGATCCGGAATTCTGGTCACTGTTGCCTGAATCCAAACGGAATATTATATCCAATCAGTCACAATCTAGTATGATGTAATGAAAATAACAGTCTGTCAAGTACGATGTATGAAACGTAAATAAATCCAACAGCTGAGAACACAAGAATGTCTATGTACGGTCCAATATGCTATGCTCTGCAAGTTTAACTTTCGTGTCCATATATATACTGTAGAACGGAAACTTCTGGAATACGGTAGAAGTTCGAATCACACCATAATTATTACGTAAGTCAAATAGAAAGTTCTAGTCATTCCACCAGTATCCATTATTGTTCCAGTGATTTCTAAACTGCGCAGTTATAATTATTATTTGGTAAACAACTATAAGTATTATGTAAACACATTATACACGTCACAAGGCCACACAAAACAAACCAGGCCAAGATAAATAAATATAATAATTACAATATCATAACACACCATCAAATTGGACTGAACCAAGAAAATAATAGTAACATGCATCTAAAGCTTTTCCGTTATACCAAAAATTATTCTTTTGACGCATTGTGTTTTAATTTCCAGATATATACGTGATATATAGCAGAGCTGATTCGTTCAATGCATTTTGTAATTTCGTACTTTTTAAAAAATAATTCTGAGATGTCTTGATACCCCAGCAACCGAAATCAACTCTTATCTCAAGAATTCTAATGGAAAAAATAATTTTTTAAAGTTTTTGTTATTACTGGATATTATACCTGGGATAATAATACTACAGTAACAGAATTCATTAGGAGTGTTGTATGCGGCTTTAGGTTCAGGAATCGTGGAAAATCATGATTATCTATAAAATTACCCAAAACTTTTACATCTCTAAATTCAGTTCTCTGAAAAATATTAAATGATAAAGCTCCATTAATTAGAAAGTCTTTAATACTGAGGGAAAGTGCACCCTGGTACTACATAGTTTATATATTACATCAATTAATGTTATTGTTTTATTGCTTGTTTGTTTATTTATTTTCTATGACTTATTGATGTATGCCATCAACGCTTACGGGTATAATTGTGCATTTATTGAATAAACATATATACATTAATAGTAAGAATTGTTTTTGTTTATAAAGGATTTTAAATGACAAACTATCAATATTCTTGTATTTTCTAGAAAGTACATGCAGGTTTGAAATAATTATTACGCATTCTTATTGTCTCAATACGCTTACATGTTATTACATATATACACTGAACCGCAAAAGAAACGTCGCACAAAATGACATGTTCACATACATTTATTTCAAAGTGACATTTATATATTTTAAATTAATTTTTACAAAATTTAATGAATGATTTACAGTCTTTTGGTTACAATGTTCACAAAAACGTCACAATTGTCGCAACGTCACATGTTTTCAATGCTGTGCTCCCACGTCCGTTAATAACGTGTATGTCCTCCACCGGCACCAATTACTGCGGCACATCTTCGGTACATGGAGTTGATGAGCCGATTAATAAACGCCATCGGAATACGTGCCCATACTCTCTGAAACGCTTGTGAAAGTTCAGCTGCAGTTGTCGGACTTGGCTGCTCATTATTCAACCGTCTTTGAACTTCGTCCCATAAATGTTCAATAGGGTTTAAATCTGGACTCAAAGCCGGCCAATCCATAACATTAATGTTATTCTGCTGTAGGAAGTCTCTTGTGGCTCTTGCGGTATGCGCACGTGCATTGTCCTGTTGGAAAGTCTTGTTTTGATGACGTGCGATGCGAAATGGGGCTGAACATGGGGTGTCAAGACTTGGTCCATGTAACGGGCAGCTGTTACGCCATTTCCTCTGCCTGGGCCAAGGTTCTGAAAGATGACTGGACCAAGTTTAACGTTAAGGCCGATTCCACCCCATACCATGATGCTAGGTCCTCCCCACGCGTCTGTTTCCAGAATGCAGCTGTCTTCGTAACGTTCCCCGCGTCTTCTCCACACTCTGGTTCTGCCATCGGCTGTTGAAATGCAGTAACGGCTTTCGTCAGAGAAGATGATGTTACGCCATTGTCGATTTCGCCAATTCTGTCGCTTAGTGGCCCACTGAAGACGAGCTTGACGGTGTCGAGGAGTAAGAATAGGTCCTCTTGCTGGACGGCGACATCTCATGTTTCTAGCAGCTAATCGCCGACGAACCGTATCATCACTTATGGGTCGTCCATGTGTTCCAACAGTGTTTCTGGCAGTTTCGGCAGCTGGGGTGAACCGATTCATCAAATGGTGACGAACAATGCCTCTATTCTGTCTATGGGTAGTGACTTGGGGTCTACCACTCCGTGGACGGTCATTTGTGTTGTTTGTTGCATTGTACCGTGTCCGTAGACGTTCAATTGTTCGAACAGCACAGTTAAAGTCGTTGGCAATAACTCTGGCAGATTGCCCAGCATCCAATCGACCAATGGCCTGTTCTCTCTGTTGTGGAGTCAGACGTGGCATAGCTTCTGTGTCAAAACTGATACTAACACTCTTTAATTTTCTCCGGCCTTTTATACCCATAAAGGAGCATGAATTTCACGAACATTTAAGATTTAAGAAAAATTACCGCCAAGTGTGTCCCACGAGCGGTTTTAGGTACGGTCGCTCTACGATATCAACTGAAAATTATTCAACCGAAAATTTAATTCACAGGTAATTTAATCTTACCTGGTGATGTAATCGTAATACTGATTATATAAAAATCATTAATTAATATTTATTTTGAATTTTGCTAACATTTTGAAAAAGCGACGTTTCTTTTGCGGTTCAGTATTTATTGGCGTGATTCAAATTTGATTTTTTCTTCAAATGTTTACATGTTTTAGCTGGAGAAGCTGATATATTTCTACAATTCAATGCACGATTTCCACTAGAATTACAGAACTTCGCTCGGGATTATCAGATGTACCATATTCTACTATATAAAATACCACCCGCTTCTTTCCTTCAAGCGGGCGACTCTATAAAATACCACCGCTGTTTCTTTCCAGCGCCAGGGTGATCAAGTAAAATACCACATTCTTGTAAACCAATGAAAATGCATTAAAAGTAGAGAAATTTATATAAAGTATAATAATCTAAATTACCTCTTTTTCAAATGTTTTCTTCAACAGCGTCATGGATTGATTTTCTGTTAACACTTTTCGTATCGTCCAATAAAGTGGAAAATTTAATACAGAATCAAGTGGACCTTGATACTCAGCCACATATGTCATATTCTCCCCAATATTAGCTTCTCCAAGACAGAAAGCACCTGCCGCTGTCTGGAAGTCTGTCCAGAATTCTTTAGCGACCTATTGTAAATGAAAAAAAAAAGAATGTCGGCACGATGGAAATCATTCCGTCCGAAAAGAGACTATCACACCAGTGATAAATAATTTACTTTATAGGATTATAATATAGGATTAGGTGGAAGACGAAATTTAAAGTTTTTTTAGAAATAAAATACTAGCTAAGGGTGTTTTCTAGTTTTTTTATACTTTCATTTTTGGAAATTACATTAAATCCTCAAATACTGTTAGACTGGTGGAGTATGAAAGATAAATTAGATAAACAATCAAAACTTTCCATTTATCTCTCTACCAAATGTTTTGCTGAGTTATGGAAAATGAATATGAAATTAGATTTAAAGTTTTATAATGAAACAAACTGTTCGATTAAGCTTCTATATGTTCCCTGACCACTACTTTGGGCACCCAAGGAAACCACAAAATGCACGAGCTAACGAAAAATGGAAAGTGAGATGGATTATCAAGGAACAATGATGGCTAACCAGCATCAACTAGTCCTTTTTATTCCGATGTCCTCAACTGCTCATTGGAATCTTTTTACCAAATCGTAAATACTGTTAACGTAGTACATAATTTCTTCATGCAACATTTTCTATTTCATCTATAGGCAACATTTTTAACATTTTCTATTTCATCTTGGCAACAGTTTTATTACTTTTTGTGAAGGAAGTTTCAAATACGATGCCGCAAGGTTCTCCTCTGTATTTTAATATGCATGCAGTTTAGATATACATCGCGAGCATGTTGTCTAATTAGCAAGTATGCACGATGTTAAGAATACCAAATATGCTTCGTATTTTAAAATATTTGAAAAGAATTGTAAAATTTAATGTAAGATCTATGGCACGCCGTTTTACTATTTATTCTAACTTTAAGATATCTAATAAACTTTATAAGATATCTCATATAGTTTATAAGATATCATGTATAGTTTATAAGATATCTTATATAGTTAATAATATATCTTATATAGTTTATAAGATATCTCATATAATTTATAAGATATCTCATATAATTTTCTTTATAAGATATCTTATAAATTTTATGAGATATCTTATAAATTTTATGAGATATCTTATAAACTATATGAGATATCTTATAAACTATATAAGATATCTTATAAAATATATGAGATATCTTATAAAGTATACAAGATATCTTATAAAAACTAAATTATATAAGATATCTTATATATTATATGAGATATCTTTAAGTTAGAATAAATAGTAAAACGGCTTGGCATAAAGATCCGCCTAATCAAACTTGATCTATATGGTATTGCTCACGACGCTGTTTCGAAGGTTTTGAATATCCGGTTCTTTATTTATCGTGTACTCATTATATATGGACAAGAGGATCATTTTTACATACCAACATCCCTCCAAAAGGGAGTATATTTACCTCAACAACTGTGTCCACTCTATAACCATCAATGTTGTACTTTTTGGTCAAATCTGAAATCCATTCCAACAACGTTGACCTGACATATTTATTTGTTTGATTCAAATCTGGTAGTTTGGCAAGCCGGCATATTTCTATCTAAAATGAGAGGGGTGTACTCTTATAAAGTTTGAATGTCCATTTTTTACTTTCATTTTTCTGGGTTTTAAGACTTTATAAGGAAATACGCATTATTGGCTTTTAATACATGATGGTGTTCTATGATAACAACAACACAGACTTAGTTTACATATGTACCCCCAATAAAGCAGGAAAACGGTATAACGGAATACTTCTTTTGCGCTTCAATTCCTGTAACAACATACCTCAGTTTGATTTTTCCAGTTCTCTATTTCACAGAGTTGATGATAATGTTCAAACTTGTCAAATGGTGTAAATCCCGTGAAATTGACAAGTTGCTGTTCGCTGCAGTCAATACTCCAAAAGCATCCGTGAGTATATCCCATATGATTAGCAACTCTAAAATACAAATCAAATTCATACATGTCATAGTATATTGACTTTTCAAAATATAAATTAATAAATTGTTTGTTTAGTTGGGGTTTTACTCCGTTTTCGGCACAATTGGATATTTCGCGGCGGCCAGTTTTTATTGGTGGAGGAAGCCGGAGATCCCGGAGAGAACCACCGACCTTAGGTAGGAAAATTGGCAATCCTTGTCAATTTAGATCGGAGTCGAACACACCCCGCCAGAGGTGAGATTCGAACTCGAAACCTCAGTGTTGACAGACTAGTGATCAATAGTAGACATGACGAACTACCTAGACCACTCGGCCACCGAGGCCCCTAAATTAATAAAATAAAATAAAATAAAATAAAATAAATAGATAAAGTATATATTGTATTGTGTTTACATGTTGTATTGCTTGACCCTTGCAGTAAAGTTAATTAACAATAAATTAGTTTGTGTCATCCGTAAAGCTTAATTCTAGCAAAAACATCTATAGTAAAATACAGTATTCAGCATTGAATTGAAAATGTCTAAGGTTCTAGCTGATTGTGTTTGTGCCATTCTAAAACGAAATACATGAATGACATGAATACGAATAACTTTATAGTCAGGAAACATATTTACAATGTTCTAATGCTCTAATGACTGTTTAAAAAGAAGGCAATAATTCTTACATGTCTGGTTGAAGATGGATTGAATAGATATATGAACTTCAAGGTTTTTCATCTTGGCCCGCATTTTCAAGATTAAAATTATCTGAATGACTAAATAAATTAACAAATATGTCCTTCCACAAATGTTGGTTTATTTTACAATTTTTAAAATAGGAATGTTTCTCGTCCTCAATTTGATTCTGTTGTTGTGGATGTCAAAATATTTCTTTCGACAAGAGAAAAAATAGAAAAATAAGAATTTCCATTAATATATGCGATTTTTTTTTCAATTTTGACATGTTTACTTCATTTAACGACCAAACTTTTGATCTATGGTCACTTCTTAAGTAGACATTTAAATGAAAAGAAATTCTTTCCAATGAAAAACTAATTTAAAAAAATAAAATCCAGATATTTGAGTTTTTTCCTCATTTTTACTATTTTTGGCCCCAAAACAACGAAAATTGAAGAAATTGACTTTTGAAAGGTGTTTTCGTATCTGTCAGGTCATATACAACATGTTTTCGTTTAATTGATTATTTTCGGAGAAAGGGCCATTTTCACCCCTTCGTGAACCTTCTCCTTTACTATGATCAAACAAAGGGGATTAAAACATGTGTAAGATATGCTTGAAGTATGGTTGAACATGCTGAATAACATAAATACAGCAGAGGAAAAAAGCTCACTAGAATATGTTATAATAAATGTATGCAGTAGAACTGATTGAAACAAATATCTTCATGTGTAACATACACGTCAACCATAACCCAGATATCTCTCTTGTGGCATTCAGATATCAAAAATATCAAATCTTCCTCCGATCCAAAATAAGGATTTACTTCATAAATGTTCTTAGCCCAGTATCCATGGTAACCCAATGGTGTGTTTACAACTATCGGTGATATCCATATAGCATTTGCCCCTAAAATAAATATTCAATAAGTTTTGTTGATTCAATTGAAAGAAGATTTGAAATTCATTTGAGGGAAAAGCCACTGCTTTTTTTTTCAAATCAGGCTCTAAACTTTGTCTTGTCCCTGCATTTGCGATTGTTGGATGCCCATTCATAATTTCCTCACCCTCTGCTAATAAAACTGAAAACGTTTTAATGGTTCGCCCTTCAGACATTTGAAGTCTTTGTAAATAACAATTTCGGATGCAATTAATATGTCAAAAAAACGAATACTCTGTGAATAATACTGATCCACTAGCTATATCATACTTATTTCAAAACAGTCTAATCATTAAATTACGACTGAAACGTGGAAAAATCAGACAATATATTAATCTGTAATATTTGAAGGTTTAGGTAAATAAACATCTCATCAAATATAATAAATTATACTAACTCGCATTTCTATACGCACTATTGTAAGGTACGTAAATGAAGACCTCCAACTGAACAAGCAAAAAGGTCTTAGATTTTGTACGTATTTTTATCGGGTTCTTTTATAAAATGTTTTGATTGTCAAGAGGTAAGCCATAGTACATGGAATATATATTATTCCACGAATAAAAATATACAATATATATATATATACAAAAGAAATGATTGAAAGTCGTAATGTTTTGCATTCTATACATTTTGTACTTGCCCAATCCGGAAATGTAATCGAGTTTGTCTACGATTCCACGAAAATTACCACCACAATAACTGCGCAGATCGTTGCATGGAGGAGGATTATGGCCTTCTGAAGCAAACCTGTCAGTCAGCAACTGGGGATTCGAGAAAACAAAAACAAAACGGTTCTTCAATAGCAAAATTAAAAAAAAAATAAAACGAATTTCTCAGTTGGGGAAAAATCTATGTCTTCAGATGTATTTTATATCTTTATACATAGATTCACAATATTGTGTCTTTTGAGTTCAGGTATTTCGGTTATCAACAGTTTTGAGCCCGAGAACGTCTAACATTGACAGATGAAAAATGATTGAAATTGGTGTTACATAAGGTGCAAAATATTTATCTCTTTGAAAAAACCCAAATTTTTCTGTCTCGTAATGGTGTCTTAATATATATCCTATAAACAAAGAACATAGCATACAAACCATTAAATTCACAATATATAGAACATAAAACTTTAAGTAAATTTCGCATAGGGTGCTATGTTTAACAATGTTCGGCTCTGGTGGCAACTTTGAATGGTGGGTAGGATCATCAAGAGAGCCACTTACGGACCATTGCTGTCAGGTGTTGTTCCAATTGGCCAAGTGGTGCAAGAAGATATTTCAGTAAATTCCCCATATAGTCCTATGTTAAACTATGTTCGGCTCTGGCGGCCATTTTGGACGGTGGACGGGGTCATAGGACAAATTTCTGAAAAAGGACCACCTAAGGACCATTGCTGCTCAGTTTTGTTCCAATTGGTCAAGTGGTTTCAGACAAGAAGATCTTTAAGTAAATTTTCCATAGCCGGGGTCCTATGTTAAACTATGCTCGGCTCTGGCGGCCATTTTGGATAGTGAACGACGTCGTCGGACATATTTCTGAAAGAGAACCACCTAAAGACCATTGCTGCCAACTTTTGTTCCAATTGGCCAAGTAGTTTCAGACAGGAAGATCTTTAAGTAAATTTTCCATAGGGTCCTATGTTAAATTATGTTCGGCTGTGGGGGACATTTTGGATTGTGGACGGGATGGTGAACTGGGTCATCGGACATATTTCTGAAAGAGAACAACCTAAAGACCATTGCTGCTAAATTTTGTTCTAATTAGCCAAGTGGTTTAAGACGAGAAGATCTTTAAGTAAATTTTCCATATGGTCCTACGTTAAACTATCATCGGCTCTGGCGCCCATTTTGGATGGTGGACGGGGTCATCAGATATATTTCTGAAACAGGACCACCTAAGGACCATTGCTGCTTAGTTTTGTTCCAACTGGCCAATTAGTTTCAGACAAGAAGATCTTTAAGTAATTTCACTTAGGGCCCTATGTTAAACTATGTTCGGCTCTGGCGGCCATCTTGGATGACCGGCCAGGTCATCGGATAAAATTCTGAAACAGAACCACCTAAGGACCATTGCTAGCAGGTTGTGTTTCAATTGGCCCAGTGGTTTCAGAGGAGAAGATCTTTAAAGGAGAGTTTACGACGACAACGGACGACGACGACGGGCGCCAAGTGACGGCAATAGCTCACATGCCTTAGACGACGACGGACGACGGACGCCAAGTGATGGCAATAGCTCACATGGCCTTTTAGGAAGTTTATTCTTGAATTTTTTTTATGTGAGTCATATTATAACGTTATTCACAAAACTATGTTTTTGCAGTATAACAAAGTTTAAATCTACAATATATATTTACCTGATATATTATTCTTGACCTCCATTCTTCTTTTGTCTTAGGTTCACAATAACAAACAAATAAAAACAACAAACACAAACAATGAATTCTCATCCTGACCTTGTAGTTACTAGTCAGAGATAATACAAACACATATTTCCGTTGTTAATTGTTTTAGTTGATACATTGTCCAAATATACATGGTATTACGTAATAGTGAACGAAGATGATAATATTTTTTTGTATCCGTACATTTTGCCGTAAATGCTATTAAAGTAATGCTACGCTTTTAGATATTAAAAGACCCCCTCCCGTATTCCAAATAAATAAAATGGTAAACATTTCACTGAGGAGATAATCATGATAATATTATCTTGACTCAAAACCGCCTTTTTACACAATTGTACAGTTATAATTGTCGAATATATTATCTTAATTAGATCAGAATGATTTATGGGGAACAAAACTTGCGAACGTATGCCCTGCACACGATAGCATATCCGCAAAATACAATAGGATAAATTGGTCGTATATCCACTGAATGTATTCTTATATTTCTGAACATTTACAAATTATTTATAAGACTTATACGAGGTAACCATTTCACTTATGTTGAAAGGGTTGGGGCAAGGAAGTTTCTGTGCAAAAATTGTATTTCGAATCCCGCCACTAGTCGTCCGTCATCGTTCGTCTGTCGTAAACTTTTTCAAAGATCTTCCCTGAAACCACTGAACCAATTCAGCCATACATAGTCTGACCACAAGGGGTCAAGTAACGATTTTGGTCATGTCATGTTGACTTATTTGTAGATCTTACTTTGTTGAACATTTTTGATGTTTACAGTTTGTCTTTATCTGTAATATTAATATTCAAGATAATAACCTAAAACTGTAATATGTCCTTAAAATTAACAATTCTGGGGATAACCCAACAAAGGTTGACCGATTCGTCTGAAAATTTCAAGGCAGGTAGATCTTGACCTAATGAATATTTTTACCCCTGTCAGTTTTTATCTAAATGCTTTAGTTTTTTTGTTTTTTTTTAGATTTAAGCCAAAAACTGCAGTTTACCCCCTATGTTCTATTTTTAGCCATGGTGGCCATGTTTCTTGAAGGACAAGAAAATAAAACAAAGTTAATTCTAGATACCCTAATGATCATTCAGACTAAATATGGCTTTAATTGGTTCAGTCGTCTCAGATGAGATATTTGAAAAAAATTACGGCGGACGACGCGGACGCCAAGTGATGGTAAAACCTCTCGACCTTTTAGGACAGATGAGCTAAAAAACAGTAAAAACCTTTTGAATACAAATTAATATAGAATGAATAAATTAAAAATGCACAAAATGGTTGAAAGAAACTACAAAAAGCATAAAACGCCATTTAATAATCGAATAATTAAATTTATCATGATCTTAATTGCTTGTCTTTTTAAGACCCGAATCTGCATTTAAGTATGCACCTCAACCTTTGCCTAGCAGCTAGAACACTAACATTAATTTGTTAATAAATGTTAATTATTTCAAAAATGTTTATATTAATATATTCAATTCCTTCAGAGTATGCTTTCTTTACACTTAGATCACTAAAATTAAACTGCTCACATCAAATTCAATATATACATGTACTTCGACCTCCAATTATCCTCATTTTGAATTTTGGACAAAAATTATTCCTATCAGTTTGAAAAATGCAAGACTTACTCTCTCCAATGGGGGGCAATATTTAATCACATCATAGGCTCAATCAGAAACATTTTCAGAAAAAATCTGTAAATCTACTTATTGTGATTTCAGCCTACTGAGTTGACAATGGTAAGAATATATGCAATTTTTACCATTGTAGTATTTCTTCTGAATTATCTGTTCAACAGTATAGCTTAATTTGCATTTGAAAACCAGAAATCTATGATTACAAAGTTTGCCTCGTTCCCCCAATATGATGGTAGGTCTCTTGGTATCAGGTAATTGAACTCAGGCATAAAAGTTAAGCTAAGTCAATAAAGCGCAATAGGAAGGTTAAAGTGACCTAATTTTGGTGGGAAGCTGTGTAACTCCCCGAGATGCCCCCTGACACCAAGTAATACGATTTTAGGTCGCTTGGTATCAGAGAACTGAACTCCGACGTAAAACCTAACCTTAGTCAAATTATATGCGCAATGAAGCTTGATAATAGGTCAGAGTGACGTAATTTTGGTGGAAGGCTGTGTTACCCCCCCCCCCCCCCCCCCCCCGAGATGCACATCAACACCAAGTAATATGATTGTACGTCCCTTGGATTTTAGAGAACTAAAATCGGATATTAAACTTAACCTAAGTCAATGAAGTGCAATAAGTAGGTCAGAGTGATATGATTGTAGAAGATCTGATAGTACATGAATTTATGATTGGAAGTTGTCACCTTGGTCCAAATGCTACACAAAACAATTCAAAAGAAAAATTGCTTTAATTTATATAAAAAAACTAATATCATTGTAACATCATTCCCAAGACTTTCTGATATTTAAATGTTTTAAGTGTTCTTCTAAATAATGTATGCGTCCTTTCGTTGGTTTTTCCCCCATCTTTCTTCTATTCTCTTTTTCTTAAAAATTTATAAGTAAATCCCAATGCTTCCAAACCCAACTTTGTATGTTAAAACTGATTTTTATGCCCTGCCCACGAATGTGGATGGGGCATATAGAGTTACCCTTGTCGTCCATCCAAACTATGTGGTGAAGTTTTGCATTTAGATTCATTTCTTTGGAACTTAGCATAGTGTATCAATGAAACTTCATCAGTGGATGTGTGTTGGGTGGTACTGAGCATTCATACATGATGACCTTTTAGATGGGGCATCCATGTCTTACAGACACAATCTGTGTAATATGGGTCATGTGACCTTCATCTTATGGTCAGACTCTTCATTGTGAACCTGCACACAAAAATATATGACCCTATGTTAGCTAGTAATTGAGAACTGGCTGTGGACATGCACGTGGACATAGGGGTGGACGTCAGGGGTACTACATTAATCTCCCCCCCCCCCGCAACTACGTTGAGGCGAAGTAAATATCATAGTATGTCAAAGATACATGATGTAAATGCTCTTACTGTGTGCTTTTCATGAATATCTCAAATTATTCATTAAAATAAAAGTGAAAATTATTACTCCACCATTTGCTTCCAATAGTCCAACTAAATTACTCCACTACAAATATTTGACGAGAGCGGATTTTCCTATTTTTGTGAGCAATGTGTTGATTTCTGCATAAAGTATGACCGTATTGATGTCACAGCAACAAATGTGACATCGCTAAATATGTCTAGTTTTTTTTCTCCAAAAGTTTAAACCATATTGACTCTTGGGATATATACCAAATTATCTATTTGAAATCTAGATGATTTTAATATCTTTGGATATTTTCATCAAGTAAATCAATGCCAAAATATGTTGGACACACAGCAGGTCTAAAAAGACCATCCTGATACAGGAAAAAACTTACATTCTAAGAACTCTTAAACAACACAACCAAGAAGCTATATATGTATTCGTTTCTACATAGAATCTTCTGGTTAATTGGATTCTTTGATAAAATCTGCTGAATATTTGAAACTAAAGTGATTCCTGTGGACTATTACAAAACATTGAATAACATTTACTAGACAAACTGATAGTACATGAATTTATGAATATTAGTTGTCTCTTTGGTCCAAATGCTACATAAAACAATTCAAAAGAAAAATTGCTTTATTCATTTATATAAAAAAACTATTATAATTGTAACATCATTCCCAAGACTTTCTGATATTTAAATGTTTTAAGTGTTCGTCTAAATAATGTATGCGTCTTTTCATTGGTTTTTCCCATCTTTCTTTTGCGCTTTCTTCTATTCTCTTTTTCTTAAAAAATTCTTTAGTAAATCCCAATGCTTCCATATGACCAGCTTCTTCCTCCTAAAAGTAAGAACTTTTTTTTTTAAATTCAGATTGGTATCATCTATGTCTCATCATGCTTTTGAGAACCAAAAAAAAACAAAAAAAAGCATCTTTTTGAACAACTGATTTGAAAAACAGTCCTTTTTGCCAGACATTTCTGTTTTTCAGAAAAAAAACATCTGGTTAAAAAAGTATCTAAAGAACATTTAAAATTTGTTTCTATAAATTGTTTTATGTAATTACAAACTAAACTGAGTAAAACCAGAAAACTACCAGTAATTATTTTCAACACTTAAATATACCCATCACTTGTGGGACCATTTATGTGATACTAGATGAAAAGTCAAAAATAATGCTCAATGATTATATAAGAAACTGTCCGGTTTGCTCCAGAAAATTTTGGGATGCCTGGTTTCCACTAACATGCTTTAGAAAAAGTAAAAATAGGCAGGTACATAATTACATACATATTAGGCCATATAAAAGTAATTTCTCAATGCTTATCTTTGACTGCCCAAATTTTTTAGTATCTTATTTTCACCGCTCAACTGAAAAAAAATCATAATTTCTTTATATATGTAGCTGCAGTTGGACACAAAGTGAGTAACAAATAGTGAATTGCAAATATCTGTTTTCCAAATAATTCATTTTAATGATTATTATCCTATGCCAGTCATAAATATGGAAATAAAAATATATTACATACATGTAGGAAAAAACTTATCAAATATGCGACGCCTTATTGACACCAATTGCGAGGATGGTCTCAATAAATGATGCTAGTGTCGGATGGGGACGAAAATTGACTGTCTCGTGTTAAGGAAGATCAACCGTTAAGGGAGATCAACATCCTTAGCATGTTAAAGACTTGAAAATGGGTAGGCTAAAATGCGGCTAGAGGGGCCTCTCTTGCACCCACAAAGTGGAGAGGGATTGGTATAAGTTGGTATAACTTGTTTCCCAATCCACTATAAATAAATAAGTTTAAACTAAAAAACTTATTTCAGCAGAGACAACCAAACATTAGTTATTTCTCTCATCATCCACTATTATCTAGGATACTAATTGTGTGCTTCAAATTTTGTTCAAATATTTTCTCAAATATACAATTGATTATCATGCATTATTTCTCAAAACGTTTATACATACATTTGTTAAGTACGGTCTGTCCAGTATCTGTTCATTTTCTTGTTGCATCATAACCCATTTCAGTGCTCTAGCTTTTTGTTCTGGATAAATCCTTGGTATAATTCTATTTTTACTAGAAAATAAAAAAAAAAATATATTAAAAATATTGTTACCAAGACAAGTCTTTCTTTTCTTCCAAATTAAGGATAAATGTACCTCATAAATTAAATACTGCTTTTTTAGTGTTTTACACCTCATCTAACATGTCTAAGATCATCTAATTTTAATGAAATAAACTTGAATTGAGAATCAGTACTCTATGGAATACATGCGCTGCCTACTTCTAATGTTTGTTCAATTTTCTTTTCAGCACCAGCTAAAAATTAGGTTGGAAAAGTGACTTTACCTGAACACTTGTCCATGGTAGCAAGTAAATTTATTATAAAAATTCAAAAATGACAGTATTAAAGGGAACCATTTTCTCGGTTTACATCATAGTAAAATGTTTTATGGCCATGTGTGCAAGAAATTAATGAAATGTGAGGAGGGGTGAAATGATGGATGCAAGTATTGTTTATCACCTCATACCACCCATACTTCAGGAGTCAGTTCATCAACACAATTAACAGTATCTCAAATTTTTCATTGCATTTAGTCATTTTCACTAATGTTTCCTGCCAGTATCTGAATTTCTTGAATATTGGCCAAGACATGTGTACATAAATGTTACTTCTCAGATCCAATTAAGTTTTTGAATTTTTTTTTCACTAATCATGCCTGTAGCTAACCAATAATGATCAATGCCAATAAAAATTTCACTAGTTTTGCTGTTTGTCATGGCAGTGAAAAATATAGGTACTGTGGCCTAGTGGGCCACAAATACCCCTGCCCCTCTAGGAGAAAACCGTTAAATTTTATGGTACACATTACAAATGTACAAAGTATGGATACATAATAAAATGTCAATGAGAATATAAGCGTCCTTTTTTTCCGGGTGTAGCAAAGAAGTCAACCAAACTACCATACGATCTTCAACATGTGGACGGCGGTAACATACACACTATATTTGCCCCAAATTAAGAAAAAGGTGAACAAATACAAACAATATCTCAAACAAACTAGAGGCTGCAAGGAGCTTATATTTATAAGCTCTCCTGTAAACATTAGGTAAACATTATTGGTTCGGTGCATCTTTCAACACGATTTTGAACCTGGACACCCCTAATGATGATTTAGGCTCTATTCTTAGTAACATAGGCCATGTGGTTTGATTTGCGGCATCCTTTGACACTTTTTCTACTAGACACCCTAGTGGTGACTCAAGCCAGGTTTGATTCAAATCAGCCCAGCAGAGTGTATGATTTTTTTTTCAAAAAAGTTTACGACGACAGATGACGGACACCAAGTGATGGCAAAAGCTCACATGGTCTTCATGATTTTTTGTATAGTAGAGATATTTCAAACAGTATACAATCACAATCTAATTAAAAACCGATCTCTCATCGCTCTCGTTTTCTGATATGTCGCGTGGGAGATCTCACGAAACCCGCTTTGAGGTCACATGTGAGTGACCTCGTAGGTGTGTCCTGTTGGACCAATGAAATTGCGGCTTTCGCGATCTTGTAAGTTGATTACGAAGAAATCGTCAGTCCCCAGAATTCATAAACTTTTTTGATTGGCTTACTGATAGGAACATGAGGAAGTCAACTCATTTGCATGTCATTATAAATTCATAAGTTCCAGTTCACTCACATGTGACCTCAAAGCGGATTTCGTTAGATCTCCCACGCGACATATCAGAAAATGGGAGCGATGAGAGATCGGTTTTTAATTAGATTGTATACAATCAGTGCATCCGAGAAAATCAACCCAAGTTTTTACATTTCAGCTGATGGATTGGCATGGCCAAGTATGAAAAGCCATACAATTAAACTTTGATCCTTTTGCTTTCCATAAAAAGATATACCTAGCCATCCAATTTTAAATGTATCTGGTGTTACCAATGGTCTCGGTTGCACCGGTTGTACACCGTGGTTAAGTTTCGTCTACTTATATGGTACATCGAGAAAGCCAATAAAAATTTCACTAGTTTTGCTGTTTGTCATGGCAGTGAAAAATATAGGTACTGTGGCCTAGGGGGCCACAAATACCCCTGCCCCTCTAGGAGAAAACCGTTAAATTTTATGGTACACATTACAAATGTACAACTCATTATTATCAAGGTTCCAGACCAAGTATTAATCAATTCCTACATAGTATGTATATACATGCAAAGAAAACTTTGAAATTTTCATCCATTATGCTTAACAGTAAAATGTCAGAGTCTCAGCAACAACTCATCATTCTCAAGCTCCAGGCCTAATATAAAATCATACCAATATGTAAAAGCGAACAAAACTTTGACGAAAGATTTTATTTTGGATGGGAGGACATCCTGATTACTATGCAGGGTATAAAAATGCTACACTATATTTTTGTTTGTTTATATTAATATTGATATAAAAAAAATTCAAAATAATGGTGACTTCAAGATGAAGAATAACAATAAAATCGTTGTTCTATTGCTTTGCTTACCATGTATTATTTGGGATTTTGTCTCATGTACATAAACAATTTACTCCATATCCCTTCATTTTTCATAACTAAATTATTTTATACAGCAGTTTTCTATCACAAATTTAAATTTCACAATACAGTTTATGGTTTATTTTAAGGAAGGTGTGAAAAAAACTTTTTAAAATCATACAAGATCCAATTTTAAATTTTCTGCACTTTGGCAAGTACTATTTTTGGGGGTCAAATTTCTCGATTTTGCTTTAATTTTCGTATATGGCAAGAAATTAGTCCAAGTCAGTTTTAATATACTTGTTTTGTAACCAGTTACAAAATGGTGACAATATATACCACCAAATTAAACCATTGAACCAGATTATGCAAAAGACTTGTCAATATGTGAAAAGCATTTCTTCTAAAATGGTTACATATCAGTTACAATTTTTTTTTGTCTTTATTTTATAAACTGGTTACAAATCATTTTGGGACTTTTTTTTATAAACTGGTTACATTCCAGTGACAAATCTGTTTTTAACTTTCATATAAACAGTTACAATATTTTGGACTTTATTTTATTAACTGGACAGGTTACATTCCAGTTACAAATCTTTTTTGTCTTTATTTTATAAACTGGTTACATTCCAGTTACAAATCTTTTTGGGACTTTCTTATAAATTGGTTACATTCTAGTTACAAATCTTTTTTGTTTTTATTTTATAATCTGGTAACCTAGATTGCATACAAAAGCTTCTTAATTAGGGTTTTATCAAGGAAAAGTTGATGTCATCACTTAGGAAATTTTATCGTCGTCATCACGAATTGATTGCATGACCATTACAGTGTTCCAATATCTAAGATGATGTTGGACCTGTTCCCACTGTCGTAACCTTTCATGTGCCTCCACCGATGTGTGACTTCCACCGGATTGACTTTGTTGAACTTCACGACGGGTGCTGTATATTGAGCAGGAACTGCTTACCCTTCCGGAGCACCTGGGTTCATTCCTGGTTTTTATAGGAGTTCGTGTTGTTCATTGTTTTTTAGTTTTCTGTGTTTATTTGTTGTGCTTGTGGTCATTCATTTGTCTTCCCGGGTTTGTCTGTCCAATGGATTACGTTTGTTTTGATTGCTCCTTAGGTATATTTGTCCTTTTTAGATATTGACATGCCCTACTCGTGCATACTTTAATTTGCTAATATATTGTTACCATTTTGTAACCGGTTACAAAACAGGTATATATTAAAATTGACTTGGACTAGTTTCTTGCCAAATCTATTCTCAAAATTGCAGGTATTTTGGGGGTTAGTTCAAAAAGATTACCCATAATAAAGTAAACCTGGAACCTTCTTGTATTTTTTGTAAAATTGCAAAACTCTTGTCAAATGCATTTTTCAATCATTTTTGTCAGTGTCCTTCAACTTTCCTCTGTAATTGACTGGTTCCCGTTGAAATGAGATCAGTTTGCATTGAAACAAGTGAACTGGCACCAGTAAAGTACAAGCATGGCGACTTGTAGAATTTTAAAGCAGTCAAGATATTTAGCAAGACTTTACAACCAAACAAGATCAATTTTACGACCTTCATTCCTACAAGGTAGAATATTTTTCTCGTTGGCTGGCATACAACAACAACAAATACATACATGTAGGAAAGAAATCAACAATATGGCTTTTCCAGAATTATAGTCTGTAGAAACCCCCCTTTTTTCTGAAAAAAAGTCTGGAATATTCCACCTAATTGTTTAACCAAATTTGTTTATGGGAAGCCCATTAATTCTGGAAATCTAATACATGTATCTTCAAAGAATATAGCCTTTTTGTAGGATAGAAATGTGACAGGATGAAAAGTCACTCAAAAAAGTCCCATTTCAATTTTTTGCGTATTAAAAAACGTACAGGGCAAACAGTTACGATTACTATTTTCACAATTGCACCAGATAGGGTACTTTGTTAAAAAGTCACAATTCATTAATTAAAAATAAATCTGAATGGTCTTACCTTAAGTGAAATAGGAGTAATTTTAAGTGCTCATTGTCTTGAAATAGAAAAAGTAGACATTTTTCTTTACCTATAAATGAAAGGAAATGTAAAATTGGTAACGAAAATATTATACAAGAGGAAGTTCATTTCCTATTTCAATGTGAAGGATATAGGTCCATGTATCACTTAAAAATTTAATATTTTAAAAAGTTTTCAAATTTTATATTTTTCAATTTTTAATCAAAGTTCTAAAATATCAACATTTCCAAATTTTGAAAATTTCACCAAATAATTAAAATTTTAAAATAATTTGGGGAGAAATTTTAGCAGTTTTGCAAAATGAAGTGGCAAAAATATTTTTTCTTAAAATTTACAAAAAAGTCCAAAAATTGGTGTGGCGAAATCCAAAGAACTAAATATCAATTTGTTGTGGCCTAAAATTTGAAGAAAAATTCAATGTTGAGTTTTTCCCAATTTCTCAGAAACTGTAATTACCTAGACCCACCGTATTTATTGATAGTTCTTGGTGGCTACATGCCAGTCTTACACTTGTCTCTGGACCTTGACCTCAATTTCACATATGAGTGACTTGCATCCAAGTTTCGTGATTAAGTCCATTTTTCGGCAACTGTAATACCTAGACCTGCCGTATTTGGTCTACAGATAGTTCTTAGTGGGTACATGCCAGTCTGACACCTGCCTCTGGATTTTGACCTCAGTTTCATGCTTGAGTGACTTAATATATATTTTCATGATTTAGTCTATTTCTCAGCTGCTGTACTAACTAGATCAACAGTACTTAGTTGATAAAAGTTCTTAATGGGTATATAGCACTTTAACATCTGAAACCTTACCTTTGACATCTATTTTATGGTTGAGTGACTTGTTTTATGTTTAGGATAATTTCCATTTCCCATCAACTGCAATACATAGATCAACCATATTTGGTCTATAGATAGTCCTTGGTGGGTACATGGCTGTCTGAGACCATACTTGAGTCAAGGTTAGAAAAAAGTTTGACTCAAGGTAATTAGTCCTTTAATTAATGATTAATACATTGTATTGAAAAGGATATAAGTATTTTGTTGCTTCGCGTATGAGAAAATTGTTTGACCAAGAACAAAACTAAAACCCCACCCTCCCCCCTCTTAATTTTCAAATGGTCACTCCCTTATCTTCATATGATTATAAACATAAGTTATCGTAAACATAAGTTAGAACTGTGATTCATTCATGTAGATGGAAATCAATTCCGCATTTTTTTTCAAAATTTTACCATAAAATTTCATTGTCTACCTTGAAATCGTGCTTAAAAAAATGAAAACTGTATAAGGTTATTTTGGAGCACAGATGTCTCTTGTTTATTATCAATGTGGGCTCAACTATCAAGGTTTCAAACGCAATAATGGTCCCAATGACCCTTAATGGTCTTTTTTTGATTCTTGATTTTTTATCAAAAAATTTAGAATTCAAATTTTCAAAAAGCGAAATTATTAAAACTGTACATTTAGTAATAGTATTTTCAAAGTAAATATTAATTTTAAATGAGTTTTAGAATTTTAAAAAATTAATAATTTGGTGAAAATTTCAAATTTTCAAAATTTTAGAATGTTGATATTTTAAAACTTTGACTAAAAATTTAAAAATATAAAATTTGAAAACTTTTCAAAATATTGAATTGTTAAGTGTTACATGTGCGGATATACTGCCTTAAGACAATCTTTTGAAAAAAAAGTAAGAAATATAAATATTTCAAACAAACTTATTATAGTAGTTCTTTAACTGTTCTTAATGTAACTACATCATTCATAAAAAAGTGTTTTGACTCAGAAATACAGTTGATTCCACTTAATTACAAACCTGTTAATTGCAAAATAAGTTCAAACACTAATCCATTTCCCATTTAATCAATGTTAAATAGATTTTTAATTGCAAACTTAAGGCGTTTATAGCAAATTCCTCTTAATTGCAAAGAAAATTTTAACACAAATGTCTGAAAGGCGCATTTATTTGCAAAACTTGGCAATGAAAGTTGAAAACTTCTCATTACAGAACAGTTCTATCCTTCATGCAGACTTATTTTTTTTTATGTTTTCATTATCATTTAAAAAGAAATTGCTTTCAAATATTGTTTGTCTATTTCATTTTTCGTCGTAAAGTGAAAAATTAACTGAAGTTGTGTCAAAATCAAAGTTACAGTTGCCAATAAATTTAACCAATTGCGTGATAGATCCCAATGTTCACAATTTTGACATACTAGAATAAGAATAATAGGATTGTCACTAAATCAAATGTTAACAGAAATAAACAATAAACAATACAAACATGCAAACGTTGATTAGAATAAAAAATAAAGTTTGTTGTTTTAATGTTATTATTATAGTTTGTATATTTTTGAATATGACAGCCGTTTTAAGGAAACTCGTGACTCGTGTGATGAAATAAGTCAAAATCATGTCGCAAAAAATAAAATGGAAAAAAAATGAAATGAAAATACCTACCTACCTAGTACCCTATTTTTTTTGATAAAGTAACCTTAAACATATAGTTTTGGGGCCTTATTATATATTCTACATTGGGCCTGTGCCATTTTACTAATTATGTGCTTGTGCCAATAAACATATTTGTATATTTATATAAGTCATGACAAAAACTCACAGTTCATAATTTTATATATTATTTTGGACAGAAAGTCACAATTCATAATTTGTCATTTTATTAAGAACAAAAAAAAAGTCAAAAGTTTAATTTGACATACTATTTAGGACTAAATTAGGCACTTTTCAGTAGTAATAATAATTGAAGTCAGGATTATATTAGCTCCTTTTTAATGGTTTTAATTAATAGAAAATTATATATTTGATATATGACTTTGGTAAAAAGATAATTGGCAATACAGTTATTCAAACATTTTAAACATTTTATTTGTATACAATATATTAAGCATTTAGTCATTAAACATGCTTGCAATTCATGTTTTTCCAGAAAAAGAGCCCCCCAGCTATATCAGGTGGAGATAATCCAAATTTACGTGTAAGACTGAAATAATAAGCTATATGGCCGACTCCGGGGATTTTCACACATGCAAATCTATAGGGACGTCGCACTGTTGGATGATTGTGCAAAAGCTACTTAATTTTTTTTAACTATTCATTTTTTATCCCACTTGTGACCATTCATTGTACTTTTCTCAAAAAGTTTAACTAGAAAATAGATGATTTATTTTCATTCTTTACAAAAACTGAAAAAGTATACTTTCGTAACTTCACTTTCATGCATAAGATACCCTTGAGTTCTTAGAGAATTGTGGTTCAATTTCACAGACTATATTTAAAAGATAATTCTATGTAATGTTTATGAAAAGTTAATTAATAAAGATATTATTAATTGACAATTTGCGTATTAGCTGAGTTATTGGTCCTCGGCGTGCTGTATTGGCCTTTGGCTTTGCCTCAGGCCAATACAGCAAGCCTCGGACCAAGAACTAAGCCAATACGGAAATTGTTAATTAATAATATCATAATATAACACCTGTAATGATCAAATACCAGGTGGGCGAACCTCAGAAGTTTAGATGCTATTTGATAATTGAATATACAAGTGCCCAGCAGAGAAAAGGTGTTTATATAGGCGGTTTTAAAGACATGAGTATTGAATAAAAGTTTTATGACAATTATAATTTATAAAATTACGAAGGCATGTCATTTAAGTTTTTTCTTTTGAGAAATAGCTGGACAAATAGGTCCCATCTATAGTGCCAGTAAAACTACCTACTGTAAAGAAAATGGAGCCACACAAAGGTGTGAAAGAATAATTCAATAAATCATAAAATAATTATGGTTATTCAACACTTTGAGAACATTCACATGTCATATTTTACCTTATATCTTACAGAATACATTTCATTTGAGTTTAAAAAACTTTTTTGTTGAAAAAAAAAAAACATGCTATTCAGACTTATGATGTTTGTAGTCTGTCAGGTAAATACTGTAATGCACAAGTTTCTGTAGATACTTATGAATGGACACCTTGCTAAATGTCTTATTCAAATAAAGTTTATTGGTGTTAAAGTTCATGCACAGAATGAGAAAAATGAATCGGAGACAGTATTCACTATATGATCTGGTTTTGCTCATCTCGTTTATAAAAACATAAATTTTCTCTTGATTTTCAGGTAATCAGGTACTAATTACAAAACTTTAATGATAATTCTAATTTAATTAAAATTTTCAAATAAAATTGTCACAACATTTCAAGATTACAAGCAATAGAAATCAATCACCAAAAACTTTGTAAAAACAACCAACTTAAACCAGAATGAGTATAACACCTTCCTATGAACAAGAACTGTAGTATTATATGAGCCCTGCTATGAATTATTATTATAATGATTATTATCATTATCAATTTTTAAATTTCTTCATTATTAAATCTATATTCTATGTTGGTGTCAATATATTCAGGTTATATACATAAGTATTGCAAAATCAGTTATTTCCGGCTGATTGTGTAATGTCATAATATAATTTTTCCTTTAGGTAAACTCATGTATAACACCCACCGTAACACCAATCAACTGGAACAACCAGTTGGTCAATTTATAATACAAACAACAAACACATTTTAATGAAAATTAATTAAAAGTATGAATGATGTATTTTACTTCAAAGTATGTGAAGTACATTAAGTAATTTTTTTGAAATTCTGAATGTTTATTAGAAAGTTGCATCACAAAGAGAGATTTAAACAACTCCAGGAAGTATCGACCTCTGTTGAGAGAGCTGTATTTACGAAGGATTAAGGCTGGTCCAGAACCTGAAAGACACCCATCAGAACTTGGTTGCTGGTAGGTTTTCAGTAAGATAATAGGTGTAAAATAAAATTTACTTCTGTTTGCCCTTTCCACCTGACTGAGTGACTCACTAAATTTATTGCAACACAAATTAATTTTTATTGATTTCAATTTTTTTCATGACAATTTGAGACAGTGTCGAGTTTATTAGTCAATTTTTCGCATTTTTTTTCTGCAAATGGCTGTTTTCAGTGGGAGATGACCCATGGAAGATCGTTCCACGTGCATCAATCTCAAACTTTTGTGATGTCCAATCAGAATTATTTTGTCATACTTTGACCAATCAGACTAACATTATTTAACTTTGTCGACTGTGCTCTATTTATTTACATAGGTACAAGAAATATAAAAACAAAGTATTTATGGAAGAAGTCAGGACTTATACATGTACTTGTTTAATAGTGAAGAACCTGAAAAACTTCAAGTCTGTTTTAAAATTCAGAGTCTGTCCACTAGTTCTGCTGGTCTTCACTCGAAGAAAATCATTAAGTCTTCTCATTGAACTTGTGTAAGAACCTTTAAAAAAAACCCCATCAAATTGAAAAGCAAGACCGGTAACATGGCATCTCTGGACACTAAACTTGGGCTTAAACTGTGGTACCTCTGTTTTCGAAAAGACAATTTTTGAATTTTTCACTATTCTGCAGAAGAAACGTGGCAGGACATTTTAGATAACTTAACCGACGTTGACGGAATAAAAATTTAATTCATGTTAATGCAGTTTGAACATGTGAAATTGAAATGAAGGTGTTGAATTCATTTACTACTATATTTATTTTCTCAAATCTGTACCCTACCATTTGAATTAAGATCTAAAATTTTTAACTGTTGTTAGTTTGATGTATTTGGCAGGAAATGAGGAGAAAATTTTGAAAGTCAAAATTACATATTTCAAATTAAGTTAAAAGTGACTTAAAAAGTCAAAAGAGAAACAAATTTGAATATAATATTTTACTGCAACAATTTATAAATACTAAGAAGGCTTAAATGTATGAAGTGTTCCAACACTTTATAGATAGTGGCAGATAAAACACATGTTATCATATTGTTTTACATTTTCTTCTAGTCTTTGTGTCTGACATAAGTTTTCTGACATGAGTTCTCAGTTTTATTGAATTTTGTGTTCTAGACTATTTTAGTTTAAAGTTTATTTTGTTAAATATTCTCTCTATTGATGTATAATCACACCAGAACCAAATGGCTACAGAGATTTCACATGGCAGTGGACATATTGTGGCCAATATAAATATATATAATTATATGTGTGTTGTTTCCAGGTTCCCTACCAACCCTGAACAGTTTATTGACAAAACTTGTCATAATTTTTATTCCTGGAATTTTTGTCTTTTCCAGTATGATTGTAAATTTAAAATGCATATTATCTTTGATGTCACTATTTCTAAATGGAAGGGAAGAGATAAGCACTCCAGTGATCAAAAAGAATAAAAAAATAAAATTACTAGTAGTCGCCAGCATTAAAATGTTGTGCTTGACTACCTACCTACCTACCTACCATACTTTTAATTTTGTTGTTTATTTATTTATGACCTTTTTTAGTTTTGCAGCGTTTGATATTAGTATTACTCATCATGACTAGACATAAAATTTGTTTAAGTTTTGGTAACAAGACCTTAAAAAAAGCAAGATGAAATGACCAAAACAAAGCATTTCTTCTGTTTGACCTTGCTAATTCATTTAAATACCGTTGTCTGTTTGTTTGTTTATTTATTTTGGGTTTTACGCCGTTTTCAGCACATTTGGCTATTTCGCGGGGGCCAGTTTTTATTGGTGGGGGAAGCCCGAGTACCCTGGAGAGTGCCAACGACCTTCGGTAGGAAAATTGGCAATCCTTGTCAACAGTTGTCCATTAAACAGAATGAAAGCCCGTAGCGCAATTTTGATACAAAAAAATTATTAATGATATTTGTTATAAGATTTTCAACATGCATGTATTTTTGAAGAAATTTTAGGTTCTTTTAGTTTTCCTCCTTTAGGATGTAAGCTGGTCAACTCATGATGTCATTTTTCAATACTTTAATTTTGATTTTCTTTTTATGTTAAGGAATTACGACTCTGAGATATATGCTTTTGGTAAAAGACTTGGTGAAAAATTTGAGGAACACTTATTGAGAAAGGCTTTTATTACAAGGTAAATTCACTTCATTCTTGGAAAAGACTTTGAGTTTTTAGCTCACCTGGCCTAAAAGGCCATGTGAACTTTTCTCATCACTTGGCGTCCGTCGTCGTCTGTCGTCGTCTGTCGTCTGTGGTCGTTAACAATTTTTCAAACATCTTCTCCTCTGAAACTACCGAATGGATTTGGATAAAACTTAGCATGATTGTTCCTTAGGGTATCCTGCACAAAGTTTATGCTTCTATTTTTGATCCGTCGAAAAACATGTTACTAAAAATAGAACATAGGGGTCAAACAACAGTTTTTCGCAAGTATCTCAAAAATCGTTAGGTTATGGCAAATTCTGGCAGGTTGAAAGTGTTCAGCGTGATGAGAGCTACCTGTGTGCTGATTTTCGTGAAAATCTGTTAACTGATGTTAGAGTTATTGCCCTTTTTTAGCTCACCAGACCCGAAGGGTCATGTGAGCTATTGCCATCACTTGGCGTCCGTCGTCCGTCCGTCGTCCGTCGTCTGTCCGTAAACTTTTTCAAACGTTAACTCCTCTGACACCATAAGACCAATTGCAACCAAACTTCGTACAGTTGTTTATTGGTATATGTGCTACAAAACTATCGTTTGGATTTTTGATTCGTAAAAAAACATGGCCGCCATGGCTAAAAATAGAACATAGGGGTAAATTGCAGTTTTTATACGACCGCAAAATTTTTGCGGTCGTATATTGGTATGACGTTGACGGCGGCGTCGTCGTCTGCGTCGTCGTCCGAAGACATTTGGTTTTCGCACCATAACTTTAGTATAAGTTAATAGAAATCTATGAAATTTTAACACAAGGTTTATGACCACAAAAGGAAGGTTGGGATTGTTTTTGGGAGTTTTGGTCCCAACAGTTTAGGAATTAGGGGCTAAAAAAGGGCCCAAATAAGCATTTTTCTTGGTTTTTGCACAATAACTTTAGTATAAGTAAATAGAAATCTATGAAATTTAAACACAAGGTTTATGACCACAAAAGGAAGGTTGGGATTGATTTTTGGAGTTTTGGTCCCAACAGTTTAGGAATTAGGGGCCAAAAGGGTTCAAAATTAAACTTTGTTTGATTTCATTGAAAATTGACCTATTGGGGTTCTTTGATATGCCGAATCTAACCGTGCATTTAGATTCTTAATTTTTGGTCCCGTTTTCAAATTGGTCTACATTAAGGTCCAAAGGGTCCAAAATTAAACTTAGTTTGATTTTAACAAAAATTGAATTCTTTGGGTTCTTTTATATGCTGAATCTAAACATGTACTTAGTTTTTTTTATTATGGGCCCAGTTTTCAAGTTGGTCCAAATCGGGGTCCAAAATTAAACTTTGTTTGATTTCATTGAAAATTGAACTATTGGGCTTCTTTGATATGCCGAATCTAACCATGCATTTAGATTCTTAATTTTTGGTCCCGTTTTCAAATTGGTCTACATTAAGGTCCAAAGGGTCCAAAATTAAACTTTGTTTGATTTTAACAAAAATTGAATTCTTGGGGTTCTTTGATATGCTGAATCTAAACATGTACTTAGTTTTTTTATTATGGGCCCAGTTTTCAAGTTGGTCCAAATCGAGGTCCAAAATTAAAGCTAAAAAAGGGGTAAATTATTTTTTTTGGGGGGGGAGGGGGGCAATTCTCCACAGCATATTGTATTGCACAAGAAGCAAAAAATTGAATATAAATTCAAATCATATGACCAATTCTAAGTTCTTTGATTTCAGTTATTCTCTGTCAGAAACCTATTATGTGTCAAATATTTGAAGAAATTTTCAATTGCACAGTATTGTGCAATAGCAAGAAATTGATATGTGTGCCCTGTTATCAAAACTTTATTATTAACAAATTCCATTGGAAATTTGCCAATATAAAATGTGCTGATGAAGCTTTTTAGTTTATCTTATCTAAACTGCTTTTAAATTATGTATATTTAAAATTTGCCATCCATGACTATGATGTCATTTTCTATTTTAATATGTTATGGTGTATTTAAATGGGCTGTTATGGTTGCAAAGTATAAAGAAATGGGGGGGGGGGGGGGGGGTTGAAAACAAAACTTAGGGGGGGGGGGGTAAATGATAAATTGGGGAGGGGGCAATTTTTTTCTCATTTCATATTTCATAAATTAAAAAGAAAATTTCAAATTTTTTTTAACAAAAAAAGGCGGGGTTACAATAAATTTTATTGTTTTTTTTTTTTTTTGGGAGGGGGGGGGGTCAATGTGCAACTTCATAGTGTATTGTACAAAAGTTAAAAAAAGGGGTAAATTATTATTTTTTTTGGGGGGGGGGGGGGTGGGTCAATTCTCCAAAGCATATTGTATTGCACAAAAAGCAAAAAATTGAATATAAATTGAAATCATATGACCAATTCTAAGTTCTTTGATTTCAGTTATTCTGTGTCAGAAACCTGTTATGTGTCAAATATTTCAAGAAATTTTCAATTGTACAGTATTGCGCAATAGCAAGAAATCTTCAATTGCACAGTATTGCACAATAGCAAGAAATTGATATGTGTGCCCAATTTTAAATTGATTATTTCTGATTTATATATAAAAACAAATAATACTGATATGGTTTGAATAGGTAAATTAAAAATTTTTAAATTCTTAGACAACATTCATTCTGTGTCAAACCTATGTTGTGTCAAATATTTATTCACAATCCAAATTCAGTATTGTATCAAGCTTGAATGTTGTGTTCATAATTGCCCCAACTATTCAGGGTTCGACATCTGCGGTCGTATCTAGCTGCGCCCAGCGGAGCATTTTATTTGCAAATAACTCAAAAACCATAACAGATATCAAAATTCTGGCATAGGGTTAAAGTGTTTAGCACCTCAAGATCTACCTGCCCTGAAATTTTGAAGAAGATCCAACAACCCATGTAGGAGTTATTGCCCTTTTTCTGCATTTTTTCCAAATTTTGCACTTATTAAGCTCAATATCTTGGATACTATAAAGGAAATTTGAAAAATTTAAATTTCATATTGTTAGGCACAAAAAGATCTACAAAATTTGTAACAGGATCGAAGTTGTAGGTTTGTTCCTTTTAGGAGTTGTTCCCCTTAGATCGTCAAAATTGACCATTTTTGCAGTCTTTATTCATTGTAATAAAATCGTTAACTCCTCTTACACCATAAGTTTAATTGCAACCAAACTTAGTGTAGTTGTTCCTTGGCATGAGTGCTACTAAACTATTGTTTGGATTTTTGATTTGTAAAAAAACATGGCTGCCATGGCTAAAAATAGAACATAGGGGTAAATTGCAGTTTTTTGCAAATAACTCAAAAATGGTGACAGATATCAAAATTCTGATGGGAAGCTAAAGTGTTCAACACCTCAAGATCTACCTGCTTTGAAATTTTGAAGAAGATGTAACCACCCATGTAGGAGTTATTGCCCTTTTTCTTGATTTTTTTTAAAAATTTGTACTTAAGTTGTATGATCATTCCTTTTAGGAGTTATTCCCCTTAGAACATCAAAATTGACCATTTTCACAGCATTTCCCTTAGTTTGCAAAATGTTTAATGAGCCCTTTAGGAGTTAAAGTTTTGTCCCTTAAATGTCAAAATAACTGGTGATGCCTTATATACTGAACCGCAAAAGAAACGTCGCACAAAATGACATGTTCACATACATTTATTTCAAAGTGACATTTATATATTTTAAATTAATTTTTACAAAATTTAATGAATGATTTACAGTCTTTTGGTTACAATGTTCACAAAAACGTCACAATTGTCGCAACGTCACATGTTTTCAATGCTGTGCTCCCACGTCCATTAAAAACGTGTATGTCCTCCACCGGCACCAATTACTGCGGCACATCTTCGGTACATGGAGTTGATGAGCCGATTAATAAACGCCATCGGAATACGTGCCCATACTCTCTGAAACGCTTGTGAAAGTTCAGCTGCAGTTGTCGGACTTGGCTGCTCATTATTCAGCCGTCTTTGAACTTCGTCCCATAAATGTTCAATAGGGTTTAAATCTGGACTCAAAGCCGGCCAATCCATAACATTAATGTTATTCTGCTGTAGGAAGTCTCTTGTGGCTCTTGCAGTATGCGCACGTGCATTGTCCTGTTGGAAAGTCTTGTTTTGATGACGTGCGAAATGGGGCTGAACATGGGGTGTCAAGACTTGGTCGATGTAACGGGCAGCTGTTACGCCATTTCCTCTGCCTGGGCCAAGGTTCTGAAAGATGACTGGACCAAGTTTAACGTTAAGGCCGATTCCACCCCATACCATGATGCTAGGTCCTCCCCACGCGTCTGTTTCCAGAATGCAGCTGTCTTCGTAACGTTCCCCGCGTCTTCTCCACACTCTGGTTCTGCCATCGGCTGTTGAAATGCAGTAACGGCTTTCGTCAGAGAAGATGATGTTACGCCATTGTCGATTTCGCCAATTCTGTCGCTGAGTGGCCCACTGAAGACGAGCTTGACGGTGTCGAGGAGTAAGAATAGGTCCTCTTGCTGGACGGCGACATCTCATGTTTCTAGCAGCTAATCGCCGACGAACCGTATCATCACTTATGGGTCGTCCATGTGTTCCAACAGTGTTTCTGGCAGTTTCGGCAGCTGGGGTGAACCGATTCATCAAATGGTGACGAACAATGCCTCTATTCTGTCTAGGGGTAGTGACTTGGGGTCTACCAATCCGTGGACGGTGATTTGTGCTGTTTGTTGCATTGTACCGTGTCCGTAGACGTTCAATTGTTCGAACAGCACAGTTAAAGTCGTTGGCAATAACTCTGGCAGATTGCCCAGCATCCAATCGACCAATGGCCTGTTCTCTCTGTTGTGGAGTCAGACGTGGCATAGCTTCTGTTTCAACACTAATACTAACACTCTTTAATTTTCTCCGGCCTTTTATACCCATAAAGGAGCATGAATTTCACGAACATTTAAGATTTAAGAAAAATTACCGCCAAGTGTGTCCCACGAGCGTTTTTAGGTATGGTCGCTCTACGATATCAACTGAAAATTATTCAACCGAAAATTTAATTCACAGGTAATTTAATCTTACCTGGTGATGTAATCGTAATACTGATTATATAAAAATCATTAATTAATATTTATTTTGAATTTTGCTAACATTTTGAAAAAGCGACGTTTCTTTTGCGGTTCAGTATAGATGGCAAACTGTAGAAAATGAAAAAAAGCTTTTGATTGCGTGTAAATTTGTTTTTAAATGGCTATTTATTAAAATATAAATTCAATGTTACCTCAATATACAATAGTACTTAAAAATAACTTTTATTAGATGTATATATTTATATATTTTTTGTGAAATTAGTTTTGAAACTGGCTGTGGTCAGCACTCATTGTTTGACATTTTTGGCTTTTTTTTTATGTTATTATTTCAAAAATCTTCTTCTCTGAAACTACTATTGAAAATCAAATGAAAATTGGTAAGATTGTTCCTTAGGGTATCCTGCAAAAAGTTAATGCTTGGATTTTTGATTGGTCGAAAAACATGTCCGCTCTTACTAAAAATAGAACATAGGGGTCAAAATGCTGTTTTTTGCTATTTTTTTCGGAATTATAGAAAGAAAATGAAGATGAAAGCTACTTTCAAGGTAAACATGGTATCCCGAGTTGAATGGTGATGATGAAAGTTTGTTTTGGACGGCCATTTTTAAAATGGCCGCCATTTTCCCGCCATTTTTTTAGCTCACCTGGCTATGGCCAGGGTGAGCTTTTGCCATCACTTTGCGTCCGTCCGTCATCCGTCATCCGTCGTCCGTCCGTCGTCCTTCCGTCCGTCGTCCGTCCGTCCGTCGTCCGTCCGTCGTTAGCTTTTCATTCAAACATCTTCTCCTCAGAAACCATTTGGCCAATTCCAACCAAACTTTGCATGAGTGGTTTATGGAAGGTCCTCAACAAAGTTTCCTCATTTAGTTCTGATTGGTCATGAAACATGGCCACCAGAGGCAATTCTTGTTTCTGATTGGCTGATTTTCAAAAATCTTCTCCTCTGAAACCACTGGGCCGATTGGTTTGAAACTTAATAGGAATGATCTATGACATGTCCTCTACAAACGATCCTCAATTTATTTTGATCCGACATAAAACATGGCCGTAGTAGCTAAAAATAGAATATAGGGGTGCATGTGTTGTTTTTGGCTTATAACTTAAAAACCGTACAGATATCAAAAATCTGACATGGGATAAAATTGATCAGCATGACAAGATCTACCTACCCTGAAATTTTGAAGGAAATCCCAAAACCCATTTAGGAGTTATTGCCCTTTTTTCGTCAAATTTTCAAAATTTAACATTTTTCGTCATTTATCTCCAAAACTATTTGAGATAGAAGTGAAATGTAAATTTGAAAAATGTTTGCCATGTTGAGGTCTACATACCCTGAAATTTTAAAGGAAATCCCAAAACCGATTTAGGAGTTGTTGCCCTTTTTTGTCAAATTTTCAAAATTTTTTCATTAAAAAATCTTCTCCTCTGAAACCGCTGGGGCGATTGGTTTGAAACTTGATAGGAATGATCTATGACATATCCTCTACAAACGATCCTCAATTTATTTTGATCTGACATAAAACATGGCTGTCGTAGCTAAAAATAGAATATAGGGGTGCATGTGTTGTTTTTGGCTTATAACTTAAAAACCGTTACAGATATCAAAAATCTGACATGTGGTAAAATTGATCAGCATGACAAGATCTACCTACCCTGAAATTTTGAAGGAAATCCCAAAACCCATTTAGGAGTTATTGCCCTTTTTTCGTCAAACTTTCAAAATTTAACAGTTTTCGTCATTTATCTCCAAAACTATTTGAGAGAGAAGTGAAATGTAAATCTGAAACTACTAGGGGGATTTGGATGAAACTTAGCATGATTGTTCCTGCAATATTTCCTTTTCAAGTACAATAAAAAGCCTCAACCCCCAATTTTTACATAACTTCTTTCAAACATTTTAAAAACAAAGACAACATATAGACCAAAAGATTTATACTTGTATTTGAAGATGAATTAAAGCTTGTATTTTGTATTGTGAATCATCAGATTGACCATGACTGTATCTTAATCAAGCGTAGGGAGAACTCATGCCCATTTCTTTCCAGAGGTTCTTGAAAGGCTTTTAAAGGTATTTTCAGCATTTTACGTGACCTTTAATACTCAGTTTAATTTACAACAAACATTAATATATTAATTTAGTTTATAGTGCATTGTTTGCCAGGTGAGCGATTCAGGCTCTTGAGAGCCTCTTGTTTAATTTAAGAAGTCATAAAAAAAATTTCAAGAGAAATTTATGGCCTTGGTGGCCTCAAATGTGCTCTGGTGGCAATTAATCCTACTTCGTCCACCAAAAGTAGCCATTTGAAAAAATAAAATTCACACGTCAGTTATTGATGAAAGTGTGCTCAAGAGAGATAACCGTGTCATGCAAAAGAGTATTATCTAGCACAAACAATGTCTACATCATATAATTTCAGTGAATATGTAGCAGCAGAGGAAGAAAACAGAAAGAAGCTTGGTATAGATGAATCATCTATACCACTCAATATGAAAGATAACACAGAATTAGCTATAAAAGGTATTTTACATGCATGTTTATGTATCAAACACAGGGAGTCATTGCATAAAATTAGTACGTATCTTTATACAGACTTACCTTTGTGTAAGTTTGATGTTACAGGACAGTTTCAGGTTTGTAAGCACTTTGGCTTTAAAAGCTGCAGTAATACTTTACTTATAATATCTGTAGGTAGACTGGTGGATTACCCTGCATCAGGTCATAGGTGTGGTGGGAAGAAATTAAGAGGTAAAATCATGCTCTATTTCTGCAGCTAATTGAGAATAACTTGGGTATATGGTTCCTTTGTTTTAGAATTGAAGTTTAATAGTATACATATTTATCTGCATGAATTATCTGATATTTTAATTTGAACCTTCAAATTAATTGAAGCTCTATTCAGAGATGTCAGAAAAAAAATAGATCATCCAGTCATCAGTTTCCTTTTATTTACACTGAAGTTTCACTACTCTGAAGAAAAGGAAGAGTAATAAATTTCCATTTTTTATTGAAGTTTTAAAGAAGTGATTAATATCTGTAGATGTGGAGTCTTGTCGTGCAAGTTATTTTTGGTCTTCATTCAATATTTTGTTATAAATTTCCATATACATGTACATGCATGTAGAATCTAACACTAAATGACAGTAAGTATAGATTATGGCAATCCTTGACCCTTTGACTACACTCTCTTTATTGGAGGTTAAAAAGTATCTCCACGACATTGACAAAACATATCTGTGATGGATGATGGATGGATGGATGGATGGATGGATGGATTATTGTTTAACGTAAAGTGGCAAACAGGTGCATATCAGGAAGAAAACATGTAATGGTAATGAATATGATCCCTGCTTTGTACTAGACCGATACGCTGAGCCGGTTTTTAATGTGCTAGCTTACAAGGTAACGGTCCACAGGAAGACGTATCACCCCACTCGGACACATTATACTGACTCCCAGCTGACCAGTGGAATATTGCTTTTACTCCGAGATGCCATGTGCTTGGCGGAGAAGCAGCAAATACCAATTTAAAGTCTTTGGTTTAACCTGGCCGGGGATCAAACCCGTGACCTTCCCCACTCGAGGCAAGCATGCTACCACAAGACCACCGAGGCGGTCCTATCTGTGATGGAATTGAATTTATATTAATAATAAATTATATGCATATATATTATAATTTTGTATTTCAGGTGAACAGATAGCCTCACACTATATAAAGGCTTATCTTAGACATAGCTATCCTATGATGTTAGAGGAAGGTATTCAGTAAGTACGCAGCATATCTGAGCATGTCTCAGATCTTTTATATGGTGTTGGAAGAGCAGATTCCAATTTCTTATAAAAAATTGTGCAAATATATATGCAGATAAAAATTCAGAAAGGGTTTATTAAAAAAAAAAAAAATTAAAAATTAATCAGGCAGTTTTTTTTATTAAGCCCTGCTTTAATCAGATATTCATCATAATTGAAGGAGCATTATTGAAAATCTGAGATCAGAGCTATTTAATAAAATTTATGTATATACACATGATTGTATATTCTGTTGACCATAAACATGAGTTAAAAATTTTTACCTAAAATTGGGTCATACCTTTTGTGTTCTTAGTTTTGACTATTTAAGAGTTTTAAATTTTTTGAACAAATCAAACATGAATTGGCATGAGAGATCAACAATGTAAATATCAAACCAAGGGAAATAACCCTTTTGAGAGTTCACAGTTTTGGATATTCACCTGTTATGAGGGTGGTAGTTGTACCGATGTATTGTATAATGACCTTATAATGTACATGTATAAAGATAGTGCTACATTTTATTTGTAGGGCAGTCCATGATTACCTGATGAGCAATGAAATGATTTACCATATTGCCAGTAACTTTGGTTTGAAAGACATTATCATGACACCTGTAAGTATATGTATGAAAAATTATGGATAAATTACTTGTGAGTCCATTGTCAAATACCCAGAAGACGATTTGTTAAAGATTTGAGATCTTGCTTTTTGGTTCATTGTAGAAAACATTACATGGCTGGATTCTACTGACTACTGTAATTTATAAAAGAATGTGCATATTATTTTTGTCCCCCGCCGCAACGCGATGGAGGGACATAGTCATGGTCTGCGTCAGTATGTCCCCCCTGTCCATCACAGTTATTTGTCGGCGCACTCCTCTGAGACCCTGACTGAAATTTCACTCAAATTTCGTAGGATTTTTAGTCACAACATGTACTTGATCCTATCGCACTGTCATTTTGATTCGACAGATTTTACAGGAGTTATGGGCCTTTAGGGTTTTTTGTGCCGGTGACACTATAGGAACACTTCGTGGACACAACACCTCTGAGACTGCCACCAGGATTTCGTTCAAATTTTGTAGGATTGTTAGTCACCACATGTACTTGATCCTATCACACCGCAATTTTGCTTCAATATTTTACGGGAGTTATTGGACTTTAATGTTTTTGTGCATGTGACACTACAGGAACATTTTGTGGACGCAAATTTTTATTTGTATTGTACTGCAATTTTTTTTATTATTAAATTTCAATAATATACATTTTGTATATCTTGTGGAGCTTAGACTTTTCTTGTGGTGGATGACATGTGGCTATGTGTAGCAATCTTGTTTAATTTTAATAGATAAAGAATGTAAAAGATTTTTGCTGCAAAATTAAGAGCTATCTTAAGTTTTAATGTACATTTATCATTTAACAGGGTTCTCGCTAAGGCGCGTACATGCGTCCTGGACGCGCTAAAATTGGACTGGACGCGTCATCCTTCAAACTCATGCGTCCCAGTCCCTGGGACGCATGTAGATCTAATCACCTCTGTCTGAAGACCGTTATTTTCATTAAAAATCTCGAGCCGCCATTTTTTTGTTTTCTTGGAGATCAAAGGAGGAAAGGGAAAGAAACGACAAAAAATAAGCTAAAAAATGGCGGGAATCGGAATTCTCGTGATTTTTCATTGGCCATAGTGTTTATTACAACCGGTAACAATATGTAGACCTCATTTAAAAATAAATTTAGTGGATTTTTACTTATCTATGCACAAATGGAAATTTTGTCAATATTGATTATTAAGGTGTTCAAACAATGTCAATTGGAGGATTTTAAGAGTATGTTTGAGAAAAAATAATAGTAAAGGTTATAGATAAATAAATATTACAAAATAAAATGGCAATAACAAATAAGTTGTGTCAAAAGGTGCAAAGATTTTTGCTCATCTCTGTAACAGAAATTTTCTTCCAAGTTTGGAGCACCACTGCATAAGTCCAATTTTTTTTTTTTTTTTTTTTTTTTTTTTCTTTTTTGAAATTTCAAATTATATTCGTCAGTATGTTAAGGCAGCACATGATTTTAATTAAACTTTAACAACAGTACAATAGCCCTACCATGGTCAAAATCACGCAGGAGTGTACGTTAAAAAAGTGGCGATGAGTCCTGGGACTCACCATTCTGAAAAATGATGAGTCCCAGGACTCATCATGAAAAATTCTTAGTGAGAACCCTGATTTAAATTTCCATTACCCAAAATTTTACAAACTTTTTCCATCTATTTATACATGTATTAACAGTTAAAGTCTGTTAATAATGAGATCTTGAAATTTAAAATATAGAAACAACCTGTAATATAAAATCTTTTTTACAGGAATATCCTCCAGAAGATGATATGTACATTGTTACCTTTAAGGCTGTAATTGGAGCTCTAGCTGAGAGTCAGGTACTAACCAGTTTTGTAATGGAAGTTAATTCTAGTTAAGTCTTAATTTACAGATATAGAAAGGCAGTTTTCTTTTTAGCTTTTTATTGGGGGTGGGGGGTGTTGGTGTTGGTGCAGTTCCTGTTTCAATTTAAATAAGTTGTAAGATTTTTATACACCCAGAGTTACAAATTTAGGGCAATGTTTTCTGGTCTTAATTCAGCTTCATCCACCGATAATATGATATTATAACATGGTTGTTTATGTATTGGCGTTGTTATTGGTCCAAGGCTTGCTGTATATTACTGAATCACAGACCATGTATACATAGATGAGTTCTGGTGATATTCCAAATAAAGTCTAGAGAAAATCTGTTACAAATCGGCCAATACAGGAATATATCCATATAAGCCGGGTTTGCCGATATTGGCCGAATTAATGATTCTGTATTGAAAGGACAGTATTAGTTGTATTAAAAAGCCAATGATACACTATTAAATTAATAATTAGTCATAAACATTTTAGTGGCATATATTAACCTAAAAACAACAAATTCACAAATCAGTTGTCAAACCAAGCCAGGTTAGTGACAAGTAACATAATTATACCACACAAGTAGGGAATAAATCAGTCGGCCAATTGGTCTAATTACATACTACAATTCAGATGTTATGATCATTCGAAAGCCAATTTCCAGTGGATATTCCCAATAACCTCCACTATTTATAATGAAAGGGGACTAACTTGAATAATATTATTATTCCTTAATATGGTTTGGATGATAGCTGCATCATGTTGAATACCACAGAAAGAGACAAAAATAGAAAAAAGAATGCTGTTGTCACAAGAACAAAACATATATGAAGCCTGCATTGAAATAACTCTTTTGAAAGTTGGCAATTTAAATTATTATACTTTATGTAAATTTCTATACTGTTAATGCATCTTCATTGGTTTACAAGAATGTGGTATTTTACTCGATCACCCGCTGGAACGAAACAGCTGGTGGTATTTTACACTGTCACCCGCTCATAAACTCCAAGAAATTCAGTATAATAAAATAAATAATAAATTTCTAAGAGGGTGACAGAGTATATTGTAACCATCTGAAAACATTGTCAACCTCGGCTTCGCCTTGGTTGGCAATGTTTTGTCGGGGTTACAATATACTCTGTCACCCTCTTAGAAATATGTTATTTATTTAATATTCACCTCTTATGAGGGTGGCAATTGTATATGACATAATTATATTATTTTATTAGTATACCTGTATTTCAATTTATAGAAACATCCAGGAAAAAGTTCATTTTAACTAGTATTTTTGCTGTAAAAGATGGATAAATCAAGTAAAACATATTGTGTTTGAGCCTTGTCCATTTAGTTTTGTTGTCTCGGCTGTGACGTCTGGCGGCCTAAACTTTTTTAAAACTTTAATAACTGCATATATTATACCTAATTAAGATTTATGGTCCACAGATAGCTTATCGTATTTAAAGGTTTCCCACAGTATACTTGTCTTGTGACCCTGACCTCATTTTCATGGTTCACTGACTTCATAAACAGAAATGTAAAATATGTGTCCAAGTTTCGTGGTTAAATCCATTTCTCAGCAACTGTAATACCTAGGCCGAACATATTTGGTCTATAGATAGTTCTCATTGGATACATGCCAGTCTGACACCTGGCTTGGGACCTTGACCTCAATTTCATGCTTGAGTGACTTTGTCACATTTTCGTGGTTAAGTCCATTTCCCAGCAACTAGAATACCTAGACCCATCATATTTGGTCAATAGATAGTTCTTGGTGGGTTAATATCAGTCTGATACATGCCTTTTGACCTTGATCTCAATTTCATTCTTGAGTGACCTGCGTCACATTTTCACGATTAAGTCCATTTCTCTGTTATATCTAGACCCACCGTATTTTGTCTATTGTAAGTTCTTGGTGGGTTCATGCCAGTCTGATACTTGTCTCTGGACCTTGACCTCAGTTTCATGGTTGAGTGACTTTCATCCAAGTTTCTTGATTAAGTCGATTTTTCAGCAACTGTAATACATAGACCCACCATGTTTAGTCTATAGACAGTTCTTAGTGGGTACATGCAAGTCTGACACCTGTCTCTGGACTTTGACCTCAATTGCATGGTTGAGTGACTTTGTAACATTTTCGAGATTAGGTCCATTGCTCAGCAACTTTAATACCTAGACCCACCATATTTTGCCAATAGATAGTTCTTATTGGACACATGCCAGTGTGACACTGTCTCTGGACCCTGACCTCAATTTCATGCTTGAGTGACTTGTGTTAAATATTTTAGATTAAGTCCATTTCTCAGCAACTGTATTACCTTGGCCCATCATATTTGGTATGCAGGTAGTTCTTAGTGCCAGTCTAACACATGTCAGCTGAACTTGATCTGAATTTCATGCTTGAGTGACTTAATATACATTTTCATGATTTAGTCTATTTCTCAGCAACTGTACTACATTTGTAACGAGACCACAGTATTTGGTTGATAGACGTTCTTAGTATATACCACTTTTACATCTGACACCTCACTTTTGACCTCTGTTTCATGCATGACTGACTTGTTTCACATTTTGGGATAATATCCATTTCTCAGCAAATGCAATACATAACCCAACCATATTTGGTCAATAGATAGTGCTTGGTGGATACATGGCTGTCTAAGACCTTGACTTGAATTTCAGACTTGTCAGCTCGCCTTGGACACAGTTTCAGGCTTAAATGACCAGCATGAGCTTTTTCAGACAAATTATCGCCTGACCATTATTATTTCTTTTAACACATTTTCATTTGACTTGCAATGTCGGGTATCAGATAATCATTATTTTGTGCCCATGTGCATACTCAGGCGGGACATGTAGTGTGTCCACTCTTGTTGTAAGTAGAAGTGGGTGGAGAGGTTTTTTGACAGCTATTCTTTGAGATGAATTTGTTTCTTAATAATATAAAAAACTAGGTAACTACCCGTGCAATGGGTGAAAAACATTAAATTGCTTTTCCAAGCAGATTCTCCCGACTTGTCTATTCCCAATAATAAAAATCATTTGTTGGTATCAATTTATTGTCATAAACTGAAACAATATTCAATATTACTGGTGCAAGCACGGGTATCCTAAAAAGGTGGAAAAGCTCTTTTACTCCTTGGATGGAGGACGAGCTGAAAAGGGCGGGACATTTGTTTCTTGTATAGCAATGGGTGAAAAAATTATATTGTTTTTCCAAGCGGATTCGTCATACTTTGTTGTAACTATGTCTATTCCCTATAACAATAATGATTTATTGGTACCAATTTTTTGTAATACATTGAAACAATGTTCAAAAGTAAACCGAAATACTTTAATTCCCTTAAAAAGAAAAGAAAAAATGTTCTCTTGTTATATGCTTGTCGTATCTATATTTACTGTGTTCGTTTTGAAAGCTCACTAAAACTTATGATTTTATGTTTTATCCAAGTGTGAAAGAAAGTTTCCTTAATTAACTACTCCATTATTAGTCAATATTGTGTAAAAATATTTAGCGCATAATCTCTATAAATATATTTAGCGCATAATCTCTGTGTCATTGTCTTAACTTCTCATTGCTCATATAAAACATGTTAAAACCACGTGCACTTTCAATATTAAGAAGTAAACGTAGTTTATTAATAGTATCATCATGCAGTATAATTACTGCGCATATTGGAAGTATGTCAGGTTACCTCTGGTCACCTTATAGCTGAACAATTATCCTTAGAACGGAGGTGGAGACCAATGACGAAACATGGAAACATGTCGGATTGGTTTGGATCGTGTTAACTTACCGATAATTCCGGCATTTAAAGAAACATATCTACCTAAACTTTTAAAATTTTTAGACAACAAATTCATCCTCAATCAGTCAAATTATGATTTGAATTGTGTCTATTGCAGCTGTTACGTGATGACGGCCCAAAGAAATCGAGCCCTTAATTTTAGTGTTATAAATATTACTTTCAGAGTGAAGAAAGAGCTAGATTATTTGTGAGAGATTTTATTCTGCCACAGTTAGTTGGTAAAAATCTTATGGAAATATGGGATATTGTGAATCCAATGGGACTGTTGTCTTCTGTTTTGGCCATGCAGGGACGAGGCCCACCAGAACCAAGGTAAGTGTTAGACCAAAGTAAAAAGACATTTTTAAAGAAAAATTTTAATGTAAATACAATGTATCTAATATATTACTAAATTAACTTGCTATTTCTGTATTGGCCCTGGTAAAATGGAAATTATAAAAATTGAAGCTTCATTCAAATATTGGGGTGGGTGAAAAACTAAGTCTATTGATTTTTATTGGTTGAAAATACATGTTTGTTGATCGAAGAGGATTATTTACGGACTTTTCAAACTGTTTTGTTGCTTCAGTAATGTCTTGCCGATATTAAAAGAAGTAACACAAAGACACGTTGATAGTTTCTGGTACAGGGTTATATAGTTTGTCAAAATAACAATGAATTTAATACATAAGTATGCATAATAAAAAAAAAAAATAATGTAGTGTGAAAATGTTGAATTTATCGATTTTTTTTTTTTTTTAGATTACTCTGGCAGTCAGCGTCAAGAACTTTAATGTCACTGTATCATGTAGGGATCTACAGTGACAAACAACTTATTGGAAAATGTAAGGTTATTCTTTGATTAAGTCAGAGACTGAATGGATTTTACTACATTAAAGAGATTTGTGTATTGTCTTTTACAGCATTACTGAGATTTTTGTATTCCCTTTTATCTGCCTTAGTTTTTAAATTACAAAGTGATGATGAATGAATCTTTGAGAAAATAATTATAAATTCAAACAGGCTTTAACATTTTTTAGGAGGAAGGCTTAGATTAGGGAATGTGTCATTGAGACAAAAGAGCAGAAAACAGCCCAAGCCCACCAATGGGTCTTCAACGCAGCAAGAAAATCCCTTACCTGGAAGTGGGCTTCAGCTGGCCCCTAAACAATAATGCATACTAGTTCAGCGAAATGGTTGCCACAATAAACTCTGAAACATGCAAATGAACCAAAATTAAAAAAAACACACAAGACTAACAAAGACTTGAGGTTCCTGACTTGGGACAGGTGCAAATAAAAACTCATTTGTATAGTAGGAGAAAGAAAATACTCTTATGTGCTCATTGTTGATAGTTTTGAAAACCAGAATAATATTCCAGAAAGTTTAAAACAAATCAAATATACAAAAATAACTGAAAGGGTGAAACCAAAACCACCAAAGGACAGAGCATTGCAGTATCAATTTTGAGCTATAATTGAAATACTAGCAAGTGAGCTGATGATACCATAAGGAGCTTGGAAATCAAATTAGTGGTAAAGTCTCTAATACCGGTACCTATTTTGACGGACAAGATGATAGGATTGTGCATTTTGTTGATTTATTACTCATCAGTTGTGCTAAAGGCTAAAATTGTTAAAAAATTATCTGAATTTTTATGTGACCAATGTATGAATGGCAGTGATTGATAGTGGAGGAAAATTAACATTTTCGTTTTCTTGAAAAGCGAAATTAAACCCATAAATGTATACTGTACTTGCTAAGAATATTTTATTTTTGCAGCTCCTGGAGAAACTGTGAACATTGCAGAAGAGATGGCTGCAAGAGATGCTCTATCAAAGTTAATGAATATTACATTGAATTCAAAACCCCTTCAATTTGATGAAAAATCAGAAAAATGGGAACTAGACTTAAATAGAAAAAATCAAAGTGTTGATGATTTATTAAGACTGAGTAGCTAATGTTTGTTTTGTTATATTGAATGACTTGTTTCTTTTATATTAAATACAGATTGTTGTCCCAGAAGTTAGCTCTGACATGTAGGCCATTTTCCAACTCCTTGTTGAATATCTTCTTTGAATTATCCATCATTACTATCAATTCATTATTTAATTTAATTACACATAGGCCAACTCTATGTGGGATATCTTCATTTAGTGTCCATCCACCATTAATCATTCATCAGTACTTTTTATTCATTAATTTTTTAGCTCATCCGACCAAAAGGGTCATGTGATGTATTGTCATCACTGCATCCGTCGTCGTAGTCGTAGTTTCTGTTGTCTCTAAACTTTTCACATTTTAATCTTCTTCTCTGAAACCACTTGGCCACTTGGAACAAAACTTGGCAGGAATGTTCATTGGGTGGGACTGTACAAAATTGGAGTTTTTGGTGCTGATTGGAAATTCAACATGGCTGCCAGGGCAAATAATGCTGTCTGATTGGCTGAAATTTCAAAAATCTTCTTCTGAGAAACCGCTTGGCAGATTTAATTGTGATATTGTGGGAATGTTCCTTAGATGGTCCTCTACTAATTTTGAGTTTTTGGTGCGGATCCAAAATCCAAGATGGCCGCCACCGAGGAACATAGTTTAACATAGAACACTATGGGAAATACAAACATCTTCTCAGAAACTGTCTTGCACATAGAAACCAGATCATACAGGAATGATACTAGGGTGGTCCCCTATAAGTTTTGAGTTTGTTGCCAATCCAAAATCCAAGATGCCGCCACAGTGGAACATAGTTTAACATAGAACCATATGGGAAATAGATACAAAGAGATTTTTCTTGAAAGCCATTCCACAGATTTAGACCAAATCTAAGGTGGTTATCTAATTTTGAGTTTTTTGTGCTGATCTGAAATTCAAGATGGCCACCACCACAGAATATTGTTTAACATTCGACCATATGGGGAAAATGTTATAAAATTCTTCCTTCTCTGAACCACTTAAGCATTTAAAAACTTGCTGGAAACCTCATTTAAGAGTCTTCTACAAAATTTGTTTTTGATATATCAGGTGAGCGATACAGGCTCTTGAGAGCCTCTTGTTTAGATTTCACATAGGCCAACTCTGTGTTGGATATCTTCCTTTAGTGTCCATATACAATTATTCATCAGTACTGGTGATTCATTAATGGTATATTTTTAGATTTCAATATTTGTGAATTCAACTATCCATTGAAACAAAATATAAATACTTCCTGATGTGAAATAATGAGAAAATTACAAAACATCGAAACTTGTTTTAAATATACAGAATTTGCACCTATTTTCATTTTTTTATTATGCACCAATGTGGAAGGGGCATATAGATTTACCCTTCTCCGTACGTCTGTCGGTCTGTCTGTCAGTCCTGTTCTTGTGAGCACTTCTCTGAAACCGCAAAACAGAATCTCATTAAACTTTGTAGTTAATAAAGACATACTATGTAGATGTGCATATTGACAGGAAATTTTGTTTCAATTTTTGTCTCGCCTGCGATGACAGTCATAGAAGGCGAGACATACGTGTTACTTTTAGGGCGACTACATAGGTGGTGGCGTCAGCAATTGTTAAGTTTCCTGCTTAAGTTAGTTTGATAATAACTACAGGCGATAGATCAATGATATTTTGTATAAAGTTGCATTACTATCAGTCCATCTCAATTTGACGACCATTTCAAGGCCCTGCCCGCTAGGTCATGGTTCAGTGACTTTCAATTAATTAGCAATTTTCAATATTAGATTTTCTGCTTAAGTTAGTTTGATAGGAACTACTTGTGTAATGTATATTATATTATCAAACACTTTATTGGGTAAAGCTTAATATGTCCAAATTTGCTTTCATTCTTTATCTGTTGACATGTTGTGGTCCCTTTATTTACAAATATCATTCAATCCAAACATAATATGTTATACATGTAAACTGACTCAAAAGTTTCATGAAGAAGATTCTTCAAAAATTTTTAGACTACCAAACAAATTTGAAAGGACTTGAAAATTATAATATTCTAAATGGTTTCAAAGAAGTGTATTACATAAGCAAATAAGAGACAACAATAAACTGATGCAGAGTGTAATTAACATGGGGTCAATCAACCTTAAACAGTTGCACAAGATTTCAAGGGATTTATCTCACCTTAGGTAAGTTTTAATTTTCCAAAGTTTTTGATGTATAATTTAAAAATTAATGACTGCACAATTCAATCTATTTAACACTGTTGAAAGATTACAATGAACCTCCTTTGACTATTTTTTATTTACCTGTTATTGTCTATGGAAATTTAGTAAGATCACACAGTTAAACTGTTAAATTAGTTTATTAAACTAGAGGCTCTCAAGAGCCTGTATCGCTCACCTGGATTTAACTTTTCACCTTGAGCAGACCTAAAAATTTAAGTGTTGCAGTCAATTTGGCTGGTTTTTCTATAGGATTCTATGTTAAACTAATTTCAGCTGTGGCAGTCATCTTGGTTGACAGTCCAGTTTCTAAAAGAGAACCATCTAAGGACCATTTCTGCTAAGTACTGTTCAAACTGGCTAAGCGGTTTCAGACTAGAAGATTTTTAAAATGAATTTTCCTATAGGGTCCAATATTTAACAAAGGTCGAAGTGGCAGCAATCTTGGTTGACAATCCGGGTGATCTATTTCTAAAGAGGACCTCCTAAGGACCAATGCTGCCAAGTCTGGTTCCAATATGTCAAGTGCTTTCAGACAAGAATATTTTTCAATGAATTTTTCCACAGGGCCCTATGTTAAACTAAGTTCGGGTGTGGCGGCCATCTTGGTTGACAGTCTTTGGTCATCGCTTAAAATTCTGAAAGAGGACCATCTAAGGACCATTGCTACCAAGTCTAATTCTAATTGGCTTAGTGGTTTCAGACGAGAAGATTTTTGAGTGAATTTCCCATAGGGTCCTATGTTAAACTAAGTTCTGCTGTGGCGGCCATCTTGGTTCACAGTCCACGAAATCAGACACATTTCTTAAAAAGTGACCTCCTAAGGACCAATGCCGCCAAGTCCTGCTCCAATATGTCAAGTGGTTTCAGACAAGAAGATTTTTCAATGAATTTTTCCTTAGGGCCCTATGTTAAACTAAGTTCGGATGTGGCGGCAATCTTGGTTGATAGTCCGGGTCATCGGACACACCTCTGTAAGAGGACCATCTAAGAACCATTGCTGCCAAGTCTGGTTCCAATTAGTCAAGTGTTTTAAGACAAGAAGATTTTTCAATGAATTTTTCCATAGGGCCCTATGTTAAATTAAGTTCGGCTGTGGCGGCCATCTTGGTTAACAGTCCGGGTCATTGGACTTTTTCTGAAAGAGAACCTTCTTAGAACTATTACTGCCAACTTTGGTTGCAACTTGACTTGTGGTTTCATATTAAAAGATTTTTGAAAGTCACCCCCCCTTTTTTTCTATTTTTAGTAACAGCAGCCATCTCGGTTGGAAGTCGGGGATGCCAGACATACTTTAGGAAGGGGGCCACCCAAGGACCATTCCACTAAAGTTTGGTCTCATTTGGCCCAGTGGTTTGAGAGGAAAAGATCTTTAAAGGAAAGTTTATGCTGGATGCCGTCTTTAAAGGGCAAAAACTCCTATAAGGGGTCAATCAACGATTTTGGTCATGATGACTTATTTGTAGATCTTACTTTGTTGAACATTTTTTCTGTTTACAGTTTGTCTTTATCTATAATAATATTCAACATAATAACCTAAAACTGCAAAATTTCCTTAAAATTAACAATTCAGGGGCAATAACCCAACAAAGGGTTGACCGATTCGTCTGAAAATTTCATGACAGGTAGATCTTGACCTGATGAACATTTTTACCCCATGTCAGTTTTGCTCTAATTGCTTTAGTTTTTGAGATATAAGACAAAAACTGCAGTTTACCCCTATGTTCTATTTTTAGCCATGTCGGCCATGTTGGTTGGCAGGCGGGGTCATCGGACACATTTTTTAAACTAGATACCCCAATGATGCTTGTGGCCAAGTTTGGTTCAATTTGGCCCAGTAGTTTCAGAGGAGAAGATTTTTGTAAAAGTTAACGGACGACGGACGACGGACGACGACGGACGACGACGGACGACGACGGACGACGGACGCCAAGTGATGAGAAAAGCTCACTTGACCCTTTGGGTCAGGTGAGCTAATAATATGATAAACATAGCCTTAATAAGGCAAATTTGGCATGACTAATATTTTTACATTGTCCTTGTCTTAATAAATACCAGTATTTATATGAAAATTTATTTAATAATTTAATACACATTTTCCACCAGGGGCAATATATACGTAAAATCATATTCATATTGCCCTGTTATGCATGCACTAGGGCTATACAGCTTCCAAACAGGGCAATATGGAATTACATACAGACCGGTATTACAGACTATTTTGTCACATGGACTGGTCATATGGACTAGCTGTATAGACTGGCTTATCATATGGTAGTCTTTCTACTTAAAAAAATTAAACTTTATTAATAAGTACATGAAAACATTTTTATTATTGTTTCCAGTGTAAATATTCATAATTATTCTAAAAAACTTAAATAATCATTACTAAAATGGTAAAAAATGGTTACAAAATATTGCCAAGTTCTTTGTATCTGTGATCAAAGTTTGAAGTTGCTAAAAAGACTCACAAGACTGAAATTTCTATAGGCTCCTCTGTACTGTTACCTTATTAAAGTCAGTTGTTGATCTGGAGTTATGTCGCCTTGTCCATGAAAAAATCAAATATGCACGAAAAATCACCAAATTAGCAATTTTCGGGTAAATTAAAAAACGTGTCGACTTCGATGTGCTCAATATATCTTGTTAAAATTTGAAACATACTTTGTTAAGATAAGTATCTTTTAATGGACAACTGCTAATCAATGCTAAACATATAGCTTCAACTCCTACTTTGTGTTTTAATTTAATGAAGTTTACCCTTGACCTAACGAAAAACGTCAAGTAAAAAGCCTACATATGGACCAGCTCTACAGACTGTTTGGATTTTTTTAATAAAAGTGTTACGAACTTGCAGATTCTGTATTTGCCCTGTATAGATTCTCGGTCATCTGTGTAGACACTTGGGATCAAAACAGCTAACCTCGAACACTACATGTATATTATTGTAGCAAACATTATTATAATAACTGTACCTCAAAGAAGTCAAGGGAGATAATAAATGGTAAAAGAAAATAATGTGATATTGATTAATGTGTAGTCTCTAAATAATCATTTATAAAACATACAAAAGCAAGTTTGATTTACTTTGAAAGTCATTTATTAATATTTTTTTATTTATTTAGTATTTATAAAAACATGACAAAATATTAAAATTTAAATGTACAAATTTCATATCTCAAATATCAAAAATCATACTGACACCACAAAATTTAGAAATGACACAAAAGAGAACCATTATTTGTTTGTTAGGACATAGTCCAAGGACACGTAATATCATGGAGCATGTAATAATATACTCAATGGCTTTATACTTTATACTGGACCTACTATAAAATGTATTTGAAAAGATGAAAAAATGCTGACATGAATGCAAAATTGCAAACTCTGATTTTCTGAACATAGGGTAAAAGGTGAAGGTCATATGATAAATTACACATTATCTTAATATGATGGTGCAAATTGTCAACTTGATCTTGAGGTTAAACTAACAGATGGGGTCAAGAATTTGCCATGAATGTACAAAATCCAAACTTCTTGTAGAGTTGTCAAAATTTTAACAAAAGGCTCACCAGAGCCTGTATCGCTCACCTGGAGTCTGGTTTTCATTGGACAATTAATCAAATATTTGACCAAGTTTGTTGCAATTGGTTCAATTGTTCATGGGAAATTTGTTGAAGATTTATTTTTCATAAGGTTTAATGTTAAAATATGTTCCCTGATGGTGGTAGTCCTGGCAGGAAGTTGATAAAATTGACCAGGAATAAGGGTGAACCTTAAATAAATGTAACAGATCCCGACCTCAAATTACACAAACCAATAACTCCTAAATGGGTTTTTGGATTTCTTTTAAAAATTCAGGGTATGTAGATCTCAACATGGCAAACATTTTTCAAATTAACATTTCACTTCTATCTTCAATAGTTTTGGAGATAAATGACGAAAAATGTTAAATTTTGAAAATTTAACGAAAAAAGGGCAATAACTCCTAAATGGGTTTTGGGATTTCCTTCAAAATTTCAAGTTAGGTAGATCTTGTCATGCTGATCAATTTTACCCCATGTCAGATTTTTGATATCTGTAACGGTTTTTAAGTAATAAGCCAAAAACAACATATGCACCCCTACATTCTATTTTTAGCTACGACAGCCATGTTTTATGTCAGATCAAAAAAAATTGAAGATCGTTTGTAGAGGACATGTCATAGATCATTCCTATTAAGTTTCAAACCAATCACCCCAGCGGTTTCAGAGAAGATTTTTGAATGAAAAATTTTTGAAAATTTGACAAAAAAAGGGCAACAACTCCTAAATGGGTTTTGGGATTTCCTTTAAAATTTCAGGGTAGGTAGATCTCGTCAGGCTGATCAATTTTACCCCGTCAGATTTTTTATATCTGTAACGGTTTTTAAGTTATAAGCCAAAAACAACACATCCACCCCTATATTCTATTTTTAGCTAGGACAGCCATGTTTTATGTCAGATCAAAATAAATTGAAGATCGTATGTAGAGGACATGTCATAGATCATTCCTATTAAGTTTCAAACCAATCAGCCCAGTGGTTTCAGAGAAGATTTTTGAATGAAAAATTTTTGAAAATTTGACAAAAAAAGGGCAACAACTCCTAAATGGGTTTTGGGATTTCCTTTAAAATTTCAGGGTAGGTAGATCTCGTCAGGCTGATCAATTTTACCCCGTCAGATTTTTTATATCTGTAACGGTTTTTAAGTTATAAGCCAAAAACAACACATCCACCCCTATATTCTATTTTTAGCTACGACAGCCATGTTTTATGTCAGATCAAAATAAATTGAGGATCGTTTGTAGAGGACATGTCATAGATCATTCCTATTAAGTTTCAAACCAATCGGCCCAGCGGTTTCAGAGGAGAAGATTTTTTAATGAAAAGTTTACGGACGATGATCGAAAGGTGATGGCAAAAGCTCACCCTGGCATAGCCAGGTGAGCTAAAAATGATACCATCCAGTAAGTTTTTTTTTGTTTCTATAATAAATTTACCTATACATGTACTAGCAAAGTCTGTGATACCAAATAGTAATATATAATGTGATGAATATTTTGTTTGTAGTTATACATCCACTTTTATCCACTTGAGACAGAATTTTGAATAAGGTGAGACTTGCCAAACACTTTAGATATGTCAAATTTAACTGTCAATAGTGAATATATGTAGCAAAATATGAGATGTAGAATCGGTTTTACTAAGGAATTTGAAGCCAAATTATAATCTCGAGTATTTCAGTAAAAATTTGTACTTTCAGGCACGGATCGTGGATTATAAATTAGACGGGGTTCAGTATCCCACAAGTATCCTAAAAGCTCCACAGATATGAAGAAATATATGCCAATCTCCCAACAAAAGAAAATTTTTAAGAAAAAAATTTAGAATACAACCTTTTTCCTATTTCTTGACATACAAAAAAAATCTCAAAGTTTTGGGGGGAGTGCCCCCTTGGATCCACCCCCGACTTGTTCATGCATTGTCCCATTTTTTATTACATGTACATGATATATTTCCTCACAATTGAAAATCAATGAAATCAAGGAAATTAAGGAATTTTTATTAACTGTTGACCAATAAATATCTGAGAAACCACAAACATGAACTTATCTTGAAAAGTAAAATCCTGCCAAGAATCTAAACTTTCTATATAAAGCAACTTTTCTTGACTCCGTCAAAAATCATTTGTTGTACATGTACCATTGATAGTACTGTACATTAAACTGTTCACTTAATTGAACTTTCCCAGTGGTGTTATACCTACTTGTAAACACATAAAATCTTTATGGTCATCAATAAAAAAATTATTTTTTACAAAATAAATAGTTCAAACAATAAATATAAACTATGTTGTTTTATCACAGTAAATAAATAAAGTATCCTCATCTGTACCATAACTTTTTCTTGTCATGTTGAATTCTGACACTCTGGTACAACACATATCTAAAATCACAAGTAATATTTTTATAGAAATTATTTTGTTTAAATTTTTATCTTTAAATTCAAAGATTATTTGGACACCCATCCTCCCAAGTCAGACTTTTGTACATCATCAAAATTAATATTAATCTGGTTAAAAATTCAGTTTACATATTTTACTGGACAGGTACATGTGTGTATTCACTGAAAACTGAATTATTGGTACAATAGATTCCAATTAATGAATACATTTTCATTAATCTTGAAAATGAACTTTTATTGCATATTGTTGTACATTACAGTATGGCTTCCATAATTCTGATGATAAATGAAAGAAAATGAAGAATAAGGTGTTGTAATATTTTCATTTTGTCTGTCTAACCAAGTTTACTAGTAAGTTATTTTTTGTATTCTTCTAGTTTACTTCATGGTCCCATCAAAAAAATAACCTTTACTGGGTCAACAAAGACACATTCCCAGTTTTTTGGTTTTTTTTATTTTAAATTTCACATAACAAGAACCATATTAATAAAAAGTAACTCCCGACTCAAAATAAAAAAGTTTAATTCTTAAGATCAAAATTTGATACCAAAACTTGTGAAATTCATTTTATTCTACAAATTTTATGTAAGTTTTGAAAAAGTACCTTTGATTCAATCAAATGATAAATTTTTAATATTAGGTATTATGGTAGACAGATGAACAGTAGAAAAACGGGCATTTTGTTAGTGTTGCAGGAAAATTTATCCAGTAACAAAACATGTCCTTCAGTGATTTTTTTTATCAGTAATTAAGGTCAATTATCACTTTTTACCAGTAAAATATGTGGCAGGACAAATTTTACCTCATAAATAATGTTCACAAACTTTCATATATACGCTGTAATGGAAAATTTCATGTTTGGCTATGGCATACCCCAAAACATCAATCAGGAATACCTATATGTCTTGCATAACTACACTTGGTATGCAGTAAGTCATTCTTGAAACAGAAATCTATAATTTAGTATTTTTTACCTTTTTGATAGGACGGATTTTTGTAAAATATCAAATTTTTCTTCCTATCATACCCACAAAGTACTATATAATGACCTGCAATGAAATGATAACAAAGGAAATTGAAAGGGTATGGGGTATGCACAATGAGAAGAAATCCTATTCAAATAGATAATTGGTCATAATTTGTTAATAATATATAGTTGTAATAATATCACTTACAAATATGAGAAATGACTCGCACCAAAAGACAAGCATGGTGTCTTAATCTAAACGTTTATGTTTTATATGTCATTATAAATAAATAACAATCAAAGTTTCCAAAAATATGTACTGAAGCTGTGATTGTCAGGTGGTATAGGTACAAAATGTACATATTGTTCATTGTAACTGCAAAAGAACACGGAGTTCATGAGTTTGAATCCAGGTGATGGTGAGATGTGTTTGATTCCAACCTTTACAGACAAGGACCACCAGCTTTACTGCTATAGGTCCTGATTTTAATCAGGATCAGATTTGAATATCACTGAAAAACTCATGCTTGAAACTTTTTCCGGCATTTGCTGGATTTCCGGATTTTGAGCATTTTAGTCTTGAGAGCTATAAAACTGCTTGCTAACTGTATGATAAATTCATTATCCAGTTTTCTCCAATTAAAAAAAAAGCTTTATATTGTGTATTCTGTCACCTGTTATTTTCTGACAAATCTCATTGCTATTATACTCTAAGCAAGATTTGGCATATACAAAATGCATATCAATATCCCTTTAAACATTGGAATTCTTATGTTAAATTTTATATTTCTCAAATTATGTCCAATAAACTTTATAATCATCTAGCAGCTATTTTCACTTCTTTCCTATTCCTTTACCTAGATAACTACTGCAACATTTAGAACAGCCCCTGAGACATGACAAACAGGATATATTCTGAAAAATATAACAGTAAATATTCACCAATATCTTAGCTTAAAATGCTGGAAAAATGATATAATCATTTCTCACCAAAAAGCAAATTAACCAAACAGATAGAATAACATAAAAAAAACCAACTTTTCAATTGGTTGATATCTATTGTTTTCATTGATTGTCAATTAATTATACAACCAGCAAAAACATCAACCCGATGAAATTTTACTCCTACTTTTTAAATAAATTTGATGAATTTCAAAATTTACAAACATAGAAATAAGTTAACCATCTACAAATACATGTATAATAAGATTGCTATAGAGTAGCAAATGTCACCTGCATATACATGTAATAGTGAAGTAACATACATAACAAGACATAATATTTTTTTTACCTAATTTCAATCTAATCTGTAAGTACACATAAAAATCCGAGTGCATACACAATTTTCATTATTTTTATTGCTCCAAGGAAATGCCAGAATCACACTTTTCCTCTTTTTCTAAAGCTCATATACATAAAATCTGATATTGCTGACAAATTGTCCAGTAGCCTCAGGCTCACATTCTGACAATTGTCCTGTATTGTTTATTTAGACTCAGGCTATTGCTCATGTTCTACTTACTGAACCATCACACCAAATACATTCCAGATATGTCCAGTCAACCAGTACAATAACGAGGTTATCTCCCTTTAAATGTTCTATTATTTCTTCAACTTTTACAGACCTGTAAAATTAATGAAGATTTTTTTGTTTTTTGTTTTTTTGTGCATGTTGAACATGGCATTTCAGAATCTACACTCAAGGTATTCAAATTTCATTTTAACATGCAAGCTTTAAAAAAAGTCTAGATTAAGAACAAAATTAACCTATTGAAATATACCATTTTTCTTGGAATGGGGCCCCAACATAAAAAAAAAATCCTCTAAAGTATTACTTCCACTAAGTTTGGTATAAATTTATTTGACTAATCTTCAGAAAAAGAATTTTAAATATATTACCAGTATTGTCTATAAATTTCCAATCAAACCCAGCATAACAAAACTTCAGTATTACATGTACTTGCAAATGATCATTCATAACAAAAGTAAGAAGCTTCAAATACACAGATCAAGTATTTCTTGTTAGGGGCGAGATCAAAAGTTCAATGTCGGATAAAAAACTTAATTCACATAGTTTTTTCACTGACCCCCCCCCCCCACTCCCCTCTTAACTTAATTTGGGAAAAATTGATTGACCAATATGGGCATATGCTTTGAGTATACTTTTTTGTATCTGACATGGGTCCTGTTTTTCCTCAACAATGTATGTTTGTACTGTATTTTGACTTGGACATCACTTGAATCCGTATTTTTCAATCCAAAAATCGATGTCGGATAACAAAACTTGCAGAGACTTTTACCCCCACCCCCAAACTATTTGAATTAAGTTTTTTATCCGACATTGAACTTTTTATCTCTTCCCTTATAAGTGATGAGTGATTCAATCAATCTGATGTAACAAAAGTCAATAATATTCCAATACAGATTTGGTAATAAATTATATATTACATGAAACAAAACATGGAATCATTACCATATGGTCTTATCATCAAATTGTAATTTCATATTTTTTGAATCATGACATTTACCATGGCATACATGTACCTCTTTTCCACAGTTATTCCCCTTGATTCAGCTTCCTGAAACAGCCTGTTCACTCTGTTTTCGTCTTTAGTAAAACTGGCTTTGTAAAATGCCTACATGACGAAAAAAGTACCAACTAAAAAAGTACCAACTTACTAAAATTAGCTCTGGTTCATATACAGTAATATTAAAACATTCAGTGTGTACCACTTTAACCTTAAAATCAAGGCCAAGATGGTGCAGTGGTAAGGCACATTTGAGTCAGTGACTATGAAGCTAAAGGTCCGTTTGATTTTCACTTGGGAGGATAATTTCAGGAAACAAATTTTCCATGCACTTTTAACACCAGTTGTGAGGATGTTTTGGTAAAAGATGCTAGTCTGTAGGATGGGGATGAAAAATAATATTCACAGGAATGCAAAACCCTTAGCATGTTAAGACTCCACTGTAGATGTTGAAAAAGAGAAAACACAGGGGCCGCCCTCGCACCTGTCAAGTGGAGAGGTAATTAGAGGTTTCCCTAGACCAATTTAGCATGGCGCTGCACCATGCCTCCATCTTCACACACCATGCTGCCCTCATCATGAATTTTACAATGTGTCCCCAAGTAGCCAAACCAAACTTCAATTTTTAGTTTACTTTTATCTTTTTGAAACTGATTTACATTTAATCATGTACCCCTGTCATGTTGACACATTTTTATGATACTTTTACACCATCACATAATGGTTAAAGGCTGTTTATTGCAGGTTTTGATAAATATACTGCCTCATGTCAAGGTGGGGTGCCCCAATATTATCTTTTTTAACCATTGAGTGCCCTCAAAATACAAAATTTACCATGCCTTCACAAATTTCTGAGGAAAGCACTAGGTAATTGCATATAAAGTTGGCATAACATGTTTCCCTATCCACTCTAAACGAATAAGCTTTTCCGGGAAAATCTCAAACATTTTATAAAGCTGCAGCTTTTATTTGCAATTCATAAGTATTATCATGAAGGCCTGAGTTGCACCAAATTCTCTTAAAGTGCAAATTTCCCGTTTTCACTGGGTATTTTGTAGTTTTTCTGCATAAAAGATGGTGACAACAAAGACAAACAAGATATTGATAAGTAACCTTGAAATACAAAGAGGCCAAAAGAAGGTTACTTCTCTTCAACATTTTTAATCATTGCCTTGGCCTAGAGTACAACTAATGAGTCCTAAATCAACAAAATGTGCACATATTTTGTATCAAAATTAGTGCCATAGCAATTAAGGTTCTTCTGTACATGGGAAAACACATCACAGAAGACATTCCATTCTTTTATCATAAAAAATAAAAATTCAGCATTGCAAAGAAGAAATTTTTTTTAATACATACCTTTGAACCATATCCTTTGTCAACACCAAGTGTAGTGGTTGTCAATCTGTTCTTTATCCCATATTTCTGCAACAGGTATGCTAAATCTATGGTCCAAACACTGTTAAATAAATGAATACCTTTCAAAAACATTTGGTTTTTAAAAAACTCTCACATTGTCACTGCTTCTAAATTCAACAAAATAAAATATGTCTAATAACAAGACCGATTACATGTTTGGACCTGCATCACCGTCAGTATAAGCTAAACATGCAAAAATTCATATTAAAAATTTGTCAAATTTGCTCCCAAATATGAGGTGCACATCTTCAATATGTATATAAACACTATGTAAAGTTTGAAAAATATTGGTTCAATACAGTCGGAGTTACAGATTACACAAAGTATGCCCCATTCATCGCATGTATTGCTGAAAAATTAAGTTCAACATGCAAAAATTCATAGTAAAATTTGTCAAATTTGTCCAAAATAGGAGATGCACATCTTCAATATGCATATAAACAGTGTAATGAGTCCCAGTTTCAGATTACACAATACATGTACCCCTAAGCGTAACGGACGGTTGGAGTCGAGAGGTTACTAGACTTGCTTTCACAATTGATGACGCAGGTAAAAATATATTAAATGATTCTATATGACGTACCATGAGTATATATGGCTCACCAGGTACATATTTGCCAGTAATGAAATGGAACCAAAGGACTATTTCACATTAGCCCTACAGTTTCAAAGGAATAATTATAAAAATTACCACCATAAATTGGTCCAATCAAGAGACTAGTAGGCAAAATTTGACAAAGGGACCACAAAAGGACTAATCAACCAAATTCTGGTCCCATTTATCGAATATTTTAATTTTTTTTCACAGGCTTTCTCAATGTATCAATGTATGGCCACGTATGTCATGTGAATTCACTGACTGAATAAAATGAATACAGGTGTTTGTTTGGTTTTATACTTGTGATTTTGTGCTCTCTGTAATTTCACTGCATGTCTGTTTTTCCTCACATTGTTTTTATTCTCTCGACCAATGAAATCAAGCAATACATTGGTCATTATTTATGGTTTGTTGTTTTGTACAGCATGAAGAAAGTAATTATAAGCTTCATTGCCATTCAGAATTTGGCTTTCAACACCACAACATGGTCATTCATGTAATTTAAAAAATTTACCAAATTGAATATACATGTTTATAGGGCTTGACAACTATTATCCTACAATATTAACTTTAAAGTTTAGTCATTGGTATTTTGTTTTTATCACAAATTACCTGTCTCCACAATCTAATTCTGTATGATCTTGTCTATAAAGTTCTCTATCATCTATACCTAAATATCTAAAACATAAAATTACAGTAACTGTTCATATTTTTTTCATCAAAATATTATAAATTAAAAGAAATACTGAATTCAGAAGCCAAAAAATTAGAAAAAAAAACAAATGTTCACTTTGAGCAGTCAACTACATGGTTTAATGGAAATTGACAGAGAAGAATTTTATTTTAAAAGTATTACATATACAGATTGCTGTAGTATATCTATCTTATTATCTAAGAATATGTCAGATATCCAAACAAGCATAAAACAGAACAGTTCTTGTAGCAATAAACAATGTACATGTACATTGCATCATAGAATCAAAGAAAATTACTTTTATGTAAAAATTCTTTTGATAGTGTAACTTAAATCAGGAGATGCTTATGACATTAACCAGAGATGTCAATACATTTAAATCATCATACCTTAAAACCATACACACGCACGCTAATCCACAATCCCAAGAATGTTTCTGTACAACAGTTGGCACATGAAGTTCTTTCTTGCTTGTATAATGATCTTCTAAAAACCCTTCTACATGTATGTCTACCAAAATAAACTCTTATATGTACATTAAACACTCTTTATTTAAATACCATGGATTATAATGTCGAATTGGCTGCCCAGATGCAAAATTTTACCATTTATTTTCAAGTAAATTCTACATGGTTTATTCTACATGCTAAGGTCAAAAACATGATCACGAACAGTTATGAATATTATGCCCAATTTAAAACTGTTGAAAGAATTAGAGAAACATAATCTGACATAATGCGAGCATTTGATTATCGTATTTCCATAGTCTTGATATTTAAACCTTTAAATCTCTAGCCAGGGCTCCAGATTTGAAGGTTTAACTATCCCAACTGTAGAAATATGATAATCAAATGCTTGCGATGTTAGATTGCTCCAACCATTTTTTAGCAATTATTTTTTTTTTGTTACCTGCTGTCAAATTCTCTTTTAAAATTCAAATTATTAGGGGATAAATCTTAGTATATTGGCCAAATATCATATGTATCTGATGCTATCTTATTCATGTTAGCAGACCTTCTAATATCTACTGTATGTCTTTTCACAAAACTGCAAGTGGTTTTTGGAGAACATCTCAGATGCTATTATAAAATCAAAAGTAAAAAATATAGAGATATGAAAGAGGTTAATCGAGAATTTCAGTTTGAGTAGCCTGGTTAACCAAATAAATGAACAGAAAGGAAGACGAAATAAACCAGGAAATATTCAATCACCATTCATAACAGGAGCTAACATACGAGGGGGAGAGATAATTGTTTTAACGCGTTTTCCAAATCTAAACAATTTATGACAACTCGGACCAAAAACTGCACGGATCTCTATTGAACTGTTGAATCATTTCGAACCATCCATATAAACTAAAAATTATAAAGATATCTTAAACTGATTAGAACTATGACAAATACTTTTGAATAAACATTTTTTTCAGTATCTATCCGAAATAAACCGGACTCACAAAAAAAGGAAAAAAGGGGCAAATTTGACTTTATGAGTTGTCGTTCTTAACCTATGGCAAAATTGCGGGTACTTTGGCAATTTGCATAGCGGCCATTTTGGATTTCTCTGACGACATTCATTACAAAGCATTAAACTTGCCCCAAAAAATAAAAATGCAAATATTCAAATTCTTATAACTCATAAGCAATTTGTCCGCATATAGGTACATTCTACACAATATTAGCTTTCCTTTCGTGTGCAAATAAATATTGTCAGCATTGAAAACTTTCGGCCAATTCAGTTTAAAAAACTGAAGCGTAACCGTAGTATAACTGCTATATGAATTAACAAAAATTAGTTAAAAATGCAAATTCAAACTACCGAGATACAGATACAAGGCGAGATCATACATAAATTGTCCGCATATAGAGAACAACTTTGGAGGATGAATTTAATGAGGAAATAAGTTTTATCTCACCTGCTTTCATAACTTTTAGGCCAAAATGTTTTTAAAACATGATAATTTCAAGTCTCCCATAGCGTAAGCCTTCAAATATGAAGCCTTTCCCCTCAGAATTAAACAAACAATTTGTAAATATCCGCCAAAGGAAGTTTTCATAGACACATTAGTTTAAGAGCCGAGACGGAAAAAGACTCGATTATCCGTAATTCAATCAATTTTATCATTTTCGATCTACAACTAAGGGAGGTAATTTGCTTAAAAGGGCTAAAGTCACGTGATGCAAATGCCATTAATAATGTACCCAGCATTTTGCCATATGATTAATTATATTTTTATATAATCCTTTTTGTTTGTATTCGTAAAGTGACATAAGGATTTATAATTATAGAACCATATAAGTTTATAAAATAGTTTTTTTAACGTTTAATAATGATAGGTTTTATAGAAATTATTAATTTTTTTCCTACCCTTTTGTGACTTTTTTTCCTGTGACTTTTTTTCTTGTGACTTTTTTTCCTACCAAATTTGTGACTTTTTTTCCTATGACTTTTTTTCCGATCACCCTATGTTTACCCATTAATGGTCGGTAGTTATAGAAATGTATCTCTCTCTCTCTCTCTCTCTCTCTCTCTCTCTCTCTATATATATATATATATATATATATATATGAACTGTCAATAAAGGCTACCTATCTATCTTCAGACGCGTATACTTTAGAAAGCTTGTACAGAAATCAATATAACTTAATAATTCCAATGTTGTTTTTCAAAACATCAAATGCAGCAGTAATTTCATTGGCTATCAGCAACTTCCGGTAAAAAGTTTATAACTTGATAAATTCCTTTCATATGACGTCGTGCGTGTGAATCCGTACGCATGCAATATAGTGCATAAGGAAAATGTTAATTTCAAAAGGAAAACGTCATATTTCTGCATTACTTTGGAACTCTGAGCTTTGGAATTGTCAGTAATACGGGTTATTTTTACGGAATTTATCAATGTGTAAACTAGGGCTTATCACTCACAAACTTATCTATGTGTAAACTATCTCTCACAAACTTTGCATAAAGTCCTTCGGACTTTATTTAGTTTGTGAGTGAATCGCCCGATTGAGTTTTAACATTGATAAATTTCCTCAAAACAACCTTCATTACTATAATAACTAAAGAGACTCGAATTATTTCCCGTAAAATCTATGAATACGATTTTTATAACATAAATGAACAACCGGCAAAGTATAGTTTCATGAATTTGTCTTCATCTAGTTTGAATATCTCTTTTGAGGTATTTTGGGGAAAAACGGAAAATATCCAGTTGAGATATACATATGATACAGCCCTTCCCGTCGCCCACTTACTCTGAAATTTCTTTCCGGTTTCATATCCAGGGGAGATAAAAGTAACACGCTGTCAAATAATTTCAATGAACATGTATGTGTAAAAAAAAAACGTATTTTGTGCTACAACCATTAATTTTTTGCACTTTCAATTTGAATTTGGATAATCATTTCTAAGGTTTAAAGATTAATCTGTGATTTGGGCCCGACCTGTCTGTCTACGAGTTCTCAAAAACCAATATTCCTTTCGTTCATCATCGAATAGGTTATTTTATTATACCTCAGTATGTTTTTATAAAAATCAAGACAATGATTTTACTATTTTATTACCGGTGATCATGGTGATTAGTTTCCAGTTTCCAAAAATAATTACCGGTAAATACTGACCGGTGCATGATTAGTACTGGGAAACTATTGATTAGTAAAGTGTTTAGGTGCATAATAAAACAGCTATTTAACAGTCGTTTTGGGATATAACCATTTTATTTGTCCCTCGACACATTGAATATTTTCCTCCGCTACGCATCGGGAAAATAGTCAGTGTCTCGGGACAAATTTAAATGGCTATATCCCTCAATACTGTTAAATAACTGTATAATAAATAGTTACTATAATTTCGTGGGTGTGATCTAGTATTTTATATCCGACAATGTTCGATGTGATTATGTATATATTACATGTATCAGGTTAGTCCATTTTATGGAACTGACCGGGCGGAGTTAACCTTTTAATTTGCATAAGGCTATTTGATTCCATTTTGTGTATGTTCAGGACAACTCCCGTTAAATGTATAATTGTGGAATACGGCCCAATCGTCATTTAAAGATTTGAAAACTAAGTTTAAACATGAGTAAACAGGAACTCAAATAAAATGAAAATGTAACGGCGAACTGTTTACTGATAAATCGAATTCAATGAACTTTTCTTACCTACAGCACAATGGACTATTCGAAAGGTTAGTAAAGGTCATAAAATTTCTCCCTATGTTTACTATGGACAAAGTTAAAAGGTTGGGAAAAAACATAAATTGGAAAGCCTTATTGTTCATATTTAAAATATAGTTGCCGGTAACTTCCGTTTTCAGAAATTTTTCAACACTTTTACTCATTAAACATTCAAACATTTGCTATTAATCGAAAACTGAGAGAGTCAGTTCCGTGCAACGTACTTTTGGAACGTTATGGAACAGTTGTTTAGTAGTGTTAGTTTGATACAAAGAAAAGAAGAGAAGGTGTGAAAATATTTTAACTATAAGTTATTCAACCTATAGATAGATAATAAATATTTGTACACTGTGTACAAAAAAAAGACGTTAAAGGTACATTTAAAGGATCAACCTCCATATAGCACCGCTGTAGGTCATTGCATAACAGGACATATGTCATAAAATTCATTTGTTACCTGAAACCTCTTAATTAGACTGACTCTCTTGTGAATATTCATCCGATAAAGTGAAAAGAATCCAGTAATATTATAACAAACTGCAATTATGAATATACAAAGTTGGTGTTGGGATTTGTGAGATTTTCTCTTGTCCCCAAGTGTCACAAGGAGTCTCTCTTGAAGCCTTAGTTTTAAAAACCTTGGTTATTATAATATTTAGTTGTTGCAAATCTAGTTTGTTGAATTCAGTTTGTAGGCCTTCGTGAGACAGCACCTTAGCAGCTGGAATCAGGGGCACATTACAGTTTTTGGGTGCCGTGACCATTTGTATGGTTTGTTCTGGGAACTTCTTAGCATAGCGTATTCAAGTGAAGGTTATGGTGATGGTAAAAGCCAATTTCAAGACAAAACTATTTAGAATTACAATCATATGATACAAGAGAATACGAAAGGGTGGATTAAAGGGGTTTTGATGAAAATTACCCTGATAAATCATTAGTTAAACCTAAAGATGGGAAGTTTAGTGTATTTAGTCCTTTGATAAGTAAGCCTGTATCTCCCACGAGAAGCACTTCAATCATAACAATATCAAAAACTCTATATGAAAGTAATGAAAGTTCTTATGTTAGGCAAGTTAGGCAACCACCTGAAAGGAAGATTCAACATTTCAAAACATGTACAATGCATTCAATGTGAAAAGTGAGCAACTTAAACAGTACTAAAGTTCTGGGGGTTGATACTTATAGAAGATTTCCAGATTCAATTTTTAAATAAAATGCCCACGAGGAAGTTGTCAGTCCAGTCCAGTAAAGCATAATACAGTATAGTAAAAAAAAAAGAGGAAGAGATCCTCAGAAGTTTGACGGTCAAACTAGTGATTGGCAAGATCATATAGTACATGTACCTACATTTCGAGTAATTTGATGACTAGAATGAATAGAAAAATTTTGAAAAAGCTAAACATTTCAGTGAATTTAAGATACCAGCAATCTAAGTATAATAGTTAGGATGCTACGACAAAATTAAGGCTCTAAATTATTTGGAAACTTTAGAACATTTTTAATTGATAGATAAGTAGATGTGTTAACGGGTTTAATAAGCCACGATTTTTCATTGACACTTGCAATTTCAACACCTTAAAACCTTGAAAAGATCCGTTTCTCATGCAATTGAACATGAAGTCTTTGGGAATGCATGGAATCGTTATAAAATAAACTTCTTGATACCGATTTTGATGCTCAATATGTCATATTTCGTCGATGTACGACTCACCAGTTGTGCTCAAGGCCTAAAATGTTGAAAAACAAAACCAAATCCAATAAAGAATGGATTCGAGACCAAGAAATCAGCCAGATGAAACTTTGATAAAAAATGGTTAACATCAAAGAACCAAAAAATTCCAAATGAAAGAGCAAGTTTTCAGATAAATTCTGTAAAATAATCCTGTATGTTTTCTCACTGTACTATTCATGGTTAACAATGTAAACTAGCTTTTGATTGATGCAAGATTCGTTCTTTTCTTATTTAAAAAACAAATTTAAAAAAATTTGAAAATGACAGATCTCAGGGAAATTCATAGTATATGGAAGCTAGAAAAGGGAAAAAAATTTCAACCTGGTAAAGTTAGACTCTTTTGAAATTTTACAAGAGGTTATTAAAGCAAAAAGGGAATGAATTTTGTAAGATATCCAGATACGAACACAAAGTTTGGAGAAGAATTGGGTCATTACCCCTCTTTTTAAGGAACATTGATGAAATGGTGATTGAAAATAGTTGTTAAGAAAATATCTACTCATAGTTTGTATAAAGCACCAAAGACTTTTGTTGGCTAAAACACTTTTTCATCCAGACATTTATTTATCAGCCCTTAATTCATTGTGTAATTTAAATTCACGTCCTGTTAAGCTTTAAGCTGATGAATCAATTGCAAATATTTGCACAGTATAAAGTGTTATCGATGGAGTCTAAGAGTAACCCAATATGTCAAAACAGGATATAAATACCTTAAAAAGCCAAAAACCAAAAATATACCAGGCCATGTATTAAATAAACTTTGCCCAACCTTACATATATCACATTGCAACATTTGATTAATGATTATAAGAATTTTTTTTGACCCAGACGATAAACGTGGACGTACATACATAGTACGACATGTGAAAAATACTGGTAATTCAAAACAATTAAAATTAGCTCAAAGACGAATTCCATTAAAGCAAAAAAGTATAGTCGAAAATGAGTTGGATAAAATGCTTGAAAACAAAACCACAGACAGTCCTTTGGTTAGTAGGGCTCAATGTCAGGTTCTAACATGACAAAAGACCTCCATCTATCATAAATGTTCTTCCTCCTTCACCGGGCTGCACAGCGGGTGTCTTGTAAGAAGCATCAACAGCTTACCTTTCCGGAGCACCTGCGTTACCCCCGATTTTTGATTAGGTTCGTGGTGCTCGTTTCTGTGTGTACTTTTTTGTTTTTTTGTGTTGTTTGTTACTTTGTCCTTCGTCGTCTTTTTGGTGTTCACAGTTCACAGATTTTCCCTCTTATAACACTTCGATATTCATACTTTTTCTTAGTTATATTTGTTTTGTATAAATTTGTGCTACTTTGCATTTACTTAAGAAAGTTGAATACTAAAACGACCAAAGACGCTTACCAATTCCTGCGTATAGATGATACATTAGATCTATTAACGGTTTTCATTTTGTTTATCTTGCAAGTTGATATTGGGAAATTTAATATGTGAATGAGATACAGATACAGTTTCAATTCAATCCTTCCAACAGTTCTTGAGAAGGAGATTCCTGAATGTCAACCAATCAAAATGTCCAAAGTCCCCTGGCGGCCATGTTTTTTTACGAATCGACACTAAAGTAAAAACACATGTGAATGCCTCCGCCAAGTGTTTTTTAAATTCTGTTCGGTGTCTCTCAAGAAGATGAAAATGTTGTTTCCCATAGGGTTTCCATGCAAACTATGACCTCTGCTGGTGGCCATTTGAATTTCTGACCGGCATAAAAAGTAACAGCACTTGATAGGGACCTTGATAGTCCAAGTTTCAATTCAACTAGACATTGAACCCGCGCGAGCATTTTTTTTGTGGTGGCCATATTGACTTTAAAAAGTTTTTGCGGCCATGGCATTCGTGGAACAGGAACTCAATGTGGATGTTGTGGCAGGCTTCCCATAAACTTTCCTGTCAAGTAGGTGGTATCAACTGATATATATATGCTGTAGTATTCCAGAAATGGATGTTAATGCAAACTTTAACCAAAGTCAATGAAGCGTGAAATGTAGGTCAACGTGACCTAATTGTCATACGGTTGTTCGTTACTACCGAAGATGTATCCAGTGATGAAGTAGACTGTATGCCACGTAGAATTACCAAAATGGACCTTAAGGTTCCATCATAGTCAAAATCTATGACGAAAATACAACCACATAAATTGTCAATATGTTTATGTTACAATAAATTCTGAACTGGAACTTGATGAAAAGCTTTCATTAAATACACATTTCATAATGCATTACCTTTTTCATTCAGAATAAATATGAAAAAGAATATGAATAAACATTTCCTTAGTGACGGATGAATTTTTCAAAAGATGCCGTGAGTTAAGTAGAGCATATTTTTGGAAAATAATTGTTCCAATTGTTCATTGTCATCATGGGCAGGACAAGCGAGGCTTAATTTCACAAATAAATCCAATAGACGATAAAAGCATTTTTAGTGTGTGGCTGCGTGTGCTGTCCACGTTTATAAAGATGTCCGAGATAAATTTCGTCATTAATGATAAAGATGACCATTTGTTAAAAATATTTTTATCTAGGGCTTACAGGGAATTGTATGGTAGAGATATATTTAGATAGGTCACACGACAAATAATGTAAAAATGGATAATGGTTGGTTTTATCACTTTGTGCAAAGTAAACATCCGAGCAATCCAAAAACCAACTAAGTTAGGAATTCCTCTGAACTTTGCCTTACTTCTTCATAATCTTCAAAGTTCATAATGTTTATAGTTAGGAGAAATTGCATAATGGTAGAAAAAACAATCCTGAATACATGAAGCGGAAACATCCCACTCGAAGGAGAATGTTTTTAATTTGTTTTATTCTTCTTCCGTAATTTCAAACAAAAATACATTTAAAATATGTGCATAATTGTTTATTTAAATCAATATGTTAAAATGATGCATTCGAGAACCTTCTAAGGGATATGTTGGGAGAATTCATACCGGAAAAGTCCATGCAAATTCCATTTGCACATAAACAAAACTGCAGTTTAAAATTTATAAATGCAGATTGTCAAATCCGATAATAACCTTTATAATCTGAACCATACATCGTTTATTTTGAACCACGCGTTTTGCCGCCTATTCGACTAATTTGTAAATTTAGTATTATAAGATACCTTGGGCGGTTCTTGAGAAGAATATTCTTGAAAATCGACCAATTTATAGAATATTCAAGTTCCCTGGCGGTCATGTTTTTTTACGAATCCGCAGTAACAACACTTATATGATGGCCTGAGAGAATACCATTCTGCTGTAAGTGGGTTGAGGAAGCAGTCAAAGCCAATCCCACCCTATCATACCAAAAATGTCATGCTGTTTATGCAAAAAGAACAGTGATGGTAACTAAAACAAAATAAAATGTTTTTACTATATGCTAAAAAAAATAAACTGTTTTCAACTTGCCATGGAAAAAAAATAGAATTTGAAATTTTTTTTTGACTTGGGGGTAAAATCCATGCCCCCACCCCCGATTTCCAAATATCTCCCTGAGGCCATACACGGCTGAAAAACAACCAATTAAATGAAAATTTGCATATAATATTGTTTCTCAGAATTCTAATGAAGTCCAAACAAACGTGAATGATAGAAATAGTATTGCTTCTGATCATTCTGATGAAATTCAGGCGAAGGAGAATGATGTTGTTAAGGGTCCAAAATAATATAAGCAAACGCTCTGTTTTATATTTTGGTTCTATTTTTCAGATGGATCCTACCTTTACCCTTGGATTATAAGAAACAGACCAGCACGAGTCTCAGAACCACTATTTAAGAGATTTATGGCCAGACAATGGAACATACTTTAATGACAGTCTACTAGCTTATACCTTGGTTTTTGGCAGGATTAATCAGGAGAAATTTGCAACTCTCAAAATGATTCAGTATCCAGATCGCTCACTCAAAAGGAAGATTTATAATAAAGATTGTGATGTCAACCAATACATCAAAAATAAAGAGATAAAGAAAAAATAATTCGTGGATCCAAACGATACCATGCAATACAGAATAAAAAACAATTCGTAAAGATGGAAAAACGACAAATGCATTATCAGAATGAATACTAGTAATTCATGTAATTGGAAGCGTAGGACACTACCATTTTATGCATTTAGTATGATCATAATAATTCGAGCAAGGACCATCACCTATATTATTGTTAGACATTGGACTGATTAAAATGCCTGCAAATATAGTATATAGTATATAGTTTTTTAGAGATAGTAAGTTTTAATTGTTAAATATGTGGTGATGTTTTTATAATTGTTTAAAATTAATTTATAAATCTTATTTTGCTATTTTGGATATTATATTTGAAATGTTTTAGATCAAATGATATACATTTTAGCATTTGATTGTTGCAGATTTGACTTACAGTTTAGTTATATTTTGATATTTTCCTGTCTTTTTGGATTCGAAGAGTGACAAGGATTTAAAAATACTATTTTATACCACCTTTAAAAGGGCAACAGACATCACAATTATATTATAACGTTATTAGCATAAAACCTGCTAAAGTTATTGTTTCTTATTACTAGATTACACTATTTTTAAGCATATAACATAAATTGACCCCATTATGGTTTTTATCCAGTGTGTTTCGAGTAGGGGTGTGATATGGGGTATGCGATAAAAGGTTGGTGATACATGTCATGCAAAGTCATGTATAATGCATATTAAAAATGTATGTATTTTACTCTAAATATATGATATAGTTTTATATTATCTTGTAAATGTAATGCATATGTTGAAATTTTATTTATCTATGAAAATTATAGCATAGAAACCGAAATTTACAGCCTTTGATCTTATGCATCAAATATAGCTTTATTTTATGTACTAGACTGTGTGTGCACAAAGCCTTTACTAATCTGAAACTAAAATGTACATGGACATATGTGTAAGACAATAAGTTACAATTTGTAAGATTTGTCCTGATTAATAAATTGAGCTGCGTTGTAAGAAATTCAAGGTAATTTAAGTTATAACATTGTAAGAAATCAAACTGATATACATAAATTTTTCTGAAAACTAATGCATATAAACCAATCTAAATGCGGACCATTGAAATAAAGATAAATGTAATTTACGTTTCGCATTTTACAATATGAAAAATTATTAAAATAAAACACTGTTAAATTTGTAAATCTTGAACCACATTGTAATTTGAATGTTATTGAATTCGCTCTTCAATGACATTCTTTTAGGTTAATACTAGAACCTGAGCAATGTTGAGGAGAACGAAGTACTGATTAGCGTGAATAGACGAAATATGTGATCTGTTTTTCAGAATATAATGTACTAATTAAAAAAATACTGGCTGAACATTTAGTGGTGACATGAATGTTAGACTTGCTGCCCATTGGTCAATATTAAATTAAATAACAAATCATCTTAAACGGTAGTGATTCTTCCTTCGAAGCATATGAAATAAAACTATTTCAAACTAGCTTTTAAGAATTTGGGTAATTTTAATGATCAAAATGGGTATTTTCGACAAGAAAAGCCATAGGAACGTGCCATTTTCGTTGCATTTACGTGAAGTGCCTCTAAAGCTAGGTTCACATTGCCGATCTGATAAACTCGATCGAGCCCGATCAAGACAAATTAAGCATAGGGAGACTGGTCTGACTCGCTCGACAAGAATTTTCGGGGTGGTTTAACGGCATCGCTCCGACTTTCTACCCCACAATTTGTGACATGTCAAAAAATATGAGTTTGGATCGAGAAGCCAAGCACTCAAGAAGAGATCACAGTAGATCACAGAAGCTCTGAGTAAAACCAAAATCTGCACACCTTTTTATAGCATCGGTCATTTGTACTCGTGTATGGTCGAGTAGAGACCGAGAAGTGATCGAGTGTGGTCGAGTAGAGATCGGGTATTGGTCGAGTTGGTCTGGGAATCAAATATAGTACATGTAGTAGTCGCAGTGATCGGGTAGCGATCGGGCATTGGTCGAGTAAAGGTCGAGATGATCGAGTACTGATCGGTAATATATTTGTATCCCGACCAAACTCGATCTCTACACGATCATTTCCCGATCAATTCGACTGCTAATCTACGAATTCCCGATCTCTTCCTGAGTGCTTGGCTTCTCGATCCCTACTCGAACTTTTTTTGGCATGTCAAAAATGTTGGGTAGAAAGACGGAGCGATACCGAGCAAGGAAGACCAGCCCAAACATTCTTGTCGAGCGAGTCAAACCAGTCTCTCGATCGCTTAATTTGTTTTGATCGAGTTGATCTGATCGCCAATATGAACCTAATTGTCCAAACCCGACCAATTTCCGACAATTCCTACGACCCCTATACGATCAGGTCGATCTGGTCGAGTCGAGATTGGGTTGATTTGGTCTAGCTAGTCGACTAAAGATCCTTAGAGATCATGCATTGGTCGGGATCATCGAATAGATGTCCAATTAGTAGTCGAGTTTAAGTCGTAAACAGGCCCGATCAAGAATTCGGTTGCGCTTGGTCGGGAAAATTTTGGCAATCGGGATCATCGAGTTGATTTGATCAGCAGGATTCTGCACCAGACTGTTGTATGCTTAAAGGCCGTTATCGGGAATCAGAACATGCGCCGTTAGTAACTGCGAATTACACTAAGAATCCGAGTAAAATGGACGACACATGTTCGAGAGATCGATTAGGCAGATTCAAAGGTAAAAGATACCTACAATCAATAACAGCCCAAAATGAATTTAATGGAAAAAGATCTCCAAGAGGTTATTGCGTCCAAGGTAAGACATGTGTGATTCGGAAAAAATGAGAAGATCTACAGGACTGGAAAGACGGACGGAGAATTGTCCAGTTGTTTCATCTCGCAGAACAAATGAGGGCCTGTAAAAAGTGTTCATCCCCTATTGTTTCTTCACATGATTGTGTTGTGGTGAGAAAAGATGTGGATGTCGAATTTTCTTATACATCCAGTGTACAAACAGTCCCTTCATCAACCCTGTATCTACGGGAAAGTAGTATCGACGGGAAGGAAATAATGTCGAGATGATGATAAGTTTAACTGCGATATATTATTATATCATTATATATATATATAAATATATCAACACATACACATACAATAAAAAACGATCAATTATTAAAGTTTGTTTCATGTACATGAACAATTATTATCGAAATTTACAGATTCGTTAAATTGCCACTTTTTCTGGGCAGTTTTGTTGATCTGTCTAGTAATTTTTTTCAACATAAACAATATTTTCAATGCTGTCAATATTTTATTGGAAAGAGCACATAAGAGGCGTGATCCAAATAACATAATATCAATATTTTAATTAATTACCACTGATTATCATTAAATTGAACTATAACAATCATTTCTTCACATATAATTTTGAATTTAAAAACTTCGTTCTGCATATAATTACATATTGAACCAACACATCGTGATTCAATCCCTAACTGTGCGAAAGGAACGGGTGAATATGGGTGTGGTAAGTAAATATCAAGTTTTTGCACCAAAAAAATCACAATTATTGAATGAAAATATTGCTTTTATATGGCTGTTTACTCAAGAAAATTTGAATTTATTGAAGGTATTTTTATCATTATAGATTTCTGACATCTTCATTAGGATTGCCAATTTTCCTACCGAAGGTCGGTGGTTCTATCTGGGTACTCCAGCTTCCTCTACCAATAAAAACTGGCCGCCGCAAAATAGCCAAAATGCTGAAAACGGCGTAAAAACCCAACTAAACAAACAAACAAAATAGTTTCCTTTAGTACAATTAGAAAAGGCATTGGAAAAGTTTTCTTCCCTCAGCCCTCAATATAATTACGTTCACATGATTACAAAAGAGTTTCGGCAGAGAATGTGAACCATACATAAATTTTACAGATAAAAAAATAGATTTGTTTTCTTGTCCATTTCATTTTAGGAAATCGACATCGACATCAGTTGGGTTGCTTTGCTTGATTGGTATGTTATTGATGACCTTTCCTGTTATCCATTTTGTTGTTTATCAAAACGCGATCCAGCAATACTGTTGATTCACTAAAATTATATGCCTCTTTCAAGATTTTAAAGTGTTACCCAGTGTCTGCATGCATATAGAGTAGTTAATCTTTATGAATAAGAATATCGAATATCAAATATATATTCATAGGAACATTATGAAACAAAACATTTCTAAACGTGATCAAAATAGATCCGCCGTGAGCGACGTCACCGTATATCACGGATGAAGTTGCTAAAATATTTTACGATTTTTAAAATTTTTCCAAATTTTAATATTTATTTATTGAAAACGATCCCGGTACATGTAGTCTAGGATTTTCTTTGCATCAATTGATTCGAAATTTATTTCTGTTTTGCTAGTTTTTTTTGTAAAGTTACGGACAAGTTACTGGGACAATTAATAAAAAGTAAAACTACATGACCATGTTTAATTTAATCTGGATGCTATAGGGGGGTTATTTCAACGACTGATAACTAAACCAGAGGATCAAAGGAGCCTGCATCGTTCACCTGATATTTCCATTTGTTCATTGCTTAAGGACCTTAAAGGAGCCTGCATCGTTCACCTGATATTTCCATTTGTTCATTCCTTAAGGGCCTTGAGATTAACATCCATGCCGTGTTGGGTTTCAATCCATTCAGTGATTTGCAAGAAGAAGCCGTTTGTATGTAATTCCCATAGGGTCCTACATATGCCAAACAAAGTCTTCCGCTGACTTCCATCATGGATGACACATTGGCACCAAAGTAGCAACACTTGGTCAGCACCTCATAAGGAACATTCATGCCATGTTTGGTTTTAATCCATTCTGCAGTTCACTAGAAAAAGATTTTTGTATGTATTTCCCATAGGGTTCTATGTTAAACTAAGTTACCCGCTGGCGGCCGTCTTGGATGACGGATCGGCAATAAAGTAACAACATTTGGTCACTGTCTCATAAGGAACATTCAAGAATCTTTGGTTTCAATCCATTCAGCGGTTCTCTAGAAGAAGTTCAAAATGTGAAATGTTGACTGACGGACGACGGACGAAAAGTGATGGCAATAGCTCACCTGACCTTATTAACTTTTTTACATTTTCTGTTCAACTTCCGATAGCCCTGTCTACATACAAAAACGTCAAAAAAATTCTACGGAGTGGTTAATTTCATACACTTCACCTTAAATCAGTCTGACACATCTCCACTTGAGAAAGATGCTATTATTCTTAAAAGAATTAATTTTTATTTTTATGATTTTTTTTCTTCATATCTTGGTATTCCCATATTTAGATTAACATAGAAACGTGTTTTAATTAATTGAACGTGTCCTATATTTTGGCCATTTATAGACCAGATTTTCCGTCTTTGATTTTGATAATTAGTTAGTACATTCGCATCGATAAAACATAACTCAGAAAAAAAACACCATTGTCAAATGACATTTGGGATAAATTTCTCAGATCATAAAATAAATTTGGAAACTATACTCATTAATAGTTATAACTATATAGACTATGAAGAACATATTGCATATTGATTAAAATTAATGTGCTAGTGTAATACTGAAATTGAATAATGGCAATTTTAAGTGAATACAACGATTTAATAAATGCATTTAAACAAAGCTCGCTATGAAACAACAGAAAAGAGTCTACTTAAAACCTTTAAAAAACGATGCTCTGTACGTGGCGTCCTTTTGAAGATTTTGCTAGGAATAATTATATCGTTGTTTCTATATCATATAACCCGAAGAATAATGTTATATGCCAGGTGAAAGAGATGAATCTTAAACCAATACATCACGGAAGACATTTTAGAAACACTTTATACAACCTTTGCAAAACTAAACTTGAATAAAAAATACAAACACTCGAAGAATTGATCAAGTCAAGACGAAGCCTTAAACAAAGGATGTACCATGACCTTTTTAAAAAATAAACTTAGTTACCTCTCATATAAAATTGGTAAAGATGCTTCATTTTAACACTCTTTTCCCCTAATATTGAAATCGATTTATTTTTGAATAGATGTATTGAAAGAAAACAATATCGCCACTTTGATATTTAAAAATCTGACATAGAGTAAGTGACAATATCTACCATGAATACACAAATCTGTTAAAGATATTCCTGTTCGTTGCAACGGAATCTCTTAATGTGTTACATTATGTGAATCAATTTCTATTGAATATTATATGGATACCTATTGTTCATGTTAAAGTAATAAAACTTATGGAAATATTAAATACCTTCTCATTATACTGGGAAAACTATTCCGTCTAACAAGTGAAACTCATCAATATGAGTTTTAAATACTATAAAATTTTCACGGTTTTGTTGAATGTATACCTATCGGCAAACATCACATTAATATTTGCTGATTATGGTCAGAAATATACGATGTGTACCAATTATGGGGATTTACAAGTTAACTCTGTACCATTCCACCAGTGTAATTGTTCAAGCGTCGATTTTGGTGCTGCATATTGCAATAATATTGCAGAATGTCAAGTATTCATTTATCAACCAGGCCCGGCTGTTTGTGCGTTTTTTAAAATAAACCAAGCAGAAAATTGTATAAAAGACAAACAGAATGACTGGGCTGTTTTTAACAACATCTGGCAAGGTATGTGTTTAATAAAAATAAAAAAAACATTTCAATATATTAAGAATTATGCATGTAGTAATTTGTTTATAATCAAACTAAAAAAACTGACTCATCAGAATAGTCAGCATGTGTTAACTATGTTAACTTATAATGTTGAGATTTGTCACATACGAGGAGGTTTTGTAAATAAGACTATAGTAACTGCGCAAACTAATGAACTATTATGCATAGAATAGAGAATGGAAACGGGGAATGTGCCAAAGAGACAAAAACCCGACCAGAGAGCAGAAAACAAGTCAAGGCTACCGATTTGGTCTTCAACGCAGCGAGAAAATCCTACGCCCGGAGGTTTCAGTATTGTATTAATACTGAAGCCCGCGCCTCCGGGTGTAGGGATTTTCTCGCTGAGTCTTCAACGCAGCGAGAAAATTCCACACCCGGAGGCGCGGGGCTTCAGTATTGTTTTCTCGCTGCGTTGAAGACCCATTGGTTTTTGCTGTCTGGTCGGGTTTTTGTCTCTTTGAAATTCAATATTCTGAAAATTCGAATTTACGTCCAGCAATGAAAATAAACTACTAGTATATGATAGACTACAAAAAGGATCTTTATGCGAGTATTTACTATTTTTAGAAATGGACAAAACTTATGTAATTTGAATGCAATATCAAAGGTTATATTTCAGGCCAGCTAGAGTTACATTTACTGGTATAATAGTGCCTCTATTATTACGGTAACCTTTCTTTTATAATAAAAAAAAATGCTGCTCACAATAATGGAGTCTGTCCTTTTGAGGGGTTTCAAAATTGTTTCTTACATAAAACTAGTCTTATGTCGGCAACTGTCTTGCAGCTTTATTTATATGTGTTCTTTCATAGATACTTTACACAGATTGTTTAATCTGCAGATTTATACTTGGATGCTTCATACATTCCTCGGTATTGTATTATATTATTTTCATCGTTATTTTGATACCTATTACTGTCAAAAGTAAGAAGCCTTAAGTTTGTTAATGAATGTAATCTTGGGTATAAAAATTGGTATCATTAAAGAGAATTTATACATTTGTTAAAACATTTGTTAAAGACATATCGCTTGTGAAAAAACCAGTATACCACTATAAGGAATCTTAAGCAGCTTTTTTATCATAACCTCAAATTGGGGTCTCCAGCCACCGGTCGTATTATGGTATGAGCCGTCGTCGTAGGTGTCCGTAGATAGAAAGGTTTCCGCTCTTTTTCTTTTGTTCTATTGAATATTTCCTTACAACATTTTACCACAATCATGACAATGGTCCCCATAAGAAATACAGGTTGGGAATCGCTTTGGGAAATCTGCCCCTCTGGTTTTTTTTATGTTCGCCGGGGGGGGGGGGGGGGGGGGGGGGGGGGGGGGGGGGGGGGTTCTGTAAGGAGTTGTCATAATTTTGTTGTAACATTTTTAATTTTTATCCGATATATATGGTTTGTGTTTGGTAAATTCCGTTTTTTGCACTATTTCTAACCGTTTGGAGATATAAGGGGTTGAAAATCGGACAAATTAGTTTTCGAAACTTTTTTTTATTTCTTATCCGATTGTGATGATTTTTTTAATTTTATTTTAATGACAAACCGTTTAAAAAAAATCAAAATCGGATAAGAAATCAAAAAGTTACTCCGGACAATTTTGTCTTTGCAGAAATAAAAGTGATTAAAGGGGCCAAAATTAGCAGTTCTGTAGGACACCTAAAAAAAATTTTCAACCAATTTAAATGTGGATGTTTTCCTTTTAATTCATCTTGATGAATGTTTTCAGGAGGAGGTCAACAGATTTGTTCTATCTTTTACAGTTTTCGAGATATATGGGATTATAGGGACCAAAAGCTATATAGCTTTAATTTTTTTTTTCAATCCGATTCTTATGGGTTTTTTTATCGTTTCCTAGATACAAGGGGTGAAATTTGTCAAAAAGAGGACACATTTAGCTAAGGAGCAAACCAAAAAAAAAAAACAACGCAATCCATTAGACAGAAACCCGGGAAGACAAATGAACAATCACAAACACAAGAAATAAACACCGACAACAATGAAAAACAGGAACACCTGTAAAAACCAGGAGTGAACTCAGGTGCTCCGGAAGGGTAAGCAATTCCTGCTCCGTAAGCGGCACTCGTCGTGAAGTTTATCAAAGTCAATCCGGTGGTAGTCATAAATCGGTGGAGGTACATGGAATGTTATGACAGTGGAAACAGGTCCAACATCATCTTCCATATTGAACACTGTTAGTAACGGTCAACCAATTCGTGATGACGACCGTAAATTTCATAAATGATGAAATCAACTTATCCTTGATAAAACCCTGGTTAAGCAGCTTTTGTGACAGCAGTGATCATCATTGTTGAAAGTCATGGTAACTCAGGCATGCCCTTGAATATCGGATAAGCTGAGAAAAGTAGATGCCATATTCAGGCGATGCTGGTATATTACGCCTCAAAAAGGGAAAGTTAACAATTGGAAAGTTGAAGTCAACACGTTTGTCATAAAATTTTGTTCTCAAATGTCCCTCATTGTCTATTTTACTAAACAAATCCAAATATGAAGCGGACTTCGATGTATCTGTAGTATTCTTTATGTCAAGCTCACTGGGGTAGATGCAATCTAATTAAAATTAAATCCACTAATTGCTCCTTTCAGTCTCTGCATGTATATCTAACAACTCTTCATTTTACTTTATGTTCTGATAACCTTTGGGAAGCCTCGGGCTATATCCTTAGGCTGATGCCTTCACAATCATGAAGGCTGAAATCTTATTGCATGGCTGATTGGAAAGGTAATCAAAACAGAAAGTAAAATGGACTGTTGTTAGATCTACACCCAGTGAGTGAAAGGAGCAATTAGTAGATCTAATTTTAATTAGATTGGGAAAGATGAGATGTAGAAAATTTTGGAATTTGTCGTTATTTAACGACAATACGTCAACTATATAACGAAAAATGAAATTAAAGGATTGAGATAGTTTATTTTTGTTTTCACATTGCTGCCCTTGAATGAGTACAGAAACATATCGACAAGGGGGGGGGGGGGGGCACAGTTTGTTCCCATCGGAATGCCGGTTGTTTTTTTTTAAATTCAACAAATATGTTGTCTGCAAGAAAATCTTACGAAATTGTATATATTTTTGTAAGATAACCAGATCAATGACCAACGCGATAAAATATAAAATGGTTTTGGTTTGCCATGTTACCACCCTCCAGTATTAATAATTTAATGAATCTTTACGTACAATGTACATATGTTTACTAAGTCTTCTTACTAAAAAATACGACGACATGGCTATGAGAAAGAGTGGCTGAGGTCAACACTGCACAAATTATATTCTCCTTATTATATCGACAGTGTCGGGGTTTCTGTTAACTAAAGATGGAAGTAACTTGCGTTCTAATTTTATTACGAAATTCTTTTACAGGATGTCCATTGGACTGGCATAAGAATGAGAAGTCTTGTTACCTATATATGCAAACAGAAAAGACATGGTCGTCTGCAGAGGTACTAGCTGTACTTTGATTTATATACGTTTTTGTACAACATATAATTCTATTGCAAATTCAATGAGTTCTGTTGATAAATCACACCTCATCAACACTTTTTGGACATCATGCCTTTTAAACATGACGAGAAAATATTTTAGAAAAACAAATCATTACTTAAAATCAAAATCTAAAATTGTTGCCATTACAAAAGTGTAAAATCGCATGTACATTTAGTCAGATTATCAAATATAAAATTTATTGATTTCAACATATAGCTTGACAACAGAAGTATGGCTATTGTCTCTTTCAAGTAGCCTTCCAAATTTCCATGGGTACATTTCTACTTTGTATCTGATGACAAAAAGTTCTTCTAGCTAATATTAAATGATTCTGAGATTTCAAGATTGCAAATGTCTAGCTCAACCCAATCGATATTTAACATGTAATAATACATGAGTGGTATACGGGCACAGTTCAATTATCATTTGTCGAGGTGGAGCCGGAAGTGCCATCACCCGTTACTATTTCAAAAGAAGTTAATTACGTCACCGGAAATGATTCTTTTTGAAAAAAAAGTTTATTTTTGGCGCCTTTATTAACCGGACATTTCGTGAGTCGTCGTAGACCTCTATTTCTGGAATGGAATACCTCTCCTTATCCAGTGCTTTTCTTTCGGGTTTTAATGGTCTTTCATGGGATACATTTCCCCTTCGAGGTGTTTATTACCGAAACGGTACGCATGACTGGAAGTTCATTTTCGGGGTTGAATTATTTCTCCTTTTCCTGCGCTTTTCTTTCTGTATTATCTTTTGGTTTCCCATGTCAGTATATAGACCTTAAGTCCCTCTTTGAGTTGTTTTTCCTGGATTGGAGTATCTCCCTTTTTCATGCGGTTTTTATTCCAGCTCTTTTCGGGGTCTTTCAATGGTATTCTCTTGTTATTCGTTGCTAATCACTGATAGGGCTAGGGCAAGGGTTCGATAAACGGCAACTAGACTGATCAGCCTAGGAAACAGAAGAAAGATGACCATTGATCGCCCCGATCAGCAGCAGCAGTAAAAAACCGAAATGAGCACGTGAGTATAGTCTTGAGCAACAAAGAACAGTGATGAGCAACGAAGAGCAGCGTCTTGAGTAGCGATAAGTAGGAAAGAGCAATCTGAGCAGCAAACAGCAGCGACCACTAGCATCAGCAGCAGCAGCAACGAACAGCGACCACCACCAGCAGCAGCATCACAAAACCAAAATCAACACGTATAGTCTTGAGCAGCGACGATTAGGAATGAATAATCTGAGCCCCAAGAGCAGCGACCACAAACAGCAGCTGCAGCAGCAATGAGCAGCAACCACTAACAGAAGTTCTAGCAGCAATAAGCAGCGACCACTAACAGCAGCAGCAGCAGCCAAAAAAAAAAATAACGAAATGAGCATGTGATCATAGCCATGAGAAACAAAGAGCAGTGATGAGCAGTGAAACGCAGTGAAGAGCAGCTTCTTGAGCAGTGATGAGTAGTAAGAGCAGCAAAGAGCAGCGTCTTAAGGAGTGATGAGTAGCGAGGAACAATTTGAGTAAAGTCTGAAAAGCAATGAGCAGCGACTGCGTCCTTCATTGTGACGTCACGTCCGGTTCAACCACGACAAAACTGAACTGTGCAGTCGGGTAACCGGAAGTCCCTTTTTGGCCAAAATGTGATCAGTCTCTGATCAGTGACGTTGCGCGTCGAACGGACTATTTCGTGCACTTTGCGACGTCGAAGCTGTGCCATACGGAAGTCGACACGTCATGTTCAGTGAGCTATATCCTCGGTTCTCTCCATCGGATTGTTTCTAAATTTTGACGGCCAGTTCCAAACATTCAATTGACCATTCTCTGAAATTTTTGTACGATTTAGATATTTAATTTCTCTTCTGGAACCATTTCTTGACCAATTTACGAGTGCAAAAAAAATGACTGGAGCGGTTCGAAAGGCGTGTAAATAAATTTGGTACAAAAAAATGTTTTCTCACGAATCATTATAATTTTTTGCACATCAAATCTGGGGAATATTTTCAACATTTTCTGATATAACAAGAGGAGATTCTCGGAAAAACAAAAAAGTGTACCAAATTTAAAATTAGGTCCCCCCCAAAAAGCTTTTTTTTTGGCTTTCTATTCATTCGTTCATTTTATTATTATTGTTACTATTTTTCGATATACAAAAAAAACACAAATGAAAATTCAGTGTATAAACAAACAAAATAACACTTTTATATTGTATCTTTAACAGGTTTTTTTCTGTCTAAGTAATAGCAAGTCTCGGTCCAGGGTATGATCGTGACATGTGTTGACAGCTTCGGCGCGTTCATATAACGTTGGGGTACACAAATCGCCCAGGCCGCACCTAAAATACTGCTGGAAAATTTGCTTCCGCGAGTAAGAAAATCAATTTGCACTTTTCGTAATATTCGTAAACAGACGCAACTTTTGGGTATAACATAGAAATGATAAATTAATCAGAGGATTGCAAAATAAGGGTAAGAAGTTATGATGAAACGGATCAGTCAGTGAGTCACTATCAAAGTTTGTGCGACGGACCGATTTCAACTCATTAAAATCCACTGCATTGCTAACAAATGTGTTGTCTTGGTGTGGAAACATTCATATATCTGTGTTCTCAAATTATAACTTTACCTCTTCTCTATAAATGACAGAAATATTAAGAATTTTCATGTCTTGTTTGAATGTGTTTACTTCCGCCATTTTTGTTATGACAACATTTAAGTTCGATAACTTGCACATGCAGGTGCGATAAAATGAAACGTCTTACATTACGAGTAGTTCCCCTTACAACACAAAACATCGTCAAGGATATTTACTGTATTGCATGGTTTAATACAAACATGTACTTAAATAGTTCCAGATTTATTATGTTAATAGTATGACCAGGGATCATATAATACTATCATATACAGTTCCTGATATGACAGACAAGTATAAAACTGTTTGCCATTAAAATGTTGATGTCCCAAAATAATAATTTTAATGATGCAAATTAACTTTCTCACTTCTTTGCAACTTCCTTTCTTCCAAATTACACTTCAAAGGTTCTGTCAATCCAAGTTATATTACATTTTTATTAAGCATACTTCATCCACTGTGTATTTACTCCAACTGGACAATATCAGTTCTTCATACATTTTTATGATTCTTGTATCAGTTGTTAATTCAAAGCCCAAAATAGTATCTGCACTGCAAACTAGATTGTTAAAATTCAAAAATAGTTTGTCAGATGCATAACTAGTATGGGAAAGACTTTACTGTAATGCAACTTGTCCCTGGAGCTGTATCCAAGCAGTTCTGCTCTTCTTGAAAGTCTGTCACTGGACATTGAAAGATTCCAGTTGATCTGACCAGCTGAGGTAGGTGTTTTAATTTCAGAGAGATGTTTTTTTTTTTTTTGGGGGGGGGGGGGGGGGGGTTGAGGGGATAGAAAGAAAATTTTTACCCCATGTCAGGTTTGCTCTAAATGCTTTAGTTTTTGAAATTTAGACAAAAACTGCTGTTTTACCCTTATGTTCTATTTTAGCCAAGCCGGCCATGTTGGTTGGCAGGCAGGGTCATCAGACATATTTTTTAAACTTGATATCCTAATGATGCTTGTGGTCAAGTTTGGTTCAATTTGGCCAAGTAGTTTTGGAAGAGAAGATTTTTGTAAAAGTTAATGGACGATGACGGGTGCCAGGTGATGAGAAATGCTCAATTGACCCTTTGGGTAGGGTGAGCTAAGTGACTTCGATCATACCTAGGGAAAAGTCACAGAGTGAAATCATGGATGAAAAATCAATTTCATAAAATCATAAATTTATTTTTTGTTATTTCAATAACTTAATTTATTTGATATTTAGGATCACTATATTCATATAAAGATATTTAAAATGTCATTTTTCAGATAAGTTAATTTTTTTTGTAAAAAATAATTCAATGCCTTAATGTTTATTTTGTTTACACTGTAATTAATGGAATTTGTGTTTCTGAGTTACATTGTATATCCTAAAAATTTATGCAAATAAACATATTTGAATTTTTAAATAATTTTATACATAAAATTAAATAAACTATGACAATTACCTTTTTTTAAAAATGCAAATAAATCATATATATTTTGAAAACTAAAAGAATTTCTGGATTTACTGCATATTGCTGCAAAGTGTTAGATTAAATTTCCAAGTATAAATTATGTAAATGAGAAATAAAATTTCCTTTGAAATATGACAAAGGGATATAATATTTATAGCAGAATAGAGTTAAAATGCAGCTCCATAGAGTTATTTAACTAAGTTCTAGTTGCAAATGGAAAGAACCTAATTCCTATACAAATATGAAACAATATTTTAATAATAAATTTATTAACTTGTTTACTATAATATTAAAAATTTCAAAGCATTAGCTATTCTATTAGAATTATTTTGGTTTTTTTTCTCTAAGTTATATATGTTTGGCCTTCAAAACTTTTGCATCAATATTCCATGAATATGTGTCTATATATAAAAATTTATGTAGTTTGGTACATGATTATTTCTTTGAGAGTCTGAATGGAATATGTATAGATAGTAAACTACACCCATAAATTACAGAAAATAAGAATGGAAAAAATAATCCCAAAATATTTTGAATAGAAGGAAATGGAACTATTTTTTAAGAATTGAGAATGATTGTGTAATACTAAATAATGGATTGTTATTTGTAATGCCGTATGGGCAAAATTTAAGCCATATCATGACGTCAGAGAACAGGTTAGTAATATTAAATAAATATGGAGAAATGTGGGCCAACATGTTTAATGAATACAGAAAAAGTATACCCAATCCACTCTCATTTACTATGCAGTATGTGTAAAGTTCTGTATTAATGGTACATATATATTACATAACCATATCAGAGCTTATCACACAATTCTATACAAAAACTACTGTTTTTTTTTTTAAATCTCTTCTGATGGGACATTGTCTTTTTTAGATAACTACAGGCATGGGATAAAAAAATTTTTCTTAGACCATGGTCATGGGACATGTTTTTTATTTTTCTTGGTAAATGAGGTTGTATCGGTTCCATGCTAGTAATAAATATTGCCTGGCCCCTTAGTTAGCTCATTGGTTGCAAAGCTGGCTAGTCATTGAGAGGTTCCTGGTTCGATCCCTGGCAATGAAACTGGAATTTTGTAGTCTCATGCTCTAGCTCCCGTTACGTTATATCTAAGAAAATTTGCTGAACTTTAAAATTTACAAACATGCGTTCGATGCGAGTATTTGAGATACAAAAGTTTGGGGAGAATAACAAGACTCTGAGGTATCATGATATTTTAAAATTAAATATTCAACTGTTCAAATATTTTTGTTGATACAGAAATGTGTTTCTTGAATGCAATGAATGTGAATTTTTCCATGCAAGAAGAAAAATATTAAGAGTTTTCTGATAGATCTTTGTTTATCAGTTGAAAAATAGCTACATCATCATGCATCAGCTGGTCATAATCAAACAGCATGTCATGTGTGAATGGCATCAAAGCAACCCAGGAAGTTTTATTCGTCGAAGTCCTTACATTTCATTCCACCTTGTTCCATGTCAACTTCGAAAGTCAATGCCTGCGAGACGTATTGTGTTGTTTTTGTTGCTCTTGGGTGTTCATTTGGAGTGGACAGTACGACAGAAGGGCGATTTTGTAAACAATAAGCTTAAGGGAGATAAGTCAGTTTGAAACGGAAGGAAACTAATGTCAGTGACGGTCCTACTAAAAGAAGCCTGCCAAGGTAAATGAAGCCTGCATAAGCCTGCAAAAGCCTGCAGGTTAATGGCTATAGGTACGTGGAATATTTTTACATATTATGGTAGATGAAAGTATATTATTTGATAATATCGAGAAAAAAAAATGATTTTGATAAGTTTTTCGACTCTTAATCGATGATTTTCTGTTGTCGTATTTGAAGCCTGCAAGAATGCGACGCCATCTTGTTTTACCTGAGATTCGAGTTGACGTGTAGTTAATTAGCCAGTGTATATTGTAGAATAAACAATTTTAACTAAAAAATCACATATTAACATTTTTAGAATAAACAATTTTATTAAGTTAATTAATTAATTAATTGAATGTAATAAAAATGTAGAACTCTCTGCCATATTCATAAATGAATATGTTACCAGACCCAACGACGAGGACGTGGTTCTACTTCTGGGTCCATTTTTTTTTTTTTTTTTTGTAAATTATTTATTTACTTTTACTTTTCTCATACTGAAAAACTATATACAAAATAACAATATTGAAAAAAAAATCTTTTTCAGGTAAAACTTTTTTCTTAAATTTATTCATTTACTTTTACTTTTTTCATAATGAAAAACTATATATAAAATAACGATATTGAAAAAAAAAATCTTTTTCAGCTAAAACTTTTTTTCTTAAATTTATTTACTTTTACTTTTTTCATAATAAAAAACTATATACAAAATATCAATTTTGAAAAAAATCTTTTTCAGCTAAAACTTTTTTTCTTAAATTTATTTATTTACTTTTACTTTTTTCATAATGAAAAACTATATACAAAATAACAATTTTGAAAAAAATCTTTTTCAGCTAAACTGAGAGCAGAGGAAGAAGAAATAGAAAAACGTTAACCGAAAACGGAAGAAGAAAAAACCAAAATCGAATAAAAAATATTTTATAATTTAGGGCGCTTGCTGGCGGATGTTGTCTTTGTATTCCGTAACCGCTTGACTTGACTGGGTTTCTTGGCAAGTCGAGCGGTTACGGCGTACTGTCAATTGTCCGTCTGTAGACACCAACCGATTTGACTGCGGCCTAAAATGTATAAATTTTAAATAAATTTTGCGGCGTTGTTCGTCCGTCAAGTCAATCCAAATGTCATGAGTCACCCTAAAATGCCTTGACCGTTCTGCTAATTCCAAACAACCCCTCCCATGAAGTGCACCCCTTATCTCAATAAGTTGAGACTCGTGAATGTCCCTTAACCTGGCAGTCAGATCAGGAATTTTCGACACCTTTCAGTCTCCCAAGTTTTTGATTTTGTGGTTCATTGACTCACAATTATTATTTTTCCAATCGTTTGGTATATTACCATTGTTTTGGCTCGGGAGAAAAAATTTTTCTTTTAATGTAGGGAGCAATTTATCTCTAAGATATTTGCCCCCGACATGCCCGAATTGTTCCAAAATTTCTGATTCCCGTTCTAAATACGAAACACGTGAATCAGAATATAGAAGCCCGGAATTGATAAATATCATAGAAATAATTTTGTTTCTAATTTCTTACGGGACATTCTGGCCTAAAAGATGCCTTTGGGCATTTTCCTTCAAATGTCTTGTACATAAAATATGTTCGGAGGCTGGAAAAGTTGTCTTGATGGCATTTACCAAAGCCATTTCCTCATCTGTGCCGAAAACCCAAAACAGAACGAATTTTAGATAAAAAATCACAATAAGTTGTATATAAACCATCCCAGTGTAAAAATACCGGCCCAAGCATAACAGGTGATGTGACTGTCCCCTTTCTAACCAAATTAAAATTTTGATAAACCATTGCAGTCAAATAGCAAGGCCCTAAATTAAACGTCCGGTCAATGCCAATAATTTTTGTTTTATTAAATATTTTTTTATCATATAGCCCATTAAGAGCTGTAATTAAAACATAATGAAAACATTAAAATGATAATTAATCCTAATAGGTGAAGCCAGTTCACTACTCAGTATAGTTCAAAGCTATGATTGTGTTATTAAATTATATTAATTAAATTGTTTATTTAAGTGAGAATATTTCAAGTTGTTTTTAGTTTAAATAAGTTTAGTTATTCCTTTTAATAATTATATAAAAATGTTAATATGTGATTTTTTAGTTAAAATTGTTTATTCTACAATATACACTGGCTAATTAACTATACAATTCAACTCGAATCTCAGGTAAAACAAGATGGCGTCGCATTCTTGCAGGCTTCAAATACGACAATAGAAAATCATCGATTAAGAGTCGAAAAACTTATCAAAATCAATTTTTTTTCGATATTATCAAATAATATACTTTCATCTACCATAATATGTAAAAATATTCCACGTACCTATAGCCATTAACCTGCAGGCTTTTGCAGGCTTCATTTACCTTGGCAGGCTTCTTTTAGTAGTACCCTGTCAGTGACGGTGCATTATCCGGAATTTCGTGAAAAAATTACGAACTTTAAATTTGGTACAAAAAAATGTTGTTTCACGGATTTTCCTCAAAATAGGCTAGTTTTAAAGATGGAAATCTCAGAATCAATTTGAAACTATGCACAATGAGAGTCGCGAAACTTTGTCGATTCGATTTTTCCATTGAAAAAAACCAACACATTTCTTACAGCGAAAATCGACAAGAAAAACGTTATTTTCATTACCTTTTTCGACAAAAGATCAATATTTACAGGATTATATCGATGAGCCATTGAATTTTGAACAATTCAGACGACAATCTGTTGAGTAATACACAAAATGAGACGAGATATTGCAAAAAAACCGTCCTCCTAAAAAAAAATGAAAAATGGCCGCCATTTTTACTTCGTCGACAAATTCTATGATTAGATATTTTCCTACGCTGGGACTTCCGGTTACCCAACTGGTGCTCCTATACTACTTATATGACATTTACACGTCCAAACATAGAACATTTAAATACTTATTATAATTAGTCTAAACATGTATATTAAAACAAAAAATGTTTCAGAATATTTACTAAATACTTTTTTCCAATTTTGATGCACCAGGTCTGCAAATTTCGTCGATTTTAGACTCACCAGTTGTGCTCAAGGCCTAAATTGTTAAAAAACAAAACAAAACAAAAATACAGACAATGAAGGGCAAATTCAAAAATGCCCATTGAAAATGACCAAAAGGATAAAGCCAAAACCATCTAATGGCAGGGCTGTACATGAGGGAGATGCACCTTAGTTTTTACAAGTTTGACACTTTTGTAACAGTAAATAACGCGTATCAATTCCAGTCCAGTACCGAAATATTATATCAGCTGAGCGGCAAATACATTTACATTCGTGGTTTTATAGTCCACAAGCAAATGGTATGGGATTAGTGGTAATAAGAAATCATTTGATACCAATTTTGATGTATAAAATCTTCACTTTTAAATGTTTTACGTTCTTCTAACCATTACTAAGTAAAGAAATGTTGCATATTATTGCAGGCATATTGCTTAACAGCTGGTGGATATCTTGTTGAAATTGCAGATGAAACTGAATTGACGTTTATTAACAGCTTTGTTGAAAGTAAGATAATTAAGTGTTTTACCTTTCTATTTTTTTCCTATATAATTTTAATTGAAATCATAATGAACATTTTGAATTTGTTAAAACAATGCTCAGATCGTTAAAATTCCCGAACTGTTGATCGTCAACAGTTTTGAACATTTGGACCGGTTCCGTCTGTCGACCGCTTGCCTTATTTTGATTGGTTACTATATGTTTAATTTTGTAATATAAATTTAAATTTATTCCTCTTTAGCTAACGCGAAATCGGAAGCATAATTATACTCAGTTAATTTAATTTTGTTGTTAGCTTCTTAATTAAACTGGACAAATTAAACATGTTAAACTTCCAGGTGCAAAAAAAAAACGATTAAATTTGTATAAAATTTCGTATTTAGAACATTTATTTTCATGTTTTGTATAAATGAACTTATTTGTTGAAAGGAATTAAAGACTCGACGATGATTAGAACTAGTTCAGTTCTGGCATAATGGAAAATTCCCGACTTCACGACGATCGCGATTTGAAAATTTCGTATGTGACGAAAAATAAATTTGTCGCAATAAACCAATAAAACTATACCAGAATAAAGATCTTAACAGTTTAGGGCCTTGGAAATTATGAGGTATGACAAAACAGTCATTGACTGGTTCCTCGGACAACAGCTGTTTTGTTTGACCCTCTGACTGAACAGTTCAGTACTCAGGTCAAACAATACAGCTGTTGTCCTTGGACCCAGTCAATAACGGTATACTATTTTTTGTCAAAAATGTTGAACATTTAAGTACACCCTAGACCATACTAAATTTTAATTTGAGACAATAGAAATTTATAAATTGGGATTTTGAGGATTAAATATTTTGCAAAGTATTATATTTTCACAAAAAATTATTTTTAATATTTGTAATATATTTTATATTTTTGTCTGTAAAGCATTAAAAGTGGTATGCCCTAATTAAGGGAAAGTTAAAGCATCAGGGATCAATTGTTCAAAAGTTAACCAAATTATAAAATTTGTTCCAGTATTTTGTTTAGATACACTGAGGCACTAGGTTAAGACTGGCAATTATTCGGTTCTTCAGGTATAGGAAAAAAAATGAAAATGAAAAATGTCCTTATCATTTGAATAACAGTATATTAAATATTAGCGTATTTTTTTAAAAAAATTTGTGGTTGGGGGTTGTGGGGGGGGGGGAGGGGGGTTCAAAGTTTTGGTTACGAGCTTATCTGATGAAACTGATGAGAGTTAACCCAGAAATGGGCATTTTTTGTAAGGCACCTTCACAAAAGCTTCTTAACCAGGGTTTTATCAGGGATACGTTGAAGCCATCACTTAGGACATTTTACGGTCGTCATCACGAATTGATTGACCGTTATAGTGTTCAAATATCTAAGAAGATGTTGGACCTGTTCCCACTGTCGTAACATTTTATGTGCCACCGATTTCTGACTTCCACCGGATTGACTTTGTTGAACGTCACGACGGGTGCAGTATACGGAGCAGAAACTGCTTACCCTTCCGGAGCACCTTGGTTCACTCCAGGTTTTTATAGGAGTTTGTGTTGTTCATTGTTTTTTTAGTTTTCTGTTTATTTGTTGTGCTTGTGGTTGTTTATTTGTCTTCCCGGGTTTGTCTGTCCAATGGATTACGTTTGTTTTATTGATCCTTAGGTATATTTGTCATTTTTATATAGATTTTCCTATAATTAATTTCGTTATGAATTGTGGCTTTGTACATTATAAATATGGAGTTTTCTGATTCAGCTTAACTAAAGGTCAAGAGAAAGACGAACATGCTCTCTAACATTCGTTTAACACAGAACAATTCCGGATGAATTGTCACTTTAATAGCAACAAGGATACCTACTAGGAAAACTCTATCAATTCAATTATTCACACAATTAATCTCTATCTGACACAATAAAGGCATTAAATCGCTTTGATCTGGCCCTTAGGAGTGCCACAACGGAACCCCATAAAATGCCAGGAAGCAAAAAGTTAAAAAGGTCGGCTGTGGAAACCATCTCACTTGGTGAATTGCGTTAATGTATACAAATCAAATAAGTAGGATTATACTTGAAGATATTTCCACTCATTTGACAATAGTATCCTATTTAGCATGAGTAGAACTGTGAAATAGCATACCTGAGAACAATTGACCAAATGGTTTCAGACAAGATCTAAAGTACCTGGAAAAAGAGTTCCTGGTCGATTTTCATTCAGAAGTTCTCTTTGCAAATTCATACGCAAAGATTTACAAGGAAAGATTAAAAAGCTTGCATGATAGACATATAGTTTTTTGGGTGGACACGGTCGACGGGTTGACAAGGTCGACATGTTGACAGAATCGACAGGTCGACACGATCGACTAGGTCGACAAGGTAGACATGTCAACAGGTCGTCAAGTTTGCAGTATTGTCACATGTGCTGTACGAGTCCTGCAATTGTTCTTATGTTTGCAATTGTATGCAATATACCAATGAATAAAACGCATTAGTCTTGATTAAAATTTTTCTGCAATTGAAATCTTTGACAGTATAAACAATATAGGATTTTCATTGCTCAGTTAAATAATTTATTGCTATGCCACCATTGTATTGGAGACAGGATAATAATCAAAGGCTATTAAAATACATCTCTTGGGAGTCGTCTCTTTAGCTGCTAGAAGTGGGTTCGTTTTAGATATCAAGATCTTATTGAGAAATATTCCGTTTCTTATAAGTGTAAATTTAGACAATATACATACCTTGGCGGCATATATAAAGTTTATTTGTACGAGCTTTAGAAACAGGTGTAAATGGCCTGTATTTTGCCATTTCTCAATATTTATACATGTGTATGAATATTATTAATTGTGAAATTGTCCCATCATTATAAAATCATTGAGGCTACTTAAAATAAAAGATTTCACATCAAAAAAAGGAGTCAAACCTAAACCTTAGCCTAACCCTACTCCTACTCCTTACACTAAACCTAACCATAACTCTAACCCTATCCCTATCCCTAACCCTAACTGTAACCCTAACCCTAGCCCTAACACTAATCTTAACCATAACATAACCCTAACAGTTATCCTAACCCTGACCCTAACCTAACCATAACACATCTAAAAAAAGGATTAAAACCTAAGCCTAACCCTAACCCTACCACTAACCCTTACACTAAACCTACCCCTAACCCTTACACTAAACCTAACCATAACCCTAACGTAACTCTAACCCTATCCCTAACCCTAACTGTGACCCTAACTGTAGCCCTAACCCTAATCTTAGCCTTAACCTAACCCTAAACCTATCCCTAATATGTAACGCTAACCCAAACCCTAATCCTAGCCGTAACACTAGACCTAACCTTAACACTAAACCTAACACTAGACCTAATCCTAGCCCTAACACAAGACCTAACCTTAACCCTAATACTAGACCTAATCCTAGCCCTAACACAGGACCTAACCTTAACACTAACCATAATCCTTACCCTAACCTAGCCCTAGCCCTAACACAAAACCTAACCCTAACCCAAACTCTTATCCTAACCCAAACTCTTACCCTAACCCTACAATGTTTCACAAAAAAGTTGAAATGTTTCTATGATAACCCACGTCAAGATGAAATGAATTTGAAAGAAGTTATTGAATATTTACATGTCAAAGATGTTGACAATAGAATAATTTGAAATGTCGACCTTTTTGACCTACACTTTTTCTATTGGTGAATTCCAATAATATATTAAGTAATATAGACTTCATCAGCCGATTTACCTACTCATTTTTGATTTATATGGATACGCATTGAAGGAACTATTTTTCCAGATACTTTATTTAATTGTGATTCGCTGCCATAATGGTTGTTTGTCAGTATATGTATATCAGATGTAATCCTCAAAAAAGATTTCACTTCCAGAATTGATCCATTTAGACCTGAAATGTTTCCATAATTAACGAAATGGCCATCAAATTTATTTCGGTATTTTGTGATGCGTTTTATTACCCTGAAAATACTATGTTATACGACGTTTAGCTGTGTCAGCCATATTGATTGGAATCAGGATTTGTGCCCATCTAAGAACCGTTAACGCCACTATTTGTTCAAATTTATATAGTGGTTTAGACAAAAAGGTGCTAAAGAGAATTTTGCCTAACGAATATATGAATTTTGCTGTATGAATCTTTGATGAATTATAAGTTTAGACTGCTGTATGAATCGTTTTGGAATACAACATTGCAAGTTAATTGCCAGTGTATGTTCTGGGATGCATGGAAGACATTAGGAATAAACTGACTTTCCAGTTAACTCATTAAAAGAGATTACCAATAGAGTTCAACTCCGCCGACCTTTTTTATTGGCTTCATGTTATTAACATGATTATGGTTTTGTTCGAATTTGCAAAGTACTTTCAGATAAGAAGGTCTTGTATTAAATGTTTACACTTTCCTATAGGTTCCAATAAATATTAAACAAAAACTGTATCGAGTACAATTTCCCATAAGAACTAACTTTGAACCATCGATGTTCGGTTTCCATTGACAAAAACTTTTTTAATCTACGAAAAGTAAATTAATTGACTTTGCATAGTTTTGTTTACGAGATTTCATGAAGGAGCTATAAGAAAATCCCATTATACGTAAGGAATTGTGTATCTTAGGTTATTTGACTACCAATGCTTGCGGAATGCAATTCTTTGAGGATAACATCCCCTCAATAATTGTTGCTTTGCCCTTGAAATAATTTTAGATGCGTTAAAATTTGGAAAATGATAAATTTAAAAACAAGAGGCTCCCAGGAGCCAGTATCGGTCACATGGAAATTATTTGCAGTTAAAGCTGAATATATTGCCAAACTGTTCATTGGTTCCAAATAAGAAGATATTCTAAATGAAATTTACCATAGGGTGCTATATGAAGCTAAATTTACCTATGGCAACCGTCTTGAATGGCAGTCTAGATCAATAAATACAAATTCTGATAAAGGACAATCTAAGGACCATTTCTGCCAAATTGGGTTCTAATTGACTAAGTGGTTTCAGGAAAGAGATTTACCAGTGAATTTTGCCATAGGGTCCTTTGTTAAAATAAGTTCCGCTCTGGCGGCAATCCTGGGTGGTAGGCGCGGTCTAAGATGCAATTCTGAAAGAGGACCATATAAGGACCAATGCTGCCAAGTTTGGTTTCAATTGGCTAAGTGGTTTAGACAAGAAGATATTTAAGTGAATTTCCAATAGGGTCCTATCATGTTAAATTTAATTTGTCTGTGGCGGCCATCTTGGATGATGGTCCATGTCATCGGATACAATTCTGATAAAGGACCGTTGCTGCCAAGTTTGGTTCCAATTGGCTTACTATTTCAGACAAAAAGATTTTCAAGTCAATGTTTCCACAGGGTCCTATGTTAAACTATGTTATAACGAATATAATTATGAAAGAGAACCATCTAAGGACTATTGCTGGCAAATTATTTCAATTGACTCATTAGTTTCAGAGGAGCTCTTTAAAGGAAAGTTTACGATGGCGACGACGACAGACGGACGACGGACACCAAGTGATGGCAATAGCTCTTAGGGCTAGGTGAGCTAAAAAATCTGCTGAAAGTAGGGATTCAACTCGCTCAAGAAAAATTAACCTTGACTGGATTTTTGCGACTCCCTCTGAGCCTTTTTTTCAAAGCCTTGGTCAAGGGCATACCCGATGACAGTTAATCTAGACATCCTTTAATAAATAAAACAATCTGATATCTTATTTGATTCTATTGAAAACGAAAAGTAGTGAAAAATTGATCGCATGTACTTTTTGTTAACATGAGTTTGAATAATTTTATTTAAAGGTAAAGTCTGGGTAGGTGCTATTTACCAAACCGATGAACACAGATGGAGGACCTCTGGAATTCCTCTTCTGAATAGTTCATCATTGTGGAACAATGGCGAGCCAAGGGGTAATGGCGGTTGTGTTCAGATTTCGTTATCAGGAAAGTTTGATGACACATATTGTTCGAAAGTTAAGACGTTTGTGTGTGAAAAGGTATAACCTCTTCTCATGTCTCCTTTTTACATGTTTTTCAAGAAATACATTCTGAGATAATTTCTTTGTGAATTTTTTCACAAAATTGAACTGCGAATTTATATAGCAACTTACTATTTAGATATTTTTAGGGTATATTTCCCTGAATTCTTTTAGTGGAGGGAGTAGAATTAAAGAAATATTAGGAAAGGTACAGAAGGTTGCATTTATCAGAAAAATACCGAAGCAAAAAATTCTACAAACCAACATCCAAAGACAAGACAAATTCATAAGAACGCTGACACAGCGAATGCTTTAAAAAAAGACAAGAGACATTCATAAGAAAACTGACACAGCAAATGCATTTAACAAAGACAAGGCAAATTCATAAGAACGCTGACACAGCAAATGCATTCAACAACGACAAGACAAATTCATAAGAACACTGACACAGCGAATGAATGCCTCCAACAAAGACAAGACAAATTCATAAGACCACTGAAACAGCGAATGCATTCAACTAAGACAAGAGAAATTCATAAGAACGCTGAACAGCGAATGCATTCAACAAAGACAAGACAAATTCATAAGAAAATGGACACAGCGAATGCATTCAACAAAGACTCAGTTATAGGAGTAAACAGCACACAGCTAACCAAGGAGAATAAGACCAAGACAACACAGATATTAAAGCACTTGCAATGTAAACTCCCACAATAAACCGGAAGTGGCGCTCCGGAACATTGAGCATGTCTTCTCTGTAACTGGCACCCGTCATATTCCAAGTGAGGAAAACCCAGTAGAGTGTCAAGTTATGTCTAAAGACAATTCCAGTAACACGTGAAATTCAACTGAAGATATCTATAAGAGACAGAAATCAGTAAGACTAATAATTATAAAACGGTAAGGTTTCGAGTTTTATCAAGCTGGGCAAAGAATTTAACGTAGCAGTAACATGCTTCTGTTTTTGTTTCTGTCTAGTAATTCAGATAATTGTGGTGGTAGGTTCATTGTTTCTCGGTAGATGCTAATCTGTAAATTAAAATATGCTTGGGGTATAGACTGTGTTTTGTTTGTTTGAAAGTTTTACAATAGACCTTAATTTTTTTAGGCTGTAGGTACTGCTTAGACGTCAAGAAGGGAACCGAAACAGAAACCAGATCCTGAGAAAAGTGATATTTACGTTAATATTGTTATGAATATTTTATTACATGTATTATGCATATGCACATATTTCAAACAAATAATTTGTAGTATTTCATGGAAAAAAAAACAAGTTGCAGCATGAATTTCTAATAGAATACCGTAATCGTTTGCAAAAGTCACGATGATTTTTAATTTTTGTTTTGGACAAGAGAAAAAGAAATAATAAATAATTTAACACACAACTATGCCACGAAAGGGAAATTATTGGCAAAATAACTTTAACTACATGACTTTGTTTAGGTAAACAGTGTACTTTTAGTATCATAAAATAGAAATAAAAGTGACAAATAATTTGAGATAGCAGGAGTATGAATTTTTAGTAGTGCGAAAAATAATATTGAAATCAATAAATTGCTTATACTCCAGTTATAGGCATATTAAAGAGATCAAAATAAGAATTATAGTATAACTAATCTTGAAATGCGAATACCTAAAAATCTATACTGAGTTACCGAACAACACATTAATTCACGAACGCACAAAGCCCAACTTAGTTTAACATAGGACCCTATGCGAATTTCACTCAAAAATCATCTCGTCTGAAACTACTGAGCCAATTGGAACTAAATTTGGAAGCATTGGTCCTCAGATGGTCCTCTTACAGAATTGTGTCCAATCTGCATAAAAATCTGACAGAAAATAAAAAAGTTAGACCAATACAGTTTAGCATAAAATAATATTAGAAATATATACATTTGTAACAATTTATTATCTTCTGGGAATAGTATATTATCCCCTCGATCAATATACAATTACGGCCATCTGAGGAGGGAGATATCCAAAATGGTCAACCCTGTTGAAGGCTTATTTCCCGAGGGTTTTAGCCCGAGGGGACTAACCCTTCAGCAGGGTTGACCATTTTGGAAATCTCCCGACTCATAGGGCCGTAATTGTTTTATTATACTGAACAAATATTTTTGTGTATCATATCGATTTTAAGGGTTTTTCACCTGCGGGGAATAATAGGGCTATTCATTGGACAAATGAATTTTGTCGAGGTTATTCCGCGGCACCACCGATTATAATGAAATATCTGAATTATTCTATGTCATGTGATCATTTATTAGCCAATAGATTTATTTAATTATACTGTAAGGTATAATAATACCAATTGTGCATTCACTAGGTCTTCATCGGAGAACCTTTCTGGATTTTTTTTTTTGGTGTTTTTTAATCTAGTTCTTGTTATTACTTTTATTAGAAGGTAAGAGTTATCCTTCTTTTGTCAAAATAATAAATAATAATTTAGTCACAAGTATCATGGATATTATTAAAAATTCAATAAAATTTTGTTATTGGAATATAGGTGGATTGGTCAGTCATAATATAAACAAACTAGGAGATGATTTTTTTTTAAAGAAATTAAAGAATATGATATAGTCATTTTATCAGAAACACATGTTGGATATGACACTTGTATTGTAGTGGACAATTTTGACTATTTCCCTATATGTAGACCAAAATCATCAAATGGAAGGTATTATGGTGGTCTTGCAATTTTAAGGAAAAGGGCATAAAAGAATACATTAAAATATTACCTACAACGTGTAAAGATTTTCAGTGAGTGAAGTTTGATAAAAATTATTTTCAACTGCAATGTGATCTCTACATATGTGCAGTTTACATACCCCCTGTCAACTCAAGTTGCACTCAATCTTTAAATTATGATATTCTTGAACTAATTGAAAAAGATGTACCTTTTTTACAAATCTAAGGGTGATATCCTGATATGTGTTGATTTTAATGCACGGATAGCCAAGGAAATGGACACTATAGTTGACGATACACCAAAATACCTCCCATTGTTTGATTCATATAAGATAGACAATACATCAAGATGTAGACAAAATCATGATACTGTACTTGATACAAGGGGGGAAGGAGTTACTTGAAATTTGTATAGGTAACCAACTGCGTATTATGAATGGAAGGTGTATTGGAGATATATTTGGTAGCTATACATGCTTTAATCCACTTGGTCAGAGAACAGTCGATTATTTATTAGCATCCGAGAATATTATTAATCAGATATTATATTTTAAGGTTTCTGACTTCATTTCAACTCTTTCTGATTGTCATTGTAAAATTTCATGGGAAATATTATCAAAACATCCCTTTACAATCCATAATCAATGCAACAAAATTCAGTTTGCTCCAATTAATTATACTTGGACAGAAGACTCGGCCATTAAATTTCAAGAGGCTCTCAATACACCTGAAATTCAAACAAGAATTAGCAACTTTAATAATAATTGTCAATTATATTCAGATTGTGATTTACCAGGGTTGATTATTAATTTTGAAAATATTATCATTTCTGCAGCTGATAGGTCTCTTAAAAAGCCTAGAAAGATTGGTAGAAAAAAGAGAAAACACAAAAATGGTTTGATTTCGATTTACATAAAATGAGAAATAGAGTTATTTCTCAAGGTAAACTTTTTAATCAGTACCCTAAAGACCCAATTATTAGAGGTCGGTACTTTAAATCATATAGAGAATACAACAAATTAAGAAAATATAAATATAGAAAATTTAAGTGTGACATTATAAATAAATTGGACACTATCAGTAAACAACAGTAAAGAATATTGGAAGTTAGTAAATGATCTCAGAACTGAAAAAGAAAATAATGAAAATAACCATATAGATTCTGATACATGGGTTAATCATTTTCAATCCCTGCACTCAGTGGCTGATAAAACCTTTGAGAATAGACAAAGTCATTTAGATACACTATTGAAAGAAAATTTACACTCTTACAACACTTTTAACAATTTAGATAATAGAATCACAAAAAAATAACCTCTCAGCTATTGCTTCTCTGAAACATAGAAAGGCGAAAGGTCTAGACTTAATCTCAAATGAGATGTTAAAATATGGTCAAAACCAACTTGTACCATGCCTTACAAATCTCTTTAATTTATGTTTTTCGAATGTCTATTACTCAGAATCTTGGGCCAAAGGCTATATTTCCCCAATATTCAAGGCAGATAACCCATCTGTCCCTACTAATTACAGGGGAATAACTATTACAAGTAATTTAGGGAAACTTTTAAATAACATCTTAAATGCTCGTTTAGATAAATTTTTAAGTGAAAATAATTTAATACACCCTTCACAGGTTGGTTTCACAACAAAATGCACGAACTGCTGATCATTGTTTTATTGTCAAATGTCTTATTGATAAATACTGCAGCACTAAGGATGGTAAACTGTATGCCAGTTTTATTGATAAATACTGTAGCACTAAGGATGGTAGACTGTATGCCAGTTTTATTGATAAATACTGTAGCACTAAGGATGGTAAACTGTATGCCAGTTTTATTGATAAATACTGTAGCACTAAGGATGGTAAACTGTATGCCAGTTTTATTGATAAATACTGTAGCACTAAGGATGGTAAACTGTAGTACTGTTTTATTGATTTTCAAAAGGCATTTGATAGTGTTATCCATTGTGGTTTAAAATTAAAATTATTACAATTTAATGTAGGAAGAAAATTTAACAATATTATAAATCCAAATGTCAAGATTTCATTAAATGTATTTGACCATACCATCAAACCTATATTATTATATGGCTCCGAAATTTGGGGTATTTTTAATGTAAACAATGGTAGAATTAAGCTATCTGATGATATTAATTTAGATGGTTTTTATAAAACTTTAAAATGTGAAACACTGCATCTCAAATTCTGCAAATTTATATTGGATCATATTGGGCATACATAAGAAAAGTGCTAACCATGCTTCTCTTTCAGAACTTGGTAGACACCCTCTACATTATGATATTGTTAAAAGTATGATTAAGTACTATTACAGATTGGAAAACATGTCAACAGAGTTTCCTCTTCTACAGGATGCTTTTCGATGCCCTATTAAAGAACTTCATCTGTCTAACAAACCAACTTGGTATTCATCAGTTGAAAAATTACTTAAAGTATTAAAATTTGATACTAATCTTCTGAATCAAAGAGAATACAGATTTAATAAGTCTTTACAAAAACATATAGATAAGAAATAGCTCAATGATTGGAAAAAATCTAGCGATAATTTTAAAGATGGTAAACTTACAACTTATATTTTCTTAAAAAGTAATTTTACATTAGAAAAATATTTGTATTTACTAAAGAAATTTGAATTTAGAAAAGCATTCTGTAAGTTTCGTGTATCTTCACATAGACTTTTGATAGAAACAGGTCGTTACAAAAAAATAGTCAGAAATGAAAGAAAGTGTAGAAATTGTTCCATTGGGGAGGTTGAAGACGAAGAACATTTTCTGACCAGGTGTAAAAAGTATACTAATGTGAGGAAAAAACTATTTAAATTTATATCATCAAAAGTCCACCCCCCTTCACAAATTTATCAGATAGACAAAAGTTATATTATATTCTCAATTGTGAAGATCCTGATATATTAAACTCTGTTGGCAAATTTTTACATGTTTTAAATATGCCATGAGTCTTTATATTTTATATAATCATGGTTTATTTATTTATATTGAATGTTTTCTGTATAATGTAACTGCAGTTGTCTAATTTTACGCCAATCAAGTAACTTCTTCCCTTTCAATGTTTTTATTTGTTACTCTGTTACTTATTGCCCCATTGAGGGCCCTTAATTGGTTAATAAACATTATCTTATCTTATCATGGGCATAATGACTATCCCGGCCAGCAGTTTTGAAGCTATTCAAAAACACTGATGATACATCTAGTGTTTAAAGGGGTGGTACATGAACTCTGAGGATATCTGAGCTTTTCACTAAGAATAAAAAATTTATAATTAAGGGCCAAGGATCCCTATGCCTTTTGTTGATTTTTTGCGAGGGAATAACCCCGTTCCCCGTGCAATGTGTAAAATCATTTATTGCATCACCTTATAGGCAATTAGAAATATATGTGGCTACGGGGTATGGAGCTAAATGGTTTATGAGATTTGAACATTGCGTATTAAAACGTGTTAAAGGGATAAACATTTTTTTCGGATTTTGAATAAATTAAAAATAATTGATCTGAGGGGTGAGGATGACCCCTCCCCTTTTTGGTGGGGGTATTATGTTATTATCTGTCTGTTGGTCTTATAAAGGGGGGGGGGGAGAAAATATATGTTTCGGGGATTTCAATGCTTTACGAGATAATTAAAGACTAATGATTCGAGGGGTGAGGATGGACCCTTTGGTAAATGAGGTATATATCGGTTTATGCGTCTTGGCATGGGGAATAAGAAAATATAATGACGTCCATTGAGTAATGAGGTATGTATCATTTAAATGGGAATTACGGTATTGTTTATACGCATCGCTCTCAGTGACATTTCTTCATTATGACGTCGCGCTCGGCCGTCGAAAATTTATGAGATAATTGAACATTATTGATTTGATGGGAGTGGTGATAACCCCTGGGGAAGCGAGGTACAGTATGTGTCATTTGCATTGGGGCGTCTTACCATAGGAGATCATAGGGAATAAGAAAATATGTGGTTTAGGTGTGAGGATTTCAACGGTTTATGAGATAATTGAACATTGATTTGATGGGAGTGGTGAAAAACCCCTGGGGAAGCGAGGTACAGAATAAGAAAATATATTGTTTAGGGGTGGGGATTTTAACCGTTTTTGAGATAATTCAATATTATTGATTTGAAGGGAGTGGTCATAGCCCCTGGGGAAGCGAGGTATGTGTTATTTGGTGCATCTTACCATGGGGAATAAGAAAATATATGGTTTAGGGGGTGGGGATTTAAACCGTTTTTGAGATAATTCAACATTATTGATTTGGAGGGACTGGTGATAGCCCCCCTGGGGAAGCGAGGTATGTTTTATTTGGTGCGTCTTACCATGGGTAATAAGAAAATATATGGTTTAGGGGTGGGGATTTTAACGGTTTATGAAATAATTGGACATTATTGATTTATGGGGTGAGGATCATATATCCATATATGAGGTGAGATCCATATCTCTGATGGTTATTGAGAACTCGAACGAACAAAATCGGAGAGGAAGAAAAAAATGATTGATAAAAATCGCAAATCAAAATCTATAATAACTGTGGGTGCTCAGTTAAAACCTCGGGGGGGGGGGTCACTTCCAATATATGATGAGGTAGGGATGAGCCGCTGGAATAGGTACCTTTTTCACGCTTCGTAATATATGATAAGGGTGTGCAATTGAGATGAAAATATGCGATAAGGATAGGAATTACTGATGGGATTATGTGATAAGGTCAATATGTTGCATCTAAATAAAATATCATTCAGTCTGACAGTTTATGTGTATAATCAATCATTGCAGTATAAATCAAACATTGTTTTTCTTGAAAATAAAGAATTTCTGTTCATTATAATCGTTTTGATCCAAATATATGAAAAGGTATACTGACTTTTCGGCATAAATATATGATTAGGTATACTTTTATGCTAAAAAATATGGGATAAGGTATACATTTTTGAGATTTTTAATATATGATAAGGGTGGGGGTCCTGGTGTGCCAGCTGCTCACCCCTACCAAAAAACATATTGAGTGACCCCCCCCCCCCCCCCGAGGTTAATACTATTCAGTGGGAAATAATCCAGTGAGGTCAATATCAAGTCGGCGACGACAAAGTCAAATATGACCTAACTTAAATTGAATTCACAAGTAATACTCAAAAGAGACGGTTCATTCCCGTTTAGCCAACTTTTTGAATTTTTAGGTATTACAGGTAAAAAATGAAAGTTGGATAGATGAGATCAAATGTAATTAGGAACAAAGGATTCTTGATTAGGGTTTGGTTGGATGACAAAGATAATAATGGACTGAAAATTATTCCAGGGACATATTTCTTAAGTTTATCGTATTTCCCTATGGCTATATCGACCTGCTGAGGCCTTCAGAATTTCCCGTATTTCGGCACTGTGACATCGTAAAGAGTTGACCCGACCCTAATATGAGCTGACCCGAATATATCAGCGACGTCATAATGTTTGACCCAACGTTGACCCAAATATATCAGGAAAACATCCGGTTATAGGCGGATGGCCATTGAAAAGTAAGAAATTCCATTAAGATTGCTAGTTAACAATACGATAAATTTACCATCAAGTTTTCTTCAAACAAATATTGTAAAATATAAGCCGCTCGACACAATATGAAGCTTTTTGGCTCGTTCGATACGCTCACTCGCCGAAAAAGCTTCACATTGTGTCTCGCGGCTGATATTTTACGATATACGTTTGCAGAAAACCTGATAATATGTACATATAATGCACTACTGACATTTGCGAATTGTAACTCTAGAATTTTTAAAGGATTTTTGGGTGATTTTTTAAAAAATATATTTTGTTTCAAGTGTTTATCTTGATACAGACATTTATTGTAACTAGATAAGATATTTGTTATAATTATTTTTTATTTTTTGTTTTTAAGTGACCAATTTAATTTTCATAAATGTGCATCAAATGTTGTTCTATATTCTGTAAGTTTTTGTGTGTATTTGTCTGGTGATTTAATGATTATTGGTTGGTGTGTATTCAACCTATTGAAGATCTATATAGGTTTATCATTTCTATTTGCTCTTATATTTTACATTTCCCCAATATTCTCATATCCTTTTTTCTGATTTCTATATTTAATCATTGTATACTATAAGAAAGAAAAACTATTAAATTATTATCTTTGTTTTATTACATACAAGAGAATATATAAATTAATACAATATAAGCACATTTTGAAGTAGCAATATATATTTAGCACGATAAATGGTAAACAATAAAAGTGTCACAAATCAAAAGCAATGTTCAGCACAAAATGTTTCTTGTATCTTGATCCGAGTTTGAGTAGGTGGGAAACAGCGTCTGTGTACTAGAAAATGTCGATCTGTCCTTGCTGCAGTCGCTCCTGCGAGTCTTGCGTTTTCCTCCTGCAGCATACTGTATGAGTCGGATCTCGGTGCTGGAGTTTCTGGATGATGAGGAACAGATTCGGGTGCGCCTTGTTTAACTGGTTTTTGAGTTTGTAGTGCCAGCCTTCCAGATGGTTAGTGGTTCCATTTCGCTGGTTCTCTGTCAACCCACTGTTCGGTAACATAGTCGGATGCTTATCAGATTGAACATTCATTATCAAAACTAGTGAAATAGTAATAATTGTTAATTATGATGATCAAGCATAATTAAGACTGAATACTAGTTACTCATAGTGATTTTTCAAGCCACACTTTCTCAAGTTTCCTCACAATTTCATAAAAAATGTGTTTTTTTTTCTTTCTTTTTTTAATTTAGTTTTACAGAAGATAAGTATAAAAAAAATACCCTTAAATCACATTTAAACTTTCAAAAATATTTTATAAATGTAATAATATTATAATTCACCAAACATTTGCTTCAATTAATTTTAAAATAATTTCAATATTTTCATAAATATTTGAATCAAATCCTAACAATTTCCCCCATATTACTGTTCTATTTACATATAATGTTAATCCAAACAGGAACAAATTTTCAGTCACAATTTAAGATGACACCTAATAATTACTAAATAAACAGCCCACTAATTAACTACAATCTAAAGTTGGCTAAACGGGAATATTGTATTATTCCTGATTTTCAAAAGTTGGCTCAACGGGAAGACACCAAAGAGGCATCATCATAGAGTAACAACTCAAAATTTGGCAGGTATCACATATTAACTGTAACACTCATCAAAATGGATAGCTATCAACATGTACACAGTAGATTTCATATCAAGAAAATTCTATAAGATAAATGTATTCAGAAATGTTATACTGATACTCAAACACTCGACTGGGGGCCTCTTTTATGGGCTATTCAAAACTTACTTCGGTCTCGAAAAATATTTATTAAAATAAAGAAAAATCGTTGTTGAAGTCATTTCAGTCATTGACTCTCTGAGTAATCAATAAAGTATGTTTTACTAAGTATAAATTTTGTTTTATTGGCATGGTTATTACGTGAAAAACAATATCGACGAAGTTTTAAAGTAATTTAAAACAGATTAAATATATATGTAAAGGCCCTGCGTGATTATTATATAAAATTTGACAAATTTGTTTTTTTTTTATAAGAGAGACACTTGCAAGCGACTTAAAGTTTTATAACTTTATAATAGTAAGTAGTAAAATTTCATTTCCGATACTCGAATATCTGAATTTTGTATGTGAACTACTTCAACTGAATAACCAGAAACAGCGCAATAATCTGTATTCTTATTTTAATTTAAAATTTCAAAACTAGTTGGGAAAAATAAGATTTGAGTACATATACATGTATACCGTACAGATGTTATTTCATGTACATGTATTTTGTGTATTCAAATGCTGTAGTTTTAAAACTTATTAATCTGGATTTATGAAATTTCGTTTCATGACAATGTTTTCATGGGGGCAGCGAATTCAATATTTCTCTGAATATAAATTTCTTATACATGTATGTGTTATTAAAAATAAAGATTTAAATTTTCTAAAAACCACGAACACTGAATTTCATGATAATAAATGAAACCACAGTATCTTTTAAATATTATTCTTGTAATAAAGTTTTGTTTTTGGCATTTATTTCATGTCTCTGTCACTGTACTCTCATGCAGTGATAAAACTTTATTTATAAAAGTTTAATATTTATGTTTTTATTGTAATTTTATGTATTTATGGTGACTATTTGCAATAATAAAACTGCAAAACTTTGTATAATTATGTTCGTTCGATTTTTTAATACTTTAAACGTACATGACATATGGTTTAAAGGACAGTTGATACTAAAATACCAAAGAATGTTTATTTAATTGTAAAATATTTTGGTGAAACAAAGCTAGACGTTCAGTTTGGAAGGTCAGATCAATAATTTATATCTGTTTAATATTATTTTTAGTGTCCTTGTCTGAAAGAGTCCGACTCCATGCCTCGATTAACATTTCTTTACTTTAATTTATAATTTATCCTGTAATTATTACCTTCAGTTGTATTTTGCATTTTGTTCAAGAAACATGTAGTACACAATGTTTGTACTTCATACCATACATATCGAAGAAAAAAAACCGAAGAAACGAGACAGTGGGAAATTCTACGAAACCAAAATCCATAGACAAAACAAACCCTCATAGAAAATAACAAACAACAAAGACACAATCAAAAGAAGTTAAAACACATAGCTAACCATAGGGAATCAGACCAAGACAACGGAAAAATAAAATCACTTGCAATGTAAATTTCACAAAAACTGGGAGTGACAGTAGGTTATCCGGAAGGGTAAGCATGTCCTGCTCCATTAGCGAAACCCGCCACATTGTAAGTACTGAAGATCATGCAGAGCGATACGTTCGGTGATGGGTCAGTTCCAGTGACATTTAACTGAAGATACCTATTCTAAGTTTTGAGATAGAATCTTCGTCATACACGCTTAGGCATAAATAAATATCTATGACGCACATACCGCGTAATACACAATAAATAAATCTAGCGAACTAATAAGTGAAGTGAAAAATTTCGATAGCGGTAATATATCATAAGGGTTAAGCCAATGCCGACTAAGATGGGCGAGGGATACATCCTTTGTTTCACAATTTTAACACTTTTATAAGAAATAATTTAAAGTATCATTTCATACTAAAGTACGTTGCACCGAACTGAGTCACTCACATTTTCTATATTTATCGCAAGCTTCAGCAATACTCGTTCGGAAAAATTAGGAAAAGGTGTTCTCCAAAACTACCGGTAACTTTTACTCGCCTCAGTTTTATCCTATACCCACCAAATTTTGTGGTATACAGTATATTAAAGAATTTGCTTAATTATGAAAAAAATGAAACGAACCGGCGTATATATGCCTCAGCGGATAAATTTATATAAAACACGTTGTTTGGAGTTTTTTCCCCTTTTTTATCGAAGTGTATAATAACAATATTTTATTCAGATTTTCAGATTTTCATAAAAGGAAGTAACCTTTCAATTTGTGGGGGTGAGCGGTACGTGGTGGCGCAAAAAAGTGACCTTGTAACCTTAAATTTTTCCCTGTGCGTATTTTTTACAAAATTTTTCATTAATTTTTAAATCAATTTTATTATGAAAGAAAAAGTGCAAAATATAACATGATTTTAATTAGTATCTATTTTTTAAAAAAAATTCTAAAGCCTTAATGCATATCTGAATATGGTGTATGAAAATACTGCCTAGAAATAAAATGCATAAATTGGAAAACAAAAGACACGTTTACGTCACAAGCTTACACTTTTCAAAATTTGACCCCTGTGGGCTCCGATTTTAGAAAATCAAAGTTATAAAACCTTACTGCAAATTTGCTTATGGTGTATGACAATACCGTATAGAAATAAAATGCATAGACTGAACAAGAGTAGACACACTAAATGTCTCGCCTGAGTATGAACATGGACACAAAATAATGATTATCTGATACCCCACATTGCAAGTCAAAGGAACATGCGTTAAAAGAAATAGTAATGGGTAATTTGTCTGAAAAATCTCATGCATGTCATTCAAACCTAAACACAAGTCACTAAGCCATGAAATTGAGGTCAAGGTCCAGAGACAGGTGTCAGACTAGCATGTATCCACCTAGAACTATCTACTGACCAGATATGGTTGGCTTAGGTATTACAGTTGCTAAGAAATGGACTTAATCACGAAAATGTGACACAGGTCACTCACCCAGACCAAAAGGCAGGTGTCATACCGAGATATACCCATAAAGAACTATCTATTGACTAAATATGGTGGGTCCTAGGTATTAAAGTAGCTGAGAAATAGACCCAATCTCGAATATGTGACAAAGTCACTCAAGCATGAAATTGAGGTTAAAGTCAAGAGACAGGTGTCAAACTAGCCTGTATCCACTAAGAACTATCTATAGACCAAACACAGTGGGCCTAGGTATGACAGTTGCTGAAAAATGGACTTAATCAAGAAACTTGGATGAAAGTCACTCAGCCATGAAATTGAGGTCAAGGTCCAGAGGAAAGTATCAGACTGGCTTGTACCCACCAAGAACTATCAATAGATCAAATACGGTGGGTCTAGGTATTACGGTTGCTGAGAAATGGACTTAACCACGAAAATGTGACGCAGGTCACTCAAGCATGAAATTGAAGTCAAGGTCCCAAGCCAGGTTCTCAGGTTGGCGTGTACCCATTAAGAACTATTTATAGACCAGATATTGTTGGCCTAGGTATTACAGTTGCTGAGAAATGGATTTAACCACGAAACTTGGACGCATATATTACATTTATGTTTATAAAGTCTGTGAACCATGAAAATGAGGTCAGGGTCACAAGACAAGTATACTACGGCAAACCTTATACGATAAGCTATCTGTGGACCTTAAATCTTAATTGTAAGTAGTATTTGTGCAAATTTATTCAAATTTTAGAAAAGATTACATCGCCGTCGCCGCCGGAAAGTAATACCTATATCTCACCTTCGGACTTTTCGTCACAGGCGAGACAAAAATGAAAAGAGGAGTTTATGCCACAAGCTTAAATTGACAGTTTTTCAAAATTCGACCCCTGTGGGCTTCTTGTTTAGAAAAATCCAAATTCTAAAACCTCATTGCGCATCAACAGGTAGTATGGAATCATGCGACATAGAAGTTAAATTCCTTAACCCAAAAGTTAGTGAGGAGTTGATGAGATAAGAAAGCGTGAGGGACGGAGACAATCGCTATATCCCCGTACTTTCTTCGAAAGTACGGGGATAATAAACAAAAAAAAAAAACAAAAAAAAAAAAAAAAAAAATGGCTACTGTCGATTTGACCTCATATACTTCACTGACATCTACAATGACCATGACGGTGGCAATATGTGAATTGATATTTTAGCCTGTGGGTGGAAGTTGATTCTGTACTTTACCAAACAAAAGCCAATTTTGAAACTGTTACGAAAAAACCAAATAATTGGTATCTCTCACAGTCCGACTCATCTTGCTGAAACGGTTCTGTATCGTGGTTCTATTTCAAGAAATACATAATATAATGATATACAAATGATTTATTTATAAAATTACGGAAAACTTTACATGAAACATTAAACAAAGTTTTCTCCGGAATCAATTGAAAATTATTGTAATGTTGTTTTTGTATCTTTAATACTTGGGCACATTTTGCCATCCTTATAACCACGTAGAATTTGTACTTTATAATTTTTTAAGGATTGACTATAATTTTTTTTTCAGTCTATGAAGAGATAACCTCAATCACGTGGTGCACACTATTTGAACCTGTGCACCATGTGCATTGAGGTTATTTCGAATAGACTGAAAACAAAATTAATGTCTATGCCAACGGTTGTTTTGACGTCTAAAACGTCGGGATTCCATTGAATGACGTCATAGTCGAAAAGAAAATTTAGTCTATGATATTTATATGTAATTTGTAATTAATGTAAAATATTATTTTAGAATGCAATTTTACAAATATAAAGTGACAATTTACGAAACATAGTGAAATACTAAATGTTTCCAACTTTTTTTTAACACCACTACCCGGATCTTGACATCCAAAAAGGAAATTTGATGAAAGGATTGCTTCACATGAAGAATATCAGCATGACAGTCATAATTCCGGCAAACATGTATACTTTTACTGCAAAGCTGGTGTTTCCACGAAGCTGATTCCCTATATTTCGACTGGCAAATGTTTCATTGCTGGTTGTTTGCGGTGGCTGACTTGACGGTAGCGTTGTTGTTTCATCTGTTGTTACATCTGTTGTTGTTGACTGGCATACTGTGTGGAAATAATCAACATATTAGCTTGTTTGAACATTTTAAATTAGTTTGTATTGAAACAAAATTGGCAGAGAGCTTTTTCGACGAATTGTACATTAATTTCAGGTCACTATCATTTTTAAGAAATGTTTACTCCGAAAACAAACTTAATGTATATACATCTCTTTGAATCTAAATTAGTATAAAGATTCAGGACAAAAATTTTTAAGTAATTTTTATAGTTCACGTTTAGTACCATATGGCATTTAATGTTGCAAGCTTTAGAGATACATAGCAACCGTGTAAATAATAGATGTAATAGACTTGAGAATAATGATTGAGTGTTAAAAAATGATAGGTGATACCCTCTTGGACACGTGAGATATAATTCTTGGATTTATTATATCTATGAACATATATTCCACACAAAGAGGCCCTTTCAGCCATATGAAAAATTCCATTGTTATTTAGTTGAAAAAAAAAACATTTTCATTATATTTTGGGACCCTACTAGGTACATATGACTGTTTGAATCTATTGTTGTTAGTGTGAAAAGTCCATTAGATCGAAATCCAAAGACATGACAAACTCTTGAGAACAAAATTAGAACACTAACTACTAAAACCCGGAAGTGACATAAGGTGTTTTGAAATAGTACGCATAACCTGCTCCGTTGACGGGATTTGCACAAAGGTTTTTGGTCACAAGGGTAAAGATATTAATAAAGAATTCGCATTAATCGTATCAAATTTCATATCTCACATCCGTATCATTTTCCTGTGACATTATCTTTATACGAGTTACACAAACGAAATGATATTTCAAAATCATTGACAGAATTGTTTAGGATTACTCTGTTCGTTTTCAACATTTTTGCCTTGAGAACAACTTACGAGTCGTTAATCGACGAAATTTGCACATCTTGTGCATCGAATGGATATCAAAAAAATTATTATCCTTTAGGTCTAATAGGGTTTTAAATTATTAAAATTTAAATTATTAAAAAAAATTATTTAAATTATTGGATTATTAAAAATAACCTATTTTAACAGATTATCGTAACTTTTAATTCGCTCACAGTAGTAGCATAGTATTAATTGAACATTAAATCAAAATCCCGAAAACTTCAAAACGATAAATAATTGAAGCGAAATGTTATATAAATAATAGCGAGGTACATCTGAAATATTTTCAGATACTTATATATATATATATGCGTCACGTGGAAAGCAGGATATAATTACCCTTTTGGAGCACTGGTATCACGTCCGGTTTTATGTAGTGCAAACTTCCGGTTTTATATGATGATTGCACTATCAAGACTATGTCTGAGTTTTTCATGAACTCTTTGGTTCCTTTAGGTGTTGTCAGAATTTCGGTTTCTGCGCTTCGCATTTTTGGCAATGGAGGCCAATCAAACTGTGTAGGGCTTAATGATTCAGTAAAGACTGTGGTTCTCTGTGGAGTTTTCGCTTCCTCCATCAGCTAATGCTGGTTGTCTCGATAAGGAAAATTTCAGTGCAAGTCTAATAAATCTAACCTAACCCTTTCTCTGTAATTTACTTACGACACTGGACTAAATATATTATTAACAAAGCCAGAACAATACTTCTTTTGCCTATTGATGAATTCATCTGAAATCAAACGTGATCAATTTATAAAATATATAACACAGTAATAAATACCCTCCCCCCTTTTGGGGGGTGGGGGTGAGAGGGGGGTTAACTACCTATATAGCATTATATATGGGCGTGCGTCTGGAATGGGTCTACTTCTTTAGCCATCAAGTATATAACTGGGTAGGATATAAAGCCTAAGATGTATATCAATGGGTGGTAAATTGGGAATAAATGGTATATCAATATTCACATCTATATACCTCGAGGTATCGAACTGAAAAACAAGAAAGAAACCGAAGTGCTGGAGACAGTGATTATAAATGAGGATTACCGAATGTTAATCACTGTGTGTGGAGTTTGTCAAAAGTGCGTCATTATAGCGATTACCGCCAATTACCGTATATTTTAAATTAATTCCGATTTGGAAAATAATATTTTATGCAAGTCACAGCAAATAACATATTTTTGGGTAAAATCGCGATCATCAAAATATTTCTTTATTGTGCTCAACAATATTCTAAGATTACAATTTGGAAAAATGATTGTCACAAATTATAGTTTTAAGCCTTTCATTAAAATGGTGGAACTCGATAAACACAATGACTCTGAAGTTGTAAACTCAAAATGAAAATAGTTACTGAACATTCATAATCATAGGATCAGTCTTTATAAAGTAGTCTTACGGATCGTATTTATTTTTTTCATTTATTGACAATTGTCTTGATTACGCTGCTTTCGTGATCTTTACAGATAGTAAAACATCTCAAAAATCAGAAGTAAGAACATTTCTGTTTCAGAATCGTGACATATCAATGACAAACACTGGTACATATTTTGTCTTGCCTTTCTGAGTTTTTTTTTCTTACTTTATCTTGAATTTCCTCATATTTTCAAACAAAATTAAGTTAAAACGAGTAATAACTGTAACAGTGAATTGTTACGAAGTCTTCAAAGTAACTGATATCTCGAACACCTCACATTGTATTCAATAAATGTTTGTTTTTCAGAGACTGAAATGGGGAAATTGTTCTTTTATAGTTTATACTCGGCAAAAATGGGTTAACAAAACTATATTTACATTTAAATTTGAGATGGAAGGGTTTGCAGTTTTAAAAATTACGCTAGAATACACCCGCGAAATCGCAGAACGAAATCAGTGTCATCTTTTGATATATATCATCCTGAAACAAATGTTCTTCTCTTAGTAAGTGACCTTGTCGACCTTTTACCCACTGGAGTCAATAACAACAGGATTTTTCTCTTTCCGTTTCATTCATTTGGGTAAGGAAAAATTCAATATACATATCAAAATTTAAGGATATGGGGTAAGCATCAATGAGCTTATTATCTCCCCTTTGACCCTTTTATTTTTGAAACGGTAAAAGATACAAAAACTATTCTGCAGTAACTTTTGTTGATTTTTTTACGAGGAAATACCCCCATTCCCCGGGCATTTATAGGCAATTAGAAATACATGTATATGTGGTTACGGGGTATGGAGTTTAATGGTTAATGAGATTTGAACATTTCGTATTAAAACGTTTTAAAGGGATAAACATTTTTACTGATTTTGAAATAATTAAAAAATATCAATTTGGTGGTAAGGATGACCCCCTTTTTTTGGTGGGGTGTTAGGTTTTTATCAATCTGTTTGTCTTGTCATGGGGAAACAGGGATTTCAACGGATTATGAGATAATTGAACATTTTTGATTTGACGGAGTGGTGAAATGAGGTACGTGTCATTTGGTGCGTCTAACCATGGGCAATAAGAATATATATGGTTTAGGGGTGGGGATTTCAACGGTTTATGAGATAATTGGACATTATTGATTTATGGAGTGAAAGAATGAGGTAATGTACATGTCATTTAATGCTTCTTGCTATGGATAATATTACAATATTTGATTTAAAGCTTTAAAATATATGACTTAAAGCTATGGAGTTTAATTGCATATGAAAATTTTCAAAATTATCGACTTCTGGGGTTGGTAGTGACCCCCTAGAGAAACGAGGTATATGTCATTAAAGCCCCCTTTACACTGAACGAAGACTGCACTACGACCATAAAAAATGTTTTGATCGTGGAACATCTTAGTGGGGTCGTACTGAGGTCTTCAAGTAGCGTAGTGTGGTCGGCATTGCGCGTGGTAGGTCGTGGCATTGCGCGTGGTAGGTCGTAGTAGAATCTCCAGGTGCCACGACTGTTTTGAACATGCTCAAAATTTACGTAGCGAGGTCGTCGCCACTTTTGATCGTACAGACATCGTACCGCTGTCGTAGAGGAAGCGTGGAGACATCGTAGTGAGATCTTAGTGAGACATCAAACAAGAAATTGTCCTTTTATATAGTTTATTTGCTGGTCGTAGAGGAAGCGCAGAGACATCGTAGTGACATCGTAGTGAGACGTCGTAGTGAGAACTAATATACATTCAAGCAAGAAATTGTCCTTTTATATAGTTTATTTGCTGATCGTGGCTAGATCTTGAGAACAACGTAGCAAGGTCGTAATACTCGTGGTAGCAGCGTAGTGACAACGAATTACGATCGTCAAGCGCGTATCGATGTCGTGTCATCATCGTGAGAGGTCGTACAACATCGGCCTAGGGGCGTCGTGTGATCGTGTTATTGTCGTAGCTTGAACGTACCACAAACGCAGGCATCGTAGCGAAAACGTAGGAGAGCGTAGTAGCAACGTGAAAGATTATCGAAAAAAGTATTTTGATCGTAGGGGTGTCGTGAATACCTTTACACTGAAGATGGTTTTCCAATTTTTCCACGACCCTGCTGCGATCTTGGCGATCGTAGAGGTCGTGGAGAGCGTAGCACAGTCTTCGACCAGTGGAAAGGGGGCTTTAATAGGTGTTGTTACGGGTACAATAAAATATATGATATGAGATGGCTGTTGGTCATTTTCGTAGAGTTTTTCGATAAAAAATAATTTTCCCCATAGGGTCCTATAGTAAACTCCTAGCCTCTTTGAACTGCTCATTATACCTCTCAGTGACCCTCATAAAAAATGGGCACTCATCAAACCGGTTTAGACTTCACTTTACAGTGGCAGACCAAATTGGTTCCCCTAGGTATTCCGTTCCGCCTCTACTTAAATTGTGTTTGATAAATTCTTTAACTGGTTCTCGTCATAAAGAGACAGGAAATCTTTGCCACAGGACGTTAAGTAAGCAACAATCATTCGATTAACCAAAGTAAAAATAATTATTAAAATCTTTGGTTCAGTATTAAAGACCTTTCAGCCGATTCAGGATAAAAAAGAAGAATAAAATCGATACGTTTAATCACGTTCTATGTCCAATAGAATTCACAGAGGAGAATATTGGCATGAGTATATAAAATACTGGTAACATGAATTCGGGAAAAGAATATTTCGTACCTTTGGCGCCTTAACGAAATATGAAAGCCATTTCATACTCTTTTCCAGTTTACGATTAACCAGATTAAATTGACCAGATTGTACAGCGTAATTTTTAAAAAATCGTTATTTAAAAATTTAAAAATTTTGGATTAAAAAAAGTTATCCTTTTATATCTTGTATACTGAACTGTGTGTACAACAAAGTTAATAAAATGTAATAAGAATAGAACAACCTACCGTCTTACGGATATCTTTTATACTAAAAACTAGAAATTTAGATGAATTTCAATAACATGTATGACAAAAAAACTGTTCATTTACCTTTTTCAAATGCGTAATTCCTTGTAGCTCAAGCATGCAATAAATAATCAAAAGGAAGAGAAAAGTTTTATTTGGCTATTTGAGGACGAGAAAGTCACATGATTTTTTTATAGTCTGTTTAACTTCTATAAATCTTCAGAAAAAAAAAATCGTTTTTCATATGAGCGAATTTTTCTTCGTCCGCCATATTTATTTATAATATATGTAAAAAAAACAAGCTATAGCAGATAATTTCAGACTTTTTGTTCAACTCTTAAAAAGGTTCCACAGTTAGTCTCTGATTTATTTTGAAGTATGAAAAAGTCGATGACGTAAGCACAAATGATATACGGGCAACCCGTAATAAATAAAACCAATATGCATGTGGGTAGTGTGCAAGTCCTCTTTTTTTTAATATTAAGGCATACACCAACAAATTATTACTTGGATATTTACATATTTACCAAATTTCCAACCTTTTTATGTAATCTGGTTAATTACAGTCCGGAACCCAGTCTGCTTCTTTTTTTTTTTGGCGAGGTCCATGTTACTCCTGATTTGCCCTGTGATTCTGTTGTTTATTTGATCTCGTCCTTTCATATAACATTTGTCTCTATCTATGGATGTATGACAGTTACAAAGCTTTTCGTGTCAATTCACGCATCGAATGAAATGCAACCATATATATGACTATCTTGTATTGAACACTTCATACACTTAAAAATCAATGCTGAATAGATACTAGATATTTCTTTCTGGAAAACATGACATTGCCTAGAACATAAAACAAGGAAAAATAAATCAGTACTTGTACTTTTGAATCATTTTCTTAGTAGTTCGGTTCAGCTGCATGCTTGAAAAATCTAATTAAATCCTTTTCATATGGGTTTGTTTTAAACGTTTAATTTTTAAAATGTATCACTTTAAGACACTTGTGTTTAAGTCACAGTCATAAGATATGATTTCATAGTTTCATTTTTAAAACAAATTTTTCTAAGTTCGTTCAATTTCTTAAACATCTGCTATCGTACAATAATTTCTTGAATTTGATATTGGATGATTGTATCATCAACACAAATTCTATATGTTGTATTATAAATAGTACATTAACTGAATAATAGGTTATTGTTAAAATATTTACCTAGTTACCCGTGATGGACCACATGACCTCAACCTACAGAGCTGCCTAAAGCGTGCCCAGGTGGCTGATATGGGAGACCCTCTCGTTGGGGGAGTTGTCAGGTCCTAAGGAAAGTCTGATGGAGGTCCATACATGTAGAAACTAACGTGTTTTGACAATGCCATGCTCCCTGAAGGCTAAAGACCCCTTCGAAGTTTTCGAAAAAGTAGACCAATTGCCGCTAACCCAATCATCAACTTTTTACGGTGGCATTCATGATTGGTTCCCCTTTTTCCCGTCCGTCCCCTATTTGAATTGTGTTTGATAAATTGTCCTGAAGAAGCATGAAATATATTTACTTGCCACTTGTCGTTAAGCAAACAACAATGAATAAATCATTTGATTCAATATCCGTTCACTAGCAGAATCTGTGATCACAATTCACATTCCAACGGTACATGTAATCGCCGATTTGCAACTCGTCAGCTGTGTTTTGAGAGCTGAAAATAAAGATTTATCTGAGAAAATGACGGAAAGGAAAAAGTCAACAATCACATAAGTACAGAAATATATCGGCAAAAGAACGCCGAATTGATAAGGTATTTGAGAAAATTAAAATCCAAAGACGGTGCATTTTTATTCTCTGAATTGCTGTTTTAAATTTTTTTTTATTTCGATTCTATCTGATTTGATGTTGTGTTTTATTAGTATACGCTGTACTTCTGTATATATTAGCCAATTAAGATTCCCCTCCTTAGTCAAAATCACGTGTTGCATGGCTAGTATTAGTTTACTTTAGACTCTCTATTGTTGAAAAAGCAACGATGAATCCAACAGAACACGTTCCTGGTTGTGACATGACGTTTCATCATATTTAAAAACTTTTCAGTGCACCTCACTTCACTATTAAAAGAAAGGTATATATATTTATAAACCGTGTATGGGGTGATTTAAAGTTTGATATATGTTTCCAATAACCACTTGATCGGCGCTGTTGATAAATTGAAGATCGTACTGATATGTATTCAGCAGTCAGTTACTAAAACTGCTTTTTTAACTTTTATTGAATATCGTCCTCAATATGAAAATTTGGTCTTTGTTAGTACCATTTTAATTGTGAGTGACATTTTGGCGAGTTTTCCATGGATAGAACAACACTATTAGTGTAACTGTTATCAAATTTACCAACATCTATTAAAAATTTAATGTGCTAAAAAAATATATAAATAAATAAAATAAAAAAATTAAATAAATAAAAAGCGAAATAACTCAAACATATTGTCATATTTATTAAAAGCAAATTCTCATTCACATTGTCGATATGTATATGTACATGTAGTGAATATTGGGAAGATTTGTTTTGTTTTTTTTTCGTGGCTAATTGCATTTGCATGTTTGGCAGAGAATGAAGAGACAATAAACACCGATTACGATACTAACATTAGTCACTGAAGCTGCAATAATGTAGCTATTTGTAGGTAATACTTATAATACATCACTAATAAGAGTTGATAGGTTTACATGCATACCTTATTTAGAATATTGTACAATGATAACGAATTATTTGTATTTCATTTGAAAATACTTGTGTAGCTTAAATACTGAAAAATACACACCCATTATTAAATGAGAGAAGGATACATGATTTTGTTATTTAGCCTTGGTTGCAATTAAAAGTTACACATTACAGTTCAGTCAAGTTCCTGTTAAAGTGGCTTGCAATTTATTTCAAACATTAGTACATCCTATATTAACTTATAATTCTGAAATATATTGTATGGACTCTTAACCTTAAAGCTTATCGAGCAAATGTGAGAGCTAGCAAAAACAAGTTTAATATTGATATGTTCAGTTTTGCTGACAAAACTCCAATTGAAAACATACAGCTTAATTTCATAAAAAAATACTCTGGGCACAAAAAGATCCTCAACATATTTAGTTGTCAGAGAAGAGTTAAACATTCTTTATGCTGAGTCTTTTATAAAAACTCAAACTATAATGTGTTTATCAAGACTGAATAATGATGAAATCAACCCTATAATTAAAAAAGCTTTTCTCCTTACAAAAACATTAGATAAGGAGGGAACTTATTCGTGGTACACTTATGCAGTTAATGTAGTAAAGGAAACTGAAATAAATTTAAATCAAATTTCAAATTTCAAAACGCTAATTGAAACAAATAAATTAAAAGATAAAATTACCTTATCTGTTAAAGACTTTTGTCAAAAAATAGATAATATACTCTAAATGATAGTAATAAGAATTATTTATATAAATACTTAAGAAGTCAAAACTGAAAAAATTTTGCACTATTTATCCCATCCAAATAAAGAGAAACGTAAAATAATAACAAAATTCAGAATTTCCCATCATTAGTTGTTAATTGAAACAGGGAGATACAAAAACATAAGGGAACAGAGACTTTGTAAGGAATGTAATATTTTAGATGATGAATCACATTTTTTCTTCAATTGTAAGAAAATTGAGAGAAACCTTTTAAAACAGTTATATAGGAGATTATCCTAATTTCACTTCCCATCAATTATAGAATAATTGAATATTATTTCGAATCCATCAACACCTGATGATGTTTAAAAGACAGTAGCGTCTTTTATACAACAGTCATTAGAACTGAGGAAAGGAGACACTTAAACTGTGTTAGTATACATATTTTTGCTTTTTGTGTTGAAGTTGATATCCGGTTTTCAGTGTTGTCTTTGTTCGATTGATGTCATGGAACCAGTCTAGATCGTAGTAGTGAAAATGTATTGAAAATAAGACCAGCACTTATATATTTACTATTGAATTTGATTATTAGTCCCCTGTACTAGAAACGTTTAGGAGACTACAGTTTCAATTATAATCATAATAATAATAAAGAATAGTACCAATACCATCCACTTCGCCGTAATTTTATTTCGAGTATATATCAATTACAAAGTTGAATGACAGACATCGGGAGTGTGCGAGGGTTCTAGTACTTGGTAAATTAAGAACAGTCAACATCGTGTGTTGTCACTTTACCAATATGCCGCATGTTCATGATGTTAGTCCGTAAAAGTACTACTGATGTCTTTATTGCAGTCCTATTTAAGGATGCTCGCTGGTCATGTATTGGTCTTTTTGTCAGATTTTCGAAATCCTCGGGTTTTATCCATTTCTTAAACATTATTTTGTTTTGCCAATAAACCCCTACTTTTTCTTTTATAATTCAATCATATATACCGTAAAATGGTAATTGACAAAATCTTTTGAAATCCTTTTTAATTTTTCATACATTTTTGAGAGACTGAATTTGCCAATGCAAAGACAAGGAAAAATCTAGAGAAAACCCATTTCCTGCAATTTTTCAAGGCCTTATACCTCTAAAATGAGCACATGAACCTATATTTTTTTCTTGCTTATTTGTTTACTATTTATATGTTCTCTCAAACTAAAACACTTATTTCAAATGCTATTTATTTCCTATTAGACCAGCGATCATCCTTACGCCACCCCTACAGCAGACAGTATTAGTTACCTTTCACAATATAAGCATAAGTATTAAACTGAAATTAATTTGTATATCTTTCCGGCCTTTGTTTACGACCTCTTAAGATTTCATCCCAACCCACTGTAGCCGTAGATTCACCAATGTCCATCACAGGTAAAAAATAATAATAATTGGACCGCCACCTGATATCTTACGATTATTTATTAAGCGCATTTAAGATTAAAATAAGTATATTGTTTATCATTGAAAATACTTCAGTATTACATAATATGTATTTGCATATTTACAAATATGAAATGCCCTTCCTAAATAAACAGTCATAGCAATAAACATATGCTAATTTGTCAACTATTTATGGCCTAAAATACAACATGCAATTATATTGTATTTCTTTATCTTCGAATATATATATACTCATATTCATTTTGAACAATTGAAAGGATTGCTCCTTTGTACGAATTTGACAAGGTATTACAATAAATGTACCATAAAGAGCATGTTTGGCATTTAATGCCATGTTATTAACAGGGTTATAATTTTATGATATATGTATTTATTACATGTATCAGTGAAAAAGTATGTTTAGTTTTTAATCCTCCCACCCTTAATAGGGGTTATCCTGCTATGTTGTTCGTGAGAAAGTGTTTCTTAATGTTAAATATTGTGTCATTAACTTACAGTCATGACAAGTTTTTCACAGGCAACACGTTATTTCGTTTATTATACATGTTATATTTCAACAACCTTTAGATTGGTCAGAAATATAAGAAAAATAAACACAATAAATTCAAAAGCAACACGTCTGTTTGAAGTATAATTGTTTAATTTAAATACCGTTTCCATTTGCTTTGACGAGTTATACTTGGAAAGGTAAGGTAAAGAGTGGTTCTGAGTGGACTTCTGTTTTAAACTACATTAATGGTTATGTTAATCACAGATGACACGGAGATTTCTCCTCATTACTAACCGATAAAGGTTTATACAGACTCAATATTCGATCGAACACTAATGCATAAAAGTCGAAAAAACTGCGACATATATAATATAAATTAAGTAATTTTATTTTAAACCGAACAGTTACTATTATCACGAAGTTGATATTTCCGCTGATGGGCCCAGGTCTACGAGGGTATCTCAAGCTCAGCTGCTAGAATTTTTATACCATCAGAAATTTGATAATTTAAATTTACTGTTACACAAATGTTAAAAATGGTTAAAACTAAGTTTATATCTTTGAACATAGCCCGTTTTTTTTGTGAAAAAAATATTCTGATTCTAAAAGGAAGGAAAAATATAATCTGTTGCAGCAAGGGCAAAAAAAAATCTGTTTTTCATAACTATGGAAAAAAAATTCTGATTTAGATATATTTAAAAAAAAATTGAATCCGAGAGATGATTTAAAAAAATCACTAGCATTACAAGAAAAACTTTAGACCATTATTTAATACAAACCTGACTTGATTTATTTTGAACATAATAAAAGATTTTCCTTAGTTTTTCAGTCATACTTGACCTTTTAGTGATTAACAATCAAGATGAAGAGCAACAATTATGACAATCAAAGCATTGTTCCTTTTTTAGCTCAACTGGCCAAAGGCCATGTGAGCTTTTATCACTTGGCGTCCGTCGTCTTTCCGTCCGTCGTCAGTCCGTTAACTTTTCACATTTTAATCTTCTCCTCTGGAACCACTGGGCCAAATATAATTAAACTTAGCATCTACGTAAGGTCCTTTATAAAGATTGCTGATTTCGTTCCAATCGGACAACAAACGTGGCCACCATGGGCAATTGTTGTTTCTGATTGGACGACTTTTCAAAAATCTTCTCTGAAACTGCTGGGTCAAATGGAACAAAAGTTGGCAGGAAGCATATATTATGGGAGGTCCTTTATAAAGTTTCCTAATTTTGGACTACAAATATGGCCGCCATTGGCAGTTTTTCTTTATGATTGGTTGATATAAAAAAATCTCTGAAATCGCTTGGCCAAATGGAACAAAACTTGACAGAAAGCATCTGTGGGAGGTTCTTTACAAAGTTTCCTCATTTCGTCCTGATCGGTCAAAAAAGATTGCCACCATATATAATTCTTGTTTCTCAGTGGTTGATTAAAAATGTTTTTTTCTTCTCTGGAACTGCTTGGACAAATGGAACGAAACTTGACAGGAAGCATTTATGGGAGGTTCTTTACAAAATCTCTTTATGTCATCCCGGTCGGAGTACATATATGGTCACCATTGGCAGTTCTTGTTTCTGATTGGCTTATATAAAAGAATATTCTACTCTGAAATCGCATGCCCAAATGGACGAAACCTGACAGGAAGCATATATGGGAGGTCCTTTATAAAGTGTCCTCATTTTGTCCCTATTGGAATACAAATATGGCCGACATGAGCAGTTCTTGTTTCTGATTGGCTGATATCTGAAGTCGCTTGGCCAAATGGCATGAAACTTGACAGAAAACATTTAATATGGAGGTTCTATACAAAATTCCTCATTTCGTCCTGATCAGGCAACAAACATGACCGTCATGGGTAGTTCTTGTCTTTCATCGGTTGATAATTTTCTTCCTTGAAACCGCTTGGCAAAAGGGAACGAGACTTGACAGGAAGCATGTGTTGGGGTTTTTTTTACAAAGTTTCCTCCTTTTGCAATTCTTGTTTCTGATTGGTTGATTTAAAACAATTTATTTTCTCTTAAACTGCATGGCCAAATAGAGCCAAACTTGACAGAAAGTGTCTATGACATATAACAAAAATCTGCAGAACCGCAGAATTGCTTGAAACCAAACATGTTCTGAATGTTCCTCTTAATGTGCGCACATGGGAAATACATGCAAATATCTTCTGGAGAATATGCTGACCTGTAAGTAGAAGGACCTCGATCAAGAAAAATTTGGTTCCTACAAGGCTTACCACACTTCATAATAATGGGAGAATCGACTTCTCTTTTTGAGGTACATCAATAAAAATGGCTTTTATACCAGGTGAGCGATACAGGCTCGGCCCTCTGAGCCTCTAGTTTAAATATGCATACATGTACATATACCCTATGTGTGTCTACTCAGTACTGTGTGGAATTATGATTATTATAATAAAATGTTTGAACTCTAAAATTTGGAAACATGTGGTATACGTATGATGGTTTAAAGGTGTATAACAACAGACTAGACTGTGAATGTCTTAAACCACAATCGACACCACCACCCGGGGGATATCATAGTGACTATGCTATTTATTTACGAGACGGACCTATGTACATTTGATGGTCTCATTAATGAAATTGACGAATTGTCACTGATCAGTAACACGTAACTGATAACGATATTAATAATATTGTTTCAGAAATAAATAATAATTTACAATTGCGGCTGAAGAAACATTCGGCAAGATAGAAAGTCGAAAGAAATACACGAAACATAAAGACTCCAAACCATGGTTTAATAGAAAATGCGCCGTCAGTAGAAAAAAATTTAACAAAGCTCGCAAGAAATATAGTTTTTTTTTAAATGTCGAAAATCGACGTGCTATGAAACTAGCCAGTAAAGAACATAAATCAGCTCTTAACAAGTCAAATGTCGAATATAAGAAAAAAGCTGCCGTTAAATTACGGGAAATGTCTAAAAAGGATACTAAAAGCCTGTGGAAAATTTTAAATAATGTAAGTAATTGCAAGAAAAATCAAAATGATGACGATATATCTGCAAAAATTATTTGATCACTTTAAAAAGTTAAACGAAAATGAAGATCCAGATAGAGACATAGATCCCGAGTTTGACTTTGATAATATTCCAGATGAGGTTGATTTGTTTTTGAATGATGCAGTTACAGAAATAGAAATACAAAAAGTGGTGAGAAACTTGAAAAATGGAAAAACATTTGGTTGTGATGGTATTTTAAATGAATATACAATGTATTAAAAGAACGATTGACGATTTGATGCCAGTTTACATTAGACTCCTCAACTTAATTTTTGAAACAGGAATAGTGCCAGAAAGTTGGTCTACGGGCGTGACGATCACAATTTTTAAAAATAAAGGCTCGCGATCTGATCCTGAAATGTACAGAGGTATATCACTAATTCATGTTTTAATAAAACTTTCTCTGCAATTTTTAATAACATATTAAATGATTACGCAGGTCATGTAGATCTTATCTCAAAATCGCAAGCGGGTTTTCGAAAAGGATTCTCAACAGTGGACAACATTTTTTTCCTCTATTCTCTTATAACAATTTTATTTTTCTCTTGGCAAAAAACTATATTGCACATTTGTAGACTTTAAAAACGCCTTCAATACTGTATGGAGATCGGGTTTTCGGCAAAAAATGCTAAAATATAATATTAAAGGCAAGATATTTATAGTTATTCATAACATGTACCAAAATATCAAAAAAGGGAAATGTGTATTCAGATTTTTTATTTCACATGCAGGAGTTAAGCAAGGACAAAATCGATCGCCTTTTTTATTTTCTTTGTTCCTCAAATGATCTGGAAAACTATTTTGTTGAAAATAATGTAGAAAGCCTAGATAAAATTTCAAATTTATGTCAAGAAACACTTCAAACTAATGTTAAATTATTTCTTATACTTTATGCTGATAACACGCCTTTTCTGTCTGAAACTCCTAAAGGATTGCAAGAAACCTTATCTCACTTTGAAAATTACTGTGATTTCTGGAAATTGAAAGTCAATACAAATAAAACTAAAGTTGTGATTTTTAGTAAGCTGAAAGTAAAAAATAACCCGAATTTTAAAATACATGGAGATAACATTGAAAACATTGATTCTTATTCGTATCTTGGTATACTCTTCAATTTCAACGGTAGTTTTTGTAAAGCACGTAAAACACTTATCGAACAATCGAAAAAGCCCTTATATGCACTGTACCGAAAAATCAGAAATATTAGCATTCCCATAGATTTACAGTTCAAATTGTTTGATTCTTTAGTTAGCCCAGTCTTACTTTACTCATCCGAAGTATGGGGGGTTTGAAAGCGTAATGGATGTAAAGAAAGTGCACCTTCATTTTTGTAAGAATATTTTGAAAGTGCGAAATAGTACCCCAAATTACATGGTTTACGGTGAACTAGGAATATTTTCTATGGAAACTATTGTTAAACGTAGAATAATCTTATTCTGGAATAGTCTTCTATTATCCATTATGTATAAAATTATGTTAAATTTACATGCACAACATCCATCGAATTTTAAATGGATCTCAAATGTTAAATCCATTCTGGATGAATATGGGTTAAGTTTTATCTGAAGAGGGGGGGGGGGTCAAATTGCTACGGACAGGCAAATATTAAAATCGCTAATTTCCCGACAATTAAAAGACCAATTTATCCAACACTGGTTTACTCAAAGGAATAATTCATCAAGAGGTACATTTTATTCTGATTATAAAACGGAATTCCGTTTCGAACCATATTGTTAAATTTGAATCTTAATGAAAAAATATATATTACTAAACTTAGATGCTCAAATCTGAAAATCCCTGTAGAGACTGGAAGATGGTCCGGGGTAGGGGATGAATATCATTAATTATTTATTTGTGAAAAACAGAAAATAAAAAATCTCAGAGATAAATACTTACCCCAGTAGTATACTGTTAATCCAAGGGAATACAAATTAAAAGGACCTTTGATGTATTGCCATGTTGAGCTATATAGAAAGCTGGAAAATTTTATAAAAATATTAACCAGATATTTATAAATTATGTATATTTATTTTGTCTTGATTAATTATTTACTTATTTTTTAGTATGTGGTGTGTTATATGTGTGTATGTGGTGTGTTATATGTGTGTATATGGTGTTATATGTGTGTATGTGGTGTGTTATATGTATGTATATATGACTATTATTTGTAATTTTGTATATATTATGTCCTCTTGTACACCTGTGTGTCTGAGGTTTATAAATAAAGTATTGTCTTGTCTTGTCTTGTCTCGTAAAAATCATGAAAACTCCGAGACATATTGGGTTTGACATGTTTGAAGACAGCAGATTAATTAAAACAATCACGTTTAGCTTGAACAAGCAATTATCGAAATTTTGAAGAAAAAAAATATAATTAATGTGCCATTTGTGATCAGTTGTATATGGAATGGTCATTAGTTGGTCGCCTTTCAAAATTTACCGGTGCCATACAAATGTATTTACCAAGATAGAAAAATCAGGAATTAATATTTTTAAAAATAGCAATTTTGCGACTAAACATTTCTATGGGCCATATTGTGAAAAATGTAGGGCCGCATCGTCAGCCAGCAAGTAGATTTACGACAGGTATAAACTCGATAACCACTTTACAACTCATCATGAATCTGCTTCACAGAATTAGGTGTGTTCTGTTCAGTATAACAGATGTCCCCCGTCCTTCCATTGCCACTCTAGCCTCAAATATAAAAGTTTACGAAATTAGGAAGTATATGTGCCACAGGTTAAAAACCGGTAAAGACTTTACCACTAATTATGGTCATGCTTCATTTACCAATTTTAAATTAGTTGTGACCTGTAGTTGCTGAGAATTTTGTGAGGGACAGGGGCAAACCAGTGTACCACCACCTCTTCGGAGCGGGGGTTTAATTACGGGGCAAAATAGAGCAATCCTTTTTTTTAGAATGTCTAATGAACAAAAATTATGTCTGTAAATGATGAAATGCCAAAAGCATTGTCTTTGGTTATTACAACGTTGTTTACTAAGACCTCGTTTATAGGACCCTTGAATGACACTTTAAATCCAGGTGAGCGATAACATTTCTTTTGAGCCCTTATTTTTTAACATCACATATTTTTGCCTAGGAAAACCGAAATTTCAAATAGGACATCAGTAGAATAGTGTGTATAACATCATCATGTTTAATAAAATGACATCATAAAAAACAAGATATCAATCACCCAAAGAACGGAAACAGTCTATAATTTTCTAATCGTAAGTCATTCATAGATTGTCAGTATTTCCAGTATCATGGAGCGTTTGACCAATTACATATATATCACTCCGAAGATTGTAAATAAGATACAATTTTATAACTTTCCCATGTAACCTTCAATATCTTAAATATTATAAAATTAGTGGCCATTAAAGTTATTTTTTTTTTAGGAAGGATTACAATGTGTTTCGGTGATTGACGACTGTGAAACAGTTGGCTTTTCCCCAACTTCGAACGTCAATTAAATATCCAATAGTCAGTGCAATGGCTGAAAATATTGTAACCGACATAATCTTTAATGGAAAAGCAATAAGATATGCAACATGCTTAGATGGATCTACAATTATCAAACACTCAAACAGTTTTTCGTTGCAATGTTGATGTGATTACTGAAATGGTAACGTACATGTATCTATTGGATATGTTTTTCTTTTAACTTACGAATGCAACTGAGATAACGGGAAATGCTGGCAGATAAAAACTGCAAATATTCCTCCAATAAATTCATTATCTCAAATATGGAATAAAACACGTATAAAGCTCAAAATAAATGAAATAGAGGTAATGATGTTTGGGAAGAATAAGATCTTTTACGTTCTTTTGAGTTTTAAAAGCACCTTCAATACATTCAAAATGATAAGATTTTGAATTCTTTTACAGCCATTTTAAATACTTTGATTTCTCCACAGTCAGCCGGCCTTTTGTTGTGGGACATTTGGGCATAATACATATATCTTAATTGTGCCATTTGTTATGGCACTTATAATTTTCATACCTTTGAAGACAAACAACGTGCTCTGCTTTAAAACTGTCCAGAATTTTAAGAAAATATAAAAATGTATGCTGTTACTGCCAGAAATCACCTTTAAATTGTACCCAACAAAAGACACAAATCAATAATAACATTTAACAAGATTTATTATACACAAGTTTACAAAAAATATTATACAAAATGAAATGTCAACTTAACTGTTTAAAATATATATGTCCGATCCTTTGTCTTTTCTTTATCCGGAATTCTTCTCGTCACTGCTGCGGGAATCCAAACAGAATATTATGTCCAATCAGTCACAATTTAGTATGATGTGTGTAACGTAAATAAAAGTATCAATCCAACATCTGAGAACACAAGGATGTTAATGTCTGATCTGATCTGAAAGTGTCCATATATATAATTGTCACGGAAATCTATAGAACACTGTAGAAAGGATCCTCGTAGAAAACTGTAGAACGGAAACTTATAGAATACGGTAGAAGTTTGAATTATGATCACTCCAGAATTATCATGTAAGTCAAATAGAAAGTTCTAATCATTCCATCAGTATCTATGATTGTTCCAGTGATTTCTAAACTGCACAGTTATAACATTATATGGTAAACAACTATTATGTAAGCATATTATACATGTTATAAGGCCACACAAAACATATTAAGCCAAGATAAATAAATATAATAATTACAACATCATAACAATGCCAATATATAAACTTTCTCGTAGATCTTAAATATAACGGGTAATTTCATATGTTTTTAATTTTAATAAATTATTATCGGTAACTTGTAAATTCAAATAGTCCGATTTACGGCAAAAGTTTTGCTGTCTCAGGTAACGTTTATAAAAAATATTTCGATTTTAGATGGGTATTGTATTTTTATTTCAAGTTGAACCCATATCCCAAACTTTTTGCCACAGTGGTAAAATTTTATGACGTGGCTTATTGGGACGTTATGATGACGTCATTAACAGATAATCCTATTTTTAAAAGTTCACAAAGTTTTCCTGTCCCATTTAACTTTTTGCAATTCTATCATTTTTAAATCTTGTGTGAAAAATCGCTTTATCTACCAAACGTTATTTTGAAACAGATAAAAACTTCCACCGGACATATATTTCAGTCAATCATGAAAAAATTATGTCACTTTCATTTTGGCTAAATCAAATGTCACACTTGTGATCTTTTTTAAAACACGGCGACAAATAACTTTCTACATTCTTTCCTGGGTTAACTTTGGTTAGTTTAAACACATTTTAAATTCACCTATTAAATGTTATTTTCGTCTTCTCTATTCAAAGCCAAAACTTATAAACATGAAATGAACAGTAAGAAAATTAAATGCCTCTTCAAAAAGGGTGACAAAAAAGTCACAGACGCGATTTTCTTTAAAAAAAAAACGCCCAAACCTGACTTCGTACAAGTTTCTTAAAATCCCTTTGTTTTAACAAATCGTAAGAATTAAAAGACAAACAATAATCCTCTTTATCTACAAGTTGCCAGATAAGCATGATTATACTAATCTTGTACTTAAGTTGAATGATATTGAAAAACAAGATATGTTTAATGAACTTGATTATACAATCAAAATAGGTGAAGTTTCAAATGCAATTAAATCTTAAAAAATGGAAAGGCTTGTGGTTTTAGTAAGATATTAAATGAAATGATAAAATATGGACAGTATATACTGTGCCCACTTACATCAAAAGTCTTCAATGAAATATTTTCACAAGGAATCTATAGATCCTAAATCCTGGTTACAAAGTTATGTAACACCTTTGCATAAGAAAGGTTCTGTATGTGATCCTTCAAATTAAGGGGTATTACAATAATATTAGTTACACAGTGTGCAATTGTCCTAATACGGGAATTTTATTGACCCGATAAATTCCGTATTAGGACAATTGCACACTGTGTAACGAATTTATCCTGATTTTGTTATCAGACCACTTATTTATTGTTTTTTTTTCATGATAAATTCCGTATTAGGACAATTGCACACTGTGTAACGAATTTATCCTGATTTTTTTATGACACCACTTATTTATTGTGGAATTATTATTATTTGGAAGCAACTCAAAAAAATTTTTTTTATTAAGTCAATGGTATAAGGGAGATAATTCGAATTGACTTAATAAAAAATTGCACTGAAATTTATTAGGACAATATCAGCCAATCAAATTGCGAGAAATTACTCTAAATCAGGATAAGTGACAATGTCAGTAAATTATTCAATAAAATTTTAGATAATAGACTAACAACATACTTTAAAAAACATGATATCATATGCAAAGAACAAATAGGCTTTAACGCTGGTGACCGAATTGCGGATCATTTGTTTGTATTAAAAACTTTACTGAATAAATATATTCGGAATAATTCCCAGTCATTATATACATGCTTCGTTGACTTCAGACGTGCTTTTGATTCAGTACCACATGCTAGTTTATTCTATAAGCTGAAACTTGTAGGGGTTGGATCCAATTTTTATAATATAATCAAATAGTTGTATAGTAATATCAGTCTATGTGTTAAAATAACAATCCAAAGATACTTATATTAGATATAGTAAATTTAGACTATGCTGTATACGACGCATTTCATGGAGTTACCTCTTATCAGCAGCATTAAAACCGAAACATTTGGAAGACCAAAAACCAAACTTATATCAAACAAGAAGTACTCAACCAAAAATACCGAAATAGGAAGTCAAATTTCAGCTAAGGAGATCTACCATGTGCAATACAAGGAATGAACCCTTAGTATAAATAGGAAACAAGAGAACTGACTTTTTCTTATCTTACATTGGTGTTAGGCAGGGAGATAATCCTAGTCAGATCTGTTTAATCCTTTTTTAAGTGATTTACCATGATCACATTTCAATTCTTCTTGTGATCTTGTAACTTTATATGATGTAAATATTAATTGCCTTTTATATGCTGATGATTTAGTGTTAATATCAACCAGTAAGAATAGCTTACAAAATTCAATTGACAGATTATCAACTTTTGGTAAAGAATGGCATCTTGAGATTAATACTTCAAAGACTGAAGTTTTGATATTTAATAAGGCAGGTAGATTAAAAAAATATAGATATTATTCAGATATGATAATATTGAAAATGTTAAAAAATATACATATCTAGGTATCTCTGGTACATTTTCATATGCCAAGTTTGATATTCATAACAAAGGCTTAAAAGCATTATAAAAATTAAGAAAAGCATTTATTCCATTCAAACCTAAAATTTTCTCATTAAGGACACATATTTAATCGCATAATAAAATAGTATTGCTATATGGCTCTGAAATATGGGGAGAATTCCAAATACAAAATTTTCTTAAGGACCCTGAAAAAAATTGGAGAATTTAAAACTAGAAAACATCCATTTTAAAATTCTGTCAATTTGCGATGGGAGTTGGACGAAAGACTTCAAAAATTGGCATGAGAGGAGAGCTTGAAAGTTTACCATTGCTCTTTTATGTATATCTTAATATGATAAAATTTTGGTTAAGGCTACAAGACATTTGTGATGAAATACTAGACAATAAGAAAGTCAAATGTAATAATAAAAATGAAGATAACCAAAATTTAAAATCTTTAAAGAATCAGTAACAATGTCAACTGCCAAACAAGAATCATGGGTAAATTGTATTCATCAGATATTTCAATTTTTGAATCTTGAATCTTGAGCACTTATATATCAATATTTCAAAACATAAACAAAATTACATAATAAATAAAGTAAAGCATTGTTTAAAAACAAAATTTATTGATCTTTGGCATAAAGAATTAAATAATGATAATAAAACAAGAGCCAAAGATGGAAATAAGTTAAGAACATACAGAAAATTTAAATATATATATAAACTTGAACCTTATTTAACTATAGGCTCAGATGAGCAAAGAAAGGTACTTGCCAAATTTGACTTAGTGATCATAACCTTAATGACTAAATTATGAAGATTTTTATCTTATAAAACTTATTTTTAATATGATATCAGAATTAACAGAAAGTCGTGATTTAATACTGAAGCAAATCTGAGAATGATGGAGTTGTCTCAGTAGTATATATGCGGTTCTAAATTATGATTTGAGGTGGTGGGTGTGGTGGAGGATCATGAGGATCCGGAAGTGACGTCACCGGAACAGGAAATGACGTCACAGGAAGTGACGTAACCGGAACCGAAAGTCACGTGACCGGAACCGGAAGTACCGGAAGTGGTTTGCGCGCATGTGCAACCGGAAGTAGTGGTTTTCCCGCCATTTGTTGACGGAAGTGACGTAAGTCACGTGCAAGGACCCGGATATGTAGTCTGCGCATGTGTGACCGGAAGTACCCGGAAGTGGTTTGCGCGCATGCGCAACCGGAAGTAGTGGTTTTTCGCGCCATTTGTTGCCGGAAGTGTCGCAAGTCACGTGCTAGGACCCGGACGTGTGGTATGCAGAACCGGAAGTACCCGGAAGTCAGGCGCATGCACAACCGGAAGTGATGGGTTTTCCATAATTTGTTTACGGAACTGACGCAAGTCACGGACCAGGATGTGCCATGCTTGACGAGATTGAATTATCTCCCTTTTCCCGCACTTCTCGGTCGTCTCTGGATCTTTCATCGGTCTGATACCCTCACTGTTATTTCGAAGTCCGAGAGTATACGAAGTACACTATTGGATTATCTCCCCTTATCCCGCTCTTTTCATTTGGGGGTATTTTCTGTGAGGGCCAAAGGTAGGATTGGATTATTTCCCCATACCTGCAAGTGATGCTGTCACCAATGGAGGGGTGTCCTTAGCAACCGCCCAAGCAACGGCGGTCCATTTCTATGATGCACTTCGTTTCTCTTCTCTTGCTCCATCCCGCTCCTCGCTGCTTTTCTCTTGCTCCGTGCTGCTCATCGCTGCTCTTCTCTTCCTCATCGCTGCTCATCACTGCTCCTCGCTGCTCTTCTCTTGCTCCGTGCTGCTCATCGCTGCTCTTCTCTTGCTCATTGCTGCTCATCACTGCTCATTGCTGCTCATCTCTTGCTCATCGCTGCTCATCGCTACTCATCTCTTGCTCATCGCTGCTCATCGCTGCTCATCTCTTGCTCATCGCTGCTCATTGCTGCTCATCTCTTGCTCCGTGCTACTCATCGCTACTCAGGACCTTACTCGTGTGCTCATTTCGCTCCTGCTGCTTGTCACTGTTCGTCATCGCTGTTCATCTCTTGATCCACCTTTTTCCCGCAATTTTCGGTCGTCTCTGGATCTTTCATCGGTCTCTAGGGTCTGATACTCCCACTGTTATGTCGAAGTCCGAGAGTATACGAAGTACACTATTGGATTATCTCCCCTTATCCCGCTCTTTTCATCTGTGGGTGATGTTTTCTGTGAGGACCAAAGGTAGGATTGGATTATGCCCCCTTACCTGCAAGTGATGCTGTCACCAATAGATCAATGGAGGGGTGTCCTTAGCAACTGCCTTAGCAACGGCGGTCCATTTCTATGATGCACTTCGTTTCTCTTCTCTTGCTCCATCCCGCTCCTCGCTGCTCTTCTCTTGCTCCGTGCTGCTCATCGCTGCTCTTCTCTTGCTCATCGCTGCTCATCACTGCTCATTGCTGCTCATCTCTTGCTCATCACTGCTCATTGCTGCTCATTTCTTGCTCATCGCTGCTCATCGCTACTCATCGCTGCTCATTGCTGCTCATCTCTTGCTCTTTGCTGCTCATCGCTACTCAGGACCTTACTCGCGTGCTCATTTCGCTCCTGCTGCTTGTCACTGTTCGTCATCGCTGTTCATCTCTTGATCCACCCTTTTCCCGCACTTCTCGGTCGTCTCTGGATCTTTCATCGGTCTCTAGAGTCTGATACTCTCACTGTTATGTCGAAGTCCGAGAGTATACGAAGTACACTATTGGATTATCTCCCCTTATCCCACTCTTTTCATCTGTGGGTGATGTTTTCTGTGAGGACCAAAGGTAGGATTGGATTATGTCCCCCTACCTCCAAGTGATGCTGTCATCAATAGATCAATGGAGGGGTGACCTTAGCAACTGCCTTAGCAAAGGCGGTCCATTTCATTGCACATCGCTGCTCATTGCTGCTCTTCTCTTGCTCATCACTGCTCATTGCTGCTCATCTCTTGCTCATCGCTGCTCATTGCTGCTCATCTCTTGCTCATCGCTGCTCACCACTGCTCTTCTCTTGCTCATCGCTGCTCATCTCTTGCTCCGTGCTGCTCATTGCTGCTCATCGCTACTCAGGACCTTACTTGCGTGCTCATTTCGCTCCTGTTGCTTGTTGCTGTTCGTCATTGCTGTTATCTTTTGCTCCGTTCTACCCATCGCTGCTCTTTTGTTCATCGTTGCTCTTCTCTTGCTCATTGCTGCTCATCACTGCTCATCGCTGCTCATCTCTTGCTCCGTGTTGCTCTTCTCTTGCTCTTTGCTGCTCATCGCTACTCAGGACCTTACTCGCGTGCTCATTTCGCTCCTGTTGCTTGTTGCTGTTCGTCATCGCTGCTCTTTTCTTGCTCATCGCTGCTCTTATCTTGCTCTTTGCTGCTCATCGCTACTCAGAACCTTACTCGCGTGCTCATTTCAGTTTTGGGGCTGCTGCTGCTAGTGGTGGTCGATTGTCATTATTCAAAGATTGGATCTGTGCGAGAGCACCATTAAATTCTTGTCATTTGAAAGGGCACTCTGCATTTATCCAGGCTTGTGACTGGCTATCATACGATAGGCTGCATTAATCCTCCTCAATTTTTTAAGGCCACTCTGCATTTGTCCAGGCTTGTGACTGGCTATATATATGTATAAACATATATAGGCTGCGTTACCCTCCTTCCCTTTTTTTTAAATTTTTTTAAATTTTTAATTTTTTTTCATATATTTCTTTTTCTTTGTAATATGTTCCAATTCCTCTGTCACATAGAGTCATTGCTGTCTTCAGCTGGTGGTGGGTCGTAGTCGTTCAATACACGGTTAAGCAGATATTTTCGTTTTTCTACGGCATATTCCCATGATTCTTTTGATTCGTAGTCTTCCTCTTCTCTCAAGCGTTTAGCCGTTTTCTTGATCTTTCTATGTACGGGGTCTCTATTCATGTCTTGATGCCAGGACAATAGTCCGAGGTAATGGTTTCGCATTTCGTCTCTGTATGTGTCAACCATGTCTCGATATGCTGCCAAGCGTGCATCATTCCGGCTTCGACAAGTTCGTTTACTTTCTGTGAGTATTCCGATTGATGTACTTGAAATGTTCTATTCAAAATGACTTCCCATGGAGACTGTTCGCATTGCTCTTCGGAGTCTTCGTTGGACTCCTGTTCACTACTTTGTTCGGATTCCTCGTTATCGGCTTCTGTGGTGGTATCTGAGACTGAATCACTATAGTCTGTTGAATCCTTCTCCATACCGTGTGCATTCTTTTTGTGTCGCACTATGTTGAAGTTTCGCTTGGACTCAATCTAATTAAAAACCGATCTCTCATCGCTCCCGTTTTCTGATATGTCGCGTGGGAGATCTAACGAAACCCGCTTTGAGGTCACATGTGAGTGAACTGGAACTTATGAATTTATAATGACATGCAAATGAATTGACTTCCTATCAGTAAGCCAATCAAAAAAGTTTATGAATTCTGGGGACTGACGATTTCTTCGTAATCAACTTACAAGATCGCGTAAGCCGCAATTTCATTGGTCGAACAGGACACACCTACGAGGTCACTCACATGTGACCTCAAAGCGGGTTTCGTTAGATCTCCCACGCGACATATCAGAAAACGGGAGCGATGAGAGATCGGTTTTTAATTAGATTGGCTTGGACTGGTATCCACATATGTCACAGGCATACATTTAAGACGTCTTTCTTTCCTTGGATTCAATAGTAGAATGAGCTGCGGTCGTCCTGCAAGTGCTTATATTACCTACAGGTTCCTCAACGGCTTGTTGATTCATACACAAACGTTTGGCAAAGTATTCGTTTCGAGATTGTTGCAGTTCAGATTTCACTTTTCTGATTAGGTTTCTATTAAGTCTTGTCCACTCGTTGTCAATCCTTCTACACCCCTTGCAGACATTCATGTTTTTGTAGAATTCCGCAAAGCTCTTGTTCATTTGACACTTTGTACATTTCTTGTTTGGATCCACTTTGCTAGGCCCTCCACTTGTGTTGTCCAGCCGTTTGGTTCTCTCCACTTTGGTTGGAAGTATTTTCCTTTTCACTTCTGGTTTTGCTTTGGTCTTTGAAAGATCCACAGGAATTAAGTATCTAGCAGGAACCAATAAACCGAGAGGCGTTTTCGACTCCATTGGTACGTGTGTGTTGTTTGACGGTCTTCAAACAACTGACGAAATTAAACAAAACCTTTGAATATATTTTCGTTAAAAGCTTTCCATTGGCAACACGGAGCAAGAGATGAGCAGCGATGAGCAGTGATGAGCAGCAATGAGCAAGAGAAGAGCAACGATGAACAAAAGAGCAGCGATGGGTAGAACGGAGCAAAAGATAACAGCAATGACGAACAGCAACAAGCAACAGGAGCGAAATGAGCACGCAAGTAAGGTCCTGAGTAGCGATGAGCAGCAATGAGCAGCACGGAGCAAGAGATGAGCAGCGATGAGCAAGAGAAGAGCAGTGGTGAGCAGCGATGAGCAAGAGATGAGCAGCGATGAGCAAGAGATGAGCAGCGATGAGCAAGAGATGAGCAGCAATGAGCAGTGATGAGCAAGAGAAGAGCAGCAATGAGCAGCGATGTGCAATGAAATGGACCGCCGTTGCTAAGGCAGTTGCTAAGGTCACCCCTCCATTGATCTATTGATGACAGCATCACTTGGAGGTAGGGGGACATAATCCAATCCTACCTTTGGTCCTCAAAGAAAACATCACCCACAGATGAAAAGAGTGGGATAAGGGGAGATAATCCAATAGTGTACTTCGTATACTCTCGGACTTCGACTTAACAGTGAGAGTATCAGACCCTAGAGACCGATGAAAGATCCAGAGACGACCGAAAATTGCGGGAAAAGGGTGGATCAAGAAATGAACAGCGATGACGAACAGTGACAAGCAGCAGGAGCGAAATGAGCACACGAGTAAGGTCCTGAGTATCGATGAGTAGCACGGTGCAAGAGATGAGCAGCAATGAGCAGCGATGAGCAAGAGACGAGCAGCGATGAGCAGCGATGAGCAAGAGATGAGTAGCGATGAGCAGCGATGAGCAAGAGATGAGCATCAATGAGCAGTGATGAGCAAGAGATGAGCAGCAATGAGCAGTGATGAGCAGCAATGAGCAAGAGAAGAGCAGCGATGAGCAGCACGGAGCAAGAGAAGAGCAGCGAGGAGCAGTGATGAGCAGCGATGAGGAAGAGAAGAGCAGCGATGAGCAGCACGGAGCAAGAGAAAAGCAGCGAGGAGCAGGATGGAGCAAGAGAAGAGAAACGAAGTGCATCATAGAAATGGACCGCCGTTGCTTAGGCGGTTGCTAAGGACACCCCTCCATTGGTGACAGCATCACTTGCAGGTATGGGGAAATAATCCAATCCTACCTTTGGCCCTCACAGAAAATACCCCCAAATGAAAAGAGCGGGATAAGGGGAGATAATCCAATAGTGTACTTCGTATACTCTCGGACTTCGAAATAACAGTGAGGGTATCAGACCGATGAAAGATCCAGAGACGACCGAGAAGTGCGGGAAAAGGGAGATAATTCAATCTCGTCAAGCATGGCACATCCTGGTCCGTGACTTGCGTCAGTTCCGTAAACAAATCATGGAAAAAACCCATCACTTCCGGTTGTGCATGCGCCTGACTTCCGGGTACATCCGGTTCCGCAGACCACACGTCCGGGTCCTAGCACGTGACTTGCGTCACTTCCGGCAACAAATGGCGCGAAAAACCACTACTTCCGGTTGCGCATGCGTGCAAACCACTTCCGGGTACTTCCGGTTCCGGTCACACATGCGCAGACTACATATCCGGGTCCTTGCACGTGACTTACGTCACTTCCGTCAACAAATGGCGGGAAAAACCACTACTTTCGGTTGCGCATGCGCGCAAACCACTTCCGGTACTTCCGGTTCCGGTCACGTGACTTCTGGTTCCGGTGACGTCACTTCCGGATCCTCCACCACACCCACCACCTCAAATCATAATTTAGAACCGCATATATACTACTTGTCTCTCTTTGTCCAAATCTAGCTGGATGTCCTCAAAAATTGTACTTATAATTATACTGTTTATTTTATATGATTAAGTTAACTGTATTTTATATGATCAACCCTTGGTTGGCCAATAAAGTTTTCTGTTTACAAGTCTTTCGAATACATGTGCTAAGAGTTATTTTTGAAGCCCATTTTATTCGATGAATGCTCTACTTCAGCTGCATGAGGGGTTATCTATATAATTAATATTTTTTATTACGTATAAATGAAGTGTTTTTATCCAGTTTAGTTTTTAGACATTATTTATCTTAATCTGTAATTAATCTTATTACGAATCGCGTGATCATTAGTGTAATTCTACTGTTTGTAAATTGATTAAAGTTATGCCCGTAGAAATTTGGAATAGTTTGTTACACTATATACAAATTTTGAAAAAGGAGGTAAAGTGTGATAATTTTTCTCTTTTTTTGTTTCTGTTTGTTTGTTTGTTTTATTCCGTTTTTGGTTATTATTTTTTGGCAATTGTTCATTTACTTAATTTTAATTTTGAAAGAAAAATTTAACTGAGGAGGTAAAACTTCTTGAAATGGTTTTAAGTTTTTTTGGAATCGCCAACAATGAGAAACAAAGTTATTTTAAATGAGGTACATGCACTTATATATTAAATGTTATAAGATTTTGGTATTTCATTTACTATTTTAACGCTCAAATGTATAAAATCTTAACTTTCATCATTGAAAAACGTAGCTTGTGAGGGACGACGTATATATTATCTGCATTTTGACAGCTAGATATCGTAAAATATCATCCCGTGAGCCAGAATATGAAGTTTGGGACGAGTGAGCGTAGCGAACGAGACCCAAGTCTTCATATTCTGTCGAGCGGGATGATATTTTACGATATCTAGCTGTCAAAATGCAGATGATATTTTTATCATCTTAATTACTAATCTGAAACGTAAATATTTGTAAACTTTCTAAATTCTTCCAAATTATCGCGGGAAAAGTATGGATTCTTTATCCCAACGACAACAACACGTACATTGTTTACAATACCAATAAGTATATATATGTCCTGAATGTTCATTTAAAATATCTTATAAACGATATAAAAACATACATTAGGGTGTATTTTCATTTTTTTAAAAGAAAATCAGTCTGGAAATCTTTGTTCATGATTTTCCGGGAAACTAAAGAACCCGCTTTCAAACTTGCAACCTCGTGACGTCATAGTCCGTCTCCATTCGCGAAACAACGTCTGACTTAAATATGCGCAACATAAAATAATCATTCAACTTTAACCAAGGATACTACATATTTAAACATCATTTAGTTGTATTAGTACTAATTCAGGCGAAAACATGGCTATGAAAATATAAAGCGTACATTTAATAAATTGTTTTAATCGCAAATAATGAAATTCAAGGGAAAGAGCGGAAAGAAGTCCCAGCAGACATTATCAGCATCGAGGAAAGACACATTTTGTTGATGTCACTTTTATAAATTTCTTCATCATTCATTTAAATAAAACGCCATAATATAAGAAATGAACACCAGATCTTGATATATTTATTAATATTTTGCAATTTTGAAAGTTATTTAATAAGTTCTAAGCTGCCAAACGTTGGGAGAATTTGTTGATAATGCCTGCTGACTGTTGATAACTCCTGCTCAGCGCACGCGCTTCTTGATACGAATTTTACGGAGCCGCTCAACAAGCTGATAGAATCGCAGGGAAGGATGATAAGTCATGTTACACTTACGTGTACGAACATCGCGAGTAACGTATATTCAAATTTGCCATGAATTTGAGAAAACTTTAATTTACATTATAAATCAAATAAAGTCAAGCTGTATACGAGCTGGCCAGTTTTTGTTCAGTATTGAAAGGAAAATTTCAAATGAAATCACTCACTGTCTGAACATTCAATATAATCTTTCGTCCCCTGATACATATTTTTTTATCGACATTTTTAAATATTTATACGGTAACATACGTCGAAAACGAATGAAAATGATCACAGGGACTACTTCAGCAGGTTCTTAAATCATTGTTTACCTCCAGATGGTTCATAATAAACATTATCAAACATTCGTCTAGCCATAGCCATACATAGCTAAATTCTCGTAAAGGTAAAATTGATTGAAAAGATGCTATCAAGACCTATCTATCGAATAGAATACAATTACAATATGTGAAGAATCGTTTGATTTGAATAAGGAATAGGACGTCGTGTCAAGTGAGAAAGACACAATTATGCTGCATAAAATAATTCCTTAATCTAAGATTTACTTTTTACAATAGCCTTAAAGTCAAATGCGCATATATCCCAACAAGTTTGAAATAAAAGATTACGCTCAAAAGGTCTCGGTCTCCTACCATGACCTTTATCTTGAAATTGATTACAAGGAAGCTCATTAAAAAACTCTACAACAACACCGGTGACAACAAGAATTAAATTCTCTAATTATCAACTTCCCGTTCATCAGTAGCAATATTTGAGCAAGCAGCACCGGCGTATGATGTTTACATTTTTAAAACTAATTCGTTGTTCTAGAGTTTGTTACAATGATTTCATTGCTACTCAAACACACAGACTGAAATCTTTACTTCTAAAATTTGTAGATCGATATTAAATACAAACTTTCCAGATGAAATATGTTCTTTTCCACTTGTAGTTTCGATGTTTCTCTACCACCGAACATATTGTACTTGTTTTGACATGAGCGGATAATCTGACTTCACATGCGGTGTCCTTGTTGTTCATACTTTATATTTTAAACACAAATTTGCCAAATTAACGTCCTTTAGACAGTTTCAAGGACAGCAGATCAATGCAAATGTTCTGTTGAAAGTTACTATGCGAGACTGTTTTTGCTTGACAGAAGAATGGTTGGGATTCGGAGCATCCATCTTGGCAGTATTCCAAAAAGTGCAACAACATGTTAGTCATTTGACCCAAAGCACTTCTATAAACGATGCTTGCGAGTTCCAAACTTGAACTTAATAATGAATAGGCATAAAATGTCTATTTGTAAAGAAGAAAATGCACAGAATACAATAGTTAACGATAAAAATAGGTAAATATTTAAGAAAAAAAATAGTGGATCCGTGTGAAACAAATAATCGGGAAAGTGCCCTTACTCCTTTTCTTCAAGAGACAATTGAATTAATCTTTTACCGAAACATACATCAGATATTTCCACCGTGACCGAGGATTCTAAAGATTTTTACCTGAAAAAGCAGGTCTAGTAACCGCTTGACTCCGTCCATCCGTCCGTCCATCCGTCGTGCCGTACGTACATCCGAACGTCCATCCGACCATCCGAAAGACCTTGGGTAGGAAACTTTCGTCATGTTTTCTAAAGAAGGGAATGATTTTATATTTTGTCTTCAGTTTTATAATATTACGTTGTAGCGTGTAAGCAATTTTTGGATCTGTCGTGCAGCCACTTCCTGTTTGCCCATATTTAAAAATTCAAGAATACTCAAATCATCAGAAAAATTTTCGTGAAAGTTTTCCTGTCTTCTACAAAAGGGAATTATTTTATATTTTGTCTGCAGCTTTAAGATGTTGAGTTGTAGCGTGTAAGCAATATTTGGATCTGTCGTGGAACCACTTCCTGTTTGCCGACCGTAAAAAATTTCAACACTACTAAAAACACTAGAAAACATTTCGATAATTTTTCTTCGGTTCTACAAAGAGAAGGAGTTTATATTTTGTCGGCATCTTGATCATGTTGAGTTGTCGCGTGTAAGCAATTTTTGGATCTGTTGTGCAGCCACTTCTTGTTTGCCGATAGTTAGAAATTCAACAATATACTCAAAACACTAGAAAAATTTTCGTGAAAGTTCTACAAAAGGGAAGATCTTTTAGGATGAAACTTAATGACAAACGTGATGACTTCAACTTTCCCTTCTTGAATAGCAATATACCAGCATCGCCTGTATATGGCGTCTACGTTTCTCAGCTTATCCGATTTTCAAGGGTATGCGTCAGTTACCCTGACTTTCGACAAAGAGGACTACTGCTGTCACAAAAGCTTCTTAACCAGAGTTTTATCAGTGATAAGTTGATGTCATCACTTAAGAAATTTTACGATCGTCATAACGAATTGATTGACCGTTACAGTGTTCCAATATCTAAGATGATGTTGGACCTGTTCCTACTGTCGTAACATTTCATGTACCTTCCACCGGATTTACTTTATTGAACTTCACGACGGGTGTCTTTTACGGAGCAGGAACTGCTTACCTTTCCGGAGCACCTGGGTTCACTCCTGGTTTTTTTTATAAGAGTTCGTAATGTTCTTTTTTTTTTTTTTTTTTTTTTTTTTTTTTTTTTTTTTCAGTGTTTATCTGTTGTGGTTGTGGTTGTTTATTTGTCTTCCCAGGTTTGTCTTTCCAATTGATTGAATTGCCCTTAGGTGTATTTGTATTTGTCTCTTTATATTTTGTCCGCAGCTTGATAATGTTAAGATGTAGCTTTTAAGCTATTTTTGGATTTGTCATGCAGCCACACCCTGTTTGCCGATAGCTTAAAATTCAACAATACTCAGAACCTTAGAGGAATTTTCGTGAAAGTTTTCTCGGCTTCTACGAACATGACAAAAGGGAATTATTTTAATTTTTTTGCAGTTTGATAATGTTGATTATTTATAGCGTGTAAGCAATTTTGGATCTGTCATGTAGCCACATCATGTTTGCCGATCAATGAATTGAATGCTGCGAAGCAGGTCAAGACCCAGTTTTGGTCTTGTTAATCGTGATATCTGTGGTGACTAAACAAAGGATAATACATGCCCCTAAAGTCATTGCTGTTTTTAAAAAAACCAATAAGCTCTATGCAGTCGAACTATCCATTTTCATCATATCAAGTCCAAAAAAATGCTTTAATATAATAATTGAATAGCGGTTCATGGGAGACACGAAAATGTCACTACAAAAGAATTATCTGTTTTTGAATTGACAGTTATACACAATCTATGCAATATTTTTCTTCTTTAGAATACTTAGGTGATAGATCAATATGCACTTATCAAAGTCCTTAAATTATGATAAAGTGAATTCAAAAAAATAAAAGATATTGGATTTTTATCAAATTTAGATCAACCGTTGAGGTTGCAATACCAGACAAGATACTAAAGCATGTCTTCGATAAAATATTGATTGGGTTAAGCTTTCAAAAAGTTATAACTGACGACAATTTTAAAAATCTGTACTTTCGAACAAAGGCTTAGATAAATTTAATGCATGGGTGTTATATGTTAGAGGTAAAAGGAATGACTTCAGAAATTTAGAGTAAAAGATTAAGAGTAACTCTTTTGTGCATCCTTTGATTGTTTTTTTTTATTATTATTATTTTATTCCTTTTGAAACTTTGGTATTTAAATCTTATTTTCATAATTTGGGATTATTTTTTATGCTGTAAAAATTTCACCCTTTGAGCAGACCTGGGGAGTTGTAAATCGACAAAATATGTAATTTTTCATTTCTCTTTTTATTATTGAATAACTGTTTATTTACACTTTTAACATTGATCCTTAGTGTGGAATTTTCCAGGAGACAGTATAACGGATAAATATATATTACGGCATGTTTAGTGTATATTCATTAGTAGACATTTGAAAGCATGTTTGATGGTGTTACCTTTTAATTCCTGAAGTCGGAATTTTTTTACTACACAATATTTCATATACAATATCAAAATTTATATGGTACTTTATATAAAATGTGAATGTCGAAATAATTTGTTATGTTTTTAAGTATAATAAACAGATTAAGTCACTGATGGGATTTTGAACTGTAAACATATATTTGACGATCAAGATTAGTAAGCTGAAACATTTTATTGTATTTTATTTATGTAATTTTTTGGCCTCTTTTTGGTTTATTTACTAATAGCCCATCGATAGCTTACCGACCTCTTGTTTGACACATTTGACCTTGAGAACTTCTGATCAGACGTAATTGGTCAGAATGCAACACAGAGCATCACAATTGTCATCATTTGTCAAAGGGAGCTTGCTATAAACTCGGCACCTGACCCATATTGTGCTGCTGTACTGGAACCTGTTTGCACTTTGTAGTTTGGTTTCAGGGTCTGTTTCTCATTGTCACCTTTTTATACTGATATGACTTATGTTTTGGCAGCTACTCATTTCCGTAAATAACTCAGAATTAAAGCATCTGTCATATTATACGAAGATTTGGCATGCCGTAAAACCTGGTTTAACCCATCATTTACATTTGAAAATGCCTGTACCAAGTCAGGAGTATGACTTGCTTTTCATCTGTTCGGGGTATTTGCGTATCTCCCGGAATATTCCAGTTTGTATGATTTTGACCATGAAAATTTCACTTGGAGTTCCAAGTTTGTTATGAAACTTTATTCATTTCCATCAATACATGATTGCACATTTTGAGAAAAAGATAAAGTCCTGATTTCTTTTAATAAGTAATACATATGATTATTTACATAATGATGAAGTAATTAATGTCAAATATTTCACTACTGCTTTTATTTGTCATTTTTGAGCTGTAAATTTGAATAATGCACATTGTAAATATCCTACACAACACAATACATTAAAAGTAAGAATCTAACAAATCTAAAGTCCCAGGACACTTGGTTTCCCTCATTATGATTAGAAGGTGCCCTTGTAGAGAATAAATTATTTACAGTGTAATATGTAGCAGATGTAGAATTTAAAGAATATGTAGTATTATTTTCGGAACTTTGACTCTGTGTGTCTTCAGTAGTTGAATTTACCGTGTACATCTCTGTTCCATTTGTTGTTGTGTCACCATTATCTGTTGTCGGAGTTTCTGTTTCCGATGCTGTGGACAAAAAACTAGTTAAACTTGCTGTAGCATAGTATGTTGAATCTGTTGAATTGCTTTGTATGGCTGTCGTTTCGTTAGTTAGACTAGTTGTTGTAATATCTGTTGAATGATATAATAAAATACAAATATAACTGAATAGTAAAAATGAATGTGAACAAAGTAAGGATAAAACACAAGCTAAGAAATTAATTCTCTTCTTAGCTGGTGTTTGAGTTTACGATTTTGTCTGTTTTGCTTTTTATCAGTGAAAAAGTTTTTTTATCAGACCAAAATATGGCGCATTTAGATCTAGATCTAGAGGAATTACACTTCACAATATTTTTTTAAAAATATTTTCAAACTTTTTTAACTATCAGTTATACGTTAAAACTGACAATACAACCTGTACGATATGATATGGGAACAAGGCTAATACGAGGAAACCCAGTCCAATACGCTTCGGTATTAGCCCAGTTCTGGTCTCATATTGACCTTGTCAAAGTTACATTGGGCTGGTTGATTATTATAGGTGTCATTACGTAATGATTCTCATTTTGGCCTAGTTAAACGTCCTCAGTCAGGTGTATTGCCCTTCATATTCGCCTCAGCCCAAGCCTTGGACTTATAACTATTCCAATATGAAAAACATTGCGTAATAAAACCATAACATTTTTCTAGATATTGAAAGTATGCTTGGATGATGGAGACTTTATAATACATATTTAACATGCCATCTTGTTATGTCTAACTAGGTAACTACCTGTGCAAGCATAAACAGGTGGAATATCTAACCCCATGGAAAGAGCACTCCGTCATTTTCAGAGAGTGAGATATTTGTTTCTTGTAAAACAATGGATAAAAAACATTATATTGTTATGTGCTTATCGTATCTATATTCAGTGTGTTCGTTTTAAAAGTTCACTAAAACTTATGATTCTATTTTTTATCCAAGTGTGAAATAAAATTTTCTTTATTCATTATTCCATTATTGGTCCGTATTTTGTTAAAATATTCAGCGCATAATCTCTATGTCATTGTCTTACCTTCTCATTGCTTATATAAAACATTTCAAAACCACCCACTCTCTCAATATTTAGAAGTGAAAGTACTTTATTTATAGCATCATCTGCGGTATAATTACTGCGCATATTGGTTGTATGTCCGGTTACCTCTGGTCACCTTATAGCTGAACAATTCTGCTTAGACGAATGAAAAAACATGGAAACATGTCGGATTAGTCCGGATTGTGTTAACTTACCGATAATTCCAGCATTTAAAGAAACGTATCGACCTAAACGTGTGAAATTTTCAGACAATACATTCATCCTCAGTCAGTCAAATTTTGATTGAAATTGTGTCTATTGCAGTTGTTACGTGATGGCGGCCCAAAGAAATCGAGCCCTTAATTGTAGTATTATAGATAGAGATGCGATTTGACTCAACTTTACCATGTTTACCTTTGTTTAAATTAGAAATTTGAGAAATCTTTCGGACGTTTCTAGTTGTTCACAATGTTCTGTTGTGTTTTTCGCTAGCATTAATGGGAAGTCACAAATGCCAACTTTGCAAAGCAATAACAAAAAAACAAAAACAAAAATCATATTACATTGAAAACTCTAGTTGATACTTATTGTGGAGATTTATTTGAAACAAACATGATAAAGATAAAATGGATTTGGGAAGCTATTTTTATAAACATATCTAGGTTTCGATCCCCTCATGCACAGGTGACTTAGCATGGATATTAACGATCCTATCATAATCAAGTGTACAACCAATGTATGTTTTTTTTTTTTGGCAATCATTTCAGTTACGTGTGCGTTTATAAATTATCAATATAGAAATACATGTATACAAGTACCCTAAAACAATTCAAAAGTATTCAATAAAAATACAAATTTTATTATTAACTTGAGCTCTTTTTTATCTTTTACAAGAACATTTCTTTTCCTGAAATATATTCTTTTCATTACATTAAAAGTCAACATGAATAGAACGTTGAAACCTTATCTGCAGCTACCATCGTTTTGTGACAATTTTGCAAACATTTTGTTGGTACTATATCTGTTTAATTTTAGCGAAACAATCATCCGAAAGGGATTGGAATTAGCAATGTTCACTTGTTCTTTAGAAAGTCTAAGATGGCAATGTGAGATAACATGATACCGAAAGAGTGTCTTTAAATTTATACATATGTATTATAAACCCTGAGAATTTAGAAGGTGTACATAAACCCTTTGTTATTCAAAAAAGTTCTCTTAAACTATGTTTAAAAAAACTCAAGAAAATTGAATTTGAGGTTTCTCATGCTTGAAAAACTGTCGAAGTTAGATAATAGTTTTACACTTTATCTATATTGTAGAATTAAATCGGATATAACGTGAGAAGAATATTTATTACATTTTACAAAATTTAACAGTCGATAATGTATTAGTAAATTTTGTGTAATGTGACCAAGATTTAGAGATAGAGTGAGGAAGATATAAAAAAGAAGAGAAAATCTACTTTGAAATATCTGTAACGTTGTAGGTGACGAAGAACAGTTTTTTTATCAGTTTGAAATAAATAAAAAAAATCGTAATAGTTTAATGAAGCGTGTACAACAGTATAATCTAAATTTTAGTCAGCTACAAATGATTTGTCAGATGAGATTTTTATTAAATCCTGGAATGGATATCTTCCTCGATGTAGTAGACTATATAAAGCGATCATTAGAATTGCGAAAATGAGGTCCACATTTGTCAATTATCTATAATCACTTCTTTTTCTTGTAAGAAATACTTAATATTTACATGTATATATGTGTATGTTTGCTTAGCCTGTAAAGGTTTATTATGCAATAAAGGTACTATTTAAAACTATTGAAATTACATTACAAAATCAATTCTATAAACAACAAATTGGATAACCCATCTGTAGCAGGATGAGTAGTCAAGAAATGGCAAAGAGATTTTCGAAGGAGGAGAGGGAGGAGAAAATAAAAAAAACTCACAAATTCCGGAGAACAACGAAGACAAGATCAAAACAATACAAATACTACTTTTAAAATCATAAAACATGAACAATATGGACCCCACCAAAATCCGGGAGTAGATCCTCATACAAAAGTAACAAAAAAAAAAAAGAATACAAAACACAACCGAGAGTCATGATGATTTTGATTTGGTACAAATACTGAACAGTGATGACATTACAATAGTTCCATGGGTACTCAAACCTTCCTTATCTATCCTGGTCATTCTGTGTATAAAACACAACGTAAAAGACAAATACATTTTGATACCATAAAGATGATCTTAAAATTTAAATCTTTATGATTAGTTTGTTGCGCAAATTTAGTTTTAAGGTATCCGGACCATAATAGTTCATGATCGAAAATTGTATCTCGTTTTGACCGTGAATTGCTGAACCAAAAATTTTAAACTGGGATTTTGTATATATATTTTTCCCCAAGTTGAAGCACACTTTGTTGCTTATATGGAGAGTCTGTAAAAATAAGTTAGTTATATTGAGATTTCTGAAGTTTTCCGATAATTACCGAGGTCATTTCAATTGCGTTGTATGGAACATCCGGGAACTTTTGAATAATCACGTGGTCATTTATGGTCCGGATACCTTAATTCATTGCTTCTCCAATATAAAACTCTTTATATAAAGAACATATGAGAGTATATACACATTTTGGACGTTTTAGATTTTATACTGCATTTAACATTTCATGTAAATCTTCAATAACATTGGTTGGTCTAAAAAAACAGTGAATATTATGAGCGCAACATACTTACTGTAAATTGTTTTAATATTATAATCAACAGATTGTTACAATACTTACTACTGTTTGCTTGAAAGAAAGCTTTCTGTATCAACATGATCAATATGAACAGTACCACACATTGTCTTTTCTGAAATCGAATAATATATTAGCAAGATTAGCTGCATTGTACAACATCTCTGTTAACAAGAATTTGTATAAAAAACAAATATATGCTAATTGATCACAATTGTCTTTATAATACAGTTAAAGAAATGTTATGTTTTTTATTATTATTATTTTAGTTATATATGTATCCATGTAGAATATGTTTGTTATGTTACTGTTGTATGATCTTATGGATTTTCCCACTTTTTTGTTTCTTCGTTTTTCGATATTTATTTGGCTGGAAAGATATCACAGCCCAAGTCCGTATGCAAAGAAGGAGGGAATGTGCTTTTATCTGAGCTTTTATATCTTAGCGACTACAGATATTATAAATGTGTACTATAATAACGTATAAAGCAAGACCCAAATACATATCTATTGCCCTTCAATCATGTCAATTGTTTCTAATTATATAATGTTATCTCAGTAATTGAATTAAAATTTTCCTTTTTTAGCATTAATAGATCAGTAAAAATTAAACCACATAAATCAAATTTAGAAAAACGATAATATATAATGGATTTTCTCAACTTTCATTATATTTCTTTTAAAAAGAAATCAGATCCTATTCATATGCCAGCCTATTTTTAATTTGCTTGTGACAAATTAATTTAAAAAAAAATCTCAGATCACAACAGAAAAGGAAAAAAAAACAATAAAAAAAAACTAAAAATCAGTATAGTCTCGGATATTATTTCAGGATAATGCTGTTGTATATTTGTACTCATTTCACACACTAGCTTTGATTGATACTGATGATACATCCGTTTTTATGTTCTTTAATCATATTAACCTCATTTAACGCATTCAAGAATTTGAATATCGAAAATATTCAACTCGTGACCAGAAAACACTAATAATTACCTGATGCGCTGCGCGCATTCGTGAATTAAGGTGTTTTTCGGTCACTCTTTGATTATTTTGCGATATTCAAATACTTGAATTAGTTATCCTATAAATATCAGCAACAGTATACATGTAGTATCAAATTGATATTAATATTGTTATTTTTAAATCATTGTTTATCGTCCTTTTGTATTTACATTTGTAGTAGTAAGTTTCTAGCATGACTATGCAAGTGATCAGTAAAAATATATACATGTGTTATTTGAAGCTTTCTATCACACATAAACTTTCTTTCTCGTAGTTTAAAAAAATGCCACCCGAAGGAACTGCAAATTTAAATGTTTTTTGGATATGGGGGGGGGGGGGGGAGGGACATATTAAATATCATTGAATAACCACGTAATGGAATGAAAAAAAACACCTTACCATTTTCCAGAACCTTCCCACGCTATACACCGCATTTGGATTTATATAATCTTAAAACTGTAATCCGTTTGATCTTTTTGAGGACTACACCACACAGGATGAACTCAACGACATTGTTATCAAGTTAACAGCAGTTAATGACATTTTTTGATAAGATAAAGGGAGGAAATGTATTCTATATAACAGCACCTCCTGGGAATTATTATGATTATATGCACTTATAATCATTAGATACATGTAAACCCAAAAAGAGATATGCAGTGTTTTGAAATAGATAATACGGGCTATAAGCGATTAAAACATTTTGTGTTGTCTCTGTATAGTATGGACCTTTTCATTAGACAAACAAACTATTATGTTTCACACTGTGTTTCAAACTAGTCCGTATTTTGTGATACTGCATGGTGACATAAAGAGAAACTTCACGGTGAAATGAAGAAAATGAAGAAAATCCAACTATTTGGATGAACTCATACTCTTTACTGTACAGGATCATACATGTGTGCTGACACAGCTAAAGGAAAAAGTGTCTCAGAGTGGAAAGTTCAAAGTTGCCGTAATGTCAGATTAAAATCATGAAAAAATTAGAAATCCGCATGCATCTGTTAATTTCTCATCTCTGTACCGGTTTATGACATCAACTTTCATGAGCGTGGAGATGTTTTCTATTTTATCAACCCAAATGATTGATTAATTGATTGTTGGTTACCGTCCAGTGGCAACTATTTCATGCTTTGTCAAAACGATAAAGTTTCATTCACCACAGAATTCAAATAGGGGTGGGAGGGGACACAAAGTGGAACCAATTTTGACTGCGACTGTAAAAAGGGGATGGTTGGGTAGGTTCTGATAATTCAGACATCCGTAGCGGAATAAGCCTACTCTATATCAAAACTACAGGCGTGGTCTTTAGCAACTATGGTCCGCGGGCATGCATTCCATATTATGACCTGACAACCTCCTAACGAGAGGGTCTTCCCTATCCACCACCTGGGCCCAGTTGTTCAAAAGTTAATCACTGTTTTTACTTTCCATTAATTCGATTGTTGAGTAATATTTCTGTACAAAATTTTGCATAGACACACAAAGTCATATAATTAACCCATCAGAAAATGTTCAGTCCTTAGGCATAATCAAAGAAGCTAAAATTTGAAACTGTAAATTGTAGTTAACCTGTGAACAACGGGGCCCTGGGTGCGCGATAGGGAGAAAGTTGGCTTCAAGAAAAAAGTTCATCTTCAAAAGGGAAATATAAAAAACAACTTTATTATACCTCAGTATATATTATATTCTGTAAAGAAAAATAATTTAGATAAATTTGCTATTTTTTAAAGAATATAAAGAGCCTCTTAATATTTAAAGTTTAATGACTATTTTTCCTTGTGAAATGTTTTTAGAATGTGTTGAGTTTTATCTCATTGTAACCAAAAAATACGAGAACATGGCCACCTTCAGTGGTGAGCGATATATTAGAGGACAGCGATGCGAAAATGAAAACACAAAAAATGTAATAAGGCGTCAGTAAATTTTCTTTCGGTATATTAAAACACTGATTGATTGCATATTTGGGTTATAGTAAAAAATAACAATCCAAAGATACTAATATTAGATATAGTAAATTTATACTATGCTTTATACGACGCATTTCAAGGAGTTACCTCTCATCAGCAGCATTAAAACCGAAACATGTGGAAGACCAAAGGCCAAACTTATATTAAACAAGAAGTACTCAACCAAAAATACCGAAATAGGAAGCCAAATTTCAGCTAAGGAGATCTACTATGTGCAATACAAGGAATGAACCCTTAGTATTTCTATTATTTTTGAATTTTGCTAAATACTGGTAATTTCTGTAACAAATCAATGAATAATCATGTCAGACAAGTCTGACAAATGAGTTGGCGAATACCCTCGGGGACCTAGGGTCCACCAGCAGAGGCATCATCCCAGGAGTTTCAAAATAACAATCCAAAGATACTAATATTAGATATAGTAAATTTATACTATGCTGTATACGGCGCATTTCAAGGAGTTACCTCTCATCAGCAGCATTAAAACCGACACATTTGGAAGACCAAAGGCCAAACTTATATTAAACAAGAAGTACTCAACCAAAAATACCGAAATAGGAAGCCAAATTTCAGCTAAGGAGATCTACCATGTGCAATACAAGGAATGAACCCTTAGTAGTTCTATTATTTTTGAATTTTGCTAAATACTGGTAATTTCTGTAACAAATCAATGAATAATCATGTCAGACAAGTCTGACAACTGGGTTGGCGAATACCCTCGGGGACCTAGGGTCCACCAGCAGAGGCATCATCCCAGGAGTTTCAAAATAACAATCCAAAGATACTAATATTAGATATAGTAAATTTATACTATGCTGTATACGGCGCATTTCAAGGAGTTACCTCTCATCAGCAGCATTAAAACCGACACATTTGGAAGACCAAAGGCCAAACTTATATTAAACAAGAAGTACTCAACCAAAAATACCGAAATAGGAAGCCAAATTTCAGCTAAGGAGATCTACCATGTGCAATACAAGGAATGAACCCTTAGTATTTCTATTATTTTTGAATTTTGCTAAATACTGGTAATTTCTGTAACAAATCAATGAATAATCATGTCAGACAAGTCTGACAACTGGGTTGGCGAATACCCTCGGGGACCTAGGGTCCACCAGCAGAGGCATCATCCCAGGAGTTTCAAAATAACAATCCAAAGATACTAATATTAGATATAGTAAATTTATACTGTGCTGTATACGGCGCATTTCAAGGAGTTACCTCTCATCAGCAGCATTAAAACCGACACATTTGGAAGACCAAAGGCCAAACTTATATTAAACAAGAAGTACTCAACCAAAAATACCGAAATAGGAAGCCAAATTTCAGCTAAGGAGATCTACCATGTGCAATACAAGGAATGAACCCTTAGTATTTCTATTATTTTTGAATTTTGCTAAATACTGGTAATTTCTGTAACAAATCAATGAATAATCATGTCAGACAAGTCTGACAACTGGGTTGGCGAATACCCTCGTGGACCTAGGGTCCAACAGCAGAGGCATCATCCCAGGAGTTTCAAAATAACAATCCAAAGATACTAATATTAGATATAGTAAATTTATACTATGCTGTATACGACGCATTTCAAGGAGTTACCTCTCATCAGCAGCATTAAAACCGAAACATTTGGAAGACCAAAGGCCAAACTTATATTAAACATGAAGTACTCAACCAAAAATACCGAAATAGGAAGCCAAATTTCAGCTAAGGAGATCTACCATGTGCAATACAAGGAATGAACTCTTAGTATTTCTATTATTTTTGAATTTTGCTAAATATTGGTAATTTCTGTAACAAATCAATGAATAATCATGTCAGACAAGTCTGACAACTGGGTTGGCGAATACCCTCGGGGACCTAGGGTCCACCAGCAGAGGCATCATCCCAGGAGTTTCAAAATAACAATCAAAAGATACTAATGATACTAATACTAAATTTGTTGTCCCCTCAATACCAGCCATTGAGCCTTGTCTAGGCATCGGGCATTAGTTGGGGACAATAAACTTACTAGTTCTCTCATACCCACTAAATAAGTATATAATATTAAATAGGTGAATAAAATTATACATGTTTTGTAAATTATGATGTGTTGGCAAAGACATCAATAAGTCTAATGATTTTGAGAAGATTATCTCTATGAAATCACATTATTCATATGATTAATGTACAAGTCCACCAAACAAACAAAAATATACTGATAAACCTTCGCACAGTGTTTTTTTAACAATTGAAGAGAATTTCTGAAATTCCAAAAAAAAAAAAGAAAAAAAATGAAATAACAATAACACGAACTCTTTTCTTATCGTTCAGCGTCCATTAACAATGATTGTTTTGCTCTTCAGCAATATCATATTGCATCGATAATTACTACCTGTTCTAGAATGTTTTTCAAAGCTAAAAAAGCAGATAACTGTCTCATATATTCATTATATTGCTTTTTATAGTACACTATTTTGAGGGATTGTCTTATAGTGAATTATAGGTAAGTTTTCTTGTTTTCTAATGTTTTAAAGAAATGCTATACCACATAGGATCTGGTCAATTTCTGAATCGTGTTTTTAATAGTTGATAGAGGAAGGATACTGCGTACTTCATATCAGGTGAAACTAACTTCAATTAAAATAATACCATGTTTGACCTGGTATTAAATATATAGTCCACATCAGGTCCATAAAATAGCACATTTTGAATTGTATATAAATGATGAAGAAAAAATCGCAAACATCTTGCCTTGTAGTAAACAAAAATCATCTGCATTTCCATTTTTGTTTTGTCTTCTGTTTTTTTTGGGGGGGGGGTTTTGTTTTTGTTGTCTTGGGTCTTGCTTCAGGACGTTTTTTTCATCGTTAAAACGACTAGTAATACAATGTGTACTGATTTCGGAAAAAGTGCACTTTTAAAATCTTAAATTTGCATTACAATTGCACTCTCAAAGGTCAATATGCACTCGAATACACAGTACATGTAACACTCAATAAAATCTACCATTTTAAACAATAAATTTAATTGTTGTACATCCACTCAGTATCACTCTTGACTGTCATGTTGTTGTTAAGTACCTACAAAATATTGACATTATCATAAAATTAATTTTTGAAATCACTAAGTATTATGACAGAATCGTACTCTTAGTGCAAAAATGTCGGAGAGCACTTTTATCTCGTTAAATTACGTTTATATAAATTATAAACATGATAATTTTATAGCTTATTATAAATCAAAATTCAGAATTTAATATATTTGAAAATGAATTTAAAGCGTTCAAAACATTCAAAAACTCCAATTTTATTGTTTTCGGATTACTTTTCATTTTTTTTTGTACAATATATCAGTATATTAATCTAACAACGTTGAACTTCAGGCATTGTCTTTGAAAGGTAAGTTGCACTGTAAAAGTTCTTAAACTTTTTAATCATGCAAAAAATATCAATAAATAGTTTTCCCAAGTGTTATTACAGTAAAAAGCAATATTCTCAACCTCTTTTGTGGCTTTTAGTGTATTTTCTCGATTTCTAGAATGCATTGATTCCCAATTTTGAACTGATGATGTTCGTACGTTTTGCAATACAAAAAATAGTGTTATTAAGAACATTTCAGTTCATTATTTTTACCAAATAGTTTCAGAAAATCTCTTTTTGTTGAAAACGCTGAATGATATTTTGCTAATTGAATGTTACTTCTGGTTTAAAAAAATAACAATGAAACTAGAGGCTCTCAAGAGCCTGTATCGCTCACTTGGATTTAACTTTTCACCTTGAACAGGACAAACAAATTTAAGTGTTGCAGTCAATTTGGCTGGTTTTTCTATAGCGCCCTATATGAAACTACAATGTAAGTTCGGCTGTGGCGGCCATCTTGGTTGACAATCCAGGTGATTGCACACAATTATGAAAGAGAACCATCTAAGGACCAAAGCTGCCAACTTTAGTTTCAATTGGCTCAGTAGTTTCAGACGAAAAGATTTTTGAGTGAATTTCCCATAGGGTCCTATGTTAAACTATGTTCAGCTGTGGCGGCCATCTTTGTTCACACTCCACGAAATCGGACACATTTCTGAAAGAGGACCTCCTAAGGACCATTGCTGCCAAGTCTAGTTCCTATTATTAAAGTGGTTTCAGAAAAGAAGATTTTTCAATGAATTTTACCATAGGGCCCTATGTTAAACTAAGTTCGGTTGTGGTGGCCATCTTGGTTCACAGTCTGGGTTATTTGACATTTTTCTGAAAGAGGACCCCCTAAGGACCATTGATGCCAAGTCTGGTTCCAATTGGTCAAGTGATTTCAAACAAGAAGATTTTTCAATGAATTTTACCATAGGGCCCTATGTTAAACTAAGTTCGTTGTGGCGGCCATCCTGGTTGACAGTCTGGGTCATTGGACATATTTCTGAAAGATGACCTCCTAAGGACCATTGATGCCAAGTCTGGTTCTAATTGGTCAAGTGGTTTCAAACAAGAAGATTTTTCAATGAATTTTCCCATAGGGTCCTATATTAAACTAAGTTCGGCTGTGGCGGCCATCTTGGTTCACAGTCCACGAAATCGGGCATATTTCTGAAAGAGGACCATTTAAGAACCATTGCTGCCAAGTCTGCTTCCAATTGGTCAAGTGGTTTCAGACAAGAAGAGTTTTCAATGAATTTTCCATTAGGGTCCTATTTTAAACTACGTTCGGCTGTGGCGGCCATCTTGGTTAACAATCCTAGTCATCGGACAAAATCCTAAAAGAGAACCTTCTAATGACCAATACTGCAAATTTTGGTTACAATTTGCCTTGTAGTTTCATAGAAGATTATTGAAATTCGTCCCCCCTTTTTTTCTATTTTTAGTAACATCAGCTTTGTCGGTTGGAAGCTTAAGTCCTGGATGCCGGACATAATTTGGGAAGTGGGCTACCCAGGTACCATTCCACCAAAGTTGTGTTCCAATTGGCCCAGTGGTTTCAGAGGAGAAGATGTCTAAAGAAAAGTTTATGCCGGATGTTGTCTTTAAAGGGCAAAAACTCCTATAAGGGGTCAATCAATGATTTTGGTCGTGTTGACGTATTTGTAGATCTTACTTTGTTGAACATTTTTGCTGGCAACAGTTTGTCTTTATCTATAATAATATTCAAGATAATAACCTAAATCTGCAAAATTTCCTTAAAATTTACAATTCAGGGGCAATAACCCAACAAAGGGTTGACCGATTCGTCTGAAAATTTCATGGCAGGTATATTTTTTTACATTTTTTTGGTTGAGTACTTCTTGTTTAATATAAGTTTGGTTTTTGGTCTTCCAAATGTTTCGGTTTTAATGCTGCTGATGAGAGGTAACTCCTTGAAATGCGTCGTATACAGCATATTATAAATTTACTATATCTAATATTAGTATCTTTGGATTGTTTATTTTTTATTCCATGTCAGTTTTGCTGTAAATGCTTTAGTTTTTGAGATATAAGACAAAAACTGCAGTTTACCCCTATGTTCTATTTTAGCCATGTCAGCCATGTTGGTTGGCAGGCGGGGTCATCGGACAAAATTTTTAAACTAGATAACCTAATAATGCTTGTGGCCAAGTTTGGTTCCATTTGGCCCAGTAGTTTCAGAGGAGAAGATTTTTCTAAAAGTTAACGGACGACGGACGGGTCGGTGAGCTAAAAACATATAATAAATTATGCTTACGCACAACGAATGTGTTTTCTCTCTCTCTCTCTGTGAAATTAATTTCGAAAACATCCCCTAAACACAACCTAGTTTATAATTATAGAGAGAAAACTGTAAGATTCAATTAATCTTAATATTAAGCATTCTGCAGTGGCTGTATTGATCTTACAAGAAGATAATATAAAAGTTTTAAGATCATTACGGTTTATCTTTGCACAAGGTGACATTTCTGCAAAGACCACCCCTTCTAATTCATTAATACATTATCATTTGAAATTTTCAGAGTATAGTGATATTAATAAGATATATCCCTGTCGGATTAATCGGTTTTATGGTGGGGTCCATGTTGTTCATATGTTTTTAGTTTTTAATTGTAGTGCATGGATTGTTTTGGTCTTGTCTTTGTTGTTCTCCGGAGTTTGTCAGTTGTTACGATTTTTCCCTCCTTTGAATATCCCTTTGGAATTGTTTACTTTACTATGATGTGAAAACCGTTTTTTTATATATACATCCACTATTGAGCAATAATACTAAAATATAATGAAATGTTCTGAAATTTAGAAAATGTTTCACCGGCCAAAATTTTCCTTTTCATACACTACTTTTGAAATCTAAACCAAAATTATATATGACATTTGTTTCTTTATAGATGAATTCAAAAACGTTATTATTACAGCAGCTTGTAATTTGGATACTCTTTAAAGGTAATACCTGTACATGTTATATTCTATAAACATATATATTGAATTAGAAAGAGTTGGTGTGTGCATTTGTCTCATTATTGAAAAGATCGAAGAAACTGCCTCCAAGACGAAGAACCGCAACGAATATACTGTTAATTGAAAAGTTTTGTTTAGTTATTTTGAGGCATGTGTTAAATTTTCACCTTTTGTACTTTTAATAATTTTGTGTTATAATAACGTTATATATCTAATTAAGAAACAATTCCTTGACGGTATGATCTCTGCTTATTTTAATATGTTTAGGCGTTTTATTTGTTTACATCGCAGTCATAATTGTTAAATTAGCAAGACGAATTGCAGCAAGTCTGTATTTTCAAAGATAGATCTTTTCTACTTGTTATTGGTTGTCACAAAAAGATGACAAATATACCGAAGGAGCAAACCAAAACAAAAACAAACAAAAAACAAAACAAAAAAACGAAAAAAAAAAAACAACAAAAAACAAAAAAACAAAGCGTTCCATTAGGCAGACAAACGTGGACGCCAAATTAACAACCACAAGCACAACAAATAAACACTGAAAACTAATATTAAATGAACAAATCGAACTCCTTTAAAACCCAGGAGTGAACTCAGGTGCTCGGGAAGGGTAGGTAGTTCCTGCTCTATATACGGCGAAAGAGTAGGCAAATAGCCACAACAGGAGGATAAATTGTACGTCCCTTTCCAACCAAACCTAATTTGCAATCTTGATGTATTTCTCAACAGATTTCGGTGTTGGAGATGCATGAAATGTTTGTCACTGTTGTTTACGTTTAGTAATTAAAATACAAAACAAAATAGATACTAGTAACAGGAAAGGTCAACAATAACGTAACACTCATACAACGCGACTCAACAGACAGAACTCCGGAGCACAAAATACAAACATAAACATAACAGAATGTCAGGATGGTCTGAAATGGTACAGACACTTTTTCTTTCTTAGAATCTTAATAAGCTGTCTATTCATATTTTAGAAAGACTGAGTACATCTACAACTATAAGTGCCAATACAACAAAATTGAATACAGATGCAACTACCAGTACCGACACAATGCAAAGAACGGATTATAGCCAAACTAGACCTTCAACTTCAGCAGACAATACTAAATTGTCTACAACAGATTCCACGACAGTTTTAAATGCTACAAATAGAAGTTTAATATCTTCTACAGATACTATGGTAACCTCTTCGCCTTCAGATATCACTGATAAAGGCGTTGGTTTTACAACTGAATCTTACAATTCATCGTTTTCCACAACCAGTTTAAATGAGGTCAATAAAGAAACCTCATCTGTACTTTTATCAATCAATACGTCTGATACCACCACATACGTAACTGATTTTTCGATAACTGATCCCGATAAAATCTCTGCATCCACAGCAATGACGGATTTCCAAAATGCGTCTTTATTTTCTTCAATTTCGACTTCATCATTTTCAGCACAAGAAAATACCACCCCAAAAAGTACTGAAGACCCTCTTTTTACCACTACGTCGTATACAACTGATGTTCCTTCAATTTCGAATGCATTTAAAACCACTTCAACTGATGCGAATATTAATTCAAACACGAGTCCTATTGATTTAGATGTGATGACGTCAACAAATGTAATGGCTAAAACTGAATCAAAAACACCCGGGAGCGAATTATTGTCAACGTCACCTTCGCTGGTTTCAGTTTCTTTGACACAAACTAGCGTAATCAGAACATCTAAATCCACGTCTGATTCAGGAACAACGAATTTTTCGACAGCACAAGGGAGATCCTCTGCTTCTACAAGCGAACTGATACATACAAACGGTACAACTGCTTATTTTATTTCCATGATATCATCAAGGTCGTCGGACAAACATACATCCCAACCTGTTGCATTGATTTCAACCACTATTATGAATTCGTTGCAAACAACAGGAAGTAATAATCCGCGTCAATCTACTGGTAGCGTAATCAGAACATCAGAATCCGCGTGGGGTTCAAGTATCACTTCCGGTTCGACAGCACAAGGAAAGTCTTCTGCAGCTGTTGTACATACAAACAGTCCGACTGCCTCTGTCATTTCTGCGATATCATCAAGATCTTCAGATAAACATACAACACAATCTGTTGCTTTGATTTCAACTTCTAACAAAATCCCTTCTAGTACAATGTTATCGACTATGATCAATTCGTTGCAAACAAGAAATTCAAATAACCCCCAAACTTCCACTGATAACGGCTTACCACATTCGACGATTCTACCTAGCGGCTTACCACATTCGACGACTCTACCTAGCGGCTTACCACATTCGACGACTCTACCTAGCGGCTTACCACAGTCGACGACTCTACCTAGCGGCTTACCACAGTCGACGACTCTACCTAGCGGCTTACCACATTCGACGACTCTATCTGTATCCGAGCCAGATAGTGAGTCAACAACTACAACAACTACGTTGTCACCTTACGGAAGTACAGGAATATATAACAAATCCTCATCAGCTGTTTTCGTATATGTAATGATAGTTATTTTAACTTTATAAATCAAAATTATTGAATCGGCAGTTATGCTAATCTTTATCCCTTCACTTCCCAAGAAGTTTTTTTTTCAATTTATGCAATTCATTTCTTTACAGTATTGTCACACACCATTTTGAGATGCACAAAAATGTTTTAGAATGATATTTTCAAAACTTGGTTTAAACAGAGGTTCGAATATCGAAAATAATAATTCGAAGTTTGTGCTGTAAACTACTCTTTTTTTCAATCTGTGCAATTTATTTCTACAAAGTAGTGTCATGCACTGTGTGCAAATACGCATTAAGGTTTTAGAATTTTGATTTTCAACACTTGGGGCCCTCAGAGGTAAAATTGCAAAAATTTTGAATTTACACTTGTGGTCTGAGCTCAATCTTTATTTTTGAATATATGCATTTTAGTTCTTTTGAATAATTTCTTATTCTTTTTGTAGAATCGCAATTTAAAAAACAAATTGGCTCCACATAGATTGCATTTGTAAAATTGTAAATTTGAGCTTATGACCTATTTTTTTTTCATTTTTCATTGGGTTTAATTTCTTAGTAGAATGATTGCATACTATCTGTAGACGGACAATACGTTTTTTTTTAACTGTGGATAGATGTCCCAAGGGGGACAGTAACTTTCTAGTTCTACTTTAAAATTGGTTCTTATAACGACAATCACATTACCAGATAGTTCTGATATATTCAAATGAAATTGTAACGGATTTAAGTTATATGTTTTTGAAAACTTTCTTGATTTTCTTTGACAAAATGTAATAGTTATGCAGCTGCGAGTATTGTGCTGTAGTTGAATGGCTTTTTTTTTGGTGCTTGGCTGAATGTAAAAATTTTCACCAATAGGTAGAATTGGAAAAATCAATTGATCGATACTTAAATGTACATGTACCTACCTAAGTATTTCATAGCACTTCGTACTGCTGTATTATCAAACAAGGACAACGGGAAAAAAACTCCCAAATAGGGCTTGCAAATCCTAAAATCAAGGCGGTGGGTGCTTGAGTTTTGTTCTTGCATTATGTTTATTGTAGTTAGATCTGTATTCTGTTGATATGTTGCGACATTTTTATTGTGTTTCTGAATTATTTTTCAGAGGAATCTTATACTTGTAACTTTTGTGCTTTAATTTCTTTTAGTTTAGGGTTTCGTTTTTTAACTTGTATCAGAAACTTATTAATATAAGACGTTTAATGACGTTCGTGTTCTCTTTTGGGAGAATTTCAAGGATATGCTTCTAAATTTAGAAAATAAATCAAATGTAACAAAAATCAAAATGAGATAACAATAGGTTCCAAATGAAATACCAATCAAAAACAACATATTATGAGTATACAAAGCCAAATTAAAAGGTAAAACTGAATTTAATGTATTGTTAAGTTTGCTATATCATGACGGAAATACTTTATTCCTGTTATTTCTAGAGAAATGTATGAAACACTGTGACAGAACGGGAAAACTGACAACACTTGTCATTTAGTATCCGAGTCATCATCTGTCTACGCATGGTTTGAAAGTGTTGCACAGTTAGGCCTTCTATCTTGCATGAGATGTACATCGTCAATTTACACATAATCTGTACAAGAACTCTTTACATGTACGCTATAAATCAAGTAAGAATAATATGCGCATTCCGTTATCCGTCAATAACTCGCATGCTGAAAAAAAAATTCTTATATAAATGATCATAAATTCCTCCATTCGTGACCTTACATTGCTTATCGTACTACAGGTTTGCATTCTGAAATGTTTCGGGTTATTTTAGGACTTTCTAAGGGGTAATCCTCAACCAAAGCCATCCTATATCTCAAATATATTTCCATTTTGTGCATGGAGAGTGACATATCTTTAGAATCGCTATTACGTGTATGTTTATATTTTGCATATCCAACTTTTGCAGTTATTTTCATTTTTTTCATAAATGACCATAAACCGCGGTATGTGTCGATCTTTTAGTGTCCCGTAGGATAAGTTCCCTAATTCGACCTCTGACATAAACATTGATAAAGAAAAATGAAGAATGAAGTTAATTTTACAAAATAAACAAGCCTTTGTAATACAATAAAGCAAACCAGCTCAGGAAACAGCCCTTTCAGTTTGGTTAATATCACTTAACATAACCTAAAGCAAAATATTAAAATACAACTTTTTCTGTTATTCAGTGGCAAATATTAAGAAATCTAAGTACTCAACAATTTTGAATTAATGTATTATTAGGATGCTATAGCAACAGACAAACAAATACTTCACGGTTATAAATGGGATAATTGTTTGTTAAAATCCTCAGTCACTTCAAGTACTGGTCCTTTACTACTTATCTGTGAAAAGTGTTTGCCAAGTACTTATAAACTGATAATACTGACAATGACTGACAATGTTTATAGTCTGATTGAAGCTGCAATAAAACAATGATAAAAAGTCGAGAGAGAAAAAACCCCGCTAATTTAATGAGTAGTAAAAATTAATTATGGTACACATCTCAGCTGTAATAGACTTTTAACCTTCAATTTAATTATTTGATAACAAGTGGAAACTTATGCAAACGTGAGAAATATTGTTCAATATATAAATAAAAGTCTACCTTTGGTTGTAAAGTTGATGATTTTGTAATAATGGGAAAATTTATAGCCATCAAATCTAGAATTGATGCTTTCTGAAGTCAAGGCACGTACAGAGCCTCAATTCCGGTTTTCAAAAATATTTCTCTTAATTTAAGATATCAATATTTGCACTAGAATAAAGATAACAGTATAATTGTATTGATATTTGCAAACATCTGATTACAGCTATCTGACTCTGCTAATGCGTCACCATTAAACTCGCTTTGCAACCATCAAATCCAAAATTGATGCTAGCAAAAAATTAACTACAATGCAGTTACATGTATCTCTTATATAACCTTTAAAATATGTTTACTATGCATGACAATTTAACACATATAATAGTGAAACATTATTTCAATCAAGGTGCCCGAGTGGTCTACTAATGACCACTAGTCTGTCAACGGTGAGGTTGTGAGTTCGAATCTCACCTATAGAGGGGTGTCTTCGACTCCGATCTTAATTGGCAATTTTCCTACCAAAGGTCGGTGTTTCTCTCCGGGTACTCCGGCCTCCTCCTCTACCAATAAAAATTGGCCGCCGCGAAATAGCCAACTGTGCTGAAAACGGTGTAAAACCCCAACTAAACAAACAAAAAATCGAACAAGGAAACAACTTTTCTTTGGTCATATTTGTTCATCTTAAAAGTCGCTGTAAAGAGTTGGCAATACACCATCGCAATATCAACCAAGACCGAGAATTTAACCTATTACGATAGTACTTTTTCCTTGGTGATAGCAGATATTATTCAACCCTCTTTGGAAGACACAGTTACGCTATTAATTACACAGCTTGAAATTTATATTGTAGATAAAAGAAACGAAAAATACATGGATAGCTTCATTCGAAAAAGAAAGGTCAAGTTTCTGTTTATTCACAATATAATCAAAATTAATAACATTTTGCTGACATGGAGATACATTGCTTGCCCCGTTACCAAGCAAGCATTTTAGAAAAAATGTATACTTTTTGTTTCATGAACGACCTGAAATGTATTAGTTCTTTTGTCTAAGCAAAATATAAATCGTCAACAGTTTAATTTCAATGTTACACCAGCACGGAAGTGCATGTATGATTTAGTTTAATTGTCAATGAACACTGACATCAATTCGTTATAACAGCATGACCATGGAGCGTTATATAATTCGTAAATATATTACTTGAGCATTTATTGTCAAATTGTCGTTTATATCACAAGGTAAGAATACAGCTGTTTTGAATTTAAAAGTATAAGGGGTGCATTGAATGTGTTAAGAAGACTACATCCTATTTGCAAATTGAACAGATCAAACATTTCATTGTATTTAGTTACACTGTTAAACTCTAAACCATGTGATGAGCGCTAAATGACCACGATGACCCCGGTACAAAATATAATTGCAATCAATTTTTAGAGCTGTCCATTTGCACTTTTTTTTTTTTTTATAAAATTCACATGTTTAAAGGCTTGTCAGGGTCAAATGAAGCGGGGCAGGTATAGCCATTTCGTCTGCTACTGGAATCGGCGGACACGAAAATTGTTCATTATCCAATATATTTTGGATACTTTTAGATTAGTAACACAACTGACATTGAATTTCGGCCTAAAGTGAACTGATTTTTAGAAAACTGATGGGTTTGGTCTACTTCTTGGAGTAGAGATCATTCTCTTTCGTTTGTAGTTTGTCGTAGATAGACTCGGAACGGTCATTTGACGGTGTGCGCTTGAGTACAGTCTTAACCAGGATATGGTTTTGTGTAATAATTATACTTAGTGTTTGCCATCATAAGAACAGTGACTTATGATATATCTTATGTGTTGTACATGTATGTTTTTTTTTCTAATGATGATTGTTTGCATTGTCAAATATGCTCATATTGGCCCTTTAATTTGAAATAAAATCTTCTTTTTCTTCTCATACAATGCTAAAAATATCATTTTATGATAGACGTACAAATTAATATCATAGGAGTGGAAACCAAAATCTATAAACTACTGTTAATTCGGAAATTATTGCAATGTTTATTATTGCGAAAAATGTGACAGGGTTGTAATCGCAATAATTTAAACTCGCATTTTGGAATTTTTTACATGAATGAAGCGGGATTTTTCTCAATATCGCAAAAATTAAAATCGCATTTTGGTCTTAAATGACAAAATCGCAATAATAATTGCACGCAATAATTTCTGAATTTACAGTACTTAAAAATGCAAATGAAGAATAAATAGTTTTAAACGTAACTTTTTAAACTGTTGAAATATCAATTGAATGCAGTCTTTCTGGTGTTGTTAATGCATGAAATCAATTAATTTTTACGACAAAATTTTATATATGAATTTTTTTCTAAAGCAATAGAAGGTAAGAATTCAGAAACCTTTTATCATATATCAGTTTCAATATTTACTATTACATAATTATCCCTGTCAATTAATCGTCAGCAAATTAAACTTAAATGTCACATAGACATGATAGAGTTGTCGCTCTTTAGTTGTTCTGTGATTTCTGACCAATTTGTGTGTGTCTTTTCCAAATGTTTGGCAGATAAATACAGTTTTAACCTATAGCTCATCAATAGTAGCGTTCTTGCCTCGATTGTGGAGTTCATCAAATTGATCCCTACTCTTTAAAAAGTGTGTTTGGCTCTCATCTTACCATGAAGCAATTAAGCCTGATCAGAATGACTAGTCGGTTCGGACCAGACGAGTAAAAAGTCTGCACGGAGTGTCAATTTAAATTAAAACCTTAAAGTATTAGTCTACTGTTATTCAGTCCCAAGAGTGACCTTTCTACATATATTACAAAAGCGCGCTCTTAAAGCCTTTAAGACGGAATTAAACCGACCACTCGAACAATTATCTTTTTCTCTTAACCCCATTTTGTATCAATAACTGTTTTATACCTAACACATTTCAGTGTGAGATAAACAATGGGAAGATTTTTAAAAGTAACCTCGACGTTGAAGCTGAAGTTTTGTTTCTTTTTTGCAATAAACTTTAAGTTAGTCTGTTGTGACGTCATTAACTGTCTTTTTTGTGGGACTTTATCGTATAGCGAACATATCATCATCCTGTTCATACAGTTTAGAGATACTTTGTAACAGCTATGTTTCTATAAACATATACTCATTATAAGTTCATCGAACCGTATTTTTGAAATCCTGTGCTATAACACATCAAAAGTTGGGCAATTATAGTTCATTGAAGTATTGACATATCATCCACGATACTTCGAGTCTTTTCACAAAATATCTTAAGAGTAAAATCACATGTAAGTTATACTAGAATATTTATGACTTAACAGTAATTTTGCTCTTAAGATTTTTTGTGAAAAGTTCTACAGTTTCTTGAATATTGTTTGGAAGAGTTGGATTCTTTTTTAAGTTCTGCATCAATGGTTACAAAGGACATTTTTTAAAATCCTTCATATGAAATTAAGATTTTATCTGTGGACTCAGAGAAAAATGAAAGGATACAAGTTTATGTTGGTAAAATAAATATTATGAAAGAACCTTTGTGAGCACGCCCACATACCCCACGCCCCAACATTGTCACAGGGCAAACAAAATCTCACCAGATTCCTAAGTTCAAAGACTCACAACTCCTACAACAGTCAACTGATAAAACATTCTTGTGGATATGCACATCTACATAGTATGTCCTCATTACCTACGAAGTTTCATTAATATCTGTTGAGTGTGTGATTTCAGAGAAGAAGCGTTGACAAACTGTTGCTAGCAGTAGTATATTTATGCCAAAATTCTAAGCTCAAAGCGGCATGACTCCCAGAAAAAAACATTGAATCATAATTTCCTGTCGACATGCACATCTACATAGTATGTCCTTATTATCAACAAAGTTTAATGAAATTCTGTTGTGTGGTTTCAGAGGAGTTGCTCTAACACACTGTTGCAGTAGTATATTATGGTAAAAATTCTAAGTTCAAAGGCGCATAACTCCTGGAAAAAAATGAATCAAAATATCCGGTCGATATGCACATCTACATAAAATGTCATTATTAACTAACAAGTTTCATGAAATTTTGTTGTGTGGTTTCAGAGGAGTTGCGCTCACAAGAATAGGACTGACGGACGGGAAAACGGTACAATGGACCCCTGGTCACAATGTTGTTGGTCGAAATGATGTTTATGTGACCAATTCAATATATGTGATAGTCACATAAAAAAAGAAAAAAAAACAAGAAAATAGACGTTATGCGATAATTAAATCCGATCCGTTAAATGTCACATATTTTTTAAACACTTTTGGACGTTGTGATAATGTCAGTTTACTTCTAGTGTCAAAATATGGAAAATTTTATATTCATTTAATTCATTTAATTTATCTTTCAGACACTCCTGTTTTCTTTCATTTCAGTCATTTTAATCTTTAAAGATTTCACTACATGTATATGCTAATTACACCTTTTTAAAATTACGTACTTTTTAATCTGTTTGTCATTGTCTGTTGTCTAAATACTTTAACTATTAATTTATTATCTCAATACTTTATGGGGCTTTCGAACTTTTTTATTTTGTTGGTTTATAGCTAATGATGTAATGTTACATGTGGTAGATAATTCAAATAAGATTTAGTTCGAGTTTTAGTTAGGAATCCGACGGTCTAAGGCACGGACGTCAAATTCTAGTATATTTTTTCAAACGGAATCCCATAGTGAACACAACTTTTATACTGGACTTTGCCATATATTTAAATGCATGATTTATATTGCGTTTAACATTAACTGTTGTTATATTTGAACTTTAATTAATATAATATTTGGAATCTAAATTGATGTTTTATTGACTTATAGTGTAAGCTATTCCCCAGAACATTTGTTATATCAGGGACGTCTAAAAACCCGTTATAATCCTTCCACCCATTTTCCACTGCAACTGAACTAAACCTTTGTGTTTTCATTTGTGAAGTTTCGGAATTGGAAACAATTATAAAATTTAACCATCTTCAGGTAAATTATTGAAAATGTTTTATGGTTGATATTTTGCTTTATACGCGTAGAGCATCTTACAGGAAGTAGCTATTTATAGCTTTTCTTCCATATTGTTTCCAACCATGTGCTTTGAATTTTTTAAGAAATATTTTATGTTATAGAATGGAACAATTGAAATCTGATGGCTACATTTTAACGAAAGATTTTGCACAGTTTATGACCAAATTAAAAATTTCTGCAATAAAGAAAAACAATGAGTATGGCCCAATTAAAAAAAAAAACAAAACTTACATGTGTTCGAGAAAGTATTCCATGAAAGTAATTCATTATATGAAGAATGTTAATTTAAATGCTGTATATGTCAACTATCTATGAAGTTCAGGTATGATGTACATGTATTTGTCTTGCTCTTAGCTTACTCTTGTTCAGTGGAGGATGTAGTGATGTCAGCTAGGTCAAAATTATAAAATAACATTGAGAGAATAAAGATAATTTATTATTTTTGCTTCATAATCCAAGAAAGGCATGTCTTGGAAATCGACTGTCTTTTAAGTTTTCAAACCACACAAGTATTTCATTTATTTTCATTACAGTACTTCTGAATGAGACCCATCTCCAACCTTGGTTATGAAAATTTACATTAAAAAACCAATTGTATGGTGCACAAAGTTTTATTTGATTAAATTTTGAAAAGGAAACACTGTAAATTGAATACAAGTAACAGTTTGAAGGACTTCATACATGCCACATAGTTAAATGTTGGACTAATGTCACATAATTGAGTGGCCTATATCATGGATCCGGAAATTGTCATATTTATGGAGATTATCGAAATATTTAGAACAATGACCTGTAAAAAAAAATCAGGACAAATCAAAATTGCATGTGGGCATCTTTGGTTCAGGATAATAAATCTGTTCAGTTTTTTCATTGCAATAATGGCTTAGGAGTTGTGGATAAGAGAAGACAGCACCCAAAACCGCCACTCCTTTTTAAATGCAGTATTTCAAAATCTTAAAGGAAGAAATTTATATACGGCAAATCAGAATAGAAGATGCACAAATTTGGTTGAATTCCATAACGTAAATTAGAATAAGTTGCAGACGAAATACGCCCTCCTTTTCAATGCTTTACTCTCAAGTCAAATGAGAAAAAAATTACGGGTTCATAAAATATGTGACTGACAGACTTGAAAAGTCACACAAAAAATGTCGCATAAATTGGCATGCAACAATTTATTTGCTGCTATTGACTCCATCAAGAGTGTGGCACATCAACCTTAGTGATGCGATATCTTGACACTGGCATAAAAAAGGATAATAATTACCATAACCTCTTTTTCTATGAAGAGCTTACACAGTCACATAATAAAAGTGCCACTCCAATGACAGTGTGGCACTCCGACTTTATTTTTGTGATAACAAAGTTGCATAATAAAAGTGCCAAAAAACTATAGATTTCCATTGACGGTGTGGCATGCCGAACTTATTTATATGATATCAAAGTTGCATAAATTATATGTTGCATAAGAAAAGTGCCACACAACTATAGATTTCCATTGATAGTGTGGCACATCGACCTTATTTGTGTGATATCAAAGTCACAAAAATTATATGTCGCATAAGAAAAGTGCCAATCAACTATAGATTTCCATTGACAATGTGACATGCCGACCTTAGTTTTGTGATATCAAAGTCACTTAAATTATGTCACATAATAAAAGTGCCACACAACTATAGATTTCCATTGACAATGTGACATGCCGACCTCATTTTTGTTACATTAAAGTCACTGAAATTATGTCGCATAATAAAAGTGCCACGCAACTATAGATTTCCACTGACAATGTGACATGCCGACCTCATTTTTGTGATAGCAAAGTCACTTAAATTATGTCATATATTAAAATACCACACAACTATAGATTTCTATTGACAGTGTTGCAGGCCGATCTTACTCATGTGATATCAAAGTTACATAAATAATATTGTGCACAATAAGAGTGCCATACAACTATAGATTCTTTTGCGATTTTATGTGGCATATTAAAAGTTCCACCCATTGACAGTGTGGCACACTGACCTTATTTATGCGATATCAATGTCACATAAATTATTTGTCGCACAGCTATAGATTTCCATTGACATTGTGGCACGCTGACCTTATTAATGTGATATCAACGTCTTATAAATCATATGTCACACAATGAAAGTGCCACAAAACTATAGACAGTGTGACACACCGGCCTTAATTATGTGATATTTGACTGTGGCATAAAATATATAGACAAATAGTCGCATAAACATCATTTTGTTAGAACAGCTTGAAAAGTCACATAAATTATGTGTTGCATAACAAAATTGTCAAATAATAAAAGTGCCACACAGCTGTCAACTCATGGGACGGACAGACGGACGGACGAGTCAAAAACATTACACATTCCGCAACTTCTTACGTGGGGTATAATGATAATAAAGAAGAAAAAAAAACAAAATAAGTCTGCCAACTTCGTTTTATACACTTAAAAATATATGTCCTTTGAGATAAAAACCATAAAGTAGAAAATCTGAACCATAAAAACACTAATAAGTACCCTTTAATTACAAAAGTTTCTAGAACCCTAAAATAATAAATCTGTTAAATTAAGTACTGAGATATTTATTATTGATGCAAGCATATCTACTTGAGAGGTTTATATTTCTAAAAATGATTTTTTTACAATGTACAGACTTACGTCAGGTTGCAATATTTACCAAAAAATACAAGGTATAGACATATACCTGACAGTGTTTTGTTAGGACATTATTCAGGAGAGGTGGCCATCTCTGATAGGTCTGAAGAAACGATCAAGGTAGTTATAATAAAAAAAAAAGGGAATAAAAGTCTTGTATAGTTTTGGCATTAAAATTGGTAAACACTTTCATAAAGCAATGATTCTCGCAAAAAAATCTATGGAGGCACTAAAACATTATTGGCGAATTTAATAATTTTTAATGTTTCTTATGTGAACAAATATTTTGGTGACAGAAAATGTTACAAAATTGTTGGTAGAAAAGTTATATAAATATTTTATTCTTGATTCATGTATATGTTATGAGAAGAAAAAAAACTAAACAAATACTACAATTAAATTTTCTAGGTTGCCATAGAATTCCTGGAAACCTTCGAGAATGCGGAAAATACGATTTTCCGATTATGAATGATCTCTGAATACCGTCTACTTTACATTACAGACGCAATGCTTACATACATGTATGCCATGTTTACAGAAATTACCAGTATTTAGTAAAATTCAAAAATAATAGAAATACTAAGGGTTCATTCTTTGTATTGCACATGGTAGATCTCCTTAGGTGAAATTTGGCTTCCTATTTCGGTATTTTTTGGTTGAGTACTTCTTGTTTAATATAAATCTGGTTTTTGTCTTCCAAATGTTTCGGTTTTAATGCTGCTGATGAGAGGTAACTCATTGAAATGCGTCGTATACAGCATAGTATAAATTTACTATATCTCATATTCATGATATTAGTATCTTTGGATTGTTATTTTACAATGTGGTCAAAATTGAGCGCAACTCCTGGTGTTCTAATCCCATAACTTGTACGTATGTTTAAGGTGACAGGTACGTTAATGGATAATCCCACGGAATTTTATGAAATTTTGCATACAACTAGAGCATGAGGAACTGCACATGAACATCGAAAAAATGATATATATAACTTTTAGAATTTCTTTCTGAGATATAGCAAATTAAATATCCGAAAAATATTAGTACAAATTTCCGTTTTATTGATATAAAATTTAGAGTCATCGAATTTGTTTTTTGTTTTTTGCTAGTTGAACCTGCTGTACAGCGTGGAAAAAGCGCCGAAAAGGCAAAAATAATCGTGACGTCGTGGCTCTACATCTTATTTTTCGACGTTTTTAGGTATTGCACAGGCACTTGGATGATTTATACTGCAAAAACGAATTCGGTGACACTCTATAGCTTTCATATCAATAAAACGAAATTTTAGTGGCAATAACATATCAATTTTAAATAAAATTCGTAGGACACGTTTTTGAGAAAAGGCAATTTAAAGTAAAATGTTTCAATTTTTTTTGCGATATTTACGTGCATCCTATACATTTGTACTTCTTTCTACAGAATATTGAATGTGCTACATATCCGAAAGTATAAAAGTTATTTATATATTATTTCGATATTCATATGCAGTTCACATGCTTTAATTGCTTGCAAAATTTCATAAAAATCCGTGAGATAGCCCATTTACGTACCTGTTACCTTAATCCGCTTTCTTTTGCAGATGCCGACAGCTATCACCTGGAAGATAATTTTAATCCTGGTGACGATTCCTGGTAAGCACATATATTTTTTTTTACCCTTAAGTCCGTTCTCAAGCTCAACGAATTTTTATCATTTGCATATATCGTATAGGAGCATTTTGCACGATGTTCATTTTCAAAATAACGTCTTTATGGTACAAATCCATTAACTGAAAATTTCAATTACATCAGTGAATATATAGTTTACAAAGGCTTTTATCTGCATCTGCACGTTAACTGAACTATATCCTTTTGTAATTTAATCGATGCTTCAGTTTTATCAATTTCATAAATTTAAAATATTCCATTTTAGGCATATTGTCCCAGACGAATTTATATACTTCCGAGTCCGTTGAGAGCCATTCAAAGGCAACATCATTTCAAACGACCCCCACTATGAAATCATCTTCAACCTTTATGAATGAACTCACTACCCTCGTTAGTGAGTGTACACAGACAACAAACTTAACGACAAACGAAAGTTCTAATGTAAACCACCATGAAACAAGGTCAAAGATTATACCAACGCCATCAGTCAACATAATCTCAACATCTTTTGAATCATATCTCGTATCCTCTCGAATTTTGGCGACCGCGTCATCTTCATACCCACTAGTATCTTCAATCACAACAACAAGTTCTCCTTCCTACGACAGTAAAGGAACTGAATTAAAAACGGGAACTTCTTTGATATGCACTGTTTTTCTAGTAATGTTGGCAGTTTTGGGATTTTCTACCTAATAAACTGTAGAAACAATTCCACAGATTTTTTAATAACAGAGTTTCAAATGAAAATTGTGCATTTATGTGTTTTATTTTTACTTCATAATTACTTTCTGCAATTAACAATGCTATTAACAATATAATCATCCTCAAATAATACCAGGTCAGTCCTATTGAGAAAACTATTTTTAAATATACTATTGGATGGGTTACAAGAAATTAGGAAGTCAGGGAATTAATCTTTATAAAGAAGATCTCAGATTGCCAAATTGAACTGAAGTTACTTATATGAACTGTTTTATTATATTAAATTAAGATAAATGAATAAAACTCGAATGCAGTGGTATAAATAAGGCATATTTTTGCCAACAAGACGGATAAAAGTCTGATTAAGCTACAATATGCCATAATAGCATCATTATGATGTCCTTATTGTATCACACTTCCATTGTCATATAATAATTCCAACTTTTTTTTATAAATGAATGTCATTTTCGCAAATTTTCAGAATGAATACTACAAGCATGTATATACAATCTTTGAAGATTAAAAAAAACGGTCCGATATCTACTGATATTTACATTTATTAACCAACTATGTATAATTATAGCTAAAATGCATGTGTATTACAAATTTTCTAACAGGGTCATTACGACAAAACAGGGCATTATTACAGGGCCGATTATGAAAAAACAGGGCCATTATGAAATCAGAATATTAAAGATGGCTACACATTTCCGTGGATTTTGTCGCATGGAATTTTTTGTTGTTGATTGTGCTGACCGTAGAATTTTGTTTTATGCTCTTGACTATAAAGAATTTCTATTCGGCCGGAATTTGTTAAAAAGACTGTATTTTAACCTTTTTTCAAACCGGAAACTGATAGAAATTAGCAGACGACAGGTAAGAAATGCAATGACTGTTGACAATCCAGCAGAGTGTTTGCATTGCGAAATACCAATCAACGTGTATCTACATAATGAGGGGGCGGGGGGGACACTCAACATATATTAACATTTACCATGGGAAGAGAAATTTTGAGACTGACTATTTTCAGTAAACCTATTTTTCAATGAACTTATCCCATTTGTTACAGTTTCTATTGTTAAAATCATATGGTACAATGAGGCGCTGCAATATTTTTACTTAAGTCAATGCTTCCTCAGACCTACATGTAGTTTAAAAATTAATTCTATTTCTCTTCTATCCCACACCCGTCATTACATAAACTGGTAGCAACGAGCAAATGGGATGTAGAATAACTTTTACGGAACAAACATTTTATAACAAGTTACAACTGATAAAAGTTTGTAATAGGCATAAAAATACTCTACAACATTGTTACACAAAATTTGCATTTCATCGGTTGGTTAATAAAAGTATTAAGAAATGGGTATTTTTATAATGGCCCTGTAATGTGTCCTTGGTCTGTAATAATGACCCTCGGGGCTGTGATGGCCCTCGGCGTTGCCTTGGGCCATTACAACCTTCCTCGGGTGATTTTTACAGACCTTGGACACATTACAGGGCCATTATAAAAACACCCATTCATTAATATTATAGTAATATCATACTTCTAGTAGTACCACGGGTAGACCTAAAATAAAGCATAAGAATGTTTTAACATCTTGTAGAAAATGAAACTGTGGAACCTTGTTGTACATATACTAACAATATAAATGTGTGTATTTTAAAAACAAAACGCAAATCAAAAACAGACTCAAAAGCCCAAGAAACCCAAGCAAACATCTATATGAAACAAATGCAGAGATTTACCACCCTGGCAAGCAAAATGCAGCACATCCCGGCCATTTGACCAAGACACGGCCCCCCTGAAATGTAAACCTAGAGGCACTCCCTGAAAGCTGGGACACTTTTATTTCCCAACTGCGGACCCCTCCACACAGCACCACCCAGAGACACAAGCTCTATTTCTTGCATACATAATCTGTTAAATTAAAAAAAAACACATTGTGTTTTACTCGGTGGGATTTTTGAAAGAGAACCACAGCCTGACCCATGTTCATACAGTGGTTTAAGTCAAGAGGCGGTTTAAAGGATTTTCCATCTTAGTGATTAGACACATTTCTGAATGAGAACCATCTAAGGATCATTGCTGCTAGGTTTTGTCCAATTGGCTCTGTGATTTCAGACTAGAAGATTATGCGATGAATTTTACATGAGGTCCTATGTTCAACTAAAAAGGACAAATATACCTAAGGAGCAATAAAAAAAAACGTAATCCATTGGACAGACAAACGAACAACCACAAGCACAACAAATAAACACAGAAAACTAAAAACAATGAACAACACGAAATCCTATAAAAACCAGGAGTGAACCCAGATGCTCCGGAAGGGTAAGCAGTTCATGCTCCGTATACGGCACCCGTCGTGAAGTTCAACAAAGTCAATCCAGTGGAAGTCACAAATCGGTGGAGGCACATGAAAGGTTACGACAGTGGGAACAGGTCCAACATCATCTTAGATATTGGAACACTGTAATGGTCAATCAATTCATGATGACGACCGTAAAATTTCTTAAGTGATGACATCAACTTATCTCTGATAAAACCCTGGTTAAGAAGCTTTTGTGACAGCAGTAATCCTCTTTGTCCGCTATTGTGGCCAATTTGTTAGATACTAGTAGTCAGGATTATCGGACACAATGCAGAAAGGACTGCCAAAGTTGCTTCTATTTGACCAAATGGTTTTAAAAAAGAAGATTTTAATGAATTTTACCGTCGGGTCCTATGTTTAACCAAGTTGGGATGTAGCAAGTCATCATATTCAAGTCTGCAAGATCTAGATGATCATCTAAGGACCATTGCTGCCAAGTTTGGTTCCAATTTGACAACTGCTTTCATATCTACACAGGAAAATTTTTAGATGATTGTTTCCATAGAGTCCTATGTTAAACTATATTTGGCTGTGGTAGCCATCTTGATAGACAGTCTGGGTCATCGGATATAATGCTAAAAGAACACCCACCAAGGACCATGGCAGCAACGTTTGGTTCCAATTTGCCAAGTAGTTTTAGACAAGAATAGTTGTAAGATAGATATCCGTAGCTGAAATTTGGCTTCCTTTTTCGGTATTTTTGGTTATGAGTACTTCTTGTTTAAAATAAGTTTGGTTTTTGGTCTTCCTAATGTTTTGGTTTTAATGCTGCTGATGAGACGTAACTCCTTGAAATGTGTCGTATACAGCATAGTATAAATTTACTATATCTAATAATAGTATCGTTAAATTGTTGTTTTGAAACTCCTGGGACGATGCCTCTGCATGGTGGATTCTAGGTCCCCGAGGGTATTCGCCAACACAGTCGTCAGACTTGTCTGACATGATTATTCATTGATTTGTTACAGAAATTACCAGTATTTAGCAAAATTCAAAAATAATAGAAATACTAAGGGTTCATTCCTTGTATTGCACATGGTAGATCTCCTTAGCTGAAATTTGGCTTCCTATTTCGGTATTTTTGGTTATGGTACATCTTGTTTAAAATAAGTTTGGTTTTTGGTCTTCCAAATGTTTCGGTTTTAATGCTGCTGTTGAGCGGTAACTCCTTGAAATGCGTCGTATACAGCATAGTATATATTTACTATATCTAATAATAGTATCTTTGGATTGTTATTTTAATTGATTTTTCCCATAGGGTCCTATGTTAAATTAATTTCGGATGTGGCAGTCATCTTGGTTGGAAGTCCAGGCTATCTGACACTAATTTGAAAGTTGACCTCAAAAGGACCATTTCAGCAAGATTTTGTTTCGTCGGTCCATATACTAGTATATATGTTAAAGTTCAAAGAAGATCTTAGTAACAGTCACCATGTTGGTTGAAAGTCGGGAACACCGGAAATAATTTTGGAAGGGACCTACCAAGGACTATTCCACAACGTATGGTCCCAATTGGCCCTGTTTTCAGAGATGTTTAAGGAAAGTTTACAATAACGACGGACTCAGAGTAATGACAATAGCCCACCTGTCCTTTGCGCCAGTTGAGATAAAAGAATCAAAATAATCTGTGGAAAACTAGAATTAATTACACTGTAAGGCGAATTTTAATAAAATCAAATAATCAAATTAAGACATAGAAAAAAATTGTAAATTGTTTTAATAAAATGTGAACGTGGACTTCACTTAAATTTAAGCTCGATTAACATGACATTCACTTGAAATGTTCATTTGAAATTGCCTGTTCATACTGACATACAGAGGGGAAAGTCTGTAAGATCAAATTCAAAACACAAGGACGAAAGAAAGTTGATATTGAAGCAAAACAGCATGATGTAAAGCTATTCACCAAATAGAGTTGATTCCTTGAATATATATATTTTGATACAGACATATTCTAACGTTTTATAAATTGGAAAACTTATTATGATTATTTTTCGAAGCTACTCAGCAACCTTTGAATTCTAACATAAGTATAACTTGTTTGAATATTAGGGATATATCGAAATTATAATACTGAAAACGTCTCATGATTAATAAAGCAGAACAATGACAAAACAGAAAGAACTAGTTTTCCTCTGTCTCTGTTTACTGAGCCTCATCTTCTGTGATAAAAGAGTCATTGCTCGTTTCTGGTATTTAAGAAAATTTATAAGCCAAAATCAAACAGACAGCTAAGACAGCAGTACTTAAGTACTGGATTACTGCGGATGACGGCTTATTTGTTGTTGCTGGACTTTCAGTGGATGTTCCTTCCATGCTGTCTGTTGGCATATGATCCCCTTTCAAACCTATAATACAGTTTTAATTACTTTATATGAATCGTTGCCATTCTTTTCAAATTCCTAGAAATATAGCTAGTTACACGGTATTAATGTTGATGCACAAGATGTGCACATTTCATCGATTTAAGACTGATATTATCGTGCCCACAAATGCTGCAAAGCTCCGACTTAGTGACGCATCCAAATGTGGCTGGTGGCCATCAACATAAAAGGCTTGTTTTCGCACGAGATGTTCTGTGTGTTGTAAAGAGTAATAACAATTACCTTAAAAGTCTTGTTGAAAAACCTATCCACGCTTTCGTCAAGATCGGGTTACTCACCTATAAAGTATTTTACTACAAGAAGAAAATAGTAAACAGCACGTGCTATATGTATATGTTACGACGAATAAACACAAGTTATACGACGAAATGCGTGCTCAATTTTTGTGCAAATTATATTTAGAAATGTTTGAAATTTAAATATCTGATGGAAAAGTGATAGATAGACTTATGTTTATGCATATAAAGTTAGAAGTTGAGTGAAAAAAAGTGTTCTGGAATACATAAAAAAAAATACATGTACATTTTAATTGTCTTGTTTGGCTGAACACATAGTTTGTAGAAATATTAGAAATAATACCCAAAATAAGTTTTGGAAATCGTTAGAAATTTTTAAAAGTTCTGTGTCAAATATTTCTATTGTCCATATCTACATGTATTCATTGACATAAATTTTATATTTTCCGACAATGAGTATGTATTACGTATATACAAATTGTTATTCTTTACTATATTCGTTTCGTTGCCAGACTTTACGAAATAAATATTTACATTAAATTGCAAAGACGTTTACAAAGAAATTGGCCTTGGCCATTGAGAAATTTTGAAATCCTACTTTTACGATAAATACAAATGGTAAAAATGAATGACCACATAAGGTATCGGAAAATGGTTTGTCCTGAGTTTTTTTTAATTCCCTTTTTCGCTGTAAAAAAAATTCACGTCGAGATATGACAGTATAATATGTATCCGTGATGTAGACCAATACAGAAATCATGATGCCGAAAATTAAAAAAACTAGAAGCTCTAACAAGAGCCTGTATCGCTCACCTGGATTTAACTTTTCACCTTGAGCAGACCTAAAAATTTAAGTGTTGCAGTCAATTTGGCTGGTTTTTCTATAGGATTATGTGTTAAACTAATTTCAGCTGTGGCAGTCTTCTTGGTTGACAGTCCAGGTCAACGGATACATTTCTAAAAGAGAACCATCTAAGGACCATTTCTGCTAAGTCTTGTTCCAACTGGCTAAGCCGTTTCAGACAAGAAGATTTTTAAATGAATTTTCCATAGGGTCCAATATTTAACAAAGTTCGGTGTGGCAGCCATCTTGGTTGACAATCCGGGTGATTGGACACATTTCTGATAGAGGACCTCCTAAGGACCAATGCTGCAAAGTCTGGCTCCAATATGTCAAGTGGTTTCCGACAAGAAGATTTTTCAATAAATTTTTCCATAGGGCCCTATGTTAAACTAAGTTCGGGTGTGGCGGCCATCTTTGTTGACAGTCTGGGTCATCGCACAAAATTCTGAAAGATAACCATCTAAGGACCATTGCTACCAAGTCTAATTCTAATTGGCTTATTGGTTTCAGACGAAAAGATTTTTGAGTGAATTTCCCATAGGGTCCTATGTTAAACTAAGTTCTGCTGTGGCGGCCATCTTGGTTCACAGTCCACGAAATCAGACACATTTCTGAAAAAGGACCTCCTAAGGACCAATGCTGCCAATATGTCAACTGGTTTCAGACAAGAAGATTTTTCAATGAATTTTCCTATGTTAAACTACGTTCGGCTGTGGCTGCCATCTTGGTTAACAGTCCGGGTCATTGGACATATTTCTGAAAGAGAACCTCCTAAGAACCATTACTAGTTTGGCCTCAATTGGCCCAGTGGTTTGAGAGGAAAAGATCTTTAAACGAAAGTTTACGCTGGATGCCGTCTTTAAAGGGCAAAAACTCCTATAAAGGATCAATCAATGATTTTGGTCATGTTGACTTATTTATAGATCTTACTTTGTTAAACATTTTTGCTGTTTACAATTTGTCTTTATCTATAATAATATTCAAGATAATAACCTAAAACTGCAAAATGTCCTTAAAATTAACAATTCAGGGGCAATAACCAAAGGGTTGACCGATTCGTCTGAAAATTTCATGGCAGGTAGATCTTGACCTGATGAACATTTTTACCCAGTCAATTTTGCTCTAATTGCTTTAGTTTTTGAGATATAAGACAAAAACTGCAGTTTACCCCTATGTTCTATTTTTAGCCATGTCGACCATGTTGGTTGGCAAGCGGGGTCATCGGACATATTTTTTTAAACTGGATACCCTAATGATGCTTGTGGCCAAGTTTGATTCAATTTGGCACAGTAGTTTCAGAGGTGAAGATTTTTGTAAAAGTTAACAGACGACGACGACGGACGACAGACGCCAAATGATGAGAAAAGCTCACTTGACCTTTCAGGTCAGGTGAACTAAAAATGAATCCAGTCGTCGAATGTCTGTACATATGACTGCACAGTCAAGCCTAGTATGAGAATTAAAAAATGAATAAGGAATTTTATTCCTAGGAGCGGTGTTGGACGTTACTCCACGAAGAAATATTAAACAGTGGTAGAAATGTGGAAAACAAGCCAAGATTGCCCTTAGATTTCTTCATATTTTCGGGGAAGTGTTGGATTTGCACTTTTAATATATGTATTAATTGACAGTAAATCGATGGAATTTTTTTATTTCAAATTTAACTGAGGCGTTCTTTTCACTTTAATATTGTCGTTATTATTCTACATTTTTATTTTACTTCAACACAACTGTTGACTGTCTGTTTATCTGCAGAGTCGACTAACACCACGAATTCTATTATTACGCCCCTTTCACAGGTGAACAATGCGGAAAATCAGGTGCAACCACAAGTCTTTTATGGTCATAGCCATTACCTATATTTGGATACGTCACTAAGGCGGAGCTTTGCAGCATTTTTTGGCACGACCATATATGAAATACTGCGATTTCACACGTGAATTAAACGCTTACTTTCAACCAGGGTAAAAAAATCAAAAATGCGTGATCGAACACAACACTAATAATTCATTCATGAATTAATCTGTTGTTTGGTCGCTCATTGTACATTTTAGGTATTCAATATTAGTTACACCATAAATCTAGACTCCCTGTTTTGTTCGTGTTACTACAATGCACTACGTTTATTTCACTTATCTTAAAACGGTAATTTATTGATTTGTACATTCGACCTTTTTATAATACGTTATGTTGAGATATAAAAGAAAAAACAATAATTTTATTTTCTTTCTTCTGCAGGGTTTAATAATCTCAAATTTATCGTTGATATATTACTGGAACTCAAGTTGACAGTATAAGCGCATATAAGATATGTATCTTTTCGTGAAAAAAACCCCAACTTTACACTCTATTTTGAACTCAACTTTCAAGTAACAAGTTAAGAATCTGCTTCATCCTCGACGTAGCTGGAAATAAGCGACAAATATACACACGTTACATTGTACCTGAATACTTTTGGTTTTCTGATGTATCTTTATTTTCATGGGGTATTCGATATTATTATGAAGCGCTGTTATATGCAATTGACATTTTCGAGGATCATGACATAATTTTTGTTTCAAATATCCTCCAGATGATGCTGCCGTATTCTTTTCATAAAGATAAATGTTTTTTGGTAATTATTTTTGAAAAAAAACATTGATGAATAACAATTGTATTTAAATAATCGCAAATTGGCAGTATAAGCGCGGTTTTCTTTTTGTGGACAAAAAGTTACTTAGAACTTTACGGTTAAGTAACCAGCTAATCGTCGCCGTAGCTGGAAATATGTAATGAATATACACACGTTACACACGGCCAGTCCGTATGACAAAAATATTGCCCATGCAGTTTCCATATTGATGGTCCGTATGGAATTCCATATTGCTCTGTTTCCATATTGATTTTAAAATCTGTATTAAGTAATTAAACGGATAAATTTTAATATTAATACCAGTATTTATAAAGACCATGACAACGTAAAAATATTGGTCGTTCCAAATTTGCCATATTAAGGCTGTTTTGATCATATTATTTTAATAAATCAAAATAGCGCATTACTGTTGATGACAAAAGATTCTCAGAAACAAATAACCACATTTATACTAACCATCAATAAGCAAAACTAATACAATGCACAACACTAACAATGCTTTTCTCGTCATATTTGATATCACCTATAATAATAAAAACAGAAACAAAACACTGATATGAGCAAACAAGTTAATTGTGTTTGAAAACCCAACAATTAAAAACATGTACAATTCTCTTAGAACTTACCTCTTCAATTGTGGCAAAATGTTATGTTCCAGCAACATCTGTAACAATGTCGTTTTAGTTAGTTTTGATAAGGCTGTTTAATATAACCAGATAGGTGATTATTTCATTAATTTTGTTGGACATATGCGAGATTGTATGTCGTCGGTGATTACATGGTAGCGTCGAGTGCATTATTGCGCGGTTTATTATACCTCAGTATGTTTTTTTTCTATATAAAAAACAAGACAATAACTTTGCTCTTTTATCTATTTCTAAACCTAAAACTATTTACGGGTAAAAGTAAGTTTATTGTCCCCTAGATACCAAATATTGATCCCCGGCTAAGCCTTGGTGCAATAGTTGGTGTCCCGGGATCGTAAACTTACTGTTCTTCTCATACCCAGTCAATAATATGTATAGCTAATACTCCAAATAGATTCAATGCCTGCAAAGCACGAAAATGTACAAATTGATTTCTAACACGATTTTTATCTGCGTCGCCAACGGCGAAGCAGGTCTAGTAACCGCTTGACTTCGTCCGTCCGTCCGAAAGACCCTGGGTTGGAAACTTTCATCAAAGTTTTCTTGGTTTCCACAGAAGGGAATGATTTTATATCTTGTCTGCAGCTTGATAATGTTGAGTTGCAGCGTGTAAGCTTTTTTTTTTATCTCTGGTGCAGCCACATCCTGTTTGTCGATCAATTAATTGCATGCTGCGACGCAGGTCCAGACCCGGTTTTGGTTTTGTTATATTTGAAGTTGTGTTTCTTTTAAAAAACAAGAACTGCAAGATCCTCAAACAGATATTTTTTTTTCATAAACAGGATGCTTAAAAATTACAGAAATATGTTTCTTCTGAAAATTTATCAGCTAATTTTGTATCAACAAAATAAACAAGGAGACTCGAATTTGTGTTTCGCTTCTTCTTTTATGATAAAAATCATTGAATATGCTTTTAAAACATAAAAGATCAACGCAGAGTCTAGTTTGAAGAATTTATATATATTATTACCGTAGCCCGACTCTGAAATTTCTTTCCAGTGTTCATTTCAGGATGTAAATCATTACAACGGGTACACGTACATGGTACATGTGAAAACCTATATTTTGTGTTACAGTTTCTTTGCACTTCAAAATTGCAGTTAGCTTAACATTCTATGGTTCAAATATTTTTAAAGTTTGATTTGTGATTTGGGCCCGTCCACATGAAGTCTCACAAACCCGAATTCCCTTTCGTTCACCGCCATTTAGTATGGCGCGGAATTAGCGTCAAAAATAATTAATTATGCCTAGCCTAAATTAGAATTATGCCTAGCCTTAAATAATAAGGTCTAGCCTAAATTAATTATGCATAGTCTTAATAGAAATTATGCACAACCCAAATGAATTAATCCTAGCCTAAATTTTGAATTATGCCTAACCTTAATTATTTAAGCTTAGTCTAAATTGGCATTATGTATATGCTGAATTAATTATCTTAGACCAATCATTTGTCTTGTGTCAAAAGGTAAAAAACCGTTGCGAATCCAGACAAAATACTCTTGTCCGTGTATCGAGATGACGATTTTATTATTTTTAATGGTAATAAAAAGGAATTGCGTCAATGTTTTGAAATGGCGAATAATGTTCATTCATTACTAACTTTTACATTTGAAATATCATACAAAGATAGCTTGGAATTCTTAATAGTTGTAATGGTATTTAAAGGTCATAGGTTTCAAAATACACATAATTTAAATTTAAAGTTATATATAAAACAAACGGAAGAAGTTCAGTACTGACGTAGATCGTCAGCACACCCCTCTGCCGTGTTTAAAGGATTTATACTGGGAGAAATAGCTAGATTTATTAGACTTACCAACAATGAGGAAGACCTCAAACCTCAAGTTGAAATATTTATTATGAATCTAATCAAAAGGTGTTATAAACGACCCGAAATTGAACTTTTAATACGGAAAAAACTTAAAATTTCCACAGAAAACAATTCAAATTAATACGACAAACAAATCCAAGATAAACATCATATTTGAACATCCCACTTGTATTTACAACAAAATATAATCCGGCTCTTATAAAAAAAAAAGACATAAAAATATAAAATTTTAATTAAAATTCCAAATAAGTTTAAATGACAACCCTCCCCTTCGTTGTCATTTTCAAGCTTCGTGTGAGGTACAAGATTTTGCATCATATGCAAATGATGTTAATTTTTTACCGGAACCGGTCGGAGACGCGTATTTTAAAACCGGAGTCCAGTAGAATTTCCTAAAATTCCGGAATCAAAATAGGTGTCTCCGACCGGTTCCTGTAAAAAAGTAATGTTAGGTAGTACTATACAGTAAAACGGTAGTATTTATTTTGCCATAGGGATAATTATACCCTTTTTTCAAAATTTCACCACTTTTTAACAAAAACCCAGAGCCAACATTCATAGTCAATTAAAGTACTTTCATAATAGTATTCAGAAATATATTTGAAAATGCATGATGACCATCTTCCTACTAAACCAGATTTATAAAACTAGGGTTACCGGTACTTTGCCGCCTTTTTTTGTGCAGTGAATACAAAATTTAAAATTAGATAAACAATTTTAAACATTGCTTGTATAACTTATTCGGTCTATGTTTAGTCTTTTGGTCTTTTGGTACTTGGTTTCATTCTATTTTGACCGTATCACGTTGACCGAAATGATACACGGCGGTTGATCGGTAAACGTTTTTTATTGAAATTTATAGCTTTTCATTGTTTTCGAACTAATTGAAAGTGACTCTTAATATATTCTGGTCAAAGGTGGGAAGGGGGTTAATAGTTCACTGATATACTTGGGTTAGCTCATATAATTAAGGTGTGGGGCAAATTTGTTTGACACCATAATTCAACCCCCCCCCCCCCTCCCTTTCCTCGCCAGTCCCAAGATTCGATCAGGATAATGTTACATTATTTTAGAATTGTTGTATATTTATTTTTTTATATTTTCAAAATAACTTAAACTATTATTCATTTATTCTACCTTTCAAAATGAAATTCAAAAGAAAAACACACTTAATACAATAAAATAACAAATAACAAAAAACATATTTAAAATTCTTCAATCTAATAGGAACTTTACATGTCAATCCGTAATTATACAAAACAGTCTGATTATACAATGCAATATTTCCTCATGACCTATTTATCTTTTACGTGACAAGGAAACTATTTGCACCATCCCAAGGCCTTATCTTCCTTCATGTAACTTGTTTAATAAAAATATGTAGATTTATATTATCTCATCTTCATATCATGTTGTTATCTGTGTCCTTATTTGCAAAGTTAGGTGATTAGTAATACACAAAAATCGTTTTTATTTTCTTTTCATATTTATTCGTTTATACATGCTATATGTTTATTTTATTTTCTTTGTCGAATATTTATTTTTATTGAATATTTTACTATTTTTCTTCATTACACAAAATCATCTAGTGAGATAGTCATTGGAAACTTCATTTACTTATGTAGAATGAAATGGGGTAAAGTGTCTTGACAATGGAAGAATAAAATTGTTCTTGTAACTCCGTCTATGTTTTAGAAGTGTTGCGAGAGTTTGTTTCCTTGTGCTGAGTGTGTACAATATGCACGTGTACATTGTACAGTTCTCGCTGTCCAATTGTTTTGTAGAACTTCAATGTTTGAAAACATTTGACCCAGATTAGAGGCAATTCCACATTATCTGTTTAATAGAAGTTCTTATGGGGTATATAGTAGTCTGACACCTTCCACTTGACCTTTAGCTTTGACCTCTGTCCATTTCACGCTTGAGTAACTAATGTCACATTTTGTGATTAAGTCTATTTCTCAGCAACTGTGATACGTAGACCAAACATATTTAGTCTAAAGGTAGTTCTCGATGGTTAGGGAGCAACCATTTGATTTATATAGTTAAGGGGGGTTCTGAAAAATTTTTTGCGGCCTAAACTTTTATTTTCATTCAAATCAAAAGATTTCCTGATTAACTTAGGTCCTGTATTTCTAGTATAGTATAAACATATTTTATTCAGTAAACATACACCCGTTACAAAAAGTACAATAAAAATATAATTTAAAACATGAATGGGATTCAGAAACAAGCAAATAAATGCTTATATAAATCTGTATCCCGTGTAAAAAAATAAAACCAATATTTGTATATTAGGTATCAACAATGGTTTAGATAACTGCATATTTACCTGCGTCACCAACGGCGAAAGCAGGTCTGGTAACCGTTTGACTCCGTCCGTCCGTCTGCAAGACTTTGGGTTGGAAACTTTCGTCAAAATTTTCTTGGCTTCTACAGAAGGGAATGATTTTATATAATTTTTTTCTGCAGCTTCATAATTTTGAGTTTTGGATCTGTCGTGCAGCCACTTCCTGTTTGCCGATAATTAGAAATTCAACAATAACATGCACTTACAATTTATTATTATAAAGTTAACAATAGTTTAATTTTCACAGAAATGTGTTTATTGAGAAGAGCTAAATATTTGTGGTTTTACTGGTTACACATCTTCTTACCAGGAAGTCAAGGTATCTTAATATACAATGTAAAAGTGGGTACATAAATCGAATCTTTTGTCATATCGGATCTATACTACCCAAAATATAATAGTGATCGAATATAGCACATTTAACTAATTAATTACTTACATGTATAGATTGTTATTGTGTGTAAACCGAAATGACAATATTAATTTAATGATACTGGGAAGGGACATGTTTTTGCGAACCAGGATAATACTGATTATAGGTTGATGATAAAACAAATTTTACACGACCAATTTATTCAAAAATGGTGATGTTCAGCAATCATCTCGGGGACAATTTTATTTATCTGTTCATTTCGTCATTTTATTGTATTTGATGTTATAATATTTCCTCATGTAACACAATGTTGTGTCTGAGGGTTTTCTAATAAATCTTGATACTACATTGTACTATGGTGTATCCTTTGTTTGCCTTGTACTTCAAATTTGATTTAATTTTTGAAACATACCATGAGATGACATATATTGTTAAATCAGGAAAGAAATTACCTTTGTGGCTCAGACGTTATAAGTAAATGTTGCGTGTATTTTTTACTCTCATTTTAGTCGAGATACTTTGAAATAATTATCTAATTGCCGAATTCAATTACCAGAAATAAGCAACGCGTGACCGACCTACGCAGTAAATCACGAGGGCGCTGTGCTCATGAGTTATTTACAGCTGTAGTTCGGTCTCAAATTGTTTATTTCTAGTATTTTAATTTAACAAATAGTTATACTTTTTATTACATTGTACAGAATCTGGCATTTTAGCAGAAATAAATTGAAATAAAACGGACTATGTCTTTTGATATTTCCCCGCGGCAATTGCGACGTCACGTCCTAGACTAAAATATCGGCTGTTCTTTTCACATGTGATTTACCAGATTTTCTGTCACTCGGATGATGTAATATGGCATTCTGGTGAAACGGATTTCTTTGCTAAATCTATTAATATTCTCAGTTTGACATCTGCGCCAATTTTTTAAGATTTGAATGGACATTTGCGCCACTCGGACAACTAGTAACGATGAATCCACTTAAAGATGGTATCACACACATATATATCATATATGGGAAATTCTGAATATACCTTGGGTTAGAAATAAGGGGTTCAGGAGGGGTAGTTTAAGAATCCAACATCTATGGATATCATTTCAGAGATTCAACTTCCCATTGTGCAGTTTTGATTAATTTTAATTCTGTCATAAGAATTCAGTCTCATATATTAAAAATTCTGAATATACTCTGGGTTTGGAGAATAGGGGTTCTTGAGGGGAAGGTTAGTGTAAACATATTTTATTAATAGATATAATTCAAATACAAATACACAAGTAAAATTTTAACATATATATATCGATTAAAGTGATTCGAAAACAAGTTATTCAACTTATATTAATTCGTTTCCCAAGGTTAAGCATCCAACTTCTATGAATATAGTTTCCGACATTCAGCTTTTCAATTTCCAATTTTGATTTTAATTCTATCACGAGAATTTAGTCAGAAATACGTTTCTAGAGAAAAAGGGCCAAGGGACAAGACCCAACTTATTTGGATATAACACAGAAGTAAACATGTCAATTTCTTTACATAATATTTTTACCTGCGTCTAAGAGTCGCATCACTCCGTCCGTCCGTCAGTACGTCTGTCCGTCTCAGAATAAGGTACCTACTTTTTGTAATCGGAAACTCAAACAACATACAACCGGTACTTCTGAAATATTTTACACTTGAAAATGTGCATCTCCTCTTTTGGAGTGATTTGAGAACAAATGGTCAAATTTATCATTTGTTGAACTTATTCATTTTTAGGCACATAAGGTTTTTTAGGGTACCTACTTTATGTAATCGGAAACTCTAGCACCATAAACCTGGTATTTCTTAAATATTTCACACTTATTCTGAACACATTGAAGATGTGCACCTCCCTTTTTGGGTTGATTTGAGAAAAAAAGATGTTAAATTTATTATTTGTTGAACTTAGTCACTTTTATGCACCTAAGGTTTTTAGGGTATCTAATTTGTGCATTCTGTAACTCCACCACCTTTCACCTTACATTTCTGACATTTTGCACAGTTTTTCAAACCTCAAACTCTCCTTTTGGGGGTATTTGGGGGAAAATGTCATTTCAAGATTTGTTGAACTTGGTCATTTTTAGGCACATCAGGTATGAACGGTAGCTAGTTTGTGTAATCTGAAACGCCAACACCTTTCACCTGGCATTTCTGAAATTTTGCAGTTTTTCTGACCACATCATGCACATAGAACACACACCTATATATTTTGTGTGATCTGAAAATCTGACGCCTTGTACTCAGCCCTTGTGAAAATTGACCATTTCAACAGAAACAAATACAGATGAACATACCAGTATTATTTTATTTTTATTTCTTTTTGCTCGTGTATTTCCTAAGATGGGTTTTAATCAGAGTCTTATAGCAAATACTACGTGGACAATTACTGCTTTTGATTCTTGGATGATACCAGTACATACCATAACCATATCAGGCTTGTTCGCGCTTCCTTTTTGACCCAGACAAGATTGTCATTTAATATAATAGTAAGAACTGAAATAGGGTTTGTGTCATAGGAACAACCACCCGACCAAAACGTTATGCCTTTTCCCTCAAGAAAAAACAGCCCACCTGTCTTTTATTAGGCCATTTGAAAATGGAAGATCTTTTGTATTCTGTTAAAGAAACGCAAAATGTGAAAGTAACCTTGATATTTGACCTTTGATCTAAAAATAGGCGAATCATTTGCATCTGTCCTGCCAAATTTGGTTACAGTCTACCTATTAGTTCCTGCGCAAATGACAAAATAGTCATTTCCAATATGATTACAATGGAAACTTTGAACAACCGCGCCCATTGGTTGATCAGATAATTTTCAATCAAAAGTGGATCGGTTGTAAGGAGTATTGTTGTCATCAATCCTGCAAACATTTTATAATGTAGTTCCAGAGAAGATTTTTGGAAACTGGCCGATCAAAATCAAAGATGGCCTCTCACAACCACGTTGTTCATCCGACCAGAACCAATATGGTAAGTTCTTCCATACATCACTCCTGTTAACTTTGGTTACAATCTGCCCATTAGTTCCTGAGCAAAAGACAAAAAAATCCTTTCCCATATAGTTTCAACGGGAATTTGAACAGTCGCAGCCGTTGGTTGAGGGGATGAATCTCAACCAAAATTGGATCGCTAGTAGAAGGTGTTGTCATCAATCCTGCAAATTTCAAAACATTTAATATTGTAGTTTTAGATAACATTTTTAAAACTGGCCAATAAAAATCAAAGCTGGCCTCTTTGGTTACAATCCGCCAAGTAGTTTTAGAGAAGAACAAAATGTGAAAAGTGTACGGACAAAGGGCAGGTGAGCTAATAACCTACATTTGTAGTACATTCAAAGACAAATCTTTCAATGGTAGATAAGTGTAAGTCTTGTGGAAACTGAGAACAGTGCATGCTTAAAATTCTTTTATTTGCATGCGACACGGGTCCAGGCATCTAACTGGTCTGGTTTCTATTTGAGAAAAGATTTGACTGCAGATCCGGTTTTAGATACCCTGTTTTAGACATTATATATTTTTAATAATTTCAGTGTCAAAATGTCAAATGCCATGTATGGACGGTGATCATAAGCGATTGGGGACACGGATTTGAAGTGCCCATAAAGAGGTAAACTGGTGTTTGCTGTTAGATGTGTTCAAATGATTACTTATCTAAACGAAAAAAGTAATATAATGATAATAACAATTTAGCTTAACTATATGGTTATAAGAATTATGCATCCGATGTCATCCTTGAAATAGTTAACACTCCGACACTATCTTGGAAGGGTTGTATAAATCCTGTTTTTTTGCACTCTTACGTCTTACCCGTCGCAATTTATTTTTACCAAAAAAAAAAAAATAAAATAAAATAAAATAATTTCTTAAAAAACCACTGTGCTTTAAATTTTTGAAAACCCTTCCAAGATAGTGTCTGAGTATTTAATGATTTCAAAGACAAAGCGAATGCACAAGCACTATTTAACTGCAAAAAACACCAACTTACTTCTGGCAGCTGGAAATGTATACCCCAGTCGCAACATGAGTCATCGGACACATTATTATGAGATCTTACCAACCTACCTGACCCGCCACCAATACTACAATACCAATACCATTATAAAGAATATACAGGTTTTTCGGAATTTTAGTACCTACATAAATTTGAATGGTTTATCACTTCGCTGACAGATACAATAGGCCAATTCGTACCTAAAACAATTGAACTTAACTGATAATGTCTTCCAGAGTAATAAAAACAATTCGCATACGGAATTTTCAATATAAAAGGGAGATAACTCTTTCGAGATTTTATTCAAGTAAGTATTACTTCCCTGCTTGCTTCAGATATACAATATTTGGTGAATTGAAAATATTTAAAATAATGGTTTTACGAGATTTAGTTTCAACTTTTCGAGGTCAGTTTTTCTATTGAAAATTTCCCATTCAGAATCATATTTGAGGTTAAAAATATATCCTTTACAAACAATCGTCATCTTTTTTTTATTTCTTTACGTCTGAACAAGTTTATTAAATCTAACATTGAGACTCAAAATGTCAAAAATTGTTTGGGAAAGTTGAAATTGATGACCAGAATATATTAATATGCATGACTGTGTATTTTACGTAATATTGTAATTGGTACATGTATTAAAAATAAACACTTGAGGATCATATAAGATATGTTCAACAATATATCAAGTTCATCCAGTAAAACAATTTCATAACGTTTCTGAATTCAATTTTACATTTATATTATAATTTGTCACTGTTTGCTCTTAAATTTGCAGCCAATTAAAGTAATTTTATGAAGAGATAATATAGAATTTTACAGTACATATACTTGAATTAACACATGTATAGAGAAAAAAACATAATATAACTCTGCGTGTATGTAAATAAATAAATGTTACCTGCTTGCAAAATAAGTACTGCTATCGTATGTGGTTATAATGAAAAATTGACAAATAAGCATGCGACAAGGACGCAGATAGCATAATTTATGATGTAGGAAGTAATTAGTATCATTAATTTCATTAGAGGACTATTTTCCGGTATCATATTACTGTAAACTATTTGTATCTTTAATGTGTTTTGTTTTATTCACTTTGAACACAAAAATATTTTTTTACAAATGAAGAGTATGTTTTGTATGTGACGATGAAACCACACTATGATTATAAAATTGTTTACGATGGTAGAAGATTGATATCATATAACAGTCGTTGATTGGACTCTACAAGTAGTAAGACAAACACCAAAATGACTTGAAAATGTCAGTATCAACGGAGGAAATACGGTTATGGAAATTACAAAGAAAGCTATGGCGCGGTTTGTGCGTCATAAATAATTATAAATGTTTAGTCTAAATCAATTATGACTAGCCTTAAACAGAATTATTTCTAGTCAAAATTCGAATAATGCCTAGTCTAAAATCTATTTATGTCTAGTCTTAATTAATTGTGTCTAGTCTAAATTAATTATGTCTAGTCCTAATTGAATATGACTAGACTGAAATAGAATTAAGATTAGACTAAATCATTCATGACTAGACATAATCAATTTTGACTAGGCATAATTAAATATTTTTGACCAATTGTTTGCGATGTAAGAATGGGTGACATCTATAGCGAAGTGGCCAATCAGAAGTTACAGATTCAAAGCATCCATTTTATACAAATACTGGATACAAACCAGCCTATTCATGCGGAACCTTAGAAAATTATTTATTTGCAACAAAGTATGAATTAAGCAAAATAAAATTAAAGAATATCACACCAAATCTGAACAAAAAGCTCTCCAGGAGCTGGTGAAAAACAAAGAAATAATAGTTCGAAAAGCAGACAAAAACTCTACTCTCTGTATTCTCGACAAAAGTACACATTTCAAAGAAGGTTTATGACAGTTAGAAAACGAGCTTTATTATGAAGAAATAAATCAATCAAGAATAGCAAATACCACAAAGCTTATACACGATCTTATAGAAACATGCCAAAAGAACGACCAAATCGATAGGATAACATATAGATTGTTATTACAGAAATTATTTAACAAAAATATAGGCAAATTTTTCCTCTTGCCAAACATACACAAAATTCCACCAGAAATCTTACTTGAAATAGAAAACAATCCAGCAAAAATCATGGAATATGGTCAGTATCTTAGGCAGGCCAATAGTATCTTTGTGGCACACCTTTCCATAATCTATCACGTTTTATCGATCGCATTTTATTACCACTTGTGCAAAGTCAGAATACATATATCAAAGATACCAAAGACTTTGTTCAGAAACTTGAGAATCTAAACCTAGACAACAATATTTTATTAGCTACATTTGATGCAAGCAACATGTATATGAACTATTAGCTGATAGATAGAATGTTTAAAATTTTGGAACATATATTATCAAAGTATTCACATAGAGACAAAATAGCTTTCTGCGGTAGATATAGATGTGATGGATTTTTCTCACATTTCTATGTGTTTGGGATAGTCATATTCCGTGTGAGACACCGGTGTGAGATTCATGCATCTCACATCACATGACCTATCTTGACGTAACATTGCAAAAAAACATCACGTCACAATGATAGAACGTCAGAAAACACACAACTGCGCACAAATGGTACGACAAGGTCGAAATTAACATCGCTTCAATTTGAAAATCCCTGAAGATCAACCTAAAAGATATCTGTCTACAGTTTTGTACCTTTGGTACAAAACCAAAACGCATACGATCTTTTCAAATATGTAACTCATTTTGCACTAGGTTGTCTAGTTTAATAGAGCGCATTTTCGTGACATGGCGGCCATGTTTATTTCTTTAAATATTCGACCGAGAAATGTGAGAAAAATAATCAGTCATGGTAAAAAATGTGAGACTGGACAATTCCACCTTCGGGTTCACATTTTCTATCATCAGAAACTCGCTTCTGACTGGAAAATGTGAACCCTCGGGTGGAATTGTCCCATCTCACATCTTAGACCATGACTGATTATTATAATCTTATTTAATGGTAACAAAAACGAACTCCAAGGATTTTACATAACGGCAAACAATGCACGCAAATACCTAAAATTCACCTACGAAATATCTTCGGAGAGAATTATATTTTTAGATACTGAAGTATATAAAGGCAATATATTTTTAGACTCTGGAATCCTAGATCTTAAGACTTTCAGAAAACCAACAGAAACTTTTCAATACTTAGATAGAAATAGTTGTCATCCTAAAAGCGTATTCAAAGGTTTCATTAAGGTAACAGGTACGTAAATGAGCTATCTCATGGATTTTTATGAAATTTTGCAGGCAATTAGAGCATGTGGAACTGAATATCGAAAAAATATATAAGTAACTTTTATACTTTCGGATATATAGCAAATTGAATATTCTGTAGAAAGAAGTACAAATGTATAGGATGCACGTAAATATCGCAAAAATATTGAAAAATTTTACTTTAAATTGCCTTTTCTCAAAAACGTGTCCTACGAATTTTTTTTAAAATTGATATGTTATTGCCTCTAAAATTTCCGTTTTATTGATATGAAAGCTATAGGGGGTCACCGAATTCGTTTTTGCAGTATAAATCATCCAAGTGTCTGTGCAATACCTAAAAACGTCGAAAAATATTTAAAGCCACGACGTCACGATTATTTTTGCCTTTTCGGAGCTTTTTCCACGCTCGGAGCAGATTCAACTATCCATACTCAAAAAACGAATTCTGTGATCCCCTATAAATTTTATATCAATAAAACGGAAATTCCAGTAGCAAAAACATATCATTTTTAAAGAAAATTCGTAGGACAAGATTTCGAGAAATGTTAGTTTGTAGTCAAAATTGTTGAACTTTTATACGATATTTACGTGTATTCTATATATTTGTACTACTATTTTCCGGATATTTAATTTGCTCTATCTCAGAAAGTGTAAAAGTTATATATATCATTGTTTCGATGTTCATGTGCAGTTCCTTATGCTCTAGTATGCAAAATTTCAGAAAATTCCGTGAGATTATCCATTTACGTACCTGTCACCTTAAAGGAGAGATTATCCGTCATATAAGAAACACAAACGATATCTATCAACGTACCAAGATCATTAATTTATTTAGAGAAAAGTTATTACAAAGAAATTATAATTAGCAAACAGAAATCGATGATGCAATTGTATCTACCTCAAACTTAGAACGAAATGATTTACTGTCCAACACTGAAAAACCAGACGTTAAAACGATTATCTTTATAACTAAATACAATGTATAACCTAGCAGTGAAACAATTAAAAAGATCAATTGTAAAACTTTTGGATTTGATAGAGAATGACCCTGAACTCTCAAGCATTTTAAGAAAGAAACCAGTTATCTTAGGGGGCTTTTGGTAGAGCTTTAAGGATTTTTGTACAAATGGACCATAAAATACAACAAAACTCAAATATCTTCACACGTGTCTTCTTTCTTCTGCAACTTCTACAAACTTCCAAAACTAATACACAAAACCAACACTGGACAAAGTCCGGAATCCCGGCAAAAGGGCGATAACTCTACATATTTATCGGGAACTCGCTGACCATGCAAACTACATCATAACATCCCCGGCCCAGAAAAAACAAATTCAATTTGTTTCAGATGGTCAGCGAGATACCGAAAATAGTAGTTACAATATATTTATTATAACACCATTACAGAATAATAACTGCTGTTGTAAAACTATGACATTTCATATGTTACTTTGGAAAAAAAACATATTCATTTGGATGTGACCAGCAGAGCCCTAACTCTCTTTAAAACTATTTTGAAGGAACTTCATATAAGAAATTATCTAAAAGTACCAACGTTATAAATATTAGGGAGTTTCTGGTTTACTCATCATCCTTAATGCGAAAGACGCAATAGTTTCTATTTCCGTAACTTGCAAAATTGTAATGGGTCATCAAATTTTAGCCATTTGGATTCAATAACTTCAAAAAGATATTTACACAAAAATAGTAAATGAAAATATCGAAAACGAAAATGTTCTTATCTTGTCTCTTACAAAGCTTTGCAAAATCAGATTGGAAATAAACAGTAGTATCAAATCATATTTCAAGTTTCTCGATAGTCAGTTTACAACCAATAAAGTCATTTGAAAAAAAAAATCAACGTTATATGTCATAAGAGTTTCAAATTATCGATGGATATCGTCCATAAAGAATACTTTCACAAAATATCAATGGAAATTGTTCATAAAGTCATGAAAATGGTAATTCAATGAATATTCAATAAAACAGTATTCAATATATCAAATTATACATCAGCCAATAAATGGTGGGGCTTTGTCTAGCACAAATTTTTGCGTTTGTAGGTTAAGTTGGTTAAATTTAGTCCATACCGCATTTTGTGCCGGTTCACCCTTAAATTGTATAAGGTATTCTTTGTCTTCTCGATTCCTTTGGCCTAAAACACGTTTAATTTTGTAATAGTTATTATCCGTTTCAGATTGTGTGCTCTCGTAACCTGACTGAAAACGGGCTGGTTTTCGTATCTGTCTCTTGGGTCTCGTATTAACTGCGGGTGCAGAGGAACTGCTATCAGCTCCCTGCTTGGTATCAGCTTCCGAATTCCTGTCTAATGGTTCTTTATCCGAATCTGACGAATCACCGACATGAACACCCTCGTTTGTAACAGTTTTCGGAATGTAAAAATTTGTAGGATTAGGAGCACGTATGTACGCGATTTTAAGGCGATCTAAATGTACTGGGTTTTTGAACAGTTTACCTGTTGACTTTTCTCGTAAAGTAACTAAGTGGGGCGAATTAATTTTATCCACCACGTAAGGACCAGCATATTTAGGCTGAAGTTTTCGTCCTTTGCCTGTTTGATCAGTTAACATATATACATAGTCTCCAACACTTAAATTCAAAGGATTTGTCTTTTTGTTTTCCCTTTGTTCCATAAGTTTACCAGCTTTAATAGCATTAGTTGCGACTTCTTCCCGTATAATTGTTAATTTTCGGGATAACTCATTCACATAACTTTCAAATTCAGCCGGTATCGTCTTGAAATTGTCGGTCATGTCACAAAGAGGAAACTTTGGCCTGAAACCGTACAGAGCTTCAAAGGGGGAATACTTAGTTGAGGCGTTAGGCGACACATTAAATGAAAATGTTATAGCCTGTAACATATCATCCCACTGTTTGTCTTTCTTGAAATATGGTGTTAAACGCTCTGCAAGTGTTCGGTGTGTTCGTTCACAAAGCCCTAAGCAGTGATGTATAAAACTGGGAGTAAAATTTTGAAAAATTTGTAATAATTTGCATAATTCTTTGGTACAAGTAGATATAAATTCACTGCCCTTGTCACTTATTACAGTATTACAAACACCAAAATTACATACAAGTTGAAAAAGTGCATGTGACACAGTTATAGAATCACAATTAGGCAATGGAACTGTAAATAAAAATTTTGAAAACATATCGATGGCTGTGAAAACATAAATATTGCCTTTTTGAGTTATAGGTAGGGGACCGAATAAATCCATTTGCCAGACCTGAAATGGCTCTGTGGGGGTTTTGTAAGATATAATACCACTTTTAGTATGGGCTTTTGTCATTTTCCTTTCCTGACAATCTGGACATGATCTCACAAAATCAGATACAATTGATGAAAGTCTTTGAAAATAGAAATTTTCACTGATATTGTCAATGGTTTGCTGGGTGCCCATGTGTCCAGCTAACGGGGATTCATGATAAATCTTCAAAATTTTACCTATCAAACTTTGTGGTAAAACTAACTGAAAAGCAGTCATTTTCTGCGTTCTTTTGGACTTGGTAGCTCTAGAATGGTACAATAATCCATTATTTAAACAATAATCAGGAGCCGTCAAAAGTAAACGACGGGCATCTTTTTGTAGTCTTGGCAATGTACCATTTTCTAAATATGAGATTATCGGTAACAGTGTATCGTCATTTCTTTGGAAATTTGTAATATTATCTTTATTAAAATTAAGGGATTTATCAATGTTATGGTCGGGAAGTTGAGCGTCAACTGCGCAAAGAATTTTGTCTAACAGTGTTTCATTCACTAAAAACTGAGTGGAACTGCAATCAATTCCCTCTTTTTCACTTTTATTTTCACTTTGGAAAGAACACTGCTTTTGCAATTGAATGGGAGACAATATAGATGCATTACAAGTAAAATGCTCGTCAATTAACGATTCGAAATCATTACCAGTAAGTGTCCCCGACTCGTACTTGTGTAATAAATCGACGTTCGACGTAAAATCAAATTGTTGAATGTCGCCCTTCGTTTCTAATGGGTCAAACATTTGCAAGTCAGCACTAAGACTGCTTTTTGAGCTGAACTGGTTTTGTCCAACGGGAATGAAGGAACTGCTATCAATTCCCTCTTTGGACATAAATTCCTGTATGAAAAATGTTGAGTTGTTGGACTCTTGTAAATTCACAAAATTTCCCTCGATGGACGTTAGATACTCGGAAATACTAACATCTTCGTTTTTTTCCGGTATACATGTATCACATGACGGTTCGAAATTATGTATCGCATTCACATAAATGCTATCATTTCCGTTACTTTCTGATATATCAACTAGTTGTGTATAACGGGATAAATCCTCCGATCCATTTTCGCAGTTTTGAACAGAAATGCTATCATTTCCGTCATATTCAGTATCGGCAAAATATCCAGCATCGTTGCAATCCTCCTGTAAACTGGCGGAATTTATTTGATCCGGCGGCGCGGTTAAAAATTGTGTTTTCTCGCCCTGTCGGAAAACTATATTGCCTGCTACTTCCTCCATGTACGGGAAATATGGATCGTTTTCATCCGGAGAGTCATCGGCCCTATTTTCTACGAATCTAGCGTCCGGATATCGCGAAAGAGCGTCCGGTACCTGCATTTGGGCGGCGGGCTTGTACCGTATTTCAAAGTTATATTGTTGTAGTACGGCTAACCATCGGTCGTATATTGCGCCTTTAAATTTGTTTTGAAAAAGAGGACGGAGCGCTTGATGATCACATTCTAGTATGAATTTATTGCTTCGTAAATAACTGGAATTTTCAACTATGCTGGTGACAACGCCTAAAAGTTCCAATTTAGTAGGACCGTAAGATTTTTGCCAAGATGTTAAAGCTTTAGAACCGAAACGAATGACCCGAATTTTTTCGTCAGAATTTTCTAAATGTTTTTGATATAGAATATAACCAATTCCTTTAGATGAGCTATCAACCGCAAGATAGAAAGGAAGATCGAACCGTGGAAAAGCCAAAACTTCTGAATTTTCCAGTAAATTTTTCAACTGTTTGAACGCTTGTTCCTGTTCATCTGACCATTGAAATTTGACGTGTTTTCGCAAGAGTCGTGTAAGAGGTTCAACGACAATACTGTAGTTCGGAATGTACTTTTTGAACCAGTTGAACATGCCTAAAATGCGTCTGAGTTGTTTGATGTTTTTCGGAGGCGGATAATTCATCAATGCGTTCACTCGATTTGGCGGTGGCTTGATGCCGTCTTTAGAAATGTGATGGCCTAAATAAATGCATGATGACTTGGCAAAAAAACATTTCTGTGGATTCAATTTTAAACCGGCTTGTCGGAAACGGTTGAAAATGTCATTTAAATCTGATAAATGTTGTTCATAGGTTTCAGAGAAGATCAGAACATCATCCAAATAACATAAACATGATCGGAATGTTAGTCCGCGCAATATTTTATCCATTAGAAGCTGAAACGAATTTGGTGATGTGTGCAGGCCCATTGGTACACGCAAAAATTTAAAAGTACCGAAACATGTATTGAAGGCAGTGTACTTTGATCTATCCGGAGAGAGGGTCATTTGAAAGAAACCACTGCTCATGTCTATAGAGGATATGAAATTTGGTACTTTATTCGTAAACGATTCAGTCAATTCTAAAATATTTGGAATATTGTATTTAAAAATTTCACATTGACTGTTCAAGTATCTGTAGTCAACTACGAAACGGAACTGACGTAAACTGGTAGTTCTATCTATTTTTCGCGCTTCGTTTTCGGACGGTTTAGTTCTCTTTGCTATGAGTACAATAGGGCTAGTAATGGGTGCTTCTTCAGTTGCGTCTACTTCACAAATAACACCCTGTTCCAGCAATTCGTCTAAATGATGTCTAAGTATTTCTTTTTTATCAGGGGATAACCTATAAGGTGCCTGATGTAAAGGTTTAAAATCTGGCTTGAGAATAATGTGATGTTGCACAATGTTAGTACATCCTAGCGATGGATTTTCCTCAGTCACAAAAATATCTCGGTTCTTATATAAAAATTGCAACATTTCAGAATTCTGCTGAGTATTCAAATTTTCACTAACATCAAAGTAACTAGTAAACTTCTGAAACTCTAGTGTCATATTATCAGCACTATGTAAATTGTCATGAGAGTTAACTAAATCGACATTATTTACAAAATGATTCTGCAATTCATGTGGTTTCATTCTCTGAATTTCGTACTCTTTAGTAACTTGATTAAACTGTGAAATAATTTTACCTTTAGGAATTATGACTGTATCATTTCCTGGATTTAAAAGTTTGACAGGAACAGTTCTATTGCTAGAAACAGTTACTAAGCATTTACATACTAGTATACCTCTTGACAAAATTTGTTTATTGTTCTCACAAAAACCCTGATATCCATGTAGAATATTTTGAGGTAATTTTCCCAAAACTAACATTTCACTATTCGGTGGCATTGTAATACGTTTTGTACATCGGACACTTGCAATTTTTTGAAAAACTTCCATATTCCCGAAATCTAGTGATATTTTATTTTCAATCAAGTATGAAGTTCCCAAAATAAATGGATGTGATGTTTGTTTTAAAATGTACACTAACACTGAATGTTTCTCTCCCTGACTTGACATTTTGACATGAGCTGTCCCTTCAATTTGAACCGATTGATTGTTAGCAAGCTTTATGGAGTCTTTTGCTTCAAAATTCAGAGTCGATTTACATGAATGTGGTAAAGAATAAAATAACTGACCTGACATAATATTAATCGAACTCCCTGAATCTACAAGTGCTGCAACTTTTAGTGAACCAAATCGAACTGGTAGGTATATAAATTTGGAGTTATTTGAATAAGAATAACATTTGTCAGAAAAATCAGATAGTTCACCATCTGACTCAGATAGAGATGATGAAAAACAAAAACTATTTACATTATTTACAGGTTTCCTTTCTGGTGCATGCTCTCTTTTCCTGGCACATGAATTTACTTTCCTGAAGGGGCGTGCCCGGTGTCCTTCAGGGGTGTCAAGTTTTCCTGACTTGTTTGCATACTAGGGGATGCTTGCAACTGGAAACATTTGGATGCACTGTGACCAAATTTAGAGCAAATCTGACAAACTAAATTAGAATGCTGGGAAGTGCTGTTAAAAGTGGAACACTGTAAAGCTGTGTGTCCTTTCTGATTACACAATTGACACTGCAAAACACTGGATACATTCCCTTGTCCATTCCAATTACATACCCTTTTAATGTGTCCCTGACTATTACAATTATGGCACACAATTGCTGAACGAGATAAAACTTGAGGTTTTGCACCATATTTATTATAGTTGGGTGCAGGTTGTCTTGGCTGAGCCTGACCATAAGAAAGTTTCTGTACAAGGTTAGTTAACTCACCCATTTGTTTTTTCAAGTCCGATATGTCATCATTTGCAGCCCTGGCTGCTGCTACATTATGTTCACTATGTACCCTATATTTGTATGCTTCACCTGCTTTTGCAAGTGATAAAGCTTCAGCAATGTCAGTTGGTTTGCTAGACCTTACATAAAATGCCAATTTTTCTGGCAACCCATTTATAAATTTAAACATGATTTCTTCATCTGGTTTAGATAAAATTTTCCCCTTCTCTAAAATCTGACAGTAGAAATCTTCAATATCCTGATGAGGCCCTAATGTCATATTTTGGAAAGTTTCTGACTCAACTATGACAGATGGATGTTGCCATCCAATATTTACATATTTCTCTGTGAAAAGATTGGTCACAGTATCCCAGTCAATTTCAGGATTTAAACTATTGTACCAGGCTAGGGCTGGGCCCTGTAAATGCAAGTGAAAAGCGGCCAACTTACGTGCTTCGTCATCTTCGTCAAGTTCATGTAACGTTGCGAATGATTCAAATTCCTTTAAAAATTTGGCCCCATTTTCCCTAGGGTATCCTGAAAATTTTCTACAAGTGGCAAGTTTTTCCATTTTCCAAAGTGGTGTCTGTTTTTTGTTATGTGAAGGTGCAGAGTTTTCTGTACTATGTAGAATAAATGGAGGAGTTTGGACAAAAAGATAATTTTCTATAAATGATGCATCAGAGCTTAGATCTGGAGAAGATAAATTCTGATAATTTTGTAAATTATTTTCCTGTGAAAAACCTGATGGTATATTACTATCATTAATACTTAATGAGAAATATGTTGGATTTGTAAAAAATTCATCATCAACAGGGGAAGGTAAGTCAATATTAGCATGCATGTACACAAGTTTTCACTCAATTGGTAAGGCACGGTAATAAACGTGTGGTGAAAGGCTATCCTTTCCCACTATAGATATACAGAAACATGCATGTGTAAATTCAAAGTTTAATAACAGAAATCATGCACAAGACGACAAATCCTTGCCAACCACAATTTGGCTAAAGCTGGGGTTGGATGTATCCCATCTGAATAAGCTGAAAAGTTATATTTATATCTTATATATCCATTTTTGCGCTTTGACTTCAGCAAGTCCTCTGACAAATTTGGTGAAAATACACTCAGGACCCTATTTGTGTCATTTATATAGTCATTAACAATTTTTATTTGCCGGTGTAACACAATATCTTGTTCTTGAGATTTGTCAAGGTCAGTGTGGTTGTGGTAGTTGTTGTAATGGTAAATGGAATACAGTGGGAGGTGAAGAAATACTAATTTAACTGATGAACCAAAAGTACGAACAAAATGGTAAATGTCTTTCAAAGTGGTAATTAAAGCATATGCAGCATTAGAGTTTTCTGAAGTTAGCACAATTTTCCCATCATTTAATTTTTTTGTAAGGTTGCAGGTTCCAATCCACACGAATAAAGTGATTTCTTGTAACTGGGTGAGGTTACGACCTAAGTTTTGTTGTAAATATGAGAGTCTGTTTTCAGCTGTTGCACCGCTACTACACCAAAATTCTATGTATGATTCTGGATTAATACGGACTTGGTCTTTAAGGGAGAACCCCTTACTGTCAGACAGGAGAACAGGTGTCCGTCTTGGCTGAATTAACGGGTCAGGCCTCAACCTAAGGGCTTGATTTAACAGTTTTCTTTCACTCATTACACAAATGTCTTAAAGTTTGTTTAGATATGGCCTCTCCAAAATTACAATTTTCAAAACGAGGCGCCCTCGTGGTGCGGAAAAAAAATTTCTGTGAAATTTCAAACTTTAAAATGTCCAAACGTACAGCTTCAAAACGATTAAAGTTCGTAAAATTTGGTGTTCTCCACCATCTTAGGGGGCTTTTGGTAGAGCTTTAAGGATTTTTGTACAAATGGACCATAAAATACAACAAAACTCAAATATCTTCACACGTGTCTTCTTTCTTCTGCAACTTCTACAAACTTCCAAAACTAATACACAAAACCAACACTGGACAAAGTCCGGAATCCCGGCAAAAGGGCGATAACTCTACATATTTATCGGGAACTCGCTGACCATGCAAACTACATCATAACAGTTATAGCATATAAAAGACACAAAGATTTACAAGAAAAATTAAGAAGGCCTGATAAATCGCAAAAATGGATCAAAAACTATATAAGAAATACGAGTGATAAGCACATTTGAAACATTCAAAGATAATTAAACTTTTATGCAGACGTAATATAAATAATGAAATGGATGAAGCATGAGATTGACAAAGAAAAGAAAAGGGGCGTGCTATTAAATTCAATTAAACCAATTAGAACGATCTATCAGAAAACATTGATATTTGACTGATAAAAATAACCAATGAAGGATCATATTTAAAAGAAAATAGTAGCATGTAAATTTTCAAGAAAATTGAGCCATAAGTGATAAATCTTAATCAATTAAAAGTAAGTGTAGTTTTTATAAGATCATTTATTGTAACTGAATCATATTTTACAACATACTGATTTTCCGCTGTACGGTCCATAAACAATTACAGTCTATGAAACGTGGAGACCGCTGAAGATCCTCGCCACGTAAAAAATAAGAGGTGAAACACCAGAAAATATTCCTGAATCATATAAAGCATCAAAATAAATAAAAATATTGTCAACAATAAATAATCTATGATTATTTCAAGAAAATTATCAATGCATATGAGCGTATAAATATAGAAAGCAAATCCATACTTTATTAGTACATATGAGCATATAAATATTGAAAATACTTTTTCGCTTGGGAGGGTTTGGATGACTTTTAAATAAAACAATGGTAATGGGGAAAGAAACGTAACCAAATGGAACGAGGTATGAAGTAGTGGTAGATATGCAAAATTGAATCTGATTGGGCAAGCCTATCTATTTTGACTGGTCAAAAATTTATAAGTCTATTTTAATCTGGTCACTATTCTATTTAAGACATAATTAATTAAGGCTAAATATTATTCAGATTAAGACTAGACATAATTAATTTAGGTTAGACATAGATAATTATGCCTAATCTTAATCCGATTTTAGACAAGACATGATCTATTTGAACGTGTAATGCACCAAATCACACTTACACGATTCACACGTTACACGCACACGATTCGCACGATACACGCACAAGATTCGCACGTTACACACAAACCACACGTTGCACGGTACACATTTTATGATTACCGATCGTGCGATTTCTAAAATTTGTGATTGTAGATACGAAAGGAAAATAACGAAACGAAATAATAAGATTGTTTGTCGGATATGAATAGCAGTGAAATATTTAATATAATTGCATTTGATTTTAAATAAATAAGTGCGAAAAAAGAAACCAGTGTTATACGATCGACATTCAACTTTTTTCATAAATACAAAATATTTATTTGCATGTGCTATTTTTTTAATGTGAAATTGATTAAACTTTAATGACGGATGTGAAACTCAATAAACCGTGTAATGTTATTTAATTAACTAAAGCGTATTAACCACAATTGATACATGTATGATAATAATAAAGTTGTCAGTAAAATGAATATTACGCCACAATATTTTATGGCTTCTTTAAAGCAAAGAACATCATGTCTTGTGGTTTATTCCCCGAATGATTACTGGTCTTAAAGGCATCTAATTAAACAAGTGATTAAGAGATAATCTGAAGTGGTAAATGTCTCTTTATCTGAGGTGAGCTTTTTATTTTTAAAAGGAATAATTAAGAAATCTGACAAGGTTAAATATATTTTGATGACGTGAAGCATATTTATTTTAAAATTTAAATTAGAAAAAATCATTATAATGTTTTGGTTGAATTATATTTTGAATAAATAGTAAAACTATTATTTATATCAATCTATATTTATTAACCTTCAATATTTTAAAACACATCTTTTATAAATAAAAATTAACTTGCATGTTTAATCAATCCACATACATTGTAGTTTATAACATATGATCATACAAAAAGCCGATGGTATTTTAATACTTGACCATTTAAAAAAAAAAATTATATGTAACATTCCTTACTTACAGGTAAATCTGAAGTAAATGTAGAGATAAACAAATGTTTGCCCTTCAGAGGATCCCTTGTCTAATTAATTAGATGTGGAATTGTTTTAGTCCAGTTCATATCGGGGAACACACCATATTGGTTACACAATAACCAGACAATTGCTAATAAAAAAGTACTATGACGATATAAATTAATACATGACATTTGTCAAAAAATTAAACCTTCGCAAGATTTCAAGAATACTTTAGATAATTTTTTACAAACAAGTTAAAGTTCAAATATATCTTGAACTTGGAAATGTTGTATGCAAGTTATATGATCATTAAATTTAGGAAAAATTTCACTTATAATAATATATATTTTTTCATACCAAATTAATTTGATGAATTACATTAGTAATAAATAAAATTATAAACTTAACATTTTCAAATAGTTGACACTGATGAAAGTTCGTTCCAGCAGTCTTTTGTCTAATGAAAAAATACGTAAGAAATAGTAGAAAGTATCTGAGGCTTACATAACCATGATCTAGAATTTTGCATGAAATGTTTTTTCTTGGGTTGAATCCTCTATTAAACAAATTTAAATGCTACATTTTCAATAGATCCCTTGATAACAATCATGCATTTAGATTCACTGAAGGTTTAATGGATAAAAAAGATGACACACATTTTTAAAACAATTCATAAGTTATTTCAGAAGTTATGCCTGCAAATTTAAAACTTATATTAATTATATGCAAAAAACCCTTTATCACATATATATCATGTTAAATTTTGCAATCAAACTCTCAATAATAACCTCTAATTTCCAATGTTTACTAAAACCACCAACACAACTAAGGAAATATAAAAAATTAAAGGTTTACCATATTTTCTCCAGTGGTTTTCTCAAGACAAAGAATGTTGAAATAAAAGTATTACCTTATACTGGGTTTTATTATATTTTCTAATTCAACATTGTTATTTGTTACAAATTCTTAATTGAACTTCAAGAATATATTTCTGAATACAACGGACAAAGCTCTGTCTGGATAACTTCAACCCATAAGTTTATTTCATTTGCCTGATTTGGTATAGTATAATATATTGAACGGCACATACATGTACATATTTTGCTAACCTATTACAGTATTGAGTATTTTATTTCTTCCATTTATATCTACTGTCATAACTGATGATTGAGTAGGGGGATTTTCTAGATTTAGATATTTCAGGGAGCAAACTGAAAAAAAAAACATCTACACATTACAAGTTCAATTTTACTCATCTTTGAGTTTGGCCTGGTCTTGGAGAAAAGAAATAAATCACTTTCCCCGATTAACTCTTGGACAGTAAATGAAACAGCAATGCTGGCATTTTTAGAATATCTTTTAATATGTTTAACATGAAGTTTCACACGGAATTCTTTATAATTTTAGAACTACTGTTACAGAAAACCTTTAAGAACACAGCACCCTTCACATGACACTTGTGAATGACCTGCTGATACAAACTTTCACCACTGTAGTTGTACTTCAACTCAAAATCATTCAGTGAAGTAGAATTACATACATGTTTTATTCATAAATTAAGACATAAAATACCAAAATTACTACATGAAAACAATTATGAATCCTAAAATTTTTACCACATGTTTGACTATAACGTATACCATTCATGTAGTATGCAAATTAACAATTCTTGTGTTTGTGTATCTGTAAAGTTTGTTTGTATTGCCTTGATCCACACGAGTGTTAATATTGCAAATGAATAAAGTTTAATTGCAATGATCATGATGATGCGATGTATTCTACTGATATCTGAAGATCTTTGAATAGTAGCTCATGTGTAGCTATTACAGTGTTTCTGCCAAGCTCACATATGTAAAATTAGGCAATGTTTTCATTTGATTTAAAGTCAATTTTAGGCTCGGGGATTTGGGGTTACTCAATGATATTTAGATACGGACGTGCGCCAAATCCCGTCAGGATTTTAAAGATTTCTGCATATTTTTATAAAACACTGAGGAGAATCCAGGTTGACTTTCCACAATAATAGGCCGACCAAAAGAAAAGATTTAAAGATTGTCTGATAGCATGTTTTTTGTACTTTTAGATTTTTTTTTTTATAATTTGGGGTATGTAATTTTAGCTTTACTGGATATTTTCAAGTCACAAATTCGATATAACGTATAATTTCGGGTAGGGGTTTCAAGTTCATCGACGAACTCCCCCCCCCCCCGGTCATAAAATGGTCAAGGTACTATGCTATGCGCGTTCGTGAATTAATGTGTTGTTCGGCAACTCGTGATAGATTTTCAGGTATTCGCATTTAGAGATTAGTTACTTATAGGTTTCACAATGATTGAAAATTACTTGATATCGAATGGAGTTGTTTAATTTGGATATAATAATAAACGAGCCTTATTAAGTACAAATTAAATAACGAGAATTGATATCAAGCGGTGTCTAATTTTTACGAGTTGTTCAACCTGTTTCTCCTATGATTCTTCAGGAATATTTGTTTGTTTGTTATTCGGCGTCCGACCCGCGGGGAATCTTAAGGTTTATTTTTCTGTGAGTCAAATGTTGCTATGCAACGGTGGCTTTCAACGATGACCGCGCAGATTTCAACCAATCAGAAAACCGCGACGTTTGGATCAAGGCCAATCAAATAAAAGAATTTCTCGTAACACTTGTTCATATCATATCATCATTTGATCATGGAGAATTAGTTATGACAAATAATTCATCGCGCGAGAAATAGATAACAACGCATCATTATAAGAGAAACTATAATTAATATGATTTTCCAATTTTACCAATATTATAAAACATGGTATCAAATACATTAACGAAAAACTAACTCAATGACACACTCGTCTACTAAAACCATGTCAAAATTTCAAAAGTAGGAAATTTAAAATGCCAATCATCAGGAGAAATGGTAGACACGGATTTATTTTATTTCCAGAACTTCCTGTCGTTGATACTGGACTGACACTGCTTCCGCTGTTTCCACTTGACGTTGGTGTTGATGACATTGTTTTAGTTGTTATCGTACTTGAGTTTTGTGTCACTGTACTTGAAGCGTTTGTCACAGCATTTTGCTGGGAAGCTTGCAAAAAAAATTAATTAAATTTTGAATAAATAGTGACCATATAAATAACATTAGTACTTGTAAAAGGGATTAGGGGTAAAAGGTTAATATAAGCAGATACCAAAAGATCACAAAAATTGATTCATTCTGCCTTCAACAACGATTAAACCTGGATGGTAAGCTATTATTGCTCCTAGTCCCTCCGCTCAAAGAAAAAAAGTTGCACCAAACCACCAATTATCTGATACAGACACTTTTATCCCAAAAAGAATAAAAACCACTTATCGGACAGCTGCTGATTTGGGACAGGTGCTAAAATTCAGTGAGTAGAAACCGGTTTCAGGGACCCCAATCCTCTTCCTATTCTGTTCAAATTGCAATGATTCTATCAATCTAAGGATAATAGAATACAATGCTTGGAAATCTATCGTTGTCCGTTGAAAGATTCTAGTACCAGGAACAGTATCAATTATATGATCAAAATCATTACTCTAACAAACAACTAAAGCATATTTAATGTCTTCCTGCGGAAAGATACCTCTTGAGCTGGCATATTGAACATCCGACTCAGCGTGTCGGTCTATTACACAGCAGGGATAATATTCATTAACATATCAACATGTTCTCGTCCTGATATGCATCAGGTTAACAGTGGACGTTAAACAATATTTCATCCATCCATCCAAACTAAAATAAAACCAGTATTTATGTCAAAAATTCCTTTTAAGAGATTTCACTATAATACGCTATCCATGTCCGTTCTTGATTAGCTTATTTAAAGGTTGAACAAGAGAAGTTAGCTTTATAAGACAACGATTCCATAGAAATCAGGGATGTAAAATGCCATGATGTACCGACAGTTAGCGTTATAGGTATTGAAATCAGAAACATTACTACATACCACTTGTCTACTTGATACTATCTTGTATCATAATTTTCAGTATTCTACTTGCCATTTGAAATACTGATATCCAGCTAAAAAATTTACAATGTTTGTGTTGCCATTGATCTATTAAGAGCTAAATCTTGAGGATAAATTTGTTACATATACTGGAGATGTTTTCGTTGTATAGAGTAAAATCTGTGTTGTTTGAGTAGGTCGTTTTGAAGTCAAACCATACATTTTGATTTATAGCAGTAACGAAACAAATCCGCTTTACATATCTAATCTATTTATATTTTGTAATAGTACGATATTACTCTGATTTAAAATAAAATGTTTAGAATTTGCTTGGGACATTGGACTTAAGAGATCACTATGGATTTAAAAAAACAGGGAAATACTGCAAATAACATTTTTAAATGTTTTTCGAATTTCAAATTTTTTTTCTACCAAGAGTGACTTGTATTCTTATTTCTGTAACCTTTTCAATAATAATATCCAACAAATTAAGATAAAAGTAGATGACACAAATTCGTGATCTGTATCAAGCAGCTTGTTTTTAACAAGTAGGGATATTAGTTAGAATAATTTTTTGAAGATAAAAATGGTTATCAAAGTGATCCATATAAAATTTTCGTTTAAAAAAAGAATTTAATTCGTCGTAAAATAATGATACAGGCCGATTCTGGAAGGAGCTAGAAAAGTAAAATTTCATAGCTTTCTGTAGGTAATGTGCTTTGACGTTCCACGGTCCCAAACGATTCTAAAATACATTTTTGGTATATTATTGTCATTGGAATATCAAACTATTATTTAAAGGGAAATTAACAACAACAAAAATTAGATTAATACATCCAGATCTAGATGACCCTTTACTTAAAAAACTGATTGGGATATATAATATTCCAGAAAATCTTGGAACTTGTGGTTATTTGACGGCATTTACAATATTCAGATATATAAAATTAATGAATATATCGAAAGTTTTTTGTCACGTCACGTATATGATGTTGAATGACGTTTACAGTAAAGGATGGTCCATTATAGGCCACAATCGGTTTTGAGACTATATTAAATTTTCCACAGGCAACATCTTTGAAAAATCTGACCACCTACTTCTTCAAGGAAGTCTTTTGTATAAATGTAACATACTGATGATTTGTACGTTTCTACTTAATTTTGATTCACAAGTCTCTCCATGTGATAGGTTAACATACCATTTTCACTAATTTTCAAGGATGGATGAGTGAAATGTACCGGTATATTAATAGTATCCTTATTGAATGTAAACTTGTAATTCATTTAACACTAGCCCTATTTCTGTCATTATTAAATAAATTTGTTTTAAGGTATAAAGTGATAATTCGAACAAAAAACGGATATGTTGTTAATGTATATGAGAATTAGACCTAATCCGTGCAATAATTGAAAAATGTTAGTAGGCATAATGTCATGTTTTTCGTTGTTTTTCTAGAAATTAACTGCAAAGATTCAACTCATTTCGAACTACCGGTACATATTTTTTGGCTTTTTCCTATGAAGAAAGTCAAGCAAAATTGCAGTGTTATACTTACAAGCAATATGTACCGTTAATACTCCAAGCATTATTACTAATAATGGTATCAATTGAGACATCTGAAAGACAAGGATGTTCATAAATGGTAACAAGACAGCTTTTAAACATTTTCACTGTTGTATTATCAAAGATGTAGTTTCTCCTCATTTATTTATTTTAAAATGCAGTTTTCATGAAGGTAATAAAACGTACTAATGAATATTCAGGTAACAAATAAATCATTAGTAACAGTAATGATATTTTTCATAAAAAAAATCTATGGTACATGTACTTTTTTGTAACAATACAAAATACACACATCTCGCTGTATTTCGACTCATCAGTTGTGCTCAAATTAAAAACATGTTGACCACCCATCTCCCTCCTACAATTTGGTTTTTACTAAAACGTCCAAATAAGAAATAACATAACTTCAAAATTATTTCCACAAATCTTAACAAATTTAATACTAAGAAGAAACACATATATATATATATATATATATATATATATATATATATATATGAGGCAGGTGTTACCTGATGAGCTCCCTCAATTTTTTAAGAAGGGTATATCAGGAAATGTGTGTCCATATTTCCCATGAAATATTATTTAACAAAATATCTTAACAAAGGCTTTGAACGGATCCAGGGGCGAAAATACGTACATTGGGGCGAACGTACCCACATTCATGTCCTAGCACAAAATTTGAATAAAAAAATTTGCTAAGTACAGTAGCAAAATCAACTTTTCTACTATATTAGCTCCTTTCAGGGGCTTATTAAGACATTAAACCGCTTTACTCAACGAAAAATTAAAACAAATCTTTAGTTCGAATATACTTACATTCATATTTTTTAAATTCGACACATGTTGGCCACACGTTTTAAAAATTACAATCCTACAATTCACTAAGCGCAGGATGATACGACCGTAACATTTCGACATGCAAAAAAAGTAAGTTTGGACACTCTTGTATGCTTGACCCAATGAAGCGTTGGATATTATAATACACATTACAAAGATTTTTGGACATACCGCAAACTAGATGAAAAAAAACTCAAAATTTAGAAAGAAATCCAGCCACGTTGCTTCTATGACTCCTTTAGCCCCCTATATCTAAAAACTGTAAAACACATAGTAAAAATCTGTTCACATACCATGAAAGCACCCATCAAGGTGAATTAAAAGAAAACATCCCCATAAGAATTGGATGAAATTTTAAAAAAAAATTACATATGATACCACATTGCTTCTTTGGCCCTTTTAACCCCTTGTACAATTGTATCTCATTAACTGTAAAAGACAGAAGAAATACGTTGACATATTATTGTCAACATTCATCAAGATGGATTAAAAGAATAATCCCCATTAAAATGGGATGACAAATAAAAATTGTAGGTGTCCTGTAAAACTGCCAAATTTTGGCCCCTTAATCCCTTTTATCTCTGCAATGACAATAGTTACACAAAATGGGGTAACTTTTTTTTATATTTCTTATGACAAATCATTTAAAAAATCATCGAAATGGGAAAGAAAAAAGTTTCTTAAATTAAGGCATACTCCTTTTTTGGCCCCCTTTATCTCTAAAACGGTTACAGATAGTACAAAACAGATCTTAGGGTGTTTTTTTCCATTTTCATCAAGGAACATTTAAAACTAAAAATCATAAAAATTGAAAATTTTTTTTAAAAAAAAACCCAATGTCTCCCCCCAAAAAACGGGAGGAGCTATATTTCCCCCCAAAAAATAAACATTTTTATTACAGTTTATTACAGTTTCAATAATAAAAGACAACAAATGTGTGACTGTTCTAGCAAGCTATGTGAGTTGCGTCGTAAATCGAAAGTAACTTTTTTATAGCCATTTTCAGAAACTCATATCCGGTATGACGAATCTTAAAAATTATATAATTTGAAGCAAGTTATTTCCCTTGCTTTGACGTTGTACTGGTTCGCTGTCGTGTAGAGCAATTTAACCAATATGGAGTAAATAGAAATTATTTATTACTTTGATATGCAAATATTTCCAGCTTTATAATTATAGTCAAGAAATACCAAAGGGATATTCAAAGGAGAGAAAAATCGTAACAACTGACAAACTCCAGAGAACAACGAAGACAAGACCAGAACAATACATGCACTACAATTAAAAACTAAAAACATATGAACAACATGGACCCCACCAAAAAACCGGGGGTAGATTCAGGTGCTCCGGAAGAGTAAGTAGTCTCTGCTTCCCAGGACACCGGCCATGCTGTCCATGTCAAATCCGGTATGAGGAAGGGATAATATCAATGGAACAGGTCCATTTTCATATGGGAAACGGTTTTTTCATACCTGTCAACCAAGTCATGATGACGCCCATAAAACTTTAATAAGGATGACTTCAGCTTAGGAGTAACGTACCCCTGTCTGAGAAACTTTTTCTATCAGGAGCCGGGCTCTGTCCAGGAAGTCAATGTATATGTCACAAGCTCTGGAATAACGTATGAGTTGTGAAATATAATCTCCATACGCCGGCGCTTCTGGAATATTGCCGCTCAAAAATGGAAATTTGACGATTGAAAAGTCAAAGTCATCTTCTTGTGTCATTTTCGAGGTGAAGGTCAAGATAAGATACAGACTTGGTAGTGTCTGTAGTGTCCTTAATTTCGAGCTCATTTGGATAGATGAGATGTAAGAAATTCCCAAAACGTGAATTGTTGAGGGATAAAACATCATCTATGTAGCGGAAGCTGAAATTAAACGTACGGGCTAACTTCTTCTGTTTTTCCTTAAGAAGCCCGTCAAGGAAGTCTGCCTCATATGAGTAAAGGAACAAGTCCGCCAGTAGTGGCGCACAATAAGTACCCATAGGAATGCCAATTGTCTTTTGGAAAACACGTCCACCAAATTGAACAAATATGTTGTCGATCAAAACAATTTCGTCCTCTGTATATTTTTTGTTAGCTTTAGAGTGGTTTTTAACAAAGTATGATTTATCTCTACCAATGACAAGGTATGTGTATCTGTTGTTGCCATTTTTATTTTGAAAGCATCGATGGATTAGATCTTTCAACTTCTCCTTCAGTTGTGAATGAGGAATGATGGCATAGAGGGTAGAGAAATCAAATGTTTTTATGTTGTTACATACTGTAATGGACCGAGATTGCAAAATATCCTTTAAGTCTTTGGAGTTCTTTAATATCCACATTTGATTGATACCACTTCTTGAATAGCTTGTCTCACAATAACTTTGGAGGTCCGTTTTGACAGCTGTTAAAATAATCAAGTTTGATCACAAGTATGTTGGAAGCAAAAAGATCGTAAGCAGTTCCCAAGTTTATATAAACCAAAAATTACGTGCAAACTAACAAGTTTTACAAAAAGCTAATCATTTACTCTTCATTGCAGCGAACCAGTACTACACATGTACGTCCCAGAACATCCCAGCGAGGGAAATAACTTGCTTCAAATTATAATTTTAGAGCCAGAATCGTAATACTGGAAATGAGTTTCTGAAAAGGACTATAGAGATGAGCATTTTTGAAATTATGTTGTAGATGGAGTTAAATTACTAGGAACTTACTTTAAGTCTACATGTAACTTGAGGAAATTTCCTGTTTTCTACACAAATCATGTTAATGTATGCAAAACAATGTTGTTATAGAGAAGTCAATGTCCCGCGACGATGATAGTAAAATAAATAAATACATGTAACAAGACAGAAATTTGCAAAACTTACTAGATGAACTCCGAAAGAAACTGCTAATGTAAACCTATGAAGAAATTTCATTAAATCTGTTGAAACATGTAAACTTCAGAGCGCTTTCAAGGTCTCTTTTCATATTTTTACTGTTCAACGGGGAATAACTATAAGGGTGTTGGTATTCGAGATCGTCTGAGGTAATGCTGATCTAAACCTTTGACATGAAAACAATAAGCCATGTAGATGTAAGAGCTCTTACAAAACAATTTTCAATATTTTTACTCATCAAAGAGGAATAATTACAAGACAATTAATCTGTAAATGTTATTTTTTAGCATGTTGAATAAAATGCGTATCTTAACTATTGACACAAATTTCGCTTAAAACAGTTAATTTTCAGTATTTTTAATATTCCGAGCGGAATAACTACAAACGATTAATCGGTCGTTGCAGAATTTTGAACTCGTCCGAGACAATGCTGATCTAAAACTTGGACAAATCCAAGAATGCATGAAGGCAAGATAGTACTTTCAAAGTTTGACGGCCATCTACATTACTTTAATTTCCCCACCGATTTGCGTGGGGAGAACAATAAACTAATAGAGCAGTATTTTTATTACTTTATTACGAAATTAATCTCAAGTTACTTACAAGAATGACTGGGTACAAAACTTTACAAGCTGCACTGACGCCAATAGGGATTATGCATTACCTAACTTGGGACAACTGTTTGTCATTTAACCAGATGTTACTACAGCTTTGATCATTCGAATTAGAAGCTTACAACATGTGTACACTGGCGAAGAACTTGTCCTCGGTCCATTTGGGGTTCAACAACTGATATTCGTATTATTTTTAATGTATAAAGATCTAACTCGCGGTCTTTAAAATATAATCCCATTTTTGAGGAATAACATCATTTTTACCCCAATTAACACTAAAATAATGCAAAAAAGATTTTTAAGCAAGATAGCAAATATATGATATAAGCGGTAAATCAATTTAAAAAATTACAAATTTTAAAAAAATAATTTTTTACTCTTCACTTACTTTAAAACTTGCCTTGTCGTAAAATTAAAAAGTCCGGTTTAGTTTACAGAATGCACTACTCTATACGTAGATAAGTAACAATATTTCCTCTTCAGAATATTATTTATAGAACTGTTTATCAGTTTCCATGTAGTTTTATCATAAATATTTACGGGAAAATTAACTTTCTATAGTTACCAAAAATTTCGATAATCATGAGATTCTGGCCGTGCCTGACATGCGCGAAGAAGATGACCAAAACGTCGATAAAAAAATAAGGCCACATTATAACCTTTTACGGTCTTTTGGATTATATTTATCTTTAAAATATTCAATGCATTTCAATCTAAAATTTTTATGTCATCTCGATTGTGTCGTGGTAACGTTTTACAAATCAAACATTGCTGACTTTAAACTAATTCTAATTGCAAACAGGCTCTACATATACTACAACAACGTTCTGTCCCTCATGTTTCCTTTATTCTGTAACGACTTTTGTATGTATTTGAAGGCTTTAAAACACTATTATAATGTATCTGTGAAATTGTGGATTAGAATACGTTTAGATTTTAAATGTTTGGTGTAAACTATTATAACTGCCTCTCTATCATTTGTCTATGTGGACCCTTAGTCCAAGGTGATATAATTCATGCAATGAACGTATTATTGGCTCTGCATTTACAAGATTTAGTACGAATTTTGCTCGTAAATAAAACATTAAAAGAACTATTGCCACTTTTTGCTATATTTGTTTCATTCGTATCTGCATGTTTATGTAGTTATTTATTTGTTTTGTAGGATTTTAAACATTTACCATAATGAATGGAATATTATGTACTGCTAAGAAAAAACAAGCTAACGCTTGATCATAAGTAAAAATAGTAAATTGAAATCTTCATATGAAGGTCTAACTAACACGACTAAAGCACTAGTAAATTTAACGGGTATTCCTCAGAATAAACATGTATGAGAAATAATCACTTGTATTACTTAATCAGAGGCTCTAAAGAGCATGTATCGCTGACCTAGATTGAACTTTTTACCTTGAGCAGGACTAAAAATTACGAGTTGCAGTCAATTTGGCTGGTTTTTCTAAGAAGATTTTTGAAATTCATCCCCCCTTTTTTCTATTTTAGTAACAGCAGCCATGTCGGTCGCAAGTCGAGGATGCCGGATATAATTTTGGAAAAAGCCAGGCGGGCTAAAAATGCAGGCCATCTATACGTGTTTTAAACATAATGAAACTTCTGATGATACCAAGAAAACACGACACAGCATGTTTGCCCTAATTGCTGCATTTACTTTATTTAGTAAGATATTTTGAGAACTTAAAAAAAACATAATGTTTTATATATATTTCATAAAAAATCCATAACGTTTAAATGAACAATTGATAATTTCATTAGGACTTTGTAAATTGTTCCAAAATACATAGCCATTGATCTCTCCGCAGGCTAAGAATAATACACTTATAACATGTATAAATAATCCTGAAAATTTTTACAAGATAAAAAACACACATTCTTTTTAGGATGTAATCAGAGATGTAGTTTGGGATGAAATGATATCAAAATAACTAGAACCTCCCATTACTTCTGCTCTACTTCCTTATTGTAATTATAGTCAGTGGACATAAATGAGTTCCCACTCCGAAATTTTCCTATATATTACATATAAAACAACACTTTTTTTTTAAAAAAAAACTTGTTGCAAAGTAATTTTTTGTCTGAAATTTGTATTTACTGATGGGAAGAGAAATATCTAAAATTTATACCGTTAATATGAAAATATTATAATATTATCGTGTTTTTTTAAAGCCTCAATTTAAATACAAATATTAATTTTTAACAACATCTTCCCCAATTCAACCTATGTAACTTTGACAAAAATATTATTTGTGTTTAAATAGTCATTTCTCCAAACTTCGGAATCACAGAAAATTTTCAAAATAACCAAAAGAGACTTTAAATATTATTATCTCATTGCTGAAGCATCACACCCACGTTTAATTCAATGACATTACACGTTCAAAACTAAAACTCAAGAATTAAATTTTAAAATCACCTCATAATAAAGTTTGCCAACCTATAGAAGGCATTGTGACTTGTCTGTTTGTTTACTGTTAATACTCTGATTATCATCATTCTGTGAAACTTCAAACATCACTCGTCCAAAGAGCATCACAAAATACAAAAATTATACAAAAAAATCAAGTCTGACCAATTCTAATATGGCATTTTTTTTCTGGTCGTTCTTCCGGATTTTTTTTTATCATTCAGGACAGATGGATAATGTTCTACTATATATTTAACAGATTTATTCAAAAAATCACTTCCGTATAAGTGTAACTATTGAATATTTTCAATTTTTAATACACAAGATTTTGATTCTTATCAAAAATAAGGATGGTGTACAGGTAATTTGAAAATAATTTGTTATCTTTAAAATATCATGGTAATATGTTGATATATGGATCATTCCTTCCTTTTCATACCACATTTAATATAATTTCAACGTCTTTTCTCATGTCCTTAATGTATTATCAACAAAGATTGATTACCAACCCACTTCAGCATTGTTTTTATGACGTTCCGGGATTTTTATCAACTCTTTAAATAAGAATGTTGCACTCCAGGAAGATTAAATTTTACGATGCCTATCCCGTTTAGACTTAGAAGTCTCGACTTCTAAATATAATAAAGAATGGAAACGGGGGGTGAGCCAAAGAGACAACCTGATCAAGGCTACCAATGAGAAAATCTCGGACACTGAAGCGGGCTTCAGCTGGCTCCTAGATAATAATGTATACTAGTTCAGCAAAAGGGACGACACTCTAAACTCTGAAACATAAAAATGAACCAAAATTTAAAACAAACACACAAGACTTACAAAGGCTAGAGGTTCCTGACTTTGGACAGGCGCAAAAATGCGGCGGGGTTAAATATGTTTTGTGAGATCTCAACCCTCCCCCTATACCCCTATTCAATGTGGAATAAACAAACACACAGTAAAACTCAGTTCAAAAGATGTCCGGGTCCGATGTTAAAAAAAGGTAACAGAAGAAACTAAGCAAAATGATAATGATCAATATATATTAACAAAGGACTACTAGCAGTTACTGACACGCCAGCTCCAGACCTCAATTAAACTGATCGAAAGATTATGTCTATATCATATAGAAAATCAGCCACGATCCCTCCCGTTAGGGGTTTAGTATCATGCCATCATAAATTATACGAGAAGAACATAACCCGTATCATCCCAACAACTGGTTTTAGAATAAACGTGTTTATTTCCGATGCAAAGACCCTATTAGTGAATCAACATTAATTCCAAAAATGCCATCTTTAATGACTTGACAACAGTATCGTAACTATATCCTTTGTGGATAAGTGTGTTTAAAGGTTTGATTAGCTTTTCAGGTGAATAACAACAGTTTTGTGCTTTGTATAGAATATTTAGAATATTTCTATAAAATATGGGATGTGAAATACCTGAACATATAAGATGTTAGCTCGTTGATTTATATTTACGAATGAGGTCCTTGAACCGATGATAAGATTTAGTAAAAGTTTTGACAAGTTTGTGGTATCGAAATCCCATGTGTTATAATTTTTTCAGTAATACAGAGATTTCTTTCGTTAAAATCAAATACGTTGTTACATACACGAGCGAATCAAACAAGTTAAGATATATAAACACCATACGATGGTGCCAAGGGAACATCACCATCTAAAAACGGACAATTAACAATAGGAAATGAAACATCATCTCTCTTATCGTAAAAAAGATTAAATTCCGAAACTTGTGACACAATCGACATTGACAGGGCAATTACTCAGTCAACTTTCATTTCCCTATTCCAAATAACCTGAGAGGAGTTGCGTGACAAAGAAATAATGTACAATTAGGCTCCATTTGTAGCCTGGCCCCCAGGGGTGCTGTTCAAATTTCGAAACTTTTTGCACAGTCCCCATACACAGTACAATCAATGAACTAAATTTCATCTTTCTACATCCAGTGGTTACTGGGATTATCCTGGACATTACTAACGTACGTACGTACGCAGAACAGAGAATACAAGAGGGAAAACGCAGTGATCCCCGCACCCCTGCAAGTAGTTGCGATCCTTACCCAGAGTCAAAATATTAACCTTATTCCCATCCAAAAATAGAATGCAATCATTCCATTTAGAATTTATATCAATAAACCAAATGAAAAATGAAAAGAGAATAGATCAGAAGCTTAATCTTAAAATTTTTGAAATTCAACTTTACTGGACCCCAGATTAAGAAATCGGAATTATGCGCATGTACAAAAATGTACATATAGTTTAAGACAATACCGTATAAAAAAATGCATAAATTGCAAAATGAAAGAGGAATTTTCGTCACAAGCTTAAATTGAAAATTTTGAATTTCTACCCCTGTGGACCCCAGTTTTAGAAAATTAAAATGTTAAAACATTATTTCTCATCTGCAAATGTTGTCTGACAAAACTGTATAGAAATACAATGAATAAATTGAAAAACAAAGGACAGTTCACGTCACAAGCTTAAATTGACAGTTTTTCAAAATTCGATCCCTGTGGGCCTCAATTTTAGAAAATTAAAATTCTAAAATAGTATTGGGCATCTGCATATGGTGCATGGCATGTGCATGACATGTTGCTCCTAAGTTGCAATCATCCTTATTCAAGTTACGAACGTCATCATGACTAGGTTGAAAGGTATGAAAATATCGTTTCCCAATTGCAAGTGAATATGGAGCTTTCCATGGATGTTGTGCTTTCTCATACCGGATTTGACATAGGAAGCATGGCGGTGTCCAACAGGAAGCAGAGACTGCTTATTCTTCCGGAGCAACTGAGTCTACCCCCGGTTTTTTGGTGGGGTCCATTTTGTTTATATGTTTTTAGTTTTCAGGTATAATTTTGGTATTGTTTTGGTCTTGTCCTCGTTGTTCTCCGGACTTGTCAGTTGTTTTCAATATTCCCCTCCTTCGAATATCCTTTTGGTATTTCTTGACTTTACTTATTTACAATACTGTACAGAAATAAAATGTATAAATTAAAAAATGAAAGACGAGTTAAGGTCACAAGATTTAATTCAAAATTTTCGAAGTTAAGAAAATCAAAATTATAAAACTCGACTGCTCATCTACAGGTGGTATGCAACAATTCTATATAAAAATTTTAAATTCCTAAACCCAAGAAGCGAAGGATACAATCAATATATAACCGAACTTTCTTCGAAAGTGCGGGGATTAATACAAAAGATATAACAGAGTAATGGTTGGTTTTTAGAATTTTTTGTGGGCGGTCAAATGTCCTCGATAACGATATTGAACCTGTTTTGCCCATCATGTTGTTACTTTAACGAGAATGTGTAATGCAGAATGCATCCAATCAATATTCCATTCGTCTGACGACTGCTTTGCAAAACATAGACACTCTTAAGGAGGCCAGGTTAACTGAAATTTTAGTACTTCCCACATAGAGATTGAAAGGTCAATCATAAAAATCTGAGGTCACCGTGTAGATTAAGAGAGGTGCCGATTTAAAGGTTTGAAATTCTATACGGAAGATTCCATTTAAATTTTCATCAGATTAGCAGATTTCAAAAAATTTTGACAGAGACATTGATCAATTTTGTGTCAAATGTATATATTTCTTAGGAAGGCTGATACAATATCAAGAATACAAGAAAGTTCAATGAGTGGTTTGACTGTGGGTTAATCTCAAAGGTAAAAATTTAATGAAAATTAAAGAAAAACACTATGCATTTTCCCCCAAAAGAAAAGCAAATGTAAAAGTTCTCACATTGAGAATAACATCAACTCTGTGTCAAATGTATTTTTGGGGAAGGATGATACATGTAGAATATCAAAAGTAAAAGAAAGTTCATCTTGCGGTTAAACTTTGAAAATAAGATCAGAATGAGAGTTCTTCCTAGAAGAAATACAGCGGCTGCTGGCGTAAAAGTTCTAATACAGAGAAGTTCAGTAACCTTGTGTCTTCTATAGCACGAACACAATTTTTCGAACAAAATTAAAATGGACGTGGAACGGGAGACAAACGGGAACCAATTTTGATTGCCACTGTAAAAGGATGGATGGTTTGGTAGGGTCGAATAACTTAGCATTCTGTAGCGGCCATTAGCCTACACTTTTTCGAAAACTGACGGGAGGGTCATAAGCATGCATAAATTATCCAGACAGGTCACCCACTGTGTTTCACGGTCAGGCTTTCGTGTTATGACTTGACAACATCTAAATGAGAGGGTCTCGCCTATCCGCCACCAGGGGACGCACCACGCAGCTCTGTGGGTTGAGGTCCCTTGATCCGTCACAGCTGCCTAGAGTTATAAAAGGAGTAGATACCAATATTTGGAAAACAAAATGTCGGGAGAGGGCAACAATAGGTGTATAAAATTCATGTCAATAATGTAATCTAGCTAACCCAACATTATTGACCAGAGAACTGTGTGTGTGAGGTAGTAAGCTAAGCCAACCTAACACAGCACAGAGAACCATGCATCAATAAACTTTCGTAGTCACCCCAAAGGAAGAGATCAGGTGAGTCGAAAAAGTGAGGATGCTAAAAATACAAGAAAGTTTACCGTGTGGTTTGATTGTGGGACCATCTCAATACTGAAAATTTCATGAAAATTAGATAAAAATAGGCTTTATCCGGAGAGAAAAAGAGATTTAAAAAATTGAAAATGAAAAAATTCTTCTAATCCAATGTTCACTACGTCTCACCTTTTGAGAGATATAATGGGCAAAAAACATACAAGTCATAATTTCTGAAACTTTATTTCTCATCCGATTTTGATGATTTGTCATGAAAAATTACTTTTTGCACATGGTGAGGGTTTTGTGCAATTTTATTTCCCTGAATGTTCGTTTACAAATCTTTTATAAAGTAGTACCTTTTCATGAAACTTCCTTGTCCCAGAAATTCCTTGAATGCAAACAATTGCTCGAACCCTTTTTAGTACCTTGTGTTTTGCTATATTGACCATTAATATTCTGACTTTGTTGCACAAGTTTATTGCCCAAATTAATATTTAAGTCACTGCAACTTGGTGGAAATTCACCATTTTTAATGTCCGTGGCGGAACTTCCTTTTTTTAAAATTCTTATCGCCACCGAACAGGCAATATTACGTTAAACCGCGGACTTACATAATGTTCACATGGATGTTGAGGACATGTTTGTTCTTTTGCCTCAGAACGCTTATTTTGAGAACAATGTGATATCATTCTTTGTGCATTTCTATGACCGGGAGTCTGAAAGCTCGCATTTACTGCATGATGGTTAACGAAATACTTCACGTAAACTGTATTCAGTCATTGACATGACGGAAAAAGGCTAATTTGCAAATGTGTCATGCATTAACCTACATGATTCTATTCTTTACATGGAATTCAAGGACTTTATTCGACTTTTATTCTAATCAGAGATATGAAATTCTCTATTAAATGAATCTGGACTTCAGATGTAGTCTCGATACGCTTGTTCGACATTTCTGTTTCTGATTGTGTTGTTTCGTCGGTCTGGATTGTAATCTCTTGGATAACTTAAGGCATATGATTGCTTTGGAATTTGTTCTACAGAATAAGGTGATTGTGAAATGTTGTATATTAAATGATTATCAGAACCTTCCCATTCCAAACTCGTCAGCTTAGTTGCAATATTGTATTGAACCCTTTTGTTACAAAATAATTATTTCTTATCGTTTGTTCGGATCCATAACTTAGTGATTTAGGTAAGAGAACAATTTTTTGCCGAAACCACTTTCTAATCTTCAACATTCAAAGTATTTACTAGAAATAACAAAATATTTTTACAAAATTATCGCAGGAGCCTCCATTGTCATGGACTGGGTATTCCGGGCCGAGTTCGTATTTATGATTTCATTTTTAAATAAAACTCAAAGTCGTCCTAGAATAGATCCTATATTTTCATCAAATGATCCGCAGCGACTGTAAAAATGATCAAGAAAGAGTGTTCTGTTCGCCAGCAGCGATAAAAATCTGTAAAAGTATGTAAACAAACAAACCGGAAATGGTCGTAGCTGTATTTAAGTGAATATAATAACCGGCCTCTTTAAACAATTTGACATAACAAAAAGGGGATCATAGAAAACTTAAAACCAAAATAAGTACAATTACAAATACCCTGTATAGTAGCCTAATGTATAATTAAAATACAGGTTGTAACCTAAAACATAATTATTTCAAATGGTCAGTAAGAATAAATTTTATTTTCCATCCTGACATAACCCACATAAAGTTTTTAAAAAATGCTTGTTATTCAATAAGGTTATGCATGAAATACCTGCTGCTGTCAACAATAAATTAACACCAACTTCTAGGTTATATGTACCTCTTACATATTTATATAATAGATTCGTGTTGCAGTACCACTTGTCTAAAATATACTTCTATTTTCAAGACCACTCCAAAAGACAAAAAGAAAAACAAAACAGGAATTTTAATACGTCACGCATACAATAATTGTTTGAGAGGACGGATAATATTCATATAACAATCATAAATGCTTCAATAAATTAAAAACATACAAGTTTATCACAGTAAAGTGCCAAAAATAATTAAAACTGCGCTATTCGATTTTTAGACCTTTTCCTAAACAATGAAAGTAATAACAGTAACGGTAGAGAGTACTATATAGGATGTGATAGGGTATATATATGTGCTGGTATTATTTTGGTCAAGCTTGTCAATATTTTTATTTGGATTTTGGTTGTTTTTATCTGAGTTTCCAGAGTTTTGACCTCCTCCGTTTGAAACTTGAGTTTGGTCTCTCTTGTCTCCTTTCTGTCCGGAAGTCTTGACTCCTCCTTGGATTTGTGTCTGAGTTTTATTGATGCTCCCATCGGCCAGTGAATTATTTGGCTTCCCTTGTGTTGTTAAGGACGCTGGTAAAGCATCCTCACTTCCACCTGATGCTGTAGGGCAAGGAATTAAATCATTAAAGATCAATTTAAATAATAATGAATAGTCTCTGGTTATGACAAATAACCAGGAAAGTGAAACAAGCTATATTCCAAAAAAATAATGTACCATGTATTCATGTATATTGAGGGAATCTTGGGAATACATGAGAATAAACAGCTGCGCCACGAGCGCATGATACGCCCGTCGTCTTGTGAAAAAAACATAATAAATGTTTTTGGAATCCTCCTTTATTTAGTGGAGCTGCTGGTGGGATGTATATGAAAACCCGGCTAAACATAAGCGTGTAAACTTTTAAGCAATAGAGATACGGCGCGAAATGTGACCAAAAAGCTTAATAAAAATTCAATAACTCAAACATAAAATAAAGAATCATCACGAAAAAGTAAACAGATCTTCAGATTAATATAATTAAGAAGTGTGTAAAGTTTGATGCAATAATCATAAATCGTTTTTGAGATACGGCGCAACATGTGAAAAGCCCCCCTTTTTTTACAAAATAAACTCAATAACTATAAAATAAAATTTTGAATGATCACTAAAAAGTATACAGATCTTTAGATTAATATAACTAAGAAGGGTATAAAGTTTTAAGCAATAACCATAAATCGTTTTTGAGATACGGCGCGACATGTGAAACCCCCCCCCCCCCCCCCCCCCATTTTTTTTTACAAAGAACTCTATAACTCTAAAATGAAATTTTGAATCATCACCAAAAAGTATACAGATCTTTAGATTAATATAACTAAGAAGTGTGCAAAGTTTTAAGCAATAATCGTAAATCGTTTTGAAGATACGGCACTACATGTGAACCCCCCCTTTTTTTTTTTTACAAAAAGCTCAAAAACTCTAAAATAAAATTTTGAATCATCACTAAAAAGTATACAGATCTTTAGAGTAATATAGCTAAGAAGTGTGTAAAGTTTTAAGCAATAATCATAAATCGTTGTTGAGATACGGCGCAACATGTGAACCTCCCCCCTTTTTTTTACAAAAAACTCAAAAACTCTAAAATAAAATTTTGAATCATCACCAAAAAGTATACAGATCTTAAGATTAATATACCAAAGAAGTGTGTAAAGTTTTAAGCAATAATCATAAATCGTTTTTGAGATACGGAGCGACATGTGCACCATCCCCCCCCCCCTTTTTTTTTACAAAAAACTCAAACAACTCTAAAATAAAATTTTGAATCATCATCAAAAAGTATACAGATCTTTAGATTAATATAATTAAGAAGTGTGTAAAGTTTTAAGCAATAATCATAAATCGTTTTTGAGATACGGTGCGACATGTGCCCCCCCCCCCCCCCCCATTTTTTTTTTACAAAAAAACTCATAAACTCTAAAATAAAATTTTGAATCATCACCAAAAAGTATACAGATCTTTAGATTAATATAACTAATAAGTGTGTAAAGTTTTAAGCAATAATCATAAATCGTTTTTGAGATACGATGCGACATGTGAAAAAAAACACACTTCTGTTTTAGTTACAAAGTCCCGTAACTCAAAAAGTTTTAATCTTATTTTCACCAAAAAGTATACAGATCGTTTGACCATCATAACAAACAACTATGTTAAGTTTCGTGTTTGGATGAGTCGTTCTCAAGTTACGGCGCGACATGTTTACGACGGACAGACGGACAGACGGACGCCGGACATTTGTATACCATAATACGTCCCGTCAAAATTTTGAAGGTCGTATAAAAATCCAGATTAAGTTTTTTCAAGCATATTGTATTGAAACTCATGTAAACTACTTATGTAATTTTCTCTTTATAAATTACAATTGTAATGTTCATAACCATAACGTTCGAAATCAGAATAGCACGTTCAACTAAATTTGGTTTAGACATATCTCAAAATAAAACATTGATTGATAAAATGTATCTCAAAATACCGACTGAATTTGATGCACTGTATGACCATTTCGTTGACTGACTACTCATCAGCAGTGCTCGAGATCAAAATATTGGAAATCCGGTTAAAGATATAATGATGAATTAATTTTTTTAACTTTTTATTGTTCCATCAAAGTTGCTTTCATTTTTCATATGACTAAAATTATTTGTGAAACCCGATCAATACTGTTTCATTTATTATTAAGTAATGATATTTTTGAATTGCTGACTTCAAGACGATTATTTCGTGTGAGTTTGTCGTAAGAGGCCATATCCATTGTTTCATGAAATATGCTAGAATCAATTGTTGACTTTGACTGTCAATATTATTTATTGAATAAATATTATATTGAATTTTTAAATAACATATTCAAAATTTATTCTTCTGTGCGAAGTAAATAATCTATAATATGGGTTAAAGCCTTCATTAAATGAAACCAACTGTTTGACAAACACGGCGTGCAAAAGTTTTTTTCGCTGTATTTTCAACTATAGCAAAATAAAAAGTTTTGAAATGGTTACGTTCTTTAGCAAGCTTTAAGGTTAACAACCAATCAAAATACTTTTTACATTATACATTTACTATTGAAGCAAGATAATTTTCCATCCTTCGGGATCTTTGAAAATTAATCATATTACTAACTTACAGACTAAATTAAAAGTCCAGAGTCCACAACTGGTAACCAGCAACAGTGTCAAATTAACCATCTGTAAAAGGAAACAGGAACAATTACTATTCATATTTTCGATTTATGTGCATTAGCAACGGAGGAAATATAGACTAATAAGAAAAAACGTAACCCATTGGACAGACAAACCCAAGAAGACAAATGAACAACCACAAGCACAACAAATAAACATGGAAAACTAAAAAAACAATGAACAACGCGAACTCCTATAAAATCCAGGAGTGAACCCAGGTGCTCCGGAAGGGTTAGCAGTTCTTGCTCCGTATACGGCACCCGTCGTGAAGTTCAACAAATTCAATCCGGTGGAAGTCACAAATCGGTGGAGGCACATGAAATGTTACGAGAGTGGGAACAGGTCCAACATCATCTTAGATATTGGAACACTGTAACAGTCAATCAATCCGTGATGACGACCGTAAAATTTCCTAAGTGATGACATCAACTTATCCCTGATAAAACCCTGGCTAAGAGGCTTTTGTGACAGCAGTAAACCTTTTTGTCGAAAGTCAAGGTAATTAACGCATGCCCTTGTAAATCGTATAAGCTGAGAAACGTAGACGCCATATGCAGGCAATGCTGGTATATTGCTACTCAAAAAGGGAAAGTTAACAGTAGCAAAGTTAAGTCATCACGTTTGTTATAACGATTTGTCTTCAAATGTCCCCCATTGTCTATTTCAAGAAACAAATCCAAATATGAAGCGGACTTTGGTGTATCTGTAGTATCCTTACTTTCAAGCTCACTGGGGTAGATTAGATGTGGAAAGTCTTGGAATTTGTCGTTATTAAACGACAACACGTCATCTATATAACGAAAAGTGAAATGAAAGGATTGGGCTAGTTTCCTTTTGTATTTACGTAGTAGCCCTTGAGTAAAGTCAGCTTTATATGAGTACAGAAACAGAATGGCGAGGAGAGGAACACAATTGGTTCCCATTGGAATGCCGATTGTTTGTTGAAAAATTAGACCGCCAAATTCAACAAATATGTCGTCTATGAGAAAAAATAAAATGTCTGTAATTTCATCTTCTGAATATTTTTGTCAGAATTAGAGTAGTTCTTCGCGAAATAAGCCTTTTCTCTACATAAACCTAGAAATGTATACCTGCGTGTGCCATTTTTCTTGGAAAAAAAATTGATGAACTAGTTGTTTTAAGCGATCTTTTTAATTTAGAATGTGGTATGGTAGTGTAGAGTGTAGAGAGGTTGAATGTTTTTATTCTGTTGCATGTAGCCAAATATTTTGATTTTAGATATTGTAATAAATTATAGAATTTAGAACATTTGAATTTTAACTTATAACATGCTTTTCATAATTTATTTCAATGTCTGCATTTTATTTCTTACGATATTGTCGTATGATATATGTAAATATGCAACAAAATATGAAATGTTTGGTTTGGAAATTTAATTAATTATATGAATTTACAATAAATTTTAGACTGAAACTCTTCTTTCATATTTCTATATAACAATCCAAAGATACTAACACCAGATATAGTAAATTTACACTATGCTGTATACGACGCATTTCAAGGAGTTACCTCTCATCAGCAGCATTAAAACCGAAACATTTGGAAGACCAAAAACCAAACTTATACTAAACTGCTACACGAGAAGTACTCAACCAAAAATACCGAAATAGGAAGCCAAATGTCAGCTAAAGAGATCTACCATGTGCAATACAAGGAATGAACCCTTAGTATTTCTATTATTTTTGAATTTTGCTAAATACTGGTAATTTCTGTAACAAATCAATGAATAATCATGTCAGACAAGTCTGACGACTGAGTTAGCGAATACCCTCGGGAACCTAGAGTCCACCAGCAGAGGCATCATCCCAGGAGTTTCAAAATAACAATCCAAAGACACTAACAACAGATATAGTAAATTTATACTATGCTGTATACGACACATTTCAAGGAGTTACCTCTCATCAGCAGCATTAAAAGCTAAACATTTGGAAGACCAAAAACCAAATTCATATTTCTATTTCATTCGGTCTAGCGATATATTATCTTGATTGGCATTATGTTTAAGAACTTTTACTTAGTACGTTAAGTATCCAAAATTTGGTATACTGCTTTTTGGGAAATATATATAAATGGACTGAAAAATAACGAAGACTATTGTTCATTCTGTAAGTCTGCTAAATTTAAAATATTACATTTAGAAAAACATATTTCGAGTAGAACAAGTTTTTAAGGGTCAAAGTTTGAACAATTGAAACTAATTGTAATTTAAATTGTATTTTACTTACTTTAACTTCAAAAATAGTCTTTTTGAAAGTCCCTTTCTAGTTTAACGAGCCAACTCTGACAAAGGATTGTTTCCCTTATATAGGAGAGGGTGGCGATTTACTTGGCAGTCTGTTTCACTTTGATTGACAGACAAGTTTATTGCGTAGAAATATAGTCTCAACTAGATATTTATACCATTTGTTTTCTATAGTTACCCAACACCCCCATATTTGGGAAAAAGGTAATCATGCGCATGGGGAATAAATATTTCAAAGCTGACGACGATTAAATATTACATAACAAGTCTACTTTAAGATATTTTGAACTTTAAAAATGAATTAAATATTAGGTTATCCATGGTAATATGAACAACCTCACCACAAAGCTCCGGATTATAACTAAAGTTGCACATGGACATCTTTGGGTAGAAAATTTTCGTAAATGTACACAGTTTACCTACCAAGAAACACAGAAGTCTTCCACTTTGAATTTTTTCACGAGTTTCCTAATGTTTTCATTTCAGAAGTGTAGTTCAAACACAGATGACATTGATAGCTTTGGATTAATCATGCAGGTATGCTCAGAATCAAAAACGTCACATAACGCCAAATATTATGTAATACTTTTTGTTTATTCTGCTTTAATATGTCATTGTATTTGAAAATACATGTAGTCAATTGTTAGCACTATTTATTTTCTTACTTACTAAGGTAAGGGGTTGACATCTAAAACTCCTCCTTAATCAGTAATTGAAAGGAGCAGGCGAAACAATTGTTTGGTTGAAATAAATAAAACCAAATTGAAATTTCAGTTGATAAATTTTGAATTTCTGTTATAAGAACGGTTGGTCTTACCGAAATATAAGTGTTTCATGTATTATTCCTGCATGTTTGGTTGCATTACACAGAGTTATGGGATTTTCTTTCTTCCCAAACCTTTTGCCATAAGAAAACCAGACTGTTATATATTTTTTTCTAATTGATCCAACTATTCATTTCTTCATTTATTCAGCTTAATAGCAGCGACCTACCAAGGTCTCCAGTCTGGAGTATATTTGCCGTGCAAGTGATTTATACCTGGCGACTTAACCGGCAATGAGAAATTGCTGTCACATAAACTTTTTAGAGGGGTATAATGTAACAGTGGTACAAAATGACTAAATTCAAAATGGGTACTGGAAGTTTATCATAGAGAGATATACAGTTAACTAAGTATGGACATACATAATTGTTTGTGACCTAATTTGAAAAATTATACCATTTACATGATTTACACTGCAATCGTTCTATCTTAGCATTAAATATCTCTTGACAGTATATTAGTAAGTGATATACATGTACGGTCAGTGACAGTATATAATATTTTAGGCTACACAAACTTAACCTGATTGAAGAGATTGAAACGAACAAAGTTATTGATTTCAATCTTTTTCAAAAAATTTCAAAACTTATTATCTTGTTGCTTACTTTTTACTGTTAAAAAATAATTGCAACTGTTCGTTATTTTCAATAATCTTATCCGAATATCAACGGCTTAATTGCCTGATCGTCGATCTTACAAAAAGTGAGTTATCCATCATTACTCCTCCAAGTCAATTGGGCCCTTTGATGGTAACATACATTTTAAATAATTTTGAAATCTGTAGTAATATCCACTAATGTCACCAAGATTGCAGTATATAGACAACTATATACAAATTCGGCACGAATCGGGCAAAATGCTCGGGGAAACCCTTGTTCTCGAGAAGGCTCATCCGTATATCGATTTTATGTCTAGTCAATGCACTGTTATTGTTTACTTAAAGTTGACATATGATTATTGGTTTCTTTAGACACTATTTGTAATCATGTTCACACTAACAGAAATCTGAAACATTTATTTAACATCCATTATGCATTTGCGTAGTAATCTAAAACTTGAGACGGGGATAAGTGTGATCTTGGTCTCACTTATTTCAAAGGAGAAAACCTGCGTTCATTTATCATCTATACCAATGACCATGAAATTAAAGATACCACAGGCACTGCCAAGTCTGCATCTTATATTGATCTCCACTTTGAAATTGGCACCAGAGAAAGTCTCAATACAAACCTTTACGACAAACGGGATGACTTTGACTTTCCAATCGTCAGCTTCCCATTGTTGAGCCGCAACACCCCAGAAGCGCCAGCGTATCTATACTATTAAATTTGCGGACTGACATTTTCTAGCCGTTTTACTTCCGAGCCCACGATCGTCAGAAATATTATATAATAATAAAATAGTTAGTGCATGTAATATACTTTCTAATTTCATACAGTAATTGATTTAATTAACGTAGCGCTATTTAATAAACCCAAAATATCCGTGATCAGAGTTGCGTTCCGTTACTGTTTCGATAATTTTTTCTAAGCATGCGGAAAAGATATGCAAGTAAAGACTTTTAAAATTGAAAAAGAACATTAATATCTGAGTTAATGGGGTGTGTTGTGTATAATTAAATTAAATGTTATCTTAATATTAATTTCATTTAACTCAAATTAAATATATTTAGCAATCAATAAACATTCGGTCATAAGTTGAGATTATAAGCAGTAAAGAAATTATAGTAAACAGACACTTACATAATTTTTATTTTTTATCTATGTAATTAACACTAACAAACTATATTAGTCCAATATCATTTTTTATTATTTCATTAGCCAATCTTTCTTAATATATGGTTAAATATTATCTTTGTGGATAATTATGAAACAGGGATCGCCAAGTGAAGTGTATATTTCACAACTCATACGTTATTCCAGAACGTGTGACATATACATTGACTTCCTGAAGATAGCCCGGCTTCTGATAGAAAAGTTGCTCAAACAGGAGTATGTTGCTGCTAAGTTGCAGTCATCAATATTAAAATTTTATGGACGTCATCATGACTGAGTTGACAGGTGTCGTTACCCAAATGAAAATGGACCTGTTCCTTGTCCCTTCCTCAAACTGGATTTGAAATGGTCAGCATGGCGGGTGTCCTACAGGAAGCAAAGACTGCTTACTCTTCACCTGAGTCTACCCCCAGTTTTTTGTGGGGTCCATGTTGTTCATATGTTTTTAGTTTTTAAGTGTACTGTTTGTATTGTGTTGGTCTTATCTTCGTTGTTCTCCGAAGTTTGTCAGTTGTTTTCAATTTTCCCTTCCTTCGAATATCGCTCTCGTATTTTTTTTTACTTTACTTGTCAATGATTGATTGTTTGACGGCTAATATTTCAGGACGAGACCCAGTCCATCAATATATCAACACAATTCAAATGGGACTGGACACAAAGGGGATCCTGATAAGTGCAATTAAGAAGCATGTGAAGCATTAATTCGAAAGAATATCGGCAAAATAATACCGAAGAGAAAAAACAGTGGGAAAGCCTAAGTAAAGACAAATTCATGATAATGGAATACAGCAAACAAACACCACATGGAGACAGGTATAACTAAAAGAATAAAAAATTTTAAAAAAGTTTAAAAATAGAACAAAACAGCACAGAAAGTAAAGCACAAGTAATGGAACTCCAACTGAAAAGCGGGAGTCGGTTACATTAAAGTACATGTAGTAAGTATTACTGAAGACGATTCATCTATTGATCCAGAATAATTGGGGAAAACTGGGTACTTTATTAATTGACACGTATCACACCACAAACAACCTAATGCACAAAAGGAAATGTCAACACTGACATACCTATAATCGACACCGAAGAGACAGATCCTCCGAAAAAAGGACGTAAAAGTTACACACATCAACACAACAATCTTGTATTTATTCGAATTATCTGGCGAAATGTTAATTATATTACCTATGCATATTCACAGGATACTGTATCACTTTATGTAATGGAAATCATAGAAAACGACGATGACGATTTATTTGAAATTAAGTAATGCGCGCAAATTCGAGGTTTCATAGATTTGATTTCTGTTCCTTGGTTAGACTCTGTGCATATATATTCAGAAATGCAAAGTACACACAACGCTTCAAACGCCAAAAAATTAATGAAAATTCAACAGAGAAACAGAGTTACAATAGCAACATTTCAAATTTTGGGTGAAAAATGTTTAAAAAAAGTATGCAATTTTACCAATGTTCGACAGAAATTTTATGTCTAATGTGGTGCTTCAATGGAGATGAGCTTCACTTTTTCAGATTGTACCTAAACAATTCATTACATATGTAAGAAAAAAATACTTTCCCGGCTCATTTTCTCACTATATAACTTTTCAGTTCATGTCACAGAAGCTGCTATTACAAAAGGCATGTGCACATGGTACTAATAATGTCCTAGTTATTAACCCGTACTTGTAATTTCAAAGCTTTTTCAGTTTATGTTTTCAGGCTTTATTCTAAAACTTTGGTATTCCTTACCTGTGTGTAATGATTCCATTCTGTCGAACTTTATCAGATATAAGAGTCTATATAATTCTGGGGGTGAATTTATCAAAAACTTAAATAATAAATAGACTCTCACATATAATATTTGAGAAAGGTTTCCCGCAGGTCTAGGGTTATCCTGGAAAAAATAGAGGCAAAATCTTGTTTGGTTTCGGAGAAAAGCGGGAAACCTACGTTTTGCAGTTTGAAATTATGCGCTTTTCACTTATTTCAAAAGATATGCATGCTGCAATTTAAGAACAAAATCTTTGCATATTGGTAAAACTCGATTTGAAGTTTGATTTTTTTAACCTGGAATCTTGAAAAACACTGCATTTCAACTAATTTTGGAGATGGTGCAATTTGTTGAAAGCTCAAATTGTTACAGTAAGAACACATTCTCCGTCGCTTAAGAATTCATAATGACAACTTTGTGTATGGTCCTGGTTGAATACATCAAATGATAGGACGAGATGTGCACATTTAATTTTTTGAACTGAAATTTAGGATAAAAATAAATGAAAAAACCGCGAGGGCATATTGTGCGGTACGTTGTACGTTTGTAGTTTTAAAGTACAAGGTTATTATTTAATTTGATTTGAATACTGCATTTTGATAGGATGAACAACATAGAGCAACATTGGTTATACTGTATAAAAAAGTTCCAAGCCATTATTGAGGATCGAGAAATCACTGTACTTCTGTTTGTAAAATTGAACATGGTATACTTCAATACCATGGTTTAGGTAAGTTGACGGCATTGCGGTTTATTATGCGTAAGCTGACCCAAACCATGTTATATTATATAACCTGTTAAAAAATTGGAAACATTCTTTGAATACCCGTGGATGTACTCTCTGCGTAAAGTGAACCTCTGTATTTCTTCTGGTTACTGCCTTGGACAGTGATGGACGAGTTTATTTACCCAGAATGATATCCATAATAATTCCCCGCAATCATGTCATCACGGAAGCGGAAAATATCTGCGTAAACGGAAAAAATCGATTACTATTTTCATGATGTATGGTTGGCGGGCGGATCCAAACCGTGATGAAGGAAACTCCTGTTTGCTGTCATTCAGTCAGCTCATTGTCTTAAGTAATTGTACATTTTTCGTTGTATTTTTATTACATGCACTAGGCACCTGCGATGGCTCACGAGGGCTCAACGCACAGAGCTGCCTAGAGCGTCCCATGGTGGCGGATAGGGGAGACCCTCTCGTTGTGGGGTTTTCAGGTCATAATACGGAAAGCCTGCCGTGGACCATAGTGGGTAACGTATTTTCAGAATGCCACACTTCCTGCACGCTAAAGACCCCTTCTGTACTTTTTGAAAATGTGTAGGCTTGTGTCGCTACAAAAGGCTAAACTATCTGATCCTACCCAACCATCCACTCTTTCACAGTGGCAGTTAAAATCGGCTCCCCTCTGTGTCCCGCCACATCCCGTTTGAATTGTTTGATAAATTGTTGAACCTGTTATATATCGTCCCGAGTAAGCATTAAATATTTGCCACTGGTCGTTAAGCACCCAGCAAATGAATCATTATATGGAACAATGCAGTTATCTCAGGTGGCGAAACTCTCCTTCAGGAAGCAAATATTTACCTAACAAAGGATTCATGATCAGGAGGGAACATTTCTGTCCAATGCTTTGTGGGATATTTTCTTCTAGTTCGGAAATCGGCTGTTGCGGGTGCATTGTCATTACTATTCTAAAAAAATAAAAATCTGCACACTGATCAGCAATTTTAATTAAACATTTTTCTATCGATTTTAAACGTTTTCCTTAAAAGATATTTATTTTTACGTCGCGTTGCGGATACATGTATAAACACAAAAATAATACACAGCCATTCTCGCCAGTTAAGCGGAATATGGCTTTAAGCACCACTGGTGAGTCTTAAAGTACGTATATATGTAGAATTTAAATTGGTATCATGTTAGAATCTAGTTGATTCCAAATCTTCGAGGGTTGGTGATCACCAGGTCTGTTAATACTAATTAGAAAATGATATTTCAAACTCTTGAAATCAATCTGTCAGTAACTTCCACATGCATAGTTTGACGTTGTATGGATTAGACTTTATCTTTTGAGGTTTTGGATGTTCAATGTTATTGTTTTGGCTTACAACTTTTTCAGAAAATTTGTTTGTATTTGCATGTAATGATTCACGATTTTATGAACTATATGAATATCTTTTGCATCAAAATTGGTGTCGTAAAAACTTAAGAATATTTATCACTAAAACCTTAACTTAACAATAGAAATATGTTCAGAAGAATTATTAATTTACTCGTTCAAATATTCATATTTTGAGATAAAATCAATACGGTTGGACAGTTCAGCATACAATGATGGTGAAATTAATGAATATCAGTATTTGATCCCATTGATCTCTTTATTTGTATTAACCTTTAACACGTATATAAATTAAAATATTTTAATAAATATTATAATAGACATTATTTTTTGACAATTTATTTGCATTACTTTTAATAGATTATATGGTACAAATAGATTTTTACGCAGTATATATAATCCCATCTTTAGAAGAACGCTGATAAATTGCCTGTATTATATGCATTAACTCAGAAAGTCGATCATTGCAATGATTTGAGGAGGGCACGGTGTACAAAGGAATTGGAAAATAACTAAAATGTTCAGGACTGAATATTACAAAATACGATCTGTTTCTAAACACCCTTCTCTGTTACTTCAAATTATTTCAGGACCCCTTTAAGCAAGGAAGCAAATAGTATTAGTTTATAAAATTTACAAAAATACAAACACGATAAATACATGTTCATGTATGTATATACGAACTTTAAAGTAGACACAAATATCTTTTGAACTGCAGTTTGTTTTAATTTATTTTATGCAAAAGTCTCGAAATCGAAAGACAACTATTTTCAATTTTTGAAAAATAAACTTTTGTAAACCCATTATTATGGCCCGAAAATTGGTTTTAAGCCTAAAGATCATATAAAATGTCATGTATTTCCCTAAAAATCTGCATTCTTTTTTATTTTTTAGGATAATGTGTAATGCTTGTTTTTGACCCCAATAACAATTAACAATAATGTCATGAATGTAAAATGAATTGTTTTTCTCAAGAGTTAGGTGACAGATAGGTAGTGATGTTGCCAATGCCAGCACAGTATTAATTGTAGTAAGAAAAACATATTTTACTTTGAATTTTTAACGTTACATATACAAATTTGTACTCTGCAAAAAAAAAAACGCATAAGTTTTTTTTTAGGTATTTTAACATGTATTTAAAATCGATTTTTAGCTCACCTGGCCCAATGGGCTTATGCCATCACTTGGCGTCCGTCGTCATCCGTCGTCGTAAACTATTTCAAGGATCTCCTCAGAAACTTCTGGGTCAAATACTTCAAAACTTAGGGCCTCGGTGGCCGAGTGGTCTAGGTAGTTCGTCATGTCTACTAATGATCACTAGACTGTCAACACTGAGGTTGCGAGTTCGAATCTCACCTATGGCGGGGTGTGTTCGACTCCTATATAAATTGACAAGGATTGCCAATTTTCCTACCGAAGGTAGGTGGTTCTCTCTGGGTACTCCGGCTTCCTCCACCAATAAAAACTAGCCGCCGCGAAATAGCCAAGTGTGCTGAAAACGACGTAAAACCCAAACTAAACTAAACCAAACTTCAAAACTACACGTGACGGTTCCTTATGGTATCTAGTTATATGTATTCGAGGTTTTGATCCATAATCAAACATGGCTACCATTGCTAAAAATAGAACATAGGGGTGAACTGCTCTTTGTCTTATATCTCAAAAACTAAAGCATTTACAGCAAAACTGACTGGTAAAAATGTTCATCAGGTCAAGATCTATATGCAAAGAAATTTTCTGACGAACCGGTTAACCCTTTGTTGGGTTATTGCCCCTGAATTGTTAATTTTAAAGAAATTTTCCAGTTTTAGGTTATTATCTTGAATATTTTTATAAAGACAAATTGTAAACAGCAAAAATGTTCAACAAAGTAAGATCTACAAATAAGTCAACATGACCAAAATCATTGATTGACCCCTTATAGGAGTTTATGCCCTTTAAAGACAGCGTGAACTTTCCTTTAAAGATCTTTTCTTCTCAAACGACTGAGCTAAATGGGACTAAACATTGGTGGAATAGTCCTTGGGTGGCCCCCTTCCAAAATTATGTCCGGCATCCCCGACATGGCTGCTGTTACTAAAAATAGGAAAAAGCGGGGATGAATTTCAAAAATCTTCTATGAAACTACAAGGCCAATTGGAACCAAACTTGGCAGTAATGGTCCTTAGAAGGTTTTCGTTCAGAACTATGTCCGATGACCCGGACTGTTAACCAAGATGGCCACCACAGCCGAACTTAGTTTAACATTGAGCCCTACGGGAAAATTCAATGAAAAATCTTCTTGTCTGAAACAACTTGACCAATTGGAACCAGACTAGGCAGTAATGGTCCTTAGGAGATCCTCTTTCAGAAAATGGCCCCAACAACCAAACTTAGTTTAACAAAAAATTGGAAATTCACTCAAAAATTTCTTGTCTGAAACCACTAAGCCAATTAGAACTAGACTTGGTGGCAATGGTCCTTAGGTGGTCATATTTCAGAATTTCGTCCGATGACCCGGACTGTCAACCAAGGTGGCCGCCACAGCGGAACTTAGTTTTACATAAGGCCCTATGGGGAAATTCATTGAAAATTCTTCTTGTCTGAAACCACTTGACATATTGGAATCAGACTTGGCAGCAATGATCCTTAATTAGGAGGTCTTTTTTCAGAAAAATGTCCAATTTCGTGGACTGTGAACCAAGATGGCCGCCACAGCTGAACGAAGTTTATAACAGGACCCTATGGGAAATTCACACAAAAATGTTCTCGTTTTAAACTACTGATCCAATTGGAACTTAACATGGCAGCATTGGTCCTTAGACGGTCCTCTTTCAGAATTGTGTCCGATCACCCGGATTTGCAACCAAAATGGCTGCCTCGGCCGAACTTAGTTAAATACTGGATCCTATGGGAAAATTCATTTAAAAATCTTCTTGTCTGAAACCACTTGGCCAGTTGGAACAAAACTTAGCAGTTATGGTCCTTAGATTGTTCTCTTTTAGAAATGTTTCCATTGACATGGACTGTCAACTAAGATGACTGCCATTGCTAAACCTAGCTTAACATAGACCCCTATAGAAAAATCGGCCAAATTGACTGCAATACTTAAATTTTTAGTCCTGCTCCAGGTGAAAACTTAAATCCAGGTGAGCGATACAGGCTCTTGAGAGCCTCTTGTTTTCGGTTATTTATACAGATATTGACTCAGATTTTTTTTTATTGAAAAACAGTCCATTCTTCACAGATTACTAAATGAAAATAAGTTCATGTACAGTTCTTGATAAAGTTACTATAGGGTAAGACCATCACGCGCGGCCAACACTTCTTTGCAGCTCATCGCAAGGACTCAATAAATTGTCGAACATTATTTTGTCGTATTGTTCGCCATTCTTGTTGCATTATTTGGCGGAGTTGATCGAGTCTCTGAGGCGGACGTTGACGCTGGTGCACACGTTTATTTTCTGTAAATTTGGAAATTATTGCGATGTTTTTTTATTGCGAAAAATGCGACAGGGTTGTAATCGCAATAATTTAAACTAACATTTTGGAATTTTTTATCTGAATGAGAGTGGGATTGTTCTGAATATCGCTAAAATTAAAATTGCATTTTGGTCTAAAATGACAAAATCGCAGTAATAAACGCACGCAATAATTTCTGAATTTACAGTAGTTTGTCCAATAGGTGCTCAATTGGATTCAAGTCCGGCGATTTAGAGAACCATGGTAGCATAATAGTGTTGTTTTGCTCAAGGCAGTCCATTGTTAAATCCAATGTGAGCGGCCTAACGTTGTTCTGTTGGAATAACTTCCTCTGTTGGTGGATGAGGCGAGGTTGGAGAATTTCGTCTCTGTACCTTTCAGCCGTTAAATTGCCGGGGACATGTACACGTTCTCTTTTGCGGTCATTTTAGATCGCTGGCAACAAAATAACACTCCCTCCACCGAAGCAATCCACTTTCCGAACACATGGAGAGAAACGTTCATTCCGGGGCCTGTAAACCCGTATTCTGCCATCACGTTTCTACAGAGGAAAACGGAACTCGTAGTTGAACCAAATGCTACGCCAGTTTTGAATTTCCAGCCGCTCAATCTGTTGCATCAACGTTCACATCTATGGAATGGCGTCAATACCTCTACGAAATGCGCCCTTCTTGGTCTAATGCCTTGATGTAGAAGCCAGTTGCAGACAGTTTGCGAGCTGATTCTTCGCAATCCAGGTAATCAGGCTGCAGTTGTTCGATTCCGTAGATGAAAGTACCAGATGTAACGATTTTCAACAGGAGTCGTTTTGCGAGGTGTTCATTAGCTGCACTCGCTTCTTGGACTCTGTTCCACAACCGTGAACTGGTGCTCTGGATACCTGTCAAGAGTTCGTGCAACTTTATGTTGGGACTCTCCAGCTTGAAAACGACCGATAACGATATTTCGAATAGCAGTGTCCAACCTTGGGATGGCATTTTTTCAATTCTATGATAACATTTAAGCTTTAAACTTTTATACGCTTTAGCTTAAGAGTTGAATTAACCTCAAAGTGCCCGTGAAAAACATTACCGAATTTTTACGGCAATATATGGGATATTCCTTTTTTAAAGCCTCTTTAAAGATATGGCATAGAGCGAAATCTTATGATCTTGCATTTAAAATTTGAAACTAACCTTCATAACTTCAAAAATCAAAATGGTCATTTAATTTTACTTGGTTAATGTCAGAATTTGCATTTGAAGTAGAGGCTCAGAGGGCTGAGCATGTATCGCTCACCTGGCATGAAAGCTATTTGTATTGATGCACCTCAAAGAGAGAAGTCACTTCTCCCTATCATTATGAAGTGTGGTAAGCCTTTTAGGAACGAAATTGTTCTTTATCCAGGTCCTTTTAACTTACAGGTCAGCATATTCTAAAATTTGGCTTTTCTTCGGAAGATTTTTGCATATATTTCATAGGGTCTTATGTTAACCTAAGTCCTCTGCTGGAGGCCATTTTGAATTAGGGATCGGCAGCACCAGAGTAACAACACTTGGTGAGCACATTAAGAGGAACATTCACACTATGCTTGGTTTCAAGCATTCTGCTTTTCTGTAGATTTTTGTTATATGTCATAGACACTTTCTACCAAATTTGGTTCTATTTGGCAAACCAGTTTAAGAGAATTTTTTTTTAAATCAACCAATCAAAAACAAGAATTACCCATGGGCCACGTTTGTCACCTGATCTGGACAAAATGAGGAAACTTTGTAAAAGAACCTCCAACAGATGCTTCTCGTCAAGTCTCGTTCCCCTTGGCTAAGCGGTTTCAAAGAAGAAAATTATCAACCAATGAAAGACAAGAACTGCCCGTGACGCCCATGTTTGTTGCCTGATTAGGAAGAAATGAGGAAAATTTGTATAGAACCTCCCAATTAGATGTTTCCTGTCAAGTTTGGTTCCATTTCGCCAAGCGACTTCAGAGGAGATTTTTTTTATATCAGCCAATCAGAAACAATAACTTCTTATGGCGGCCATATTTGTATTCCGATCAGGACAAAATGGGGAAACTTTATAAAGGACCTTCCATATATGCTTCCTGTGAGGTTTCGTTCCATTTGGGCAAGCGATTTCAGAGAAGATTCTTAGCCAATTAGAAACAAGAACTGCCAATGGTGACCATATATGTACTCCGATCGGGATGAAATAAAGAAATGTTGTAAAGAACCTCCCAAAGATGCTTCCTGTCAAGTTTCGTTCCATTTGACTAAGCAGTTCCAGAGAGAGAGAAAAAAAATTATCAAGCAATAAGAATCAAGAATTGACTATGGCGGCCATGTTTTTTTACTGATCGGGACCAAATGAGGAAACTTTGTAAAGAACCTCCCATAGATGCTTTCAGTCACGTTTCGTTCCATTTGGCCAAGCGATTTCAGAGGAGAACATTTTTTTATATCAATCAATCAGAATAAAGAACTGCCCTTGGCAGCCATATTTGTAGTCAGATCGGGACGAAATGAGGACACTTTATAAAGGACCTTCCATATATGCTTCCTGTCAAGTTTTATTCCATTTGGCTTAGCGGTTTCAGAAGAGAAGATTTTTGAAAATTCACCAATCAAAAACAACAATTGCCAATGGTGGCCATGTTTGTTGTCCGATCGGGACGAAATGGGCAATCTTTATAAAGGACATTACATAGATGTTTCCTGCCAAATTTAATTCCATTTGACCCAGTTGTTTCAGAGGAGAAGATTAAAATGTGACAGACGGACGGACGACGGACGCCAAGTGATGACAGAAGCTCACATGGCCTTTGGCCAGGTGAGCTTAAAATAAAATGGGGTTATACGTTTATTTTTTGAACAGTATATATTTGTTTGTAGAATATTATAACTGATTGAGAATGTATGGTCTAATATTTCTCTGACGTTTAGTCGCGTTTTTCAAAAGTTTTGAAGTGGATTATGATTTAAAATGTCACCTTATTTTATAAATTCATTTAATTTGGGTAAAGACGAAACTTTTATCAGATGAAACCAAATTTGGCTTAAACACAACCATCCACCTCTTACAGTGGCAGTAAAAATCGATTCCCCTTTGTGACCATCTCCACCCCTATTTAAAATGTGTTTAATACATTGTTGAACTGGTTCTCGTCCTGCAGAAGCATGAAATGTTTGCCTCTGGACCTTAAGCAAACAACAATCAATCAGTCAATCCACGTGAACCTAATTTCAATCTGTTGTGCAGAATACTTAAATCGGACAATTTGACATTGTGCTTCTTAAAATCTTCAAAAAGGGAATTCCATTATGTTTTATATTAATTTTAAAGCCAATATAGTGATTTTAACAAGTTCATGAAGTTCATGACCGTAAACTGGACAGAGAGTTAATCTATGCCGATAAGGATTAAAGTTTGATACATCATATATATACATATACTTATGTATTACCTCTGTTTTTGTTATCTGTTTCATTTAAAATTAATTGTTTCGTTTGGATATAAATTTCTGTTAATGAATTAACTGCTGTATCAGATTATTTCATGGACTTTACCAATCCCTTATATATATAAAAAAGACAAACCAGCAAATTTAATATGTACCGGATCGTATAGAAGACGATACTGCGCAGATAAGGAAAAAAATTATATAAGCCTAAAGATTTGCACAACGGTACTAATATAAGATGGTAATATACGATGATGATATTATAAAATCGTGTTGACAAATATTTCGGCTTACCAAATAGCCGTCGTCAGTGTCGATAGTTTTTACAGTACTAGTTGTATGTGTAAAAATAGTTCAGTAATCCAGGTAAGTTTTGGTCTATTGATTTTAATCTCAGATCTTGAACTTCATAATTTACAAGAAAACTCGATACTCAAATATACGTGACTCTGTATATGTATATCCCGAAATGAGTGTAAAATAAAACTGTTAGTATTTCTTATTGATGCCGTTTGGATGCTGTACATTTAGTTTCTTTATCCAAAAGCTTTACCGAGCCTGTCGCTGGGCATCATTCCAGTGAATGTTCTGTTCAATCACTAGGATTTTCATGCGTTTAAAGTCATCAATTTTGTGACCCAATTGTCTGAAATGCTGAGAAACTGGGAGAAGTGGCTTCTTAGAGATATCATTCCTATGGCCATTGAGGCGTTTGTGGAAAGGCTGCTTTGACTCACCAACATATTGGAGGCTAGAATGTAAATAACATTTATACTTTTGAAGGTAACATTGCAAAATATCCTATAGCTCTTTTCGGTTGCCTTACTGTGAAAAGTTGATGAGGGATGCATCTGTAGGCAGCATTTGCAGCGTTTTTCATCACACGAGCGACATTCTGCAGAAGTACTTCTATTATCAGACACTTCAGCCCGCACCAGCAGGTTCCGCAGACTATTGGGTTGCCTAAAAACGCATCAATATATAATAAACTAGACATTGAACCCGCGCTCGCGCGGGAAAAAATAAGCATTTTTTGTGGTGGCCATATTGACTATAAGAAGCTGTTGCGGCCATGTCATTCATGGAATAGGGACTCAATATGGATGTTGTGGCAGGCTTCCCATAAACTTTCCTGTCAATTATGTGGTATTAACTGATAGTTTCATGTCTATATATGCTGTAGTATTCCAGAAATGGATGTTAATACAAACTTTAAACAAAGCCAATGAAGCGAGAAATGTAAGTCAACGTGACCCAATTGTCATATGGCTGTTCGTTACTACCGAAGATGTATCTACTGATGACGTAGACTGTATGCCACGTAGAATTACCAAAATGGATCTTAAGGTTCCATCAAAGTTAAAATCTATGACGAAAACACAACCACATAAATTGTCAATATTTTTATTGTTACATTTAATTCTGAACTGGAACTTGTTGAAAAGCTTTCATTAAATACACATTTCATAATGCATTACTTCTTTCCTTCAGAATAAATATGAAAATGAAATTGTAGATGTAAGCATTTCCTTAGTGACGGATGAATTTTTCAAAAGATGCCGTGAGTTAAGTAGAGCATAATTTTGGAAAATAATTGTTCCAATTGTTCCATTGTCATCATGGGCAGGGCAAGCGAGGCTTAATATCACAAATATATCCGATAATCAGACGATAAAAGCATTTTTAGTGTGTGGCTGCGTGTGCTGTCCACGTTTATATTTATCAAAGATGTCCGAGATAAATTTCGTCATTAATGGTAAAGATGACCATTTGTTAAAAATATTTTTATCTAGGGCTTACAGGGAATTGTACGGTAGAGATATATTTAGACAGGTCACATGACAAATAATGTTAAAATAGATAATGGTTGATTTATCACTTTGTGCAAGACAAACATCCGAGAAATCCAAAAAACAACTAAGTTAGGAATTCCTCTGAACTTTACCTTACTTCTTCGTAATCTTCAAAGTTCATAACCTTTACAGTTAGGAGAAATTGCGTTATTGTAAAAAAAAAAAAACAATCCTGAATACATGAAGCGGAAACATCCCACTCGAAGGAGAATGTTTTTAATGTGTTTTATTCTTCTTCCGTAATTTCAAACAGAAACACATTTAAAATGTGTGCATACTTATTTATTTAAATCAATGTGTTAAAATGATGCATTCGAGAACCTTCTAAGGGATATGTTGGGAGAATTCATATCGGAAATTTGCATACAAATTCCATTTGCACATAAACAAAACTGCAGTTTAAATTTATAAATGCAGATTGTCAAATCCGATAATAACCTTTATAATCTGAACTATACATCGTTTATTTTGAACCACGCGTTTTGCCGCCTATTCGGCTAATTCGTAAATTTAGTATTATAGATACTCAAATATTGAGTATCGAGTTTTGTTGTAAATTATGAAGTTCAAGATCTGAGATTAAAATCAATAGACCAAAACTTACCTGGATTACTGAACTAATTTTACACATACAATTAGTATAGTAAAAACTATCGACACTGACGAAGGCTATTTGTTAAGCCGAAATATTTGTCAACACGATTTTATAACATCATCTTCGTACATTACCATCTTATATTAGTATCGTTGTGCAAATCTTTAGACTTATATATATATATATATATATTTATTTAATATTCCATGTCGATTCAATGTTAATATAAATAAAAACTATAAATCGAATTACGTTACAATAGAAAATTACTTCCGTTACAGTTCTAGAATTTCAGAATGGAAAAAATTGCCCTAGAATAACTGTACAGTTCTAGAATTTCAGAATGGAAAGAATAATTATTCTAGGGTAATTTTTTCCATTCTGAAATTCTAGAACTGTAACGGAAGTAATTTTCTATTGTAACGTAATTCATTCTCTCTATTGTTACGCAAAAACGTCATCTATTGTTACATGTACGCATCTATGTTACCAGGAGTTACTCTCATAATAAATTCCGCTGAGGAAAGCCGGCGACCAGCTGAAACGTCCGGAATTACGATTTATAGTTTTTATTTATATTTATGTATATA